>CM064331.1:96293243-97567484 GCA_032595735.1 Pelochelys cantorii | reverse complement strand
TTTCCTGTGGATTTGGAATAAGGGAAGGGGGAGTACTATATTTATACACTCTTTGTGGATAGGTATTTGGGGACCTTAACATCTTGCCAACTTCTAGAACTTGAGATTTTATTAGGATTGCTTGTTCTTCCTTAAAAGGTTTTAGGGCTTCATGTCAACGGAGCTAAATAAAAAGACTTCAGACTCTCCAATTAGTGTTCGGGGGGAAAAAAAACCAAACAACTACTGGAGCACTGAAACATTTTACCTGCAGAGTAATATCTGGTTTCCATTGCTGAATAACCGCATTTTGCCTTTGATTATTGTGTTTTAGAGGTTTATGATAAACAATGTTGTTTGATTTCAAGAGAGTTTCACAGGGGTAAATTTGGCCCTCTTTAGGGAAACAATTTAGGATCCACAATTTACACCCTGCAGACAGAGTGCTGTAGTTACTTCATTGAAGTGCCTTGCAAGTGCAGCAGTCCCTCCACACATTGCACGT
Source organism: Pelochelys cantorii (assembly GCA_032595735.1). Taxonomy (NCBI): domain Eukaryota; kingdom Metazoa; phylum Chordata; order Testudines; family Trionychidae; genus Pelochelys; species Pelochelys cantorii. The sequence goes on along the minus strand of CM064331.1, from coordinate 97,567,000 downwards.
TACAGGACAAAAACCTTAGAATTTATATATTAATTATGTCAAGTTGTAATATATGTAATTACAATGGACTCTCATAGCCAGGGGGTATTATATTTGGTTACACTGTTGTTTTTAAAGACAAAATTCTCAGTCATCTTGATGTTCTTTTGCGCCCCTCTTTTCATATGGATATACTCTTTCTCTAGCACAGGAAAGATTGGTTTTGGACTAATTTAGCAAAGTAAATAAGTTCTGTATCAATAGCCAAGTGAAGTGGCCCTTTCCTGGCAGCAACTAGCACCTATTTTTTTCTGCCAGAAACCGTTTTATGGTGATTTGGAATAAAGTCATTTCATTTTCAATGAGATGATTCTTTCTTTGTTAGAAGATAATGTTTTTGCAAACATTAAACTTGCAAACACTAAACAGGTTAAATGGGGAGAAAATATCTAATGACTGCATTTTAATGTCTTATTAATTAATGGAATCTTTGCTTAAAACTGAAAAAAGTCACAGATTTTCCTGCCTAATGATGTAAGAATCCCCCAATTCAGTGCAGTATGCATTCCTATATGAAGCATTTAGTATCACTATGGGTGAGTCTCCTCAAATACATGAATATTAGATAAATTAGCCAGTTTCAAAATATCAGAGACCAATATAGATTGGGCAGAAGAGTCCAGAAAGAATAAAAAAGAGGATGCAAGGAAATAGGGCCCTGGAATAGGGAAACAGATATGAAAAGAGATCTGGAATGACAAGAGGAAAAAGGACTATAGGAAACAAGAAAAGGGGAAATGAAAGCGAGGAGGACCAGGTAACTGAGTTGGCTAACCTTGAAGGTTTCAGTATTCCCTAGGAGCCAGTTCCAAAGAGCAATGGGCTAGAGAGATGAGCTAGGCAGTCTTGAAGGTCCCATCACTCCTGGGACATAAAGCAGTAGGATTTAAAGATGCCCATTCCTTGATGAATTTGAGAAAAAAAGAAGCGACAAGATCTCATAGACTCATAGACTCATAGACTTTAAGGTCAGAAGGGACCATTATGATCATCTAGTCTGACCCCCCGCACAATGCAGGCCGCATAATCTCACCCACCCACTCCTAGAATAATCCTCACCCCTATATCTCAGATATTGAAGCCCTCAAATAGTTTGAAGACCCCAAGATGCTGAGAATCCTCCAGCTGTGATCTGTACCCCATGCTACAGAGGAAGGCGAAAAACCTCCAGGGCCTCTGCCAATCTACCCTGGAGGAAAATTCCTTCCTGACCCCAAATATGGCGATCAGCTAAACCCTGAGCATGTGGGCAAGACTCCCCAGCCAGACACCCAGAAAGTTCTTTATAGTAACCCCTATCATCCCTCCATTGACCTATTTACCACTGATAATGACTAGTCAATTAGTTACCAAGACCATGTTATCTTGTCAAACCATCCCCTTCATAAACCCATCTAGTTTAATTTTGAAGCCAGGTAGATCTTTTGCCCCCACTACTTCCCTTGGAAGGCCATTCCAGAACCTCACTCCTCTAATGGTTAGAAACCTTCGTCTAATCTCAAGTCTAAACTTCCTACTAGCCAGCTTATATCCATTTGTTCTTGTGTCCACATTAGTATTAAACTTAAATAATTCCTCTCCCTCCCTAGTATTTATCCCTCTAATATATTTAAAGAGTGCAATCATATCCCCCCTCAGCCTTCTTTTGGTTAAGGTAAACAAGCCAAGCTCCCTGAGTCTCCTTTCATAAGACAGGTTCTCCATTCCTCGAATCATCCTAGTGGCCCTTCTTTGTACCTGTTCTAATTTGAATTCATCCTTCTTAAACATGGGAGACCAGAACTGCACACAGTATTCCAAATGAGGTCTCACCAATGCCTTGTATAATGGCACTAACACCTCCTTATCCCTACTGGAAATACCTCGCCTAATACATCCCAAGACCATATTAGCCTTTTTCACAGCCATGTCACAGTGGCGGCTCATAGTCATCCTATAATCAACCAGGACTCCGAGGTCCTTCTCCTCCTCCGTTACTTCCAACTGATGTGTCCCCAGCTCATAACTAAAATTCTTGTTATTAATGCCTAAATGCATAACCTTACACTTCTCACTGTTAAATTTCATCCTATTGCTATCACTCCAATTTACAAGGTCATCCAAATCTTTCTGTATGATATCCCGATCCTTTTCTGAATTAGCAATACCTCCCAACTTTGTGTCATCTGCAAATTTTATCAGGACACTTCCACTTTTGGTGCCAAGGTCAGCAATAAAAAGATTAAATAAAATTGGCCCCAAAACTGATCCCTGAGGAACTCCGCTAGTAACCTTCCTCCAACCTGACAGTTCCCCTTTCAATATGAGCCGCTGTAGTCTCCCCTTTAACCAGTTGCTTATCCACCTCTCAACTTTCATATTAATCCCTATTTTTTCCAATTTAACCAATAATTCCCCATGTGGTACTGTATCAAATGCCTTACTAAAATCGAGGTAGATTAAATCCACTGCATTTCCTTTATCTAAAAAATCTGTTACTTTCTCAAAAAAAGAGATCAGATTGGTTTGGCACGATCTACCTTTTGTAAAACCATGTTGCAACTTATCCCAATTGCCATTAACCTCAATGTCTCTAACTACTTTCTCCTTCAAAATTTTTTCCAAGATCTTGCATGCTACAGATGTCAAACTAACAGGCCTATAGTTACCCGGGTCACTTTTTTTTCCTTTCTTAAAAATAGGAACTATATTAGCAATTCTCCAATCAAATGGTACAACCCCTAAGTTTAGAGATTTATTAAAAATTTTTGCTAATGGACCTGCAATTTCATGTGCCAGTTCCTTTAATATTCTTGGATGAAGATTATCTGGGCCCCCCGATTTACTCCCATTAAGCTGTTCAAGTTTGGCTTTTACCTCAGATATGGTAATATCTACCTCTATATCCTTAGTCCCATTTGTTATATTACCATTATCCCTAAGCTCTTCACTAGCCTCATTAAAGACTGAAGCAAAGTATTTGTTTAGATATTGGGCCATTCCTAAATTATCCTTAACCTCCACTCCATCCTTAGTAATTAGCGGTCCTACTTCTTCTTTTTTTGTTTTTTTCCTATTTATATGGCTATAAAACCTTTTACTATTGGTTTTAATTCCCTTTGCAAGGTCCAACTCTACCTGCCTTTTAGCCTCTCTCACTTTGTCCCTACATGCTCTAACCTCAATAAGGTAACTTTCTTTACTTATCCCTCCCATCTTCCACTCCTTATATGCTTTCTGCTTTTTCTTAATCACCTTTCTAAGATGCCTGCTCATCCAGCTTGGTCTAACACACCTGCCTATAATTTTTTTCCCTTTTCTTGGGATACAGGCTTCTGACAGTTTCTGCAACTTTAACTTAAAATAATCCCAGGCCTCCTCCACCTCAAGATCCATAATTTCTTTAGACCAATCAACTTCCCTAACTAATTTCCTTAATTTATTAAAGTTAGCCCTTTTGAAATCAAAAACCCTAGTCTCAGATTTATTTTTGTTTATCCTTCCATTCAATTTGAACTGTATTAGCTCATGATCACTCGAGCCAAGATTATCCCCTACAACCATTTCATCTATGAGGTCCTCGCTACTCACCAAAACCAAATCTAAAATAGCATCCCCCCTTGTAGGTTCAGCAACTACTTGATGAAGGAATTCATCAGCTATCACATCTAGGAAAATCTGAGCCCTATTATTATTACTAGCACTTGTTCTCCAATCTATATCTGGAAAGTTGAAATCTCCCATGATTACGCATGATTACGCAGTTTCCACGAGTATTTATTTCATTAAAAACATTAAAGAGGTCTCTATCCATATCCAAAGTGGATCCTGGTGGTCTATAACACACCGCAAGCACTATCCCAGGGGAGGATCTGATAGTTTTCTTCCCCAATGTGATTTTTGCCCAAACAGACTCTGTCTTCTCCATTCCATCACTTTTTATTTCTTTACAATCTACCTCATCTTTGATATACAATGCGACTCCACCACCTTTACCCTTATTTCTATCTTTCCTAAACAGCACATACCCTTCAATACCTGTACTCCAATCATGCCTAGTATTCCACCATGTTTCTGTTATTCCTATAATATCTGGTTTCACTTCCTGGACCATTAACTCTAGTTCCTCCATTTTGTTACCCAAGCTCCTCGCATTGGTGTACAAACATCTTAATTTTTGCTGTTTGGCCTCACTCACATTCTTTACCCAATTTGGCACGGACGTTGTACCTCCAATATGACCTGTTAGACTAGTATCCACCCTACCCTTCCTCATGTACATTCTCCTACCCCCAGCTATATCCTTTACTTCATTTGCCTCCCCCTCAGTGTTAAAATCTGGCGTAGAGATTACCTGAACATCTCCCAACCATCTCCCCCAAATTCGAGAAATAAGAAAGGAAAAGAGCCCAAAGGGTAAATGCTCAGAGAAAGACATGGAAGAGAACAACAAGAGTTCAGGGAAAGTATGTACATGGTGGCTGGAAGGAAGTTGATAAGAAAATTAAAGAACAGTGCAGGCCAAAAAGAAGAATAGAAATAATATAAAAACTAAATGGAAATAAATGAAGGGCAGAGAAGTGAGGAGAGGCAGACAAATATAAGAGAGACCCAGGGAGATATGAAAGATTATATTAGTTTAGAAATTATGCACCATTTACTACAAAAGCCAAACATTAGTCTGTGGTTCAAAAAAATGTCAGCTGCAAAAGTTCATCTGCTAGAGCTCTGCCTTGCCCTTGTATATTTTAGAAGTTTTAATTAAAATGTTACACAATCCTAATTCTAAGTAATTTTGCAATGTTTCTGTTCCAATTTCAAGCACTTAGAGAATGTGGAATCCATCTACTTCTGACTCATACTTCTGAAACAATCAGAAAGCTCAATATAGTGTGTACTGTCAAAAGGCCAAAGCCATAAACCTCACGAGTCCTTTAAGCAGTCTGAACAAAGCACCAGAAATTACACTGCAGGGAACAATCCTGCACTGGCAGGAAGATGGACTGGATGACCTAATAAGTCTTTTCCATTAATTTCTATGAGGCTATTAAAACAGACCTTTCTAGTAAACTCTGTATTTGCAGCTGCATGGATAGTCTGAAGAGCATTCAATTGGCTTTTCGTTACTTTCTATTTTCACAATAGTAATAGGAGGAGGTTGTATTTGGCAGTCTGTCCCAGACCCTTGTTGTGGTCTTCCTCCTACCCCTTCAATATTTCTCGCAAGATCCAGGGATAAATTTGCCTCTTGGATTCAGAGAGCATAGGAACTGATCCCCCTTGGGGGTCACTTTGTCCCAAAGAGGACAGGAAAGGACTATGATAAGGCTATGCCACCCCTCTCGCTTCACACTATCTTGTTGAGTTTATTGATTCAAGAAAGTGAAGCATGATATCCAAAGGACTGATCCTCCTGTTCCCTTCATGTGCAGGTGCAGAGCCCAATGTCCAGGTTCCATAAACAGAGAATAGCCTGTAGGGACAGAAGGTGCTGTGAACCACCCACCAAATGTTCAGTGAATACTCTTCCACCACATGAGTTATTGCTTGCAACATTGCCCCACAATCATAGCATGGAGAGAAAACCAAGCCAAGCTGGTGCATAGCTGTAGGAACTCTGGACAAGCCAGAGGACAGCCTATTGATCTCAGGTGAGACACTGCTTTCAGCTCGACAAAGAGGCTAATACACTGAAGTTTCTGAGTGTGTTAGACTCTTTCCAACCAATGCCTCCACTCTGTAAGCACATAGTTTCCAGCTGCTTGGAGGAACTGATTATCCACAAATGGTAAAGGGACAGTAGCATTCTTGTCCAGGAGTGCATGAGCAGCCATACCAAAGGGCTGTCACAAGATCAGCTGTGGTATTTTACCCCATTCCACGGGAGTAGGATTTCCACTCTGAATAGAGAGAAACCTAAAATGGCCTTGACAAATTCAAGAACTGGTCTGAAATCAACAAGAACAAACAGATTGTATTACCAACAAGATTAAATTCAGTAAAGGCAAGTGCCAAGTACTATAGTGGAACAAAAAATGAATGTGATTGAACTATGTGAAGCAATTCTTAAAAAAAAAAAAAAAAGGCTAATATTCTGCTGGGACATATATATACAAATTGTTCCACTCTCCTCAGCATGGGTGAAGTCTCAAAAAGAGTACTATATCTAATTTTGTGCATCACTCTTTAGGAAAGATGAGGACAAACTTGAGAGAGTCCAGACAAATGGGAAAAAAAAAAGGTTAGGAACTTTGACCTATGTGGTAAAGTTGAAAAAAAAACCTGGGCATGTTTAGTCTTGAGAAAAGACTAGGGAAGACCTGAGGACTGTCTTCAAATATGTTAATATTTGATCACTGTAATAGAGAGAACAGTGATCAATTGTTCTCCATGTCTACTGACTGTAAGATAAGAAATAATAGGCTTCATCTGCAGCATGGGAAATTTGGGTTGGTAGATCAGGTTGGACAAACACATGTCAGGGCTGATCTAGGTTTACCACTTCAGTGCAGCAGGCTGGACTTGGTGACCTCTCAAGGTCCCTTCTAGCCCTATGTTTCTGTGATTCTAAGTTTTCCCTTTTCTGAACCTCCACATGCATATTAGATAAGTTGAAGTGGGTGAATAATTCAGAAAAGCAAATTCACGTCAAGAGTATTTGCCATTTGCTAAAAATAGTTTGAAAGCTTTTTTCTTCCCCCACCACAATATTCGTGAAAAGCATAGGGTTTCTGAATATTCATGGAAATGTGTTCAGAGGAAAATTCTCAACAAAAGGACTGTCATGAGTTTTTCCCTGCTCGGGGGTTAAGCCTCCCGTCTAGGTCCTCCCTTCCGGGGGCTACCGTGTTTTCCTTCTTTTGAAGCCTGCGTCAGCGCTCTGGCACCGGCCGCGAGTGGAGGGGGACCTGGGCCCTCCCTCTCTCCAGGTCCCAGCCTGGGACCCTAAGAACAGGCGTCTCTGACATCCTGCTCGACCGGGGGGGCTACCGCCGCAACTCACCGGTCCCCGGGTCCTCCTTGGTCCCATCCTGGGCTGCTTCCTCCTCTCAGGCCGGCCCCTGGTCCTCCCCACCAGGTCCTGCGGTTATCCTCACCCAGTCCTGGCGAGCAGATCCCCCGCCATCGTACCTGTCGTTCGGTCGGGTCCGGTCTGGTCCCGGCTGGTCCGGGGTGGCCGCATCCCGCAGCCCCGCTTCCCATTCCTGCTGGCCCGGGGCGGCTACCTCCCTTGGCCTCATGGTCCCAGTCCCGGTTCCCCCTTCTCCCGGCGGGGAGCTCCCTTTTGAAGCCGGAGCCCCTTCCCAGGGACGCCGGTGCATGCGCTCTCCGGCCCCTCCGCCCCTCCCCCGGTGCACCCGCCGGGGAGTCTTCTGCACCGGCGCCGGCGGCCTCCACGAACAGGCTCGGCAAAGCCGCTCTGGTCTCGCAGCGCCCGGGCCGTCCGGCACCCGAGTGCGGGATGCAGGGCTAGCCTCGGCAGTCCCCGCTGCCCCGTCACAAGGGCCAACACTGCTCTCTTGATTTTTTATTGATTTTCTGCCTTGTCCTGTCTTCAACACAGGAATCATAGCATGTGCCATAGCTGAACAGTTGAAGACACAGAGACTAACACTCCAGATACTTATTTGTATTTATTTAACTTAGAGAATTTGGATCATGGCAAATAATTCCCCAATAGCCCATAGGCAAAAATAAATTCACATAAAGTGTTATTCAAATTGGTTTAACAAACAAACCAATAAGCTAAAATTAAGTTGATTCACAAATAATTTCCAAACAGAAAAAAAAATTTTCAAGGGCATTATGACCTACATTTATTTCACTGAGCACTATTATTACTGACATATTTGTTCTGTTTATAATTATCTCCCGCCAATAAGATGAACTTTTCTTTAATAGCCACTCTCATGGAATTGTTTTGCCCTCACACCCCATGACTCCACTCCCCCACATCCTGAAAGGAAAACAGCTTCCTCACTCCAAACCCTTTTTACTGATCCAGAAAACCCTACAACCATTTCATCTATGAGGTCCTCGCTACTCACCAAAACCAAATCTAAAATAGCATCCCCCCTTGTAGGTTCAGCAACTACTTGATGAAGGAATTCATCAGCTATCACATCTAGGAAAATCTGAGCCCTATTATTATTACTAGCACTTGTTCTCCAATCTATATCTGGAAAGTTGAAATCTCCCATGATTACGCATGATTACGCAGTTTCCACGAGTATTTATTTCATTAAAAACATTAAAGAGGTCTCTATCCATATCCAAAGTGGATCCTGGTGGTCTATAACACACCGCAAGCACTATCCCAGGGGAGGATCTGATAGTTTTCTTCCCCAATGTGATTTTTGCCCAAACAGACTCTGTCTTCTCCATTCCATCACTTTTTATTTCTTTACAATCTACCTCATCTTTGATATACAATGCGACTCCACCACCTTTACCCTTATTTCTATCTTTCCTAAACAGCACATACCCTTCAATACCTGTACTCCAATCATGCCTAGTATTCCACCATGTTTCTGTTATTCCTATAATATCTGGTTTCACTTCCTGGACCATTAACTCTAGTTCCTCCATTTTGTTACCCAAGCTCCTCGCATTGGTGTACAAACATCTTAATTTTTGCTGTTTGGCCTCACTCACATTCTTTACCCAATTTGGCACGGACGTTGTACCTCCAATATGACCTGTTAGACTAGTATCCACCCTACCCTTCCTCATGTACATTCTCCTACCCCCAGCTATATCCTTTACTTCATTTGCCTCCCCCTCAGTGTTAAAATCTGGCGTAGAGATTACCTGAACATCTCCCAACCATCTCCCCCAAATTCGAGAAATAAGAAAGGAAAAGAGCCCAAAGGGTAAATGCTCAGAGAAAGACATGGAAGAGAACAACAAGAGTTCAGGGAAAGTATGTACATGGTGGCTGGAAGGAAGTTGATAAGAAAATTAAAGAACAGTGCAGGCCAAAAAGAAGAATAGAAATAATATAAAAACTAAATGGAAATAAATGAAGGGCAGAGAAGTGAGGAGAGGCAGACAAATATAAGAGAGACCCAGGGAGATATGAAAGATTATATTAGTTTAGAAATTATGCACCATTTACTACAAAAGCCAAACATTAGTCTGTGGTTCAAAAAAATGTCAGCTGCAAAAGTTCATCTGCTAGAGCTCTGCCTTGCCCTTGTATATTTTAGAAGTTTTAATTAAAATGTTACACAATCCTAATTCTAAGTAATTTTGCAATGTTTCTGTTCCAATTTCAAGCACTTAGAGAATGTGGAATCCATCTACTTCTGACTCATACTTCTGAAACAATCAGAAAGCTCAATATAGTGTGTACTGTCAAAAGGCCAAAGCCATAAACCTCACGAGTCCTTTAAGCAGTCTGAACAAAGCACCAGAAATTACACTGCAGGGAACAATCCTGCACTGGCAGGAAGATGGACTGGATGACCTAATAAGTCTTTTCCATTAATTTCTATGAGGCTATTAAAACAGACCTTTCTAGTAAACTCTGTATTTGCAGCTGCATGGATAGTCTGAAGAGCATTCAATTGGCTTTTCGTTACTTTCTATTTTCACAATAGTAATAGGAGGAGGTTGTATTTGGCAGTCTGTCCCAGACCCTTGTTGTGGTCTTCCTCCTACCCCTTCAATATTTCTCGCAAGATCCAGGGATAAATTTGCCTCTTGGATTCAGAGAGCATAGGAACTGATCCCCCTTGGGGGTCACTTTGTCCCAAAGAGGACAGGAAAGGACTATGATAAGGCTATGCCACCCCTCTCGCTTCACACTATCTTGTTGAGTTTATTGATTCAAGAAAGTGAAGCATGATATCCAAAGGACTGATCCTCCTGTTCCCTTCATGTGCAGGTGCAGAGCCCAATGTCCAGGTTCCATAAACAGAGAATAGCCTGTAGGGACAGAAGGTGCTGTGAACCACCCACCAAATGTTCAGTGAATACTCTTCCACCACATGAGTTATTGCTTGCAACATTGCCCCACAATCATAGCATGGAGAGAAAACCAAGCCAAGCTGGTGCATAGCTGTAGGAACTCTGGACAAGCCAGAGGACAGCCTATTGATCTCAGGTGAGACACTGCTTTCAGCTCGACAAAGAGGCTAATACACTGAAGTTTCTGAGTGTGTTAGACTCTTTCCAACCAATGCCTCCACTCTGTAAGCACATAGTTTCCAGCTGCTTGGAGGAACTGATTATCCACAAATGGTAAAGGGACAGTAGCATTCTTGTCCAGGAGTGCATGAGCAGCCATACCAAAGGGCTGTCACAAGATCAGCTGTGGTATTTTACCCCATTCCACGGGAGTAGGATTTCCACTCTGAATAGAGAGAAACCTAAAATGGCCTTGACAAATTCAAGAACTGGTCTGAAATCAACAAGAACAAACAGATTGTATTACCAACAAGATTAAATTCAGTAAAGGCAAGTGCCAAGTACTATAGTGGAACAAAAAATGAATGTGATTGAACTATGTGAAGCAATTCTTAAAAAAAAAAAAAAAGGCTAATATTCTGCTGGGACATATATATACAAATTGTTCCACTCTCCTCAGCATGGGTGAAGTCTCAAAAAGAGTACTATATCTAATTTTGTGCATCACTCTTTAGGAAAGATGAGGACAAACTTGAGAGAGTCCAGACAAATGGGAAAAAAAAAAGGTTAGGAACTTTGACCTATGTGGTAAAGTTGAAAAAAAAACCTGGGCATGTTTAGTCTTGAGAAAAGACTAGGGAAGACCTGAGGACTGTCTTCAAATATGTTAATATTTGATCACTGTAATAGAGAGAACAGTGATCAATTGTTCTCCATGTCTACTGACTGTAAGATAAGAAATAATAGGCTTCATCTGCAGCATGGGAAATTTGGGTTGGTAGATCAGGTTGGACAAACACATGTCAGGGCTGATCTAGGTTTACCACTTCAGTGCAGCAGGCTGGACTTGGTGACCTCTCAAGGTCCCTTCTAGCCCTATGTTTCTGTGATTCTAAGTTTTCCCTTTTCTGAACCTCCACATGCATATTAGATAAGTTGAAGTGGGTGAATAATTCAGAAAAGCAAATTCACATCAAGAGTATTTGCCATTTGCTAAAAATAGTTTGAAAGCTTTTTTCTTCCCCCACCACAATATTCGTGAAAAGCATAGGGTTTCTGAATATTCATGGAAATGTGTTCAGAGGAAAATTCTCAACAAAAGGACTGTCATGAGTTTTTCCCTGCTCGGGGGTTAAGCCTCCCGTCTAGGTCCTCCCTTCCGGGGGCTACCGTGTTTTCCTTCTTTTGAAGCCTGCGTCAGCGCTCTGGCACCGGCCGCGAGTGGAGGGGGACCTGGGCCCTCCCTCTCTCCAGGTCCCAGCCTGGGACCCTAAGAACAGGCGTCTCTGACATCCTGCTCGACCGGGGGGGCTACCGCCGCAACTCACCGGTCCCCGGGTCCTCCTTGGTCCCATCCTGGGCTGCTTCCTCCTCTCAGGCCAGCCCCTGGTCCTCCCCACCAGGTCCTGCGGTTATCCTCACCCAGTCCTGGCGAGCAGATCCCCCGCCATCGTACCTGTCGTTCGGTCGGGTCCGGTCTGGTCCCGGCTGGTCCGGGGTGGCCGCATCCCGCAGCCCCGCTTCCCATTCCTGCTGGCCCGGGGCGGCTACCTCCCTTGGCCTCATGGTCCCAGTCCCGGTTCCCCCTTCTCCCGGCGGGGAGCTCCCTTTTGAAGCCGGAGCCCCTTCCCAGGGACGCCGGTGCATGCGCTCTCCGGCCCCTCCGCCCCTCCCCCGGTGCACCCGCCGGGGAGTCTTCTGCACCGGCGCCGGCGGCCTCCACGAACAGGCTCGGCAAAGCCGCTCTGGTCTCGCAGCGCCCGGGCCGTCCGGCACCCGAGTGCGGGATGCAGGGCTAGCCTCGGCAGTCCCCGCTGCCCCGTCACAAGGGCCAACACTGCTCTCTTGATTTTTTATTGATTTTCTGCCTTGTCCTGTCTTCAACACAGGAATCATAGCATGTGCCATAGCTGAACAGTTGAAGACACAGAGACTAACACTCCAGATACTTATTTGTATTTATTTAACTTAGAGAATTTGGATCATGGCAAATAATTCCCCAATAGCCCATAGGCAAAAATAAATTCACATAAAGTGTTATTCAAATTGGTTTAACAAACAAACCAATAAGCTAAAATTAAGTTGATTCACAAATAATTTCCAAACAGAAAAAAAAATTTTCAAGGGCATTATGACCTACATTTATTTCACTGAGCACTATTATTACTGACATATTTGTTCTGTTTATAATTATCTCCCGCCAATAAGATGAACTTTTCTTTAATGGCCACTCTCATGGAATTGTTTTGCCCTCACACCCCATGACTCCACTCCCCCACATCCTGAAAGGAAAACAGCTTCCTCACTCCAAACCCTTTTTACTGATCCAGAAAAACTACTGTATGCAAGTCCAGAGTTTTTTGTTGTTGTTTGATTTGGAGACCTAGAGAAGTTTATAGAATAAACCACCTTCAGCTTGAGCCTCTTGAGATACAATTTTGATTCCTTGTAACCACAGAGAGTTATAAAATATCTTACATGAGCAGTTCTTGGTGGATCAGCTATCGGGCCAAGTGAGCAGAACGGAGATTAAATTAAACATTAGAACTCAAAATATGAAATTTCCTCAGTTGCCCCACGATTACTTCCTCAATGCTTCCAAGTGAAGGCAGAAAGATAATTCCCCTGCAGACTGCTATATGAGGTCTGGGTATGCAACTGGCAGGAATTCAAGGCTATATTTAAAGTAAGGAGCTGGGCTGCTAGGGATGAAGGGCTGTTCGACGTTGCAGGGAGACTTTGTAATCCAGAAAAAAACGTTTTCTGAGGAGAAAAGGGGAAAGGCTTTACAGAGCACTCTTTCCAAGCAGTAGAACCTTAAAATATGTGAAATCTGACGCATGCAAAGAAAGAAAATAAATCTTCTAAGATCCTACTGGCATTATGGTAGTCTCTCCCTCCGTTGTGTAAGGCAAGCTCTGCACTGGTACTACTAACATAAGCACTTTTTGACGAGGAATAAAAAGGATGTCTTGGAACAATGGATGTGATTATTTGGTAGGCATTGTGTGTGTGTGGCCAGTGCTGATTTACTGAGATCTGCAAGTGTTTTGACATAAATTATTTGTTTAGATTCATCTATGTGACATAAAAGTGTGCCCATAACAATCTTTGGGCACCCCCTGAGCAACACTTAAAACATTCAATCGTAAGTGTGAGATTGAAAATACAAAATGAAACAAGGGTACCACTGCCTCTAGTGCATTGCCCTGATAGGAATTTTCATTCTAGCTACAAACTCAGTGAAGGTCTCTCCTGTTTGTACAGTATATGGCTATATCATATGGATGCAAATTGTGAAAATAGTAGACTACAGTGAATCTATGAACTACTCAGACACCCAGCCCCCCTTTTCATTTATTAGACCTGAATTTACTGAGCTTTGCTTAAAATGCATGTAAATTACTCACAGTGTGGCTCAGTATATGTCTTTTGTAACTGTTGCCTTATGAGATTCCCCATGTGAATTCTGGAAGGAGTGTTAAAGTTAATGTAATGAACTATCTGTGCTATTGCAAGATGCAAGACATAGGAATTACGTGATCCTTTTATAGTACAGGAGATTCTTTAAATGGTCTCAATAGAGTTGGGAGAACTTCCAGAAAACCCTTTGAGTGAATAAGGTTGTCTTTAATGAAAAGTTTTTAAAGCTTTGCCAAATTACTCATGAGCCTATTCATACTTGTTTAAAACCAACTGAGAATTTAAGTGAGAGAAAAATGAATTTTGGGAGCACTTGTGCACAATAACTTTTGAACATTAGAAGAGGAAGGGGGATTGTCCAGTGATTTGAATGCAGGTGGGGGAATCAGATACCATGAGTTTTAATCCAAACTCTGATACCTACTGTCTGAGCCTGAACAACTCACTTAACCTTTCTGCCTCTGATTTCCTGTCTGTAAAAGACATCATTATACTAACTTACCTACTTGACAGGAGTGTAATGAGGATAAATTAATGTCTGTAAGGGATTTTGAAGATGAAAAGAACTATATACAAAGTGCTAACTATCATTTCAGAACTTGAAAGTAGCCCAGGAGAAACCAGAAAGTCTTGTTTACCACACATTGAAGAGGTGGACTAGTAACACAATATGGAAGTACACGTGGGAATTTCAAAAAAGAAAAGCAGCAGGACGTACAGGAGGGAGATCCTGAGAAAACTCAGTCCCTTATTTACAGAGATCCCTCACATAAGCTTGTGTTCTCAATTGTGATGGAGTAAGAAATCCCACAAATATACATCAGACCAGAGAGTGATAGGAGGGTGGTCCTACAAATTCTGAGAAGTAGTCACCCTATAGGGTGGATTCACTGAGCCCAGGAAACTTAATGATTACTTGGGACAAATAGAAAGGAAAAAAGGGCAAGCATGAAGATCAATGGATGGTCAAAGGCAGGTAGATTAACGACAGACGAGCAGGTCCCTTTTCCCTTGATAATTGAACAGGGGTTACTCCAGGTTAATTAGGACACCTGGGGCCTGCAAGAACCTGTTAAAAGCCCCACCACCACCTCCCGCTGTCAGGGAGCAAGTCTATAGGAGTTGTGGGAAGCAGGAGTGCTACTGGAGACCTGGGTGGTGCAGATATTGACACCTTGCCCAACAGTGTGAATAGTCCCTGCCCACGCTCTGGAGTTTTGGGGGAAGAAACCCTGCCAGAGGGGAGAAATTGAACTAGGTGTCTGGCTTGCTGCCACCAGGTCCGAGGGACTACCAGAGTTGGAGGCTCCCCTCCCCCTACCCTGTCAGGGAGGCTGGGAGAAATCCTCCTATTTAGACAAGGGGAGGGGACAGGAAAAACCCAGGGGTGTGGGGCAAATTCCCAGGGAGAGAGGAATCCCCCAGCCTGCTGCTAAGAGGAAATGGCAGAACCTACCAAGTGGGAGAAGGTGCTCTGTCAAAAGGTGTAATATGAACAACACTTTACAATACAAATTTTCCTTCCTGCGAAGCATTTTATCTCCCTTCGTTGTGTTTCTCTTCTTTGTCCTCCACTGTTCTCTGTCCCTCCTTTCCTAACTTTCTTCTAGTTTGATATTCTTTCTTCTCACAGGCTGTGCCCATTCCTCCAGGCTTTCTCTTTCAGGGCAAAGCTCCTGATTCAATTGAAGTCAATAGAAATTTTGCTACTGAGTTCAGCCAATGGCAGAATTAAATCCTGTTTCCGTTGTATTTTCCTTCCTTAAAACCATTAGTTAAAATTCTTTTTTTCCAGTTCAACTCTAGGATGGGGCTGCCTCTAGGCAAAAGAAATAGAATAAATAATTCTGTAGTTTCGTTGTTGCTTCAGGCAATAAGGCTTTTCCTTCAGGAGAATTTTCCTTGTAATTAGGATTACTTGGATGGAATTCCTCTACCCTCATCAAAAAAAAAAAAAGCATAACATGCAAGAGGGCACTGCATGTCACCCCAAAATGATGAAGAGCAAGAGACAGGCTACAAATCCTTCAGTCTTTTACTCTTAAAAAATACAGGCCTGGTCCATGCTACATGGGAAGTTTGAAGTAAGATACACAACTACAGCTACTGTAAATTTCATAGCAGGAGTCAACATACCTTACATTAAATTTCTGCACTCTCCACACAGTGAGAGGTCAACAGGAGCAAATGCTCCCTTCAGCTTCCCTTACTCCTTGTGAGGAGCAGGAGTACCAGCAACAAGGGGGCCACCCTTTGAGTTCAATCTAGCTTAGACGTGCCCATAAAGCGTAGCTGGGGTGTAAGATTTCCCCTCCGGGTAGTGATGCCAGGGATATGCTAGGATGTCACTCTGTTGCCAACTCCCAAAATATTATTTCATGTCTTGGGTATTTGATGGGTTTTTTAATGCTTTAACTCCAGGCAGCTCTCAGGGCTGGCAGGGGGAAGGGAGAAGTCAGCACGGCCACCTACCTACCTTGCCCAGGTGCCTGGCAAGTCTGTTGGCCCTCAGGGGAGAGAAAAAAGTGGTAATTCAACCTCTTCTTCACAACATTCTACTGGAACCTGAAACTAATTTAATTCAGCACAAAATAGATTCACCTATGCCTATATTCATCTTAAAGTCTGGGGACTGATGAGTTTCCCAGATAACTCAGACACCTGTTAGTTCTCACAAGAGAATGAGACTATATCTAGTTCATAAAAAGTGAGAATTTATGAAATGATGGAATAAAAGACCATAGGTTGACACCTAGGCAATGTGGGATCTCAAGGCTCTAAGATACAGAACTGGTCCAGAATTTTTCCAACAAAATATTTTTTATCAAAAAATGCGAATTCGTCTGAACTGAAACTATTTGCAGAACAAGTTATGTTTCAATGAAACTTCTACCTCAAACAATGACTAAATATAATTACAAAATGAAAAAATCCAGTTTTTTTAATCAAGACTTTTCATTTTGATATTTAAGTGTTACACTAAAAAAATTAAAAACAGTTGACATTCAAAAATCAATTTGAAATTATTGAAACAACATTTTAATTGACCTGATTGTTTCCAATTTCCCATTCATGAAAACTTTTGAGATTTTGAGTTTTTCCATTTAATTTTAGACAGGAATTTTTCCTCCTATCTCTGAGATATTTTTGAGACTCCAAAACCTTTACCTCTCCACACTCATGCTCATATAGCATACTCATCTAGTCATTAACAAGTACACTGAAATGCTTCAGAACAGTAGAGGAAAAGAAGATGGGAAATGATTTCATGAAAACTATTATCTGTGCATTTACATTTTACCATACCAAACCAGGTCAACAGTCATGTGTGCAGAGAAATAAGCAATCAGTAAAAGGTCTGGGAAATCTTGCCCTGGGAATAATTGTGATGTGCAGTGATTCACTGTGGTTGAATTCTTTGTTTTTGTTTGTTTGTTCTGGCTTTTTTGGTTTTTTAAATGGGCATATTTTGCAAAAATATAAAAGCAGTTGATTGTTATGGGCATACGCTGGGATTTCTAAGATGGAAACAGTGAATGTAAGCTATATTTTGGAAGAAACTGTTTTTAAAAAGTTTGAAAGGAGATCCCCAAGTTTGTACTTCACATATTCTCCCCGTGTAAGTATTTATATGGTATATTAAAGTTACTGCATAGACCTCTCTTTATTAAAATAGATTGGAAGATCAATCTCTCACTATGCATCAGGTATTGCAGATTTCAAATCATTATTTCCCCGCTTCTCTGAACCTTTCCAGTTTGTCAACATCCTTTTAAAAGTTAAAAGTATAAGACTTGCCCAAGTGACAGTCATACAAAGTGAACTTTGATGGCATAACTTACCAACCAGGAGGAGAAAAATCTGGAAATCAGTAAAAATAATACCTAACAAATATTTTACCACAGAAATTGCCAACATCAACTATTTGACTATAAAATAGCTTAGATTCCGGCCACAGCCGTTCTCAATTTATGGACAGCAATATCAATGTAATATATCTAAAATAGTCAAATGTATCCCATATTAAATACCAGCAACATGATTGTTTCCTTTAGCTTATTCCATCTGGCATCTGGATAGCCTGCTTGGTAATTTGCTGGCTGACTACCAGCATTCTGATGGGTTGTACAAGCTGCCTCACTTCTGACTGACTGGTGGCCAGCTGGCAGAAATGACAGCCCACTTTTCATTTCCCTCTTTTCTGATTTCCCTTAGATTTTTAGGAAATTATTTTGAAGCCTTTCCCTCAAAACCAGAAACAATCAAATAAATATATAAACCTGCTACTGTGCCATGGCATTTATAAAAAATTATGGCAAAAGATCTGAGAAATCCATCTTTAAAAGAATAATCAGACACCAAACAATGATCAAAATCCATTAGGCACTAAATACCTATTCAAGTTTTGGGACAAATGCATCCCATTTTCACAGAGTAATGCATCAGCACCAGTGATTTCATTAAAAAAATCCATATTATTAACATGCAGTACTCTCACAATATATAAACATAGGTACTATCTGGGTGGCATTGAGGGCTAGCTGCAAAAGGCACAGCATGGTCTCTGGGGGGTGCTGAGGGCTGGCTGACACTAGCCCTACACCTTCTGTCCCAGACCCTGCCCCTTCTGGAGGTCCAAAGTCATGCCCCTCCCACACTGCCCAAGGCCCAGTGATGTCTGTCGACAGGCCCTGGGCACATGCCAGCCAACTCAGGCTTGCAGGGCTCAAAATAAGGGTCTGTTTAATTGCAGAGTAAACATTTGGTCTGGGGATGGAGCCCAGACTCTAGGATTGTGCAAGTAGGAGGGCTGTAGAAATCAGGCTGAAGCCAGAGCTAGAATATCATACCACCCTTAAACAGTTCCTGAAGACTGAGTCATCTGTCAAGGGCTAGCCACAGCTGTCAAGTTACAGTGTAGACGATCCTTAGAGCTTCAGGGGTAGTTAAAATGACCATTCTCCAGAGGAACCAGTGCCTGTCACTGGTGCACCAATGAACTTTTCATATGATCTATCAAAGTATGCAGTGCTAGCATACAGTATGCACTATAATTCAGTATATACATCCTGGATTAACCTTTATACTTCAGCACAGAAAAAAACCCACGTTTTTAATAAAACATTTTGCCACATAGCAGCTGGATAAAAGAAATTATTCTAGTCAAGTATACTCAGACAGTGAAACAAACTTGAAAGGTAATGCTAAACTTCTGCAAATATTTGCATACCAACTGGCAATGACCACTTCTCAAAATCTAACTCCCTATTCGTTAATTAAACAGAACCCGCAAAACTATCTGTATGCCACCTGGTAACTCCTGAGTCCGAATAATACTACAGAAAAGATCTTTGACAACCTACTATTTTTCAAGTATGCAGTTAAGTGGTTGTTCCTATGGCTCTGTCTACTTTTTAGCCTTGTTAGCTCATCCAATTATTCTAAAATGGCTGAAATGATGCATGTAGGCTAGCACATCTGAATATGTGTTTGATAGCCTACACTCCACTTTACATTAATTTGGCAGATGTAATCCAGTCAACAATGTTCAAGACACAAAGACCATCAGGAAGATAAGTTGCTTTGAAATTCTCAACAATGTATGTCATGGGTTGTGGCTGCGCATAATGACATACTGGACTGTCTCAAAACACCTGAGAAATTCTGCTGCAGCACAAATTCCATGTCCAGTATGAAATTGGTTGTGATGGCTCCATTGTTTCAAGGCCAGTCAAACCTAGGTTATCTTTTTTTTATCATTATGAATAACTAAATCATTCATTCTACAGAAAGTTACTTTTCAATTTCCTTACATGATGTGCACCACTGTTAACAGTATTCCCTATTAGCCTCAGAGTGCACAATTTCCATATTCTTTCTTATGGCAGATACTCTATAGGTAAAAATTGTGTTGCCACAAAAGATTGTGGCTTTGCAATCAAAGTTGTGACTAAATTAATGTCACACACTAAACAATAGTTCTTAGTCATTCATTCTGTTCAATATAAAGCCTGACAGTGTCTCCTTGTGAAAAATTGTGTGACTGGTTAAATGCTGACTGTTAACTTCACAGAGGTGAACAGGAATGAGATAAACAGGTTGAACTCATCCAGCACTCTCTAGTCTGGCATCCGTGGTCCAGCACGATTTTAGTTAGATGGATGTCCACTTATCATGGGTGCAGTACCAGAGAATTTGCTGAACCATAGAAGGTCAATATTGTCTCTTAGCATAACCAACACTTCCACTGCTTACTGGGCTCTTAGAAGACATTTGGGGTAAATTAGAGCTAAATAACAGGACAGAATATTGAGAGCCAGGACTGGTGGCTGTAAACAAACTGTACGGGACCACAGAAAAGTTGGCCACCCTCATGATAAGTGGACATGTGTAACTAAAATCATGCCAGACCATGGATGTTGCCTGACCAGAGAGTGCCAGACTAGAGATTCAACTTGTATTCTTCCTTAAAAATTGATCCCTACCCATCCCCAATTCTGTTGCTTCCTGTTTGTTCTCTGTTTAGCCTATTTTTTCTGCTGTATTGCTCTCCCTTCTTTTTGTCTTCCTCTTTCTCCTGTCTTTATTTTTCTGTCATTTTGATTCTTCCTTCCCATATCCTCTGGGTGTTTTTTCCTTCCACCACACTGATTGCTGGCAACATGGGAACACCTCATAACACTTGGCCTGCTTCTTTCTATCAATCCCTCTTACTATCATCACTCCCTGACCTCCCTGAAACACATGACCAGAGTGGGGAGCCAAACTCTGAGCAGAACAGCTCTCTCCTATGTTAAAACAGAGTGAGGTGAGTTTCTCTGCTCAACATTCAGCTCTCACCTGGGCCTGTGTTCTAGGAGAGCAGATAGGCCTGATGATCAAAGGACTGAGGAAAAAAACCAGCTGGGACTGTGCAATTTTTGTGTATGGGAGCATGAGGAGATGCTTGGGCACTGTTTCTGGTCAACAGATAATGGATGTCAAGTATTGGTTTCACCTTGAGTTAATTTTTCTTTCACAAGAGTGTTAGGTGGAGGTCCCTGGCTGCTGCCCCACTCCTTGCTTGTCCAAGTTTCACAATAAATTCAAGGGGATATTTGGATCGGGCAGGAATGGTCCATCCATTTCCACATTAGGTGAGTGGAGTCCTAGCGTTGTCCCTAACCATGTTGATGAGATGTCCCTAGAAGTTTCTCTTATTAATCAAAGGCAGTTTATAAGTGCAAATTGCAAAGTGATCCTTTGGCCAAATTATGTTTTCTCACTCATAAAGTCAATGAGCAATGGGTATAAAGATTGTATTTGTTCCTCTACATAACAAAGAGAAGGATTATCATGTAGCTAAGGCACAAGACTGGGACTCAGTAGACCACAGATCTATTCTGAGACTTCCTAAGTTGTGTCGGGCAAGTTATTTAAGGCACAGACTGCGATGCCTAAATTTAGGCACCTAAATCTATAGTGTGGGCCTGATTCAAAGTCCTGTGAAACCAACAGTGAATGATTTTGATGGATGATAAGCACCCTTCTCTCCCACTGGAAAGCAGCTCAGAGCCTCTAGCTAGCACTCACATTTGAAATGTTTTAGTTAAAATGTAAAGTTCAGCTAGCAGTACATATGAGGAGAAAGCTTCCAAAACCTCAGAAACTTTGCTGTAGTTCTAACTACCAAAGACTGAGAAAAGCAAAATGCTTTTAAATTTAAAAGCTTTAAATTTATTGTTTTCATATCACATGCCAAACGTCTATCATGAAGTCATGGAAGTATAAAATAATGGTTTGCAGTTGCACCTTCCCAGATGATGAGGCAAGGACATGGCAAAAGACAGCAAGCAAGTTTTACTGAAAACATAGACCCTACCTAACTGGCCAAGGATGAGCAAAGACTTCCCAATGGAATGTTGCAAACAAAATCTGTGAGCTTTTTAAAAACAGCACAACAACATAATCACTTTTTCCATCACAAGCTTTCCTATCAGAAGACTTGATTGGAGTGTTCCACCAAAAATTGATTGCACTTTTCCACCAAACAAGAGAGCCAAAATTGCTTGGATCTTCCATACCCAAAATTAACTGCAGGCTAAGCAAAGCTGAAGTCCAGTTGTCCAGGATTTTTTTATTGTTAAAACACACTGAAACTATTGTTTAATTCTCCTGCTTTCTGAAACGCTGGCTAAGGGGATGGAAATCCCCAGTCATGTTTATCTATTTCTGGATCCATCTTATGAGCCTGTAAATGCAGACCAGCATTATCACATTTTAAACACCTAGGCAACCTATCAAAACTCCAGGAAAGCAACACACATGCTGTAGTCAAGTGTGAAAAAAATGTTCTTAATAGAAAAGACATGAGTGCTTTTTTTTTTATTCCAGTCTATTCCTTTTAAATGAAGAATCTTATGGAAAAGGCATTTTTGGAATATCAATTTGAAAGAAAATCAAGTCATTTGGTTTCTACGTAGATGAAGAGAGAAATGCAGTCACCAGTGCACAGTCAAAAAGAAACAAGCATATGTTTTGTAGTTAGTTTTGTTTAGAGGGTGAGTACAAGGAGAGATGAGTTTGGAAAGAGTGTCAATTTAGGGACCAAAAGCAACAACTCAGAAGAACTAGGGAAATGAAGTTATAATAGTCTAGGGAAAATTGTACCTTTTCTCTTAGTGAAAAAGGGACAATTTTTCATGACACTTGCATCATGGCCAAGCAGAGTAAGAGCTACAAAATGTAAAATTATTTGTCCTGTTCCAGGAAAGCACTTAAACACATACTTAACTTTAATCAGGTGTTTAGTCCTATTAGAGTAATCGCATGGTTAAATGCTTTGCTAGATTAAAATAAGAGTTCTCAGAGTATTACAGTCCTAAAAGCACATGTGATCTCCAACGGGCAAGAGTAGATACTATTGTATTTAGAACTGAGCAAAACTTTTCATGTCAAAATCAAAATCAATGTTTATAAAAGATTTGGCCTGTTCACTAAAAGCAAAAATTCAAAGAGAAAAACTACAAGTTTGTTTTCCCACCATTTCTCCTGCTTTCCCCCTTTTCACTATTAAATGAATAACAAAGAAGAGCTTTTGAAGGAAAGGGAGAGTCCAACTTTTCTTATTCCTTCTTACTCTCTAGTTTTTCTATTTTTAATAAGTTACAAAAAAGACAATGGAAAAAAAAAGAAGATGGGGGATGGGAACCCACCAACCTGGACATTATTCATTTTACTGCATGTGATGTTAAAAGAGGAGAAATGGGTAAAACTCCTCATAATTAAAATTTCAGACGTGAAATAATGTGGAAAATCATTGCATTTCAAGCTCTGTAAAATAGGAAAAACTTCAATTTTTTTGTGTGTGATTTTTTTTCTTTACCATTTTTGACCAGCTGTAGTTGAAATCATGATCAGGGAAAACTTTGGATTCTCAGTCCCTGCCTATCATTCATCAGCCAGTTGATGAGCTCCCCTATGCCCTACCAGTCTGTGTACAAGAAACTGCATCCTAAAAATCAATATGCAGATACTTCAGTATCTGCACATGCAACCAATAGGTGCATCATTGGTCATCTTCTGCAGATATTACAGATGAATTTCATTTTATGTACATTAATTATTCATAAAATAGAAAGGAAAATCAGGATAAGCGGCACTGTAGACCAATAATTTAATTGTTTACCTGAGTGGAAGTACAAGAAGAGAAGAGAAGTCTGCCACCCCCTTCTCACTCCAAATTATCTGGTTTCTGCTTCTAAATGTTCAGCAGTCTTCCAGTTCCTTTCCTCTATATAATCTCTGTTGTTTGCATTATCCGATGTTTAACAAGTATGACATATTATTTACTTCAGTCTACAGCTCTGAGAGTTTTGCATAGTTTTCCCCTTTGCTAGCAGAATCACAAATAAATCATTGCTATAATCCATGAAATAAGTGGACCTATGGAGCATGTACATAGTGTTTTAAATTAATCTTTTAGGGAAGAATGTCACCGTAACCACACTACTTACTCAGTCACAATATATTCTAACTTGAAATGCTTAGTGCAAGACAGCGTGTGACATTACAGTCCAGATGTGGAATTTAACTAGCACAGCAACTATTTCTATAAGGACAATATCAACATCTTTACAAATTCCAAAGTCATATCCAAGACACTGATTGTTTCTGACATTTGATATGGAAATCACAGAAGCCATTCACGGTTAGGGGTCCTTTTCCCCCCATAGTTCTGTCACTGTCTATGTCATTTTGAAATATTTAGGAAGTCTATGATTAGACTTTCAAATCTTTGGACTTTGGTGGTAAAAATGTGTATGGAACCTTGGATTCTGTCTTTGAAACAATTCATTTTGCAAAGAGACATATGGATACAGAGCACAATGAGCAGCCATGTTTTAATGAAAAAAACATGAAACAGCAGGACATTATTTTAATGCAAACAATCATGATTGGCCTAAGCTGTAGTTACATATAATTTTTAGTGTGATGTTGGATAATTTAGCTTCATGTGAATTCAATCTTCTAGGGTATTTGAATCAGTTTTGATCTACATTTGGTTTTCTGACATATTGAGGCAAAAACGCTGTACAAACTTTCTCTAAAGGAAAAAAAAAAAACCTTTTTGCAACCTCTTCCAGCGGTCACTTCTTTCTTGGTGTATTTATTTTCCTATAACCTTCATTTTTGTGATGTACTTGAAATAGTGTTATTTACAGATAAAAGCTACATTAAAACATTCAACATTTAACCCAGGCTAGAACCTGCAGGGCTAGAATCCAGAGCCATAGGCATTGTGGACCACCAATGCCACCACATCACCACAGGAGGCTTAGGCTATGTCTAGACTGCAGGCTTCTTTTGGAAGAAACTTTTCCAGAAGAGATCTTCTGAAAAAACTTCTTCCGAAAGACAGCGCCCACATTGCCAAAGAGCATTGAAAAAGTGATCTGCTTTTTCGAAAGATAGCGTCCACACTGAATGGATGCTATCTCACATTTAAGCTTTGATTACTATGGACGGAGTGGCCACCAGGGTACCTGTGCTTTTTCCTCTTTCCTCTTCTTTCGAAAGAACTCCCTCTTCCCCGTCCACACATGGCTTTTTCCAAAAGAGCTCTTTTGGAAAAAGGCTTCTTCCTCATAGAAAGAGGTTTACCAATGTCAGGAAAAACCCTCTGTTCTTTCAATTTTTTTCAAAAGAACGTGATTGCAGTGTGGACGTAAGTGAAGTTTTTTCAGAAAAACTCTGCAGTGTAAACATACCCTTAGGCTAGACTTTTGTAGCAAACCCTGTGTGGCTGCGCTCAGCAGGAAGTACCATTCAGCAAGATGCACTATCTAGCAGAAACTGAGTGGCATTTCCTCACATCCCACTAATTGGCTGGGACCAGTACTTAAGGCAGGAAGACATACCAAGGAGCTGTGTGAGCAATAGTACATACTCCCCACATTTCTTGCTTCGGACCCTGTGTGAGAGACATCGCAGACTCCAGCTTCTGACCCCATGTGCCTCCTGACACTTGCTTTGGGGGAGGTCTGAGGTAGGCTGGAGGACAATCCGACACTGCATGCCTAATGCATCTGACTCCTCATTTGTACTCTGGCTTGTGTTGGACTCTGACCTTTTGGTACCCAATTCAACCCAACTGCTGCTCTGGCCAGTAGGTCTGACCAACCCTCCCCCATCTCAAGCTAATTATCAGCATATTACATTTTCAGATTGGGTGACCATTTTCTGCTAATGAATGCTTTGAGTAGGCAGACCAGACTTTTGACATATGTGAGACTGAGTTTGAGATCTGCAGAAAACTATATCTTCTATGTATTTTGAGCACTTCAGTATTCAAACAGAAGCCCCTGGGATTTCATCTGTTGTGCTACCTTGACACCTTTTAAATATTAATATTTATTCATTAAGTTATAATGTTACCAACTCCCACAATTTTATCACAAGTCTCACAACAATTGGTGTTTCCTTAGAGCCCCACTCTGGGAGTCAACTGATTATGTGAGAAACCAAACATTCATTAATATTTTCTTTCAATCCTGATAATTGCAGAGAAAAACCTGAAAGTATTACTTGAATATACCCTATAAGATCAACCATAAAACAGAAGAAAAAAATTCTTAAAAAGCATTTTAATCCTATTTTAAACCCTTCTCATGATTTCAGGATGTTTAGGGTTGACAATATTGAGTCGTAACAAAGTGAAAAATATATATTGCCTCTCTTATATTCACTGGTGTTATGTGACGGGTGTGCATGGGGCCACGTGCCCGCCACAACACCATGGGAGGGGCAAAGGGCAAGAGCCTCTGGGTGGCCTGGGGAAGTAGTGGGGAGGCTAGCATCAACAACAGGGGTCAGTCTCCCCTTCCCCGCACTCACTGGCAATAGTGGGGAGAAACGGAGCAAAGCAGCTCCACTACCCCAGCTACCAGCTGCATTGTTTGGGGGTAGGGGCAAGACTGCATTTGCACTCACCAGCAGGAAGTAGAGTGACACAGCCAGCAGCTATGGGAGAGGAGCTGTGTTGCTCCACTTCCCCCCGCTGCTACCGCCAGTGAGTCTGAGCACCAGCACCTCCCCGGTAGTCCCCCAGCCATGTCACTCTGCACAGAGGGCTGAAGGGAAGAGATGGGGCAAGGTAGGTCCTGCGGCAAAGGAGGGATTGTCCCACCCCTACCCAGGTGGCGTAGGGAGGAATCCTGTGAGGGAGGGTAGTCACGTGGCTGGTGCCTCCCTCTCCCCCCAATTCCTTTCTAACCAGTTGCTCCTGCTTGTATCACAGTTGTTTTACAATCAATCATTATATCCATTGGCGTATATTGAAAAGTACCAAGCAATGAATCTACAGAGTGGGTTTGGGAGTTTCTGATTTAATGCATTCCAGCTATGAAGCCTGATTGGTTCGTGTGTAACTTATTTGATTTGTTCCACAATTCACTTATCCAGAAATTCTTTCACACAAGCCCTCTTGCTGAATAGTCACAATTCCATGTTTGTGAAAATGTTTAAATAATTTCTTTTTTGTCCCAATACCAAATGAAAATAATTTTGAAATCTCAAAAGTTGCTGTTAAACAGAATTGTGATCCTTCAATCATTGCTTCAAAGACATTCACTCGGCACGGTATTTTATATTCTCACTTACAAAAAAATATATTTTTGAGGTTAGATGTGTGCTATTTGAAGTGGTATTTTGACCATCTACCAAAATATGTTTGTGACAGGGATTCAGCCTGACCTTGATTAATCTGCCAGAGAAGCACAGAAATTCTGAACAGGATTTTTTCAAGGATTCAGATAAATATAGTGTTTGTCTTTCTACAAAAGTGGCTTTCAAATTACAGGACACAACCCACTACTAGGTTGCTGAATGTAGGTTGACCAACAGGGGTGCTAAAGCAGCCTTTCTGCTGTCCTGGCGCTGCAGACCGCGCTGCATGCTGAAAGCAGCCAGCAGCAGGTCTGGCTGCTGGGAAAGCACAGGAATCCCTAACCCTAACCCTGTCCCAGCTCTGCATTCCCATTGGCTGGGAACTGGACAATGGGAGCTGAGAGTGGCTGGGGCCTGCAGGTGAGAGCAGTATGCAAAGTCACTTGTGCACCTCTGTCTAGCCCTGCCCCAGTGCTCCCTCCCACACCATGAATCTTCTGCCGCATCCTCTAGCCTGCAATTCCCTCCTGAATCCCAAATCCCTCATCTCCAGCCCTGTCTCATAGCCTGCACTCTAGTCAAAAGATGTAATTATGTGGGGTCATGGGCATCAACAATTTTCTTCAACTGGGTCATGAGGAAAAAGTTTGAAAACCATTGTTCTACTGTTATGCTTACACAAAGCACACGAGATCTTTTATGGGGGAAAAGGCAGTACGCCGCATTTATTGAGAATACAACAGTTGCATATGCTTTTCAATCACACACACACAAAATATCATGCATACATCATCCTGCCAAATGATATCTGAGGGTATGTCTACACTACAAAGTTAATTCGAACTAACAGCCGTTAGTTCGAATTAACTTCGATAGGCGCTACACATGCAAACCACTAGTTCGAACTTAATTCGAACTAGCGGAGCGCTTAATTCTAACTAGGTAAACCTCATTCTACGAGGACTAATGCCTAGTTCAAATTAAGTAGTTCGAATTAACTTAATTCGAACTAGTGGGAGGCTAGCCCTTCCCAGGTTCCCCCTGGTGGCCACTCTGGGCCAAGCCAGGGAAACTCTCCTCTCCCCCAGCCCTGGGGCCCTTAAAGGGGTAGCCTCTGGCCAGACGGCACTTTCCAGAGACAGCCCTGCCAGCAGTCTCTGCCCCGACCCAGTGGCTGCAGGATGAGCCAGGCAGCCAGTGCCAGTGCCAATGAGATGTCCCCCGCCCAGTCCCCCAGCATCCAGGGGCCAGCCAGGGGCCGTAGACAGCGCGCGGCCTCCTGGACTGGTGCGGAGGTCATGGACCTCATTGAGGTTTTGGGGCAGGCCCCCAATCTCCATGATCTCCGCACCAGGAGGAGGAACGCGGCCGTCTACGGCCGCATAGTGGCCGCCATGGCCCGCAAGGGACACAGGCGCACCCAGGAGCAGGTGCGCCTGAAAATAAAGCAGCTGCGGCAGGCGTACGCCAGGGCCACCAGGGGTGACGCCACAGCAGGGGCTGCCACCTGCCCCTACTTCCCCGCCCTCGACTGACTCTTGGGGGGCGGGGCGGTCCGCGCCAGCCCGCGAGGCAGCGAGTCGGGACCGGAGGGCCCTGACCCAGGCGCAGCAGAGGGGCCACCACCAGCTGTCCCGGCACCGGAGTTGGCAGGGTCGTCCAGGGAGGCCATACCAGGTAAGTGCCAGCACTGTCCCCTACCTGGGGGGGAGGTGGGGAGGGAGACAAGGGACTGCGCGCGTGGGCCATGCCTCCCACGGATCACGCAGACACCCGTGCATGTGCGAGCACGTGCCATGCCACCCTTGGGCAGGTGGCTCCAGCTGCGTGACACATAGGGGCCGTGGCCCAACAGGCACATGCGTGTGTGAAGAGACCTGACACGCTCCCAACCCCGGGGCGGGACCCAGCAGGATGCTCTCCCTTCACATGCCCCCTCTACATGGAGGCAGGGGAAATCTCCCCCCCCCGCCCCGGCCACACTATACACAGCACAGGGACATGGGTGCGGTCTTGGGGCAGCTCCCAGTGCCGGGGAGAGCCAGACATCCTGACTATGGCCTCTGTGCAAGCACAACGGCTCTGACGGTGCAGGGCGCAGTCGCGCTCACGTCGGGGGAGGGGGGGCTGGGCATTATCCACTGTGTCCCCAGGGAGAACTGACCACTTCTCTTCTTTCTCTACAGCTGCACCAGCTGCTCATGCAGGACGCACCACCCCGCCCGGGACATGCTCCCGCACCCGCGGCCTGCTCCGGACCACCACCACGGAGCAGGAGTACTGGGACCAGCACCTGGGGTCCCTGCGAGCCCTGAACAACACTGTGCAGGCCTGGATGCGGGCAGACCTGCAGCTCCACCAGGAGCACCTGGCTGAGGAGCGAGCCAGGAACGCTACCCTGCAGGCCCTGCTGCAGGGCATGGTGCCCCATGCTTGCCCTGCCCCTGCTGCCTCCCCAACAACTGTCCCTCCTCCCGCTCCTGCCCCCCCTCCCACCTCTTCCTCCTCAACCCCCACACCCTCCTCCTCAATGTCCACACCCCCCACCTCAACCTCCGCACCCTCCACCCCATCCTCCCCGGGGACGCCGAGGCCCCCTCCCTCGCCGTGCTGGGAGGTGGTTGGCCCGGCGAGACCCCCACCCCTGATCCCTGAGTTTCCCCTCCCTCTCCTTCCCCTGGCTTCCCCCTTCCAGCTCCCTCCTCCCAGTTTTCCCCCTCCCCTCTCCCACCCTCTCTCCTGCCCTCTCCTGCCTCCTTTCCCCCGTCTCCCCACAGTTTTATTCCCCCTCCCCAGTTTTGTTAAATAAAGAGAGTTTCAATTTTTGAACACACGTGTCCTTTATTTTTTACATCAGGAAGGGGGGCTAGGGAGGGGTAAGTGGAAGGAGATGAGGGAGGAATGGGGCACGAGCCCCCAGTGGGGAGGACTGGGGTGGCTCTGCGGGCTCCTCGGGGTGGAAGATCTCCTGCAGGGCCTCCTGGATCCTGACAGTCCCCCAATTGGCCCCCCCGGACTGCAGCTGGGCTGATGGCCGAGTGCTGTGATGTGCCGAGTATGGGCACTCAGGGCACTCCAAGACAGGACTGCTTTGCTGTCCCTCATCGATGTAGACAAGCAAGCAGGGAACCCTGAGAACTGTCTGTCCGGGGTGGGGGTCGGGTCCCTTTAAGCACAGCCCTTGGCTAGCCTGTGGCAGCAGCTCCACGCTCTAAGCCCTAACCTGATGCCCTGCCGGCACTGGTTCCGGCCAGCCTTAACTTCAGTTCAGGGTCCACTCAATGTGGACATGCTAGTTCGAATTAGCAAAACGCTAATTCGAACTAGTTTTTAAGTCTAGATGCACTAGTTCGAATTAGCTTAGTTCGAATTAACTAATTCGAATTAAGTTAGTTCGAATTAACTAATTCGAATTAAGTTAGTTCGAATTAGTGCTGTAGTGTAGACATACCCATAGTTACCAGTCCAGAGTCTGTGTCAATCTAGTGGCCAGCTAGATCGAACACAGGGGGAAGCGGGGCCTTTTGTCAGTCACGATCCGATGCTCCTCTCGGGATGGTGTCTTGGCAAGACGAAACCCAAAGTTCCATAACAAAACACCCTGCTTTATATAATCCTTCTTCTCTGTTAAAATCCATGGATCCCGCTCTGTCAGCTTGTGACCGGAATGTTATCTTTTTGATGTGAGTGTTCCCAAAACATCTCTTGAAGGTTCATCCTGTAATCAATCGTCCTTTCGGGGTGCTTGCTCCGCTTTAGGGCTGGACAATCTGTCAATTATCCAATCTTCTTGTGAGTAGGGGGTACGCATTGATGGTTATAGATGACTCCTCTGCAGTCAGGTTGTCTCGTGCTCTGGCCTTGCCCATACTCGCTCAACCCCCTTCTTTGGCCATCTGGTTCTAAAGCCATATAACTTTGCATCTTATCTTTGACACATTCATACTCCTTACATACACAACTCTCCAAGGTTACAGATCTGTATGGCAAAGCAAAAGCGTTGTAAATTAAACAATTAAGGCTTGGCCTTCAACATTAGCAGAATTCCTCTAATCTTATTAACACAGCCACAATACCCAGAACTGTTTTCTACTTCAGAACATTTACTAAACTTCAGAACAAAGAAAATAGACCTTCAACTGAAAGCACTTAATTTGTAAAATATTAAATGTATGTTAATATATATATATGCCTTATATTGCTATATTATTGCTACATTACTATATCTAAAATAAGAAATATAAAAAGAATAAAACTTTTGGTCCTAACACTACCACCTACAGACCTATATAGCAAGTCCACATGTTCATTTTTGCTGATGCAAATGGAGTGATGTTTTATGGAAGTTTAGTTTTCTGTAATGTTTTTTTAATTGCAATAATCATTCATGCAATAAAACATTTTGATTGCATATATGAAGCCAAATGCTAATGGCACAACATAAAATAAATTAATAAACTTAGCATTTAGCTGTTCCAGAGCAGAAATATTCAACTTTAGTCCAATAGGATACATTATCACAGTTTTGTTGCTACTCAAATGCTATATTGAAAATTCTGCACACCCATTGACTGGTTCACAGCCAATGGGAGCTGGAGGTGTGGTGCCTGTGGATGAGAGTAGTATGCAGAGTGGTCTTACACACCTCCACCTAGGAGCTGGACCTGCTGCTGGCTGCTTCCAGGGCACAATTTTCTTTCACATCAAAGTGTGTGTGTGCATATGCATGTCCTTGGAGTGTTCCCTTGTTGTTAGTGCAATATTCACAGGGACTCTACCTCAATTTCCCACAATGATCTTCAGCCTACCTTAGCTGTAAACCATTATAAAAAGTAACAAAGGCACTTAGTCCAAAGACAATAAACTTGCCTAATAAAAGAACCCTACCCCAGTAAGGCACATTCTTCAGCCCCATTCAATCCCAGCACAGCTGGGATTCCAGCTTAAATGGTTTGTCTTCCTGCTTATTAACGGGCTCCATCTAAGCTCTTTTCTAATCAGCCATCTGAGTCAGGTCTACTTTTCTGTCAAGGACTCAAACAGACTACAGTCCTTCTTTATCTTTGGACCAACTCAGGCTTCTCTCCCTTCCCACTCCTTGCAGAAGCAGCTTGTGTGCTCTCCTTCACCAATGGCCCACAAATTGCTTACCTTTCTGCCTTTTAAGTCAGAAGCCTGTACAGGTGTAACAGAGTGAGGCTAATTGCATAGAGCTCAGTAGCAGGTTGCCCTACAGCATGGGTGGGGAACTTCAGGCCAGGCCCCTGGCTTTGCCTGGAACCAGCCCCTGAGGCTCAGGGATTTCCCCCTCCCCACCCCCCCACCAGCACTGGGGTGCCCACGCTGGCACTGGAGCCCGTCCAACACCCCACCACAGGGCTGGAGCACACAGAATTTACTAGCCTAGCCAACACCCCCCCCCCCCAGGCTCTGGTGTGCCTGGGGAATATAGGGAGTGTCTTTCTGCTTCTCAGGCGAGGTCCACATCAGTGAGGGGTTTTTGTTTGTTTGTTTGTCTTGCTTCCTACTTGTGTGTGGCCTCAGAACTGATTTTACAGTGGGCCAGTGGCCCCTGACCCAAAAAAGGCGTCTGCTAGTATACCTCTGCTTCTCCTTGACCCTTACCTACTCTGGTCCTCTAATCATCCGACATGGCCAGACGTACTCTGTTGCATGCAGAGGATCACAGAGCCTGTGTGTGGGTTGCTACTAACATCCCACTACACAAGTTCTAGTGTGCTTGAGACCCTCCATGCTTGAGGTAGTGTAGGTACTTGTCAAATGTCTCATGTTAATACAATGTCTATCAGAGGAAGGGGCGCAGCCCACATTTTTGTTTTTTTCCGATGATGTGCACCTTCCTTAATATTTTTGATGCTTGTGTTATGGTACTCCTAAAGTATTGTTTGGCAGGATTTTTCCTGTTTGTTGTTGTTGTTGTTGTTTGGGGGTTTTTTTACGATTATTTAGTCACTGCTCTGTCAGTCTAAGGATTCTCCAGGCAGTCCCTCACACCATAAAGCCTTACTTAGGATGGATAACTCATTCCTCCGCCACAAATGAAAATGATCCCCAAGATTATCATAACATCACTAATTCTCCATCAGAAAAAAAAACATATTCTATGATTGTGTGTGAAGCATTCAGACCCTAAGATTTCATAGGGTCTCCTGCATAGGAGATGGGGCATGTATCTATTTTGTTTACACATATCTGGTGCAGGGAATCAAGCATCCATTGCTTCCTGAAAGCTCAATATCTAGGATCATGAGACAAATGTCATTTCCAAATCCCAGACAATGTTCTAATAAAATATGACCTAAACAGTTATACTTTTCCAACTGCACTTTTAAACCCAACCTCCTCCCTTAATGATCTGAAAAAGACTAACGTACAGCACAAATAAACATCAACATCCTCTGATGTTTCTGCTATGGAGAGCTCTGCATGGTTGGCATATTTTCTGCGCCACTTGCAAAGCAGCATCTCCTTTTGTTGATGATGCAAATTGTTTCCAAATTGCTCAGCATGACTTTTTCCTCAGCCACTTGCTCCTGAAACTTGAAAGAAAAATAGTGCACATTTAACCTGAAAAAAGCTTCACAGATTTCACAGGGAAGTTGGGAGGGGAGGGGAAGGGAGAGAGCAGAGGGGAAGCTGTTTCACAGTTATTGAGGCCATGTTTGGTGGGCTAAACAAAACCTTCAGGCACTCTGTCACAAGTTATTTTCACTTCTTACAATTTGCACAACCAAGTGGGTGGCAACATGTCTAGCTGCTCTCCTTGTCTTTACCAAATTAAACTAGCATGACTTTAAAAAAAAAGAGTTTTAATCTAATATCACCCATGCCTATATTATTTTCAGATTGATTCTATGTGCAACGGGGTCAATTTTCTTACTAAGTACAAAAATAAATGATCCCAGTGAGATGTATCAGTTGTTTTAGGTTATTTAGTATGCTCACTGCATAGAAAAAAGGCAACAACACATGGTATGGGTTTTAAATAGGTCATGTCATTATTAGTTAAAATACACCCATGGTTCCCATTGAGAGAAAGCCTAGTGATGCCATTCACATCCCGTTGATCCTTTGTCAGTTCCTGGAGTGCTGGAGGAGAAGCCAACTATCACATAAGAAGGTACGTTGGGCATCTCCAACTGCCTGCTAACGCTCCTCCCCATTTGGGGAATTGAGACAAGAAGGTTCTACCATAAAATGCATTAATGGGATGGTCCTTCCATAGTAGAGTCCCAATCTCTAGTTTGCATTTGCTCACATCTCAAAAGGAAATAGCCTTTGAATGCCCAACAAGTTCCTACATTGAGACCTGCCTCAACGAGGCATCAGCGTCTGCTTGGCTGCCTACAACCCACCGCAAAAGGACCACCTCAGAGTTCAGCCAACGGCAATCATCCAGAAACAAACTGAAGCCTGTGTCAGAGATGAGAACTCCGTTCTCTGAGCTATGCATCCATATTAGATAGCCAAGCCACCTCAGAACTGCAGACATTATCAATACTTTCCAGCTGGCCTTCCTCAAGGCCCTATCCGCTTTTTGTGGGTGGACTGCAGTGTGCCCAGCCCTGCTGGCCAGCCTTTTCATTCATACTATCCCCATGCTGGGAGGCTGTGACGAGGTGCGGTCACAGAAGTCCCCTTGGGGATGCATCCTAGAACACTGACAAAGCCACTGACACTCACCTCTTTGCTCTCTGGGGCTTCTGACCACTCTGTGCTGCTGGGCCAGCCCACCTGGTCTCCCCCAGTCAAGGCACAAAGCTGAGATCACAGCCCCCCAAGGAGCAATACAGACAGTGAAATACTTCAGGTCCGAGGAAAATGCAGTTTGGGCCCAGCTCCCAAGGAAACCATGCCCCAAATGGGATCAGAAACCCAACTAAATTATTTAGGTAAGCCCCCTTTAACAATGAAAGGAGGACGTATATGCTGATTTCTCCCCAGGTAACAATTATTTACATTGGGCTTGATAGTAAATAAAAGTGATTTTATTAAGTATAAGAAGTAGGATTTAAATGGTTGCAACTGAAAGCAGGCAGAGCAAGGTAGATTACAAATTTAAAATAACAAAAAACACATAGCTAACTCTAACACATATCACAAACTTATTACAAACTCACCCTAAAACTGTTCTTATTCCAGCTAAGCCTCCAAACCAGGGAAGTCCCCTTTTTTCTCATTTTAGTTTGTCTTTGGCTGGCATGGCATAGCCAAGAGGATAAGAAACTGCTAGCTTCCCATTGTTTTATATATTCTACTTTGGGTGGGAATTCTGTTTCTCCTTTCCACCCTTACATGGCAAATTACCTGGTCAGACCCTCCCAGTTGGGGCGGTAATGTGACTTCCTAAGACCAACCACTGCTTAGATTCAAAGGATAAAAGAGGCTGTTTACAGGTCATCACCCAAAGATTGAGGGAAACACCCTGGATGGCTTGCATTTGGACATTTAAAGCCATAAACCATTCCATATGCCATATCTCTAACTTTACATAGAAGAGTGATACATACACCAAAATAAGATATAGAGCTCCAGCAGACTGAGACATTAAAATCGATGTTACATGAAGTGTTTTGACCAAAGCATCTTCAAGTTATGCATATTGGTATTCATAAGTTAATTTCATAAATCATGGGGGGAACCATCATAGAGGCATGTTTCCTAGCGCTACGTCTACACTGCAGATATTTGTCAGCAGAGCATATGCTAATGAAGCACTCATTAGCATTTGTCACACTGTCATTTGAATATCTCTGCCGATACTTTTTGCACAAGAGGTTTTTGCGCAAAAACAAGCAGTGTAGACAGGTCCCTTTTACACAAAAAAACCCTTTTGCACAAGATTCCATATATCTCTGCCCATGCTTTTTGCACAAAAACAAGCAGTGTAAACTAGTCTGTGTTGTGAAAAAAACCTTTTGCGCAAGATCCTGTATACCTCCTTTTTTGAGGCATAAGGGATCTTGGGCAAAAGGGTTTTTTTGTGCAAAACGGACCCGTCTACACTGCTTGTTTTTGCGCAAAAGCCTCTTGTGCAAAAAAGCATCAGCAGAGATATGCAAATGACAGCATGACAAATGCTAATGAGCACTTCATTAGCATACTCTCTGCTGACAAATACCTGCAGTGTAGACGTAGTCTATGTGTCCAACATCCTACTTAGCCTTCCAAATCCATTTGAGCCTAGAGCATGTTCTGAGTGGTTCTCACTTTGGTGTATACCAATGGGCTATGTCTACACTCGCGGCTTCTTGCGCAAGAAATATGCAAATGAGGCTAAGCGTGGAATATCACCGAGCCTCATTTGCATACCTAATGAACCGCCATTTTGCAGAAGAGGCTCTTGCGCCAGAAGGAGCTGTTTACACTGCCCTTTCTTGCGCAAGAAAAACCCTCTTGCGCAATGCCGTTATTCCTGAAAATAATTGACATAACGGCATTGTGGAAGAGGGTTTTTCTTGCACAAGAAGGGGCAGTGTAGACAGCTCCTTCTGGTGCAAGAGCCTCTTCTGCAAAAATGGTGGCTCATTAGGTATGCAAATCAGGCTTGGCGATATTCCACGCATAGCCTCATTTGCATATTTCTCACGCAAGAAGCCGTGAGTGTAGACATAGCCATGGTGTCCAGCCCATGTAAAAGAGACATGTACTTTCTTCAGCGCCAAGCGAAAAATCACATCCAGCACTAAGCCCAATAATGAGGCCGTCATTGAATTACATGCTCTCTTGTAAGCCCAATGCACAAAGTTGTGCCCACATATTCATGTGGTCCAATATAGTCTATATAATAGGCATGAGGAAGGAAACCAGAGAATTAAAAACGGTGGCATTTATGGTGTCCCTCAACTGCTGGCTAGCCAAATAGCTGTAGTGAGACCAATTTGGGGTTCTGATATAGGTCTAGTCCTGGGGAGTTCCACAGTTTCCCCAAATGCCGCAAATGCCATTCCGTAAGCTAAAATGATGTGTGTGGTAAGTTTGCCCTTGCCTGTGGATGCTGCTTCTAGCACTCAAGATTCCACTGGGCTGCTGGCATCTGCTCAGGTATTGCTTTAGCTTCCGGTGCTCATGTTTGGAATCTGCTGCTCTGCGGTGGAGAGAGCTTCAGCTATGCTAGCGAAAAGCCCAGGCACATGCTTGGCAGTGAAATTAACATTGCTTACACATTTCTGTTTGGAAGCACTCATTGTTTAATATCTCTAGACAAACATAACCTTAGTCATAGTAAGGATTCTATGCAAGTGAGAAACTCCTTTCCCTCTCTGTGAAGGGCTGCTCTGCCCCTTTTCATGAACGGATATCTTTGTTTTCCACAGGGCCATTGTTGAGACAGGAGACAGAAAAAGTCCTGACATCCTGCCCTTCAATGGTTCCAGCAAGAGTGGAGTTAATGCGTTCCAGTTCTTGTCAGGAAGGACAGAAGAGATAGACAAGCCTCAGATCAGATCACAATGCAAACATTACACAAAGCTTGGACCATCTCAGGTAAGTAGGACTCCATCCTTGGGGTGGTTCTGTTCATCTCAGCACCTGATCTTCACTTCCTCTGCCCACTTGAGGGTACACAAGAAGAGACAGGGAAGTAATTCCAAAGTTAAGCCATTTCCTCCATTCAGGAATCTGGTAGTGAGTGTTCAGTTCATCCCAGTGATTGTTCACACTGCAGCAAGGCGGGGCTTGAGTTCTTCCAGGAAGATGGGTGTTTCATGGACTCCAAGATGTGGCTGACAAAATGTGTTTGCAATAGATCTATGCTGCTAACATCCTTCATTTAATTATACTCTTAATAGTGGTTCTTTTTAAAGTTTAGACCAATGTGGTAATAAAGAAATTATTTAAATAAATAAATAAATTGGGCTACTTTGGGGCTACTGTTTTTTTTAAGTGACTGTGTACTATTGATTCATAAGAAATCTGGCAATTCTATTTTTGCTGATTTTTCCCAGCCCAAATGAAACCATGGCCTTTATTCACTGCTTTAACTCATATCTGAAGTGTTGTTTGTTTTTCCATAATTTATTTACTTTTAACCACTCCTGGAAGAAATTAACTATTTCATTCTCCTCTTTACAATTTGGACCATAAGACATTAAAAATAACAATAATTGCAAAGCTAAGCAGATTTTATTAATCCAAAACCGATATCTCAGGATTTGGGACTGGAAATATCTTGCTGTTGATCATTCTAAATTTACAAATAAACCTAAAATATGGCCTTAATTGGTATTTTTTATATTTTTTCTTTATATAAGAATTAGGAGTACTTTCCTGTCAATTAATTTCTAAGTTATCACCTGCAAAAACCACGGGAGTTTTCAGGTGTCTACATAGCCTCTGGAGAGGAATCATGGTTAAAGCTGTCCTCCCCTGCCAAAATATGAAATAGTGCCCTGCAATAATGCTTTCAATTAAGGCCTCAGTTCGAATATGAGATTCAGGGGAACAACCACCAACATCTTCTATTTACAGAAGACAAGACTACAAGCTGTGCAAAACTGAAGGGTGCATCATGCTTTGGATACACAGTTCAGTCTCATGGACAGAGGTATGTCAGAGATGACTATGTTTATCCACATTCCAGCATTGCAGAGATTCTAGAAACATACAAAATATCCTTAGCTTTAAAAGCGAGGGTTCACAGGAGGGAAAAGTATGGGATTTTGTCAGTCTTGCTGAGCACCATTAGAGGGACAAGGTTGCTAACAATTCAATACTGGACATGCTATTTATTGTCAGTGATTGAAGGTTTCCATTTTCACTTCCAAAAGAGCCCACTTCTATGTCATGCATAAGTTTGGAGATAGGAACTGAGAGCCAAAAAAGAAGGGTACATGCATTTGGTGCTCTGCTCAGAAAAAGAGGACTCCATACCAGAGCCAAACCAGGTTCAAGCCAAGTTGATCAGTCACCCCACTGTTCTACTGGATCAGTGATGGGCACCAAGTAAGGAATGATTAGACTAGCACAAGAAAACAAAGTGACCAGGTAAAATCTGCCCCACAGGTAGTTGGGGCAGACTGGGCTCACTCCTGGGGGATTGTTTGGTTATGGTGATGCCAGCCACACACACATCCACCAGTGGCTGCCACTACCAATTCAAGTCCTGCAGAGTCCCATGGTCATGCCCCACAGCTTGGGATACTCAAAACTCCCCAACAGATCTCTATCCAGGACATGGAGCTCAGCTCTGTCCTCCCTAGGAATTCCTAATACGCCCCCACTCCTCCATGATATTGCCTTAGGGTTCATAAGGAAGGGGAGGCAACACTTACCTTGGCCCAGGACATGGCCCCTGTGCAGCTCCATGTGGGCATTATGAACATGAATTGCTCCAAAGTAAAGATATCCAGACACGGTCCCACTCACTTGCTCAGCTGCCAATCTACCTGCACAGCAGCAGCTGAAAACTAGTAAATAGGAAGTCGCCAAGGGCTCCTATTACAGCTCCAAATCTGATGCCAAATCACACAAGACTTCCAGTCCATCTTCAAAGTCCTGTGACATCTGCAAATCTTACAGAACTTCATCCATCCAGTCTCTTTTGCCATCTCCCACTGCCAGTCCATCAAACTCACCCCTTGGTGGGCTCAGGGCACTTTTCTACCAGGAGATTAATTTTGCTAATTTTGCCCTCACACAGATCATGAGCTTCAGAGTTTCAATGTCAAGCCAAAACACCAGTTGTTGTTTATGGTATTTCAGTGAAAATAGTCAGTATCCTTATAAGGTTGACAACAAAACTAATGAATTCTACTGAAACATCTTGCACATTCCTTCCCCCCCCCCTTATTCAAGCAAAGATCAAGACCAACATGATCATAGAGATTTTTCTCATATTTAAGCTGCAGTATGCAACTATTGATCTCCACCTCCCAAAACTATCCACAATTCCTTTCTTCTTAAAGATACCTCTTCATACATCATCTAACTACCAGCTTCTTTGACAATAGCAACTTTTTCTTCCCATTTTTCATTGGACCAAGTCCTGGATTACATCCCCTCTCTGATACATCTGTAGCAGTGTTTTGGATGGGAGCTAGGACCCTGTTTCTCATTCCAATGAGTGACAGGATTAAATGACTGGGTGGGCTGGGTGTTCCCTTTGGCCAGCTGCTAATAGAAGTGTAGGAAGTTGATACATTTTGTTTTCTACTGAGCTTTGTTTTTATAAAGAGCGAGAGTAAAGGATTACATTACATTTGTTCATTCTTGAACAATGGCATTTCTTAAAGCTGTGCTGCTTAGGTTGTTTCTAAAATTTATGCTAACTAAACACAGAACTCACATGAAAACATTAAGTAATCTCAATTTCCATAGAGATGATGATGACCCATGTTGGAGAACAGGCCACACATGGGCACCAACTAGGCCTTCATTATTCCCAAAATATGCAATTACTCAGTTTGTTAAATAGGGTTCCTTCTCTCTGTCTATTCCTTGGAGATATCACCTTATGCAGATCATCAGCTTTTTAATGTTTTATAATAATATATTGAATTCAATGGGATTTTCCCCCAAGCTTCAGTATTGTACCTTTGCAATTGTCATGTACTGGCAGGCTCCAATGCCTGATGTGCCTAGTCATAGAACATTCTTCTCAGGGATATAAATGCCACATATGCTGACTATAAGATCCTTTAATTATTCTGACAACTATAGCAGAGGTTGGCTTAAATAAGGTGTATTACATGCAGCGCCATCTCATGGCTCAACAGTAAGATCTACATTCCTACCATCCACAAAATAACTTTACACTACCATACTCTTTGAAGTTCAGTATGGATAAGTAGGTTAAATGTCTCTGATTTTCTAATGACATGACTTGACCATGTAACAAATTGGTCATCTGCCTGTCCAGAAACTGCAACAATTTCTTGTGGTCAGTTTGGAATCTTTGTATTTGTCTTTTTGTTCTGTATCCATCATCTCTGTTGATTGTTCCTCTGTGGAAAGAAACTTTAGATGTCCATAATTTCTGTTCAGCATCCCAACATCAATCTCAATCACATATGAAATAAGCACTGAATTCTTTTATGACAGCAGGAATTGTCCTTATTCTCCATTCAATGTGATATGAACACAGTTGCCAGCTTCTAGACCAGCAGTTTTCCAACTGAGTGTCAACATTTGTAAAAGAGTAAGCTCTGTTTGCCTTTTTTTCCAGTTTGGCTACTCGCTTTATGTCTGTCCACTCTGAAGACAGATTTTTTTTCCAAAGATGGAACAATAGTTATGAGTTGCCTCCCAATGATACGGATATGGAGCTATAGTTCAGAAGACCAAAGAATTGATCTTCCTGCTGTATGATTTTTCTTTACCTATCTGTACAGCACTCCCAGCTTCTCCATTCAGATAACATGTGCATCAATATGAACAGAATCATATTTCATTTGGAATTACTCAAATTCTATTGTTCTATATCGTGGTACTTTGTCACTAGTTATTATGCACAGTGATAATTTAAATCTAGAATCATCATCATCATCTTGGGGAAAATATATATTTAAAAGTAAACAGCAAAAAAAAAAATCATCCCTTCTGATGATGTTTTCTGATTCTCAGTCTGTGGTTCTATTTGCAATTTGAACTCTTTACTTTTGAGCTTTGGATTATAAAGAAATCTTATTAATGAGTTGGGAACACACATACAAAGATCATCATATAACTTCATATAAGAGAGAAAGCTTTAAAAGCACTGCATTAATGAACTAGTGCATAGCAACTAGTCAAATGTCCCCATCTTTTCAATCAAAATGTCTAGCTGGATGTGTCTTCTTTGATATTCTATTCTTTCCTACTCCTGCTTGTTCAATAACTACATCTGATTTCACATTGATTTTCAGGCTGACTTTCAAAAGTACCAAAGTTGGATATGTATCATGGCACATTTATATAATTGTTCTGTAGTTTGCCAGATCTCCTCCTCACACTTTTTAAAATAAAGGGACCTTTATTCAAATATGCCGATATTTAGGAACATACCTTGTGTCACATACAGCTTTGGAAAAAATTATGAAGAATGATGATTGATTTTACTGAGCAATCACTTGCATTTTTATTATTTCACAATTATAATGTGAAACCTTGTGCATTTCACATTCTGAGGGTTTTTTTTTTATTTTATTTTACCGGTAAAGTTTTAGCACTGGCTATAAAGTTAGAGATTCATATCAGCTCTAAGGAGAAATGATTTATTTTCACAGAGCCTTCAAAAATTCTTCAGACTCAATGCCTAGCTGAAATTTTGTTAATGCACTTATAACCTGAGCTAATATTATTTAATAAAAAATGTGTTGCTTTGTATCCCATAGTTGGGTAGGTTTGTAATTGGTTACAATCTGCATGCAATTTTTCAATTACTTTCACATTATCTTCAGAATTTGAGCACATCTTTACTACTGAAAAATACAGACGACCTGTTTGAAGTTATTTACTGTTTGTGGTGTACAATTTGTTAATAGTAGAATTTGAATTTTACAATTTCAGTGATGCAATACTAATTTTCTACCTGATCCAGCTTCCACTGAAAGAAAAGGAGCAGGTCACTTTTTTACACAGAAGTTGTTATTTAAATGAG
Source organism: Pelochelys cantorii (assembly GCA_032595735.1). Lineage (NCBI taxonomy): Eukaryota > Metazoa > Chordata > Testudines > Trionychidae > Pelochelys > Pelochelys cantorii. Next base: position 97,524,684 of record CM064331.1, on the reverse strand, counting down.
AAACTTCTACTCACATAAGCAGAACTTGTATCCCTGTTGAATTCAGTATTCTTTGGTACTTTCTCATCCCAAAAATACCATAGCTGAGGACATACTAAAATATTTTAATTGCTACCTATTTAAAATAGTTAACAATTTGCTAACTAATTCTTCTGATGTGTACACTTGAAAAAAAATGTCTGGAAGTGATTGTGAAGCTCTGCTGAGGCAGAATTATATATACCTAGACATGTCCCAACCCCCAAAGAGGAGTTTGTCCAAATTGTTCTTAAAAACTTCTAATAATGAGGATTCCACAACTTCCCACACAGGCCTATCCCAAAACGTAAATATCCTTACAGCTGGAAAAATTTTCCTAATACCAAACCTAAAATCTTCCTTGCTACACGTTAAAGCCATTACTTGCCATTCCATCCTCAATGGACATTGAAAATAACTGATCATCTCAGAAGCTCATCTCATCCAACCCCCTACTCAAAGCTGGATCCACCCCAACTAAATCCTCCCATCCAGGACTTTATGAAGCTTGGCTTTAAAAGCCTCAAAGGATAGAGATTCCACTACCACTTGCAGGGGTCAATTGCAGAAGAACTTTGTACATGCTAGTTTAGGGGTGGTGAAGCCTGCATTCTTCCCCCCCTTTTCCCCTTTCCCTACTACTGATGAGCCAGAAGCCAGTCTTTGGGAACATACGCCATTTAAGATAAGCATTGTTGCCAGTATAGCAAGAACAAGTATAATATAAGGGTAAAGGGCAAAAATGCATAAACAATTTTGTTTACCCTAATGTACTGATCACGTAAACAAGGCCAAAAAACAAGTAGAACTAGATCAGAACCAGATCGATAACTAACAACCAAGCCCTACATCAGCAAGTAATGAGTAACCCCTGGATATTCCCAAACTGCAAACAAGGCAGGAAAACTGTATTTAAGGCTGCACCAAAGCACAGCAATTTGAGCCTCACCGATGGGCCTTGGGTACCGGTGCCTTGGAAGCTGAGACAACCTCCCACTTCGTCCGCAGCCTACTCGGGGTTCCAGGCTTGCAGGAAGGGACGGAAGATATGCCGCTTCTTTGTTATATTGTTCTTCCAGCTATGGGGCACAGCTGTTAGCTGTCAGGAAATAAACTGCTTGTGTTTGACAGATACCTGTGTGGCGTATTTTGTACCTTAAGAGCCCTGTGTCGGACCTTAGACTTACTCTGGCTGACTACATCACTCTAGATAACCATTCTAGTTCTTTACCACTCTCCTAATGAAATAGGTCAGTGTCACAGGGGGCCTTACTCTGTGTCTCTTCTCCACAGTGGGTCCTCTCTTTCCCCGGCCTAGTTACTACCGACAGGCCCGGGAGCCTGGGCCCTGTTCTGCAGGCCCAGAGGCCTAGTCATTGTAGGTCAGCTCCGAGTCCGGGAGCTATGAGAAAGGGGGAGGGGGAGGGAGGCCCAGGCCCTCCCTCTCCTCTGGGTGCCAGCCCAGGGCCCTATGAGTGGTGGGCGGTTTCCATCACTGGGTCGGTGGGGAATTCTCCCCGAAATGCGCCGAGCCCGCCGGGACACCTCCGGTTCCCCGCCCTGAGCTGCTTCCTATCCCGTCACCCTGGATAACGTAGGCCCCATCTGCCTGTGCAGACCCAGTGGTGATTGCGGTGTTGGCGGGCACGGCAGCAGCAGCAGGTCTGGCGACGGGTGCGGCAGTGGCGTAGGGTGTGGTGTCGGCCGTTGGTGCGTCAGCAGCTGGTGTGGCAACAACGGCTAGGTTGGCTGCATATCATAGCTGGCGGGGTGGCCGAACTCAGCCTGAGCTCGGCCCGGCTCTTGCTCTGGCCGCAGCGGCTGTGGCTCCAGTGCTCGGGCAGTAGCTCCTTCCCCTCCGGTGGTCAGCCCCAACTGAGCTGCTCTGAGGGCTTTTATACCTGGGCTGCACTGGGAGCATGCCCAGCAGGGCCGCGGGGGAGGGGCATATTCCACCCAATAGGCGTGCTCCATTCCCCCTTGTTCAGTGCGGGGTGGGCAGGCCCCATCACAGTCAGGTTTTCTAAACCTTACTATAAATTTGTTGCACTCCTCTGGATTCTCTCCAATTTAGCCACATCTTTCTAAAGATGAAGTGCCCAGAATGAGACATAATGCTCTAGCTAAGTTCCCTCCAAGCAGAGTGAAACAATTACCTCCCCTGTGTAATACATGACATTCCTCTTAATACATCCCTGAATATTTGCCTTTCTTTGAGGCTGTGTCTTATTGACAACTCATACTCAATCTATGAACCACTACAACACCCAGATCCTTTTCAGCAGCAGTACTTTGGCATTTATTTCCCATATTGTAGTTGTGCATTTCATTTTAACTCCTAAGTGTAGCATTTTGCACTTGTCTTTTTTGGTTCAGTCTCTAAACTGAAAAAAAAAATCACTTTGCTCTAGCTGGCAGTGAAAACAGATCCTAATGAATTAATAGTGTTCTCTTGGAGGGATGAACCACTTAATAAATGGGTTGTTATGCTGCATACCCATTTTAGTTTCTGCTTTGATTTAAGGTGTCACGCATTCCTGACTTTTCAATGCACACACATGCATAATTTTAAAAATATTTAATTGTTCTTTTAACTTGATGTATACAGAATTGCAATGATGTATATGTATATTGTATATCATGTTAATCTAGTGGAGCACAGTATAAAAATAAAAGAAATAGAAAGATACATACAGAGGTTAAATTTCTTTGCACACGTATGTTTAAAAATACATCAGGGATCAGGGAGTTTACTGTGCCCTGCACAGCTGTAGCCATAAAAAAGTAGTGGCACTATTATTCATTGTTAAAAATATGTTAAGAACCTGTTACTATGGACAGATTTTTGCACTTTCAGAAGACATCCGTGACATCCACATTTGGCTATGCATGGCTTTTTTAACTATATTGTTATACTCCATAAACAGGGTTACTGAAATATATTGTGGATTGCCTTTTGACCTTCTTTCCCTTAAGTTACATAAATACTATGAACAATGAAAAGTTTATTAGGCAGGTACTAGACACCAGTGAGGTAACTGAAATGGAGGCCTAAAGTTAAATGTGACAAGGTTAGCTTAGACAAAACGTGGAATTAGTCATGAATTTCAAAATTGCTTGTCAAGGAATTTCACAGATGTTTACATAGTCTTAGTTACAGTATCCATACTATGGAATGGGCAGTTAAGTCCTCTTTGGAAAACTTGACATTTCAGATAAACCAGGGTAGCATTTGAACCCACGCTGAATGGGTAATAATTTATCTATCCAAGCCATACTTCAGCTCCTAATAAGTCTCTGTAAAACTGAGACCTACGTAATATGCCAAAAAACAGTGGAAGAGTAAAAAAAAAAAATGACATTAAGAAGGATTAGGAAAAGGAACAGCCTCTTCGGCATGTCTAACCTAGATAACATCTTCCAGACATTAGCATGAAATTAAAAGGGAGTTAACCTAAACAGAGAGGGTTTGAATCACCTCCAATTTATAGATATTCTTGTGAAATGTGACATGACCCACAAAGTCAAAGAAGCACTTAACTGTAAAAACTAGAAAGTGGAGCTAGAAGTATAGTCAGTAAAACAAAAGTACTCAGACACATGCTAAAAGATATATTGGCATAAAGCAAGGAGGAGGATGGGAAGGAAAAAGAGAATACATTCAGCAGAAATAGCTCCAGTTGAGGTTGAAAAAGAAGTTATATGTAAAAAAAGAGAAAAATAGAGCAAAAATAGCTGGACTGCTTTCAGAAGAGTGAAAGACTATGGAAAATAATCACCCAGCATGACTGAATGCTAAACAATTTGCTAATAATTCTAATAAAGGTAAAAGCCCAGACTGCACAAGAGAATTTTTTCTTCCAAAAAAATTATCCAATCTTGGTTTACAGAGGTTAAGCTCCATCAGTGTTATCAAAGGTGGGAGACCTAGGTTAAACAAGCTTTCTGCTACTGTCACAGTGCTCAGCATCTTGTCAATCAGAACAGCTCTGAGTAGGGCTAGGTGTAGTAGTATTTAAAATGAAGGCAGCTGAAGGAACCCTAGCTGTACTAGAACTTCCAGTATTGTTAGCAATAGTAGGAAATTTCAAAGCTCCTAACATAGGAAATGGAAGCCATGTTCACACTAGGATCACTTAGTCAGTTTACGCTGCCAGGCAAGTGCTCCGGGGTAGCAAAGCTAATTCTGGAAAACATTTTGTTTTTTCCAGTAGATCGTATACCAGCTGCCTGGTGCAAAACAGTCTTGCTGGTATAAGCTGTGTCTACAACGGGGCTACGTCTACACTGCAAGGTTTTTGCGCGTCCACACCTCAAATGCACTTTTGCACAAGTATATCAACAGTTATACAGCAGAAGAGAGGGCTTTTGCCAGTATAGGTAAACCTCATTTTACGAGGCATAACTCCTTTTTGTGCTACAGCTATTGCGCAAAAAGGCAAGCGTGGACACTCTGGAGGGGTTTCTTGTGCAAGAAACCTCTATGGGAAAAAGCACAGGTGCTCTGATGGCCATTTTGTAAATGGCCATCAGAGCTTTCTTGCGCAAGAGCGTCCATGCAGTGTGTATGCTCTCTTGCGCAAAAGCACATCGCTTTTGTGATGTGCTTTGAGGTGTGGACATGCTCTTGCACAATAAGTTTTTGAGCAAAAACTCTTGTGCAAAAGGCTTCTTGCACAAGAAGCATGTAGTGTAGACGTAGCCTAGGGTTTTTGCCAGCATAACTATCTCAGTTGGAGGTCTGAAGAGGTGCCTAATCCCTGAGTGACATAGCCATGTCAGCAGATGTCTATAGCCATAGCTCAAACAGAAATGAGGAATTAATTTGATATAGTATCATGAGCTTTCATGGGCTCAACCCTAATAGTAATGTACATAGGTATGCCTTAAAATGTAATTTTACTCTGAAAAGTGGGTCTGTAATAAAAGGATTGTAGAGTTCTGCATTTGTCATCTTTCCATATCAAATGTGTCCTATAATACTTTTTCAGACTAAAATTAAGCAGATTCTTTCCTTCTCATGACTCAACACTAATAGTTCTGCAGGAGAAATTATGCCCTGGTCACATCTGTGTAATTCCATTACCCCATGCTTTTGCACAGATGGTGCTTACAGGTCACATATATTAGAACTTTAACAATTTTGTAAACAATACACAAGGAGGAACAGAATACAGGTCACTCTCTCATAGCTCTTATGCCTCAGCTGTTCTCACAGGAATAAAAGGAAGACAAAACTTACTTTAGACCCAAAGGAAACAGAGATGACTGAGTGTACACAGGGAGCAAATCTATTGCAAAAGAAAGTGCTACTTTCTGAACAGAGCTACGAATTGGGGGTTTGGACTATAAGATGATGAGTAGGGATGTAAAATCCTGTTTAATCAGTTAACTGGTTAAACATTATTGAGTGCCCCTGCTGGTGGCACACCACGCTAAGCCTGCCACGGAAGGGGGCTTCTCCAGCTGGGCTAAAGCACCCTCCCACCCGTGGTGGGCCTCGCTGGGCTGGAGCAACTTCCTGCTTGCTCCCGCCCCCACCAGTTAACTGTAACCATTAAATATCACCCAGTAAGGGTGATGCTTACTGGTTAACAATTTACATCCCTAGTGATAAGAAAAAAATAAGATAGGGGTCCTAGGTCAAAATTTTACATCTCCACATAATCTCAATGACTTTATTGGGAGTGCACAATATTGTAAGTCAGGAGACCATTTGATGCAGTTTGGCCTCTTTTATACATAATAATCAGTATTGTACTGAGCTTTAATTATTATCAATAATGTAAATACAGTAGTGTCTAAAGGCCTAAATCAGGACTGGGACCCCTTTGCACTCTGTAAAGATTACAAATTCAGAAGAGATGTTTGTGCCTGCCCCAGAAAACTAACAATCCAAAAGACACAAGGAACAGATTAAAGCGGGAGGAATATATAACATGCAGGTAAATTTACATGGAGATTGGCATAGTTTTGTTAGTTATGTCTTGTGGGTTTAAAATTGGAGATACAGGCAGGGTAAGGGAAATGGCAAGAATGGAAAGAAACTAAGAGTTAAGGGTTGGAGAAAAATGGAACAATCAGAGGGGCAATCACAGCTCATTATCTTCCTAGCCATGGTCAGCTGACTTTATAAAGAAAATACACTCTGCTCCTTCACAGAACTTCTCAAGGGGACATATAGATAACAGATCAGTCAAAAAACCAATCACAAAGAAACATTTTGTTTGGAAAATCTCAAAATAGGGTTAAAAAAAGATTTTTGATAAAGGCTGAGACATCACCAAGGTAATTCAGTTCCAACATTAAAACTATTGTGGATGGCCTGTGCCAGAAACAATTAAGAATCAAGCTTGTTAATGTTCATTGAAAGTTTATATCTTAGACACTTACACACAACCTTTGCTGAGATGTTCAACAAATAAATAAAATTGTATGGAGAGAACGGACGGACATAATCTCTTTACAGTCTCATGCATATGTCGATGTTATTCATTTTCTTAAGGAGACTCCAAAGTTGATCCTCCTCCCACTGAAGCCAAAGCAAAACTCCCATTCACTTCAGTGGGAACAGATTCAAGTTCTCAATGAGATCTAACTCCATTGCCTTTTCTTCTAACATTTCACTTCACTGAGAAGCAAAAAATAAAAATATGTACATCCATACATCTCTGTTTTCAGCTTCACATGGAACTGTGTACTCCACCATTATAGCACCTCTGCTGTATGAGTTTTGCATGCTCTTTATTGTGGCTGGAATTATAGTCAATACCTTTGACCTATGTAAATATGCTGGAATAAAGGTGCAAGAATTTTGTAAAGAGATCTCATCATGCAGAATATTTGGTATGCCCAACTTTAGAGCTACAGTTTTAAATCCCAGAAGTATCACATCATTTCAGAATTAGACTTTGGCCTAAGACATAAAGTTTGAATTTGGATCAGAACTTCTTCAAAGGTTCAAAAGGCTACCAGGGGAGAGGAGAAATAATATTAGTGCCAGGGAACATAATTTTGATTTGAATCTAAGGCAACAATTGTTTTTTTGTTTTGTCTGTAAACTTGACAATCTTACTTTTGAGCAACTTTCCTTTTTGGATCGAGGGCTGTCCACATTGTACTAAAGTAAAAGTAATGCTTTGACAACTCTCTCCCATATCTGAAATATAAAAGTCTGTCCTAGATTTGGGGCAACAAAATAATCAAGGTTAGAAGTTCCCACCATTCAATTTGATTTTTTTCATGGTATTCTAATATTGGATTATGGAAGATGACAAGCAGAATCTTAGAAGACTTCCCTTTCATACTGGACTGTGTACTTTAAAGCACTCCATACATATCTCAATTTATCTCTTCAGAGCTCCAAAATCTGGGTCTCCCTGGTTTGGCAACATCTGTGGTCTGGGAGGACCATGGATGTTGCTGGATCAGAGACCCCCATGCCCTGGAGTGGGAACCCTGACCCTGGGGAACCTAGGTGGGGGGCAACAGTGGGACTGGCAAGCCCTTTCCCCAGGGGTGGAGCAGCACCAGGACGAGCGAGCCCCCTCCCTAGGAATTCCCAGCAGAGCGCAGCAGAAGTGGAACAGCCAGTAAGCCTCTCTCCGGGGATTCCCAGGCAAGCGGGTGAGAAGCAGGACTGCTACAGCTGGGGAGTTTTGTCCCTGAGGAGCCCCCACAGGTCAGAGCCCAAGTCCAAGCCCTGCAGACTGGATCCCAGTGGCAGTGGGGCTGGAACAGAGCCGGACACATGGAGGGAGAGCATCCTGGGAAGCTGGTGGCAGGGACCTCCCCTGATCCAGCAAATTCCCTCCTTCAGGACAAGTCAGGTCCTGAGGGTGCTGGACTAGGGAGGTGCAACCTGTAGTGATTTTCAGTGCCCTTTTCAAAACACATTGAAGGGGGACTGATTTTCAGAAGATGGATGTCTACCATTGGCCATTAATCTTCACTTTATAACAGATAATAACATACAATAAACTTTTGGATACATTTCACCTGATTAGATTGAAAGGTCAAGACAAACATCCATACACAAGAAAAAACATGGCTTTAGTCCAATTTTATCGAAGACACATTTGAAAGTGAACCACTGTCGTATAAGAAAGCTGTGATTGTACAGTCCCTTCTTTGAAAGAGATCTTACATGGATCATTCAGTCAGAGAAGAAGTATTTTGTTAAAAGGTGGTGAAAGGCAAATAGAATTGACATGAAAGCTTATTTAATTGAATTTACTTCCTCAAGATGCCGCAGTAGCAGAATCACTATATGAAGTAGTATGAGAGTTTTAGAAGGGCCATGATGGGGCTAAAGGATTAGTGAATCATGCTGACAGGAAGTGATGATGGGGAGCATGTCCTGAACTGCTAGGCTGGGAATGAACAGGACAAGCACAAAACAGAGGCTACGTCTACACTGCACAATTATTTCAGAATACGCTATTCCGGAAGAAATATTCCGAAATACCTTATTTCAAAATAGCACATCCATGCTACAGGGAACCCTGCAAATTAGTCCAAGGGAGGCTTCCCTAATGTGGACATGCTACCTCAATTAAGAGCCCCAGAAAGCACTGGTTAAGTCCATAAATGGCTATTATTAGCCAGTATGGGTAAGGAATGGTATCCTCAGCCTCTGTTTGTCAGAGGGTGGAGATGGATGGCAGGAGAGAGATTGCTTGATCATTACCTGTTCGATTCACTCCCTCTGGGACACCGGGATTGGCCACTGGATGGACCTTTGGTCTGACCCAGTATGGCTGTTCTTATGTTCTTAATTACTTTGAATGTCCTGGGGGAGGAGCTATTTTGAAATAGAAGCAGTGGAGCATCCACATGACTGTTATTCCGAAATAGCTATACCTCATGGAATGAGGTTTACAAATGCAGAAATAAGCTGCCCATTATTTCGAAATTATTTCAAAATAATGGGCTAGCTGCGTAGACGCTTGCATAATTATTTTGGAATAACAGACATTATTCTGAAATAACGCTGCTGTGTAGACATACCAAGAGTGGAAATGTGAAGCTGAGTAAGTCAAAGACATAGAGAAGGTTACCTGGCTGTATATGATGCAATTACCAGCCTGTAACCTGACTGATCATCACAATGCATCCTTATTTTGTTTGCAGCCTTGCACAATAACTTACAACAGCTGGACAACTGATATGCTTTGTAGTTAGCAGCATGCAACTCCATTTTAACCTTTTGGTTAGATGGCCACCATTTTAATGTCACAATGTAGCTCAATGAAATAGCCTTAGGGATTCTTCCTTCTTTGTAGTGTATTTCTTATGGCTGTGTTGTCCTTGTGAATTTCAAAGCTTCCTTGTGCACATCCCTGAATCACCATTTGTGTGCTTCACATCCAGATGTAACTATTCTCCGTCGGTGGAAACAGAATTCAGTTATGATCTTTCACTGGTTTTAAACCTCTGTAATTCCATTGTTGTGTCTGGAGTTACTGGATTACGTCTCTGGATTGACACTGATATAAGTGACAGCAGAATCAGGACCATAATTTTCTAAAATTAAATATTTTTAAAAGTTAAATGAAAAGATTTAAAAAAATTAGTTCATTTTGACACAGGTCAGCAACCTTGTAAGGGACTGGGAGCCTTATTTTCCTTACTGTACTTGTGTCAATGTCTCTGAGGCTACGTCTAAACTACACCTCTCTGTCAGCAGAGGGATGTAAATTAGACGTATTGAAAGTGCAAATAAAATGGGGATTTAAATATCCCGCGCTTCATTTACATAAAGGCGGCCGCTGCTTTTTTTTTCGAAATGGGGTTTTTTGGAAAAAAATGGCAGTTTAGACGGGGCACTTTCGACATAAATGCCTCGTTTTGAAAGATTCTGTACTCTTCATTTTTCGAAAAAAAGCGGCGGCCGCCATTGTGCAAATGAAGCGTGGGATATTTAAATCCCTGCTTCATTTGCACTTTCGATACGTCTAATTTACATCCCTCTGATGACAGAGGGGTGTAGTTTAGAGTGAAATACACATGTATTTGTTATTTTTATAGTACCACCATAACTATTCCACTCATGATTTATTTTGTGGAAACTTGGCAATGTTCTAAACATATTAAACTCTTCATTAGCCATAGAATTAGTTTTGCCATCTTAGATAATACCAAAACAAAGAGAATATTCAAAAGGAGATCTAGACCAACATTTGCAACCTCAATGCTCAAAAGTAGACTCCTAAATAAGTTACCTGAACCTCTGAAAAGTTACCTGAACCTCCCAGAACCTCTGCAAAGCGGGAGATATATTTATTATATAAGTGCCCCCAATAGGGTTCAGTTTTGCACACCTGAGAGTGTTTGACCTTGATACTGATATAATTAACAATGAATTTAAAAGGATGCATGTACAGGCTAAACCTCTCTAATCCGGCACCTTTGGGACCTCAGCAGGGCTGAACCAGAGAATTTGCTGAAGCACAGGAAATCAGTATTGTCTAGAAGCATTGCCAACTCTTCCACCACTTACAGGGCTCCTAGAAGTCATTTAGGAATAAATTAGAGCTAAATAACAGCACAGAACATTGAGAACCAGGGCTGGGGGCTATAAACAAACTTTATGGAACAGCAGGAAACTTGGTCACTCCCATGATAAGTGGACCACAGATGTTGCCAGAATAGAGAGGTTCAACCTGTAGATTAGATATAAGTAGAAAAAGTACCTTTCCCAGCTTTGAATGGCGTACATGTGCATTCACAACTGTACATGAAAGTGGTAGACTCACATCTCTCCCGTGCTCAGGTTGATGACTTTTCAAAACATTAGCTAGCCTTAGAACAATTGGATTTGAACAACTGATATGTGTACTTGAACTACTACATCAAGCTTTTATGACTGGGGCTTTAAGTTTCTCTCCCTATTTTAAATACTTAATCTTTCTATAGGCTCTTACTGTAGCAGTCAAGATCTCACACCCCCTTCCCACTGTGCTGGGTAAGCTTTAACTCAGAGGTTAGGCTGCTAACCTAAAGAAGGCTGAAACAGCCTAGGTTAACTGTGGGTTTGTCCTGTCAAGATTGAATGGGATGCAGCAGGCATTGGATGACAATTAAAGGCTTGTTCTCATGGGTTGCTAAGCATCCTCAGTTCCTATGGACTTCAGTGTGAATTGTGTGGGCTCAGCATCTATTGGACCATGGCCTTCAGTCTGGCAAATATGTATCGTTGCCCAAAATTGCAGTGATGTGCCTCCAATATTTTAATATGGGTTTCCAATAAAGGTTTCTCTAGAATTGGTGATGAAAGTGTCACCAGGAAGGAGAGTGAAGAATTGGGAAGTATGTTCATTTATTTTTCCATTTAAAAGGAAAATATTTTATTATAACTAATAATGGAAGGGGGAAATAATAGTTTACATTATGCCTGTGCTGGAAATATTTATACTTTATTCCTGAAAATTAGACTTGGGTCTTGTCCACACAAAAAAGTTGCAATAGTTTAAACTAAAGGTATGAATCTGAATCCCTTTAGTTAAACTAATGCAATTCCCTGTGAAGATGAACTTATTTTAATTTAAACCAGTCTTACTTCAATTGGGAACAGATTTAAGTTAAACTAAAACAAGTCATAGTTAAACTGAATTAAGAGTGTCCACAGAAAGTTTTGCACCTGTTAAAACCAAAATTAGTTTGAAAACCAAGTAAACTAGTGCAACTTTCTAATGAACTTAAACCCTGAATACATCCATAGAGCAAGACCATATCCATTCTGTCTCATTTAAAGGTGGGGGCAGAGGCCAATGAATAGTGTCTTGGGGATCTCCTCCTGTAATATTTTGTTTTTCAAATCCTTGTCAATGCCTAGTGCACTTTGAGTCATTCTAAAGACCAAAATATTTATTCTTCATTATTTGTACAAAACCCAGCAATGTCACCTCCAGCAAGAATGGCAGCGAAGATCCTAGAGAGTAATGAATGATTCCATTCAAGGAATGAAAATTATTCTAAAATTCTAGGAAGTTTGAAGGCAGCACTTTAACAGAGGGCTGCAAAAATGTTGGGAGCCATTGCCCTAGATGACATCCTGAAATTAAAACTCAGGCCAGGTCATCATGAACTTACACTGATATAACTATCCATGCACCACAGATATAGTGACCTAACTCCCAATGTAGACAGTGCTATATTGATGGGAAGGCTTCTCCCATTAGTACTGCTACCAGCTCTCATGGATGTGGATTACCTAAACCAAGAGGAGAAACTTTCCTTTCAGCATGGCAGTGTCTTCACTGAAGTGAGAGAGCATAGCTGCACCACTGTAACATTTGAAGTGCAGGCCTGCCCTCAGTTTTGTGCAAAACACACATTTACATGCTTTCTGGTTTACTACTCTGACTTTGGCTGATCCAAACTGCTGGAAGGTTGATAAAGATTCTGGAAACAGCAAAAATGAATCTATTTTTTATTAAAAGTTTTGGCATCAGGATAGGTGTGTGCATCACATTAAAAGAAAAAATAGAGTGCTGAAAAAAATCCAGTCACAGGATAGAGTTCCAGCACATCTGCAGGAGCAGCAAGCTCTGTGATTTCTGGGCGCCTTGTGGTTAACCTCATGGTACGGAATAAATTATCCCCCAATTCCGTCCTTCATTAAACCACCCATTCTATAAAATGTGTCAACGAAGTCAACATATGGCCAGCTACTAATCAGCAAAATGATAGTCCATCTCCAAGTTGTTTTTGTTTTGGCCAGAACAAAACAAAGCTGTTCATCCCATATAATTTTCAATTGTTTATATTGTGTCCTGCCTAGAGGTATCAACAACTATCATAGTTTAATTTAAACAGCCTGTATATATGTATATTAATGTTGGATGTCATGCAACATGCCTTATAAGTGCAAACAGGCTTCAGTTTCCTAAAACTGCAATTGCACATAGAAATTGGACATGTTACTACAAACAAGTAAAGATGTATTGTGTTAAGTGTTCTAATTTTGAAGGGTAAGTATAAACTTATTGCACATTTTGCAAAGCAAAGCAAAACAAAAAAAGAATAATCAAACCATCTAGGCACATTGCTCAAAGTATTTCTGAGAGAAAGCCTTAATATGTTAGTGAAAAGCTCAAAGAATTGATACTAGGATATAAAGGCTTTGTACTTATTTTCTTTGCAAGTGCAAGTTGGATCAAAACGTTAGAAACCTAAAGTATCTGCTGTCATGTGACAATCATATAAAAAAAGACAAAGTCATTTCCCTATAATGCTGCAGGATTTTTATTTGAATTGCATACAAAAACTAGATTAAAAAGAACACATGTGATGCTGGCAGGCAAGTCACTTAAAGCCAAACTTTTCACAGATGGCCACTAACTGCTGTCTCATTTTCTGGGTGCCCAGCTTGACACATATGGAGTCTGATTAGCTGGAGCACAGAGCTCTAACAACTGCAACTAAAGTCAGCAGGAGCCATTCTCTGACCAAATGAAGTGGTATAAAATGCCAACCTCTCAAAATTCTGACCGAAGGCATCTCAGATTAGGCACCCAAAATTAGTGCATATTTTTGACAAAAATGTTACTGTGCCTAAGTTCCCCTTCTCATAGGGATTTGTTAATGTCTGTGAAACACTTCCCAATATTATAGTTATATGAGTTCCACAGAACAGCCCGTGAGAGGAGACCAGTTCTTTACCCTGTATATTTAGTTCAGGCTGTTTCCTCCTCTTCCTCAGTGAGTGCCAACAGTAGGAGTTCAGAGGGAACAAAACTGCTCTCAGTTTCTGTGCCCAATGCTAACACTGCTCATGACTGCCAGCAGGAGCAGTTACAGCCAAAGTCGTGCTCAGGGCCTGCAGCCCTGGGACACAGAATGGTTAGGATCACTGTGCGGGGATTGTGCATGCTCAGCACAGATGGAATTGCAGTTTGGCAACTAAAGAGTCTCTACCTGATTATGTGCAAACTGAGATTCTCGGAGGCTTATAACTTGACCAAATTTGGATAGATTTTCACAAACGACATATCCTTGATACAAGGATGTCTCTCCCCTCACCAGATTTCAAGTTCCTGCTACAAAGTATGATGGCACGTAAAGCTCCACAGTATAATGGTTGTGGAAATGTTTTAACCTGAGCAAAACAATGCATTGTTTTTATTCCCTTGTTCTGAAAAACGGCTGAACCATTTTTGCTGAAATTTTCCAAATCGAGTCAGCCTGAGGCAGACACCAGGCATGGAAAATGTCAACCCAATCAGTTTCAGTTTGGCCAAATTATAAGCAACTGAAACTGTGATTTATGAAGGGAAGTGTCAGGCTACCTTAGCTATAACTGTGCCTCCTATAATAAAGAAAAGAGTGTTATCCCTAAAGCTATTTTCTCTGTTTCACGGAAACAGACTCTTCGTGCCTGGTTTCCTACTACACTTTTAAAGAGACAAACAATAGGCCTAAATTTTCAGAAATGCATCACATTTGGGTATCTCAATTTTTAGGTACCTAGTGCCTTGGTTTTCAGAGGGCATGTGCTTAGGATTTTATCAAAAGTCAACCCTTTCAAGATCTTTCAGGTTGAGCACTCAAAATTACTAGTCACTCTGAAGTGACTTGTGTATATATCTCTAAATCCTGAAAGACTTGAAGTGGCTTGTATATATATTTTCAAAATCGCCATCTATCATTACCCCTCCATGTGTATGTCTCATCCCTTATACCTCACTCCTTCCTACAGCATACAAGCATATTCCAGTTTCCAATCCTTAATGCAACATGCCTTGCCAACTGCTGTCTTTTTCCATTTCAACTTTAAACTTTGAGAGACCATTTCTTGAACAAGACCTGCTAATGCTGACTTTCTTTAGCCAAATAAATATTCTCTCTACTCATTACATGGGGGGGAGAGTGGAAATACTGAGTGAGAATTTTTTTAAATGAAGCAGTAGTACCATCAAGATATGCACATAATGAAATTACAGAGCCACTTAACCTCATTGTAGCCCTAGGACCTCTCTTTCTCCACTCTTTCTGCCCCCTGCATACACACACACACACACTGCTGCTCTCACTCCCTGAGTCATGTCTAAAGTTAGCCCTTTAACTCCTCATGGCCGAGACCATTTATTTTCTTTCTTCTGTAAAACATTTATCACAAATTCTGTATAACTAAAGAATAGGTGCAACCATCTAATAGCTCTTCAGCTGCCAGTATGAAATAAGTTTTAGTCCAATTCTTAGTGGGCAGGTAACCAGCTCACAACAGGTAACAGTCTTGGTGGTGGTCGCATCAGAAAAGCCAACAAGACTTTCTTACCTGAAAAATTATCTTTAAAGATGAGAAGGTTAGGGCTGAGGTACAGGGTTTAGGCTGGTTCAGTGTAAGGAAATCTATGCAGTTTGCTACTGCTCATGATATGTGTGTTCTGTGAATATACAAAGTATGTCAGGGCGCTCACAAGTGCTGGATATCTCATTAAAGAAAACCACTTGTCTTTCTTTGTCCATTCTAACGTGTTAAAATCATCCACCCATTTAAGACATTTGTAAATAAACAAACAGAGTAAGTCTACACTACAAGTTTTCTTGGCAAAAAATAAGCAAATGAGGGACTCATTTGCATGAGTTGTGATCTCATTTGCATATTTTCTGGCAATTCGTTTTTTGCGCCAGGTTTTTGTGCAAAAACAAGCAGTGTGGATGTTTTCTTTTTGCGCAAAAAACCCTTTTTCTGCAAGATCGGTATACCTTTTGGGGCATAAGGATCTTGCAGAAAAAGGGGCTTTTGCACAAAAAGAAAACGTCCACACTGCTTGTTTTTGCGCAAAAACGGATCGCCAGAAAATATGCAAATGAGATCACAATTCATGCAAATGAGTTCCTCATTTGCATATTTTTTGCCAAGAAAACTCATAGTGTAGACATAGCCACGTACTGTAGGTTGAGCCTCTCTAAACTGTGATTCTTTGCTTCCAGGACCAGAGTCCTGGTGGAGTGCTGGCAGCTGGGAGCCCAGTGCGCTAGTAGGGCAATGGGCAGGGGCCAAGAGCCCAGTATGGCACAGTGGGGCTACCCGGTGGGTCTGGGAAGCCCAGTGGAGCCAGGACAGAAGGGCTGGCAGAAGTGGGGGTGGGGACTTGGCCTGCTGGGAGGCCAGCAGCCAGGCCAGGGCTTGGGAGTCTGGTGACCAGGGAGCCAACAGATAACCTCCCCCACCAACATCCCTCATCCAGGACTGGTCAGGTTCTGAGGATGCCAAACGAGGGAGGTCCAACTTGCACTGTTTGCAGTCATTTAACAAAAGGAAAAGAAAATTAGGTCTCACAAGCCTAATTGAATCAGTAAACCGAGCCACTCAGTGAATAAGCAAGCCTAGTTATTAAGAAAGCAAAACAAATGTAAAAACCCACCTATCAACACCACCTGCATGATGAAGTGTTGTCCTCGTTCTTTTCCTGAGTCACTTGGAACATTTTTAACATGGCATTTGTGGTGCTGCTAATAATATTAAAAAATAGAAAATATGCTTCCTCATTATAAAGATGGAAAGATCCCTGAAGAATGTTCTGGATTTCAAGCTTTTACATCAGAGAAAGTAATTGGATCAGAAGTATTTTGCCCAAATATAAAGGAGGGAAAGTTCATATTGAGGTTGATATAAATCTCAGCTGGGGATATTTCAGGACATTGGAACCAATATACATGACAGTTCTCGGAATTCAAAATGCCCGGTACAAGGCAACAGTTTAAGGAAGTGCAGGTTTCAGCACCGAAAGTGAATACTGAGTATGTCTGGTGAGTTTGCACAGCCTAGGCTGAAGCTTGTGGTGCCACACTTACACTGCTGTTTTCAGTTATGCTAACATGAGTCTGTCTACCAAAACTGCAATCACACTTCAGATTGCAATGTAGCAGGCCTGACGATGGGACCCAGAAAAGGGAACAACTGCCCCAGGGTCCAGTGATTTTAAGGGGCCTGGGGCTCCTGGTTGCCATCATCATTTCTCTGGCAATGGCAGCACCTAGGGCTCCAGGACCTTTAAATCGCCACTGGAGTGCCTTGCAGTGTGCTCCGGGTGGCTCTGAAGGCAGAGGGAGGAGGTACACTGTGGTCCAGTGGTGCTGAGGGTTGGATGCTCTTGCCCTCTTCTGCCCAAGGCTCCACCCCTTCTGGGAGTGTGAAGCTGACCCCCACTTTGCCCAGGGTCTCAGTAAGACTTTTGGTTGCCCTGTAATGTAGACATTCCATAAGAAACACACACAGTTATAAACAGATATATAATGAACATGGACTTTTTTTTTAATCCTAATCCCTTCATATTTCAAATTGAAGAGAATTATAGGACTTTCCACCCCAGATTGAACCTAAATTTATTGTTTTGATTCTGGGTCAGATTTCAGCAAAAAGAAACACTTCTATTTTCCACTACTGGCCTAAAAGCAGCTAACAAAATTCAAGAGCTGATTTTGTGATAGTTCCACCATTTCATGCAGAAACTTTGAAAGAATAGATTGTGAAATTCAATAATTGTCAACCCCAAAGCTAAACTCTAGTCCTGATTTAGACTCAGACACAAACTCTACCCTAAAATTTAATCCAGATTGGAATTCTGCTTTTTCAGCCCATTTCCATTTATAAGTGCTCTTGTTCCTTTAGTATGCTGGGCCCAGATCCAGTTACAATTACTTCTTTTTTCCTTTCTGTCCATTTAATGGGATTTTTGGCACCCCAAATTTATACTGAGCTGAAAATAGCAAATGGGATTTTTTTTTGTACATTTCATGGTGTGGGCAGACGTTTGGCGGGTGTTTACTGAGTATCATCTCACTGCATTTGGCATTTGTATTGTTTCTATAAAACAGGTCAAATTCTTGTTCCTTTTTCAGTTCCACTGTGTTTTATCTAGGAGAAACCCTTTCTGTGCATTTTGTGGGTATTTCAGAAAGGACTAGATAAAGGGTACAGATCCAGTTAGCAAGTGCTGTCATGTTCTCATGTTACCTAAGAATAGCAGAGGATGATGTGATGCCTAAATAGAGAATGTTTCTAGTAATAAATAAGTTACAATAAACACACAGAGACAATATCTGTCATAATAACATCTAAAGTTGCAGAGGCAACTTGAATCATCCACATTCTCCCAATCCATAGCAGATCCTCTGTCTATTTCCATTGGTGTTAATAGACCATATTCATGTCTCTCAACACCACAAAGCAATATTCAGTTTGTGAAACCCCATAATGAGTAATACATTAAGCTGTGTTTCAATAATGTATTAATCACCAAACTCCCTCAAGAAAACAACATTGTCGCTTTTATTTTAAAGTATTTTTATTTTATTTTTTTCAAATAACAAATAGCTTCATTTGAGTGAATCACTGAATTTTTCATGTTATTTATTGAGGGACAGAAAAGGGATCAAGAGTTGAGGTGTGCTCGTATAACTCAATGAAAATTAAATACAGTATTAGTTAACTACAAATAACTAGTTTCCTTAGTTAGGAGCTGATTCTCAAACAGCAGGACCAAGGACTATTCCAAAAAAGCACAGACTTTCTATCAAAATTTTCATGTAAGTTCTCTTCATAGTTTCCAGTAGAAACAGTGGACTAAAAGCTGGAGTCATTCAGAAATTATGTTTATCTTCTGTGATGTGGAAGCAAAGTTTTTAGGGATCTCTGATGCTGGCACAGATTTCCATGGCATGGAACACAGCTACAGTTTGGAGAGAATCCAGCTTGAGAAAAGATCTATTTTCATTTCTCTTCACTCCATAGTTGTACACTGTACCAAGAGTCTTTAGTCAACACAAGAAATGAATGGTATTCAAATACCTTGCATCCCTAGATATCCTCTCACATCTAAAACAATGCAAAAAGGGCTAAATTCCTCCAAAAAAGTGCAATTTAACATGCTTTTATGTCATTCCCTGAACTGCTAGCTCCAAAAGTATGATACTTCTGGAGAAAATTATCCTAGAACAAGCTAAAATGCTTTTTGTTTCTACTGTTTGCGACATTATTTTTCCAAGCAACCACTTTCAAATCTCGTCTTAATTCTCACATCTTCCACCAAGCCTGCCAACACTGATCTCTCCTCTATCACAATGTGTTTCCCACTCTTCCATCTGTTCTTTTATCTTTGTACAGCATCTTTCAAAATCAGATTATCAGCTCCTCATGGCAGGGATCTCTTTTTCCTATGTGTTTATAAAGGGTCATTTTGAGGGACGTGGAGTTGCTATGTAATACCCTGAGAATACTGAGATGTAATCATTTTATTAACACCGTATGTGACTTGGTCAGCAAGGTGAAGCTTTTGTATATTGGGTTAAGACTTTTTTGTATAAATGTATTGATCTAGCTTAATAAAGGGGCTGTGGAGGGAAGAACAGGAAAACACCATAATAACTATAGATAAACAATTGCCAAGCAAACATTGGGGGCAGTTATAGGACAAATGGCTTAATTCCAAGCCTCCTGCTGCAGTGACACAGCTGTTCTGCCACTGCTGGGAACTCTGAATAGTTAAAACATTTTTCTCAGGAGAGGTAGAGGTTGGGGAAAGGAGAGAGAATTTATTGTCAGAGGCAGTTCAGGGGGACAGCGACAGAGGGAGAGGCTCTGCACACAGAGTCTAGGGAGAGGCAGACACGAATATAGACTGAATTATTGTTTTAAAGATCTGTTTTCAGTGAAATGGTTTGGTTTGAAATAAATAATACGTTGATTTAAGAAGGGTATTACTGTCATTGCTCCGGGAGAGAAGAAAACCACAGGTACTGAAGATAAATGAGGCCTGCTGAAGTAATTCTGGTTGATCACACTGTACTGCAGTCCAGGACCTAGTCTAGGAGGGAAGGTATCAAGTGTAAAGCCCTACCAAATCATGGATATCTACTTTATATCCACAGGAATCCACATCTGCGTGTGTGGATGCACATATCTGTGGCTCATTTTTGCAGATATGGATGTAGACATGGATACAGGTTTTGTATCCAAAATCATGAAAATGTGCAGATATGCACTTTATATCTATGGGAATATGCATCTGTGGATGTCAATGCAGAAACCCTTGGCTCCTTTGTGTGGATACAGATATGGGTGCAGATAAAAATTTTGCATCCATGCAGGGTTCCAATCATATGATCTCCCCCCACCTAGGACGTTGGTTTGAGGTGCATCGGGGGATGCACTAAAGACACCAGGAATCTAGTTAGCTCAGCCACTGATATCTATAAACACACAGATGACAAGAGCATTGTCAGGAATCACATCTCCATTATGACTGATAAAAGACACTCTGGATTGTGGAGAAGGACAGAAGTCCTGTAAGTCAGGAGTACAAAACTAAAGGCATGAGAATGTATGAAAATGATTAATAGCCTGGCCAAGCTGCCTTCAAGAACTCCCAAGCATTCTATAAAGAGAGATTCAGCAGCAGCAGAGAGTAACCAGATCTCTTTGAAGGCACATGGCCCAGCACACATTCACTTCTCATCCCTTCCTAACAGCAAGAGGGTGACTTCTCCTCATCCTCAGTTGCTCCAGTGATATTGATAGTTCCAGACTATGAATGGGTTGGGTGACTCTTGGATGCTGAATATGTAATATAAGAGGTAACTAATTAAATCAGTTGCAGTACATTAAAATAAATCAGGTGGGGGCATACAAAAAACTATAAACATTACAGAAAATAAAGAATAGTTAAAAGGAAACAACATGAAAATAACGTTTCTGTCCGAAAATATTGCCTTTAATTGTAATTTGTAAGTGTAGTATAAGGTACTGGCCTCTTTAAAATTAGTCATTCATAATCACACGGTTTCCCAATGTCAAAGATATCTCACATGATGTACAGTCTGTAAGGGCATGTCTACAATAAATAATCATTTCGAAATAACCAAATTCAACTTAATAACTCCCAATTTTACAAAATTAAAATAACATGTCCTCACTATGGGAAATCTAGAAATTAGTCCTCATTTAGTGTGGACACTTTAATTGAAGGGGGGTTTACCTCCTCTTCCTCTCCCCTCTTTTTTCTGCTTTATAATTCAACCTCTGTGCCTCTTACTTCATATTTGTCATTTGAAGAAGTGAGTTTTGTCCACAAAAGCTCATGATATGATCTATCTATATTTTAATTAGTTTCTAAGCTGCTACAGGACCACTGTTGTTTAAGGTTTGGTTTTGGTTTTGGTTTTGGTTTTTATTTATAGACTAACACGGTTACCCCTCTGAGACTTAGTGCTAAATGGTTATTTATGCAAAAAAAACCCTACACACACACACACAATATTCAGGTTGCTATCAGTCCCAAGAAACTGGTCAATTACCCAAATCAGTTTGAATCCTAGATCTCACATCAAAGACAAATCTGGTAGCCAATCCTAAAAATAGATCTGCGTAACTGACTGATCTCTTGGGAATAGCAGTCCTCAGATTCTATTATCCCAACAAGTGAGCCACTATTGAAGCAAAGTATCAGAGGGGTAGCCGTGTTAGTCTGGATCTGTAAAAGCGACAAGGAGTCCTGTAGCACCTTATAGACTAACAGATGTATTGGAGCATAAGCTTTCGTGGGCAAAGACCCACTTCATCAGATGACATGCATCTGACGAAGTGGGTCTTTGCCCACGAAAGCTTATGCTCCAATACATCTGTTAGTCTATAAGGTGTTACAGGACTCCTTGTCGCTTTTATTGAAGCAAAGATGGTTTAGGAGCTTGTTTTCTGTCAGGCAAAGGCACAGTTTTATATGCATCAGGAACAAAATTATGCCCAGACTGAAAAGGTACTATGCATGATTGTGTCTCCCAGACAGAAATGTTATTTTCATGTTGTTTCCTTTTAACTATTCTTTATTTTCTGTAATGTTTCTAGTTTTTTGTATGCCCCCACATTCTTGTATATATAGAGAGAATAGGTTGAGGTAGTCTGATAATAAACCACTGTAGATCGTATCCTCCAACTTCTTGGGAATGCACCTAGATGGCTATAACACAAGTTGGCTGAAATATGATCCTAACATCACACATACCCCTGGTAAAGACATACTCATTGCAGACACTCTATCAAGACTTATAGTGGAATATACTACAGATCCAGATGATGAAATCACTGCTAAAAAAGGTCATCATATAGCAGAGATCACCTCTACACTCAGCACAGACTTGTTAATCAATGTGGAGGATGCACAGAAAGATCCTGTAATTCAAGCCTTATACGATAGTGTATGTGACAGCAGGCCGCAGAGAGGACAAAAAGTGAATCCCAGATGGCAACCATACTGGGCTGTGAGAGACACTATTTCATTATGACAAGATTTGTAAGTGGCTGGTGACAAGATAATTATTCCTAACAACAGAAGGCAGGAAATGCTTAACCACTTGCAGGATTCACACCAAGTCATTCAGAAAACCAAAGCAAATTTGTGCACTAGCCAGGAATGACCCAACATATAGTACAAATTACAGAAGGATGCAGGGTACGACAGGAACATAAGCCAAGTAACCAAAAACAATCATTATACCATGACACAAGTTACTTGCAGACATTTGTTATTTCGGCATACACTCATATCTACTCCTAGTGGACTGCTTTTCTAAATTTCCAGAAATTCTGCATTTACTAGCAAGTCAGCACACTGTGTTATTGCTAATCTGAAAGCTGTATTTGCAAGACATAGAATCTCTAGAGTTAGTGAGTGACCATGTTCCCTTTGCAAGCAAGGAAATAATGAGGTCTTGGGGAGTGAAACGCACTCCAGTCCTGGATAGCCACAATCTAGAGGAATGGCCAAAAAAAGGCATTTAGATAATAAAAATCAATGTTTCAGAAAATGATTGCATTAGGAAGACTCCTACCTCACTTTTTTGGAGTTGAGAAACCCAACATGAAGAGGTATGGAACACTGTCCTGTACAAGAATAACAAGGAATACTCTGGCAATTTAAAAAGTAACATTTTTTCCTCTTTCTGTTTTTGTCTTTCTTTTTCTCTTTTCTCTGAAGAACATAAGAACGATCATACTTGGTCAGACCAAAGGTCCATCTAGCCCAGTATCATCTCTGCCACCAGTGGCCAATGCCAGGTGCCCCAAAGGGAGTGAACAGAACAGGTCATCATCAAGTGATCCCTCTCCTGTCATTCATTTCCAGCCTCTGACAAACAGAGGCTAGGGACACCATTCCTTGCCCATCCTGGCTAATAGCCATTGTTGGACCTAACCTTCATTAATTTATCTGATTCTTTTTTGAACCCTGTTAAAGTCCTGGTCTTCACAACATCCTCTGGCACGGAGTTCCAGAGGTTGACTGTGCAGTCAGTGAAGAAAAACTTCCTGTTTGTTGTTTTAAACCTGCTACCTATTAATTTCAATTGGTGACACCTTGTTCTTATGTTATGGGAACGAGTAAATAACTTTTCCTCTTCCACTTTTTCCACACCAGTCATGATATTATAGACCTATATCATATCCCTCCTTATTCTTCTCTTTTTCTAAGCTGAAAAGTCCAAGTCTTTTTAATCTCTCTTCATATGGGACCCATTCCAAACCCCTGATTATTTTTGTTGCCCTTTTCTGAACCGTTTCAAGTGCCAATATATCTTTTTTGAGATGAGGCAACCACATCTGTATGCAGTATTCAAGATGTGGGCCTAGCCTGGATTTATATAGAGGCAATAAGAAATTTTCTCTCTCATTCTCTACCCCCTTTTTAATGATTCCAAACATTCTGTTTGCTTTTTTGACTGCTGCTGTACATTGAGTGGATGTTTTGAAAGAACTATCCACAATGACTCCAAGATCTCTCTCTTGAATAGTTATAGGTAAATTAGTCCCCATCATTTTGTATGCATAGTGAGATTATTTTTTCCAATGAGTTGTAGCTCATGAAAGCTTATGCTCTCATACCCTAATAAATGTGTTAGTATTTAAAGTGCCACTGGACTCCTTGTTGTTTTTGCTGAAAAAGACGGTTATCTCTCTGTGCTGTACATTTCTGCAGATCAGGATTTTTCCTTCATGGGCAAGTTGCAATATTATTCCTGCCAAATGACATTGTTATACATGGAGACGCTGTCATTCTAGAAGATCCTACTTGCCTCTTTTACTGTGGTTTAAGAACCTGTACCCTGATTTCAGAGCATCTGGCAAAAAAAATTCAATTGCCATGTTCGATAGTTGTAAAATAGTTATGGAACATGGATCCCCAGGGTTGTCCCAAAAAGGTCTTTTGAATACAGACCCAGAATCCTGTAGCTACTCCAGCAGCATAGCCTCTTCAGGGACCACTGTCAGTACCACTTCATGTGCTTCATCCATGCAGGCTTCCCTCTGGTGGTACCTCGGACTGAGTTCTCAAAAGCGTACTAACTATGCTCAGTAGATAGTCATGCACCACTGTGTGCTCAGTAAAGTTCCCAGGGCTTGGTTGAATGCTTCATAAAAAGGCAGGAATATGAGGGAGTACTCAGAGATGCTGTTATCATCCGTGACTTCTTAGTAGTCAATCATGAGCCACTTCATTCATTGTATGCATTGATTGATGGTCTGGTCATGCCCCAGTGCCATCAGCCACTCTGCTATAGCTTTGTAAATGTGACCACTTTTAATGTCTTCCTGTTACTGAATGTCTTGCTCCCCTTGCACCAGAGATTACCCAGAATCTGGCTGCATTCCTCTGGCCAGCTATAGATGTGCTGGATATAAGATTTCTTGTTAGTGTTGGGCCGAAGCTAACACAGGAGGGCTAGCTGTGTTTCCCTGTGGGCAATCGGTGTGGAAATATATGAATACATGCTGAGCAGCTGCACTTCAATCATGAGGTTGTTTCCAGTTCCTGGGAACTGGGTGGATAGTTTTGGGATGGAAGGCTTGGGAAACACAGGCTCAGCTATAGTAGAATGGCACTGGCAGACTTTCCGCCCTTGAGTCTGGTGGCCTAGACTTGACTGGGCTTAGACCTGTGTCACAAGCTCAGCCCCATAACTCTGTGTGGGTTCATGGGCCCAAATCCTGAGGGCTTTTTGGCCCAACTGAGACTGAGATTTGTTTATGAACAGTAGGTAATTTGGGATTAAACGTGTCTGAATCCAGGGTTTATTGTGCAGTGTAGACATACCTTATGTAACTCTCCCCCTCTCTTTCCCTAAGTGCCCCACACTTTGAAATGAATGAGCTTTCTTCTTCAGTGTCCAAAGGGTCATCAGGGTAAGATAAAGGTTTTCCTAGCCCTTTTGGTTCACATATTGTAGTTACAAGAAAGGGATATAATTTATCGGCACCACACTGCATAGAAATCTGTATAGAACTACTCTAAGGCAAGGTCAGCTCCTAGATGTGTGTAATGAATCTCCATGATTACTGCACTGTGGTTGCCCTGGTGTAACAGAGGAGAATGTGGCCCTCTATAAAAAAAACTTTCCATTCCAAAAAAATAACTCAATTCTTGGTTAGTTTGCAATTAGCAGTATAGTTTCACGGAAACAGCTCTGTGGAAATGCACACATACTGAGCCTTTCATTATGAGTAGTCTATTAATAAGAATAGTGTTACATGGTACAACTTTTATGGTCGTTTGAGGTGCATCTATTACTATTAGAAAAAGTTACATGGCAGCACAGAATTTCCATATTAACTGGCGGGAAATAAATAGAACTTGAAAAATGGCATTTAGATATTCATGATAGTGACTAAGTGGTGAACAGTATAGGGGAAAGGAAGGAAGGTATAGTTAATAAGCTCCTTGTAGCTAATTTAGTTTCCACTCCCATTTATATTTATACATAGAAATGCTAAGCCCAAAATTATTCTGCCTATCAATAATAAAAAGGCAATAAAAAGTTCTTAGTGAGGCATTTTAAAATCAGGAACTGAACAACAACAAATTTTATTTTTACTACAAATACCTGAGACTTTTGGGATTAGGCAATGGATAACTTGTCTCATCTAGAGAGTTTTGGAGATCTTCAGACAGAATTCATAATGGACCCAAAATGAGGATTTGGGCAATCTTATAATATTAGATGTTCTAAGGGCATAGAAATATGCCACAGGCCTGGGGTGAGATTCACAGTGCTTTGATTAATCCCTGGCTGTGTGCTAAAATAAAATTAATTGCAGAATGGTTTCACAAGTTTTTTCTCAATTGTTTCACTCAGACTGAAGATATGGTAATGTATGTGTTTTATTGAAAACAGTCAGGTAACTACTAGTGTCCCATGTTCTTCAGCATTCAGAAAGCAGTGTTGTTTAGACATAATATCTAACAATCAAGGTGAAGTTCATAAATGGGACAAGATCTTTAGTGTGTAATTGATTTGTCCCTATGAGAAATTTGCTTCTAATTATCAAGGGTCAAATGTTGTCCTATGCTCTGGAGCAAGCACACTCTTTTCCCTCTCTCTTTCAGTAAGCCTCATAACCTGGTATTGGCCTGTCTTTACACAAAGTGCCATGGCTCAATCCAAGAAGCTATAACTTAGACCTACCTTTCTGTCATAGAATGGCAAAACTCCTGTGCACTTCAATAGCAGTTTCATCTCTGGACTTCAGGATTGGGTCGTCTTAGTAAAAGTGAAAAACTTGAAACACAATGATCAGCAACAAGTTTCCTATCCCTCACATGCTGTAATAAAGTCTGCAATTAATGACATAATATCGTCTATGCTGCCACTGTGGGTAATAGAGCAGAAACAACAATATACACGAGAAAAGCATACAGAGAACTGAGAGTAAAACCAGACCAAACTTTTGTGTGAATTGCTACTGATACAGCAATTAGCTTTTCTATGGAACTTGGCATTGATATCAATAGCTAACACATGGTGATAAGTTCACAGAAAATAAATATAGTCTATTCTAACCAAAATTATTTCATAGAGTATGGTATCAATGCTATGTTATACTTCATATAGTGTAATCCACAGTACACTACCCTATTTTCATAGTTCAGTGAAGTATAAACTCTAATGTAACCAAATAAACTATTAGCAAGACATTACATGGCAAAAACAAAAGTGGCATGGATCTTAGTCCCTTTGGAAACCATGTGAATTCTGCCATTGATGTCAAGGTGAGACTTAGATTTACATGTCATGCATTGCTTGGCTTGCTCTGTGTTTGGGAGTTGCTTTGCTGTCAGTAATAGTTTGTCAACCAATTCAGCTCTGGCAAAAACAATTGCTATTATGTTCCAGTTGCATGCTCTGGATTCCTCATTTCCTGCTACAGTTTTATTCGGAAAGATGAGGAAACTAGAAGTAGCTCATATTTATTGAAATTTAAGTCAAACTTGAATCTCCCCTAACCTCATTACAGAAAGAAAAATGAAGATTCTCCTCCATTTCCTTGTTGGCTTTTATAGTATTACTAGCCAATTAGCCCTTCATAAGACAGGATTTTCAGGTCTCTCCTCCACCTTGGTCTTCTCTCCTGAACCTCCGGTCTCTCGCGCCGTCTCTCTCTCTCTCTCTCCTCCTACTGCCTCCCCCTCTCTCTCTCAGCTCTCCTCCGCCTCCTGCCTCTCTCGCCTCCTGCCTCTCTCTCCGTCTCTTTCTTTCTGTTCTCCCCCTCCTGCCTCTCACTCTCCCTTTCTCTTCTCCTCCTCCTCCTGCCTCTCTCTCCCCTCCATCTCTTCCCTTCTCCTTCCCCTTTCCCTTCTCCTCCCGCCGTGGTGCTCGGCTGAGTGCTGCCTGCTCAGCCGGGCCACCGCGAGGGAGAGGGGTGGGACGGTGACGTACACGGCCAGGGGGCAGAGCCGTGTACATCACTGCCCCGCCCCCCTTCCCCTCCCGCCATGGGGGAGCCCAAATGGCCCCTTGCGCTGCTGACTCCCCCGCGGCGGCCCAGCTGAGGAGCACAGCACTCAGCTGAGCACCACAGCGGGAGGGAAAGGGGTGGCGGTGACGTACATGGCCCCGCCCCCTGGCCGTGCACATCACCGCCCTGCCCCCTTCCCCTCCCTCTGTGGCAACTTGGCTGAGTGTTGCGCGCTCAGCCGGGCCGCCACAGGGGAGGAGGGGCGGGTAGGGTTGCCAGGTGTCCGGTATTTGCGCACTCTGCCCAGTAAAAAAAAATCAGAAAATACTGGACATGTGCAATGTCCAGTATTTTCTGATTTTTCCGGCTGCACACCAGATGGAAGCCTGGCATGGGCGGGGGGAGCGGCTGGGAGTCCCAGCTGGGAGGCGGGGACGTGATTGCTGCTGGGAGCCCTCAGTCAGTTGAGTGTGAGGAGGAGGGGAAGCCTCCTCCTCGCTCATGCATCGCCGGGACCCTGCGCAGGACAGGCAGCAAGTGCCCAGGTCAGTCCCGCTCCCCGCCAGCCAATTTGCTCACCCCCCGCCTTCCCGGCTGGCCGGTTCTCCCCCACCTCCCCTCCTGATCTTCCCTGGCCAGCCCCCCTACGCCCCCCCCCCAGCTCTGCTTCCCGCCGGCCCGTTCCTCTTCCTGATCTCCCCGGCCAGCACCGCTGTACCTCTCCCCGCCCCCGCCAGCTCTGCTTCCCGCCCCCCTTCCTCCTGGCCAGCACTGCTGCACCCTCCCCCCCTCCCGGGCAGCTGTGCTTCCCGCTCCCCCTTCCTCCCGGCCACTCTCGCGGCCCCCGACCCCCTCCCCCAGCTCTGCTTCCCACTGGCCCATTCCTCTTCCTGATCACTCTGGCCAGCACCGCTGCACCCCACCCCACCACTCTGCTTCCCGCCCCCCCCTTCCCCCCGGCCACCCTCGCAGCCCCCGATCCCCCCCCAGCTGTGCTTTCTGCCCCCCCTTACTCCCAGCCAGCCCTGCCCCCTCCCGGCCGCCACCCCCATATCCCGTGGCCAGCCCCATTCCACCCAACCCCCCCCATGACCAGCCCTGCTTCCCATTGGCCCCCCCATCTTCCCCGGCCAGCCCCGTTGCCACCCCCCCCCCGTTAGCTGTTTCCAGGCCCCCCCCCCCTTCCCGGCCAGCACCGCTCCCTTCCTGGCCAGTCCCCCCCCAATGAAGCGGGCCTCCATGGCGTAGGAGAAGGGGGGCAGGGCGCTGACGTACACAGCCAGGGGGCATGGCCATGTACGTCAGTGTTACAGACTCACAGACATTGGGCTACTATACATATGACTAGCCAGTTAGCCCGTCATAAGATGGGATTTTCAGGTCTCACCTCCACGTCGGTCTTCTCTCCTGAGCCTCCAGTCTCTCTCTCTCTCTCTCTCTCTCTCTCTCTCTCTCTCTCTTCTCCTCCTACTGCCCCCCCAGCTCTCCTCTGCCTCCTGCCTCTCTCTCTCTCTTTCTCTTCTCCCCCTTCCGCCTTTCACTGGCGTTTCTCTTCTCACTGTGTTTCTCTTCTCCTCCTCCTGCTGCGTCTCTCTCTCTCTCTCTGTCTCCGCTGTCCTCTGCCTCCTCCGTTCTCCTCTCCATCTCCTCTGCTTTCCTCCGCATCCTCTGTGTCTGCTCCGCTTTCCTCCTTTTAAATCAGGTGCCCTTTCCTGACGTCAGAGACGTACATTCATCCAGGCCCCACCCTCTGGCCATGCACGTCACCGCCCCGCCCCCCTTCGCCTCCCGCCATGGCGCTCAGCTGACTTCTGCACTGCTCAGCTGAGCCGCCGCACGGGAGCAAGCGACACAAGCGGCCGTTTGGGGTCTGTGCTCCCCATGCAGTGTGGACCCCAAACGGCCGCTTGCTCCCGCGTGGTGGCCCGGCTGAGTGGCACAGAAGTCAGCCGAGTGCCACAGCGGGAGGCAACAGCACCGCCCAGACGGAACAGCCAGCGTTTCAGCGTTACAGAGTCACAGACATTGGGCTACTATATATATGATTACACTGGTGTCTCAGTACTAATCCTGCATCTAGCTCGAGATGGGTGCAAAATGAAACAAATTGTGTCCTGCGAAATTTGGGGGAATTTTGGATCCATATCCAATATAGATCGTACCCATTTCTGCTTTTAACCTCATAAGAAAATGTAACCAAAAAAAAAGTACAACCAAGTGGGATCTAAGAAGAGATTGCAATAAGAAAACATGAGAAATACAGGAGACCTGTCCATTTGAAGTAAAGACGTATTTCTCATCTGGGGGTGTTCACCTTGACCTCTGATTGATGTCAGGTGTAGTAATGCAGACTCACTGTTCATTTGTAAACATCACTATGTGCTCCCTCTCACTTAACTGAGAACTTCTGCTGATTTATTTTCATTTGACCTCTTCAGAGGACTTGAAGACTTTTTCCTCCCTCTCCTGGATAATTTGTCTTGCAATAGTGAAAGGTGTACTTATTTTGTCATGCTTTCTATAATTAAGACAGACTGTTCAATTTTGGTGAATTCAGTGGGAATCCTAGATCAGGACATAAATTCAGAACAAGACATAATCAAACTGCTTCATATGAATACAAGCAACCCTTTGTCAAAAACACAAACTGAACTTGTACCAAACCTCTGAAGAGAGAATTAAGAACTTTTTATCTGAAAACATAGTATCTGTCATTAGGGATATTATTGGCCTAGGTATTTATAACAATAACTAAATACTACAGTGAAGAACACAATATATTAATTAGAAAGTTATGCTATAAATAAAGACCAGGAATGTAATGCCACACAATATTTGTTTCCTTTTCACAGCCATTACACCACAATCTCTTTTCTGCTTTCCAATAGTAATATTAAGTAACTGGAAGTTCCAATTGTTTTTTAAAAAACCATACAAGTGAAAGCTTCAATAAAAAGAAATGAACATTTAAAAGAATTTTTGGAAGGCCCATACTGGCATCAGCTCAACCTCTGAGGTGACATATGCCAATTTGTTCTTTATTATTTGGCTTATTTCACTTACATAGGGTGAATAGGTGAATGAGTAAAAAAAAAAATCTTTCAATCTTTGGTTTTCATTTAAAAATTCCCGTAAGTAAAAAGTCCCTATACTCCTATGTTTGGTTGGTTGGTTGATCTGGTCTCTTACAGACCCCTTACTGATTTTCTGATTTTTTTAAGAAACAAAACAATATGCATCTTATTGGGTTTCCAACAACCCTTCCAAGTTATTTGGCTCAGCTTTCTCTAGTCTGTTGATCTTTGCCTCCCTTCTTCCTGCTGAGGATGTTGTGAAGGCCAAGACTATAACAGATGAACTAATGGAGGAGAGGTACATCAATGGCTATAAGCCAGGATGGGCAGGGATGATGTCCCTAGCCTCTGTTTGCCAGAAGCAAACTGGGAATGAACAACTGGGAATGGAATATGAACAACTGGGAATGGAGTACTTAATGATTACCAATTCTGTTCATTCCCTCTGGGGCACCTGGCATTGGCCACTATAGGGAAACAGGATTCAGGGCTAGATGGATCTTTGGTCTGACTTAGTATGGCCATTATTATGTTCTTAAGTACCATGCAGTCCAGCGAGACTCTCAGAGCCCATCACCTGCTGCTCCAACATTTGTGTAAGCAAAAAGATGAGAATATAGATTTGTTTTGAAGAAAGGTTTTGCTGGTATTTTATTTGCATTGCTCGTTACATGGAGAGGAGCTACAAATGCAAACTGCCTACTTCAGTGACTGACTCTCTCCTACAGACCCTACTGTTATATCTACAGTCAGTGGAGGCACCCAAGCTGGAGTCACCCCCTGCTTAAAAAATAAGGATCTGCAGAAAAGCCCTTTTCATATGAGCCTTCACCTACATCCTACTCCTGCCCTCAATCTGGAAGAACCTGGGATTGTTCAAGATCTGAGTGTTTTTATCCAGGCTTTTGCACCGGGAGGGATTTGATGAAGGATTTGTAGTTGGGGGTTAATGGAAGGTTAACTGCTGTTGTGAGACTGTTTTCTCCAACTATCTATCTGATGAAATATGTGGGAGCTTTGTTGTGTATTATGTGGTTTATATCATAAGCCTAAACAAATACATATATAAACAAGGGTAAATTTCAGTTGATGGCATTAAAGATGCAATGGGACATTTTACAAGAATAAGGTTGTTAACCTCATTGTCCTCTTGGCCTTATATGGTTGAAGTATATTCTGTCTAGCTCAATGCCCCCTGCAATTTCAGTTGGATACATGCTCAGCTTTGTACTCTAAACTGTTAAGCAATATTGCTGTGCAGCTACCGCAATTCAGGCAGCTGCACTTCATTGGGGAATGAGGTCATTCCTATGTGTAGTATGATTTGCAAAGTACTTTGTAATAAGAGTAAAAAAGATAATGAAAGATAAAAATAAGTATATTTTCTGTCAGGCCATTGTATTATTACCTCTCACTGTTAGAGAGAGAGAGAGAGAGAGAGAGAGAGAGAGAGAGAGTGTCTACATGCACACACACTATATAAAGGTCTATGTGCATTGTCAATGGTGTATTCTGCATGCGGTTTCCATTCTGTTGCCTTCAGTGTTCTTGGAATCAATTGAAGCTGAAACATCCTGGAAGAAAAGTTCAATTTTTGCACACCCTGGTTTCAATTATTTTTAAATCTGACGCACAAACATGGCTTTTAAAGATATGTGACTGAAGTGCCAAATAAGGATCTTTTGATTTTTTTGAAATACATGTGGTTGAAATCTGAGACCCGCTTGCTGCCAAGCCACAGTATTTGGAATAGAGTATTGGCACAGGAAAATAAGCCATTGTTCAGAGTATAATTTTAAGAGGGACTATCCTACATAAAGGAAAAAGTAAATTCTCATACTTTAGCTCATGGTTATGGGACAATCCCTTAATCCTTTGTTAAACACTTAAAGTTGAAATACAGACTCTAGTGCTGTTTATTCAAGATCTCAAAGATAATCTCATGCTATAAACTACATTAGACCCTACTCAATTTTTCTCTTTTAAAAGAAAGGATGAAAACTATATGAAATCACAACAAAGTAGTGGAATTGACCATCATATTAATACTTCTAGACTTGTGCTACATATGTTAGTTTCCTAATTTTGCATCTAGTTGTTTCCAAACTTTGTCCATTAGCTTCAGCTGAAGCAATACTAGGCTCATGGGGAAATGAAAACACCTTGTAGGAAAATACAGTGTCATTAGCTAATATGTTCAGTACCACCACCCGGTGTCAATTCATGAAGTTTATTGTGAGTGAAAATAAGATTTAAAATACTTGTATTAATGGTTGTACAAAAATGAATTCAATTGCAACAACTATTTGTAGGACCATTAATGAACAAAAATGAAGAGACCAACAAAGTGTGAAGTACAAAAATATGGGGAGAAATTGGCTATTTAAAATGCATGGGCATAAGATTAGAAGAAAAACAAGTGTGCACCATACACATTCATATGAAAGAAAATATAATCAAAATTGAAAGATTAAACCTAAAGAAAAGAGAGAGTTACACTTGATGATGGACAACTTGTGATGGTTTATTTCTAATCCTTAATGAAAATTAAATGTGAGGGCAGCTGTGAGAACATGAGACAAAAACCAAACCATCTTGAAGCAAATTGGCAATATAGTGTCAGACAGTTTGTACTTGTGCAGTTATTCTAATGCCAGAACTAAGATACCAGTTGATAAAAAAAAAAAATTCCGGGTGCCTAGTTCCTTTCAAATTTAGTCAAAAGTCTCTCACAGTTCTTAATCTAGTAAAGAATTTGTCACCAGTTTACAGCAATCCCTGCTGAAATTAGAGGTGGATCAATCCACCAAATTTGGAATTGAGGTGATGTACAAACTTGAACTCCCTCAGACTTGGAGAGTGTTGGTTCAGGTTTTGGGTCAGTCTTTTTAGTAACCATCTTATTCAGTTCTTCTCACATTATTAATTTCTGACAGTTGTTAATGATCAATGCAACAAACTGATGGTGTTAGTCCACAAACACAAAACCAAACACATTTAGCATTAGTTGGAGGCCTTGAGGGGAGTCCTAGCAAAGCATCCAAGAAGTGAATGGGACCAAATATCCTTTCACCTCACAGATCAAATGCTGCTTCAGTTGTGTCAAGTTGCCCTAAGACTGCTGTTCCTGAAGTCTCAGTCTTACTATGTATCTTCAGGCTCTGCTTCAGCTCTACAGTAGCACTGAGAACATATTCTCTTACATGTTCCTTGATTAATAGCATCTTAGCAAAAATAATTCCATATACTGCACAAAAAGTTCCAGTCAACTAAGCAGCTAGACATAAGCTATTTGAAATGTTTCCTAATAAATTAGGAAAACCAGCAGTTCATCTGAGAAGGAAAAAAATATTCTCTGTGGTAAAGGTTAGATGCCAAATTCTGCCCTTGTATACATATGTATGGCTTTAGATACATATGCATGGCTTTCATTGAAATCACACAGCTTCTGCCTATGAACATCTGAGGGCAGAATATGGCCTGAACTATGAATTGCCCAGTCCTGCAAATACACTCATGTGAATTGTCTCAATGAAGTCCATGTGCATTGTGTTAAAAACTCAGTGGACAAATCTTCAAACTGCATGCACCTAGGCATGCAACCTAGGCATACAAATACCATGAAGCTTGGCACATGCACATCTATGTATATCCCCAAACTCCAAACATGCACAAACATAGGGGCTCTTGTGCATGTGCACTTTTGAAAATCTGGCCCACATTTGCAAAGTATATTTATTGCACATTGTGATCAGGCTATAGCTAGTTAGTTTAGAGACTATTGTAGAGTAGGTCCACCCTGTGTCATGTTGTGGGGGAATGAAAGTATAGCTTGCCCTGCTTAAGTGGCCTAGTCTCCCAAGTCACCACAACTACCTTGGCTTCTAGGGCAGTGTGACCTGATGGCTGGAGTCTGTGCAGCAGTTCTTTAGAGTTGAGCAGCATGGCCAGAGTCACTAGGACTCTCCTTCTAAATAGGGCAGTGCAGCCTACTGGCCAGAGTCAACAGGACTGCCCCTTGTTGCAGGGCAGTGCAACCCAGCGACCAGGGTCAATAGGATTGCCCCTCACAGCAGGACAGTACTGTGC
This sequence comes from Pelochelys cantorii, assembly GCA_032595735.1. NCBI lineage: Eukaryota > Metazoa > Chordata > Testudines > Trionychidae > Pelochelys > Pelochelys cantorii. The sequence continues at coordinate 97,489,773 of CM064331.1, read as the reverse complement.
AGCCTAGTGGCCGTGGAGGGGGATAAACTGCCACCTAGCATCAGCCAGGGTCAGAGGACCCAGCCCCCTTGCCACACACTCACTTCATGAGTCTCAGCCCTGGGCCCTGTTTGCAGTGGGGGATCCATCACCGACTCTGCAGGAATCCCTCTGAAACACACTGATTCAAATCCCAGTTCAACAACTGGATCAATGTTTCGTTTCCAGGGTTACTTCCTACCCATCCACAAATGGTTTATAGTCTTGGGGCTTCCACAGTCTCTTCTCTGTTTGTGGTGTCAGTTGGCTGGGTTCAGTTGGTTCTACAGCCCAGAAGGTCAATATAGCCTGGAGCGCCAGCAGTCTCTTTGCAGGAGCCTGCAATGCACCTCTGCTCCTTCAATGCTCTGCCCAGCATAGGTGCTGCAAGGAGGCGTGCTGCCGACTCCCTCGACTTGATGTGGTTTCCATCACATACAGGGTTTGCAGTTTGATTCAGTCCCGCTATGAAAATTGTTCTAGCATCACTGCAGCTCAGATTGAGCTGAGCTGTTCCCTTTTATACAATGCCCAGCAGGGATGAGGATACATGGCCTCCTCAGTCCACAGAGTTGCCCTGCTGGTCTGATGTGGGATATACAGCACATGGTAGGCTATGCCCAGGAGCGCCAGAAGCTTGCTAGATGTGGGGAGGGCTGCTGGCGCTTGGACTGTGGCCCCATCTCTGCCCTTCCTCTTGATTCCTGCTTCACCCTAAGGTCACAGCCCCACTCTGCTGCTGTGTCTGAGGCTCCACCCACCACTTCCCCCAAATCTCTATCCACCATTCATGCCTCTCTGCCACCTCCTGCTGTCATTTGCCTTTAAAGTGGGAAAAAAGCAATAGGGTCATGGCTTGTTCTGGAGCCAAAAATCTGAGATGCTCTGACATCTTCACAGCAGCAGTTGTCCCACAGGAGCAATTCAAGTTTACACCAGCAGGGGCATTGGAAGAAGGGGGAGTGCTCATGGCCCCATCATTTTGGAAAGTTTTTTCATGCCTTAAGGGTGAACTGGGGGGGGGGGGGTAGGGGAGGAGAGGAGCAAGTGGTGGCTGGATCCTCGGGGAGAAAAGGTGGAGAGGGGGCAGGGCCATGGTCTGATTGCTGGTGGAGCCCTCCTGAGACATAGGGAGCTTCTGGTGCTCCTGCTCCCAGGGCACAAAGGCGGTGGTGGCAGGCCAAAGGAAGATGCGCACATTCAGCATTTGCCCCCTGTGTGGCTGGCCCTTTTAAATTTGGGGAGACTTTGTCACAAGCCTCTTGCACACAACAACGAACACCCTGTCACAGTAAGACAAAGAAAATCTGTAAAAAGGCAGGAAATCTCTGGAGCTTCCATTTCGCATGCTGAACACACATAAATACTGCTGCTTGCAACAGAACTATGGAGTATGCTAACTTTACTCTGCTTTACCCTGCTTCATCTTATAACTGATTTAAGCAAAGGCTTTCAACAACTAAACTGCATGATCAGTGTTTGTGTTTTTCCTCTATGTGACTTTACCAACATTGCTTTTATTTTCTAAATAATTCTTCCTGGTTGTCTATTCATCTTCCATTTGCTCCAAAACAGAAGCAAGAGCAAATCTTTAATGTTAAAATTAACATCACGAAGCAAGGGATATGTCATGCATACAGCAACATAGCATCACTGTGTTCTGACACAGTGTGCTCAAAGCCCACCCCAGATAATCAGTAACAAAACCTTTGAAATTTTCATGCTGAAGAGAAGCAGAACTGAACTGATGGCGACGCCTATCATCTGGCTTCAAGCCGTTGTTATACCAAAGCGCTGAAGTAATCTCAACCAAAATGTTTCATTTTGATGGAATAGGAACATTAGTGCCTGGTACATATATCTAAGAATTATCGCTCATGAAATAGTCTCCATATAGGAATGATTTGCAACACAAATTATAGAAAAAATATGAAAACTGCTGAGTTCTTCAGTCTCTGACATATTAACATTTTTGTTAACATTCTCTAAGGGTAAGTCTACTCTACAGAGAAGATCGAAGCTGCTGCTGTCAATCTTCCAGGGTTCAAATTAGAGGATCTAGTGAAGAAAGCTAATTCAAACCAAGAGGGGCACTCCAGTCGCGGGGAGTAAGGGAAGTCGAAAGGAGAGTATACTCCCTTCAATTTCCTACAGTATGGACAGTGCCAAAAGTCCGGTTAAGCTACTTCGACTTCAGCTACGCAATTAATGTAGCTGAAGTTGTATATCTTAATTCGACCTTGTCCTGCAGTGTAGACATTCCTTGTACTCCTAGTAAGCAAGAGTCATCTATTTAAAACACACGTAATATACACAATACATAAATTAGTTAATGAGAAATTCTTCACACGTACTTTTTTATAACTAGCTTTCTTTGGGAAACTTTTTTCCCCTGTAAAAATTCATTGTGCATGTGTTTGCTTGCTTGTTGGTTTGAACTAGAAGTGTTTCCTCATAGCTGTATTTTATTTAGCTACTTGGTACTCTGAGAAAACTAAAGTGGATACCAAAAGGTATCACCAGGCACCTGGACATAGTAAAGGATTTGAAATAACACAAAAGTCTACAGCAGAAAACGGGCGATGATTGTATCTGCCATCTTCAGAGGACTTGAGACAAAAATCGAAGGCAAGTGAGCTCTGTTAAGTTTACTGTCTTATTTAGTTTGAGGAAGACAAATTTTCTTTCTGTACTTTAGTCATCAACACTACTACCTTCAATTTCCTAGTGAAGTTTCCTAAAATGTGTACCACATGTGATATGTCTGTAGAATCAATATGCAGGTATTACCGACATTACAGGATGAAAAGTGATTACTTGTACAGGAACCTATTTTCACTACATGGGGGTTTTGTTTGTTGATTTAGATTTATTATTAGAAACACACAGTTTGGTCAATCTGGATTTCCTGGAACAATTTCAGTTGTCTTCTTTAACTGGAAAAAGTAGCTATCGCACCTCAACCAAAGCAAGTGGGCCTGTGGGCATAGTTTCACAAACTGCATCTGCATGTAGTTGTAGTTTTACATCTTGTAGGAAGGATTCTACAGGTTGGTTGTAAACATCCTATTTTAAAAGTATTGTTAATTAAATAAGATTGTCTGAGAGAGTTATTAACTAAAATTTCCTTTTTGTGATGGATGAACCCTGTAAACTCTGCAAATAAAGGCAGCTATCACCAAAAGTCCCAAGAGAATCATGGAAAATCTTGCTCAGTTTCAGGTTCAGTCCTACTGGTGCTAACAAACCTGATTTATGATTACAAATCCTGGTGTACGTCGGCCAAACAAAGTATTGTTTTGACATCCTGGATGCAGAAAAGCAGAGATTAAAATCCAGCTGGCACAAAATCAGCTATTCAACATCCAGTAATGTGTGAGCAAGGAGAAATGCTCTTAAGAGAATGAGACAAAAGTGCATTGCTTCATGAGCTTTTTTGGTCATAATTAAACCATCACCAATGAATCCATGTAACTGTGTATTGCAGCTTTAACTGAGACCTGATGTGTTCAATTGTTCTGGGTTTTGCTATCACATTAATAATGTAAAGTAATGTTTTCCATCTCTCCATTCAAATGTTTTCCATGTGGTAAAAATGTTCAGGCCTAACTCTGAACTCATATCTTGTAATATAAGGAGAATTTAATACGAGTAAGGCCAATACTGTAGATTGCAAAGCCAAGGACAACCTGTCAGGTTTGCTGACATAGGATTTGTGAATTATTACAGAAATAAATATGCATTCCTACCTTGACAGACGGGCAGCTAGATCAACTGATATGCAAAATAGTTACATCTCCTCTGGTACTGGCTTCTACATTGTTCTGATTGGGAGATTATGATTCATGCTGAGTATAGATTTCTGTACTTAAAATGATTCCTAATAGAAGCCGACTGAATAATTTAGATTTGGCTGTGTAGGGATATACAATGTCATTCTGCATTGATAACACCTTTCAATCAAGGATTTCAAAGTACTTTACAAATATTAGTGAGTTTAGCTTCTTTCCCTTGTGAGCAAAGGAAGTATTGAAACTTCCATGCTACTGAATGGCAAACATAAGACACACCTGCTAAGTGACATACCCAGGATCGCACAACATGCTAGTGACAGAGCTGGAAGTAAAATTCAGATTTCCTGACCCTCTATATTGTGCTTTCATTACAAAACAAGGGAGATATTTAGGTCCCACACTAGCTGGAGTTTGGCTGTATAACCTGCAACTGGCACTGGAAATACTTGCTGGTTAATAAGTACTCATATAGTTTATCAAGGGAAACATTTGAGAAGAGTGAGGGTTTCTTTGGAGACACTTTTTTGCTTTTGATACTCCTGGAGGCTGACTGTAGAACTGAAAGACCTAATTCTATAGTTTTGTCCTCATCTTTTTATATTTTTTAGTCCATAGATCCTGTCCTATTTCACTGCCCCACGGCACTGTATGACCATGAGTCATCAGTTCACAGTAGATGTGACTTTGATCTTCTTTTCTAGATGCGGCTTTATGTCTCTCTCTTTCTTGGGTAGGTTCCTTTGCAGGACTCACTTGCATTGTTTTTCGGCCATCAAGGTGGTGCTGGCAGCTGATCACCCAGACAGGCTGGCTTCTGGGACTGATCTTATTACACACACACCCACATTCACTTTTTTAAATGAGATTACATAGACACACACCTAACTTCAAACAGTTAAGACAGTATAAAATTTGAAATGGGGTTTTAGTTACAATATATACAAAAGTTATTCAAAAAGTTACAATAACAGATTCTTCAAGGGCAATTCTTAACAAGTTACTAATAAATTAATCCAAATCCCATTTATAAAAATTGGGCCTCAATTCATGAGTTACATAATGTCACATTGGTAGATATAATTCATTAAAAGGGTGATTTCATTCTTCAGCCCTACAGTCTCCCACTCAGTCCTTTCACTGCTCTACATCAAATTTCTTGTCAAGTTCAGTCCGTAATCTTCAAGGTTCCACTGACCTGTTCTCCTGACTACCTCATTTTAGATTCCCTCCACTCTCTGGTTTGGTTACTGGCCATGCTAATTCCACTTCTCTTTATTTTCTTCTCTTACAACTACTTTCCTATCCTCCCTGCCCCATTCATTATTCCCTACAGCTACAATAGCCTCCTTGTTTGCTGTACACTATATGGGTGCTTGTTCAAATCGTATTCAAATCTGAGATTCACAACGCTTTCCATTCTCACTCTTAGCCTCCAGTGTTAGCTATGGGAAATGGCTTGTTAATCTTCCCCTTACCTTCATTCTCCACAGAAGTCATCAGAGGAGAAAGATTCCATGGACTCTCAGCAAGATGAGTTCAAAGAGGGAGCGGTAGAGCTTGTTGAAATTTTTCCATCAAAACCTTTTCCTGATGGAAAACTGGGGCTTTGATTGAACAACAATTTTCACTGAAGTGTCTGCTTTTCTCAAAGCTTCACTTTCTCATTGGAAAAATAAAAAACCTAACGCTTGGGGGTCTTGAAAAATTGGGCTTTGTCTTTTCAGTTTAAACCTGAAATTTTCTCAGGGGCAAAAAATATTTCTGCCCAGTTTTAGTGAAAGAGTTTATGGCTCTTCCATCCCAGCAGGAGAAAGGAGTGTTGTTGGACCTACTGCTGTCCATTTTGAGTTTGCCAGACAATTGCAAACAACTTTAGGAACAGTCCAGAATGGATAGCTTACCTGGGAATGGTTAAGTTCACAGCATACAAAGAAGTTGTTAAAAGCATAAAAAAAAATCTTTCAACACAAGGCTTATTCTATTTGTTAGAAGCCAGAACTCTAAAACACAAGAACCAAAAGTGAGAAGGGGGTGGGAGGGAGAAACCAGGCTGCTCTCTAAGGCTTCATCTTCACGCAGTGAGTATGCAAATGAGGTACAGATTAGCATATCACCGTGCCTCATTTTCATAATGTATGCACGCTGTTTTTGTGCAAAGGGTTTTTGTGGGAAAAAAAAGTAGCATGGACAGGGGGTTTTTTGTGCAAAACCCCCATTTTGCACAAGATCCTGATGCCTCTCCCGGCCTCACGGCAAACCCACAGTGTAGACATAGCCTAAGAGTATGTCTACACAGCAGCATTATTTCAGAATACCATCAGTTATTCCAAAATAACAAAGAGTGTGTCTACAAGCCTTTATTTTGAAATAATGTCAAGCTGGAGGACTTCTTACTCCAACTCATGGTAATGCTCATTTTATAAGGAGTAAGGGAAATCAAAAGAAATGTGTTCTTCCTTCGACTTCCTGCTGTGTAGACAGCACTTAAAGCCAAATTAAGCTATTTCAACTTCAGCTATACAATTGATGTAGCTGAAGTTGCAAAGCTTATTCTGACTTTAGCCCTGCTGGGCAGACGTACTACAAGGTAGAGAGAACAAATTCTTTCCATCTTACTGTAGACAGGTTCTTTGCAGCCTGAAAGCTGATGTCTGAGATTGCATTCATCACTATAGAGCCCCCTAATCTGCAAATGTAACTACCAATCAGGCAGATCTGAACCTACGATCTCTGGAGCTGAGTATAGGAATCTCTACCCTCTGAGCTAAAAGCCAGGTAGCTCCTAGTCCATGCTGTAGAGGTCTCTTGATCTTAACTGTTGCTGTGGTCCAGGTGCATGGGACAGTCAACCACACTAGGGCTATGTCTACACTGGCAGGTTCTTGTGCAAGAACAGCTGTTCTTGTGCAAAAACTTGCCGAATGTCTATACTGCACGTGCATTCTTGCGCAAGTAAATTTACAGTCTAGTGTCAGAAAACAGGGCTTCTTCCGGAAGAGTTATTCCTCTCCCCATGAGGAATAAGCCTTCTTGCACAAGAGCTCTTGCGCAAGAGGGCAGTGTAGACAGGCAACATGAATTTCTTGTGCATGAAACCCCTATGGCTAAAATGGCCATCAGAGCTTTCTTGCGCAAGAGAGAGTCCACACTGCCATAGACGCTCTTGCGCAAAAGCACATGCCAGTGTAGACGCGCTCTTGTGAAAGACTTTTTGTGTAAGAACTCTTCCGCAAAACAGTTCTTGCGCAAGAAGCTGCCAGCGTAGACGTAGCCTAGGTGTGTGGGTTACACAGGTAGAACCAGGAATCTCCTTACTCTTAAACTGATAACTTGTAATTTTAATTGTTGTCAATGCACCACAGGAACAATTATTGCCAGGGAAACTTCCGGCTGCTACAGAGCAAGTCAGGAGAGAAGAAAAATGGAACATTAGTTAACAAAATAGATTTCAGACACAGAAAAAAGAAAGTGTTCATTGACTAGTTCAAAACATGTCAGATTAATTTGCCCATTCGATCCCTATTTCGATATTGTATCTTTCAGCAGAGCTTGAGTTATCAGTGGGGAGGCAGAAAATGAGCCTTCCAATCCCAGTCCATAATCTGAAGTTGATTTTAAGTTTTCATTTAAATCTAGAAGAGACAGTCATTCATTCTGTGCTGTAATAGAGGTTCTTCAAGATGGTTGTCCCCATGGGTGCTCCTCTTGTGAATCTAGTCTCGGTGCTTGTAAATCAGAAATTTTTAGTAGCAGTGCCTGGATGGGTCACACATATGCTGTCCTGTCTTACGCCACTTCTGGTGGTCACGTAGCACAGTGCAACCAAAAATGCTCCACACCCTCAGTTCTTTGTCTACTGAAGAACTGATAGTGGTTCTAAAGGGGCCAAAGTAAGGCATCTCAACACCACATTGAGGTCCTATGATGTAGCAGTGGCTCATATTTCTAGGCAAAGGTTACAAGGACTCTTGAGAAAATACATAGGCTATGTCTACGCTCATGCGCAATGCCGATTATTTTCAGGAATAACGGCATTGTGCAAGCGGGTTTTTCTTGTGCAAGAATGGGCAGTGTAGACAGCTCCTTCTGGCACAAGAGCCTCTTCTGCAAAAATGGCGGCTCATTAGGTATGCAAATGAGGCTTGGTGATATTCCATGCTTAGCCTCATTTGCATATTTCTCACGCAAGAATCCGTGAGTATAAACATAGCCTTAGTGGTCAGTTAGACAAAGATCCTCTTTGTGATGAAATATGATTGCTCCAAGGTGTACTCTGATGGAGCTCATGGAGAGGCCCAATTTCTTTAATTCTAACATATAATCCAGAACCAGTGGTAAAGGAGAGGAAATCACTATGATTTGTCTATTTTAGCACCATGTATCAAATCTCTTCAGTTTCTATAGGTGTAAATGTCACATAGATGATATTTAGACTGTTTAAAAGACCATTCCTTACCTCTTATGAAAAGGTCATTTTGCTGTCTTGGCATAGTCATGCCTTGAGATGGCGTCTTCCCAGGTTTGGGTGGTAGACTTGGCCTGCATCCTGAAACAGGAAATGAGGTGTAAATGGAAGAGTACATGGTGGGCAAACAGCCCTCTTTTGGAGGTAAGGAAAATACATTTGTCTGGGCCATGTGGAGACTATCAGGATGGTTTGAATATGCTCCATAGTACTCTGGCATTTATTTTCCACCCAGGGTCCTGGGGAAATTTTCTGCTCAGTGCCTCTGCAGTGGTATTTTGGCATCCTGGCAGATAGGAGGCTGAGATGTCATCATTGTGGCTGATGCAGCAATTCAGTAGTAGTGTAGCTTTTGGGCCTCAGGAATGTAACTTCCTCCTCACCCCGAACAAGAAATGTGAAAAACATTAAGGCCTTTTCCTTGATCACAGGTAGAAAATGTGAGCATTCATTACAAACTGTGTGCAACTCCAGCAGTGTTGTCAACAGAAAGTTCTGTGGAAAGGGGGCTCCTAAGCTAATATTGTTTGGCTGCATCCACCAATGTTGAAAGAAGGTTTGTTTGTTTGTTTTTCCTTTGGGTGGCATAGTGAAACATTTCTTTATGCTGTGTCTGTGTGGACTATGCACTGTCTGTAGCCAACCTTACAGACATTGCATGTGCAGTCTGCCATATTTGACAATAAATATTGTTGCTGTCACATGGCCTATGGGGGCAGGCCCTGGCCAATGTCCTGGGACTAGCTTGTGTCATAGTGATTAGATTCACGAGAGTGATAAATTGGTGTTTGGGCAGTTTGGCTGTAGTCTACAGAGAGTTCAGGCAGGCCCCGATGAACACTAATCTTTCACAGGTATGGGTGTTGATATCTGTTTGCTTGTAGGTCTAGACATGTAAAGAGAGCTGCTGTATTTTGGGTAACTTCTAAAGCCTCCTCTCGAGTCAATGTTTTGAGTAAACATCCCCCAAATACAAGAATATTATGACCCCTTGTCTGCAGAGGTGAGTAACTTCCTTTTGAAAATACCTGTGGGGAAGTGGATATTCCTCAAAGGAATAGTGGAAATGGTCTGCTACCAGAACAAACCTGAGAAACCTCCTGCGTGATGGAAATAGTCTTGTGTAAAAATGTACATCCTGGAGGTCAAGGGCCAAGAACTAGTCCCCTCCTTCCAGTGCTAAAATTTTGGCTGCTAACATGACCATCCTTTATCATTGTGTCTTCATGAATTTGTTAAGTCTTCTTAACTTGAGAATGGTCCTCCATCGTCCTTTTTTTTCTGAGTTATAAAATAATGAAAATAAAACTCCTTCCCCTGTGTGTTGTGTTGGTACTAATTCTACTGTTCCTAGATTTGTGAGATAGTTTACCTCCTGTCACAATAGATGTTCATGAGAGGGGTCCCTGAAGCTGGATGGAGAGAGAAGATGGAGTGGGGGGTGAAGGTAAATTAGATGGAATAGCCAGTTTCAGGGAGTTCTGATATCTATTTATTGGACATCATGGTCTGCCAACCTGGGTCAGAATGGGGTCAGACAATCTCCAAATGGATGAGTGGTTGTGAGTATTTCCAGTGCTTTAAGATATGGTAGGTATCTTGAGCCCTTGATCAAGCATGATTGTTGTTTGGAAGGACATCAAAGGCTGGGAAAGGAGTGGTTATCATCTTCTGGGTCTCTGCTTCTTTCTGTTAGAGTCATATTGCCTCTTGTGTTATGTATAAGGCACAGATCTAAATCTTTGAACCAATACTTGCCCTGTTTTTTCTTCTGGGGAGGCATGTATATGCCCAAAAATTTCGAAGTTGCTCAATAGTTCTTCAGTGTGTGAAGGGAATCATCTGTTTTGGCTGTGAATAGCTGGGGAGCCTTCAAATGTAAACTCCTTGACTGCTGATTATACCTCCTTTGGAAAACCAGAGAGGTAGCACCAGGAGGCTCGTGTCATAACCACAGTTATGACAATGTAACATGCCGCCATGACTGCCAAGTACAGCGAAATGATGTTTGAGAAAGCAGGTGGCCTTCCGAGATGGTCTCGTTGAATTGTTCTTTTTTGTCTTCGGGGGGGGGGGGCGGAATCAATACATTCAGAGAATTTTGAATAAGTTGTGTAATTATATTTGGTCATTAATGCCAAAGAGCTGGTGATCATAAATTGTAGCGTCACTGATAATTAGGTCTTGCATCCAAAAAAGGTGTAACCTCTTCCACTCACTGTAATATGGTATGGTTCTGCAATGAAGTTCTCTGCCCCTTTCATTCATGGCCTCCACCACCAGGGAGTTTGGTGTGGGATGTGAAAACAGATATTTTATTCCCTTGGATGAAACATAAAAAAAGACTGGGTTCATGAAAGCTTCCTTTATTGGCAGGGCACCCTTGGAGGAGATTGAAGCCTGCAGGATGTCTGGCAACTTATGCTGGGACTCCCACTTCTTGGGTGACTGTACCAGCCCTGAGTTTCAGTTTCTGGATGATATTCACAGTTTTGTGGTGGACCTGGTCTGGTATTTGTATGGATAGGCAAGGAGTGATGGGAGGAGTCGATTTCCCCTTCAGCCTCACACTCCTTATCACTAGCTAAAGGAGCTGATCTGGGCATTATATTGACTTGGGTTGGTACCAAGATTCCAGAGTGAGGTCAGTACTGAGGAGTGGAGATTCTGAAACAAAGGAAATTAGAGCATCCTTGTGGTGGAGGAATTTCTGCAGCACTAAGAGTATTAGTATCAAAGAAGGTGTTGTCCATGGTAGTCTAGGGCAAAGATCACTTGCTATGGGCTGTGGATGCAGAAGAAGGCGCCATAGCTCAGAGCAGTGCCAAGCTGCTTGAGAACACATGTTTTAATAGCTCTGGCAGTATTAAGGCAGAGACAGCAGAGTCTGAGAATGCTGCTTTCTGGTGAATTCCTAGAGAGAAGAGGTTGGCGTATGCTTGTTTGGCAGAATGCTCTTTCCCATGAGTGGGAACCTCTGTCAAAGACTGCCATGGCAAACCAGTGTCTTGGAGGTTCCGTGACGCATACTTGGATGCCAGGTGCAGAGACTTCTCTATCATGAGGACCTTTAGTTGCAGATTTCTCGCATTCCTGGTGCAGGCTTTCAAGTCGTGGCAGTGTGAGCACTTTTGTGGAATGTGCCTCTCACCAAGGCAGTGTATGTGCGAATGCCCATAAAATAATGGGCTAGACGGTCTTCCCATGAGGCGACATTTAAAACCCAGTGAGCCGGCATGCCCCTGAGAAGTGTTTTCAAATGTGAGGGAAGCTAACTACTATACTAATGGTTATCCTAACACTGAAACAATTTCCTAATATAAGGGGAAAAAAGGTGGTTTTTTTCTTTTTCAGAAAATAAACAAGGGTAAGTAACAATTTAACTATCAACTAGGGTAGTAGATGGTTAGTTAGTATTTAAGTTAGAATTAAAGAAAACTACAGTACAAAAGCACTTCTAAGTGCTCCATCTCAAGGAGAAATTGCTACGGTGTCAGTTGCAAGCGCTATGTAACTGCCAGCGGCAGTGCGAGAGAGGACCACGCATGTGCTACTCAACCAGACATTGTTATTAAAAATCTCTGATTATAATTGCAAGGGGGGCAGATTAATCTATAGCGGAGCACTCAGTGGAACACTCCTCTAAGCAGAATTTACGATTCCAAAGAAAATTTTCAGAATTCCTGACAATGAGCATATTCCAGAGTTTGCAAACAGACAAGCTGGAACAACATCTCAAAGAGGATTTCCTTCATTCTCTTTAGCAGGGTGTTAAGCCTATCATTCTAAAAAGCAATGCTTGCTAACTACTGCATTTCTGAATATGAAGCTACAGAAGATTTCAAATGTTTGTAATGCAGTTCATATGTTATTAGAGTTAAATTCTTGTTTACTACCTTACCTCTTAATCAAGACTATATGATATTCTCTTCCAACACAGTATAAAATGGAAGAGGAGGGAGCACAGCAGAGGGGAAGATCCCCTGCATACACCTGGCTTGGGTATGCAGTGTTCCCCCACAATTCCCTGTCTTCATTGACTAGTACAGAGAGTCCTCTCCCTTTTGTTGTAATCTAATAACTATTCCCATTCACCAAAAATACCATCACAATAACATCCCACTGCCAATTACAGAAATTGCTTGCAAGGGAAGTAACATTGGAAGAATCATTTGATGTATTTTTAGCTGCCTTCAATGCAATTTAGCAGCTGCAAACAAAGAAGGAAAGCCAACAGGATGTGACCAGCCAAGCTTTCCGAAGAGCACTGTTTCTGTGCTACCGTATCAGAACTAACAAATATACTCACCCATTGTGCTTGGATAAAGAGGCAGAGTTCTCAAAGTGGAGCAGAACTCAAATGAAACAAAAGAGAATGAATGTCAAAAAGCCATGAGGGTACGATTATAGGTGATAGACTTGCAGGAGACTCAGAGGGCTACTAAGAAGAGTGAAAGGAACAGAGAAAGCGAAGACAGGGGAAATACAAGGGGAGAAAGGGAAGTGGTGAAAACAGAATCTCAGCAATTGTGGGGTGGGATAGTTTGTGGAAAGTGGAAATATTTTCCATCTCTTGTCCCACAAGCTAGATCAGAAGTGATAATTGACCTACTCACCACCCCCAAAAATTTCTTAATAAGGAAATAGCACTTTATCAGACGTTCTCCCACAAAACAGGTAGTGATAAGAACTGTGTGCTGCTATACTCAGAAATAAAATTGTAAGCAAGGAAGGATAGTCTATAAATTGTATCAGCTTTGGCAGACTGTCACTGACATCTTAGCTTATAGCAATCAGTGGACATATGAATTTATCTAATTCACTTTTGAACCCCATTATAGTTTTGGCCTTCACAACATTTTCTTGTAAGTTCCACAGGTTAACTGTGTTGTGAGAAGAAATTGTTCTTTTTATTTGTTTTTAAACCTGCTGCCTATTAACTTCATTGGGTGATCCCTGGTTCTTATGTTATATGAAGGAGCAAATGATGCTTCCTTATTCACTTTCTTCATATCATTCATGATTTTATAGACTTCTACCCTATCCCTCTTAGTCATTTCTTTTCCAAGCTGAAAATTCCCATTATTTTTTAATCTCTCCTCATATGGAAACGGTTTCATTTTTGTTGCCCATCTCTGTACCTTTTCCAATTATATTATGTTATTGGAGACCAGGAACCAGAACTCTACACAGATTTGAAGCATGGGCATGCCATGGACTTATATAGAGAGGTATTATAATATTTACTATCTTATTATCCATCCCTTTCCTAATGGTTCAGAATATTCTGTTTGTGTCTTTGATTACTGGTGCACATGAACAGATGTTGTCAGAGAACTATCCACAATGTCTCCAAGATCTCTTTCTTGTGTGGTAACAGCTAATTAAAGCCCATCATTTTGTATGTATAGTTGAGATTATGTTTTCAAATGTACACTACTTTGCATTTATCAGCACTGAATTTCATTTGTCATTTTGTCACACAGTCATGCAGTTTTGAGAGATCCCTCTGTAACTATTCACTGTCAACTTTGTACTTAAATACTGTATCTTGAATAATTTTGCATCATCTACAATTTTTCCACATCACTATTTACCCCTTTTTTCAGATCATTTATTAATATATACTGAATAGCATTGGTCCCAATACAGCTTCTTGTGGGTACCATTATTTTACCTGTCTCCATTCTGAAGACTGACCATTTATCCCTACCCTTCTTTTCCCGTCTTTTAATCAGTTCCTGATTGATGAGAGGACATTCCTACTTATCCCATGACTGCTTCCTTTGGTTAACAGTCTTTAGTAAGGGACCTTGTCAAAGGCTTTCTGAGAGTCCAAGTACACAATATTCATTGGATCACCCATATCTATATTTTAGTTGTCCCCTTAAAGAATTATAATAGATCGATTAGGCACATGATTTTCATTTACAAAAGCCATGTTAACTCATCCTCAAAAAAAAGTCTGATAATTCTGTTCTTTACTGTAGTTTCAACCAGTTTTCCTAATACTGAAATTAGACTTACTGGTCTGTAATTGCTGGGATTGTCTCTGGATAATTTTTTTTAAAAATTGGTGTCACATTATCCTCCATTCATCAGGCACAGAAGCTGATTTAAGCGATAGGTTATATACCACAGATAATAGTTCTTCAATTCCATATTTGAGTTCTTCCAGAACTCTTCAGTGAATACTGACTGATCCTGGTGACTTATTACTATTTATCAATTAATTCAAAATTTTTCTCAATTGATACCTGAATCTGGATCAGTTCATCAGATCAATCACCTTGGCTTAAGTGTAGGAATCTCATCTCCTCTGCAGTGAAGACTGACAAGAATTCTCTGCAATGACTTTTTCTTCCTTGTTTGCGCCTTTAGTACCCCGAGCATCTTGTGGTCACACTGATTATTTGTCAGACTTACTGCTTCTGATGTACTTTTTTTTTTTAAGTTTTTGGTTAAGTGCTCTTCGAATTCTTTTTTTTTTTTTTTTGGCCTGCCTACTTGTACTTGACTTGCCAGAGTTTATGCTGCTGTCTATTTTCCTCAGAAGGGTTTTTAAAGGATACCTTTTTACTACTAACTACTTCTTTTACCTCATTGTCTAGACATGGTGGCACTTGTTTGGTCCTCTTGCTTTATCTTTTAATTTGCATTATACATTAAATTTGAGCCTCTATTATGGTGTTTTTAAAAAGTTTCCATGCAGGTTGCCGGCAATTGACTTGTGATTGTATCTTTTAATTTCCATTTAACAAGCTTCCTCGTTTTTGTGTATTTCCTTCTTCTGAAGTTAAATGACTGTGGTGGGCTTCTTTGGTATTCACATGGGTGATATAATTACATTATATTAGGACTGCTATTACAAAGCTATTTGGCTATATTTACCTCTTGGACAAGATCCTGTGCTCCACTTAGGACTCAAGCAAGAATTGACTTTTCCTTTGTGGATTCCAGGACTAGCTGCTCCAAGAAGCAGTCATTAATGGTGTCTAGATTGGGATTCATCAAAATTGAAATTTTCTGTGGGAAATGGTCAATTTTAACAAATCCTTCAAGGGAAAGGTTTCTCATGAGAGAATTTCTTGTGAGTCAGATTCCAATCTAAAATCAGTCAGAGAAGCAGCCAGAAACCAGGACTCCCATATCCCTGGCTATAGGCTATTTGGGGATGGGGCTTTCAGTCTCTCCTATTGGTCCTATTCCAGTTTGTATAAATAATTAAATATCCATTAGCATTAGGGATTTGAGCCTGAGTACACACACACGTCTTGTGATTCGAGCCATAGCCTGTGTGAGTACTCCCTTACTGAGACATTGGCTATTCTGAAGAAAATGGGTCTCTCTCCCTTGTGCTTTAGCTTTGCCTATTTTATTCCAGCTAATAAAATCTTCCAGCCCATGGAAGTAACTCAGTCATAGAGTAGCTCAAGTATGTTATAAATGAGGTGTCACGTACAACCTCTTCCTCCCTACTCCCATAATCAGAAAATAAGGATCACATTGAGCTACCTAGCAAATAGAAAAATCAGACACCTAGGAGACAGGTACTGTGCATGCAGCTTTATGTGCGGCCCAATATGCCACATGGTAGTTTTTCATTCGGATCAGTTTTAGTACCTCTGGGAACCAGTAGTTACTTCCACTTTCTCTCTTCTCTGCTGTTTTTACTGACACATGCCTCCCAGTCAAGGAGCTGGAGAGACTGCCTTTTCTTTTAATTGGCTTACTAAGTCCTAATTATTTTTTAAGTACTTTGCACTTTCTGTAACATGACATTTTACCAAATTATGAACATTTCAAAATAGATGCTTCGTATGAAAACATCTGATATTAAAAACATTTTTTTCTATACTAGAGCATGATCTTCTGGGAAGCAACTTTATATGAATCATCTGGTTGTAGAATGTTGCTTTAGGGCTGGAGCACTGGAAGCATTTAACATATTTTTGGTCTCCACACTACAGAAATTACCATCAAGAGAATTCCAGGACTTCAGAACTTGTTGAATGTCAGCAAAAGCTATCAAGGATATGTAACAAAACTATATTAAAAAAATGAAAGACTACATTTTATAAAATGGCCAAGTCATTTCTTATAATCAAAACAACTTTGTAAAAAAACCCTTTTTTGTAATGAATATTGGCTTTAGCTTTTTTTTAAAAATTGGTATTTATCACATAGATCTTTTATTTTATTGTCTTACCAATATAACAAACGGACTTCTTACTAGCTGCACAAGTTGTTGTTATTTTTTTCTAATATGAGTTTTAAAACTTGGCAATTATTCTATAGTATTTGCATTCTAAAACAGCTAGAGTTTCATGTATTTTGGTTGTAAAAATCTTTTTTTTCATTTTTAGAACTCAGCAACCAATATCGTTATGCTAACTGGATGTGGAATTCATGCTGACATATGAAAAATATGGAGATGAACAAAAGAGTAGTTGTTTCTGTTCCAAAAAAATGCAACACAACTGGAAATTTCAGTAGTATTAGAAAGCAAATTTAAGTATTAATAAAAACATTCCTAGGTCACAATGCCATGGTAATAAACTTTACAGTACAAAGTCAAAAGGTCAGTGTTCATATCTCTTTTCTTTTATTACCTTTTATAAATTAAATCCCGTATTTACTGTGCATCAAAGGTAACACCTAAGTCCATTTCTGTAAACTGGATTCAGGCATCACATTTAGGTTTGTTATACACAGAATGTGTCAGTTCATTCTAGGAAAATTAGCAGATTGAACAATTCCTCCAACTGCCTGACATACATCAATGTTTAAGATTTATGACCTCATAAGTGGTAGGATTAGAGTTTTATATAAAAATACAGATTATTGACAAAATCAGTGCAGAGAAAAAAAACATGTTTGTAAATTAACTCTTAACATTTTCCCAATATTGTTCTTCATAATGACAGCTGGGCAAAACACAGTTTTTTTATACCCATAACAACTTTTTCCTGCCCAGTACACCTAGACTTATGAATAAAAAAGGAATATACTCTTCTACTTCTCCTTTCCTCCCACCCTTGTATCCTTTTTTTCCCCCCACCAATTTGGTCAGTAAAGGCTTATGCCCTTGTGTGATGCATTCTGATTTCCTGAAATTTTGTTATTTTAAAAATGCACATTTCTCCATCTTTTCTCATCACAGAAGCTTGAAGGGGCCTTTCATCTACAGAAAAAGTCAGTTATAAAACAACAAAGCATGATACTTTGCTCACTAAGTTTTCTGTTCTGCAAACACTTACACACATATTTTATGCAAATGACTATTCATGTGTTATTGCTACTCACTAGAGAATTTTTCCCATAACATGAATGGGAGCAGTTTCATGCCCTAGGGCCTCAACCCAGCAAAGCCAAACATGAAGACTATTCATATACCTCTTAAGACTTTCCTGATCTGGTAATCCATATTTTCTACTGTAAGCACGATTTGAAGGAATGCTTCCATTAGAGATAGCTGAAATGGAAATGAAACCCTGGATGTCTCTATGAACATGTCTATACTTACCCAGAGATCAACGCTCTACAGATGGATCTTCTAGGGTTCAATTTAGCAGATCTAGTAAAGTCCCAGTAAATTGACCACTGATTGTTCCCCCATAGATTCTGGTACTTCATGGGTTTCAAGAAAAAAGAAAAGTCAATGAGAGATTTTCTGCCATCAACCTCCACAGTAGGGACACCACAGAAATTGGCTTAAGATACTTCAACTCCAGCTATGCTATTCACATAGCTGGAGTTGCATATCTTAAGTCAACTTTCTCCCCCACTATAGACCTTGTCTATGTAAATACAGTTTGCTCCTTTCTTGCTAGATTTATTAGGTATTCAGCAGATGGAGTAGTATTTTGCTCATTGTAATCAACTTAATTTAGCTATGTCTAGACAGCTGTGCTATTTGAGGATACTTCCAGTATCCTGAAATAGCTATTCCATGGCTTTAAAAGTACCCATTATTTCAACATAGATTTTGAAATAACAGGTGCACTCTTCCGGCATCTCTGTAACCCTCCTTCTGCAAGGGTTAAGGGATTTGTTGGAATCTTGTAAATACAGAGGCTTGACTTTCACCCCAACTTCCATAGGGCAATTGCCAAGCGCTTCTTCACAGTCAGAGCAGGTCTCATTCGGGTGTCCCTATGCTTCAAGGTGGGGGGAAAGCCATTTGCAAAATTCCATGAAAGTGGCCTGGCACATTCGGAAGTTTTGCAACCACTGCTGATCATTCCATACTTGCACCACTATGCGGTCCCATCAGTCTATGCTTCTGTCAGAGCACCAGAACTGGCCTTCCACTGTTCCCAGAGGATCGAATGCCGGCTGCATTTCCAATTCACTCAATGCGAGGGCTTGCCCGTATAGCATGCCCATGGCTCCCCAAGATGGAGGAGATTCCTCCTCCTCATCTTCCTGGAGTGTCATATTTATGCTCTCAAAATACTGCACCATCAGGCACACCAAGGTACACATCAACATCACAATGCTTTGATGCACAACAGGATCCAAGAGGGAGGCTATGCTCGCACTGCTATGGAATCTGTGCTGGTAAACAGGGCCAAAAAGGGCTCAAAAAGATTGTTTCCCGTTGATCTCAAGCAACAGCGGAGGAAGTAGAGAAGTGCAATATGGTATATTGATGACATGAACCCATAACCACCCGCTGCACAGTTTTTGTCCCACCATGCACCAGGAGCATAGCCCAGAATGCAAAGTAGCGCAGACACTGTAGGATAGCTACCCACAGTGCATCATTCTCAAAGTCGATGACAGTCCCTCTAATGGGGACACACAACTACAAACTATGTTGAACTCTTGCACAGTGGAGACATGCACCTTTGACTTTACAAAATCGGGTGACAAGAAATCCAACTTAATAAATTCAACTTAATCTTGTTGTGTAGTCAAGATGTTATACTTTGGTCTTGTGAATGGGGAAGCATTGCCTCTCAGAGGTGCCCAGGAGCGGTGTGTGAATTTCCCATGTTACTGGGTAAGGGTTCGAGCCAGTTATGTTTTGGATGGATGGATAGATGGATGGAGCGGAACCCCTAGATATTGAATCTGGCCCTAGCTGCTGCTGGTTCCACCTGGTAGATGGGTTACACTGTTATTTCTCAAGGTTATTCTAAAGTTTGATCAAAGAAAATCACACAATTGCCCTGCCATTCTTACCTGAGATGAAAACAGGAAACACTTCCCTAACTAAGTCTGTAAAATAGCCACCTTCCTCTGGTTTCCAAAATGATCACTTCATAACATTACAGTGATGAAAATCTCAAATATAATCAGTTATTCATTTTAAACCCATACCTCCTGACCTGAAAATTAACACACAGATTCCTAAGGCTATGAACCACATTATTGAACTAGAAATGTACTCTTTTGATTATGTCCTACTCCCATTATTATTAGATACATTCATCTCATGTCAGCAATAAAGGGAGTTAGATATATTCACCAATGTCAGAAACATCCCAAAGTGCAAAGTAATAGAGTGTACTGTTTGACTAATAGCTACTGCTTCATTTACCGCTGTCTCTGGCCCAAGCAGATGAAGAGCATAGAATAGCTGTTTAGCACGTCTCACTACAGACTGTCTAATACAATTAAAATTACAAAATTGGATATTATAGTAACTTAAAATACATATTGCATGGACACATCTTCAAAAGAGAGCATCAAACATAAATACTGAAACTTTTCATACTTGAAAATTCACACAAACAGCACCAGACATCATTTATGCATGCAAAATGAGTGACTGTGTGTATGAATGGAAACAATCTCAGGAAAAAACTTATTTTGTCCATGCATTTGTTTGTTCAAATGTCTGATCTTGGGTATTACTGCACGAAAATATTCACTTCTGCTTTGTCGCAGTCTCAGTTGTACAGCATGAAAGGGAACATTTTTTCCTCACAAAGATATGCACAACTATGTGCAAATGCTAAAAATACGTCAAAGAAGTGAAACAAATTAGAAAAAATTGTGCAAGAGTAAAATTTCAGATGGAATCTTTATGAAAATTAATTTAAAAATGCAGTTCCAATCAATCCATTCACCCTCCCCATATATATATTCTGTTAAGTAAGATATTATTGCTCACACAGACTTGCCACCTGTTTGCCCCGCCCCCAAATTATTGTGTTATTTTTCTAATTATCTTTCAATGTACTGTGATACATCATGAGACGTCTGGCAATCAACAATTTCATTTCACTCAGTAGAACTAAAGTGTGACAACTTCAGACATATTGCAGAGTATCATTACAAATGTCATAGTAACTCAGGATCTTACTCGTGTCATCACTCGTGTCATCACTTAATTCAGTCTCAAGCAAAACACAGGCTACGGCTACACTGTCATTCTTCTGCAAAAAGCTTATGCAAATGAAGCATAGCATGGAATATTGCCACGCTTCATTTGCATAATTAATTAGCAGCCACTTTTGCGCAAGAGGCTTTTGCGCAAGAAGAAGCTGTGTAGATGGCTCCTTTTTGCGCAAAAAAACCCTCTTGTGCAAGAGCTGTTCTTTCTGAAAAAATTGGGAAGAATGGCTCTTGTGCAAGAGGAGGTTTTTGCACAAAAATGAGCGGTCTACACAGCTCCTTTTTGCGCAAAAGCCTCTTGCGCAAAAGCGGCTGCTAATTAATTATGCAAATGAAGCGCACAATATTCCACGCCACGCTTCATTTGCACAATCTTTTCCAGAAGAAGGCTACAGTGTAGCCGTAGTGTAAGGGGGCATCTACACTGCACCAGTAGGTCGATATAAAATACGCAATTTGAGCTATGCAAATTGTGTTCCCATTTCAGTCTAATTTTGAAATAGCTTATTTCAAAATTTGGCGCTGTCTACACAGTGCCAAATTTCAAAATAAAGCACTATCCTGATAAGTCTCTTAACCCTCATGGAATGCTGGAATAGTGTGCCTGTTATTTCATATATATATTTCAAAATATGGGTGTGTTTAAAGATGCAGAATAGCTATTTCAGGATACTTCCAGTATCCCAAAATAGCACTGCTGTCTCGATGTAGCCTTAGAGACAAGCCATGACTTAAGTCCCTGGTGTGGAAAAGATAGTTTGGAAATTGAGGCCAAAATGATAGAAAAGGTGGTAAAGAAGACAAGTTCAAATCCTTCATTCCAGAGGCTCGTAGGGGGATGGGAAGAAAGTAGGATTGCCAGTAGTGTAGTTTTCAACCGGAATACCTGTTCAAAAATAGACCCTGGCAGCTGTGATTGGTATTGCCCCACCAGGCCATTAAAAATCCTGTCAGTAGTGTAACGGGGGGCCTGGCGCTTAAGACAGGCTCCCCCCTTCTCCCCCGCATTGGCTCCATGTGGCTCCCAGAAGTGTTCCCTAGGCACAGCCCTGTCCAAGTGCCAGCTCCACTCCATAGCTCCCATTGGTCAGGAACCACACCAATAGGAGCTGCAAGGGCCCCAACCCAAAGCCCCCTTGTGCATCCTAAACTCCTCATGCCTGGCCCTTACCCCCTTCCCTCATGCAAATTCCTGCCCCAGCCTGGAGCCCACACCACCAGCCAGAACCTCACACAGGCACACACACTCAACCTAGACCCCTACCCCAAGCCAGAGTCCTCTCCCACACTCTAAATGCCTCATTTGTGGCTCCACAATGCCAGCCAGAGCTCTCATTCCTCCGCCCCTCCCCCACCACACACACACACACACACACACACACACACACACACCCCCAATACCCTGCCCCAGCCTAGTGAAAGTGAGAGTGGGGAAGAGAGAGCAACGGATAGAGAGAGCAGTAAGTGGGGCCTCAAAGAAGGGGTGGAACACTGGTGTTCAGTTCCTCTTGACAAAATTGTATTCAAATATAATGGAAGAGCCTCCTCAAGGTTTAACAGGACTATTTTAATATCTGAAAAGGAAAAGTGGAATTCTGAGGTCTCACTGCACATGAGTAACTTCACTCTTTTGTGTCAAAGTTATGCACCTGACTAAATATTTTCTGAATCAGAGTCTAAAGTTGGTACAAAGCAACAGCACAGACCTAAAGACACAGAGGAGTATTAAAAATATAACTTTTTCAGGAAACTGTCATGTGGAAAGAAAAGTGAAAATGAAGACAGGTCTTATGGTCACATTTAAATTAAATAGTTAAATTACTCTTTAGAGACCATGCACCAACTGACTATATATTTCTCATTTGGGAGGTAAACTGTATTTTAAACTTTAACAATATTTGTGGAAGCTTATTCGTGTAATAGATATATTGTTTGCAAAAATATCTCCAGCTATTAAATCTCTGGAAATATACTTTAGTAACCACTTAGTATTAGATTTATACAAAAGCTATAATTAAATGTTTAGGAATAAATTTATTTGCATTACTTTTTAAATAGTAAATATTACAAACATTTGTGGCATTTAATTAACATAATCATCCTGTCAAATCTCAATTAAATCTTTACTCAGCCTATTTTAAGTGAAACTACAAGATTCTTTTAGTGTTAAGACAACTATTTAGGAATGCCAAAGAAAAGTCCACAATCACAAACCATGCAAGCCGATACACACAATTCATTCAAGACATATTCAACCTCTGTATGCTAGATTTATATAAAAAATGCAAAAACAACAAAAAACCACACCCATAAACTTGTCCTCCACTACTTGTAGCATTTGTTTATTTTATTCAAACATCCAGACTGAATATAGGTTCCTCATTTGTACAGGTCACCCATAAAGTCAAATCCCAGGACAACAGACTATGAAAGCGTGATATTTGCTTTTCCTTGAGCATATTTCTCTAATGTATTCATGTATCTGGGTTTGCTTTAAATAAAGTCATGAGAAGATTCATAGCTGAGACTCACATCAGCGCACTGAAAGCAGACCGTGCCCACTATTTGCATGCAAAAAAATTCTAGTCATCAGCTGTTCCTGGGTTCTGAAAATGTTAATGTGCTCAGCACTGAGAAATGTCTGCAGGAAGGAAAATGCCATGAGAAAGCCTTCTCTGATTAAATCCCTGTTGTGAATAATGTTATCTCATTGGTTAAGGATGAATTATCAGATTGGAGGATGACATCAGGTGGGAATGGCAAAAACTGGAAAAATCTCACTTAATACGTGTTTGATTTTCAGCCAAGAAAAACTAGATCTACGTGCGCGTAGAACAGCTTTGATCAGATGTTTGATTCCCAGGTGCTCTTAGGCAATGAGCTCATGAGAATACTGAACCCCCTCCTTTTCTTTAATCCAGCTGACTAGATAAATCTTCATTTTATAAAACATCAAATGCCTGTGACTCTAAAGAACAATTCAGATGAAGTACCTACAAAATGCACAGTTAGATTAATAACCCTGGGCTATTATATACAGATGTATAAAAAAGCACTTACAGTACATTCTCTGTGTTTATGAACTATACAGAAAAAGCATCATGTTAAATAAAACATAAAAGAACAGGCTACCTCAGCAAGGAAACTCAGATTTAAGACTGACACTCTTGATTACATTACTTATCAGTATAGCAGTGCAGCTGATTTTGAAGATAGCATTCTGTTCCAGCACCAGCACAGAATGGTAATGATGGAGTGGTAGCCTTAATTCCCTATTTCCTTACATTACTATAAGGCTACGTCTACACTGCAGGCTTCTTGTGCAAGAACTGTTTTGTGGAAGAGTTCTTGTGCAAAAAATCTTCCACGAGAGCGTGTCCACACTGCCATGTGCTTTTGCGCAAGAGATGTGCTTTTGCACAAGAGCATCCATGGCAGTGTGGACGCTCTCTTGGGCAAGAAAGCTCTGATGGCCATTTTAACCATAGGGGCTTCTTGTGCAAGAAATTCACGTTGCCTGTCTACACTTCCCTCTTGTGGAAGAGCTCTTGCACAAGAGGGCTTATTCCTCGTGGGGAGAGGAATAACTCTTCCGGAAGAAGCCCTGTTTTCCGACACTATACTGTAAATTTACTTCCGCAAGAACGCGCATGCAGTGTAGACAACCAGCAAGTTTTTGCGCAAGAACGACTGTTGTTGTGCAAGAAGCGTGCAATGTAGACACAGCCTAATTGTCCGGGGGGGGGGGGGGGAAGGGCTGGCTAAGGAGGAACAAGAGTTTGTTGAGTGTTTTTGGGTGGTGAGGGATGTTACCTTTTAAATAACAATGAAAATATTTTAAAAGGTTTTATTTTGTTGTTGTTTTATGATGATCTCAGATTGAATTCAAGGATATAGTTAAATTCTTTGCTGAACAGGATGAGTCTTCATAAGGTGTGTGACAAAGGCTAGATGGCTGCAATAGAGTGGGAAAAGGCAGCCCCCCAAGGGTAAAAGGCCCACTCCCCTGTTAACTAGAAGTGGGTTACTGAAGGTCATATCAGGATCAGCTAAAAAGGTGTTGTCTTAGGCAGATTAGGATCAGCTGAGACAGGGCTACCTTGGCCCAGTTAGGATCTGCTGATTCCATTTCAGGGCTACCTGCAACTTTTTAAACACTCCCTATTAGGAGAAAGAGAGAAAGGCATTTCCACTAAGTGCCTGCTAAGCTAGAAAGTTTCAGAGGGCTAGCCAAGTAGGCCTGTCCTGCTAAGCTAGAGACAGTGAGGGTATGAACAACCCTTTGATAAGGATAAGGCTGACTGCTGAGATGTGGCAGATAGGGGAATGCTTTATCTGAGGCCCATATTGCCATGGGGGGAGAAGTGCAGAGGCAGGCAAGGAAAAGAAGGATTATTGCCACAGATGTATAAGACCTTTGCTGTATAAGGGCCTAAATGAACAATTAAAGCCATTGATAAGAAAATAAACAAAATGTGCAGGATGGCCACAACTATTATACAATGTTTTGCCTTAAAAATATAAAATAAGTGTGTGTTTTTTCCAATGAGGTTGATAATGACTTGGTAAGGGTAACAGAAGAACTGAGCCTTTAGGAATATTTCAAGGAAGAATGCAACCTTATAGCAACAGAAGAGGGAGGTTGTTGCATCTATAACAGCACAAAAGAAAACACAGAAACCAATGGAAGTGGCTAAGAGACTAATGGAGCAAGGGGAGGCTGGAACAGCAGAGCCATAAGTAGGAGATCAGCTACAGATGGACCTGACGTAAATAAAAGAAGCCTGCACTTATGTAGAAGGTAAGGGGAAGGAAACTAGATGCTAATGACATGGTCCAAGTGGCATGTGGGAGATTATATTAATGGCAAAATTTGTTGATAGAGTGTCAGAGAAGAAGGTGTGACTCTAGAGAGAAAAAGAAGTAGCTGCAATGCTTGAGTTGGGAGATGACCAAACATGGAGAAGTAATTTAGCCAAAAAAATGGAAAGAAAAACATGAATTTTAGAAATTCTATAGAGGAACACAATTTACTTGGCAGTCATCTGGTCTTCGATATCTGGAATCCTCAGGCATTTTTGCTCTAAAGCTTTTTTTCCCCTCACAACTGAGATTGAATTACTTTTATATACCCTGTTGCATTTTCTCCATATCTGTAAACTGCACCTGAGCAGGTGAATCTCATTCTGTGGGAAGAAGCTCTCTGGTTCTTGAGTTACCATTCATATACCTTTCATAAATACTCTTTGATTTTTTTTAACATATGACTTCTTCAAAATTTAAAAAAAATCCTGTGTGTGATCTGAGAACTTACTGTAATTAAAATTGTGTGACATCTGACACTAAGTTTTATGTGAGAAAACAGATATATGCTCTGAAAGCCCCCAGTCAACAAACATTGTTAATCTATAAAACAGTTTGTAATAAATAGAAGAACTGGTTGGAAAATAGGGTGAAATAATAAGGTTTTTCATTTTTTCATTGAAAAAGGTTTCAGTAAAAGCATTCTAACTTTATACAAAATACAAATGTAATCAGCAATCTCTAATTCCATAGAATATTTTAATGTTATGTTAGCTCAGGTATCTACCGGATATTCATTTTTTTTATATCGGAGCATAAATTGGGACTCATGGACACATTGAGGGCATGACCTAGGACTGCACTTCTCATTAGACTAAGCACAGATTATACACGGTCTCATTTAGTAAAACTTTCACAAACTCCAAATGAAAGCTGTGTCAATATTCATCAGTTTTGCTGACAAGGGCTCATACAGACATGTCAGTTTCTATCCAAGCATAATTGCAACAAATAAACTTCAAGAGGAAAAACACAAACACTACATATTTAAGTCAAAGCTGTCAAGTAGCACCTGGATTTGTATCAAAAGCACATATATATAGTGAAACCATAAATTGCCACACATTGTTTTTCAAAATAGGGCCATCACCCACTAGAAAGTTTCATAAATCTTGGTAGCAGGCAGGATTTAGCCCTATATTTGTATTTAAAAATAATTAATCCTAAAGAGATATTCACAGCTGCACTCAAGACTTCTTTTTGGAGATTTGCTGTAAGTACCTTAGTTGATGAGAAATACAGTTGGCTTCACAGCATCTGGTCTGTTGTTGTATTGACTTTTCCTAAAAATAAATTGGCATGTGATCTGTAATCTTTCAGAAAGTTTAGTTACACTTACCTGTTATCAGTCTTCCATTAAAATATTTATATTTGTATATAATTATTTTTAGTTAAATTTCATCTACATTGGGTTAAATAAATTAACTGTGCTGTGACCCTTTTTCCCCCTACAGTCCTCAAGGAAAAAAACGTCCACACTTTATTTGTTAAACCAGGTTATGAATTTCCAGTGTCCTCAGATAGAAAAACAGCCTTTTTTCCCCCCTATTAAAAGCCACAAAAATCAGCAGCAGTTTCTCAAATTGTTGATCAAAAATTAAGGATACTCACACTGTGACCTTATGCTTCTTTATTAGTCAATTTCCATTTGCAAATACCATGAGGTAGTAACCATTGTCAAATATAAGGGTTATAGTGAATTTTCCTAATATCTTTCCACAACTTGTTCCACAGATTGACTATGCACTGTGTGAAGAAGAACTTCCTTTTTTTTGTTTTAAACCAGCTGCCCATTAATTTCATTTGGTGGCCCCTAGTTCTTATGGGAACAAGTAAATAACTTTTTCTTATTCACTTTCTCTACACCACTCATGATTTTATATACCTCTGTCATATCCCCCCTCAGTCTCCTCTTTTCCAAGATGAAAAGTCCCAGTCTCTTTAATCTCTCCTCACATGGGACCTGTTCCAAACCCCTAATCAGTTTAATTGCCTTTCTCTGAACCTTTTCTAATGCCAGTATATCTTTTTTGAGATGAGGAGACCACATCTGTATGCAGTATTCCAGATGTGGGCGTACCATGGATTTATATAAGGGCAATAAGATATTCTCCGTCTTATTTTCTATCCCTTTTTTAATGATTCCTAACATCCTGTTTGCTTTTTTGACTGCCGCTGCACACTGGGTGGACGTCTTCAGAGAACTATCCATGTTGACTCCAAGATCTCTTTCCTGATTAGTTGTAGCTAAATTAGCCCCCATCATATTATATGTATAGTGGGGGTTATTTTTCCCAATGTGTATTACTTTACATTTATCCGCATTAAATTTCATTTGCCATTTTGTTGCCCAGTCGCTTAGTTTGGTGAGATCTTTTTGAAGTTCTTCAGTCTGCTTTGGTCTTAACTACCCTGAGCAGTTTAGTATCGTCTGCAAACTTTGCCACCTCACTGTTTACCCCTTTTTCCAGATCATTTATGAATATGTTGAATAGGATTGGTCCTAGGATTGACCCTTGGGGAACACCACTAGTTACCTCTCTCCATTCTGAAAATTTACCATTTATTCCTACCCTTTGTTTCCTGTCTTTTAACCAGTTCTCAGTCCATGAAAGGATCTTTCCTCTTATCCCATGGCAACTTAATTTACATAAGAGCCTTTGGTGAGGGACCTTGTCAAAGGCTTTCTGGAATTCTAAGTACACTATATCTACTGGATCCCCCTTGTCCACATGTTTGTTGACCCCTTCAAAGAACTCTAATAGATTAGTGAGACATGATTTCCTTTTACAGAAACCATGTTGACTTTTGCCCAACAAATTATGTTCTTCTATGTGTCTGACAATTTTATTCCTTACTATTGTTTCAACTAATTTGCCCGGTACTGACGTTAGACTTACCGGTCTGTAATTGCCGGACTCACCTCTAGAGCCCTTTTTAAATATTGGTGTTACATTAGCTATCTTCCAGTCATTGGGTACAGAATCTGATTTAAAGGATAGGTTACAAACCATAGTTAATAGTTCCACAATTTCACATTTGAGTTCTTTCAGAACTCTTAGGTGAATGCCATCCGGTCCCGGTGACTTGTTACTGTTAAGTTTATCAATTAATTCCAAAACCTCCTCTAATGACACTTCAATGTGAAACAAGTCCTCAGATTTGTCACCTACAAAGGATGGATCAGGTTTGGGAATCTCCCTAACATCCTCAGCTGTGAAGACTGAAGCAAAGAATTCATTTAGTTTCTCCACAATGACTTTATCATCTTTAAGTGCTCCTTTTGTATTTAGATCGTCCAGCGGCCCCACTGGTTGCTTAGCAGCCTTCCTGCTTCTGATGTACTTAAAAAACATTTTGTTATTACCTTTGGAGTTTTTGGCTAGCTGTTCTTCAAACTCCTTTTTAGCTTTTCTTATTACATTTTTACACTTAATTTGGCAGTATTTATGCTCCTTACTATTTACCTCACTAGGATTTGACTTCCACTTTTTTAAAGATGTCTTTTTATCTCTCACTGCTTCTTTTACATGGTGGTTAAGCCACAGTGGCTCTTTTTTAGTTCTTCTATGTTTTTTAATTTGGGTTATACATTTAAGTTGGGCCTTTATTACCGTAATAGACGCCCAACTTAAATGTATAACCCAAATTGAAAGGTGTCCATGCAGCTGGCAGGGATTTTACTTTAGTCACTGTACCTTTTAATTTCTGTTTAATTAACCTCCTCATTTTTGCATAGGGGTCTGTTTCAGGATGGGTTCTGTTTGATATCTTCATCAACGATTTAGATATTGTCATAGAGAGTACACTTATTAAGTTTGCAGATGAGGAGGGGTTGCAACTTGTAGGGAATAATTCTGAACATTCTGGATGCAGGTGAAAACAAGTCAGAGGATTTATTAAACATTCAGTGCTGGTGGAGTGAAACCCAGGGGTTAACCTGGTGAACACTAGTTAAACAAGAC
This sequence comes from Pelochelys cantorii, assembly GCA_032595735.1. Classification (NCBI taxonomy): domain Eukaryota; kingdom Metazoa; phylum Chordata; order Testudines; family Trionychidae; genus Pelochelys; species Pelochelys cantorii. The sequence continues at coordinate 97,460,320 of CM064331.1, read as the reverse complement.
ATTACTATAGATTATATAGGCTGCAGATGGGCGGAGTAGAAGTGATTTGATAGGGTCTGGCAGCAAGACGTAATGAGCACATAAGCCAATAAACTACAAAGATTACACAGCATCTCTGCCCATTGCCAATTAAACATCTTATCAATAATACAGGTAGTTATTCCTAACAAGCTAAATAAGCCAACATAAACAAAACAGACATGTTATTGGTAACTTTGTCTGCTGAAATTATGATGTGTCTACTGCGGGGTGATACTGCCTCGCGTTGGCGTAGTCCTTGGGTTCCAGGCTTCTTATCTAGGGTTAAAGGAAGACAGTGAGAACAGTTTCCACAAAGGTTGTTTTGGTACCAGCCAGCATCTTATCGGAGTGAGGCCCTCTTGGAATGTGGTTGCCAGGGCGACCAGGGTCATGCTAACTGCTTGTGCTGTGCATTCCCAGGCCTACCCCGAATTTAGGAAAGCTTAGGGGTTCCTACCAAAATACCATGGACTGTCTCAGTTTACCCCAACACAACTGCTTTGGAGGATAGGGTCATAATTCAAAATGATCTGGAGAAATGGTCTGAGGTAAATTGGATGAAGTTTAATAAGGACAAATGCAAAGTACTCCACTTCGGAAGGAACAATCCTTTTCACATATACAGAATGGGTAGCAACTGTCTAGGAAAGAGTACTGCAGAAAGGGATCTAAGGGTCATAGTGACTAAATATGAGTGAACAATGTGACACTGTTACAAAAAAAGCAAACATGATTCAGGGATGCATTAACAGGAGTGTTGTGAGCAAGACACAAGACATCATTCTTCCGCTCTACTCTGTGCTGATTAGGCCTCAGTTGGAGTATTGTGTCCAGTTCTAGACACCACATTTCAAGAAAGATGTAGAGAAATTGGAGAAGGTCCAGAGAAGAGCAACAAGAATGATTAAAGGTCTAGAGAACATGAGCTATGAGAGAAGACTGAAAGAATTGGGCTTGTTTAGTTTAGAAAGGAGAAGATTAAGAGGGGATATGATAGCAGTTTTCAAGTACCTGAAAGAGTAGGTACTTGCGGAGGAAGAAGAAAATTTGTTCTCCTTGGCCTCTGAGGATAGGACAAGAAGCAATGGGTTTAAACTGCAACAAGGGAGGTTTAGGTTGGATACTAGGAAAAACTTCGTAATTGTAAGGGTGGTTAAACACTGGAATAAATTGCCTAGGGAGGTTGTGGAATCTCCATTACTGGAAATATTTAAGAGTAGGTTGGATACACATCTATCAGGAGTGGTTGGTCCAGTCGTGAGGACAGGTGACTAGACTTGATGACCTCCTTGAGGTCCCTATGATTCTATGAAACCTGTGGTCCCCAGTTACCCAAGTGATCAAGCTGGCAGGGAATGAGACAAACTTCTGATGGACTCTGCCCTTGATTCAAAAAAGTTCATGGAAACTTTACAGTTTCTGCAAAACATTTTGGGTTTGATGAACTGGCATTTTCCAAGGAAACTTGGTTTTGCTGGTAAATTTCCAAGCAGCTCTAATGATTATGTAGTCATGGTGATGTATGTAAATGGGAAGTTAGAAGATGCATCAAACTACCTATTCAATCCATTTAGGAATTAAATCTATGAAAAAAAATTCTAAAATTGTAGACTGAGAAATCCCACATATAAATTTCACTTTCTGAGGAGGTGCTAGTAACACAGTTAGAGAAAGGACTTTAATAGACCTGCCCCATTTATGCCACAAGGGAATCTGGATTTTGCTCATGGATTTTCAGACAACTGTTACTTAAGAGGAAGCAAAAAATAATGAACCTGATAGTCTTTAGATACAACCCATGACCCTTTAAACAATAGCTTGATAATTATTGCAGATTTTCAAAATTCAGATGAATGGCCGGATTCAAAGAGGACCCTAACCATTTTCTTTTTCTGGGAAGTGACGGAAAGAAAAATTTGTGGAAGGGGTGAGGGACAATAAAGATAAAAGCTTGAAGTAGTCACCTGTTTAAAAGGAGGGGAAGGAGAAGTCCCCCAAAAAGGTAATGGGAACAGTGCAGATTTCCAGCAATTCCCTAATCCATACATACAGTCAATCAGGATAACAAAATTATTTTGTTCTTTGTCTCTGCATGGAATTAGCAAACAATACCAACTCACAGATCCCCTAATTCCCCTACAGAAAATCAGTTCTTTACAAATATATTTAAACAGTGCCACATATAAAAGTATTGCATAACCTCCTTCCAGCCAAAGAATATATTACTGTTTAATTTACTCCCTCACAAATGGCTACAGACATTTGAATGTCTTGCAGTCCTTTGCAACTTTTGAAAAGAAAATTCATCTTTTGTGAAGATGTCCAACTGCACATCTTCAAGATGCTTTCTCACACTCGCTCTGTTGCTTGTATTTCAGTGGCACACCACTTGCCACAGACCAGTGTGTGTATTATGTGCTTTGTTTAGTTATTTTGTTTGTCACTGTTCCCTTTCCAGTTTATTATTTAATTCAGATTTGCCTTATCTTTTTCATTAAAGCTCTAGACAAGCTGCCTCAGCCTAGTGGCATTAGGAAAGCTCTTTTCCTGTGTTACTAGGACACAGAAGGCATCTTTGGAGTGCTTTTGTAATTTCCCTGTCTAATTATTATCCAGAAACATACAGTTTAGCAAATAATAATTTGAGGGTACAGTGGTAGGAAACCATGAGACATATGCATTGCTCTGAGATACCAGAAACTTCAGCAAAATAATTATAAATTTTCCAAGTGAAGCTTTACTGTTAACCAAAAACAGAGTTTGAAGCAACTGACCTCTGCCTGCATGTTTGGGTTTTTGTTTGTTTTTTAACTATTAGCTGCTTAACACTTTCCAACTTTTGTTCTCATTATTGGAAAAAATATATACTGGTTGGGCAGCAACCACTATTGTTCTGGTGTCTCCTAAATTGTACTCCAGTCAGAAAAATCAATGGCTGGATCAGTTTTTTCCCTGCACAAAGCTGGCTTTTCAGCTTTTTGTAGTATACATACACTTCTCTCAATTAGACAGTGGGGACTGGAACTGTCCACATACGTCAGCAATTCCAGGGTTTTGAATCCATTTAGTTTCAGCAGAATGTCATTTATTTCCATTTATTTATCCCCTCTTATCTAGTGTCCAAGTTCCCTGCATAATTCCCTACAAAATCCAAGACCAGTGGACTGACAGCCACTGTTGCCCCGGGGCAATGTGTGGGAGGGTGGCTCTGCACTCCTGGAAGGGGCAGGGCAAAGCACACACAGTCCTCAGCACCATACAGCTCTCCTCCCCCACCACACACACACTAAATGTCACACCAAGCAGCCCTCTGGCACTCCGCCAGCAATTCAAAGGGAGCCAGGGCCCCAGCCACTGTCACTACTGCAGTAGCAGCAGAACCTGGAAGCACTGGGCACCTTTGAAACAGAGCATGATTCTGTTATAAGAATAAATTCATACAGGATAGGTGAGACATTCAGATACTGAAGTGATGGGTGTTTCATGAGTGCATAGCTTTCAGTTGGTGCATATGTGAAAGAACCAAAGGAAAATAACACTAGGCAATGTGTTAGGTTGCTGAATGTTCTTGGATAGACAACCTGACAGTGGGGATAAAGAGGACAGTTGCCCCAGGGCCTAGAGAGTCAAAGAGAATTGGGTGTCTTACTCCCTTTAATGCCTATGAAAATTCTAGTTCAAGATCAAGCACACAACATGCGGCAAAGCTGGGAACTTGAACCAGGATCTCAAGTCCCAGTCATCCCTAGTAATGCTAATCCGAACACCAACATTCACAAGCTTCCTTGGAAAAAACTAAGTACAGTTCCATGAGTACTGTGCAAAAAAGGAACAAACCTTCAGTGATATAGAAGGCAGCATTTAGGTCATCTGCTTACAACATACCATCATTTTAAGTCTTTTTTCCCCCTACATTGATTTTCTATCATAGGGAGCACAGTAATATAATCTTCTCCTAGTTTTCTCTTAAATCTGCAAAGCTCAGAGCTCAAAGTTCTCTCTCAAGGCAAAACTGTGGATTAGAGTTCCCAACAGGGTATTTAAATTAGATGAAATAAAATAGTTTTGTATATTAAATAAATACCAAATAGTTACTTAAAATATTTATGGAAAACTAGTAACGAGTCATGATGTTTATTACCTAACTATTTCTCCTTAATAAATAGGTGTCAGATGAAGATATTAAAGCAAGAAATACTTGTTTAGAATTATTTTAGAAACTACCAGTAAGTGAAATGTGTATTTGGGAAATATCCTTTAAAAGGCTTTTATTTAGCACTCTGCTTATGTACTCTGGTGTCCACCTAAATCCCTGAGTAGGTCAATATAGTACAAGGGTCCTCTGGTTTTTCTTCTCTAAGGCTATCCAAACTGTTTTGCCAGGACCTGCAATGCCTGTCCACACCACTACCCAGTGCAATATTGAACTAAATTTTTCAAATGCTTAACAAGATTGCCAACAGCCTATGGGCATATCTTCCCAAAATAAAATCATCCCTCAAAGAGAAACCCCAAAGGTCAAAGTCCTGTGGATGCACCAGTAACAGTCATAATACAGACTTGATATCACTTAGCCATTACTGCTCCTGGGCCACGGAACGTAACCATGCAAAATCCACTTTGTCAATGAAGGAATAGCACAAAGAGCATAATGATGGGATAAACCCGGTACCAATCAACCCACCTCACAGGTACAACAGGTGATGAATTAATTGCTACTTTTCAGGAGTCTTCTTGACTCCAGTGGGGATATTGTTAAATTCTCTATAGGTAATTGATTAAATGGTTCTGCCACCCTGCCTATATTTAATTCCTGTATAATCTTTTCTTGAACAATATGTCTCATCCCAAATACTGACTTCATATTTTATAACATCATATGAGTCCTAGTGCTCATAAAGGGGATCCACCATCCCACAGTAAAACCCTTCCACAAATACACCTCATTGGCTTTGTCAGAGTAATCCTATGAGAGAACTCTTAACAACTCCAGCCTGTTTGGCACTGGTGTCCATGTCCGTTACATCACCCCCTACCCCTGCTTGTGTTCTGTGTCCTGCCTGTTGCATGGTTAAAGGACTTCCAACCTCCAGAACTTGCACCTTTATAGCCTTCTGACCTCACATTGCTGGAGAGTGAGCCACTGCCACAAAGTTGACCATTAATTTTGTAGCTATTTCTGAGCTTCTTTCTCTCCTTCCTCCCCCTACCTCCTCCTGGGGTGGAGAGGGGTGTCCTGAATCCTGCACCTCCTTAGGGCCAGCCCTACACACATGTAAGTTTTTGCAGATTAGGGCTGAAATGTTTTTTTTAAATGCACCTACCCATAGTTTCTAAGCACTGACAATATTAAAAGATATGGGGACATAATTCTTAACTTACATAGCTTCACTGATTTCAATCAAGTAACACCAGTTTATACTAGCTAAGGACCTGGCCCACAGTGTGCTGTTGCAAAGCTACCTGTTGCAGCATAAATTCTACCACCACTTCTGTAATTTTTTAAATATAAAAACTCAAGAAAAATCAGAGAACAAGACAAGCAGCGCTAGCTAAATACTAATCAAATGATTTAATTTTACAATTTTCCCCAAGATGAGCAAGGAAAACAAGCTATTTCATAGCTTCAGGGGGAATAGGCAGACGTCACGGACCACTAGCCACCAGAGCCTACAATAGAACACAAAATTTCTCCCAGTTCTTCTGCTGGCCAAGTGTATTTCTCAACCCACTCCAGGCCTGGGGCACAGAGGACAATTTAATATAGCTATTACTGACTCCATTAGCTCAAGTGCTGATGTCTGTGCAGTGGAGCAAAAGGTTATAACCTTGTTAAAAACCACATATGACAAACCTACATGATGTTTCATCATCATCTTCATCCAGAGGAGCCGACAGTCTCCGTGGGCCCCTGGGCAAAGTGAGGGGGTGGATCTATGCTCCTGGAAGGTTGATCTCTCTACCAGAGTTCCTCATCTGTATGATAATATCCCCTCATCTCACAAAGTGGGGGGGGGGAGTAAACTAAATGCTGTGAAGCACACAGATGTTGATGAGCATGGCAGAAGAGTCCATGAAGACATTAGTAGTCCATCTTCAGAGCAGGATTTGAATAGCATCCAGTGAGTAAGGCCTTGGGTTACACACTGAACAAAGGATAAAAAATAAAATAGTAAATAGTTGCTTATAATTGAGCCCTAACTGTTCTGGGGGAGGGTCGTGAAAAAAATAGTAAGTGACCATATAATTAAAGACTATATCCTAAATGAAAACTCACAAAGGTGACAAATTAAGAGGCCATGGTTTAAGAGGCCATGGTCAGACTAAATTCTAGCATTTCTTAACTAGGTGTTAGCTCGATGTTGGGTGGCAATCTCTCTATTAAAACCATGCCTTATTTCTCTGTTTGGAACCAGAGTTTAGCATAGCCATAACCTCAGTCAGGAGAGGGCCAAAGGAATTGGCAAAGGCAGAGAAAGATGTAGAGCTGTATGAGACAAAGTACCTCATGCACATGTTCTCCTTTTTTCCCACAACTAAGCAACTCCACAAAACCTACCTGCAAAGCAGGGACTATATTACTGAGGCCACATCTATGATGACAGAGAAAATCTAAGTAAGATACACAACTTCAACTGCTTGAATAGCTGTAGCTGACATAACTTGCAGCAATTTTCTGGGGTGGTCTCACAGCGGGAGGTTGACGAGATAAACTCTCCCATCGCCTTCCCTTACTTCGCACAGCTGCAAGGAGTATTTATGCAGTCACAAGGCGTTCTGGGGTCAACAGGGATGCCCTCAGCATTTGATTTAGTGGGTCCTTACCAGACTTAATAAATTGAATGCTGGAAGATTGACCTCCAGAGCATCGATCTTCTCAGAACTGTAAATGTGCCCTGAGATATTTTTCTAACACAGAAGTTTGAACTTGACTGGTCGTTGAAAATATCAGACCTTTTCTTATGCAGCATTTCCAGAGGTTTTGCACATAAGGCTATTTAAGTTGTATAAACCCTAGGTCTCTTTATGAGTATAGTATTTGAATATAACTAAAAAACTGTTGTCAGAAATACATATAATGCTACACACTCCAGTGAGATCAGTGAAGTCACTCTGGATTTACATTTGTGGGACGAGTCGACTCCATAAAATACAATGGACCCCACATTAGCTATTGCCCTCTCTAGTAGGCAGTCATTAAAGCATCTTCCTTGGAGTTTCAGTACAGTTTTTACTTTAAATAATCTTAAAGACTTTTTCAACTAGGAAATCCACTTCCAACCATTCTCTAAAACACAACACTTTTAACGAATAAAAAAAAGAATGCTGGTTTATAATAGGTTGTTGCTCATGTTAAAGGAAGCCATTCTGTTCTTAGACAACTTCATTAATATAAAGTTATATGAAAGATAAATTATATGCTGGTATTTTTCTCCAGAAATGTTTGCAAATGAGAGCTTTCACCATAGTAACAGATTATGGTCCTTTTGGTATTTATACTGAAAGGTCAAAGACTAAATCCTCTATTTGGGACAGGAATCGTACTAAAAAGATAACTTTGTTCGCAGAGTACATACATTTTTGGCACATTATTTGTATCTTGGGAAGTACTTACCAGTTAAGGGTGCATTAATCCCCACACCTCCACCCAATTCATGAAAAAAATATCCTGTCGTCCAAAATAAAAATGAATGAGTCAGTGAATACATAAACAAGACAAGAACGGAAAATGAATCATGGGAAAGAAGAGACACACCAATATACTTGCTTCAGAGATGCATAAAGAATCCAAACAACAAACAAGTGGCATGTTTAAACTTTAGGTTTGAAATTGGCTACATAATGCTTTGTGGAGGCGCAGAAAGTATGAAGCTGCATAATGCTTTTGATTCTAGATCAGGCCAGAAATGATGGTGTCTCACAATAAGAATACTTTTAGCTTCATCACTTTCAACCTTGAAAACTATAAATGGGAAAACCATGTGAAATGAGTAATGTGGATGCGTTCTATGTTTAAATGTTGCAATAGGTTTCTCAAAATATTTAAACAAGTACCAAAATAAATATCTGTTGTAAAATGCTAATAAACATTCACAAATGCTTTTTCCTCATCCCAGAGCACAGTGGTGGGTTAATTATTCCCTTATTTATGCAGTGGGACAAAAATCAGGAAAGAACATCACTGAAAACTATCTATAATGCTGTTATGTTTTGTTTCAGACTGTTTTCTGAGAATATTTTTAGAGGAAAAAAAAACTAATTATGTATATTAAGCTGTTGCCTATGTTAAAAAGTCATTCTATTCAGAGACAACTTCAATAACATGTTGTTAATTTCCCTTCCATATACATGCTGTTATTTTCCATGTTTTGCATACATGTTTAAAGTTAAAACAAATGGCTTTTCTCTCTTTTGTCAGAAAGTAGAATGAGAGATTGTAAAAAAGAAAGTGTGAGCAGTAGGGAGAGAGAAAGAAACCAAGAAAAATGAGGGAAATCAAATCAACAAGCCAGTTAATTTCAAAATAATGCAGAAAATGAATAAATATCCTATCTAAGCATGTCAGCACAATAGAGCCACAAATAGAAGAGTTAGACATATAGTTCCAGGCATGGGTTCATTGTGGGCATTTTCCAGTTTCTGCTATATAAATCTCTTCCTACTATTTCAGCCCTGATTTGAATGAAAGACTGAGGCACAGAGGAGGTCTGTAAGAAGTCAGATCTGCCTTTTTTTCCCCCTTAAGAACAGCACAGGTACAGGCAGCCCACAAAAGGAGTATAATTCTAACAATCAGCACATGCACTCTGGCATTTGTTGGACTTAATCATAACAGATTAATGAACTAAAATAAAGAGCATACAACATCTGTTGAGTATCCATTATTTATTAATGGCAACTGTGTGCATAGCCCTGCACAGATATGGAGGAAGACACTGGTACCTAAATAGCTGTAAACCTCCTTGCAGGAAGCATAAGGGATCTGTCGAAAAAGGCTTTCTTTCTCGACTGATCCCCCTCTAGACTGCTGCTTTTTGCTGAGAAAGTGCTGAGTCGGCAAAACGCGGTGGCCATTTTTATGCAAATTAGGCACAGGATACTTAAATCCCTGCCTCATTTGCAATGTCGACCTGCCTAATCTGCATCCCTCTGCTGACAGAGGGATGCAGTCTAGACATACCCTAAGAGAGGCAGAAGATGACCAAAAGGGATTTACTTGTAATGGTGGAAAAGTTAGATAGATTTTAGGGTATTTACACAAGACAAACTGGCAGGATGTTGTGACAACATGGATATAAGGATAAATTGCAGGTCTGTGTGACCAAGTGGACAGAGGTGACTATAGTGATGAAGATGGGAGAAGACAGATCCCGGAGTATGTGGAGACATTTTTATGCAGCAACAGCTGTTTAAAGTAGCCTGTGATGGGGCGCACTTGCCCCATGCTGGGTGTGAGGGAGTTAATCTGGCACTGAGGGCTGAGAAACCCAGTGAGGCGGAATGGATATGGCTATGCCCCTGGTGCACAGGCATAAAAAAGAGCAGCTCAGCTTATTTGGGGCTGACTGCTGGAGGAAGAGGACATGTACTGCCTGCTCCAGGAAAGCCACTGCGGAAATCCAGGCATGGAGATGCCACAGCCCAGCAGGACACTTCCAGAGGTGTCTCAGTGTTTGGAGGCATCAAGGAGGGGGCAGCCCACGGACCAGGGAGGTGAGCCCGAGGTGCACACCGCAGCTGTGGGGATGGTGGCAGGAAGTAGCCAAAAGGAAGGCGACAGCTAACCATGGGTACATCTACACTGCAATGTTATTTCGGGATATTGGAATATCCTGAAATAGCTATCTCACATCTTCACAGCAAGCCCATTATTTTAGGCTCGCTATTCCGACATCTGTGTAAACTTCATTCTTCGAGGAGTAAGGGATGTTTCAGAATAGCACTTTATTTCAAAATTTGGCACTGCATAGACAGCGCCAATTGACAAAATAAACTATTTAGAAATAGCATCGAAATAAGATACGCAATTTGTGTAGCTCAAATTGTGTATTTTATTTCAAGTTACCATGCTGTGTAGATGCACCCCACGAGTGGGCCAATGCTAGGGAGTCAGCATGTTTAGGTACCAACTTTTCCTCGCTGACTCAGTTGCTGGATCTACAGCCCATACCAGGGACCTGGGCTGGGGTCCAGTGGAGCAGGAGGGCCTGGACCTCCCTGCCAGAGTTGTAACCACCTCCCTGTCTTCTGCCCTAACCAGGGAGCTCCACTGCCCTGTGACTTGGAGTAGGTGTACTGACTCTGGCCATTGGGCTATTCAGCTGCACGACTGAAGGCAAACCTACAGACGCCGGTTGAGGAAAACAAAGCAGGGAATTGCATGCATGCTCCACAAAGGAGATGAGCGCACTCACCCTGCTCTGTGCATGGTCTTCTCTAACCATGTCACATAGTCCTAAAACTAGCGTCACTGGCCACGAAGGGATACTCCTGCACTTTTCCCTCTCTACAACTTCAGTAGGTGACATGATTGAAAATAGGAATCATGTCCAAGGTGTGTCTGTGAAGCCCTACATTCAGATAACCAAATAAGTCTCTTGGGACCATTGGCAGCTTGTGTCATCTAGAGCCATTTTTTCCTCACATGCGCGTGCGCACGCACACACACCCCTCCTGAATGACTGTGTGGTCCATCCAATAAATTCAGTTTTTCCCTGTTGAGTTTGCATCTTGTCCTGATAAAGTGCTGCCATCTCAGTCTACACAGTCTGAGGTAGGAAACTACAAGGGAAGGGCCATGTTGTGAGGGGGGAATGTAACCCATTTTGGTGTTCCGTAGTGTTCAGAGGATATGCCAAATGGAGCAAAGTGATCTGTCTAGTACTGTAGCCAACAACACTTCAGTAGATGGCTTACAACCCCCCAAGATTCAGCTTCTGGTATGACTCAAATCTTGGGACAACAAGTTGGGTCACTTATTTTAACTAGTTTTGTTCACCTCAGCTGTTTTCCCTTTCTTCACTCACCAAGAAAAGCAATTTGAATTATCTGATCATGAAGCCTTCCTGGTTTGATAAATATTGCAGTGTCCTCTCTGTATCTCCTCTGTTTTTACCATCCTGCTAAGCCAGTAGTAGGAAAATAACAGCCTGCGGGCTAGCCCTGGTGGATCATTGATGCTTTATTTACCTGTGCTTCCGCAGGCACAGGTGATTTAAGATCCTGTTGGCCATGGAGTGCCATTCCCAGCCAATGGGAGCTGCAGGAAACAGTTCCCACAGTGCCCATTGGCTTGGAACAGCAATCTACAGCCAACTGGAGTTGCAATTACTCATACTTGCAGAGCCACAGGTAAATATAGCAGTGGCAGCCCACCAGGGGCTAACCTTGGAGAATTGTCACCATTTTATTGCCTGCCCCTGCTCCAAGCTCTCCATTTATACCAACACTTTCAAAGGCTCAATTTATTAAGACTCTTGAATGAATAGACCTACGAGGCTGCAGAACAACAAGCACAGGGAACAGGGGATGGGAGACTAGATAGCATGGGTTACTGGACCTCAATCTATTTATCTTAAAGAGAAGGTTACGGGGTGACTTAATCATAGACTACAAGTACCTAGATGAAGAACTAGTATTTGATAATGTGTTTCCAGTTTAACAATAGTATAGCAAGAGACAATGGCTGGCATTTGAAGTTAAATTCAGACTGGAAATAAAGGAGATGTTTTAACTGTGTGGGCAGTTAACCAATGGAACAATTTACCAAGGGTTGTGGTGGATTCTCCATCACTGGTAGTCATTAAATCAAGAGTGATTTTTAAGAGAGATGTTCTAGTTAAAAAATAATAATTTCAGGGTGTTCTATAACTTCTGTTATGCAGAAGACCAGATTAGATGACCACAGTGATTACTTCTGGCCATAGGTGCTGACTTCTTCTCTACCTGTGGGGTACTCAACCTCCGCTCCACCCCAGGCCCTTACCCCCATTCCACCCCGTCCACTAACTCCCCACCCCCCACCATTTCTCTCCCTCCATTTCACCTCCCTGTGACCTCTTCCCACCATTCCCCTGAACACAAGTCCCTGCTCCTCCACTCACCCTCCCCGCATTTCCTGCATATTGCGGAACAGCTGATTTGTCGCAGCCAGGAGGAAGGGGGAAGTTGATCAGAAGGGTGGTGGATGACTGAGAGGTGAGGGGAGGAATCTGGCTACCAGTGGGTGCTAAGCACCCACTATTTTTTATGTAGGTGCTTCAACCCTGGAACACCCACAGATACAGTAGCTATGCTTCTGGCCTGGGTATCCATGAAGGACTATGGTCCGCAACATCTACAATTTCCAGAAACAATCCCATTAGAACATCACAAAGGAGAAAAATCAACAAATCCCCAAGAATCTTCAAAATCACTTTTTACAAAGTAGGACACTTAGGGTATATCTACACTGCACACTTATTTTGAAATACACTATACTGGAATAATTATATTATTCCCTACATTAGGGAAGCCTGCTTCAGACTAATTTTGAGGATTCCCTGCAATGTAGATATGCTATCTTGATTTAGAGCCCCAGGAGGCACTGGGGAGGAATAACTTAGAATGGCCCTGGTAAGGGGCTATTTCAAAATAGCAGAAGTGGAGCATCTACACACTCCTTATTTCAAAATAGCTGTTTAAGAATAGGTGTTATTCCTCATGGAATGAGGTTTACAGATTTCGAAATAAGCCATCCATTATTTCAAAATTATCTTGAAATAACAGAATGGCTGTGCAGACGCTCACATTGTTATTTCAAAATAACACTAGTTATCTTGAAATAATGATGCAGTGTAGATGCACCCTTAGGACATGATTGTCCTTCCATTCAAGTCATTGGGAAAATGTTCATTAACATGAATGGGAGAGTATCAAGCCCTAAGATTTTTAAAGTCAAACAAGTTATGAAAACGGGGCAGTTGCTGAACAACTATGAGGGGATGAAATCCTTTTAAATTAATATTTAATATTTTTAAAGTTTCTAAATATCCAGATCTAAATGTGGAACTTGATGCTCAAAAAAAAACCAGTCAGATATATTATTCATTTCCACTAGGATCTGTTTTTCCACAATGAATTTTTATTTTATCATCACTACTTGATGGATTTTCCAATTGTTCCATGATGACTTTTGAGCCTTACAAAATAAACCCAAGTATGTCAGTAGCTGACAAGGCATAAACACCTGAGCGCTCACTTACTGGCTAACTTGAAAAAAAAAATTCTGCTTTGCACATTATCAGGCAGAGTCATATTCCCCCCTCCATTTTTTGTTTTGTTTGTTTGTTTGTTTGTTTGTTTGTTTTAAGAGATTTGGCATTCAGTAATGGTTGTCATTTTATATTGGGGGAAAAAACTTACTCCCTCCACGAGATAAATCTTTTGAGGCAGCAAGGCAGAGATTTTAGGTTAAGAATTTTTTCCCCTTAATATTTAACTATAAGAACATTTAAATAAGTGGGTTAAGTTACCAAGGGACACAGCGGAATCACTTTCATTGAAGATTTTATAAAACACAGCAGTTAAATACCTGTGTCAGGAAAGATGCAGGTATATTTGACCCTGCCTTAATGCAGAGGGATGGACAAAGAATGGATGGACTCCTGAGATTTCTTGTAACCCTATATTATCTGTTTATCTATGTTCAGTGACCCTAAGGTTGTTCCCCACTTGATTTATCCATTCATTGTGTGTTGACATAACTCAAAGGGTATGTCTACACTACCACCCTAGTTCGAACTAGGGTGGCTAATGTAGGCATTCGAAGTTGCAAATGAAGCCCGGGATTTAAATATCCCGGGTTTCATTTGCATCTTCCCGGGCGCCGCCATTTTTAAAAGTCCCCTAGTCCGAACTCCGTGCCCGCGGCTACACGCGGCACGGAGTAGGTAGTTCAAATTAGGTTCTCTAATTTGAACTACCGTTACTCCTCGTGGAACCTAATTCGAACTACCTACTCCGTGCCGCGTGTAGCCGCGGGCACGGAGTTCGGACTAGGAGACTTTTAAAAATGGTGGCGCCCGGGTAGATGCAAATGAAGCCCGGGATATTTAAATCCCGGGCTTCATTTGCAGCTTCGAATGCCTACATTAGCCACCCTAGTTCGAACTAGGGTGGTAGTGTAGACATACCCTAAAAGATCAGTGATAGGCAAAGCACCAACCAAAACTGCTAGATACTTACGCAGCCAAAAGATAAGATGACTCACTGTATATCATGGACACATTAGAACAGACTCTCTCATGGGATTCCTTCCCTATGTATCTCTCACGGTATCCTACAGGAACTAAATATGGTCCTTGCAGGAACCAAGTAATACAGAGTCATGAAAAGAGAAAGTAGTAAATGGAAAATAATCATTGAATTATAGAAGTGTAGGACTGGAAGAGAACTCGCTGGATCATATTATTTTGAACTGTCAAAAAAATAGGCTGATGAAACATTGTCAAGATAATTCAGAGTCCTTCCATTGGGGCTATCTAGGGCACCTAGGCTTTTTATGAAGGTCTTTTTAATAGTGGCAGCTTGCATGAAAAGGGAAAAGGGGGAGAAGGCTTCTAACTAGATCTGCATCCATTTGCCTGTTGCTGCAGGGGCTACATCTTGACTCTTCTTTCCTTGTATATTCTATTTTCATCTCTCATTTGCATTAGCCCCTTTAATTTTAAGGCACCTACTCATTTCAGTGAGTCAGGAAAAGGTAAAAAAAAATTATCCCAGCATCAAAAGCAGCCACTTCTATAACAGTTGCTGTGCTTCACTGCAAGTAACTAAGCCAGCCTCTTACTATGCACATGCTTGCAACGAAACCTGCAGCTGTTCTCCAAAATCAAACCGAATAAAATTAATACAAAATGTACCTAGAAACCATTTCACACAATGTCAACTTTTTCACAATGGAAATTCACGAGAGAGGATTTTTTTTCTAATTTGTTGCATTCCAATAGCTACTTATTCATTTTTTGCCTGTGATGATAACAGGCAAAACATAGCTGCACATACCACTCAATTTTAAAATTTACAGTGGCATGCATGGTTTTTAGATCAGATACGCCACAACAATCTTCACTAAGCCAAGCGCTGACCTGATTTAAATCTCATGCAATCCCCAGTGAAATCAAAAGATATTGAGTCCCTTTATAACTGCTGCAAGACATACCTGGCTGTTTGAGAATGGTAAGTGGCCTCTTTCTCTGAGATCCAAAACATACTGTGCCATAACTATAAAACGCTGCCCGGCACATCGCCAGAATACACTATCATTTTCTATTTCTGTCCTATGAACCTCAAAGCTTCCTTCAGAGATATTTGTTCCCATCCATTGAACACCACTGACACTCAGTTTTCTACTTTGCTGTTCTGCAACTTTATTTTGATTTGAAAAAGAGGAGGTGAAATATTTGCTACTAAAACATTTCACCTAAAATAAAATCATATGTTTCCCCCCGTTGCTCATATTCATGTATGGTGCATTAAAATTCAGTCCCGCAAGTCTTCATTATTCAGACATTTAATCATATGGAAAATGTGGTAATTTAATTAAAACAAGCAACATAGGTTAGCCATCCCTAGGGATAGGAACCAAGGAAAAATGATCTAATCCATCAGGTTTCCATTTTGAAAATGTATTAATATTAGACCACAAGATCTCAGCAAAAAATGCTGCTCATTTGGAAAGCAGTAATCTGATGCTGAAACAATTTCAATGTAGGAAGCCAAAATGTACACTGCTCTGTCTCATGTTCTGAGAAGCACTAGCTGCAGACACTAATATGACCTAGCAACGATCTTATAAATATAGTTCAATAAAGATTGCATTCTGTTACTAGAGACACACATAATACTGTATTTTATCAATGCAGACAGGCACTGATTTTGAAGGCAGTACTTTTCAATGAAATCCTATTTGTGGGTGGAAAACACCACTAGAGAATTTTCAGTCATCTGTGTTTTGAAATTTACTAAGTTTAGTCTTTCCAAATCTTACATCATCTGCCCCCTCACTTTTAAAATGATTTATTGGTACTGTGATTTTTTTTAATAGGGGTGAGGGAAAAGATTCTCATGTGCTCAGCTGGTTTTGCTTTTTCTACAAGATCTCCACTAAACCAGCATGCACCTTTTTTACATTGTCGCAGAAAGGCAGCATTTAGGCCTGGTCTATATTAACCAGGAAGGTCAGTTTAAGGTATGCAATTCCAGCTATGCAAAATGGAGTCAGCTTATTTAAACCAAGCTTTGGCTGCATACACACAGCGGGAGGTTAATGGGAGTAAAATGCTCCTGTCAGCGTCCCTTGCTCTTTGCAAAAGGAGAAGTACCAGAGGTGGTGGGGGCTGCCCTCAGCATTTGATTTACAGGTCTACACTAGACTCGCTAAATCGAATGCCAGAAGATTGACCTCCGGAGAATCAATCTTCCGGTAAGTATAGACCTGCCCTTAGTGTTTGATTGCAATGATCTTTTTCCTGTTCACAAAACCCCAAGAATGCAGTCCTAATTCCAAAACTAGAAATGCATCCTCTAATAAGAGAAATCACATAAGTCATCTCTGCAAGAAAAAGTGCATCTGTGTCCTATAAAGCCTAAGATATTCACATAAGCGGAGCGGAGTGTCAGTTATCCACAGAGGAGGTTTACTCTGTCCCCAAAAGAAGCAGCTTTTCTTTGCACAAGGGCATATTTGAAAAAAAAATCAGCAATAAAAAACACATCATTTGACACGTTCAATACCTACAGATTTCAGCATAATGTCTCAACAAATGTATAGACATTTTGCATACCCATCTGGTCCAGCATAATTTCAATTTTTGTAATAGTGGTATTGATCCTGCAACCTCAATGTACCCCAAAAAATATTCACACTGGAAATAATAGCAATTGTAACATAAGAAATGCAGGGCTATGCCCAATGCAAGCTGCATTTCTCTAAACATGTTCTGTAGATAAAAAAATATTGGTCAGATCCTCATCTGATAAATATCAGCATAGCTTCATTTATTTTCCCACTGCCTATAGGTATAAAATATTTCAACATATCATATACAAAAATATTATATACATTTAATGTAACCATTAGATATTTCATTGTTCTTATCCTTCAGATTTTTAGCTTAAAATATTTAAGACTTTGGATAGTTCGAGTTGTCTCATCAGTTTTGCATCATCTCCAACTAGAAAATTAACACTTCCCAGTCACCTGCAGCAGTTTTTAAAGCACCACATTTTATTGCAGCACATTTTAAATAGATTATAGAAATAAATAAAAAAATTCTCATAACTGAATTCTACATTTCAATGAAAACACTATCCAAAATTCATAATACATCCTATGTAATTCTAACCTACACAAACCAGAGTGTACTTTAAGCAACAATAATGGCTTCACCAGTTAAAATATATAAGTGCATGCTGATTTCATATATGAGAAAAGAGATGGAATCTGCCTTACACTCCAGCATGTGTAATCAAGATTGACACCTGCAGTCCCAGAAACTTAACCAGATTCCTATGGGAGTACCCAGAAGGACTCCAAATGCCAGTATGGGATTTCCCTGGTATGACATCTACAGGTGAAAAGAGTTACAGCTGCTAATGAACTCTGGTCTCTTATCAAACAGTTTGGGTTAAAGGAGTCCCTCAGCCTTACTTTAGCTAGAATAGGGAGAAGAAAAAGAGAATGTTCTAAAGACATTTTCAATTCTTGCTTCCCTTTTAATGATTTGGCAATATCTTCCAGACCTGTTGCACACTCTCAATAACTGTTACAACTACAGGTGCTTTTCTTTAATGCGTTTTATACCATATCTAGAAAGACAGCTTACAAACACTAAAAACAAAATAGCATCACATTATAGTCTGTGTATGCATTTATATCATGATTGTAGCCATCTCAGTGCTTTACAAATGATTTTTAAAATCTAGTACTTGTTCTCTGCTAGGTGGACTTTTATTATTTATTATTATTATCATGGACTCAGACTTTAAGGCCTGTGGGAGCTGTTTAATTAAATGCTGATTTGGCCAGGAGCTGCTTCTGACTTCCTCGGTAGCCCAGAGGCTTGGCTGTGGGCTTGGACTGTAGTAGTGGAGAGACATAAGTGTGCCTGTGCCTGCCCTGGTAGAGCTCTCAGGTACACTGAAGGATTCATAGAACTTTCAAGCAAGCCTCAGCTGTTTTAAAGTTTTGCATGAGAACCAAGTAAAATCCCCCACTTCCACATAGTTTCAAACTTTCATCTATTTTAGTTTGACACTGTGGATTCATTCTATCATGAAACACAAGGTAAAGTGTGTGTGTGTGTGTGTGCGCGCGCGCGTGTGTGCACGTGTGTGTACTCCTTTCCATACTGAACAAATCTTGGCTCTAGTTCTGGCCTGTTTTAAAGGCTCTTCTACAATGAGATCATGGAGCAGCAGTATAGAAGTTTCAGTAATCTACGTATACTTACACAACTTTTTACAATATTATACAAGCTGAAAATCTGTCTTTAAGTAGATGTTGTGATGTTGGCAGACTAGTCGCCAGCTCATGCCAAGGTCTCTGTGTCTCAGTGGGACACTGACAGACACATAACTGGAATCTGCCTGCCTCATTTATGGGTTAATACAGTATGGATAGAATAGCATGGACACCAGGTATTATAGGGAGGGGGGAGGCTCAGCATTCCCAAACAGCCTATTGTGGCCCCTTGTTCAGGCTAGTGTACTGTCCACAGGGAGTCTAGGTTGGACGCATCACCTGCCCAGTGCTCTGGGGCCCGGAGCTGTGGGTGCAGCAGCAGCACCGCCTAGTAGCTTTGGGCACTGAGGGAGCAGCACATCAGGGCTGGGGCCTTGCCTCTTTTTCCCCAGCTGAGCACTGCTGGAGTCATAGGCCACAGTGGGTGTGCTTTTGACTCCTACAGGAGTGAAGGGGATAGAAGAGAGGGGCATAAGTGGAGGAGTCAGAGGATAACCTACCTGGGTGGCTGGATCACTGGCCACCCATGATTACAAGCCATAGAACTTCACCCACCCACTTCTGCAACAGACCCTTAATCTCTGGCTTACTTACTGAAGTTCTCAAACCATGATTTGAAGATTTCAAGTGACAAAGAATCCAACATTTGTACCTGCAATCAATCCAGGATCCATGCTGCAGAAGAAAGTGAAAAAATAAAACCCCAGGTCTTTGTCAATCTGATCTGGAGGGAAATTACTTCCCAGCTCTAAACATAACCATTATTTGGAACCTGAGCATTTCAGCAAATGCACCAGCCTCGCCCCTGGGAAATAACTATCAGTAGTAACTCAAAGCCATCCATCTATAGTGCCCCATCACCAGCTGTTGGGGATATTTGCTTTGAGTAGCCACAGATCAGCTGGATGCCATTGTGGGTAGCTTCATCCCCTTCAGAAACTTATCAAGCTCAGTCTTGATGTTCTTGTTCCAGAACTTCACTCCTCTGATGGTTACAAATCCTTCATCTGACTTCAAGATTAAACTTGTTAATGGCCAGTTTATATCCATTTGCATCAACATTGGTACTTTATTAAAAAAAAAAAACCCTCCTCTCCCTCCCTGGTATTTATTCTTATGATGTATTTACGGAGAGCAATTGTATCTCCCCTCACCCCAAGCTCTTTGAGTCTCCTCTCATAAGATACATTTTCCATTCCTGTGATCATGGTAAAAGCCCTTCTCTGCATCTGTTCCATCATCATTTACTGATGTGTGGGAAAGCCAAGACAAAACAATATGTTTTACATTTATCCCTGAGATTTGTGGTCACTCTGCACTCTTGCAGGAGTGGCTTCCATAGAAATAGAATTTTCTTTGCAATTGGCCTATCTCCTGCTTTCACAAATTTCCCTCATGTAATTCCGGGGTTCTTGGACAATACAAGCTAAGGTGCAAGACTATGATCCTAGACAGCTCATCTTACACCATCTGTTGAGAATGCCAAAGGTGTGACATTCTATTCTAGGCCACATATCTTTCGTCTCATATCTTTCATATTTACTTCATATGGCATTGCACATCTATACATTGGCCTCAGGCTTTTGACATGTGATGATTGTCATCCAGATAAATAATGGATAGTGTGGTGATCACATTTTAAACAATGCAATTGTTTTGGGATTGAATTTGGGAAAAGAGACCACCTAGTTTGATCTTTCCTTCTGGATAGATTTCCAGTTCTGTGGAACACCTTGTGTTTTAATAGGCTATATGCATATAACCAGAGAGTGAACAATCACTGTATTCAAAAATAAAAGAAGACTTTAAATATTCAGTGAGTGCACTGAATAGAAACAGCACTGAGACTCAGTTATTGATTAAATCTAGTCCTGTCTCAACCAATGTCATTGTAGGAAACAAGCCTGAGGTTATATGTAAGGATAAGAGCTTCCTAGGTGAGTAGATATTTCTAATTCAGATTCAACACACATTTTTGTTGCTCCTTTCTAAGAGAAGAAAATGAATACATGTATTGATAAAGAAACATAGTTATCAATGACAAATGTGCTACTAAACCAGAAAAAAAAACATTGAATGGTAGGAAATATTATGAGTGGAGCTGTGTTTAATATGTTATAAATAGTTCACTAAATCTTCATTTGTACAGCATAGTATATCTAGCATTTAAGGCCTGATTCTGATAGCCCTGTTAATTCTAACTAATACCTTCATAAAAAATTGTACTGAAGTCTGATAGACTATTTATCGAGAATGGTGCAACTAGACATGAGTAAACAAATCAGAATCTGGCTGTTGATTTAAACTTCCAGTCCAGCAGTCAAAGGATTTCAGTGGGGTCCTCCAAAGTTGTAAAGGGATGCCCGAGCAGATCCAACTGCTGGATACAACCCTCAAAGAATTTCTGTCAACTGTCCAAAAAAAAAAATCTTGCTAAACTTCTGTTATCTGATTTTAACCGAATCGACTCTCCTTTGGGCTTCATGCTACATCATACCCTGTGGGTCTGTGTGGTCCAGGGAGAAGAATTTTTTCCCCCTGAGATACTGGCAGAACCAGTGCTGCACGCACTCGTGCCCTCTTACCCCATATGGCAAGAATAGAGAAAACAGAGACAACAAATAAAGAATAGAAGGGGTAATGTATTGGCCAACGGTGATGACAAGATCATAAAGACACAGTGGTTCTGAAGATCAACTAAGCCACAAAACACTTGAAAATGCAGAATGTTTTAGTATATTCCCTTGACAGAGGGAAATAACATGTTGTTCTAGAGAAAAAAATTGTTGCATAAAAATTTAATGAATTCTAAAACCAAGTGTTCTTGACACAGAGAATGAAGGTGCATTTCCAAGGTCCTTCCTCTTTCTGTCCCCTACAAAGGTCCTTAAACATCTATGTTCACCATGACAGTTCTTCTCCTTTACTCACTATAACTTTCTGATTCCAAAGTCCAGATCTGTTTCTTCTAGAACTGATGTAAGTTGGCATAGCTCTCCTGACAGCATCAATTCACACCAGTTGAGGATTTGAAACATAGCCTTTTCCGTTTCAGTCCTCAGTGAATTCCTCCAGTCATTTACCCAACTACTTCTTAATATCAAAACACACGCAATGTATATAGTGTGTGCCTAAAACTGAATTCTGCCCAGTAAATGCAGCAAAGACTGTGTTTACATGGTTAGTCTTCTGAACTATTATTATAGCTGAGGCCTGTTGCATATCTATATTTTTTATTCAGATTTGATGATAAAATGAGGCCTCTAATATTTTCATTGTGATTTTAATACAAGCCAATCTCTGACCTCCTCTGTCCTGCTTCTTATCTTAGGCACTGATAGATTAACAGAAATTACTTTCAAATACAGAGAATACGAGGAGGCGATGTTATTTGGGATGTGTGTTCATTAACAAAAAAAACCCTATTTAAACAAACATTTTAAAATACTGCTGGTTTAAAGAGATCCACTATGTACTGTGCTATTATTTACTTGTTAAAAGTGCTCTAGCAGACCAAAAAAAAAAAAGGACCATCCAGGCCCTAATTTATTAGACTGAAGAGATATGGAGAAAGTGGGACAAACTTGGAAGAAACAACCAAGATTTTTAATTCTTAGGGTATATAAAGTTAAGTTTTAAGGTCCATGTTCAGGCACCTGATTTTCAAAAATGATGAGCATACATTAACTTGCATTGACATCAGGGAGACTGCTCTCATGTATAATAAAGCAAACTGGATATAGCTTCAAAATCTGTGATCTCCTGTATCCATGTACCTATAGCTTCCATTGTCAGCTAGCTATTTCTGGAAAAAAAAACACCCCAGTTCTACTGCAATAGGAAATACATTAATTCCATGTAGCTTTCTGAAAAGGAATCTCTTTGCAACCATGATCCTTGAAAATCTAGATGGTATGCTTCAGATAGGGACATAAAATATGAATATAGAATCACAGAATCCTAGAACCAAAGAATACTAGAACTGGAAGGTCATAGAGAGGTCATCGAGTCCAGTCCCCTTCCATCACAGCAAGACCAAGCATGGTCTATTCTAGACCATCCCTTATAGAGGTCTATCTAATCTGCTCTTAAATATCTCTAGTGATGGAGATTCCACAAAACCTCCCTAGGCAATTTATTCCAGTGTCTAACCACCCTGACGGTTAGGAAATTTTTCCCAATGTCCAACCTTAACTTCCTTTGCTGCAGTTTAAGCCCATTGCTTCTTGTCCTACCATCAAAGGCTAAGGAGAAAAATTTTTCTCCTTCCTCCGATATATATCTATATATCTATATATATAGATATATAGATATATATATATATACACAGGGCGTCCCCACTATAAGCCACCCCCATATACATCAGTTCCACATTAAAGTTTTTGACGCTTGTAGGAACTGATGCATTATAAATCCTCCCATTTCCCATTCTTAAGTCATGCAAAAAAATCCCCAACAATTTGTGCTAATGGAAGTCATCAACAGGAAAAAAATCCTGCACATTAAGTTGTTTTTCTATAAGTCCAAGTTTTTGGAATGTATCCTGGACTTATAGCAAGGACGGGCTGTACTACATTCAGGTAGTATAAGGAGAGATGTTCAAAGGCACAGAGAGCAAGTAGGAATCCAACAATTGAAAGTCATTGGGTACCTAACAACTGTTTGTAAGATCATGAGAATGGCTATACTGAGTCAGATCAAAGGTCCATCTAGCCCGGTATCATGTCTTCCAACAGTGGCCAGTGCCAGGTACCCAGAGGGAATGAACAGAACAGGTAATCATCAAATGATCCATCCCCTGTCGACCATTCCCAGATTCTGATAAATAGAGGATAAAGACACTATCCCTGCCCATCCTGGTTAATAGCCATTGATGGACCAATCCTCTATGAATTTTAGAATTTTTAATCCCATTATAGTCTTGGACTTCATAACATCCTCTGGCAAGGACTTCCACTGGTTGACTATATATTGGGTAAAGAAGTACTTCCTTTTGTTTGTTTTAAACCTGCTACCTATTGATTTCATTTGGTGACCCTTAGTTCTTGTGTTATTACACTTCTTTATTCATTTTTCCACACCAATCATGATTTTATGGACCTCTAGCATATCCTCCCTTAGTCGTCTCTTTCCCAAGCTGAAAAGTCCCAGTCAGATTAATCTCTCCACATATGCCAGCCATTCCACACCCCTAATCATTTTTGCTGCCCTTTTCTGACCTTTAGTCCAATGCCTTTGAAAAATCTGTCACCTATAGCCCTAGTCTACACTAGTACTTTATTTCAAAATACTCTCCCCCCCAACTGAATTTGTAAGTGGAGTGTCCACACTACCAAGCCCATTATTGCATTAATGGACTGCAGAATTCAAACTCTATACTCCTCCTTTTCATCAAGAGTAACGCTATTCCAAAGTAATTATTTTGAAATAAGAGTAGTGTGGATGCTTCGGTGCCGCTATTTTGAAATACTTATTCCCCAGAGTAATTCAAACTAATTACTCCCCAGAGTTTCCTGGGGCTCTAAGTCTGAGGTAGCGCATCCATATTAATGGAGCCTTCCTTGCACTAATTTCAAGGCTTCCCTGTAGTGTGGACAAGGTAGTTCAAATTTGTGAAATCGGGTGTTATTAATTCAAATTTAGTAATTTCTAAATACTTTCCTAATTAGTCATGGCTACAATGACTACCTCCTAATAACCATAATAGTTATTGCGCAATAATCTCTGTTGTAACTTTTTTTAGTCATTCATATTTCTCTGAAAGTCTCTTCTTTTGGACTGAGATTTTCCATTATTTGTTTCTGCCAGAAGGTAAATAATATTAGAAGTTTGAGCAAAGTCAGCTGTTTCTGAGCTAGAGTAAAGGGAAATAAAATACAGTTTTCCTCATTGTAAAAAAATATTCCACCACCACATCTTGGATGTGATTCTAGGGGTGGGGAGAAGGTTGAAGCCTAAAATATAATATGGAGTTAATCCTCATTGAGGTCCAGTTCATTTCCTTAGCTTGAGAAGATCCTTTCTTTGATTACAGATGTCTTTCTATTATTATAATGCTAATGCAATAAGCCCTCCCTTCACTCCCGAACTGATCTTGCTAAGTGACTTTGAGAACTACTTCAATATACCTCAGAAATAAAATTAATAATAATAACACTCAATAGCTTCTGATAAGGACTTAGCAGAGCTTTATGAAGCTGCCCTCTTGCTGACATCCTAATGACTATTCTCCCTTTCCTGGTTGAGAAGCCCAGAAGTTGCTTTTGTCCCTGAGGAAAAGGCAGGCACAGTGCAGAAGCTGATGCATCAAGTCTGTCTCTATAGACACTTTGCAGGTCACTGTCATAAGACCATATCTAGAGTAGAGAGATTTTTCAGACCTTTTCCATCATTACTAATGCTCAGCAAACTGAGCAGCCCTGATATAAGGCTATCAATACACTTTACAACTTTATGCAGCTAAGAGCAAAGCTGATTAACAATTGGATTATTGCCCAAATCTATGTTGCACAATTATATTGGCTGCAGGAGGTCAGCATAAAGCTTGGCAGTCTGAATCCAGAAGGTTAAGCATGAACTGGACATGTTTCCAGTAGAACATTTAGAACTTGGGTTGCCAATTTTGATTGGATAGATTCCTTGAGATGTCATCACATGACATAGTTAAAGATTAATCTTTAATTCCTGGAGACTCCAGGCCAATCCTAACATGAGCATGTTATGGAAAATAAAGGAATCTACATTTCACTTGCCAGAACAAGACTCATAGAGTATGTCTACACTACAGCGTTAATTCGAGTTATCTTAATTCGAAATAGTTAATTCAAATTAACCTAATTCAAATTAACGCGTCTACACACAAAATGCAGCTCGAATTAGCATTTTGGTAATTCAAAATACTGCATCCACACTGACTGGACACAGAATCAGATTTAAGGCCAGCCAGAACCAGGTCAGGCAGGGCATCAGGTCAGGAGTGTCTATGTGTGGCTGCTGCCTGAGGCTATCTGACGCCTGTGCTTAAAGGGACACCTCCCCCCACCCACCGGGCAGCCGGTTCTCAGGTGTCCCTGCTTGCTTGCCTGCCTCAATGAGGGACAGCAAAGCATTTGTGTCTCTGCATGGTCTGCCCTCACTTGGGACACCACAGCACTCTGCAACACGGAGCCGGAGCTGCCCCTGGGCACTCTGGTGCTTCTCATGGATGCGTTGCTGTGAGCCTGGCTGCACTTTCTGCAGGCTGCCATCCCGGAGATCCATTGGGGGGCTGTCAGTATCCAGGAGGCCCTGCAGGAGAGCTTCCACCCTGAGGAGCACTAAGAGCCTCTCTGGTCTGCCCCACTGGAGGCTTGTGCCTCATTCCTCCCTCCTTCCACTTACCCCTCCCTAATCCCCTTCCTGATATCAAATAAAAACACATTTCTTGCCAAAAACAAACTCTCTTTATTGACCGAAACTGGGCTGGGAATGAGGGTGGGAGAGGGGAGGGGGAAACCTGGGAGGAGGGAGTTGGAAGGGGGAGGCAAGGGGAGGAAGGGGGAGGAGAAGCTCAGGGTTGGGGGTCTTGCTGGACCAACTTGATTTTCATGCAAACCTGCTCCTGGGTTCGCATGTGGCCTTTGGTGGCCAGACTGGCAGCTTTCCTGCCATAGATGGCTGCGTTCCTCCATCTAGTGTGGAGCTCATGGACATTGGGGGCATCCCCCCAAACCTGAGCACGGTCCATCCTGATCTCTGCCCTGGACCAGGAAGGCGCTCACCTTCTCCGGGCCCTGGCAGGTTCCTGGGAGCTGGCAGACTGCTCCTGGGGTGCAGTGGAGGGCTGGCTGCCAGTGGCTTGCTGGCTCATGTTTTGGGGCCACTGGGTCAGGGGCAGTGACTGCTGGCTCTGGGCTGGCAGGCTTGGAGCTGGCACAGGCACTGTGGCCAGAGTCTGCCCCTTTAAGGGCTCTGGAGCTGGGGGGAGAGAGAAGAGTTTTCCTGGTTTGGCCCAGAGTGGCCACCAGGGGAACTGGGAAGGCTGGAGGCCAGCTAATTCGGACTAAGCGTCTACACAGCGCTTATTCCAAATTAGCTAATTTGAGTTTGGCATTACTCCTCATAGAATGAGGTCTACCAAACTCGAAGTAAGCGCCCTGCTATTTCAAATTTAATTCGAAATAGCGGTTTGCTTGTGTAGACGCTATGGAAGTTAATTCGGAATAACAGCTGTTATTCCGAATTAACTTTGCAGTGTAGACATACCCATAGAGAGGAGTGAACACCTGTCAAGCACACACAGATTCTGGGTAAATGATCCCTAAACATCTTGACATAAAGTCTACTTTTTACATAAAATTGTCATTAAAGGGAGAAAATATCAGAATTCCAAAATGAATTTTATATTTTGTTCTTTTCCCAAAATATTGATGGTAAAATTGTTATTCTTGTATGGTAAAATGGTTGTTTTTTTTTAAATAATTTCTATTGGATTTCAAAGGCTAAGAAGATCCTTTGGTTTGACTGATTACATAGAGTTCTTGGAGAGTTTCACTATCTTAATAGGGCAAGTTACAATTGTCTTTCCCCTGCTCTTTTTATGTAATCATTGTATTTATTAGCTGTATCATAAACTTTGTAAACTGCCAGTCTGTTCCATGTTTAATACCATGTAGCAAATAACTCAAGGTTGTAAAGGTTTCACAGAGGTAGCCATGTTAGTCTGCTTCAGCCAAAACAACAAGGAGTCCGGTGGCACTTTAAAGACTAACAAACGTATTAGAGTATTAGAGCATAAGCTTTCATGAGCTACAACTCACTTCCTCAGATGCTGAAGAAAGAAAGAAAGAAAGAAAGAAAGAAAGAAAGAAAGGGAAAAATACAGAGATGGGACCGTGACATCAGTACTAATTAAATCAGAATGCATGTGGCTCCTCTCTAAGGGTATGGCTACACTACCACCCTAGTTCGAACTAGGGTGGCTAATGTAGGCATTCGAAGTTGCAATTGAAGCCCGGGATTTAAATATCCCGGGCTTCGTTTGCATCTTCCCGGGCGCCGCCATTTTTAAAAGTCCCCTAGTCCGAACTCCGTGCCCGCGGCTACACGCGGCACGGAGTAGGTAGTTTGAATTAGGTTCTCTATTTGATATTTAAATCCCGGGCTTCATTTGCAACTTCGAATGCCTACATTAGCCACCCTAGTTCGAACTAGGGTGGTAGTGTAGACATACCCTAACAGTAGTGAGGTGAGAGTACCTCAGTGAGAAATTACCTCTGGTAATGGGAGAGCTGCTCCATGTGTTTATTTAGACTTTGATTCAGGGTGTCAGGGAGACAGGCCAGTCCTTGTTTACAGACAGCCCCCCAACCTCAGGTGAATACCACCAAATACCACCAACTTCACACCCCACAGCCAGTCCAGGAACCTATCCTTGCACCCATGGGTGGTAGGTAATGTAGGCAAAGGAAGGCAATTACCTTCCCAAAACTGCCCACCCTCCCACCACCCAGGAGGGCTGGGGCCTTAGCACAGCTGCCCGGCTCTCTGGTGGGTTGGGAAGGCTGGGGCTGTGGTGCAACTTCAGCCAGTCAGGAGGGCTGGGGCCATGGAACAGCTGCCCAGCTTTCCAGATGGTTGGGAGGGCTGAGGCTGCACCACTGGCTGGACTGGTGAGACTAAAGGGTCTCAGGATGTCCCAGCAGCTGGAGGCAGTAATCTGGGGTAGTGACTGGGCTTGGCTCCACTGGGGGAGGGAGGTTGTGTCAGGGGCAGGCCTTAGGTGGAAAAGGTGATGTTGGGATTTGCCTTCCCAAGTTGGGCATTCACCTACTGCCCATGCCTGCAACAAACCCTGTAGCAACACTGTCCACATATCTATGCAAATGACACCATCACAGGTATATCATCAAAGGCTCATTCATGTGCGACTATGTACCAAAAATGCCCCTCTGTCATGTGTATCAGACAAATTGGACTGTCTCTATGCAAAACAATAAATGGACACAAATCAGACATTAAGAATTACCACACCCAAAAGCAAGTGGGAGAGCATTTTAACCTCCCTGGGCACATAGTTTCTGACATGCAAGTTGCCATTCTCAGACAGAAAAACTTCAAAAACAGACTGCAGAAAGAAACTGCAGAGCTGGAATTCATATGCAAATTTGACAGAGGTGGGCAAGATATGGCCCAGGGTCTGGATCTGGCCCATGCCCCACCCCTGTGACAAGGAGTGCTGATCAAAGCAGTTAGCTGCTCCTGTGGCTCTCTGTACTGTGGGGAAAGAGTGGGGGAGGGAGAGACTTCAGCATGCTGCTCCTACCCCCAGAAAATCTCTCAGTTCCTATTGGTTGGAAATTGGCCAATAGGAGAGATTTTGCTGTGGGTGGGGCAGTGCCTGAAACCTGTCCTTTCTTTCCCCCTCCCCACAGCACAGAGAGCCACATGTAATCTGGGGCTTCTGGAAGGGAAGTCTGCCTGAGGCTACATCTAGACTGCAGGCTTCTTTCAGAAAAAGCTTTTCCGGAAGAGATCTTCCAGAAAAACTTCTTCCGAAAGAGAGCATCCAGACTGCCAAAGCGCATCGAAAAAGCTATCTGCTTTTTCGAAAGATAGTGTCCACTATCATAATCCATGGATGCTATCTCGCATTTAAACTGTGATTACTATGGACGGAGTGGCCACCAGGGCACCTATGCTTTTTCCTCTTTCCTCTTCTTTCAGAAGAACTCCATCTTCCCCGTCCACACACACCTTTTACTGAAAGAGCTCTTTCGGAAAAAGGCTTCTTCCTCGTAGAATGAGGATTGCCAATGTCAGGAAAACACCTCTGTTCTTTTGATTTTCTTTCAAAAGAAGGCAATTGCAATGTGGACGTAACTCAAGTTTTTTTGGGAAAATGGCTGTTTTTTCAAAAATAACTCTGTAGTGTAGACATACCCTGAGAAAGCTGCTGGCAAGGAGTTGCTTAGATAAGCACCTCCCAACCAGAGCCTGCCTCTGGTACCCCAGCTCCTCCCCCAACTCCTTCCCAGATCCTTCACCCCCTCTTAAAGCTTGTGCCAGGCCAGAATCCTCTCCTGTGCCCATACCCACCCCCTCCTGGACCCTGGACCCCAGTATCTTCCCCAGGTCACAACCAAACCCTTTGCATTCTCCTTCCCCCTTCCCCAAGTCACAACTCCCCACCCAAGACCATCCAACCCCTCCTACATTCCTACCCCAAGCCAGAGTCCTCTCCTGTACCCATACCTCCTCCTCAATCCTGCACCCCAATCCCCTGCCCTAGGTCACAACCCCTTTCTTCACCCAAACTCCCTCTCAGACCCCACACCCTCTCCTGCACCCCAGCCCCAACCCCAAGATCAGTTCTGCACCCAACGACTGTCCCAGATCCCACAGCCCCTCCATAGAAAAGTATGGCCCTTGAACATTTACCAAAATCTTGGAGTGGCCCCCCATCAAAAATTACTGCCCACCCTGGTCTAAATAAACACAGGATGTCACAGTCCAATCTCTGTATCCTTTTTCTTTCTTCCTTCGGTATCTGTGGAAGTGAGTTGTAGCTCACAAAAACTTATGCTCTAGTACCCTAATAAATTTGTTAGTCTTGAAAGTTTCACTGGACTCCAAGGTTATAAAATAGATCAGTGGGTGATGAAAAAGTTTTGCTATTTACAGAGTTCCTCTCTCCAGTGTATCCAAATATAAGCCAATACTTGACATCCAACTCATACCATCATCATTTTGTTTAAACTGTTTACTGTTATATTAGTTATTTATAGAGTAATTCATTGATGTTCTCATATTTTATGAGGTAATTAGTGGCAAATATAACAAAATTAAGCTTGGTTGAGATCCAAGAAACTATTTTCTTCTGCTGCAAAACTGTACGCAGAAATACAGGCGAGATTTGATGGAGTTAATCATACATATCAGAGCAAAAGAAACTAGAAAATGGCCCAGACCCAGTTTCAGATTCAAAACACTTCCCTCTCACTCTTAGGTCAAAGTGTCTTTGTCCTAATACTTGGTGATCCACATACCCAGTTCTGAAAGAAGCCCAATGTTTTGAGAAAGGTATACTTTTTCCAGACAAGGTCTGCTATTAAACTTCAGCTAATTGTTTTCTCACTACTTTCTAAAGCTGCCATTCACTAAGGAAGACAAGTCAAATGGGTAAAAATGAACAAAAAAATCCATCTTTGCCAATAAACACACTTTATAAAAGCAAACACATGCACATTACAGTCAAGCCTGTCATTTTAGCTTATTCAGAAGATAGTCTATGTTAACTGAGTTCATTTCTATGGGATCAAAAGCACTGTATTTCTCTGTTTGGAAAAATCAACTTGTTTTACATACTGGCTCTTATTGAAATGACTTAAGTACATTCCACAAGCACATGTTATTAACCAGTCTAACTGGTTATGCTTTGTGGGCTTTATATATTTTTTTATTCAAGCAGAACATGTGGATGTTATGGTACTGAACCCATAGGAAGAAGCTTCAGTAACTAAGGGCATGTTTCCAGTACAGCAGCTATAGCAGCATAGTTCCAACACTGCATTTGTACCACTATAGTGTTGATGCTGCCTACATTTTTTTCTCCCATCAGTGTGGGTAATCCACCTCACCAAGAGGCAGTGGACATAGCCACATTTACACTGGATGTTATGCCAACCTAGCTACATTGCACAGGGTGCAAAATATTTCATAATTTTGAGGCTAAGTCTATACTAGACCCAGAAGGTTGGCTTAAGGCATGCAACTTCAGCTATATAAATAAAGTAGCTGGAGTCGACATACCGTAAGCCGAGCTTGGCACCAGCTTCGCAGTGGGAGGTCGATGGGAACAAATGCTCCCTTCAGCTTCCCTTACTCCTTGTGACTGCGAGGAGAACCAGTGCTGAGTGAGGGCACCCTAAGCATTCACTTTAGTGGGTCTTTACTAGCCCCACTAAATCTAATGCCAAAAGATTGGTACTTGGGGAGGCAAGTGGAGACATGGCTTTAGTGATTTGTCTAGGTCAACTTCAGTTTCAGGTGCAGACCAAGCCCAGAATAGGTTCCATAACATAGCAATACTTTATAGCCTAGGGAGATTAATGATCTAATTAAAAGAAAACAGAAAGGGTGCTTTTTATCATGTATATGAAACAAAAAAATCATAACAAAAAATGAAAAAATGGGAGAAAACAAGACAATCAATTAACCCAAGCACTTTGCTTCTTTTTTTAGTTGTGCCTCTTATTCTGATCCTTAATGTTTGTCTTTTTATATTGTAAACTCTTTGTTGTAGCGACCGTATCTCCCTAAATATACACCTGTACAACACTCAACAGTACAGTAAATAGTGGCAGCACCTTTCATCTGAGGATTTCAAAGTGTTTTACTTAGATTATTTTTACATAGTTGTTGTGAGACACATTACGCTATCTACAATATGTAGAGTCTCATACCATAATACTGAGTGCCCCGTGTCCCATATTCCAGCATTATCTCCAGATAGGTAAACCAAGGCAAAGAGAAGTTGAGGGAAAGATTTTCAAAAGGCACAAATAGAACTGGTGCCCAACTCCTAAAGAGGTTTATTATGAGTCGGGCACTTACTTGATCTGTATGTCCAAAAAACTCCCCTTTTAAGACCCATAATTTTGCTCAACTGTCCTTTAACTTTGGACTTTAGCCGAGGTTAAGTGGTAACTATAGGCGATAAGAACACCCACAGTTCTGAATGAAGGGGAAGGGATAAGGCTAAATGTGCTCAGCACCTCTGAAAATGAGGCTTGGTGTCTAAAGCTGGGAATACAAAAACTAAAACATGCAAAAGTAGAGACCACTTCTGAAAATTTTGCCTTAAGTGACTTGGCTCAAGGCCACGTAGCAAGATTAGTTAGAGAGCACAACCCTATAATAGGGAGCTCAGAGCATGGTCAGCCTAGTGGTTAGTCCAGCCCTTTGCCTTTCTGTTAGGCCAGTACAGACACCTGTTCCCAACTTTAAGCCAGAATTATTTGGGCTTAAATAATGGATGGATCTAGGCCCTTAAATGGGTATGGGAGAGGGACCTGGGCCCTCCCTCTGCTCCAGGCCCAATACAGGTCCTATAGGAGGTACACAGGTAGGGTCCTCCCTGTAGGGAGTCTAAATTGCTTCCTTGGGCTCCTTCTTATTTATAGCTCCCTTCAGTTTGGGACTTGACCCCTATAACCCCAACAGACATTCACCCTACAACCAAAATAGCCCACAAGGATCAAGGCCCATGTGTTTTCAAAAGGGGTGTTGGTTGCAGAAGGCACTGCCTATGAGACTTCCCCACTCTGTGGTCACCTCTCAGGCTCACTCTTCTGACTGGCTTCCTAGAGAAGGATTCCCCTCCTCTTCTGCCTATCCAACATTTTGCTTGGGCTTCTGAGCTCTTTGAAACCCACTCCTCCAGCTGGAGTATACATGGCAGGCTCAGGAGGTAGGGCTACGTGGCCAAATATTGTCTTTTAACCTCTTCAGGCCCAATGCTCTGAGGTGCCAAATGACCTCAATTCATATTAAAGTCACTGGAAGTTCAGGGCTCTCAGTATCGTCTAGACCCAAGCACCAAGAGTAAGTAAACTAATTTATTTAATGCAAACAACACTAGAAACTATATTGAAAATAATGACATTAAAATTATTTTAGTGCATAAGTTAACATGATTCCTGTTACCTGCCATATTAAATTTCATTTGTCCTAAATATGTTGGTATTTAAATAGTTGATACAGGTAGAAGGAATAATCCAGTCTATGTATGTTTATGTACAGTGAATATTTACAGCTTGCTCACAGCCTACTTGTGTCAGAACAATTTTCCAATCATCTCCGAAAGGTTACATTCCAGCTATTCATTGTTTCTTTCATTATAGAGTTATGAACTGTAAGTGCCAGACTTCTACAAAATAGATTTGTGAGTCTTTATGGTTTGTTGGATAAAGCCCCAAGTGTCTTCATTTTTCCATGCAAAAGAAAAGAGATGGCTATTGCTTGCTTTTAATTTAACACTTCTGTTTCCAATGTAAAAGGTAAAGCAGTCATGTTTTTGTTTCACACGCATAAAAATGCTTGTACTGATGCTTTTCTCCAGTACAAGGATGAATCCATAATAGGTCTGATTTCCTTAATGCCCTTTTGGGATTTGCATAAGGCAATGGTCACATAAAGAAGAACAGAATCATACAATACTAGAACTGGAAGGGACCTTACGAGGTCGTTGAGTCCAGTCCCCTGCCCTCGTGGCAGGACCAAGCACCATCTAGACCATCCCTGTTAGATGTCTATCTAATCTGCTCTTGAATATCTCTGCAGATGGAAATTCCACAACCTCCCTAGGCAATTTATTCCAATGTTTTACCACCCTGACAGTGGTTCTCTAGATATTTAAACATTCTTGTTGCTCTTCTCTGGATCCTCTCCAATTTCTCCACATCTTTCTTAAAATGTGGTGCCCAGAACTGGACACAATACTCCAACTGAGGCCTAATCAGCTCAGAGTAGAGCGGAAGAATGACTTCTCATGTCTTGCTCACAACACTCCTGTTAAAAGGGTTATTAAATGTAAACAAAAGTACTACTTTAGTTTCACTATCAGAAAGCCTCAGAGGTTTTGTTCTCTTTCACCCCTCTTATCTCCTGCTACTGAATGTTTCTTGTTTTTAATCTATAATTCTATAACATTTTGCATTCACTTTCAAAATATTTCCATTTGATTACTTGAGAACTGATAGAAAGGTCCAGTACTGTGTATCGTAATTAAAGTAGGGCTGGAGGCATTTTTATAATGATATAGTTAGGGTTTTATATTTCCTGTGTGCAGTTCAAGTATCTTTCTACCCATTTTCACATGCTCTAAAGTTGGTTCTCCTTCAGAAATCTTACACATAACACACAACTGTGGAAGCCAGCAAAAAAATATTTTTTTTAATTAAATAAAGCTCCACTTTTTGTTGGTAGTATTGTCCCTTTTCCAATCTAGCATCTACTCAAAATTTGGTGTAGAAACTAATGATAGTGATGGGTTTCTTTGGTGCATTTTTGTTTATTTACAAGGAACATGCAAAATCCCATGTCTCTGATCACAGAAGAACTCAATTAGCAGGAAGCAGCTTTTTTGCTCACTACAGCAAGAGCACTTTTTTTCAGCCTGAACCAGTGACTCAAGAAACCTCTCCTCAATTCCAGGTTTCTTCCAGGGTAAGTCACATGATTTCAACTGTTCCTTTGTCCTCTCTCTCTCATCCAGTAAGTCTGTTCTCAGTTTCTGTGTGTTTCACCCTCCACCCCACTCAAACCTGGTCACAATACCTAGTCCAACTCTCTTCCCAGCTGGCGCTAGTTTCTGGCAGATGCTTGTTTTGTTCCAGCCTTTTTTTCAGGTGTGGCCCTTTGATAGTTTCTTACAGCTGACACATTCACCCATTCAGTTTAAAGAGATTTTAATTCAGTCCATAACCAGGTTTTACCCATCTCATAACAAATATCATTCAACTTTATCCAGAAAACAGGTTTTGTTCCATGATGCCTGTCCAAGAGAAACTGTATCACTAAAAACATGACCATCTCCTGAAATTTCCCACATATAGTGCCTCATGTGAATGAGGGCTAACCACATCTATTCTGTTTATATCTCTAGTGATTGTCCCTGTTAGGAATACAAGGGTAGCCAATGAAGACAGTCCAAATATGCTAACCCACTTC
Organism: Pelochelys cantorii; assembly: GCA_032595735.1. Classification (NCBI taxonomy): domain Eukaryota; kingdom Metazoa; phylum Chordata; order Testudines; family Trionychidae; genus Pelochelys; species Pelochelys cantorii. Next base: position 97,425,084 of record CM064331.1, on the reverse strand, counting down.
ATTAGCATGCCAGGTTTTTTGTTATCTGACATTTAATTTGAATTTCTATGAAAAAAGACAGAATAGTTTCTGTTACTGAGTCAGTGCTCCAGAAGTTAACCCTCTTGTGCACTGAAATTCTCAGAATCACCTTTTAATTAAATACTTTCCATATTCAGACCTATTCACATTTATAGGAATTGGTCTGAAAGAAAACTTGAGTCTCCATGAGTGCACAAGAAAATTGCTTTAGAAGGCCAGCTTGGTGGACTAGAGGGAAGTCCAATGTACTTGATCTAAAACAACTTGGTTTCAGACTCCTAGAAAAATGCCCCTGCCTTTTCATCTACCCAAATACAGCAATCACTTTTATACCTTGAAGGGGAAAGTAAGCAACCTTCCATGCTGACAGAATGTCACTTATCCCCTTACACAACCAAAGCAATTTACCCTGGATTGGTTTTATATTCTATGGAGTATTGGAAAACTTTTGGACCTATGACATGTGGCTTCTTAGGTCTTGTCTACCCTACAAGATAAGGTTGAATTTATTAAGGTCAATTTTTTAGCACCCAGTTTTGTAAAGTCAAAGGTTCATGTCCCCACTGTGCACAAGAGTTCGACGTCGTGTGTCCCCAATAGGGTGGCTACTATCGACTTTGACAGTGATGCACTGTGAGTAAGTATCCCACAGTTCCTACCACTCCTTTGCATTTTGGGTTTGGTTCCCGGTGCTTGTTGGGATGAAGGCAGTGCAGCAGGTGGCTCTGGGTACACGTCATCAAAATCCCATAGTGCACTCATCTCCTCCCTCCCCACCAGCTTGAATGCAATGGCGAACAATGTTCCTGTGCCCTTTTTTCCCTGGTTATCCATGCAGATGTTATAGCAGGGAATACTTGGACCCCATTCAACAATGAAGAGCTATGGTGATAATAGCGAACTTCTGGCATCTTATGCTGCATTATGTCCAGAGCCTAGCCAGGACCTGCTGGAGCTAGGAAGAATGCAAGGAGGCCATGAACAGATACCTGTATGAAGCACTTGTTTGGAGCAATTGGCATTGCACATGGCAACCTAGATGAAGGAGGGGAAGCTATGTAACTGATACCACTAGCAGAACATGTGTTTGCTCACCCCCAAAAAAGCATGCTTTGAGTCACTGTCATGCCCGGATCCCTTCCTCCCCACAGGCTCCTCAGAGTCCATGTGAGCCCCTGCCCTGCCACCATGTCTGGACCCCTTTGCTGCCCACAGACTCCTATTGGAAGGGAAAGTTGCACTCTCCCAGCAAATGGCCCCTGCTCTTCTGCCACTTCATACTTCCTTCCCACCTCTGTTTCTTCCAATATGGATAAAACAAAAGGAAAAATTTTAAGTGTGTTCTCATTCCTATGGGAGAATTCAGAATCAGGACTCAGATCCTTGAACATTTACCAGTAGATGTCTTGCCCCCTTTAATTGGATGAACCATATATGTAGTTGTTATATATAGTAGATTTTTATCAGAAATTCTTCCAAAAGATATATCTTCAATAAGAGAGAATTAATTCATTCACAGTAATTTTCCCAAGGCAACAGAAATGAATGACATCAGACTGGCTACAAACAGCCCCTTGAAAGAGCATTTTTTTAAAAAGTCTGAAATGTCCAGGCTATTTCAATAATGCAGAAGAACCATTTTTAAAGCAAAATAGAATAAGAAAAGTCACAAAAGGAACTATGGAGCTGTGTTTGCACTGATCTTTGGTCCCTGTCCTCCATTTTTATCATCATTTAAGCTGGTGGCAGCAACAGCATTATAACTAAGGCACTGATGATTTAATTAACCTAGTCCAAACTGGGCTTGAAAACATGGTGGTTAAAAATCAGAGCTGAGCAAAACTTAGCATTTCCATTCTATAGAAAATTCTAAAATCAAAGAAGTTTTTGTTCTGATTTGTAAGAAAACATAAGCATTTCAAAATTTCCCACAGAAAGGAAATGCTGACATATTTTTGTTTCAGAAACAAAACAGAGCAGCCAGCTGCTCCTGACTCTGGAGAGGGAGACTAGAGAGTACATCTATGCATATCATGGCAGTATCAGAGCTGCGGCTGATGGGATGTGGCTATGGCGCTAAAAATAACTGTGTAGAAATTTGGGCTGGAGGTCAGGCTGTGAAATCCATCCCAACCTTCCTAGGCTTCAGAACCTGTGCCCTATTTGCACTGGGAGCCCTGACTTAAGCCTTAGATTCCTTGGCCCTCGAGGGCCCTATGAAAAAAATGTTCCATCCAAATGTTCCTGACAGCTCAGTTAAATATTAATAGCAAGGGCCGTATCTACACTCCTGCTCCAGGCATTTCTAATATCAACTCATCTTGATTTATAGTAACAAAAATGGGAAGTTTGAGGGAAAAACCATGATGTAGACAAAGACTTTAGAAGTTCTTTGAGCAAACTACTTTAAAGTGTAAATCTGAAGTCTGTGGAATGACTGTTTTCAGTTGCTGTGGATTTATATCCCTATACGTGAACACAGAATTTAACTCTTCTTGCCTAAATAGTAAGAATGTACAGATATTCTCAGATACTGCCAGCGTAACTACCTCATTTGATGGGAAATGCTCATTGTAATGGTATGGACAATATGATCCCAATCCTTGGTCTAAAATGTGTGAGGAGAAAGCAAAGAACAAGATTAGGTGAAGACATTAATAAGGCAGTTGAAAATATCCACAACTTTTAACCTATGATCCATGGTATAGTATATGAAAAACTGCATATGGATGTCTGCTATTTTGAGCTTAACACAAATGATGGATATAAAAGGCATCCACTGAAATTTTTAAAAAGTATTTAAAACAGATGTCAGGAAGCCCTTTTTCATGTAAAGACTCATAAATGTATGAAATGACCAAGCAACAAACCATTCAGATGAAAACACTGGGACTATTCAAAAGCCATTGCATTGAATCATGGGACAGAACTCGCTATGAAATTAATGGGTCTTCTTTTGACATATCCCAACATCCTGCATGTACATATTTAAATATATGTGCATCTATATCCATATTTATGTCTATATCTACACTTCAAGAGTCTCATATGCATCATTCTGAAGCAACACTTCATTGAAATAGCTGTTCCTTAAAACTAACCTGGAAAAAAGTGAGACGTGCTGATGACACAGTAATAAGACATGAACACTTACCACAAATACAACACAAAGCAGGAAAGCCAAGCCCTTAGTTCTTGCTATTTCCACATTTGGCACCCAACATCAAATTTATTGAAATTCACTTTGAATGTTCATACTGTTCACAGTCATGCTTTTTCGGTCTTAAGAAGACTAATTGGTTTCCACTCAAGACCAGAATGCTCTTGGTTACACAGTACAAATCCTTTCCTGGTTAAAATATTTTGGTTTTTTTAGGGTTCTAATTCAACTGAAAGTCATTAGTAATTACTCTAGTGCCATCTGAGATTGATACTTTGTAATTGGTTGCATTTACTGTATTTTAGGGAAAAATCAACTTTTTAAAATTGAACCTTCTCCAAACTTAATTGGAAAAATACCATATTATATTCGCCCACATTGAAACAAGGTCACACATATACATCCATACAGATTCACACAAACACTCCCACATACATAGAGGAGCTATCCATCTGCTTAATTATAGGAACATGTGAAAAACTGAAGAACCATGTGATGATTTAACTTATCATACACCTTTGACCATCTTACCAGTTTTGCCCACAAATATAGCTACCAGGGCTACTTTTAATTATCCAGCTTCTTGAACAATGTTAATTTGCAGCCATTTGGTTCTCAAATCAACCGCTCATATTCCTTCCTTTTCCCTCAAGTTTAGAATTTCCCCCCAGGTTACATCTTGGAAAATCCAGAAGGGGGCGGGGGATCACATATGTTCCAGTATTTTTGTGGTGTCAAAGTTATGAAAGTGTACATTTATTATTTATTTGTCAATAGTTCTACATGAAGCCCCAGTAAAGATCAGGGCCCCATTATGTTAGGCGCTGAATGAAGACTGTGCAAGAGAATCTCTGTCCCAGAAAGCTTACACTCTCAATAGAGAAGACAGATATAGGGAAAGGAGAAAGGATGCAAAGTGTAAACAAAGAGAACAGATTGATGGTGTGCAAGTGTCATGAAAATGCCACCATTTGTAGAGCTCTGTGCACATATAAAATTTGCATCCACATCAGCACATATAAAATTTGCATCCACATCATATGCAAAAATGAGCTGCAGATACCCACATCTACATCTGTGGATGTGGATACCCATGGTTATAGAGTGGATATCTGCAAATTTGCAGGATTCTAGGTTCAAAATTTGTATCTGTATCTGCAAAAAAAATGAGCGACAGATATCCACACCCACATATGTGGATACTCACAGATATAAAGCTGATACTCACAGATTTGCAGGGTTATAACATTTTGGGGTGTTTTCTATATGTATATACACCCAAAACATACTAAAATGTTTGTTAGAATTTTTCATAATACATTTGGCACATGAAAAATCCATAGTGGTCTAGTGCGCTAAAACATTTCAGCTGGGACTCTTGTGATAACATTTGTGTTACTTGTGATTTTATCACTTGTGAGCAGAGTTTTCTTCATACACCCTTGCGCATACAACAGTCTTGCAAAACTGCCAAAAATATTTATCAGTCCACACTAAAAATCAAGCATTACATACAACACAAACACTTCATAACTATTTTGCACACGTGCCATCATTCAGCTTTATTTTCAACACTCCACACAGACACACACATAACTGACCCTTATTCAACCCTTCTACTCAGGACTGGTCTACGTTATTGCTTATTTGACGTAACTTACATTGCTTGGGAAATGACAAAGACACCCCTTGAGTAACATACGTTACATCAATGTAAGCGCTGTCCACACTAATGCTATGTCAGTGGAAGACACTCTCCACCTGACACAGCTTCTCATGGAAGCAGATTAATTACATGAACAGGAGAACACTCTTCCTTCGGTATAGCAGTACAGTTGTGCTAATGTAGCATTGTAGTGTAGGTTTGCTCTCAGTCACAATTCCATTTGCTCATACATCCATTCACTCTGACTTAGGGTAACATTCACCTAAATGAGTTACTCTTAAGTGCTTGTCACTTTTAAAAATGGGATTTAGAGCCTATTTCCTGAACTACTATCCAGAATATATGGAGGAAAGAGTCATTTTCAGGGCAAAATCATCCTAAAGATGAAGACCTTAGCTACACTGAAAATTTGGGAGAAGTAAGGTTTGGTGGTAGAAGTGTAATTCTGGGAGATACTGTAGCTATGAGAAATTCCCTCCAGGAAAATCTCTCCATGTCTTGGAGGGTTATCAGTGATGTCTTCCTACCAGGATAGTGGGAATTTATTGAACATATAAACAGTGAACAGAAGGCATGGCTGCAGCATGTGATGAAAAGGTAAATATGCTTGATGGAAAAAAACTCCAAAGTTCAAAAACTTCCTGGCAGTTCAACTCTTTATTATAAGCTAATTTAAAACCTACTAGTAATTCAGAGCCCCAAACACCCTTGAATGTCAACCTTTCAATTGCTAGTATGCCTGCTGCAGTGTGAAAGAAAAAAAAAACACTTTGAATGTAATTTTCTTGCTTATAAACTACATTTTCACTACAACACAATTTAAAAGCACTGACTTCATCATAGCAAGTCATTGCGGTTATTGCTTGCTGGCAGAGCCATGTCAAAATCCTAAGACCATAGAATCATAGAACACTAGAACTGGAAGGAATCTTGACAGATCATCGAGTGCAGTCCCCTTCCCTCACAGCAGGACCCAGCATAGACCATCCCTGATAGATGTCTATCTAACCTGCTCTTAAATATCTCCAGAGATGGAGATTCCACAACCTCCCTAGGCAACTTATTCCAGTGTTTAACCACCCTGACAGTTAGGAAGTTTCTCCTGATGTCCAACCTAAACCTCCCTTCATCTTCCTGGAAATGGCAAAATTAAAAATAATGGAAGGAAGCAGTGAAAGAAGTACTACATGCTTCAGGGGAAAGAATATAAACTGGAAAACCTGTTTAATTATTTCACAGCCATCTTGACATATACATGAGGAATAAGGAAGAAAATAGTATGAATATAGAATAATCTGATTTGGAAATATAGACCTGAACTTCTCCTCCGCCTTGCCTTCTGGAATTTAGGGGAGACCAATCCATATCCGCAGGGATCCCACAAATTGTCAGACACCCTCAGGTAAGGTGGAGGGGCAACACTCAGCCCCCATTAGGGGTAGGGCTGGAGGGCTAGCCACCCCAGTCAAGCCTTTAGCACTGCCAGGCCTATGCTGCTTGGGGTTCCAGTCACTGCTGTGTTAGTGGCAGCAGTGCCTGGAAGCCCGGGCCATTTTAAATCTGGGCCCTGGGGCAGCTGCTCCTCCCCACACAAGTGGCCCTGCATATCTGTATCCCAACTTCAGAGTCCAGGTCTGTCTTTGTTATTAGCATGGATAATTTTAGAGCACCTAGAAGTACTGAAGAGCTTCATAAAGAACATTTCCCTTTCCAAAATATCTTAAAATCTAAATAAATAATATGAAAAAAGTTATGGTACAGAAGACAAGAGATATATAAGGACAAGAATGAAGCAGCATAACATTCAGTGTAACAATGGGAGAGTTTCCCTTTTGGTACATTGCACACATGCGTCCTCCCTCCCTACCTGATTTTTTAAATGAAAAATTAGCAATGAAATCTCAAGTAAAAGTTATATTCATGTGGTTCAATCTCGAATTATTTTTCTGTGTAAGTGGTCCATAAGGAAAATGAAAGTTGGATCAGAACTAGTTTGATAAATTATAGGTGTGCCTGTACTCTAAAGAGTAATAAGAAATTACACATATTCTCCTTACCTAATCTTTCTCTGACCTAGTAGGTATAGGCATCTTGAACCATTGCCTCAGGCACCCTCTATTCCTTTTCAGAAAACCAGGTCATCCTGAGGGGCGGGAGAATGAAGCAGGCACACAGGCTGCTATGTTTCTCTCTCTCATAGATGTACAGGATTGGGTGTGGAGCCTTGATTCCACACATGCACAGGCACCCGTCAGTGAAGTTACACCAGTGCATTGGGGAGCATGCGCTGTCGTAAGTGTAAACAGGGACTGAATGAAGTTCCCAGATAGCTAGTTGAGATGGGGAGGGGCTTTAGGAGCAAATTGTGTTTATATGAACACACTTACTCTGCCTAGATCTCTATCAGGTAGAGCAGTGTTGCTCAAAGATAATAAACTTTGGCTGGTGTTGATTTACAAATCAATTTATTACTGAATGCAGGGATGTGAAATGCTGTTTCAATGTTGTTTTCATTATTGTATAAATACGAAGAAGCAGGACATGTGCTTAAAATGTCCCAAATGAGGGGGTCACCTGCTGCTAAAAGGACCTCATTAAGCAAAGGGCTCAAATCCCAGAGCCCCATGAAAAGAGGGCTCGGGACAGGTGTCCAAGCTAGGTGGTTTGTGGACTCTCCCTACGGATCCCCAGACTATTTAACCTGTTCATCCCCGCTGTTCAAAGAAAGTGGTAAATAGGCTTTATTAGGAGCCTTTTTGTTACTTTAAATGCTAAATAGGAGCTGAAATTTCTTGAAAAAGGGCAGTGTTTCTGCCTAGCCAGCTAAGAGCTAAAAATTAGAATATATCACAGCTTAGAGGCCAGTGGCAAAAGATGACTGACAGTCAGCTGGTGGGGTGTCCAGGGGCTCTACTGGTGGGGCAGCCAGGCAAAGCAAATGGTCAGATGGCAGAGCAAGAAAGATTCTTTCTTCCCTGTGTGAGAGGTGAACCCTCACAGATGCACCTCTGACTCGTGGGTCCTCTCTGACCAACGGCAATCACTGTGAGTGGGATGTGGTGAGGGAGCTACTTTTGGTTGTAGGACTAAAAAACATGAAGCAGAACGCATCACACCATGAATTCTGAGGTGGGTGTCCTGCTTACAGTTCTATGAATATGAATCCTGCTTGTGACATTTTCCCTAATGAATGTTCTGAGACTTCCCCCTTTTAATGAAAAGTTTCTTTTCTGTGCTCAAACTCAGTGCTTGTGAGGCACTCAGGGGTGATGTGTGATTTCCCCTGATTACTGAGTGGGGGCAGGTACCCCTCAATATTGAACCCAGACACAGTTGCTGCTTGGTCTACCTGGCAGAAGGGTTGCATAAGTATAAATAATTTTCAGTGTATTCCTCTTGGAAACAATAGGGAGACCAAGAGGGATATGGGCTTAAGTGGACTTAGACTGCAGCATGGGAGGTTTAGGTTGAAAAACAGGAAAAACTTCCTAACTGTCAGGGTGGTTAAACACTGGAATAATTGTGTAATTTCCAATATTGGAAATTTTTAAGAGCAGGTTAGATAAACATCTATCAGGGATGATCTAGATGGTGCTTGGGCCTGCCATGGGTGCAGGGTAATGGACTCGATGACCTCTCAAGGTCCCTTCCAGGACTAGTATGCTATGATTGTATAATGTGACTGCTAGAATTACAATGTTCCTCCCAGGCTGCTCAAGAAAATATTACCTGTTACTCTGAAGTAGAATGCAAAGTGATGATTTAGTCACCAGAAGCACTTTTAGAAGTACCAGTAGTGAAATAGGGCTGCCCTTATAAAAGATCACCACCATAAATTATGTTAGATAGGAGAGTATTGAGGTAAAATGTATCCTCACTACTATCATTTAGCTACTTTAGCAGATTTCAGTCCATGCTTATGTTAAGTAGGACTGAGGGTATACTTTAAACAAATATCTGAGCAAGTGATATTCAGTTATGCTGAACCATCTCTGAACGAGGAGAGTTGGAATCAGAAGGTATCACTGCAGTGCAATCACCGTTGTATTATGTCTGCAAATTCCTGGATAACCATTTTATAGCTGCAGGTATCCTCATCCATATCCATGGCTCATTTTTGCAGATACAGATGTAGATGCAGATATAAATTTTGTATTCTCACAGCTCTAATTAGAGCATCAGCCCAGAATTCCTCTGTCTCAGGAGTGCAAGAAGGGGTGTGTAAATTCACTAAACTAAAAGCAGAACCCACACATTGCTCACCCAATTCCAACATCATGCAAGAATTAAATGCCTGTGCTACCAGCAGTAAGCAAATACTACAGGTTTGCAGAGTCAAGCACTTCGCACAAACTCTTTACATTAACAGGAACAGAAGAAATTAACGGTATATGGTCTGAGCTGAATCCTTATCTTTCAATAGTACAAGCAAAAAATCTGAATACAAAGACAGTTTGCCTCCCATCATCACTGGGAGGCAAATAAAATGTCATACAATTAAAAAGGAAACTGGATATTTGTGGCTCCAGTGCCAGAACAAAGAAAGAAATATTAACTTGCAGCTCAACTGCCATGGAGGAAGTCCCTTACAGGATAAAAGAGCACTTTAACAAAGTGAGACGCTTAACTAATCAGACCTACTCTGTCACTTTCATCTTTTGCAGCACACAGAAAAGAACAGACTTCTGTGCCAGCCCCTGGCACGGTGACCATGGACGGAAAGAAAAAGAGTCTTCAGGCTGAGGACAAAAGTGGAAGCAGTTAAAGGCAGCATCCAACTCTACAGAAACAAAGCAGCTGGCAGGAATGAATGACAAGGAAGAGGCTTGTGCCTGTCTACTGTGTAAAATGGAAACAGCATAATCAGAAACCTGAAAGACACAAACATGGATAGTTGTATGCAAAGTGGAAGAAAACCCTCCATATATTGCTTTAGACAGCCCTATTAATCCTGAGAAGTACTCCTGACAGAACATCTATTCAATTTTCACTCTATGTGTTCTGTCTAATGAGAACCGTATTATGTTTGACACTGAGGGTAATTACCTCATGAAATTTTTGCATACAAGAGAAGGAAAGGCTTTAATTTTCTGCAGGTGTCTTGGACACATTCCTTACAAATTCTTCAATCTAAAATGAGGTACACATTCCTGTTTTGCAGAGCTATTCTCAGAATGGGATGGTTTACATTTGAAGGCCAAGTAAAAGACATTTCTCATGCATTAAATAGAGTAGCACATAATATATTCTCCCATCATCACACAAGCATGGGTCATTGTTTGCTCCAGCAAAATTGAATTAATAAACCCCTCTTGCTACTTACTAGAATGTTGCGGATTTTAAAATATTAATTATTTTGCATCAGAAGAAGTTAAGGCTAATACTTAGGATACGTCTACACTGCGGCACTATTTCAGGATACTGAAAGTATCCTGAAATAGCTATTCCATGTCTTTTGAGCATGCCCAATATTCTGAAATAGCATGCCTGTTATTTTGAAATCTATTCAGCGTCCCTGTAATCCTTGTTCTACAATGGTTAAGAGACGTTTCGGAATAGCGCTTTATTTCGAGGTAAGGGTGCAGTGTAGATTTACCCTTATTGACCTGGTGACATTTGATTCCTCTTGCAGCTGAAACAAAAAAAATTCTCTCTTGTATATTAGGGTTTGTCACATAATGTTATATGGTGCCTTGGGTTAAAAAATAAAAGAGCTCTTCCCTGATAAAAAGTTCAGTTGAACAAAAATGTTATATCAAAAGACAATAATATCTACTCAAATGTAAGGTAGCTATATTGCAGCTAAATTGATTAAGACAGTGGATGAAATACAGTATCCAGATTGTGCTGGATATGCATCCATTTGCAAACAGATAACAAAATAAGCCTCATCCAAAAGAGATTTCACATGCAAGCTGTTAAATGATTCATGAGAACAACATCCTTGACGTTTGAAAACATGTTACTTCTTTCCTTTTCACTGAGATCAATTAGGGAAAAAAATTAACAAAATTTCTAAGATTTTTAAGGAATCAGTAAAATATCTGAAGTGCTGCAAAGTGAATGAAATACCAGGTATATTTTAACAAAACATACTAATATTTCATATTTACTAATAATTTACTAATGTGTTACATTTGGACAGTATCACTAGCACGACCACTTCTGTTGTGGCAGGTGGCAATTTATGAGCATACTATATGGTAAGAAAATATACTTTTGCCAAGGACATTGAGGTAGACACTAATGCCTATAAAAAAAGTCACAAGCTTTTCACAGCACCCATGCAAAACTGATAAATGTTTGGTTCATAAGGAATATATGGTTCACAACACTGTAGAACCTTAAACTATAGGCTTCTCGTGTTCGTAGCTTAGAAATGTGAAGAGCTGTGTCAACAACACCAGGACTTCAACATTAAATATCAAGCTTCTATATTCACAGCATACTAGGCTCTGATACTCAGATTGCTAAGATAGCTCCTCTATGTGCAGTAGCCCCCTGTTATTTTTGGTAAATGATTCAGCGTGTCATTATTCCTTTAGATGGATGGCAGGCACTTGCTACTATGGAATAACATCTCATTAGAACCATTCAGAAAAAGGACTACACAAAGAATCATAGAATCATATCATAGAATCATAGAACATTAGGACTGGAAGGGACCTCGAGAGGTCATCAAGTCCAGTTCCCTGCCCTCATGGCAGGACCAAATACTGTCTAGATTATCCCTGATAGACATTTATCTAACCTACTCTTAAATATCTCCAGAGATGGAGATTCCACAACCTCCCTGGGCAATTTATTCCAGTGTTTGACTACCCTGGCAGTTAGGAACTTTTTCCTAATGTCCAACCTAAACCTCCCTTGTTGCAGTTTAGGCCCATTGCTTCTTGTTCTATCCTCAGAGGCCAAGATAAACAAGTTTTCTCCCTCCTCCTTATGACACCCTTTTAGATACCTGAAAAACCCTTTTAGATACCTGAAAAAGAATTCAGGGAATATACTGAGACTGCCTGGAAACTGTATGAGTCTGTTGAACAAACCCAAACAAAAATGGCCAAATTCTAGTGTAGCTCATCTGAAATCAGTGGACTTACACAACTGATACATTTGTCCCTATAAGTTCAGTTCAGGCATTGTACTGTACATATGTTCAATAGATATCTCAGAAGTTAATGTTGTGATGTGTATCCCCACATTATAGATTCACAGAAACTGAGGTGCTGGTGAGCTTAGCTGGGCTGCAGGAGATACAGGTTTGAATGCCTGCTCTACTTCCCACGGCTCCCTTTGGCTACAAACAACAAACCAGAGCCAATGGCAGCCATAAGGCTCCATGGCCATGTTGCTGGTAAATAAACACACCAGCCAATTAGCAGCTTTCTCGAAATGGACTACGTTGAGAAATACTACCTTAGGTTAACTGATGTTCTGCTGAAAAAAGCAGCAGAAAAAATATCTCTTCCATTGGATTTTGTGTTTTCCTAAATAATTGAAAAATTGTATAGAAAGGTTTAGACCTATTTAATTAGTTCTAAACACTCAAGAAAGCCCTTCCCTGCCCACGCGTAGTGTACAATTTCCATACGTTCATAATACGTTAGGACATGTCTTCACTAAGCAGAAGATCGATGCTGTCATGATAAATCTTCCAAAATTCGATTTAGTGGGTCTAGTAAAGACCCCCTAAATCAAATTCAGAGGGCACTTCCATCAGCACCAGTATTGCTGCTCCTTGCAAGGACTAAGGGAAGCCAATGGGAGCATTTGTTCCCGTTGGTCTCCCACTGTGGACACCATGCAGAAACTTGAATTAAGGTATGTTGACTCCGGCTATGTAATTAATGTAGCTAGAGTTGTGTATCTTAATTTGATCTTCCCTTTTAATGTAGACCGGGCCTTAGTCAAACTTCTTCCCTTAACTACAATAAAAATACTCCACCAATCAATGTGCCCTAAAAATACAAATCGATCATGGAACAAAGGTGAGGAGCATAGCAAAGTCCCGGTTAAATAAAAGTAAAACAGCTTGACCTACCAAAAGTTCAAAATCAGTGAAATATACCTTATTACACACAAAGTGCCCATCCCATCTAAACCCTCAGCCCAGCACAATAACCCTAGCAAATAAATGGTCTAGGCAACATTCAATAAAAGTCAACAGATCTGAGCTATTTTGGGACCAAGGGGTTTAAGTGCCTGAGCCAAGGTGCCCTCTCAAACTATGTCTACACTGAGGAGCTATTTTGGGATACCAAAAGTATCCCAAAATAGCTATTCCACGTCTTTTGAACAAGCCCATTATTTTGAAATATAATGAGCTTGCAATTCCGACATCCTTCTAAACCTCATTCCACAAGGGGTACAGGACGTTTCATAATAGCGGTCTATTTTGAAATGAACTCAAAATAAGCTACACAATTTGCGTTACTCAAATTGCTTAACTTGTTTTCAAATAAGGGTGCAGTGTACACGCACTCTCAGATATAATGCGGGCAGCTCCCTTTCTTGTACCAGCAGGCTCCTGTTTGAGTGCATCCATGCATCATAGGGGTGGCCATATCCCATGGAGAAAGGCGATCTTTGAAGCAGACTGCTCCAAGCTTTATAAGCTTTCATAGAATAAAACAGATTTATTATTTGTGGTGTGTGATTGGTCAGCTGTGTCACATTCCTGCTTCCTGATAAGATGATAGCTCTTTTAAAAAAAAAAGGGTTTAGAAAAAAATGGGCAATAAAACATAATGCACTCTGTGCGTGAATTTTGGCGTGAATAGTCAAAACTTTGGGGATTTGCAAACAATTCTGTAAATATCTGACAGCTATCATAATACTCAACCAGTAAACACCACCACACCCAAAATGACAGTGAATCTAGTTTATTGCTTACATTCAAAGTATTCTTTTTTAAAAAATCTCTCCAGCCGGAAGCACTTGAAAACTATAGAACAGCATTTATACAGCACAGTTCTCAGTGCATTAATTTCTTAGTAAGAGAAAGTTATTCCAGGAGTGCCATTCATTCGAGTTGGATCAGTTCAGTGTGCATGTAAAATATGAAAATAACACAGCAGGCCATAGATTATCCAACAAGATCTTGGAATGGATTGGAGATTTTTTTTATTATAGAAGGTGGGGAAAGGTGTTTGGGGGAGGCTGCTCTAGATTTGGTTTTGGCAAATAGAGAGGAACTGCTTGAGAATTTGAAAGTGGATGGCAGTGTAGGTGAAAGTGATCATGAAATGATACAGTTCACCATTCTAAAGAGTAGTAGAAAGGAGAACAGCAAAATAAAGACAATGGATTTCAGGAAGGCAGACATTAGCAAACTCAGGCAGTGGGTAGGTAAGATCCCATGGGAAGCAAATCTAAGGGGGAAAACAGTTTAAGAGAGCTGGCAGTTTTTCAAAGAGACAATTTTAAGAACACACGAACAAAGTATCCCATTGCATAGGAAAGACAGGAAATATGGCAAGAGACCACCCTGGCTTGAACAGGAGATCTTGAAGGACCTAAAAATAAAAAAGGAGTCTGTCATGGTGCAAGCACTCACCCCCACGGTGCCTCCAGGCGGTCACTTGGGGAATCAGCACTTTGGCCTCAGAGTGCCCTCTGCTGGTCCGTGTCCCAGCTTCTCTTGCAGGTCTTCTGCTGGTCCAGCTCTGTGTCCCTTCTTGGACATGGTGCCCTGTCCTCCTCAGACTGTTCTAGGTTAGTGCCCCTGCACTCCGGGGTCATCCCCTCCCAGGGAACCTCCAATTCCCCTATAACCACCTTGCCTCAGGGCTCATCTAGACTACGCTAAAGTGTTGAAAGAGGACATGGAATTTGCATATCTTCTTCCGATCTCACTTTAAAGTGAAAGTAGTCAAGACGTGTTTTTTCCGCAACCCCCCCTTTTTCGAAAAACCACGTAAACCTCATTTTTTGAGGAAAAGCAGCTTTTCAAAAAAGGGGGGATTTGCTGTCCTCTTTCAACACTTTAGTGTAGTCTAGATAAGCCCTCAGTGGCCAACTGCTAGACTTCAACTAGCCCCTTACCTCAGGGGTAAACTGCAGTCTAACGTGGCCACTCAACATTGGCAAGCGGTGTGTGGACCTGCTGCCTTTTCCTGCTCTGGCTGCCTTCCTGCAGTCCTAGTAGCCTCAGACCTTGCCTCAAGCCCTGTAGCCTGGGAGTGAGATCAGGCTAGCGCTCCCCAGCTATTCCTGCCTTTCTCCAGCACTACTCTGTCTCAGGAAGCCTCCAGCTTCCCTAACAGCCAGGTCCCTCCTGTTCCCCAGCCAGAGAAACAGTATGTGTCTTCTTCCCCCCAGGAGCCCTTTTTTATTCAGCCCCAACTTGGCCCTAATTGGCTGTATCTGCCTCAGCTGCCAGTTCCACTCTCCCAGCCTCCTCCCAGGGCTGGGTTTTATCCCTTAAAGGACCAGTGCAGGGCAGATGCCCCATCACAGAGTCCTACAAAAAGCGGAAACTAGGTCAAATTACAAATAACGGAAATAAATGAGGGCAAAATTAGCTCCAAGTAGCTAGACATATTATGGGTAATTAGAACACATTCTACAAATACATTAGAATTAAAAGGAAGATCAGGAACAGGGGCAGGCCCATTTCTCAGTGAAGAGGGAAAAGCAAAATAACAGAAAATGTAGAAATGGCAGAGGTGCTTGATGACTTCTTTGTGTCAGTTTTCACCAAGAAGGTTAGTGGTGATAAAATACCTAACATAGTGAATACTAGTGAAGATGGGGTAGGTTCAGAAGCTAAAATAAGGAAAGACAAGTTAAAAATGTCTCTTGATTTCTGTTATTTCCACTCCAATTCATCTGATGAAGTGAATTTGCCCATGAAAGCTCATAATTCTATATTTTTGGTTAGTCTGAACGTGCCACAAGACTCCTCATTTTTACAGTTAGGGTATGTCTACACTACAGTGTTATTTCAAAATATCTTATTTCGAAATAACACATCTACACACAAAATGCATTTCAAAATAGCATTTTGCTATTTCAAAATAGCGCGTCCACACTGAGTGGACTCTGAATCGCATTTAAGGCTGGCTGGAATCAGTTCCAGCAGGGCACCAGGTCATGACTTACTGTGTGGGGCTGCTGCCTGAGGCTAACTGAGCTCTGTGCTTAAAGGGACCCTACCCCCACCCCAGACAGACAGTTCTCAGGGTTCCCTGTTTGCTTGTCCACCTCGATGAGGGACAGCAAAGCAGTCCTGTCTTGGAGTGCCCTGATTGCCCGCACTCAGGACACCACAGCTCTCTGCAATTTGGAGCCAGAGCTGCCCCTGGGCACTCTGGTGCTTCTCATGGACGCGTTGCTGCGAGCCTGGCTGCACTTTCTGCAGGCTGCCATCCAGGAGGTCCATCGGGGGAATGTCAGTATCCAGGAGCCCCTGCAGGAGAGCTTCCACCCTGAGGAGCACTAAGAGCCTCTCTGGTCTGCCTCACTGGGGGCTTGTGCCTCATTCCTCCCTCACGTCCTTCCACTTACCCCTCCCTAGCCCCCCTTCCTGATGTCAAATAAAATACACATATTTTCATGAACACAAACTCTCTTTATTTAACAAAACTTGGGGGGAGGGAATGAAACTCTGGTGAGACTGGGGAAAGGAGACGAGAGAGGGGAGAAGAGAAGGTGGGAGAGGGGAGGGGAAAACCTGGGAGGAGGGAGGTGGAAGGGGGAAGCAAGGGGAAGAAGGGGGAGGGGAAGCTCAGGGCTCAGGGTTGGGGAACTCGCTGGACCAACTTGATTTTCATGCAAACCTGCTCCTGGGTTTGCATGTGGGCTTTGGTGGCCAGGCTGGCAGCTTTCCTGCCATAGACAACTGCATTCCTCCGTCTAGTGAGGAGAGCATGGACATTGGGGGCATCCCCCCCAAACTTGAATAAGGTCCATGATCTCCACCCTGGACCAGGAAGGCGCCCACCTTCTCCGGGCCCTGGCAGGCTCCTGGGAGCTGGAAGACTGCTCCTGGGGAGCTGTGGAGGGCTGGCTGCCAGTGGCTTGCTGGCTCATGTTTTGAGGCCACTGGGTCAGGGGCAGTGACTGCTGGCTCTGGGCTGGCAGGCTTGGAGCTGGCACAGACACTGTGGCCAGAGTCAACCCCTTTAAGGGCTCCAGGGATGGGTGGAGGGAGAGAAGTGTTCTTGGTTGAGGCTGGAGTGGCCATCAGGGCACCCTGGGAAGGCTTGGGGCCCCCTATTTCAAAATAAGTGTCTACACAGCACTTATTTCGAAATAGCTATTTTGAATTTGGCATTATTCCTCGTAGAATGAGGTTTCCCAAATTCGAAATAAGCACTCCGCTATTTTGAATTTATTTCAAAATAGCGGTTTGGCTGTGTAGATACTAGGAAAGTTATTTCGAAATAAGGGCTGCTATTTCGAAATAACTTTGCTGTGTAGACATACCCTTTGCTGTGTAGATATACCCTTGCAGACATACCCTTACAGACTTACTTCTCTTAAGATTTTTTAGACAAGTTAGATGATTTCAAGTCACCAGGCCTGATTAAATGCATGCTAAAATACTGAAGGAACCAATTGAGGAGATATCTAAGCCCTTAGCTATTATTTTTGAAAAGTCATGGAAGACAAAAGAGATCCCAGAAGACTGGAAAATGGCAAATATAGTACCAATCTGTAAAAAGAGAAATAAGGACAACCCAGGGAATTACAGACCAGTCAGCTTAACTTTTGTACCCGGAAAGATAATGGATCACATAATGAAGCAATCAGTTTGCAAGTATCTGGAAGATATTAAAATGATAAGTTACAGTCAGCATGGATTTGTCAAGAACAAATCATGTCAAACCAAGCTGAAAGCTTTTTTTGACAGGGTAACAAGCCTTGTGGATAGGGGAACGTGATCGGTGTGATATATATTGACTTCAGTAAAGCTTTTGATACATTCTTGCGTGATCTTATAAATAAACTAGGGAAATGCAACCTAGATAGAGCTACTATAAGATGGGTGCAAAATTGGTTGGAAAACCATTCCCAGAGAATAGTTAGAAATGGTTCACAATAATGATGGAAGGACATAATGAGTGGGGTTCCACAGAAATCAGTTCTCGGTCCAGTTCTGTTCAATATCTTCATGATTTAGATAATGGCATAGAGAGCACACTTACAAGGTTTGCAGATGATACCAAGCTGGGAGGGGTTGCAAGTGCTTTGGAGGATAGGATAAAAATTCAGAATGATCTGGACAACCTGAAGAAATGGTCTGAAGTAAATAGAATGAAATTTAATAAAGACATATGCAAAGTACTCCATTTCAGAAGGAACAACCAGTGCACACATACAAAATGGGAAATGTTTGGTTAGGAAGTATTGCAGAAAGGGACCTGGGGGATCATAGTGGACCAAAAGCTAAATATAACACTGTTGCAAAAAAAGGTGAACATCATCCTGGGATTTTTGGCAGGAGTGCTGAAAGCAAGACATGAGAATTAATTCTTCTGCTATACTCTGCTGGTTAAGCCTCAGATGGAATATCGTGTTCAGTTTTGGGTGCCACTTTTCAGGAAAAATGTGGACAAATTGGAAAAAGTCTAGAGTAAGAGCAACAAAAATTATTAAATGTCTAGAAAACTGACCTATGAGGCAAGATTGAGAAAAAAAATGGACTCATTTGGTCTGGAAAAAAGACTAAGAGGGGACATGATAACAGCTTTCAAGCACATAAAAGTTTGTTACAGAGAACAGGAAAAAAATGTCATTAACCTCTGAGGATAGGATACAAAGCAATGGACTTAAATTGCAGCAAAAGAAGTTTAGGTTGGGTATGAGGAAGTTTTTCCTAAACTGTCAGAGTGAGTTAAACACTAAAATATGCTGCCTACGGAAGTTGTGGAATCTCCACCACTGGAGATTTTTAAGAGCAGGTTAGACAAACACCTGTCAGGGATTGTCTAGATGGTGCTTGATCCTGCCATGAGTGCAGGGGACTGGACTTGATGAGCTTGAGCTTCCTTCTAATCATATAAAGTTTTTCTGGGAGGAAATTTAGAAATTCTGAGTATATAAAATTGTATACATTAATCGAAATCCATAATGAATTGCTGCTGTAATTTCAGTGCTACATTTGACAAATATCTTTTTAAACATATTGAAAAAATAATGACTTATATTTCTATCTCCATGTAAAGGAACATCAGTTCTATAATGTACTGGCATGTTGTGGTGCTGGGACAAATAGTTTACTACACTGTACACAGCTCCCCAGCAGAGTTACAAAAATCACTATTGGCCAAATGTATACCTACTGTCATCCTGCCTTGAAGGTTTTTCATGAAGGATAAATCATTTAAAAGTGAGGAACCAATAGAATTTAATTATTTTGCTAACTTTCTTGCCACCAAGTGACACCAAGACTAGAAATATTTATAGCAAAATTCATAAATAGGAATTAATCTGCAATAAAATGAAGACACACTACAATGTAATAAGTTTACTAAGTATGACAGCTACACTCCAAAACAGGTAAAGTAGAAGGTCAGCAACATAGGTGGTCAGGCATCCAGAAATTTAACAATAAAAGAATGTAAAAATCAACTTTCACGCCACAGGAGTCAGGGCAGTGGCTTGAGGATATGGAGGGCTCAGGGCAGGAGGCTGGAGGATGCAGGAGACAGGAGTGAAGGGTGAGGAAGAGCTCAGGGTAAGGGGTAGGGAGCAGGAGTCAGAGGTGGGAGGAGGACTCAGGGCAGGAATGGATGGTGTAGGAGTTAGGGAAGGGGGCTGGAAGGTGTGGGAGGGCTCAAGGGATGGAGTGGGAGTGCAGAGGATGGAATGGGAGCACCTGCTGTCTTCTTCCGGGGGCAGGATGGGGCACGGCCAGCCTCAGGGCTCAGCCACCAGCTTTCCTAGGCCCCAGGATGGGGCAGCCCACCCACCAGCTTCTCCCCGGGGCTAGCCTTGTAGGGGGTCAGAGAGCTATGTGGCCGACCCACCAGGGGCAGCCCAGGAATGGTCTGCAGCCACCCTGGCGCAGGACCGGGGGAGGGCTGCTCCCCTGGGTAGGCTGGGATAGTGGGGGCTGTGCCACCAGCCAGTAGCTGCTCCCCAGCGCTGGGGCACTTACTTCACCCCGTGGTCATTTGGGCATAATAGTCTCTGCTATCACATCCCTCCCTTTCTGTTTGATGAGGAAACAATCACATTCCATGCACATCTCACTATCCTAGCACCACCAAACCCCAACCTTGCTTTAAGTTATGAAAAGAGGAAGCTGCTTACCAACTTTGGTGGCCCTAGCCATTAGCCTTTGGGAGTAGTTCTTGAACAAACGGACTCACAGGCAGATGGACAGACACACAGACAGACGCACAAACTCTCTCAGTATCCTGCCAGGTGCTTCAGAAGGAATGAACAGACCAGCTATCATCAAGTGGCCAATAACCCGTCATCCACTCCCAGCTCCTGAAAAACAGAGACTTGGGTTGTGTCCATGACCATCCTAACTAACAACC
The DNA here is from genome assembly GCA_032595735.1 of Pelochelys cantorii. Classification (NCBI taxonomy): domain Eukaryota; kingdom Metazoa; phylum Chordata; order Testudines; family Trionychidae; genus Pelochelys; species Pelochelys cantorii. The sequence continues at coordinate 97,404,743 of CM064331.1, read as the reverse complement.
ATTGCTGGGCCTGCCTCTAGAGATCTGCAGCATTTGCACCCATCAGGCAATTTCCTGTGTGATTCTATCAATCATCTCAAACCCAACTATCTGTATTTTTAATAATTGAATCCCTCGTTGCTGTTACTGGTCACTTCTTTTCATTGGGAGACAAAGGCACTTCTCTACATCATTATGATGGGCCTATCCTCTATGAACTTTTCTGATTCTTTTTTGAACCCAGTCATGTTTGCCCTTCACGATATCCTCTGGCAATGAGTTCCACTGGTTGACCATGCATTGTGTGATGAAATACTTCCCCATTTTGTTTTAAATCTGCTGCTTCTTAATTTCATTTAGTGATCTTTGGTTCTTATGTTATGTGAAGAGGTAAATTACATTGATATCTATATCTATATATCAACTCTTGTCCAACATATTACATTGATCTATGCATTCACACACTGACACCCCTAAGTTCTGCCTAACTTGCATTGCACATGGAAGTGGAAGTATTTCAAGGAAAGCTATCCTGGACTTCAATCTCTTCTTTAGTATCTTATATTCAACTACAGAACCACTCTCCTTCCTTTTCCTATGTCATTGGTACTTACATGCACCTTGACCTCAAGCTCCTCCACAGCACTTTACATAAGCCTGTCTGGATGTCTCCAGACATCTGCAACCTTTGCACCCATCAGGCAATTCCCTGCATGATTCTATCAAACATCACAAACCTAACTATCTAGCTTTCTAACAATTGAATCCCCCGTTGCTATTACCGGTCATCACTTTCCTACATCATTGTGATGCTATTGACTATCATTGCTGTCAGCACACAGGGGTAGATTTTCAAAACCGCAAAACGGCATGCACAAGGTTAGGCATGTCAGTGGGCGTGCGGTGCCTGCCAAAGTATTTAAGAAGAAATGATGGTCAAAGTAAACTTCAAAGGTGCATCTGGCTGGCATCTAAGAAAATATGGTTAGGGTGCACACAAAAAAAATCAATGCAACCCACAGGCCTAGTGCAGGATCATGTATTAGGCTTATTTTAGTGCACAAAAACAAGACGCTTAGAAAACCTAGTTGCAAATGGAAACAGTAACATCAAGCAGCAGCTCCCAAGCTCCCCCAGGATGTTGGAGCACTTCTGGCAGACATATTTCAGCTACATGAATGGACAAGCGGCAAAAAGAAAGTTCTCACCACAGTAGAGAGAGGAGTAATTTGGACATAAATTGACACCAGAAAACAAACAGTGTCCCTACTTTACTCCCAGAACATTGTAAAAGGATGTCATTAGAGATGTACCACAGGACCTCAGGCTTCTCACAAGGAGAAGGAAACTCCTCAAGAGACAGATGGCACAATAATCGGTAGGAAAAGACCAAATAATTACTGCATAGTACATAGCTTCCTAGCACAGCAAATTCTTTCATTTAGGTTTTCAATTTAAGTTTAAATTATGCAAAATGATGCCAATCCCAGGCCATCTGACAATATTCAAGGTAAAAACAGTAGCAAATACATTCTGTAATGAAGACAAAATTGGAAAATCTCCTTGCAAATGCCTGGCATACAGATATCTAATGTTGTAGGCACACCATTATAAGCATTAGGGAATACAAACCTGCCAACAACCTCATAAAATTCTCCTCCAGGTTGAACCTCTCTAATCCAGCACTCTCTGGTCTGCAACATCCATGGTCCAGCATAATTTTACTTATCTGGATGTCCACTCATCATGGGTGTGGCCAAGTTTCCCATGGACCCATAAAGTTATTTACACCCACCAGTCCTAGCTCTAAGTCTCCTCTGCAGTTATTTAGCTCTAATTTATACCTAAATGTTTCTAAGATCCCAGTAAGCAATGGAAGTATTGGTAATGCTGCGAGACAATATTAACCTCCCATGGTTTGGCAAATTCTTGGATTCAGCACCAGTCAGGTCCTGCGGGTGCCAGATTACAGAGGTTCAATCTGTACTAAACAACTGAGAATGGAAGCATAGCATTTACTCAGTCCCTGAGTAGGATTAGTCAGAACATTCTCTGATGCATGGAATCATTTGTTAAGAAACTAATCTGTTTTAATACTCTCAGGAAGACAAAACCTGAGCAGGAGTTACACACAATTTGCTTTAGAAACAATCCACCATCTTCTCAGTTGCACCATCATACTGACAACTATACAGCTTAACTGAGTGTGAAATGGGCTACATGGCATGGATTTGTTTTCCTCCTCTGTCCTGTTTAAAGGTAGCAGCTCAGGAATAGCAGTGAAGTAACTTATTACTCAGAGTCTGCAAGTAGTTCCATGTGTGGGCATCCATCCAGGACTATAAGGGACATCACTGAGTTAGAGCCAGCAAGAGATGCATCACTCTTTTAGCAGTGAGACAGCTCTGCAGGGGGAGGGGGAAAAGGAGAGAGGAAGAGAGACAAAGAAGAGAATACCATCCTAGGTGTTGGCAGCTGAATGGGAAACAGGCAGATGTGCAGACCTCCAAGGCCCAAAGCTTAACTGCTAAACCCCCCTCGGAAAGTGATGTGTGGAGGACAAAGAACAGTCTGTGGTATTTACCAATTGTGTCTCCTGTGGGGCTGAATGAAATGAAGAGAGCAGTTAATCATTTCACTGAATGAGAAGATGTTCACACTTTTGAGAAAAAAAAAGTTGGAGGTTGAATGAAACATCATTGAAGCTAGTATAACCACCTTTCTTCATTTAAGATTGGCTGTTTCTTACAGCGCCATTGTTAAATCATAGCAATCTTCTCACAAACACAGGTATATATCACCACCCAACACAAAAGCCCATGTGAGTTCAGGAATTGTAGCAATGTGCACGGAGAGTTTTTCACTGAGCATTGTTTGATGAGGATGTTTGTCGGTGTGTGAGGAAGGAGGAGTAGAAAAGACACAGAAGAAGCCAGAAAGCCCAACTGATGTTAATAGATGGGCTGGGAATATCACCCTAGGAGGAAGCTAGCACAGCAGCTTTTGGGGCACAGAGTGCTGGCTGGAAAGACAGTTTTGGAACAAAGCAGCTGGCCTCCTGCTGTTCAATTAGGACTATGTTTAGTGAAAAAACAAAACTGAATAAAAGAATATACCCTGTGGAAAAAACCCACAGGTGCCTTGATTTTGGCTTAGCAAAGGGAGGGGGATAACAATATACAAAGCATCATGAAGTCCTGGTCAATAGAATTCTAGCTGAATCTTATGTGCTTATATGGCAGGCAAAGCCTGAGTAACACCCACACACTTGGAAGAGCAATCAGGGCCTGAACCATGAGCTGCCTGTTTCATTCCTCCTGTCACCCTTCACCCAGAGTTGAAAGCTGCCTCTACCTTCCATACACCAAAAATAAAGGATCCCTGGCTTGGCTTTATGAGTGGTTGGTTAATACAATGCAGGTGGCTGCTGTATATTGGTCCCTGCATCAGCAAGCAATCAACATGAAGTCTGTGGGCAGCTGCATAATCGGTTTCATCTGTACTCAGATTGTAGACTAGAATGATGCCCTTCTTTCCCTTAGTCATGTACTTCTTGAGAATTGCAATGAATACCAAGGTATAAATACACACTCGCAATTTCATTCATGGTTTTAAGTTGGACATAAGATGACAACCTTCACTTGCATCTCTCTGGTTGGCATACAAAAAGCATAACTCTGGAAATCTAGTTCACACAATTCAGTTAAAGCAATTATTTACACAAAGCTGCATTTAAACTAGAAGAAGGCTCCAGCCTGCATTTGTATATTTCTAAGAATGGAATGCAAGAGAGCACAAAAAGCCCTCTCTCAGGATCTCATGACATTCTTGAATTTAGTGAGGGCTCTAAAGTAATGAAATATCACTTAGTTCCCACATGCTTAAAAGTAAGGTAGCAGTCAGAATAAGATGTAAACATTTAAACCCAATAATCCCATTTATATCTGTATTTAGACAAGCAAGAACTCCTTTATAAACACAGTAGCAGACACACAGGCTCTACCATATATTTTGGGAAGAAATTACTCCTGAGTTTAGTTAATTGCTATTTTGAAAGTAACTCTACGGATCTGAATGCCAAATCAAAAACTTGAAACTGTGGCCAGTGACATATTATTTCCCTTTTAATAGTACTTACACACAATGCGCCTGCAGTAACTGTACAACCAGCAGGGCCTCATGGTGAGATTCCTGCGGAAGTAGGTGGGTTGAAGGAGTATGGCTGCCCTTGTAGGAAAAAAGCCACTGTTTAAGATTTCAGTACTTTTTTTGTACTTTACTTCTGAATGAAAATCACATGCACATACAAAGGCCCATTGAAGCCTTCCTTCAACCACAACCATAGCTGTTTTGAAAGCCACATGTTATCCTGAGTCACAAGTAATCCATATGACTAAAATAAATATCAGATGGCTATTTTGCATGACCTTTTTTTATTTTATGTTTCGTCATGGATGAAAAGATGAGAGAGAAAAAGTAGTACACAAGTTATATCAGGCATAGGGGTGAAAGGTTTAAATTATTTCCTCAAGTCTTAATTCTTAACATGAACAATTATAATAAACCATGGTTCTGAGTGTTACATTAATAATTTATACTTAAATTATTTGTTCTGCCCATGCACCAGGAGACCTGAAAGGTCTTTAAGAATGCATTGACTATTTTGATAGTGCTCATTCAGAATCTCCATCATGCCAAAATATTTTCATTTGTGGAAAAAACAAACAAACAAAGTGAAGTCACAGAAAATAATTCTTTTCTTACCATGTCTTTCAAAAAGGTCTTTGACAAGGATTTCCAGAGCTCAGTTTTTCCACAAAAGGAAAAAAGGTAGCTCTGATTTACTTCAGTAGAAGTTACTCTAGATGCCACATGTCAGGAAAGATGTGGAGAAATTAGAAAAAATCCCAAGAACAGCAACAAAAATTATTAAAGATCTAGAAAGCATGTCCTATGCAGGAAGATTGAAAGAATTAGATTTGTTTAGTCTAGAAAAGAGAAGACTGTGAGGGGACATGATAATGGTTTTCATGTACTTAAAAGGGTGTTACAAGGAAAAGGGGGAAAATAATATTCTCCTTAATTTCTGATGATCGGACAAGAAATAATGGGTTTACATTGTGGCAGTTTAGGTTGGACATTAAGAAAAACTTCCTAACTGTCAGGGTGGTTAAGTACTGAAATAAATTGCCAAGGGAGGTTGTAGAATTTCTATCATTGGAGATTTTTAAGAGCAGATTAGGCAAACACCTGTCAGGGATAGTCTAGATGGTGCTTGATCCTGCCATGAATGCAGGGGACTGGATTTGATGAACCTCTCAAGGTTCTTTCCAGTTGTATGATTCATCTTGTGGTGGCAGAAGCAGGCATGGTAATCTCAAGCAAATAAACAGCAGCAGATGAACCACTAAGGATGAAACCTATTCTAATGTGATTTTTTTTACAATAAGGAACAGGAAGAAAAATCCAGAAAATGCATAATTCTAATTGTTTCTAAATAACATGTGTTCTAAAGTTTTACATGTGACACAAATAGTAAGGATGCACTGATGCATGCTAATGAACTTTTCCTGCATTCATTATCAGACAGTTTCAAGACTATTTATTTTGTAATGTCTGTGAAGCAACTTACAAGTAGAAGGCTGAATCATACAATGCTTAATCAGTTGTCACATAAGGAGACAGTAACCATGCACAAAAAGGCAGATAGATGTTAAAAAAAAATTGGAAAGTTGACATTCATGACAAAGAAAAGTTATTGGACATATAAGGGCATGCTGGTACACAGCAAATCAGTAATACATCCTGTTCTGGATACTCCCTTAAAAAGGAAAATTTTAAAAGGGAAAATAAACATAGAGTCTGATTTTCATTTACACTTGGCCTTTTTATACAACTTTAACAGCATAAAGGAACCTCATAATGAGTGGAAATTTCTTGAATGTTTCAATAGCTTCCAGGACTTTTACCAAGAACTCGATCATTTATAATGGATCTATGAATAGCCATATTAAAAGCATTGTGCTCATCACAACAGTAAGAACTTAGAAAAGATTGACATCTTACCTATCCTGCACAGACCAAATATTAAGAACACCAACCACTAGAGAGAATCCAATGGATCATCTAAAGACAGATATAAAGTTGTATGTGAAATAAGAAAAACTTTATACAGAGTTGGAGGCCATGTGCCATAAACAAGAAATATAATATATAATACAGGTTAGACCTCCCTGGTCTGGTACCCTCAGGACCTGACCTGTCCCGAAGGAGGGAGTTTGCCGGAAAAGGGGAGGTCAATTCTGGCTCCACTTTGATGAACTAAAGGATCCATCATCAGACCCAGCTGGGCTCTCCTTCTGACTCCCAGCTCTGCAGCCTGGTTCCCTGTCGCCTGACACCAGTGTCCTCCCCCTGGGGTGTCACCAGATTCCGCAGCCAGCCCTGAGGCCACTGCTACTGCCGCTGAGCTCCACTGCCCTGTGGCTGCTGCCACTGCCACCGGGTCCAGCCCTGTGACGCTGGACTTGGCTGCTGAAGGGCCACCGCCGGGCTCTGCTGTCCTGGGGCTGCTGCCCCGGCCTGGCTCAGCTGCCCCAGAACCGCCGCCAGGCTCCACAGCCCCTGGATATCGCTGCTGCTGTGTTTGGTTGCCCTGCTGAGCCACCAGGCTCCATGGCCATCCCCAGGATGTTGGACTTGGCTGCCCTCTGCCCTGGTTACACCTCCAGGCTCCGCTGTTCCAGGGCTGCTGTCAGGCTCTGCTGCAATGTGGCTGCTGCTGGGCTCCACAGCATTAGGACCACAGTGAGGCTTCACAGCCATCTCTGGCATGCGGCTCCATGGCCAGTCCCAAGACACTGAGCTCGGCTGCTCTGGGGCACTGCTGGGCTCCACAGCCAGCCCCAGCATGTGGCTTCACAGTGAGCCCCAGGGTCACCACCGGGCTCTGAAGCCTGCTCTGGGCTCCACCAGCTGTGAAATGTGCGAAGCTTCTAGCTCTCTGGCCAGCTCCATCCCCCAGCTTTTATGACACCGGCGCTCTCTGGGCCAGGGGCTTACTGGTTCAGCAACATCTGTGGTCCTGCCGGACCAGGGATGTTGCCGGACCAGGGAGTCCCAGACCAGAGAGGTTCAACCTGTATTATATTATGCAGGATAACACGGGAAATCATAGCAGAGACAAAGGAAAGAGAGACTACAGAGGGAAAATCCAGTGAACAACTTAGATGTTTGTATCTTAATGCAAGAAGTATGGGGGAATAAACAAGAACAACTAGAAATACTAGTAAACAATCACAATTATGACATAACTAGTGCCATGGAGATTTGGGATATTCCACATGACTGCAATATTGGTATAGAAGGGTACTGCTTTTTCAGGAAGGACAGGCAAGGGAAAGGGAGGACATGTTGCCTTGTATATCAAAATGTATGTGTTTGAATTGAGATCAAGATATAGGTGGAAGGCATAATTGGTGAAAGTCTCTGTTAAAGATAAAGTGATAAAAAACAAGGGTATTGTCACAGTAGCGAGGTCTAGTAAGGAGTCTCTAAGGGTATGTCTACACTACAAAGTTAATTCGAACTAACGGCCGTTAGTTCGAATTAACTTTCATAGGCGCTACACACGCAAACCGCTAGTTCGAACTTAATTCGAACTAGCGGAGCACTTAATTCAAACTAGGTAAACCTCATTCTATGAGGACTAACGCCTAGTTCGAATTAAGTAGTTTGAATTAAGGGCTGTGTAGCCACTTAATTCGAACTAGTTGGAGGCTAGCCCTTCCCAGCTTGCCCTGGTGGCCACTCTGGGCCAAGCCAGGGAAACTCTTCTGTCCCTCTCCCAGCCCCGGAGCCCTTAAAGGGCCACGGTCTGGCTACGGTGCCCGTGCCAGGTGCAAGCCTGCCAGCACCCAGCTAGCAGACCCTGCACCTGGCACAGCATGAGCCAGCCACCCCACCCGCTGCCACCCAGCCCTCCCCCTCTTCCCAGGACCAGGCTGGCGGCTCCCAGGAGCCTGCCCAGGGCTGCAAGAGGTGGGCGCCCGCCTGGTCTAGTGCGGAGATCGTGGACCTCATCGAGGTTTGGGGGGAGGCCTCCAACGTCCACAATCTCCGCACTAGGCACAGGAATGCGGCCGTCTAGGGCAGGATAGCTGCCAGACTGGCCACCAAAGGCCACATGTGAACCCAGGAGCAGGGTTGCATGAAAATCAAGTTGGTCCAGTGAGACCCCCGACCCTGAGCTTAGAACATAAGAACATAAAAATGGCCATACTGGGTCAGACCAAAGGTCCATCTAGCCCAGTAGCCTATCTGCCGACAGCGGCCAACACCAGGTACCCCGGAGGGGATGGACCGAAGACAATGACCAAGCCATTTGTCTCATGCCATCCATCTCCAGCCTTCCACAAACAGAGGCCAGGGACACCATTCCTACCCCCTGGCTAATAGCACTCCATGGACCCAACCGCCATGACTTTATCTAACTTCTCTTTAAACTCTGTTCTAGTTCTAGGCTTCACAGCCTCCTGTGGCAAGGAGTTCCACAGGTTGACTATTTGCTGTGTGAAGAAGAACTTTCTTTTATTAGTTTGAAGCCTGCTACCCATTCATTTCATTTGGTGTCCTCTAGTCCTTCTATTATGGGAACTAATGAAGAACTTTTCTTTATGCACCCTCTCCACACCACTCATGATTTTATAGACCTCTATCATATCCCCCCTCAGTCTCCTCTTTTCTAAGCTGAAAAGTCCCAGTCTCTTTAGCCTCTCTTCATATGGGACCTGTTCCAAACCCCTAATCATTTTAGTTATCCTTTTCTGAACCCTTTCCAAGGCCAAAATATCTTTTTTGAGTTGAGGAGACCACATCTCTACACAATACTGAAGATATGGTGTACCATAGTTTTATACTTCCCCTCCTCCTTCTTCCCCTGGCTTCCCTCTTCCAGCTCCCTCCTCCCAGGTTTTCACCTCCCCTCTCCCACCCTCTCTCTTCCCCTCTCCCACCATCTTTTTCCAGTCTCCCCAGAGGTTAATCCCCCCACCCCCAGTTTTGTTAAATAAAGAGAGTTTCTATTTTTGAACACATGTCCTTTATTTTTTACATCAGGAAGGGGGGCTAGGGAAGGGTAAGTGGAAGGAGGTGAGGGAGGAATGGGGCACGAGCCCCCGATGGGGAGGACTGGGGTGGCTCTGTGGGCTCCTTGGCGTGGAAGCTCTCTTGCAGGGCCTCCTGGATCCTGACAGCCCCCCCAAATGACACCCCCCCCCGGATGGCAGCCTGCGGCAAGTGCAGCCGGGCTGATGGCCGAGTGCTCTGATGTGCCAAACGTGGGCACTCAGGGCACTCCAAGTCAGGACCGCTTTGCTGTCCCTCATCAAGGTAGACAAGCAAGCGGGGAACCCTGAGAACTGTCTGTCCAGGGTGGGGGTCGGGTGCCTTTAAGCACAGCACTCAGCTAGCCTGAGGCAGCAGCTCCATGCTCTAAGCCCTAACCTGATGCCCTGCTGGAAGTTAACCAACCTTAACTTCGGTTCAGGGTCCACTCAATGTGGACATGCTAGTTCGAATTAGCAAAACGCTAATTTGAATTGGTTTTTAGGTCTAGATGCACTCGTTCAAATTAGCTTAGTTCGAATTAACTAATTCAAATTAAGTTAGTTCGATTTAGTGCTGTAGTGTAGACATACCCTAAGAGTTGAACGAGGCTATTTAAAGAAAAAAACAACTTCCAAAACACAGGACTTTATGTAGATGGGGGACTTCTACTACCCAGAAATCAGTTGGGAAAATGATACAAGAGGGCACAGATTAGCCAACAAATTCTTGGAATACATTGGAGACAACTTTTTGTTACAGAAGGTATCAAAAGTAATTAAGAGAGAGGCTAAGAATTACTTAGATATGTTAAATGTCTTCTAGTTGGCAGTGTCTGACAAACTACATCCTACAATATTTAGGGAACTGGCTCAAGAGATCTCTGAGCCATTTATGATTATCTCTGAGTGGTTGTCAGGAACAAAAGAGATCCTAGAACAGTTGTGGGCAATCTGCAGTGTGAAACATTCTTTTTCCCACTGCCCATCACAAAGTTGCTAGATTCTGTGGGTTTCTGTCCATGGAATTTATTTCCTACCAGTATTACTAAAGTGACACACATAAAGCAATGGTACGTGATGTGAGGAGCATGCTGATTACACACATTGACTGTGAGAGCCATGTGCTCCCTCTGCATGCAATCAAAGTGCTGCTATAGTTCAACTGGGACACTTCACAAATTCTTGGTTATGACAATTTTGTGGGTCACTGAAATGAAGGAGGGCCACTCATGTGGCCTACTCACTAGCCTAGGTGGTCCATTGCTGTCCTAGAGGATTAAAAAGGCAAATATAAGCACTATCTATAAAAAAGGAGGGGAATAAATATAATCCAGGGAATTATAAATTAATCACCTTAATTTTGGTAGTAAGAAAAATAATGGAGCAAATAGTCAATATAGGCAACTAAAAGATAAAGTGATAAGTAACAGTATGGATTTTTGAAGAACAAATCATGCCAAACCAACTTAATATCCTTCTTGGCTGTGTTACAAGCCTCATGGATGGGGAAAGCAGTAGATATGATATGTATTGACTTTAGTAAGACTTTTGATACTATCTCATCTGACCATCTCATAAGCAAGCCAGGGAAATTTATCTCAGATGACTCTACTATAAGGTGGGTGCACAACTGGTTGAAAACTTACTCAAGAGTTGTTATCAATGGTCCACAGTCAAGCTAGAAGGGCATACTAACTGGAGTACTACAGGGAACTTTCCAGGGTCCAATTATATTCAATATCTTCATCAATTATTTGGATAAGGCACAGAGAGTACACTTACAAAGTTTGCAGACAATACCATGATAGGGAAGGTTATAAACACTTTGCAGACCAGGATTAGAATTCCAGATGATCTTGAAAATCTAGAGAAATGATTTGAAACAAACAAGATGAAATTTAATAAAAACAAATGCAAATTATTAGAAAGGAATAATCAAACACATAAATACAAAATGGGAAAGAAGGAATACTGCAGAAAAGGATCTAGGGGTCACAGTGGATCACAAACTAAATATGAGTCAACAATGTAATACTGTTGCAACAAAAGCAATCATTCTGAAAATATTGTAAGCAAGACCTGAGAAGTAATTCTTCCACTCTACTGAGCACTGATAAGGCCTCAGCTGTGTCAAGTTCTAGGCACCACTCCTTCAGGAAGATGTGGACACTGGAGAAAATCCAAAGGAGAGAAACAACACAAATTATTATGGCTCTAGAAAACATGACGATTACAGGATGGTTGCCCTGAACTGAAAGGCCAAGGGTTAAAACAGCCCTGAAAGAGGTTTGTCCTGAGGACCAATTAGAAGGCTAGCAACAGTCAATCAGGGCCCAGTTAGGCCCTCGTAAGAAAGGGTCCTGGCTAAGTGGAGCTCACTCTTGCTCCTGCTTTAAAGGGATCTAGCTGCCTGCTAGCAGAGTACTTTGGACAGAGCAATGTTGGGGAAAGACAAGGTGATTGTTACCAGATTTGCCCAATACTCTGGGGTATGCTTATTTATCAGGGTTACTCTTATGGGACTTGGGAAAGGTTAACAATTCTATCAATGTGCTGTTTGTGCTTACTTGTGCTCTCATATGGAGCTGAATTCTCCCTGCTGCCAATTCCCCCTCCCACTGGAGCTCTCCTGCAGGAACTAGGTTCCTCAGGATGGGGTTCTTACCACCTTACCAACACACACAGACACTCACACCCACTAACAGAGCACATCTGAGAGGACTGGGTAATCAGCACTCACAAGCTGGCCCCCTCATATGTCCCTGGACTCAGCTGGCTGGGTTTAACAGCAATGCCACACTGCACTCTCATGTGCCTTTGGACTCAGTGGGCTGGATTAAATAGCACTTTAAGCTGCCATCCTCATAAGCCCCCAGGTTCAGCACCCCCTATCCCCACTTTCACACCACAGTCATTCAGTGGTAAACCACACGATGAGCAAACCCCACAGGATTTTGGGCACTACAGGGATCTTTAGCTGGGGTACAAGAAGCATTGTTGCAGAGCGAATGGGGAAGCCAAAACAACACCCCTTAAGGAAGAGTGAGTGAAAGAGAAAGAAAAAGAGAGAAGCAACCAGCTTATCAATGAAAGTTGTTTATTTCTGAGTAGTGAATAGATATCAAAAAGTTACAATATTAAATCTAACAGTTACAATATTAAATCTAAATTGAAACTGATTACAAATGTTAGGTAACCATATAACAGTTTACACAGGGCAGGGTCAGGAGGCTATGCTTAGAGAGGTAGTTGATGGGAGGGAGAGAGAGAGAGAGACCTCCCTCACCACTCCATGAAGCTTGCACTGATCAGGGTTCCCCGATGATGATGGTAGCCAGGGGTCCAGAGGGCAGGAGACAAGCAGAGCAGAGCCCCCAGCACGATCAGACAGGAGATGAAAAAGTCTCAGTGGAACTGATGCAGTTTAAATCCAGGTATCAGAACAGTTTTTCTTGGGGCAAGGATAGGAGTTTTTATAGGGATAGTTCAAAGAGAAAGAGGAGCGACAATAGAGACTGATCACCCCGGTTATGGGTGATGTTCTTTGAATGAGCTCACAATGCAACTAGGCAGTTTCAGTATTTTAGATGTCAATAGGATCGTTCCTAGAATTGGTCTGATAATGACTAATTTGGGTGTGAGCAGGCCTGGGTTCATTAGCATCTGGAGTAGAGATTTCCCATCAGGCAATGCTTCTCTGCTTTCGGTATCCCATAGTTCACTGCGGTTCCTGCCTTGGAAGAGCTGGTCTCCGTACTGTATGCTAATGAGTTCTATCTTCAATGCAGATGAGGCTGGGGTGTTTCCTTAATTAGTTTAGGTGTGTCTTCCCTGGCCTTTTCATGGCTTTGTCTAATTCTAGCAAAGGCTTAGGGGAAGGGGGGGAGGATGGTTTTCCATGAATGTTACTCCCTGACTCCCAAGAGCACAGGGCTGGTAGGTAACATGATGCAGGGGAGCTCAAGCCTGAATAAACTCGAGGCTGAGATCCAGTGACAGGAGCCCAGGAAGATACCAGCACTGCAGAGGAGCAGCCAATGCAGGAGAAGACAGCAGCTCCACATCTCCTTGCCAATGATGAGTGGCCATTTCAGACTGCAGTGTGTTCCTGAGGCAGGAGCTAGATGATGACTGGCAATGAGTCATGGAGGCATGGTAGGTATAGGTGGTAAGGGCTCCCCAGGAGGGGAGGACCTCAGAGCATGGGGACACTGATATGGGACAGTTCCCTGAGGGAAGGTGGCTGTGGTTTGGGAGGGACATGCGTCTGGATGAGTGGTGAAGAATGGATATAAAGGTAACAGCAGGTGAGACGCTGCCAGGAGAAGGTGCTCTGAGGTTGGACTGAGCTAATTCCCAGAGGGTATGTCTACACTAGCCCCCTAGTTCGAACTAGGGAGGCTAATGTAGGCATTCGAAGTTGCAAATCAAGCCCGGGATTTAAATATCCCGTGCTTGATTTGCATCTTCCCAGCCGGTCGCCATTTTTGAAATTTACAAGTCTGGACTAACTGCCCACGTCTACACGTGGCAGGGACCCGGTAGTTCAAAATAAAGCCCTAGTTCGAACTACCTGTTATTCCTCCTCGAATGAGGTTTAACAGGTAGTTCGAACTCGGGCTTTATTTCGAACCCTCCCTAGTTCAAACTAGGGGGCTAGTGTAGACATTCCCAGAGTGACCAGTAGATGTGATACTGGCAACTCCTCCCTGTCTGGATGAGCTGTCGCTGCCATTCTTTAGTTATACCTCCTGTGGTTAGCACATTGGACATAGTTCCTCTAAACACACTTCTGCATCTATCATCATGGATGAGTTTGGGGATTATGCTCTAGACTACAGCTGTGGCCTGGTCTACACTACAGCGGAAGATTGAATTAAGATCCACAACTCCAGCTATATTAATTACGTAGCTGGAGTTGATGTATCTTAAATTGAGTTTCCGCGCCATCCACACAGCAGGAGGCTGATGGGAGGAAAGGCTCCCATCAGCTTCCCTTATTCCTCATGAGGAGTAGGAGTACCAGCACTGACAGAGGCATCCCCTGAGTTCGATTTAGCGGGTCTTCAGTAGACTCATTAAATCAAACCCTGGAAGATTGACCACGACAGTGGCAATCTTCCGTATAGTGTAGACATGGCCTGAATGATTAGAGCCCTCCTAACTGCTAACCATTGAGATCCTACTTGGTGCAGCAACAGCCATGGAGATGCAGCCTAGAGACTCTCCCCATTAGTTCTCCAGATCTGTAACTATAGGCTCCTAGTCAGCTTCCATACAGGAAGCAGATACAGACAGTACTCTTAATTTCTCACCCATGTATATAGTACCTAACAGCAATCAGTGACGGAAATGAAACAAATGGCATGGACATCACAAATGAGGTCAATAAGAACCAATGATAACACCAACACCAAGTTTTGCAGAGTGTTCTACATGAGGGAGCACATTACCTGGCTGCTGATCTAAGCACTAGTGCTGATACAGCAGGCATGTCAGCCCATGCATAGGCAATATAGTTCTAGTGCAGAGCATTGGTTTTATAGCAACTACCACATGTCTGTTTTAGAGCTGTGCAAACTGAGGGGTGGGGGTTTTTTTCAGATCACTGGGTGAACCAAAAATAGCAGAAAATTGTGTCAGGTCAGATGAAACGTTTAATTTTGAACTCAACCTTTTTTCTTTTTAGCAACACTGGAGTGAAATTTAAAATGAAAAGCCATTTCAAAATTGAAATGTTTTGCATTAAAAGTGTCAAAAGTGTTTAGGTTTTTGGGGTGGGGCATGTCAACTGGAACAAGTTGATAAATTCAACATGAATTCACAAAATGTTCAGTTTCATCCAAAAATCCATACAACTGCCCTGGCACTGTGCCTCGACTGTTCTAAAGGCACTACTTTGAAGCACTGCTTCATTCACTAAGCTCGGGCAGATCTTCTATCATTGGCCTTTTGCCAAGATGGCCAAAAAGAGCTGGCATCAGTTCCACGGTAATAGCAGAACCTTTTCAGTACAAACTGGAGTAAGACCAACTCAGCTCACATACTGTAGGCCACTGCAAGTTTATTATATGGATTTTATGGAGCAACACTTGAACAAAAAACTTACAGAGGAAAGGGTCTACATCCCATGACCAAGGCATGACCCAGGACCATCTCCCAATAAGTAGCATAAATGCAAAACCTTGAGCCAACAATGTCAATTTTTAGTCCTGATCCTCTTCTGCTGTTACTCTGAAAAGTATACTCGGTATGCTTATTCACTGGGTGTGAAAGGACAGGGGGGAAAACATCCATGAACAAAATACATGGAAAAATGCTTTCACAGTTTAAATGTTTAATATTGAACTGTAAATAGCAATTTAAACTCTGCCAAAAACTTCAGCAAGCCTTGGATTTTTTAAAAAGGACTGTTTTAGACACAACAGTTCTGTTAAACACAATCTTTGTTTCTCTTGTACTAATTAGAAACATCTATTGCAGGAAGCTAGTGGAGTGACATAGAAACAAAAAAGGGTAAGTCTCCTCTTATGTGCAACATGTGTTTGTTTTAGAAAAAGGCCATGATAATTATGACAAAATCGTTAACACTATTGCTATTTACTTCTGTGGCTCAAATGATCATAGATGGTCAATAAACTCTTCCGGTCATGTGCTCTACATTGTGATTCACCAGTAGTCAGCAATGATCTTGAAGAATTTTTATAGTGGGGATGCTGAAGGCAGAAACTGTGTACTTGGGATGATATTGCTACTTCAAGCCAGAGGATGCAGCAACAAATCAAGCATAATGAGGTCCACACCTGATATCCAGTGTAAGGCCAGCAGAGTGTCCATTCATTTCTATTAATGGCATCTGTTAGCTACTCATTCAAAAGTTGGCTCTGAAATTCAGAATTATCAAACATAATATTTCATACAGAAATAGTAAGAATGAAGGTAATATACCTATCTTGTAATACCATTCCCATAGTTCTAATTTAAAAAACCTTAGAATAGTGAAAACCTTAAAACAACGGTTAAGAGTTATAGCCACTTCATTCAATCTTCATGTGCTATGAACTTATGCAAATTACATTTCCTCACTCAACCTTAACATCACCCATTTTACACCTTGCATATATCTGCAATATCCATCATGGATATTGAGGAGCAGGATGTTTAAAACAGCATTTGGAGAGTCTCTTAATTTCACAGTCCTAGCTCAGATCTAAAACATATCCCTCATAGCAGGAGGATTTTCTTATTTATATGATAGATTCTATGATCTATATACATCTCTGTTTTCTGTTCAGGAGGGGTAGATCCACTACTTTCTTCCCCCAGCTTTTTTTTTTCTTAACAGCTTTCCCCCCGGAGTACCGGCATCTTTTTTCTTACAAAAAAAGCACTGGGTAGATCACGAGAGGCAGTACCGTGCTGCATTATATACATGTGAGGCTATCCATTTGAATGGATGCGACTTGTATTTGTAAGAGGTCATAATCAACTTAGGAACTCCTTTTCTTTATTATATACTTTGTTTAAATTCATTTTTCATTCAGGAGACGTGACATTGTTTCTAAGGAAGTTATCAATGAAAGCAACTAGGAAATCATACAATAGATCCGATGGCTATTTGTTGATGCTTCTGGACAATGAGAACATAGAGACATATTACACTGTCCTTGGAAAGGTACAAATGTGCACAGAAAGGATATGTAGAGTTTGATATGAGAAAACATCTCAGCCTGACCTTTTTTGTGCCTGCATGGGAATACTGAGAATCCAGGGACAGGGTGAAAAAATGTTGATAGAAGATAAAGATACACTGGTACCTGGTCCCCCAAACCTAGAGGTTTCAGTCAACTACACAGATAGATTTTTCCAGATGTGCTCACTTTCTGCTCCCCATTTTATCCTTACTACAGTAACACGACAGAATTAATTAGCTGTGCAGCCCACAACTGTGCTGTGACACCTGTGTATGTGGAGAGGAAATTACCTATAGTTCAATACTCTGAATTGTCAAAGGTATCTGCCTTCAGAGTCTGTCCAAGCAGTCAGAAACCTTTCCGTTCTTTTGGAGTTCTCTGAATGCTACAGATACACAGTTCCCACCGCCTCCAACTGGCAAAAGTTGACACAGTCTTATCAGACACAGGCTATGTGTTCATTATTTCCAAGCTTTGTTATTGCAGCTAATATTGAGAAATGAAGCCATTTGCCACAGAAAAACCACAGCCCCTCTGCTTAGTGAGGTATGTTATCATGAGCACATCCCCCATACCCCCACCTGTGCTCCTCTCTTTGCCTTGGGTCTCCATAACATAGAGTCTAGTTCAAGGCTTGTGTTCTGGGTATTTAAAATGTGCCCTGGTATTGGCCCTTTCTAATAGTGAAATCACCTCCCCCTCTGACCATGACTTAACACGTTAACTATATTCTATTGCAATAATGGAATTGCAACCAATTTGCATACTGGAAATGGGACTTTACATAGCAGTTTTTAGAAGGGCAAATTAATATTTACCCAATTAAGAAATACAGAAGAATCTGTCAGCAAAATGTAATTTGGCTAATTTTTAATCTGGGCACAACTCAGATGTGCAGTTCATCTATTTCACATTATTATTTGTACAGTGTCCATGTCCTAGGCATGGCACAATAACATACACTTCGCAGAAAGAGTTACCACAGCCTAAAAAGGGAAAAATAAGAATACAAGTAACAGGATTAACCTAAAAATCATTTTATAACCAATAAAGATACTAGAAATGGGGCCTGGCTTAACCCTACACAGAGCATCACATGTGTGACTGCAGTCGTCATTTTAAAAGTTCTCTCTTACTGGACGGAAAGATGTTAAGCTTTCCACAGAGTCTCACACATCTTTTATAGGAAGGTAAATGTTACTTGAAAAAATGTCTTCAGTGCAGGGACCATCTTTTTTTTGTTTTGTGTTTTTTTACAGCACCTACCGCAGTAGGGCCCTGGGCCATGATCATAACTCTTAGGGATTATGGTAGTAGCAATGATAGTAATACTTTCCTCATCCATCCAATCCTTTTTGCCTGTAAAGGTAGAATTGATCTCTAATGTATCTTTGCTAGTGTTTTTGTCTACTTTTGCATTTTCTAGTATATATCTCTAATCTATAGCTCTCTACCCCCACCAGATAGTAATCACTATATAACTAAACAAGCAACTATATTGATATCTTTATGTAATAAATTGACTTGCAAGTTCTTCAGGGACAGGGACTGCATTTATCTGTTAGCATACACTGCTGAGTGGATTGTCTGAAGCTTGTCAAATAGTAACAATTTCAGAACAACTAAATTACAGTTATGTGGTAGACACTGAACCTCATTCTCTTCTGCTTTGAACCTGGTGTACCTATTTATACCTGTGCAAAGTAGATGTCAAATGGAAAAGATACATCTCACATTTTCACAGAAGAAAGGCCTCGAATCGACCACTGTAACAGTTAGGTTTACAAAAATGAACACTAGTTATTTACTACACGCACACACCCCACAACAAGACTCCCGTCCTTCATTATCTCTTTACAATAGGAATGCTTTTGATTTAAAGTAGATAATAACTAAATTAAAAGAGCTGGTAACCGTTAAGTATGTATAATAGGATCATGTTTTAATTCCCTGAGGCGTTTGTTTGCAGATGAGCATTTTGTTCAGTTTGCTTTAAGAAAAGCAACTGTGTTAACCCATAGGTTCTCACAAATCAAGCAATAATGTCACTAATCTTTCGTCTGAGCCAGAGGGGGACAGTAAAGCAGATCTCAGAGGCTGCTGATCTTCCAACAGGGTCTGATCAGTAAATGTGTACCGCATCTAGATTTCTTACCGCAGCTGCCAGGCCAACAGTGATTTTTTTTAATCTATAAAACTAATCGTAAATCCTCAATCTTTAAATGGGTTTAAATAGAAAATTAAAGCAACTACTGTAGATAATTTATTTCCTATCTCATTTGTACAATCCTGCTTTGAGTTAGGAATAGGTCAAGTGGCTCTGGAAAATAGCCATTGATGGGAAAGAATAAAAAGATTTCATTTCTCCCCTTCTTTGGTGAACTGCACACAAATCTTGTTAAACCACATGCCTTCTTATAAAAAATGCAAATTTTCCAGATGCAATATCGACCAAAAACTCCTCTTCTGTCATATTTTGTCTGTATCACTGGAAATGAGGGAAATGTTATTTTTTATTAACAATATGCAAGACTCAGTTTATCCACACACTTTGTATTGCTGCCCTCTGAGTGTGAGGAGGTTAAAATCTCCCTGAAAACAGACAGGAGGGAGGCATAGTTAGATGTCCCATACACCTGTGTGGTTCCAAACAAGATATACCAAGCACTGATTGGAATCAAACACAGATGAATGGAGCTCTCTGGAGAGACAATGGAAGACTCAACAACCAGATTAATTTGTAATGACTGGGAGACAAGGTAAGCTGAACATGTGAAGGGGAGAGGGCTGCAACTTGGAATAAAGGGAACAGATCTGAACTAACTTAAGTCTGCTACTGCCTTCAAGGCAGAGGGACAAAGGATGAGGGAGACTTAGGGAGACAGATAAAACCAAGGAAGATCTGGGAAAGCCAGGCAGATATCACTAAGACGGACTCTGGCTTCAGCTTTGCTTTACCATTCTGACTTAGATTCTTATATACTGTACTCTGGTAGACTATTAAATGCTGGCTTGTTTTGAAAAGGCTGCTTGAATTATCACAAAATATTTATTAGTTGCATCATTCTCATAAGGGGTAAAATGGCTACTAGCTAACAAAATATGTCAGAGCCATGGTGAGGAACAGGAGCGTTCTAGCCTGAAACATAGAGCCACAGGTCTGGCACTTTCCTAAAAAGATAAGCCTAACAAATAATAGGGGCACTCCCCAAAGAGACTGTATAATGGCTAGGGTATGCAACATCCTGTGAATCCATAATCATTGGCATCACCAATCAAAGCTTTATGACAGGGGTGGGGAACCTCAGGCCCAGGGGCCAGATGCGGTCCCCAGATTGCCTTGATCTGGCTCCCGAGGCTCAGGTCTCCTCCCACCCCCAGTATTGGGGAGCCCATGCTGGCACTCCAAAATCTACTAGCCTGGCCACCCCTATGCTCTGGTGTGTGAGGGGAATGTGAGGAGTGTCTTTCTCCTTCTCGGTCAGAAGCCATATCAGGGGTTTGTTGGGTTTTTTTGGTTGGCTGGGTTTTTTTGCTTCTTACTTGTGTGCAGCCCCCAACCCAAAAAAGGTTCCCCTTGCCTGCTTTAAGATGACTGTTAACTGTAGCTCTGACTCAACTGTGTTAATTACACCCACTCCTACTACAGATCCATGGTGTTACATCCTTCTGGAGAACAAAGCCTCTTATACTGAATTAAACTAGATAGATTTAAAATGAAAGATTTTTACAGATTCCCATTCACATTTTCAAAATCTGAAGTGTCATGGGCAGTTTTTAAAACAAAGACTTTCTTCCTGAACATGATGAGTTGAGATCTGAACAAAGATAGTTCAGGCCATGTTTTGTGGGCTTCTTATTCTTAGTCATTTTACGGGTCTGAAAGTTAGAGAGACTCAAGCCAAGGACAAAAATTTTGAGCGTATGCAATGAACCTGAATACATAACTCAAGCACCCTCTAGCGCTAACAATAACAGCATAGCAACAAGCAACAGTAATGGCATAACAAGAATTATCTCCAATCACATTAATTCTGTTTAATATATAACATGTGGAGAGGCAGCATGGCCTTCCAAAATGTATCTCTTTGAACACTGAATATTAAAGCTTTTTCTTTCTAAAATGATTGTGAATAAGCACAGTTTATCACTACTTCAAATAAAAGGTTATCTTTGACAGAAACAAGCTCTCGGTTGTTTAAACATTTATATAAAATAAATGAGGTAATGTTTGTTTATACTAATTTCCTTAGATCCTCTGATGGAGAGCGAGAAATATTTCTGAAAACAACTTAAATGGGAAATTTTATGTCCAGTGCATCAACATTTGTGGTAGGCGTTGAATCTCAACAGCGGCAGACAGACTGAATCCTCTGATCTAATGAAATGCAGTATGTATTTTGATGAAAAGTCAGTTCCCTCAATTACAAAAACTCTTTTTTTTTTTTTCAAACAATGGATGCGTTTTTAAAAGCAAATCAATTAGGCTTGCACCGTAACCACAGAACCTGTTTAGTCAAGAAAAGGTTCATGGCTTGAATCTAAAACCAGGACAGCATATTAAGACTTCCACTACAGGATAATTTTCTATGAAATAGAGTTGGATCACCAGGAAAATACATTTTAGATATATATATATAATTTCCCCTTTTTCTGAAAACTAAAGAACTTCAGAGACTAAGAATATCAAGTACATTACCATAAGAATCATGTTGTCACCAGTAGGATTCCGCTAAGTAAGAAAACACTTCTGAATATATTGAATTCTATTTCAGGAACAATGTGTGCTTTCAAATATGCATGTTTACATTTGAGTCATATAATGACACTACTCACATGCACAGTACTCAGAATTCATTAATGAATTATGACATATATGTTGCTTTTTTGTGAGATTTTTAAATATGTTTTCAATTTTTAAGATAACTTAATGCCAGTGAAAGGTGTCAGACTAATAGGTGGAAGACCCTGGCTTCTTCTTACTCACAGAATAGACATAAAATGAGCAGTGGCAATGAAAAACCCTTAGATATCTGCTAGTGTGCCTCACCCCAGTCTGAGGGCCTCACTTACAGGCAAGACAATATTTCATCATCCAATCCCTCATAAAGGAAGTGATAAAACTGCCAAGAAGGATGAGGAGTAGTTTCACTATAATGGTGATTTTTGCAACGTAGATATGCCATATCATATGAAAGGTCATGATCTCCTGAGATCCATTGTTCTGCCAAAATGTGTATTGTTTGAGTTTATGAAGTTTTCAGATACTTCTGAATGTTTGTTATTGAAATATGTTGTGAGTTTGGGAGTTGCCCACTATAAGTTCTCCAAGGACAACAAAGGAGGTGACCCACACCCAGTGGGCCACTAAGCAATCATTATTCAGGAGGGAAGTTTTTAAACAAAGGATTTCCAATTCTGTAAGAGCTATGTGAACATCACACAATGGGGATTTCTCAGATCTATGACTCAGGTACACAAGACCACACTAGGGACATTGCTGAACTCTGTGACTCAGCAAGGCCCCTAGGACATGTTTAGATTAGTATCTTCTAGGCACATGGACTGAGGATAGAAAATGAGGGACAATGGAATCATGCAACCACCTCTTTCCGCCCCTATCTAAGCTAAAGGGAACAAGAACACTGGAAAGAACAAGATTTGAATTGAGGAGTTTGGTTCCAAACTGAGAAGGAATGTCAGCCTGAGTATTAAGGACATTAACCTACCTGCAACATTCAATGGGGATGAAAAAAAAATTGATCCAAGTAGTGCTTAGTCTAATAAGAGTTAGAATTTAGACTGCCTGCTTATTTTTTAATTGTCTTTGGTAAATATCTCTGGTCTTTATGCCAAACACTTATAATCACTTAAAATCTATCTTCTGTAGTCAATAAACTTTTTCTTTACCAGTGAGTGTGGCTAAAGTGCTTGGAAAATAGTCTCAGATTGCAAAGGCTGGTGCAAATCCACTTTCCTTTGATGCAGTGATGAACAAATTTACAAATTTGCATGGTTCAAAAGAAGATGAGGAGCACTGCAATATGGTATATTTCTGGGGTGCAAGGCTGGAGGCTTGGGCTTCATGAGTGGCTTGGAAAGTGTTCATGTAACATATCATGGTGTGCCTGTTCATCCTGCTCGCTGAGTGATATCAGCACCTGAAAGGGCTTGCTACTTGTCACTGGCAAAGCCTTGTAAGCACTAAACCAGGCTGAAAGGTTAAGGGGGGCAAAGTGGTTACGCAGTTCCAAATTATATTCCGGGGTGGTGTCACATAGCCATCTACCAAGAGATGTTGTGGATTCTCATCTCTTCAGATTAAAAGTGACTACCTATCTCGATGCTTTAATCTCATACATGTTATTGGGCTCAATACTGTGGTAATTGTGTGGAATTTAATGGCCACTGATATAATATATAGGTCATACTAGAAGATCTAATGGTCCCTTGTGGCTTTCAACCCATGAAATTCATTTATTTGACACCATTATGCAATTTTCAAATAAGAATGATGATCACCAATACAGGTTTCAAATTGGCCACCTATCAGTAAAAGGTTGCATATACTACTCCATCATTTCTCATTTTTCCTCCACCATTACTTATCAGTAGAGATCAGTCACAGACCATGGTGCTTGTCTCCAAACGAGAAACCAAATCGCCACTCATCTCAAAGACTGAAAGGTCAGATCTGAACACTTAAAGAGAGGCTTGAGTTCCAAAAACTTGTATCAGAGTGTGAAACCAAAGCTGGATGATTTTACATCTCATGTGCCATATTAACAAAGAAACTCAAGAACACAATGTATCACTTCTCTTTTAGATTAAAACATGGATGCATGCAGGTATAAGTACCTCCCTCACAAAATACTAAAATCAAAAGGTAGGAGCAGCTGTAACACAGTAGAGGAGGGTGAAAACCAGCAATATTATTTGTTAATCACTTTTTCATGTACTGTGAAAAAGAAAACAGGTTGCAAGCTTAGGTAAAATGAGAAAATTAATTGGGAAAAATCTGTCCTCTACTGGAGGCCAATTAAAAACAGGAAAAAACTACATGTCCCCTTCAATCTCTTGTGAGGCCATTTTTTAGACATTTTTGTTCTATGATGTTTACAGTTTTTCAGTCATTTGTTAATTAAAGGGTCACTACCAGATCAATTCTGTACAAAACCTAAATTTTTAGCTAAAAGAACTTTTCCAAAACAAGAAGAATATTTTCATGTATTTATTATTACTATTTCCAATGCAAACAGATTTTAAAAATGTAGCTCAGGCGGCACTGTGACAATGTCTGACTAGATACCATGTAGGTGAAACTCAGAAAGCAAAACAAGAACAAATGTACCAAAAAGTCAGATATTTGTTATAACAATGTTCATTTAAATGACCTTAAATTTAAGCCACCATCTCCTGAAGACAGGCACATCACAGCTTTACCATTTTTAGTCTTTCTTTTTTATATGTACATAGTTTCTTCATCTGAACCCCCTTGAGTTCTGGTACATTTTTAAGTGTAAAAACTGGGAACAAATACAAACCAAACACAAATGCCTCATGATTACGTTCTATTAAATACACTGCACATAATTACATATACATTTTCCTTTGTACTTTATGTACAGATATGCATGAAACAATCTGAGCTGAAACACTTAGCACATTTCCTACAGGTTCAGCCAGAGGGAGGCTCCTTTTTGGCTCACCTGGTACAACTGATGCCAATGAATCACAAGGCTTTCCAGCTGAAATTTGACTAAGGATGTTCGCAGCAACCCAGTGGATAAAGAACTCTGCTAATTGGTTAAGTCCGCTTTAATGTCTGGCCACCAAATGGCAGACACAACCAGCAGCTGCAGCACTCATCTCAATTTATAAAACACCCTTTATTAACACCACATTTTAATACTAAAAAACCAAGTGATGCTTCAAGGGAGCCAAACATCTGTGTTGTACATTCCTCTTGAGGAGCCCTCTCCCCTCAGTGGCAACATTTATTCTCTCTCAAGTTCTTTCAGAAACATGTGGTGTAACCTGGCTTTTGTTCTACTGCACATAACCACTTAATAGTGCATTTTGGGAGTGGTAGGGCCTAATTCTCAACCACATCAGTCCTGGGGCCCTGATTTAGCAATGTGCTTTAAGTAGACAAGTATCACTGAGTTCAGTTGGTATAACCAGGTCTGCTGACGGGGGGGGGCAAAGAGGACAGCTGACCTGGAGCCCAGCAATTCAAAAGGGCCTGGGCTCCTGACCTGGGCCCCAGCCCTTTAAATCGCTGCAGGAGCCCTGTGTGGCACAGTCCAGACAGCACTGAAGGGCTGATGGGGGAGGCTAGCCTCAGCCCTACCCCTTCCACCTGAGGCTCCGCCTCTTCTGGGAGCCTGGAGCCAACCAGTACTTTCTGTCAGGGCTTGTATTGCAGGCAGTATTAAATGCTGGGATGTTCTTATTCAGGTTCTTAATTTATCTCATAGCAGAAACTGATTTGGTGTTTTTCTGAAGACAAAGCTATTCAATTATCTACCCATTCCATTACCCTACAATGCACGTTACATTAAAAATATGTGAAGGCAATTCATAAAGCAATAGTTTTAAACAAAGTACAGTAAAACTCCAATTGTCCAGCATCCAGTGCTCCGGCACTCCTGATAGTCTGGCACCAACTGGAACCCAGAAGTGCTCCGGCCAGCTGGACAATTGGAGCTCCCAGAGGCAGCAGCAGAGAGGGGGCGAGAGGCAGGCTGCGTTCCCTGCCGACACCCCCACCCCCGCCCACCTGCCTTAAACAGCTACCTGCCTCTCGCCCCCTCTTTGCCGCCGCCACTTACAAGTTTCCCCACTTGCAAGCCGG
This sequence comes from Pelochelys cantorii, assembly GCA_032595735.1. Lineage (NCBI taxonomy): Eukaryota > Metazoa > Chordata > Testudines > Trionychidae > Pelochelys > Pelochelys cantorii. The sequence goes on along the minus strand of CM064331.1, from coordinate 97,379,106 downwards.
CTGCACGGGGCTTCCACCACCTCCCCACAATATGGAGGAGGGTTCGCCCCTCCCCGCGCCGTTCCTCGCTGCCACCCCCATGCAGTGCGGGTCCCAGCAGATCTGTCACAGCACCCCACCGGAGTACCTCCCGATACTCCAGCATATCCAATAATCCGGCACCCCCTGGGTCCCAAGGGTGCCGGATTATCGGAAGTCTACTGTAATATGTAAAACTGGAGTTTCTGATTCCATTATTCCAAGATGCAGTCTTCCTTTCTTTCTTCTACTTATGGCAGGTTAGAGGTTTATATCAAGCATACAAAAATTTAAATAGAATTGTTTTATCATATTTAAATCTTTAAAGAGAGAAAAGTCATACAGCCTCCTCCTGCAGATTTTCACATTGTGCTTACTAGTATGAACTATTCCTGAACTGCTCACAATGGTGTGCACTACACACAGTGTTTGCAGGATCTGGCCATAGTTTGAACCTTGCCTACCTATGTACAGTGTGAAAACTTAAAGCGCATTCAAGTTCCAGAGATGTTCCTTATTCTAGTGGCATCTCCCAGCTTAAATACTTGGGATTTTTTCTGGAAAACCAAATGAACTTTCTTATAAATCAGGTTTCAATACCTTTCCCCCTGCTGAATAGTAAACCTTATTCCTTAAGTTATTCCATTGACGTTCTAGAATCAGTAGGATCTAGAGAATTGATTGGTATTCCATGTCTATGCCGGTTGAACGCTCTGGATTGATATTAAGAATTGGGAGAAGGTAAAGAATTTCATGTAACAAAATTACTTCTTAATGAAGCAACACAACTGTTGGAATTCCATATTCCTGGTTCACTTTATTCCTATGACAAAGGAACAGTAGACGCATACAATCCAAAGGACCAAAGGCAATAGATTTATTTAGAGTGATTTTTAATAAAACTGAGCTTTCAGCTCCCTGGCTGGATTCACATATCTTTGTCAGACTCTCTAAAAATAGGTTAAAACTCAGAACTTTCAGTCAGTAAATCTACTCCCTCCCCCCCCCAAGTATGCAAAGGCAGAGCAACACATTTTAAATATACTGGCTACAATCGAGTAGTCCCTAGGCAAGCTAAATTCCCATTGACTTCAAAGGTGCAGGCTCAGCCCTTTAGTAAGGACCACTCCTGTTTGTTAGGAAGATCTAGAATGATTGATCTAATGTAATTACGTCTAAGACTAATAATTGTGTAGAAGTCCTGATTGAAGACTAATAAAACCTAATTAAGAGAGGATTTAATTAGAGAGAAATCTAATATCTGTTAAAGACTAATCTAAGTATCATTTGGCCACAGAAGCTAATTTTGCAGTAAAAGCTGCTTTTCATAATGAGATCCAAGCTGATTTACAGGCAAGAGATTTCTGAAATCTTGTTAAAATTAATTAAACCTTATGTCTACAATACTAGTTAATCTAAAAGCCAACTTGAAGAAGCAGCGTAAATAAAGAGCAAGATTCTATAGAGGACACTGCTGTCATTCATGCCATACCCATCACTCTCAAATTCTTGTGCAATTTTACTAAGTTCAGATATCTCCTTTCAAAAGATTTCCTTGGGGGAGGGGACTATAAGGATTGACATAAATTTGTCAGGTCAGGTTAATTGGCGTGTTAATCTCCCTTTCAAGCCCAGTGGTCAATTTAGTCTTTTCTTTATTTTGTGCTCTGCCTGGATGAAGAACAAAAATTAAAATACTTCAACTCTCACATTAAAGAGTGTTGGGTTTTAGGTGTATGTAGAGGAACATATAGTATTTCTGCTCCTTTGCATTTTCAATACTACCAATTAAATTGCAGAGCCCTCTTTCACCCAGGGAGAGATGTGTCTCCTTTCAAGAAAGTGGCAATGTCTGCTTTTTTTAAAAAGACATCTGCTAGGGAAGTGAAGAAAGCAAGATATAAGCTTCTTAGCCAAATTGTTTCTAGATAAAGAAATAATTAATTACAAGGAGGAAGGGGAAAATCAACAGATTAGAACCCGCATGTAATTAGCTATGCTTCAGATGCCAAAATACACTGCTTGGGAAATTATAATTAATGAGTTATTGAGAGCTCCTGATGACTCTCAGCACTGCAAAGTGATAAGGGTGCTACAATCTGCTCCAAAATGTCTACTGGGAAAAGGTCTAAGAAGTTGGTTTCTGTGCTTGCAATGAGGCATACTCTTGAGCAGAATGTTTTCCCATTGTGCCGAAGTCCCATTAGAACTGGCAAAAAAAATATTTGGACCCACTGCCTATATAGAATATATGCACCTCACTCTCAGCCAAAGTCAGTTTCACCAGCAAAGATGTAATGTTGTCCAAGTGAAATAGTATAAAAAATTGTATTTTTTGGTACTTGCACAGATTGCACTGATGAAGAATATAACATAGTCTAGCCCTTCACAAACTAGTGATTTATTGCAGGATCAACTCAGAGGTCATAGTAACATACAACATTTAGCAGAAGATGATGCAATGAGAAAAAGAGAATCCAATTATTACTCTCTCCTGCACAGTGAATTTCATAGTACCTATGTCCCAGATTTCTGAATAGAAAACCAGTGGCCAAACCCTGATCCCATACAAAGCCCAACTGGGGCCAAAAATTTCCACTTCTAGAATTGTATGTGAATCTTAATTCATATCAAAATGCATTAGGCAAAAACTGAATTTTTGAAATATTTCAATTTTTTTGTCTCCAAAATGTTATTTTTACTCCATGTTGTGGTCCCCCAAACACCTTAAAATATTTAAAATTAGATAGTGAAATTGTATAATTATAATATTACAGTTATCATCTTGAATATAGTATTCATTAAAGTCAATAACATTTTTCTGCTAAACTCCATGCAATATCTAGTAATGGAGGAAACTGACATGTATTAAAATTTTGGATACATACTCAAATTCTGAATACAAGGAGTTCCAAATCAGGCAACATGATCTTCTTCTTGTGGCACAAAACCCCTTGTTCAATTTCTCATTGTCTTTTTGCAGGAGAGGACTGATCGGGCTGCCATATTACCTCTAAAATCTATGAGATAAACCATTCTTCCATCTGGTCTTTGGGAGCTTCCAGGACAAGCCACCACCTAGCTAAAATTCCTACATTCTGCTTTCTTTTGAAGCTGTGGAGGGTGTTAATTACACCAGCTGGAAAGTTTTTTGATGGAACAGTTTTCCATTGGAAGGTGTTGATTCCACAAAATTAAAATATTTTCTGGGAATATGTCAATCAAAACTTGATGGAAATTAAAGAGGTTGATCAGCTGCCCAGTTTCCTGCCTACTAGTCAGCAGGTAAGCTCCCCAGCTCTGATTCAGTGTTAGTTTTTCCCTAAAAAAAAGTGTATTCTGAACTCTACTGTCCACCTCTCTCCTGAATAGTTCAGATAACAAACGTCCCTGGTCTCCATAAAGGAATAATGTATAACAACTTTCCACCTTGAATGGAGTTAAGTTGAACTCTGGATTAATTTTGATTAATGAAAAAAATGTATTTAACTACAAACAGATTTTTATGTAAATACAAGTAGAAAGACATTAAAGTCAGAAATGGTTACAAGAATAATAATGATAAAATTCTTTTATTCTTAATTTAAACTAGTCTTTCTTTAAAGTGAAGTTCCCAGTATCATTGCCAATTATGTTTCAAGTCAGAATCTGCATCCAAAGTCTTTGGTGGAAAAAAAAGAGATGGGCAAGGAGAGCTAATCTGGGATGTTTTGCCCCTCTTTTTACAGTTCAGTTGCTCTTTGAAATGCTTTTCCCTGAGAGTGACCCCCTAGATAAATTTTTTTCCAGCAGAGAGCAAGAAGACATGCAGTCTCATGGGGGAAGGGGAAAGGAAAGAGTTTAATGCTGTTCTGTTCATTCCTCACTCCTCTTCTTGTCAAAGAGTAATCATTTGAAAAATGATGGCCCATCTGTTTTGATGATACCTAGCTGGGGTATCAACTTCACCATTGTCTTTGGAAACCACTTTGGGAAACAGTTTTACCATCTTCCCAGATTTGACTGGTAAAACACACTTCAGTCATTATTTTAGCTTATGTTCATATCTTTACATATCATGTTGTTCCTTATGCATTCTACCATGATATTGCTGACCCTCAAGTTATTAGTTTTCAAATCAACAAGCCATATTTTATGCAAAGATTTCTACCATCATGTGTAGATTGAGAAGGATTTTTCATCACATCAGCCAAGGAAGAGGGGGAACTGTAGGAGCACACTGCTTACTCAAGCCAGGAGAGGAAGAAGGGGCACTATTCTTAGCAGAGGAGGGAAGCTGTGTTTCACCTTTCCATTCATACTACCCTTCACTTTGATCCCTGGGTTCAGCCAGTCAAAGAACAGAGTCACAACCATATCAAAATGCAAGCACAAAATGTAGAAATTTGCCCCCATACAGTTTCACAATCCTCTGAAACATGAGTAGGTGTTGTTCATGTTTTAATGATAAACCGTGAATGTTACCATAATTGTTCCTTTTATTTCATTGTGTTAAGCTGGAATACAAACAATTACAAATGAAAACATATTGTTTGTGAATTGTTCATCCACATTTGGTTGTTAGAAATCCATGACAGTATTTTCAAATGTGGGAGTCCTAATATTTTGAAACACAAATACCATCAAAATCACATGGTATGTGAAACTCCTACTTTTTACCTTGATTTGCAAGGGCACATCTACACTATGGGGAAGATTGACGCTGCTGCAGTCCATCTTCCAGGATTCAAATTAGTGGATCTAGTGAAGATGCACTAAATTGAACTCAGAGGGTGCCCCCATCAACACAAGTACTCCTGCTCCTCGCAAGGAGTAAGGGAAACCAATGGGAGCATTTGCTCCCATCAGTCTCCCACTGTGTGGACAGTGATTTAAGATATGTCGACTCCAGCTACACAATTAACGTATCAGGAATTGCGTATCTTAAGTCAACATTCCACTCCAGTGTAAACCAGGCTGAAGGGATTCATGTCACATTGAGTAGTGGTTGGAGCAATGTTTCTCTATTGGGCTCCTACAATTAACAGGATACAGAAATCAAATTTTAAACAACCTATGGTTAAAAAAAAAAACCCCCACTGAGTACTGCTGTACAAGCCAAACAACAAATGGTTATATGTTTTATTAAACCATAAATATTTTACATGAAAACTGAAATTATGATGACATGAGTAGAATCCACCAGTTTGTTATTTTTGCATAAATTCCAAGAGAATGAGACAGGTACCTTTTCTAAGTGAAAATAAGTCACTAAATAAGCCTAGCCGTTACTAAAAATAGACTCCAAGCCAGCCATAGAAAATAGAATTGTTTTCCTGGAATGTCTTGGCCTGTAAGAGGCTAACATGGGGGGAATTACACTCAGTATTTCTTTTACTATGGAACCCCAACTAATAAACCAAGAGACAATTTGGTTCCCACATATGCTTCTTATCTCCTCAGTCAGCTGTGGCCTATATTCCGCTTTTAAGTAGTATGCCTTTTCTAGGATTTGAACATTGATCTACCTAAGCAAATGCATCTAAAACTAAGGTCAAGCTGGCATTGAGTTGTGTAAATACAGCTTACAGGAAGAATGTTATGTTAGATAACTCATTTCAATCACCACATAGCAATACAAGGTATAGGCCTTTCATGAAGACTTTCTTGTAGTCATTGCGAGTTGGCCTGGTAATTGTGTTTCTGCAGTATTGCCCAGAGACATGACAAGTAGCGTCCTCTGAATGACCATATCCTCCACAGGAGGAAGCTATACAAGGGGGATGACCTTTTGAAAAGAGACTTCGGTGTTGGATAGATCATTAGTAGTTTTCTTTGATTTATCTGCCACCATCTATTATCTATACTTTATTTTTGTGGAATTCAAATGAAAAGAATGATCTCATACAACAGCCATCATAGGACACTATATTTTATATGAACTGAGACTATACTGATTTGACAAGATCTGACTGCACATAGTTACTCAGAATTAGCCTAAATGGATTCATCATAGTTGAAACTGTGGCTCATCAGTATTCAGAAAAATCACTGAGGGAGAGGGGGCTTGATTTTTTTTTAAACACAAAAAATGTATTTTTACACTTTTCTGTTTATATGTATCTCAAAGTTATAGTGAACTTTTCAGTAGTAGTCTGGCAACTCAAAAATGTTTATATATTGCAGAATTGCTACAGAAGTCTCTTGCACATATGCAACGCTTCAGTGATTCTCTTACATTTGCAGGGTAGGATATAGTCAGAGGTTGTCATTCATCATCCTACCACATGTTTTCCCTAATGTCACATAATGAGCAAGCTTGAAAGGAATTATTCTTATCACATTCATTTAATCCTTTTTAAAAGACATTATTTTTCTTGCTATTTTTTCCACATCCCCACCCCCTATTCTTGAAGAAAGACAAACCTAATGTTTTAAAACCTCCAGATTCTTACACTCTTTAGCACACTCCATTGAATGCTTCTAATTTCAAAACTTTTGCTTATTTGTTGATAAGGAGAAGGTTCTGGAACAGGAGATTGGAATTAGTTATTCATTATTAATTTCACCAGAGTGTATTAGGGTGGCTGCTCCACTCTGGCCAGAAGGGGTTAAAGCAGATTGGAAGGGGCCTGTGCAGCACCCTGGCCAATCAGAAAAGAGCTTGTAGGGAGCCAATGAGAGAGCAGCTTGCTGAGGTAGCCCTGGTTATAAAGAGCTGCTCAGCAGAGAAGAGAGCAGTTAGATCCTCACCAGGGAGGATGTAAGACTGATTCCCAGGGAGGCACCTTAGTGAAAGCAGTGCTACACGGGCTCAGGGGATCTAGAGAGAGGGAGTATCCAGCCTGACACCTGCCAGACTGCAGACCTTGATGCAAGGGCTAGGGAAGTGCAGGGGTCTCAGGGGAAGTGTCTCAAGGAACAGGAGGCAGAACTGGGGGACAGAAGGAGGGCAGGATAAGCCTGTTGCCAGTGGGTTTCTGGCCTGGGATCCAGAGTGTAGTGGGTGGACCTGTGTCCTTCCCACTTTTCCCCTGCACTTGCACCTAGACACACTGAGGTGTAGCCTTTATAGACTGTGACTTGCCCCTGAAGTGAGGGGCTAGACTGATGCTGCAGTTGGCCACAGTGGCAGGTGCGAGGCTGCCAACTGCTGATACCCCTGGAAGGCGGGCAAGAAACCAGTCTGGTGGGCACTGCTAGAGGGAAGTGTCCTAAAGAGGATGATCTGAGCAGCAATGTGAGTCCAGAACAAAGTATGCAGAGAGTGTGGAGTGACAATGGGTGACACACCAGCCAGATGGGGGTGCCCTACTGAAGACAGAGCTAATTCCCATTGTGACCAGCAGGAGGTGCTGCAGTGGTGAGTATCCACAACCTGCTTGGTGGGCACTGTTGGAGCAGAGCTTCAATAGCACGTTTCTGATAACATATACGTGGAGAGTGAGATGGATGGAAGCATTGACTTGATGAAAGGAAGTGCCTTGGCCATGATCATGGGAGTAAACTGTTACATGCAAGTTATGTACCTGGAGCATCTTTGTTCCAATGAATACCATCAGGCTGCCAAAAACTGGGTACTGCTTTTTATCCTCCAAAACCAGCAAATAACTGCATATTCTCAGCACCTCTTGATAACTGGCAACAAAACAATTACCTATCTAAAACACAAAAGTCAAACTATTTGTTTGAAATCCTGAGAGACTAATATTCATTTGAACAAAATCCACTGTGAGCTCCTTCACTGACCAAAGCAATATTGGAATTTGCTGCCCTCTTCTTCCAAGTCTAAAAATATTTCTTTCTGTATAAAGTGAGTGTGATTTGATTAAATGACTACTTTACTAACTAATAAAGAACCAAGCATCTTTAGAACTGTAGCAGTCTCTTATCTAGAGCCAATGGAGGACATGGGCAAAAAAGCAAACAGACTTTTTCAACTAAACAAATTCTTTGTATTTTTCATGCTTTCCAATTCCATTAACATTCTTAGAGTTTTTCATTAACTGATCACATGAGAACAGATTTTAGATATGGATTTTCCACCCTACAGTTTACTCTTCTTCATGCAGTAACACTTTCGTACATATACATTGTTTTTATTTAAAGTGATTCCCAAGGAAAAATTATACAGCCTCATTTCAGGGCTCTCCTTTGAAATATGATCAGTTGCAGCAGACAGAAAACTCGGTGCTTTCTAAAGCTGGCAATTTTAAAGTAAAAACCAAGAGGCAGTTGGGCAAAATGCATGGATGGTTTCAGTACTGCTCCTTGTGATGAGGCATGCACAATACAAAAGCCAGCATGAGGACAGGTACTAACTGGCACCCATATTAAGTAGTCAGAGGAGGACTGAATGAACATAGATGTATTGCAATGTCCTCTCAACTCTGGACATAATCCCCACGTTTCTACCTACATCAGGACTGAGGCATTTTGACAGAGCAGAGTGGAGAAAGCTTAGGAGAAGCTGTTGTGCAAGCTCTGTGGACAAGTAAAGGACATCAGCCTTTAGGATAGTCAAACCAATGCTTCTCAGAGCAAGTGAGCCCTAGATAGTCTATCCACTTCGGATTGTCATGTGGCTAAGTCAGGAAACCTGGATTCTCTCTCCAGCTCTGCATACTTCTGTGTGATCTTGGGCAAGTTACTTAGCCTCAGCCTCTATGCAGTGCTGTCTGCAAAATGAGGCAACCATATTTATGCACCTCACTGGGACAAAGTGTTTAGAGCTCTTTAGATGAAAAGTGCTATAGAAGCACAAATAAAATGTGAATGTAGTAAATGCATCTTATGCCACTCACTCACCTATATGCCCCTTCATATCTAAACCTCTGCATCATACTGGACTCTCCAGCATATCTGATTGTGGCCATTAGGTTGCCCTAATAAAATCAGATATCAATTGCTCCAAGGAACTGTCATACTAACTGGGGATGACTGGGCAACCAACCCTCCATGCCCAGCACAGCAATTGGCATGACCACTATGCCATCTCCACCGCACCAGAGGATCCTCCTATCTAGTATTCCACCCTTCACTGCAGCACTAGATACAGATCACCTTTTATATTACCAGCACAGCACATAGCAACCCCAACAGTCGCATCTTCTGAATGCAGACCAGAGAAGTGGAGGAAAAATAATGCAGTAGGCAACCTGAGTCATATTTAAGACAGAAAATAAAAGGATAGGGGAAATATAAAGCTAGGAAAGTCATAATACATGCAAGTCACTTAAAAGCAGTGCAGATGAGACCTGAAGTATCTGATTTTGAGCTACAGGGGAAGGCTGAAGCAATTGGGTTTGTTTAGTTTGGAAAAGAGAAGACTGAGGCTATGTCTCTGGGAGGTATCTGAGAAAAGCTATGCTGCATCCTAGGAACGTGTCTGCTTTTTCTGAACGATTTCTGGAAAAGGTGGATGTGTTCTTTCACCATCCCTGTAATCCTCATTGTATGAGGAAGAAGGGATGTTCTGAAAGAGGAGTTTTTTCCAAAATTTGGCCCCATGTAGACAGGCCCAATTTTGGAAAAGCCTCTTCCGAAAAAAAGCGGTTCGCAATTTGTGTATCTTTTTCCGACTTTTCTTTGCAGTCTAGACATAGCCTGAGAGGGAACATGATAGCGTTTTTCAGATACCTAAAAGCGTGTCACAGGGAGGAGAGGGAAAAATTGTTCTCCTTGGCCTCTGTTGATTGGACAAGAAGCAATGGGCTTAAACTGCAGTAAGGGAGGTTTAGGTTGGACATTAGGAAAAACTTCCTGTCAGGGTGGATAAACACTGGAATAAATTGCCTAGGGAGGTTGTGGACTCTCCATCACTGGAAATATTTAAGAGCAGATTAGAAGACAGACATCTGTCAGGGATGATCTAGAGTTCTAGACTGTGCATGGTCCTGCCATAAGAGCAGGGGACTAGACTTGATGATCTCTTGAGTCCCCTTCCAGCTCCAGTATTCTATGATTCTATGATGCAGAATAGGGACAGAATGAATAAATACCAATCTCCCAATCAGAGTATGGTCCTAATATTTAAAAAGAGCCACTGAATAATGTTCATGCTACAACATGCAAGGTGACTCCTGGTATTGGACCATGCAAGAAACGTCTGGATCCTTTGTTTAGAGACTATGACTCCCTTAGAGAAAAATCACCTGTGACCAGGAACCACAATAGTAAAAAAAAAAAAATCATTGTCAAATCAAAAAATCATCACTGAATCCAAGAACTGTACCTCACTAACTACCCGTCTTGTCTCCCAGCTTCCCATACTTGGCAAAGTCTTACAGAATGTAGTAGAAAATCTATCTCAAACATACCTGAGTTCCACAAGCATCTAGGCCTTATCCTCATTTTTTTTAAAAGGCTAATTCAAGTTAGTCATCCCATAGTTCCCCGCACAGTCTTTAACTTGACATGCTAACTTTTGCAAAAACTATACACCTCAACTTCACTAAAATTTTAACATTAATTTGTCAAAAACACACCTTCTACTTTTAAGACACCCCTCCCCCCTAGTGAGTCTTCAAGCTTGCACACTTCACTGGTAATCGATCTTATCCTAAAACTGGTATAAATAATATGAAAATTGAGATTTCATATAAATATGCCATCACTGTATTTACCTGCACTTCCACAGGTACAGATGCTTGCAGCTCCCTTTGGCCACAGATCATTGTTCCCAGCCAACAGGACGTTTTGGAAATGTCATGGACTGGGACACCACTTCCGGCAACTCCCATTGGTTGGGAACTTCAATCTGCAGCCAATGGGAGCTGCAAGCACCCATGTTTGCAGAAGCACAGGTAAACAAATTGGCACTGGCCCACCAGAGGCTAACCCTGGTGAACAGCCTCACCCCTTCCCAAGGAAATCTAGTCAAGATTCAGGAGCCCATTGTGCTGTACAAAACATAGAACCAACAAACAGTTCTTGCCTCAATGAGCTCATAATTCAAATACAAGACAAAAGACAACAAATAGATACAGACAAATGGCAGTGTCTAAGAAAATAATGAGACAATACTGATCAGCATGATAAGCACATCAGCAGCCTACCTTAAGTTTTTTGTAGGCATCGCAGCAAAAGAAAGTTTTAAAAAGGGATTTGAAAGAGAACAACAAAATAACTTTGCAGATGTTTACAAGGAACGTTTCCAAAACACAAAGGGCAGCTTGTAGAGCTAAAAGCACTATATAAATGTTAGCCGAAATAATCATCCAATGCTATGCAGAAACTGAAGCACTGAAGACCTGATTCTCCTCTGCTCTACTTCATGTACAGCCATACATAGCATAAAATGCTACCAGATCAGAAAATGGTAGCTTTCTATTCCTACATAATAAATATGAAAAGTGCAGTAATTAAGAAACAAGGCCCCCAGGGCATATGTGGTTTTCCAGAGGTCATGCAGCAAGTCAGTGGCAAAACTGAGATGAGTTTACTATTCCTGGTGCCTTGCTAAGCAAAAGAATATATTCCCTCAAGAGCTGAAGTCCCCAGCATCTTTAATCTGGAACTTTTCCCCAGCACTTCTGAAAGGGAAAAAAAACCCATAGAAAGCAGCCTTTCTGTAGGAAGGGGATGGAACTTTTTTATGATCATTAGTCTGATCCCCACAGGCCTGTTTATATTGTAGCTTTTCCCTCTTCAGTCAGAGGAAACAATAAAATAGTATTTTAGAGTTTGGCAAATACCTAATAACTTCCTGGGACACACAATATACACAACATGAACTGAGAAAAGCTTTTGATCATTATCTTGAACTACACAACATAACAGAGTATGAAGTTTACTCTTATGTGAGCCATTTCCTGACACAATGGTTCCAAGAGCTCAGCCTCTATTTGCTGGGATAATTGTGACAGCTGGATATCGTACTAACATATGAATATATATTTATTAGAGTCATATATAGTCTCCATTTTTCATTTACCAGAAAAAAAGTGGATGTGTGTGAATCTCAAGGAAAAAAGTAATTTTAGTTCTCTGAATGTCCCACCATGAAAAGATATTACACTTACAGTGCAAAGACTTCAGTTGGTCTAGGATAAAAATCAAATTAAAGAGAAGAGTTGTCAATCTAGAAGCTAGATAACCTCCTAAATTTGGTTATCTGTATTAGGAAACTGCTTAAAGACATATGGACAGACTTCTCTCAGTAGCCGATTAGTTCATTCTTACCTCTCTTGTGCCATCTAGTGTTTTCAAGCTGATACTGAGGCTCTAACACTGACTGTTAAGGATTCAGCTGATCATTCAACCTTCCTGTACAGCAGTGAGGGGCAGCCTTGGCTGGTAGGTGGGCCACATGATTTCTCAGAGGTGAGTCCAAGTAATGAAAGAGTTGAAAATGAGCAGTACTTTAATGACCAAACAACATAAAGGGAAGGTTTTAGACTTTTAATGGGTACTATAGCACACATATTGAGACACTGTATCATAGAACCAAGAAGTCTCATTGGAGTCCTGTTCAACACAATCTGAGTAGAATTTAGTTGGGAAAAGGTAGCAGACTCAGTGAGGACAGAAACACAATTATCTTCACATACTTACATTTCCAGTTTTGCCCAACTTGTACTTTGGGCTTGGGTATTTAATCTAGTCAAAGTAGTCATTAATAGTTGTGACTGATGCACCTATTGCATCCATCATTCCTCAGAACTGAACCTTGCCGTCCTGTGGATACAGCTTTTCAGCCCTTTAGCTAAAAGCACATGCTGTTTCCATGGTGCACGGTTAGAGAACCCTTCCTTCCATCAAGCCGCAGGTTCCTTGACATACCAATATGTGGAAACTAGCTGTTAATTTTGTCATTGAAATTCCTGACCCAAGTGGTGACCCAAAAAATAAACCCATAGCTGTTTGACATGCTAGACTGCTGGTACATACAGTTACTCTCACTGCAAGCTCAGTATTGTTCAAGTGTACCACACAACTGCTCACCTTCACAGTGGTGGCAAAGAAGCAGCTGTAAAAGTGTGGAGAGTCACTAGCCAAGGAAGTCTTTTTTTAATATAAAATTTAAGACATTCTTTAAGTTCCCAAGCCACTGATGAATTCTGGAAAGGTAGAAGAGCGAAGCTACCCAACTGGGGAGAAGACAGATATAATGTTGAAAAGTTCTCATGATTTTATTATGAATTCAGCATGTAGAAAGCAGTATCTCTATCCCATGGGAAGTTTGATATTGTTCCAAATCAGGATGCAAAGTTGAAAGATCAATTTTCTTTTTCTTTTCTTTTCTTTTTTTCAGAATGGAAAGTTTGAAAATATTTAGATTCAGAAATTTGACATTCTCAAATATCTGATCAAAAACAGTTGGCTGTCTTGTCACAAGCCAATTCTACAAGCCAAATACACAGAGAGGTGTTGGAATTACAATTCATCCACAAATTCAGTTCTCACACTGATGATTTCCTCAATCGAGATAATGGATGGCTGGGACATTATCAGCCTAACATTCAATGAAGGTGCCAACAGCTCTTTGCCTTGTAGATTCTTGTGTTAGTACCCTTCCTATCTAATTGCTACCCTATAATCCTTATCTGCTTCTTTTAACTATCCAGTCGTTAGGTGCTTATAGGTTACCAGTTCTACCTACTTGTTTTTCCCTTTGATATTTTTATACCTTCTGCTCCTTGTTTCTCTCCCCCTTCCTTTTTTTTCCTTCCCCCTTCTCTCCTATTTATTTTGGGTCTGTACATCCTAAACTCAAAACTCCGGTCATCTGAAGAAGTGGGCTGTGCCTACAAAAGCCCATGATACCATCTACATGTTTTGTTAGTCTATAAAGTGCTACCAGATCATTTGTTGTGATCAAAAACAGTGACATTCTTCAATCAAAATGTTTTGTTTCAGTTTATTCACATTTTCTTTCAGCTCAATTCAACATTAATCTGTCTGCACATGACCTGCTGCAGTGTATGAATAGAGTTCTAATTCAGACAATAGTAGCCTGGGTAGGGATTCTGACCCATAGAAGAGAATGGGAACATAAAACAGGGAGCTATAATTTCCATGAGACACTGTAGCAGACACACATTCAATGTCAAAAAAGACAAATCAAAACATGGCAGTTCAACAAACCAAAAGGTTTCCATTCAGGTTGGTTTGACCCAAATTAAAATACTACTTTAGATTTTCCCATCAGAAAATCAAAACCATTTGGCAAAATCAAAGACAATAATAGAACATTCCTGTCCAGCACAAGCACAAGTTTTGTTTCAGATGTTTTTCTTAAAATCTCTGCTACTGGAAGCATATGATTATATAAGAATCTCAGCTTTCATTTAAAAAAAACTCTTAGCCTTCATGGCTGTGGGAATAAAACCCGAAAACATAATTTAAATATGACCCAAAGATGCAGAAAACAGGACGCAAATAAAAAGAACCCAACACTTATTTCTTTCACGTCATTATTTTCATTATTTTGGAGAGTAAGGGGAGATACTTATGTCTTGCTGGACATGATTATCCTCTTGGCATACACGTATCATTTCTGTATCAGAAGTTATGAATATTGACTAAGGATCTGTATTTCAAATAGGTTCTGAAAAATGCTCACAGCCAGCTTTTTAGGTACAACAATGAAGAAGCCAGACACTGCTGATGGCCCATCAGCAAATTCTATGGATCCTAAAGGAACTTCCCCTTCCTGAAAATGTTCCAGCCAGCCTGTAAGTAATGGCTGCTGTGAGTCAAGGTATGCAAGGGCATGTGACCAGGCCACATGACATCATCTTGGAATGTCAGTATTATTCTACAAACTGGTCTGGGAACCAAGTTTAAAGCAAACAGTTCCCACCATAAGCTAAAGCTATATAAGGTAGGGAGTTTTCACTCCCCAAACAAGAAGATTCCTGGAAACATTTGAGGAACAAAGTCTAACTCGGGGAAGTGGTGGGCTCAAGCTAATGGGATTTTTAGCCTGTGTATGAAAACCTGGGAAAGCCAAGCTGCAAGCTTGTGCTTTAAGAATCTGCAAGCCTACTTGCACTATCATTCAGTGTAAGAAACCACTAATTCACATCCAAGCTATCTAGTATATGAAGCTTAATTTGCATTTTTGTTTGTTATGTAACCTGATTGCCATCACTTACAATCTATCTTTTGTGGTTAATAAGCTTAAGAACATAAGAATGGCCATACTGGGTCAGACCAAAATTTCCATCTAGCCCAGTATCCTGTCTGCCAACAGTGGCCAATACCAGATGCCCCAGAAGGAGGGAACACAATAGGTAATCCTCATGTGATCCCTCTCCTGTCACCCATTTACAGACAAACAGGGTACGTCTAGACTACATCCTTCTTTCGACAGAGGGATGTAAATTAGGCACTTCGAAATTGCAAATGAAGCCGGGATTTGAATTTCCCACACTTCATTTGCATAATCACGTCATGGCTCTCTTTTGAAAAAGCGCTATTTCGAAAGTAAAACTGCAGTCTAAACGCGGTTCTTTCGAAAATAGAAGCCTTTTTCGAAAGATCCTGTAAACCTCATATAACCAGTGGTTATTTAAAGGGGAGGGCCTCCAGAACCCACTTTTCTTTTCTTTTTTACTGTGTAGAAGGAAGAGAATTTTTGAACTTTTCTAGATAAGTCAGCATCTGCTCAATTCACTGTCTCCTTCAGTTTGTGGCAATTTTTCAGGTCAATAATGTTTTCTTCTGCACCCATACTGTTAGTATGCATAGAGTTAGTATGCATAGCTAGATACAAACAGATATGAAATAGTAATTACAAAAAATTACTAAGGAGACTGAGTACCCACATCCTAAGAACTGCAATGCAAGTACTAGGTGCTTGAGCAACTCTAAGAATCACACAAAAAAAGCACATGTCTTAAGGCATCTCTTCATTGCAAGGAGAACTCTGTATGACTCCTGACTCCAGTCTCACCCAAGTACAGACTGTCAACGTGAGTGTAATGGAGCTTTTATCTCAAGTTGTTTGGTCCATGGGAGATGCAAAGTGGCTCAATTTACTGTAGTGCAAAGCAACATACTTGCCCCTAACAGCTTTGTGTGAGGTTGTGCCAGTGTGGACATGCACACCTCAACTGTTATTCACAGTGGGGCTTCTCATTTGAGGAAGGCTAATTCCAGAGAACTAACTAGACTGGAGGTAATGCAAGTTAATTCTGAAGTGAAAACAGATGGGCTTGACCTTGAAACCTGAAACTGCATTGCTCAGCACTCCCCAGGTCTTGAGGATCCAAAGGTTCAAGGAAATATAGATCCCAACTTCATATCTCAGACCAAATCAATGACAAAGTTAAAAATCGGCCCTAAAGTCCACACACTGCTCTTAACTCCAGTGTATCTCCACAAAAAATGGAAGCAAATTTTGACCAGTTATTCCAGAAAGAGCTTGGCACTTAGCTGCAGTCTGTGTCTTAACACTAAACTTTAGAATATGAATCACATACAAGACAATGTGTTTATTCAGGTGGCATTCTACATCACATTTATTCCCCATATAATTTACAGTATTAGCACAGGAGAATGGGTTTCTGTTGTGTGAATTATGTGAAAAGAAGAGTGATATGAAGGTAAACAGGGAAGTAAACCTGGTGTGCAAGATCAAGAAAGACATTCCAATGTAGGGGTGAGCACAGGAGAAGGAAGAGAAGCATGTTAAGAGGAAGGGAAACAAAGGTGTATGAAGCAAATTAGAATTACCAAAGCATAGGCCCTGAAGCAGAGATTACAAGTGACTAGCAACTGTTACAGCACCCAAAATTATACTGGATGCTTCAGAGAAATAATGAAAGACCCCTTTGGGGTCACCACCAGGCTACTTACCTAGGTTCAGGTCCCTAGTCTGAATCGGATAGAATGATCATAGTACTCACCAGAGGTTCAAGTACCTCCTCTTAATCAGGCATCACACCTAATAGCTATTCTGGCATTTCTCTCTCTCTCTCTCTCTCTCTCTCTCTCTCTCTTCCAAGCCAGACCACAAGAGCATTCCTGAAAAAAAAATTAAAAATACACCTCTCAAGTTTCCAGAAAGAGTTTCAATTTTGAGGAATCCTCGTTTTCCAACCAAAGAAATCACATAAAAAATTCCTTTCTGATTCTAGTGATGCTACGTAGGCAAGAGAGCTATGCTGAGCTTTATAAGCAAGGAGTATGAATTTTATGTGGAAGGAGAAGTGGAGGCAGCACAGAGACTAATACAAGATGAGATCAAAGATACTACAAATCATCAGAGAACAGCAGAAGTGGCTATATTTCATGACTATTCATTCTCCTTTCAGCAGAGCAACTTGATAGTAAATACATGTATGGAAGTACAAATCAGTACTGTAGCTCTTTTGGCTGATCTCACCCCACTATCTTCCATTAGAAAAATTGCTACTTCGCTACTACAAAAAGTCACGATAGTTTAGCAACACAAGTACGCTCTATTCCTATTGAGCTAACACACAAGGTAATTACTGTGCCCACACATTTCCCCATCTGCAATATTTAGCAGAAACAGTAACATTCCATAATTGCTTACAGGTGTTAGACCTATGTGTACACTGCATTTGCATTGACTGTAATATTAAGCAAGCATGCAGCAGCCATTAGATGGATATACAAGGCCAGATCATTCCCTCTTTGCAGTGCTCTGAACAGGCTGTTAATTTTAAGAAAACCAGTGGAGATACTAGGTCTTTAAGGAACAAATCCCCACCCAGTTTTGGACATCTATCCTTCAACAGTAAATGGAATCTGTGTGTCTGTGAAGCCAGATGTAGCAAACTCATTCAGTTGTCTGTACCCTTTATGCACTGGAGAGCTGTAGTCTATGAAATATCCCCTATCCCAGCACATTGGGGGGATATGGAGAAGGGCTGGGGTCAAAGCCAGTGGATACATCAGAGGCCGCAAGCATGAGATAGGTGAGAAGCATGCATAGAACCATAGAATTATAGGACTGGAACAGATCTGAAAAGGTCATTGAGTTCAACCCCCTACCCCAAGCAGGACCAACCCTAACTAAATCATCCCAGCCAGGGCTTTGTCAAACGGGAGTTAAAAACCTCTAGGGATGGAGATTCCAACATCTCCATAGATAATCCATTCCAGTGCTTAACCATCCTCCTAGTGAAATAGATTTTTTTCCAATATCCAACCTAGACCTCGCCCACTGCAACTTGAGAGCATTGCTCCTTGTTTTACCATCTGTCACGACTGAGAACAGCCTCTCTCCATTCTCTTTGGAACCTCCCTTCAGATAGTTAAAGTTTGCTACCATATCCTCCCTCATTCGTCTCTTCTGTAGACTAAACAAGCCCACGTCCCTCAGCCTCTCCTCATAAGTCATGTGCTTCAGCCCCCTAATCATTTTTGTTGACCTCTGATGGACTTTCTGCAATGCATCCACATCCTTTCTGGGGTCAGGGGGCCAGAATTGGACACAATATTCTAGATGTGACCTCAACGGTGCCAAATAAAGGGGAATAATCACTGATCTAGATATGCTGGCAATGCTCCTCCGAATGCACCCTAATATCCCATAAGCCTTCTTGGCTACAAGGGCACACTGTTGACTCATATCCAGCTTCTCATCCACTGTAATCCCCAGGCCCTTTTCTGCTGAACTGCTGTTTAGCTAGTCGGTCTATAGCAGTGCTTGGGATTATTCCATCCAAAGTGCAGAATTCTGCACTTGTCCTTGTTGAACCCCATCAGATTTCTTCTGGCCCAATCCTCCTATTTATCTAGGTCACTCTGGACCCTATCCCTATCTCCAACATATTTACCCCTCCCCCTAACTTACTGTCATCTGTGAACTTGCTGAGGGTGAAATCCATCCTTTCATCCAAGTCATTAAAATCCTTTCCCCCAAGAGTACAGCGAGAACCCGTTTGCCAGCTGCCTAATTATCTGGCTTTGGCACAGGGACCAGGAATGAGTCCGAAAGAATTTTGTCTTTCTGAAGTTTCAGCAGAAAGTGGGGAGAGGGGCAATTTCAGTAACCCAGCAAATATTCAAATATATCAGAAGCCTTTAAGGAGATGGAAATAAGTCTGGATATAATCTGTACTAAGATGTATGAATCCTGTTGGGCTCTGCAGAATCTCCCCCAATGCTCTGTGGCCCTGTGATAGCAGAGTGATGTCATAGTTGTAGATAGTTGCAGCTCCTATATGAGAATGGTTGGAGGAACTCTCAACTGTTCAGTGAGTGAAAGGAAGAAATCAGCATCAATTAAACTGTTCAGCTCGAATATTGTTTGTTCTCGCCTTACATATTTTGTGGTATTCTAGTTTTCCAGAACCTTCTATCCCCTTCTCCACACTTCTCCCAGGCTACAGCTAGACTGCTTTCTTCTGCCAAAAGAAGATATGCAAATTCAGAGCTAATTTGCATATCTTCTTCCGATCGCGTTATCGGAAGAGGTTTTGTCGAAAAAGAAAGCAGTTTAGATGCGGTTCTTTTGAAAAAAAAACCCTTTTTCGAAATAACCCTGCACACCTTATTTTTTTTAGGAAGAAGGGTTCTTTTGAAAAACGGTTTGTTTTTTTTCAAAAGAACCGTGTCTAAACTGCTTTCTTTTTTGACAAAACCTCTTCTGATAACGCGATGGGAAGAAGTTATGCAAATTAGCTTGAAATTTGCATATCTTCTTTCCGCAGAAGAAAGCACTCTAGACGTAGCCCCAGTGTGAAAAAATGTTTTCTTCTGGTGAAAATGACAAAAATTGTTCTGACTTTTGGGAAATTGCTACTTTGGCACAGTTCTGCTGCTGGGCTGCCTGTTCTGCTGCTGGACTGCACCTCTGGCCCACTTGGAAAACATATTCTTTCCATCAAAATTTCTTGCAGTGTGCAAAAGGTTTTGCTGAACAATTCTATTGCATGCACAAGCAAGGGCAGCGAAGTAGCAATTTTATTCATGAAGATAATGGTATGAGGTCAATCACAAAAGCTACAAAAATAGCACTTCCCCTTGCTCTTTGGTTTACAATGTCTTGGATCTAGATATTGATCTTTATGCTGCCTCCACATCTCCTTCCATATGAAAGTCTAGCCCATGCTTTTAAAGCTCATCTTAGCTCTCCTGCTCACATATCACCACTAGGGCTAGTTAAGAAGTTTACCAAATGTTTTTGTCAGAAACTGCTGATTTGTCAAAATTGACAAAACTTCTGTTACGAAGGCTCCTCAGGATTCATTCTTGGTAATATTCCTGCAATAAAATAGACTTAGGTTGTGGTTGCTTTGCCCATTCTGAGGAAGAATTACCAGCCTGCAAGCAGCAACAGCTTGCTGCGAGAGCTTTCAGGAATGGTCAGAATAGGGATAGGAAGAGGGGACAGATGGAGCACTAAGACCCAGGGAAGGCATTGCCTCCCCTTGCCTCTTATACCCACCACCCATGATTTGCCTCTTTCCTTTCCTCTAGAAGATCGGCCTGGCACCTATCTTTCCCAAACCCTGGACCTAGCCAGCTTTCTCTCAAAAGACTCATATTTGCTCTCCTTCTACCTACCCCGTTTATTCCTTTCTTTCCCTCCAGACCAAGCAGGACTCTTATTTTAGCTCCTCTCTAAAAGCCTCTTTCCTGCTCCAGGTGTCTTAATTTGTACTAATTAATCCTTGCCTGCCCTGCATGGAAGCTGCTGTGGCCAGTTACAATCACCAGTATTATGAAGAGTTGAATGCTACCTTTTTAACACAACCCACCATCCCTAATTTTGCATTTTACAGCAATCATCTTTTATCAGTGTTTCTGTGTGCTCACTTCGAGTATGGTCCAAAAAAATTCCTTCAACATCAATGGAAATTGTACAACATACTAAACAGATTAAACCTTTACTGAACAGTTAATATAATTTCATTTTATGCCACCTATTTCCCCTATTTTATCTGCAAATTCTACTTAAGATGATCATGGTAGAAATGGCAGAAATCCTGCTCATGAACTATGGTTTTGACTAAATATTGCTAAAGAACTTTACAGCAGAAAAAAATACTAACACAATTTTAAAAGTACTCAACTTTGAGCAATATGAGAGTAAATAATTGTTGTATATTTTTGCCTAAAATATATCATAAGAAAATAAAGAAGAGGTGCAGCCAAGCAGCTCAACTCACTGCCCCATCCACAGACGCCACCCCTGCACCTCCCACTGACTGCAGTTCCTGGCCAATTGGTGCAGAAGAGCCAGCTCTTGAGAAAAAGACAGCTTGTGGAACCTCTTGGCTGACCCTGCACATAGGAGCAGAAGCAGAATATGCCACTACTTCCAGGAGCCATGTAGTGCTAAGTCAGACAGGGAGTCTGCCATAGCTTTGCTGCACCATCGACTGGACTTTAATGGCCTGGTAAGCAGTGTTGACCAGAGCTGGCAAGCTTCTTTTTTAGCCAGTGTTCCAATCGAAAACCTGATACCTGGCAACCCTAACATGATACCTTCAAACATGCTGCTATGTGGAGTATGCTAATCCTCTTGACCACTTAAATTTGTTATGCCCTTCAACAAAAAACCATATTTTTTTCCTTTGTACTAGACTTCCTGGGAATTTCTGTGCCCAAAATTCTTCCCAAATCAAGAAACTTCTACTTTCCAAAAATGTGCACTTTAAGATTCTTCACTCTGCAAAGTTAAATAAGTAGCACCACTAACCTCACTTCTCCTATGCAAGCACATAGTTCTCAAGAAAACAAAGCCAGGGAACAAGTTCAGCCCTCAGCGAGCATTGTGATAGCAACTATAAGAGGCAAGATGTTAGAAAAAAATATACAATAATTCTGTGCCTGATATTCTTTCAGAACATTTCATGTTCTGTTATCAAAACATATGTGACCACAAACACTATATTTTCCATTTGCAAAGTAACAGAGTAATCTGCACCTTAAATAAAAATGAAGTGTTTTACATCCTTGGTTTACAATGTTTTCATGGCCAGGTTGGACATATTTAGATTTTAAATAATATCAATAACTGTCATATTTATCTCAAAATAGGGTGTCTGGCAAAAGAGATTTTACTTGACTAATGTTGTTAATTGGGTTGTCAGCCCTCCAGGATGGTCCTGGAGTCTCCAGGAATTAAAGATGATGATCTTTATGTAAAGATTGTCATGTGATGAAACCTCCAGGAAATGTCCAACTAAAATTGGCAACTCTAATTGCTAAATTAATCAAAAATCTCTGTCAGTCACAGGCTACGTCTAGACTGTAGAGTTAAATTGGAAAAAGACATGCAATTTGCGGTACACAAATGGTGTATCTTTTTCCGATGTTCTTTTGAAAGAGGTTTTTCCGAAATTCTACACAGCACCTCTACACAGCTGTGTAGAATTTCGGAAAAACCTGCTCTTTTGACATATCCCTTATGCCTCATAGAACGAGGTTTACGGGGATGGTGAAAGAGCGCATCCGCTTTTCCAAAAAAAATTTCAGAAAAGCAGATGCGTTCCTTGGACGCAGCATTGCTTTTCCAGGATACCTCTGGTAACCTGGAAAAGCACTGCAGTCTAGATGTAGCCTTAGTTACACAAGCTTAGCAAACGTTTTATAAAGCAGTAGCTGTTAATAGGTTTGTTTAGTTTCTCTAGGCAAACACGGTATGCAGTGCCCTGCCTACATGGAAAAATAACAGCCTTAGAGATAGTTTCAATGAACTTTACTCTGTTTGTGCAGCATCCTCCTTATCTGTTATTCCTGAATGCCAGCTAACAGATGTAACAGATCGGTGGGTGGTTTTGTTATATGAGTAAATGTCTACTATAAAGGTGAAGCCACAAAATTCATTCTCAGTTGTGACTAACAAAATTAAAACTCACGTCTCCAAGGGGGAAAGGTTGATCATATGATTAACCAACTGGGACATTTAGCTGCTCACATAGCAGGAGTCACATTTTGCTAAATACAAAAAGAAAATCCATTACAAACAAACAAAAGAATGAAAAATGAACACTCTTCCATCACATGAAAAGCAGTTGACTACAAAGGAGAAATTGAACATCAACTTTTTTGGTAAGGGCTATTTTGTTTTCTGTGTGTACAGCATCTTTTGTGGTGCAGTGCCTAGGACAAATTACCCTATATTGGGGTTTCTAGGCACTATGTTAATACACATAAAAAAGAATAGCAATGGAACTTGCATTATTCTTCACCACACAGTTCAGCAGGTGTGAAATAAACATGAAACTAGCCGTGCCTAAAGGAACACCTACTTTTAATATAGCAGCAAGGAAAATATGGTGGACTTCACTTAGGCTACGTCTACACTGCAGTTATTTCAGAATAAACTATTCCACAATAGTTAGTCCGAAATAGTTTATTTTGAAATAGCACATCTACACTGCAGGGAAGCCTCAAAATTAGTCCAAGGCAGGCTTCCCTGATGTAGACATCCTATTTCGATTGAGCGCTCCAGGAGGAATAACTTAGAATGGCCCTGGTTAGGGGTTATTTTGAAATAGCAGCAGTGGAGCGTCTACACATGCCTTATTTTGAAATAGCTATTTTGGAATAAGTGTTATTCCTCATAGACTGAGGTTTACAGAGGTCAGAATAAGCCACCCATTATTTCAAAATTATTTCAAAATAGTGGAATTGCTGTGTAGACGCTCGCATAGTTATTTCGGAATAACAGCCGTTATTCTGAAATAACTTTGCTGTGTAGACACACTCCTAGGCTACGTCTAGACTGCAGAGCATCCACACTGCAAGCGCGTTTTTGCACAAGAAAATTTACAGTAAATCAGAAGAAAAGAGGGGTTTTTGCTCAATATTTATTCCCCTTTCTACAAGGAATAAGCCTTTTTGAGCAAGAGCTCTTGCGTAAAAAGGTGTGTGTGAATAGGAAACAGGGTTTTTTGGTGCAAAAACAGCCTATCGAAAGAAGCACAGGTGCCCTTGTGGCAATTCTGTTAATGGCAATCAGAACTTTCTTGCGAAAGAGCGTCCATGCAGTCTGGGTGCTCCCTTGCAAAAAAGCGCATTCTTACGCGCTTTTGCAGTGTGGACGCGCTCTTACACAAGAAGTTTTTGCGGAAGAGATCTTCCTCAAAAAGCTTCTTGCGCAAGAAGCCTGCAGTCTAGACGTAGCCACAGAGTGAACTCAG
Organism: Pelochelys cantorii; assembly: GCA_032595735.1. Classification (NCBI taxonomy): domain Eukaryota; kingdom Metazoa; phylum Chordata; order Testudines; family Trionychidae; genus Pelochelys; species Pelochelys cantorii. Next base: position 97,355,032 of record CM064331.1, on the reverse strand, counting down.
AGATACTGATACCTCATTGAAAATGAAAGAGAAGTTGTTTCAATACATTATTCATGGCAGTATAATATCAATGGCACATTGAATACGTCACAGATGGGTAAAACAACAAATGGTTACAATTTAGGCAGCCATGAGAAAGTTGTAGTAGTTACAGTGAACCTCTTTTTTAGTTCTAAGATAGCTGTAAAGTTATTTCATTATAAAAAGTTTCCACTGTTGTGCACTGTGACAGGGTGTGTCAACTCTGCACTGGGTTCAAAGGGGTTAACTTGGCCCTGCTGGGTGAGAAGGCCCCACACCCACAGCACTGCTGGGCATGATCCAACTGGAGGCTGGCTATAAAAGCCTCTGGAGCTGCTCAGGGGGAAGAGGTGCTGCACGAGCTACAGGGAGGGAGCACAGCTGGACCAAGTGGCAGCAGCCAGGATGAGAAGAGCTGCAGTAGAAGCCACGGGAGCTGAGCCTGAAGACAGAGAGGACTTCAGGCAAAATCTGGGTTGGAAGCAGCCCACAGTGGGGAATTAATCCCTGAGAGCTTGGTGTGTTGTGGTAGGATGCCCTGCAAGCTAGTAGTGGGCTGCACCACTGCTAACAGGGCCCTGGGCTGGGACCCAGTGGAGAGGGAGAGCCTGGGTCCCCTACCCACTTCCTCAGATACCCCCATGCGGGGGAGCATTGTCTACTATATATGGACTTTGTGACCGTTGGGCCATACTACCCTGGTCCCAGAGGGAATGCATATTGACTCTGACCATTGGGCTATACTACCCTGATCCCAGAAGGGGAGTATAATGATTCTGCAGCCGTTGGGCTATACTGCCCTGATCCTTGAGGGACTGCATGTGGACTTTGAAGCCGGTAGGCCATACTACCCTGAGTGCAGATTGCAGTACATAGATTTTGTGGCTGATAGGCCACTGTAAATCAAACAGGAGTCTGAGGGGCTGCAGCGGACTTTCCCCGCCCTCTCTGGAGGCTGGACAAGGTGCTCCTCGACATGCACATATAGTATTCATAATTAAAGTTCACAGTTATTTTAGACAGCTCTCTGTTACTAAAACTGCAAATGCTGAAGTATAAGCAACTCTCACATTCTCTAGGTCAGGGGCAAGCACAATATGGTCCACGAGCTGGATCCAGCCCACCAAGCCACCAGATCGGACCTGCAGGCCACCCTGCAGGGACCCTCAGGCAGGGAGCAACTCCACGCCACTTTAAGCAGCTGGCTGCTTCCTGTGGTGCTCTTTGCTACAGGAACCAGGGACAGGGGTAGGATTTGCATGCTGCCCCCTGCCCTCAGCATAGTTTCTCAGCTCCTATTGGCCGGGAGTCTGCCTCGAGGTCCTGCAGGGCTACTGGCCAGGAACTGCCTAGGTAAGCATCTCCCAACCAGAGCCTGCCTCTGGAACCCCAATTCCTTGCCTCAGGTCACCACCCAAACCCTCTACATCCTTCCCTATTGCAGGTCACAACTCCCTCTCAGCCCCTGCATCCCTTTTACACTCCTCCCCCAGGCCAAAATCCTCTCCTGCACCCATACTGCACCTGGACCATGCACGCCAATCCCCTGCCTCAGATTACAATCCCCTCCTTCATCCAAACTCCCTCTCAGACCCCACACCCTCTACCCCGATCCACTACCCTGAGCTCCGTTCTGCGCCCAACTTCTGTCCCAGACCCTGCACCTCCTGCATAGAAAAGTGCAGCTCTTGACCACTTACCAAAATCTTGAAGTGGCCCCCCCCATCAAAAAGTATTGCCCACCCCTGTTCTAGGTATTTGAGACAAAACAGCAATGATTTTAAGTGACTACTGTACAGTTACATGTTTTCTTAATGCAGTTCATCCCAGTCACAGTTTGTGCCAGCCAGCTAATTTTCTTTGACAAAAATAATTCAATTACAAAATGAGACTGGTTCTGGAAAACATTTCACTCTAGCTTTGATGACTGATGTTAGTCTTTTTTAGCACTTTACTTTGTAGAAGAGGCTTTGTTTGTGCCATAGGGTGCATTCACAGCAGGTGGCACCTCCTCCTGGGGATTAACTCCTTCCATCATCATCTTACCCTGAAGATCCTTTTGTTCCAGGAACCACCGTCTCCTCTTTGAGAAACTCCCAGAAGGGGAAACCACATAGTGAGTTGGCCAGATGGCTGAGTCACAAAGTCCTTCTGCACAAGCCATTCCAGTCCATCTTCTCCAGTACAACCCTGTTCATGCCACTTCTGCAGTGGCCTGTCAGGAAGCCTAGGCATGCCCATGACTCAGGTTCACTCCAGGGATCCCCAAACCAGAAGTTCTGAGATTTCCTCTCACAGCTCCTTCCCTAGAATGCTTTCTACAACTCTTGGCTCTCCTCCTTTCTGTGGGTATACCAGCTCTAAACCCTGTTTCTCCTCATCTAGGTGCTATCAGCCAGTAATTACCAACCTTCCCTAGCTTCTCCTCCAGGTGCAGCCTCAGCAGTTAATAGGTCTATCTGGCCACTTCCAGTGTGGACACCCCATCACGGTCTGATTAAAGATGTTAAAAACCATCTTAAATAGCAACCTCTAACTAGACCTATAACTATGAAATAGGTTGGGTAGGAATACAACTGACATCTAATTATTCGTACAGCATTGACTGACACAAGACCACATTTCAGTATTGATGTTAAATAAAATTTTTGCTGACAGCAGTGTGTGACATGTTCTGACATCTGGCACTTTTCTAAAACAATGGAGTTCATTTTCTTATCCCGTAATGGGCCATCCTGACAGCTAACAGCTCCTGCAGTATTAGGCACACACACAGGAGCATGCACACACAAACGCACACACACATGTGCCAACTCTAGTTTCTTCTATATTGATTATTTTTAAACTTATCATCAGGATAAAAATAAATGACCAAATTCTGGACGAGCTTATACTGACTGTGTGCAACCTGACTGGACAGCATAGGATTACACTGAGTGCAAGTCAATGCAGAATCTGACACAAAGGTTTTGACCCAGAAAAATGACATTAGGGTTCCAAGCCTCACATAGGCTTGTTTTCGTGGCTTACTCCCTACCCCTATGGATGTCCATTGCAATCTTTGACCAAATGAAACCTAAAACAGTTGAGTCCTTTTTTATTCAAGTAACAACCCATACAAATTTGGGGGATCTCACACAAACAGATACATGAGAGGCTTTGGTAAAGCTGTTGAAAAAAGTTCTCATTTTCTTTGTTTCAAAAATAAACTGAGTTTGTTTTCCTTATTATTCCCTTTTCCCTTATAAACTCAGCCACACAAGAGCTTTTAAAATACAGTTTGGGTTAATGGTTTGGAACATGGGGCTACACTTTTCCCTTGCATATGCTCGCAGAAAGACCTACACATTCACTTGATGGAAGAAGTTGGCCCCTACAGCAGGTTCTCAAAAGTGATTAATTGTGTGTGTATTTCTGGGATTTTTTAAAAGGGGAACTGTTCACCAAAATAAATTAGTGTTGATGTTTGATTAAGTGAACTACAATTCTCCCAAACAACAGGAAGTGCTTTGCAGTGCAATTATAAACCTTTATTTCTTTATTCTGAAGAGAAAATGCTGGTTGCTTCAAAAGGTTTGTCCATGCTACAGTAAAAACCCCGTGGCACCACATCTCAGAGCCTGCATCCACTGACTCGGGTTTAAGGGGTTTGGAGTCAAAAACTTGGCTCAGGCTGGCGTCAGGGGCCTGAGACCAATTTCCCTTGCTGGATCTCAATGCCAGGGCACCAACCCAAACCATAAAGTCTCCACTTCAGTGTTTAGTCCTATAAGTCTGAGTCCACTGACACAGACCTGCTATGGCTGGATCTTTGTTTGCAGATTAAATGTACCTTCTAGGGCAGAAAAAGATATTATCGGAGTGACTGTATCATAGGAAACGAGGATGAGTGCAGAACCAGAACAGGACTCTGTGAGTTTATAGGAAGCAGAACTGTGCATATTTTAATATGAGATTTGGGGCAAGACAAGGTGAGGTTTGGATAAGGACATGGATAAAGGGTTTGGGAGGGGGCCATGCCTGAGGCGGAGCAAGGGTCTGGGCACCCTCTAGGGGCCCAGAGGAAGCCAGCACCTATGACTATTATCAACTTCAATGGGTGTAAATACCCACTTTAAGGAAAACCAGACTTTTCATGTCATTCCATTGCAGAAAGAAATCTTTGCATTCTAACTCCTTTAAAAAAATACTTCCTAAAAATAACTACTGGGCACACAAAGACTCAAACTAATGCTCTCCATACCCAGATCTGTGTTTAATCCTCACTGGCATTACTATAAAGTAATTATCCTGTTGCAAATTTGATTTAAAACCAGATCCTGGTCTAAAAATGAATGCTGTGTTTTAGTAGTAATATATTCCATACCAGGGCCCCACTTCTCTAAACTACTTATTTCAGAACTGAATTAAGGCAATCTCAGGCATTAGCACACTCTACACTATGGCCACACCCTCCATGGGGTGCCAGCAGGTTTTAGAGTTAAGATGGATGAAGTAGTTCACAATTTCTTAGAACTATTGGTTTGGGTTGTCTGCAGACTCCAGCAGACATAACTGTATCAAGTACACTGAGGGCAAATCAGTCAGGGCTGGATTAAGGCACAGACAGTATATGTACTACTACAGATAATATATATAAAACACTAGATATTAACTAAAATTGATGGTTGTAGTAGAAAACTACTGTCCCACTGGTACTGACAGTGTGAAAAAAATTGTCACAGAGTGCATTGTTGGACATAAGCCTCATCATGTCTCTAGAAGAGTTTAATTATCTTTATCCACTCACCCATTTCTACTTTTTTCCCCTGTGACATTGCTTTACTTTAGTGGGACTGAAATGCCTAAAAAGCAGCATAAGAGGAAAAACATGCACCACCCAAATGCAGAAGGGCTAAATTATTTTATTTATTACTACCTCTTAATGAACCTATCATACATTCAACACAATTTTTCTGCTTAAAACAAATATCAAAAATTAAAACTCACCTCAGTTTTCCATTATGATTTCATATAACACAAACACCAAATTATGGACATCGGAGAGTGTCAAACCTTAAAAATCTTAGTCTTTACTCCAGCTTCAAATCAAACTCCACCCAAAGTGAAGAATTATATTGAACCTATGCAGCATAGTGTACATACTGTAACTCTCTTACTTTTCAGAATAGCTATCACCAAGTGCCTGCGAAGGATTATGGTAACTTGGAATGAGTTGCCATTCCAATTTGCTGCAGTGGCATTTGTAGATTTGCCATATATAGCACATATGACAGTTACTAGTAATTGATTACCCATAATGTAATCAATACCTTCAACCCTGGAGATTCAGATCTTTAATTTTCTGTATTAAGAACTGTCTCCTGTGTATTATTTTCTCGTACAATAGATACACCTATGTTCACATCCACAGGGATCACATTCCACCCTGTGTTACAATCCAAAATCTTTGTGAAAGGCATCTGTGACAGGGTGCTTGCCCTGCACTAGCCCTTTAAAGGCAAACCCCAGCCAGGAGCAGGGCTTGGGAGTTTAGCCCCAGCTGAGGCCAAGTTAGCTGATTAGGGCCCAGCTGGGAGCTATATAAGAGGATGAGCTGCTACCTAGGGAAAGGGAGCAGTGAGTGCCTGGCTGCTGGGGGAGTAGGGCCCCAAACTGCCAGGCCTGAAGCAAGGCCTGCTGAAGGAACAACAACCCACCCCAGAAGGGGAACTCAGAGACTGATGTGGGCACTGCTGGAGGGCAGTGTCTTGAAGAGGATGCCGTGGCCTAGAGGGGAGACACCACCCGAGGAAAGGCACCCAGCCGGCCAGAAGGAGCTAATTCCCGGGACAGATGGCTGGTGGTGCTGTGGTGGTGAGTGAACCCCCCCCTTCACAGCATCCTGTCTATTTTATTTACTGCTACTTTCCCAAAGATCTTTTTAGATTGCTAGGTCCTGTAACTGACCCTATTGCTCGGTGTCTCTGAGGGTACATCTACACTGCAGCATAAGCCCTGGGTTATTGGGACTTTAGTGAACTGACCTGTGTTAAAGATGCTGGGTCTTGAGCAGCCACACTAATTCTTAACCCTGTGTAACAATTTTTTTAACCTGGCCTAAAATATGGAGCTCTGGTATCCACACATTGCTACATCAAACCAAACATATACCAGACTCCTTAATGCCCTCCTGAAGCTTGGCTGCTGTAGCCCTTTGGCAGTGATACTTCACAGGAAAAGTAGAGTCCACCCATGCATTACAAGTAGTTTGAACAGCCTGCCAAGGAGCCATTTTGGTCACTTAGCTCCCAGAGCCAGCAACATGGAGAAGGGTGTTTTCTGAAGGATTTATGGTGGTTGCATATTTGCACCTGTGTCAGGAAACAAGTAGAGTTTCTGTGAGGTGCTAGTGGACATTTCAGAAATATTTCCTGACTCACCAATGTCATTTGACCGATATTATGATGGAGTAGGAGGAAAAGGCAGAGGAGTAGGAGTATTCTGGCATGGAGAACTCCCATTGGCTGATGCTGCTCTCTCCACTCATCATTGTTGTCGATGCCCTTCTGTAGGGCAGGGCCACAAGCACAGACTGGTGGGACCACATCATCATGCAAATCAGGATGACCAGCAGTGGATCCAGGACTTTTGCATGAAGAACACTACATTTCTGGAGCTTTGTATGAAAACTGTCCAAACCCTCGTGCTTAAAGCCACTCACCTGAGGTCACCCTAGCCAGTCCAGAAGCAGGTTGCTATAACTCTCCGGAAGGTAGGTACCCCCAAACTGCTACCGGTCCTTGCCAACCAGTTTGGTGTTGGAAAGTTGATGATGAGTAAAGTGATGGCAAAGATTTGAGGCAATCAGTGTGGTTTATACCAAAGTAGGGAGGAATTAAAGATATTCTTGAGATAATAGCTGGCTTTCAGAGAAAGTGGTTTCCTAACTGCACTGGAGCCATTGATGAGACTCATACCCACAGGCTGACCTCTTGAAGGAGCAGACACCTGCCTAATCCTCAAAGGGTTGTTATGCAGGCCTTCGTGGACCACACAGGCCAATTTGCGAATGGCCAACATGGGCTGCACTTGAAAAGTTCATGATGCCAGAGTTTTACACTGATTGGTGGCTCCCAATGGAGATTTCCCAAGTCATTGTCATGAATGGAGTTACTGTCACCATTATTCTGGGAAACCCCACATGCCCCCTTTTCTCTTGGCTTATGAAAACCATACCCTGGTTTCAGATGCCCTGACAAAAGAAGGCTTATTACATTCTCAGCCAGGTGTTGAATGTGGTTTTGTCAAATTGAAATCTCATTGGAGACATCTGCAGTCCCGTTTAGACATCAATACAGTCTGTATTGTGCACTTGTCCCACTGACCACACCCAAGCAACTAACAGAAGAATATTTCCAAAACAAACAAGCAAAAAGAGTGCAGGAAATGGTGCAAACATGACACACACCCCACTCCCACTGCCTGTGCCCTGGTCCCACGTTCTCCTTTTCCCTCTTACTCCATTTTCCACACAGGTGGCACTGGCAGAAAGGTGTAGGGAGTATCCACATGAGAGGGATTCAAGCTGCAAGAACTGCATAGTATTTAGTTGCTTTCACAGCTGTACACAAGCTTGGAACTGTCCTAGCTTCTTAGGGTAAGTTGCTGGGGGGGGAACAGTCCATTGTGGAGATGAGTCACTCAAACCGCTCTCTCTGTTGGGCGCACTTCCTTGCAACACTCTTCCTTTTCCAGGAACTGTTGCAATTCCCTGCGCTTTTACTGAAACTCTCCCCTCCAGCTGCACACAGAGCCTCAGCCTTTCCTCCTGCCTCTCAATATGTGGCTTCTCCAGTCTTTAGTTACCTGTGGTACTGGACCTGGACCTGCATGTCAGCATTCTCAGAGTTTCAACCATGGAAGTGCTTCCTCTTGGTCTAGTCCATGAAGCTATGTAGGGCCAAGGATCTAGTTTTAGGTGTACAGCAGCCAGTAGAGATCGCAGGGCCTTAAAGAGGACAAGAAACAGAGGCTTATTACTTAAAATACCTCAGCGGAAGAGCACAATATTAATTCTTGTGGAAGTTCCAGGACATAAAATGTTACATGTCAAAAATGAACCACAATATATTTTGAAAGAGATGCTTCCCTGGAACCGCCTGGCTAATAGCAGTGAAAAAAATGCAGTGACAATGGTAAGTTTAAAATTACAAGGGTTTTTTCCTTTTATAAAAACTCCATAAGTACTTGGCTTGTGGAAAGGTGGCAAATGTCTTTTAGCAAAAGGTTTTTCTATCATTTCAGACTGTCACTTTTGGAGGACATAACTGCTCTCGTGGCACCCTATTGGCAAAGAAAGATGTTATTCCAGCTGGTAGTGGGAAACCTACAGTGTATGCAGCTGAAACACATAATGACTGAACAGCACACACATGAGTGGAGTGGGCTAATCTGCTATCTAGGTGGCCCTAAAAAATATGCTCTTCCCTGCAATATGGTTGCCTATATGGAGCTTCTGTTTCAGGAAAAGTTTTCAGCTACCAGCAGCCAGACTGGGTCAAAATTCATGCGGGATTTAACAGTTAGCTTCCTCAAGGCTTAGTCTGTTATGAGAGCATGCCAACGTGTAGAAATTCACAGCCTTCCTCCTCCCCCGTCCCTGCACGTTTCTGAATAAAAATTGACACCCTGCTTGTTCTTGGGAGAAATGATTTTGTCACCCATAGACTAACTGAAATGGACTAGATTTGGAAATATCCCCAGACACACACGCGCACACACACACAGTTCACTGTTTTCAGGTGGCTCCATAAACATTTAGACGTTTACTGTCTAGCAAACTTATAGCTATTATTACTTTAAAGAGAACAAAATGAAAACATGAGTCTTTCCAATAGAATACTATTTAATACTGTTCTTGACTGTTTGCATTTCCCAGTCACCATTTTGAACTCTACATGGTAGGGGGAGCAGATGCAGGTGTCAAGATGCTGGAATACAGTCCTCTCTTGGCAAATATATTTTGATAGCCAGGGCTTCTCGTAAGTTTTGCATTGATCTTTAAAGCTCTATTACTGTAGCAATCTATTTTAAATTGGAGTCAGAAACTTACTGTGCACTGTCTCCTCCAAGTTTGCTGCAGACTCAGCAGCAGGTGTTTCTCAAGGGAGATGGGGTGTTCAAACAGTTTCTCCGAGCATGGACCCAGAATTTGCCACTGATCCTATTTCACAGCCTGCTCTGAGACCAGTTTCAGTAACCAAGTCACTCTATGGACCTCCCTTGGCGTCTGCTGCTGGTTCCCATCAATCCCCATGCTGAATTCAGGGTCCAGCAGGCATATTTCAATTCATCAGGTCATCATGCACCACTGTTACCTCACAAAATAGGCTCTAAGTTGGCAAGTTGCCCATGGTGCAGTTCTGGTTCCTGGTCTTCACTCTTCAGCCTCTTAATCTGCTCCCTGCTCTGCTCATCAATTTGGAAAATTTGCAAAGCTGCTAGCTTTTCCTTATCTGCTGGTACTAATGCTGCCTGGTTCTTCTGCTGAAGTCCAGTGTTTTGCTGGCCTCAAACCAGACATTCAGCACAATGTGGCTATGTTCTTGTGACCACAAAACCACATACTTTACAAAAGCATTGCTTGGTTTGGTTTCCAATGCACACACAGAACGCTGTTTGATAGGACGTTTGCAGGTCCATTGTCAGAAGACAATAGAAGGGTTAACAGTGATTCACTGTGTTGCTGCTATATGCCAAAGGCAGTACCTTCTGTTTTCAACTGTCTGTTGGAGATTGTTGCACCAAGAAGGACAAAGGAAGTCATTCCATGGGACTGGGGGAAATATTTGGCAATGAAGAGGGCTGCATCTGCACTGAAAACATCGCACCAAAAGGGGCAGCTGCCCCGGGGCGTGGTGATTCAAAGGGGCTCTAAGCTCCCAGCCACTGCCAGAGTAGTGGCCAGAGCCCCAGGTCCTTTGAATTGCCACGAGAACACCATGCTGGGCGATTCTAAGGGCTGGGGGAGCAGCATGCCGTGGTCCTGGAAGTGCTGAGAACTGGTTGCTGCATGGCCCCATCTATTTTGCCTTTTGGGTAATGGATCCAACCCCCCATCTTGCTCAGGGGCTTGCATGAAGCTATTGGCTCCCCTGACTGCAAAGAAACAGGACTCAACCCTGGATTGAGTGTTGACATAGGCACAGCCTCTCTAGCTCCTCAGGGTCATAGGTCCAAGCCCAAGTCTGAGAGATTTATTTGTAGATGGAAGCAAGTTAAGCCTCTAACCTGAGCCTGGGCTTATATTGCAGTATAGACGTATGCTGAGTGCTGTGGTACATCAGCCCCTTTTCAATATTAGTCATTGTGCTCCAATCTGCATGCTACTAGGTCAGACAAGCATGGTACTGGAGAGAGAATGTGGTCTAGTTTAGGGCACTTAAAGGGGAGTTGGGCTAAGACCCAAGTTCTGTTTCTGCCTCTCACTTCTTGTATAGCCTTGACAAGCCACTTCATCTCTCATTGCCTGTTTCCCGTCTCACCTGTCTACTCTCTTGAGACTAGACTCTCTTCAGAACAGGGATTGTCTCTCGTTACCTTTGTATAGTATCTAGCATGATGGGCCCAATCTCAATTCGAGCTCCAGGTACTACTGCAGTACTAATCAGGGCTGGAGTATCCGTTAGGCAAAATAGGCCCAGTGCCTAGGGCCTACAAAAAAGTTTAGGGCCTACAAAAAATTCAGAGCCTTAATTCATAATTGACTTGAAAATAAGAAAACTGCTAAATCAAACAATAATTAGCCGTCTTTAGTCACAAACAACATGCAATTAAATATTCAGCATATAGGCAATAGAGCATTTCTCCCTTGTATATTTATATACAAACTAATTTAAAGGCCTACCATTATGAGAGCGCCTAGGGCCTATGAAGACTTTAATCCTGCCGTGGTACTAATAACTCACTCTACAGCATCAAGGCTTTGGTGGGTTTCTAGCTGAGTATACACCTTCCCAGTATGTATCAGAACTCTTTTACTAGGGTTGACAAAGAAAAGGATACGAATACCCTAAATATAACCGCTCATACCGTTACACTAACAACTCAACATAGAAGCTCCTTAGTCCTGTCCCAGGAGGCAGTTTAATAGAAGAGTAGCAAGATAACCATGCCCCATTAGGCTCTTCAGGCTTACTACCTGGACAGCCCTCTCTTGTTCACCTCTCTTCTGGAAAGTAATTAGGAACTGGGTTCACAGGATCCACTGGTCACAGTTCAGTGTTATCATCTGTAGTACTGTACTCTCCAACATTCAGAGATTTGCAGTTGCTATTTGTCCCTTCCCCTCAGAGTCTAGATAGGAGGACAACAGACTTTCTGGGCCTCTAGGTAAGGTGTCCAAATATCACATGGGGGAAAACCCTGGCTTGTAGAAACATGCGTGGACTCCTTAGTCTCTTAACATAAAATTCACCATGAAAATCAAAGTTACAGAAGGTACACCATGCAGTTTATATAATTTGTACCTTGAAGTTGTATAAATCAAGGAAAATCTGACTGGTTCTAAACACTTTAGAGTGTATTTTCTAGCAACATAAATCTCAGTTTTTCCATCTTTTCTGCCAATATGCTGAGTGCTCACTTTTCCCATCTATCCAACACAAACTGCCCCAAAATCTTTATATTAATTCTTGTGTATTTATGCTATAGAAAATAATGTACACAAAGTGGCTGCATGGAAATAAAACAGCACTTGCCAATGACATCACATACTAGCTCTGGATATTGCCCCAGGTCTTTTCTATTTTGACTCTTATTCAGGACTATCTGAGCCCTAGTCTACACTAGGGAGTTATTTTGAAATAACAAGCAGAGTGTCCATATTACCAAGCTTGTTGTTTTGAAATAAGGGGCTGGTTATTTTGAAATAACTCCTGCTTTCTTTGGGGGAATAAGCTTATTTCAAAATAGTTATTTATTTCAGGAGTTATAATTTATTTCAAAATAATTTCCTGGTGTAGACATGCCCTGAGTGATACAGTTAGCACTGATTATGTGCAATTCCTTCTCCATTGTGAAACCTTTTTTTATTTTGATTATGATGCACTGTGTTTGTGTGTATGAGAGCATGGTTCAAGACGTGCACCAGCAGAAAAGAGTGTCTTAATTTTGGATCAACCTATGAGAAAGCTCTGTCTGTTCCATAAGAAATCTTTAACCTTGGTGGAGATCATTCCATCATACTAAAGGATCAGAACTGGGAGCTGCAGTCGTGGCTACAGAGCATAAGGGGATGTTTCAGAAATCTGCAACCCAAATTTTCATGATAAAAAGAAGCTTTCCTTCTCATTCTCTCTGCCATACCTCCCACTTCCCTTATTCAGAATAGCAAATAGCTGTGATAATTAGCATTGGTGAACATTTACAGAACCTATCCATCATTCTAATAGTATATCTCTGGGCAGTGAAGATTAAAAATCCCAGCCAACCTCACTAAGCACAGAAAAACAAGTAGTTAGTAAACAACTTTCATTTATATACTCAGTGTTAGAGTTGAGATCTACAATTCTAATAGGTACACGAAGTGTACAATGACGTTAGGATTTTGTTTTCAAAATAATGTGCAAAAAAACACAAATCCCTAATGCTTTCAAGTAAAAAATCTGGTTTTTGAGATTTTCTTTGCTATTTGCTTGTTTAATCCTTTTAACGTCTTTATTTGTTACAGTGGAGTTCAAGCACTGCAAACTAAGATAAAGGAATTTAGGTAACGAGAATGAAAATATCTAAAGTAGAGCCTCAAGACAACACTTTTTGCAAGGCTGTTAATACTGTCATGGATATGCAATAATCATAAATGGTCAAGACCACAGATACCTGGAAACTGTATGGTTGGGCAGCCACTCAGGAGAGGTTCACGTGCTTCCCAGCTAATTAACAGAGTGCCCACCCACAGCCAGAGGCATATACTTTTACTGGTGGTGTTCATACACACGTTTTCGTGCACATCACAAAACTTATTCTGCACATGGATGGAAAAACCTATCGGGGACATTGGTCAAACTGCATTTTTCACATATCTCTTTTAAACACAGCTTCTTATTCAGTACTGTAGCATTGGTTCAGTATACATTGGGGCACTGGCTCAGTATAATTTTGTATCTAAAAGTGCTGCAATATGAGTTTCTGTAGTTCCTGGGGGGGCAGGTTCGAGTTCTCAATGCTATTCAGCAAATTGTTTTTTTCAGTCCTATGTTTTATTTTTAAAACAAATGTCAAATACGACAACATCAGAGTCCAGCATGGTAAGGCTGCAGGTCCGACAACAGTTTTCCTGAAAATCTAATATATAAAGGAGAATGTTTGTATGTTTGTGCGCTAAGAACTTGGACACTATAAGAGTGACCGTAACCAAACTTTGCATGGGATAACCTTTCAGCCAGGAGAAGGTTTTAAGGTACTTTTGGACCCGATTGGGGTCCCACCCTGCAGCACCTGCGGCTCCGGGCGCGAACTGGTGCGCCCCTCCCACGTGTAGCCTCCCAGGACTCGCCCCCTCCCGCCCACGAGGTTACATAACGGACCCTCGTCTCTCCTCTCTCTCCCCCCCCCCCAGCCACCCACCGGCATGCAGTGCTCCCACCCCCATGAGCACAATGGCTCGGGCATCCGCCCTGCCCCCTGTGGCACCTGCAGCCCCGGGCGCAAGCTGGGGCGCCCCTCCCGCGTGTAACCTCCCCTCCACCTGGGGTCGCTCCCCACCTGCCACCACCCCCCTCCGGAAACCAAAGCCAGCCAGCCTTTCTGCTCAGCTTGCTGGGTTTATCCGAGCAGAAGGAATCCATGTGCCTGCTGCAGCGCAGGGTGGAGGGGCCAGTTTAAACCCTGGATGCGTTACGCTGCTGTGAAGCCAGCCGGCTGCTGTTCGTACTGTGAGTGGGGCTCTTCTGTGTCTGGTTCCAGCCATCGGGGTTAGATGTGAGCTCTGAGCTTTTGCTTGCCAAGGGAGGGCAGGTGGATCCCTGACAACCTTGCAAAGAGAAGTCCCCTTGCTACTGGCCGCATGACTGTGTACTGTTCTCCTGGGGGCTGGCTGCTTGGTCCTGGGGGGAAGAGGGTCCTGCTGCTCTCAGAGGGTCAGGTGTGGGCCAGGAGCCATCAGGTCTGTGGCCCTGGGGGTCCCCTGGCTCAGGGTCCCCTCCTTTCCTACATTTCCTAAATTTTGTTCCTCCGGTTTCCCGAGCAACGCTGGGTAAGTCCAGCTAGTATTAAAATAAAGATAATAGCAAAGAAGTGCTGAAAACTCCAGTTGCTTGTTACAAACTTCTTTTCATATGCTTGTATTAGTCTTTTTAATGACTGTAAAAATACAGTCATTAAAGGTGGCAGGTTAACCATACTGAATTTTTTTTAATCAGAGCTTGAACACAGTGTAGTAATTGTTGTTACATGATGTATTGTGCACTGCCAATATCAAGTTGGCTTCATTGTGCATCCTCTTTTCCAGAGTGAGAAATGTATTAATTTACCAGTTCTATAACTGGTATGTGTGTCTAATGGGATTTTGACAGTAAAATAGCCTATAGTGTATGATTTATTAAATTATTCACCACAACTTTAATCTCCCCTCTCCCTTAAATTTCAGAAACAGAATAGATGTTTTAGATCCTGCATATATTTTCATGGGCTTTTCACCAGCACTGCCAGACTCTATATCTAACCATCAAATACACTATATAACACCTTCTTGGCTCATGTAATTTTGTGATTAGAACAGCTTCCAACAATGACAGAAAGAAATGCTACAGAAAGGAAAAACCCTTTGAGGCAGCTAAAAAAATCCCTTCAAACAAATGTGAATTGTTACCTGTAAGAAATAAAAAAAAAACAGGCTTTACTTTGGAGACATAACTATATGTACTTAAATAAAGTGTGAGACTGGAGAAGTTCTAAACCAGAAGATTTTTGTGGACAGGCCTCTTTGGCTAAAGATAAATAAGCTGTTTTCCCATCTGCTATTATTCAAGGCAGAATTTTGGGCCCAGGACTTCATGCTATTAAAATAACACTATTTACCATTTTCACATCATATAAATTTACCCCAAGAGAATTCACATTTGTAAAGCATTTTGAGAAGCCTCATGTTACCGCCATAATATACAACAGGTAAATGTTATACTGCTTATCTTATCAGTGAGAACTCTGAGGTAGAGAATGATTTTTTTCAGTAAGATTTGGAGCACTGCAGATAACTCAGAAGACTGAAAAAAGCTAATTTTGTACCAACTTTAAAAAGGGTAATTATGAGGATGATCCAAGTAATTATAGGCCTATCAGCCTGACATTAATCTGGAGCAAGACTATAGTGCACTTGACAAGGGACTTGATTAATGAAGAATTAAGAGAGGGTAATAACAATTAATGCAATTTGACATAGGTTTAAGGAAAATAGATCTTTCTTAAACTTGCTTGATGTCTTTATTGTATGAGGTTACACGTTTGATAAAGGTAGTAAAGTTGGTGTAATGGTTAGACATCTGTATGATGTTTGACTTGATATGACATGAGATTTTGATTAAAAAAACTAATTATATAAACTGGATATGGCACACAGTAAATGGATTAAAAACTGGTTGACTGATAGCTGTCAAAAATGTAACTGTAAAGGGGTTCTCCCACAGGGTTCAGTTCTTGACCCTACTCTAACATTTTTTTCAATGACTAGGATGAAGGTATGCAATCATCACTGATAAAATTTGCAAGTGACACCAACATTGGGGGAAGCCCATTCTTGCATCAGTTTAACAAAATTAGAGAGACACCAAATGATCCTTTCATTCTTAGGACACTACAGCTGCTTTCCAGGAGATTCCTGGTGAGCCCCAGCTAGTGAGCTCCGACCTCAGCCAGGGAGCTCCAACACCAGCGGCAGCCAGGGAATTCTGGCCCCGTCCCTGGCTGTGGTGCTCAGCCCTGTTCTGTCTCCAGTGGCCGCGGAACTCCAGTCCCAGCCCCAACAACAGCCTGGGAGCTCTGGCCCCGTCCCTCCACCCCAGCCAGAGAGCTGCAGCCCCAGCTACGGAGCCAGGTGGCTGCACAGCTCGGCCCCGGCTGCGCAGCTCTGGCTGTGGCACTCTGGTCCCAGCAGTAGTGGGGCCTGTGAGAGCCCCAGGGGGGCTGAGGCGGTAGGGGGGGCAGGCTGGATCCCTAGCCAGGGGCAGCATGGCTACGAGAGGAGGGACCTTCCCTGGTCTGGCAAATCCCGTTGTTCAGGATCAGTCAGATCCCAAGGGTGCCGAACCAGTGAGGTCTAACCTATAGTAGCAAAACCAAGGCTGGTTTCATATATCATTGTCATCTATCCACAGGATATGAAAGTATGACTAAGACTATTTTAATGAAGTGATTGTGCTTTCTGGTAAGCACTGGAGAACTTGGAAGTAAACAATGTTCTCCATGGGTACACGAACCTGTCTGTAAACATGTTTCAGGATTAGACCTTTTAAAAGAAATTGTCACTCTTCAGCTTTTATCCCCCATTTTCAATTTAGTACTGGTGAAAGATGACTGATTAATAGACATATAAAAGCAAATCCTCTATGTACCTACAGAGAGTGGGCAGCCCTGGCAATATGTTCTAACCCAGACCTGGAAGAATTCTCAATGGGATACAATTATTTGGATTCTCTTATTATTTCAGTCCATTGTCTTTCCACTGCAAATGCCAGCAGGCATGCCAATTCTGGTAGCAGACAGCATAATCTGACAAAATTAAATGCATTTTACTAATGTTTAAAATACACACAGAGCAATAAATACAGGCAATATTTGGAAGAAGTGTTGGTGAAAAGCAACCAAATTCACTTGAACTGACCAGACTCTGCCTGCCTGCAATAGGTATATTGCTTAATGTAGGTGACCTAAGAACAAGATTTCAATTCCCTGTTTGCTATTTTTCAAAATAAAAAGGCCTGTGATGACAGGAGACTGGTAATTGCGAAGGCAATTATGCTGATGCTATTGACAGATGTTTGGGATTGTGCATTTCCTTGTAAATTGGTGCCATAGGAATACATGGTGCACTATATGACTGTAACATTCTTACTATAAATTGACCTGTGTAAACACTGAATGATCCTGCATGTGAATGGGATGGTGGTGGGTAATGGAGACCAGGCACACAGGCTTGGCATCTGTAATGCACACCCTGTAGCTAAAGTCTGCATGACACTGGCTCAGTGCTAAACCTTTAATCTCTCACCTTACAGCTCCTCCCTCAGGATGGGATCCATATGTAAATTCTTTCCCCAAAAACATTCTCAAAGAGTATATTTTACATAAAATGTATAAGCATTTAAAAAGCCAAATATCCTGCACAGCCCTTTTTCTCTTTCAATTTTAGATTTATTACCATGCTCTGGATACAGTTTAACTATAATTACTCTGTTGAATTGGGGTTTCGCCTGTCTCAAAATGATAGCTACAGCACCTTACTAAATGAACTAAAAGTGCCTAACTTCATTTTAGCTTCTGTTTGTATTCTTTTATCATGCTTCCTAAATAGCATCAGATATTCTGATCAGCAGTAGCTCTACTCTATAGGTATGTCTACACTGCAGTGTTCTTTCAAAATAACAGCTGTTATTTCAAAATAACTTTCCTAACGTCTACACAGGCAAACCGCTTATTTCGAATTTGGTAAACCTCATTCTACGAGGAATAACGCCAAATTCGAAATAGCTAAATCGAAATAAGCGCTGTGTAGATGCTTATTTTGAAAAGGGGGGCCTCCAGCCCTTCCCAGGGTGCCCTGGTGGCCACTCTGGGCCAAACCAGGAAAACTCTTCTGCTCCAACCCCAGCCCCGGAGCCCTTAAAGGGGTAGAGTCTGTTTGGCCACAGGGCCTGTGCCAGCTCCAGGTCTGCCAGCCCAGAGCCTGCACGCGCTGCCCCTGACCCAGTAGCCGCCATAAGCCAGCCATCCAGTGCCAGCCAGCCCTCTACTGCTCCCCAGGAGCAGTCTGGCAGCTCCCAGGGGCCAGAAAAGGCAGGTGCCTTCCTGGTCTAGTGCGGAGATCATGGACCTCATTGAGGTTTGGGGGGAATCCTCCAACGTCCATGGTCTCTGCACTAGACACAGGAACGCGGCCGTCTACAGGCAGACGGCTGCCAGCCTGGTCACCAAAGGCCACATTCAGACCCAGAAGCAGGTGCGCATGAAGATAAAGGAGCTGAGGCTGGCCTATACCAGGGCCACAGGGGGAAGCTCCCAACCAGGGGCAGACCCAGACCTCTTGCCCTATTTCGATGCTCTAGACCACATCGTGGGGGGCCGGACAGTCCGTGCCCCCGAGGTGGTCATCGACCCTGGGGCAGAGGGCCCTGACCAGGGCACGGAGGAGGAGGACGACAGCCAGGAGTTGCAGGAGCCTGGAGGGAGCATGCTACTCACCCAGGACCCCCGAGCCATCACAGCAGTCATGTCACCGCTGTCTTCTGAGGCTGAGGAGGCCTTGACATGTGAGTGCCATCACTGTCCCTTTATGCGGGGCAGGGGTGGGGGAGAGGGAACCCAGGGACTGCACGTGTGGGCCTTGCTGACCACGAATCATGCAGCAACCTGTGCATGTGCTGTGCCAGCCGGGGTATGTGGCCCCGGCTGGCTGCCACACAGGGGTCCTGGCCTGTTACCCACACGCATGTATGTATGAAGGCACATGACATACTCCTGACCCTGGGGAGGGACACTGCACAATGCACTCCCTCCAGAAGCCCCCTCTATGCAGACGCAGGGCACATCTCTCCTTTCCCCCCCACTCCCACACCCACAGTATATACAGCACAAGGGCATGGCTGCAGTCCTGGGCCAGCTCACACTCCCAGGTATAGCAGGACGTGATGGTGCAGAGACCTGCCATCCTCAGCTTGCAGAAGGGGACTGGGCTTCACCCACTGTGTCCCCAGGGATAACTGACCACTTCTCTTGTTTCTCCACAGCCGCACCAGCTACAAGTGCAGGGCGCACCACCCCGCCCAGGACTTCCTCCCGCACCTGGGCCAGCAGGTGCACCCGGAACCAGGAGTACCAGCGGTAGCACCTGGGGTTACTGAGAAGGCAGGTCAGCAGCCAGCTGCGGCGGGAGAGCTTGCGGGACCTGCTTGACCAGGGCCGTGCCATCCGCGACCACCTGCAGACCCTGGTGCAGAGATTGGTGCCTGCTGCCACTCCAGCCCCTGTGGCTGCCCCAGCTATCACTCCTCCTCGCACTCCTGCACCCTCTCCCACTTCTTCCTCCCCATCCGCCCAACCCTCCATACCCGCTCCCCTCGGGGAGGCTGAGGCCCCTGCATCCACAGTGCTGGGAGACAGGTGGGCCAGCAAGACCCCCAACCCTGAGCTTCTCCTCCCCCTTCCAGCTCCCTCCTCCCAGGTTTCCCCCTCCCCTCTCCCACCCTCATTTCAGTTATGGTCAATAAAGAGAGTTTGTTTTTGTCAACACGTGTTTTTATTTGACATCAGGAAGGGAGGCTAGGGAGGGGGAAGTGGAAGGACGTGAGGGTGGACTAAGGCACAAGGCCCCAGGGGGGCACGCGGCCCCAGGGGGCACGCCAGGGAGACTTCACTCCTCCTCCGTCAGGAATCTCTCCCGCAGGGCCTTCCGGATACTGACAGCCCCCCAGTGGGCCTCCCGGGTGGCAGCCATGCGGGGCTGCGCATACAGGCCAGCCAAGTGGTCAGCCTCTGACATCCAGGCTGGCAGGAAAGCTTCCCCCTTCCGCTCACACAAATTGTGCAGCACACAGCACGCCATCACCACGTGCGGAATATTCCTCTCGGAGAGGTCGAGGCGGGTGAGGAGGCATCTAAATCAGGCCTTCAGCCGGCTGAAGGCCCCCTCCACCATGATGTGGGCCCTGCTGAGCCTGGCATTAAAGGCCTGCCAGGAGGGGTTGAGGTGTTCCATGTAGGGCTTCATGAGCCAGGACTGTAGTGGGTAGACCGCATCCCCCACCAGACACACAGGCACGTCCACGTCCCCAACCCTGATGTGGCGGTCGGGAAAGAAGGTCCCGGCCTGCAGCCTTTGGCACATGGAGGAGTTGCAGTAGACCCGCGCGTCGTGTGTTTTGCCGCACCAGCCCACGCTGATGTCCAGGAAGCGGCCCCGGTGGTCAGACAAAGCCTGCACGATGACTGAGAAGGATCCCTTCCGGCTGATGTACAGGGAGGCCTGGTGGTCCGGGGCACGGATGGGGATGTGCGTCCCATCGATTGCCCCCCCGCAGTTGGGGAAGCCCAGGGTGCCAAACCCCTCGATGAGTGTCCACATCGGTGAGGCGGATGACTCTGCGGAGCAGCACTCTGTTGATGGCCTTGACCACCTGCAGAGGGACACACAAAACTGAGAGTCACTGGGGTGCCAGGGTGGCTAAGAGTGCTCCTTCCCTGCCACTGCCCCATGCCCCCTCCCCAGAAGCAACCCCCGCTGCAATCCTGGCCACCGCAGGCAGCCTGTAGCGTGGCTGGGACAGAACAAATCCTCCTGGGGAGGGGACATGCACCCCCTCCCCCCTTTTTCCCTAGGGCAGCCCATCCCCTCCTCGCACCGCCCCCTCCTGGCACAGTGGCCAGAGATTGCCATACCTGCATAAGCACTGCTCCAACAGTGGATCTCCCCACACCGAACTGGTTCACCACGGATCAGTAGCTATCCGGCATAGAGAGCTTCCAGAAGGTGATGGCCACACGCTTGTGGAGGGGAATGGCAGGCCTCATGTGCATGTCCCGTCACTGCAGAGCAGGGGCGAGCCACTCACAGAGCTCAAGGAAGGTGTCCTTTTTCATCCTGAAGTTCTGGGTCCATTGTTGGTCTTCCCCAGTGCTCCAGGACAATGTGGTCCCACCAGTCGCTGCTGGTGTCCAGACGCCAGATGCGGCGGGGCACACTGGCATCCGTGCGCTGCTGCTGGTCCTCCCCAGGCCCCGGGGGGTCCAAAAGAGGGCCTGGGTGTTGGGCTGCAGCAGATGCTGCCAGGAAGTCTCCAGCAATTGCAGCCAGGCTTGCAGCAACACATCCAAAATGAGCACCAGAGTGCCCAGGGGCAGCTCTGGCTCCATGGTGCCAAGTGCTGTGGTGTCCCAAGTCAGGGCAACCAAAGCAGGCAGAGACAAAAATGCTTTGCTGTCCCTCAGCAAGGTAGGCAAGCAAGCAGGGAAAGTTGAAAACCAGCTGTCCGGGGGGGGGGTCCCTTTAAGCACAAGCCTCAGATAGTCTCAGGTAGCAGCCACACAAAGCAACTACTGACCTGATGCCCTGCTGGGGCTGGTTTCAGCTGCCCTTAAATGCAATTCAGAATCCAATCAGTGTGGCTGTGCTATTTTGAAATGCATTTTGTGTGTAGATGCGTTATTTTGAAATAAGGTATTTCAAAATAACGTTGTAATGTAGACATACCCTAGGAGAATACCATGTTTTGTAATGCATAATGAAACTATGGTATTTGATTTCTCTGTGCTGATCCTTTAATTTAGCAATCATGCCTATGTATAGAGAAAGCATCTATTCTGTTGCAATAGTTGCTGCAGCCTACCATATACGGGAGATATATACAGAGCTCTCTCTTATATAGACTTTATTTTTACTTTAATCTGCTCTTTTTATTAACTTAGGAAGTAATTCAAACTCTATAGGGTTACTCTTCGGTTATGACAAAAAACACTCTATAGTCACCAATGATAATTACTACACTATCAAGACAGTAGCCTTTTTTTGTTCTTATACTACTTTGTTTTACATGAGGTTGCTTGGCATTTTTCTGGAGAGGGTGAAGTAAATACCTAAAAGTCATCCTCTTAAAAACATAGGAAATTAATAGAAACTTGGGGACGTTATTCCATAATTTCTACAATTAATTGGAAAAGATGCTAGAAAGTACACCTGTCACCATATTCAGTGTTTTCTACTTTTAGTAATTACAGTAGCTACAGATCCCACAATGCACTTTACTAGTTGTCCCAGTATTTTCAAACCAACATTACTGAGGCTGCAAATGATCACAGCTGCAGATGCAGTAGCTGTTTCACCACAGATGTAGTAAATAAACAAAGGCGGCAAAATAGATACCACAGGAACTGGAAATTCTTATGTAAGCAATAATATGCAGCAAGGATTTCTGTCAATTTCAAAGGCTCTTGCTCCAAGTACCCTACCAAGTTTCCACAGCAGTGACCCTTTGAGGAGGAAATACCAGAAGCTGAATTTGTGGATGGCTTTGGCCAATCCTAAGCAGCCCCCAAAATGAAGTGGATTATATTTAAAAGCAGAAAGGCCTGGTTTGGGTCAAAAGGAATCTAATTAATTTTTTTCTTAATTGAATGTGAAGATTTTTTCCATAGCTACGCTGGAGGTGAAGAAAGGGTTTTTTGACTGTGCCACAATGTCTCCAAAATGGAACTGTTCCAGGTGAAGGACAGTTAAGTTAATCCAGAGTTGGTTGTTGTGTGAGGTCATTCAAATTCAGACCAAAATTTTTGCCATCCTGAAGTTTACTCTGCCTGAGTTTTGGTAAGCATCACTTATATTTCAGAAGTTCTCGGAGAGCAATGGATTACAGTCTGGATTAATATGATGTTTACTGGTTAAACTAGTGGCAAAGCTGAGCCAGTTCTCTGTATAAACTATGACTATGCCTTTGTGAGGTCAGAATGCCGGTCTCCTTTACAGAACTGATTGTTTTATTGACAATCTCACTTTCTATTGCAGTGTGGGGAGATCATACCAATTAAGAATCAAGTGGCCTGTGATGGGGCATCTTTCTGGCACTGGGCCTTTAAGGGTTAAAAGCAGGCCTTGGGAGAAGGCTGGGTAAGTGGAGCCTGCAGCTGAAGCAGATACAGCCAATTAGGCCCCAGCTGGGGTTGTATAAATAAAATCTCCTTGCAGGTGGGAGAACACCTACTCTTGCTAGGAAGCAGGAGAGACCTGGCTGCTGGGGAAACTAAAGGCCTCCTGAGACAGAGAAGCTGGGGAGCTCTGGCCTGATCTCCCTCCCCAGGCTGCAGTGCTTGAGACAAGGCCTGAGCATACTAGGGTTGTGGGGAGACAGCCAGGGCAGACAAAGGCAGCAGGTCCACACCCCTTTGCCAGTGAGTAGCCATTCAGATTGCAGTGTGCCCCTGAGGCAGGGGCTAGATGAGGACTGGCAGTGGGTCACTGAGGCAAGGTGGATATAAGGGAATTGGGGGTTCCCTCAGAGGGGGGACCCCAGAATGCAGGGGCACTGACATAGGACAGTAGGGCTATGTCTACACTGGCAGGCTCTTGTGGATGCTCTCTTGCATGGGAAAGCTCTGATGGCCATTTTAGTCATAGGGCTTTTTTGTGCAAGAAATCCTTGCCACGCACCCACACTGCCCTCTTGCACAAGAGAGCTTACACTTGTTAGAAAAGGGCATAGGTCTTGTGCAAGAAGCCCTCTCTTCCTACACTTTACTGTAAATCTTCTTGCGCAAGAGCGGGCAGGCCGTGTAGATGCTCTGCGGCTTCTTGTGCAAGAACAGCTGTTTTTGCAGAAGAACCCACCAGTGTAGACATAGCGTAGGAGGGGGAAAGGGCACTGTGGGCAGGAAGGGATAGGGGGCTGAACCTGAAGAGGATCTGCAGCAGAGGCTAGGATGTTCAGTGGCAGAGGGCACTCTGAGGCTCAAGAGCTGATTTCCTGAGAGGCCAGCTGGAGGTACCATGGGGGTGAATGCTTGCCCCATGACATGGCCACTGGTGTGTGGGGTGGGGGGGGGGAGACAAAGTATAGCTCTGAGCAGTGTTGGAAAAGCCATCTTTAGTCAATGCTGAGACATTGTTTATGGGTTAGATTCTTATTTCCTTGAATAAGCCCTGAAGTGGAGTCAGTTCTCGAGAGAAAAAAAATCATCTATCCCACAGCTTGACCATCCCTTTCCCAGGAGCCCTGGACTGCCATTCACTGAATCACTAAGTAGTGTGTAGGGTCCTTGACTCAAGAAAAAACAAGGGTTTGATTTCTGCCATGGTTCCTGGCTTCCCTGTACTTGCTAACTAAACTCTTTTATAGATAACTCAAAGCAAAGCTAGAACCGGTGTTAGCCCCTAATACGCTAGCAGTTTCACCAGCAACAACAAATAATTATTCTACTAATGAGCCAAGTGATGTCAGCAAAAGTATTTACAAACACAGGCATCTAACATAAGCTTTCAACACTTCTCTCCCCCCCCCCCCCCCCCAATCTGTTCTTTCAGTGTTTCTATCTGGTTAGTAATACCCTGCAGCCTGTGCAGAGTTCTGTATGTCTAAGCTAGGCCCATTTATTCCAGGTTTAGTGAGTGCTGGGTTTGAAGGTTTGAAGATTGCAATTAGCAGTGTAGAAGGGGATGGAGGTATTGTTAGGGGAAGGGAGGCTGACAATAAGCTGTTTGATTGCTCAGAAAAGGAGGGGAGAGTTAATAGAGCTCAGAGCTATTCCTTCATTCTGAATGGTTTCTGTCAACTATACATATAATTCAAAAACACAAAATGATGCTCTATGTATGAGAGAAAATCCCACACTCTGATATACACTGTTTTGAAGGCTAAATACACAAACCAGCTTTGGAAGCAAAAATAATACAGCGTGATCAGTTGTTTTAAAAATACTTGCTGATGAGCCATGCATTATCAAAGTCTTTGTCAGCAGACAAACAGATTGTTACTGGACCCTTTTAATCAATGTAAAAGCCCAAGTTAACTGACATTAGTATAAATAGTTTAATGTAGTTACAATATCTCCCAGATTATCAGTATGTGGGAAAAAAATGATGCTAATCAAGACTAAACAATGCTGAAGAACTTCAGAAAAAGCTAAGAAACGTAGGTGACCAGGCAAATTGATGGCACATGAAATTTAATGTAGACAAATCAATGCAAATTAAAAAGAACAATCTGACTTATAGAGATGGTGAGTGTATGTCTACAACTAGATACCTGTGGCTGGCCTGTGCCAGCCAATTCAGGTTCACGGGCCTCACTCTGTGGAGCTGTTTTTCATTGTTCTATTAACTTCCAGAGTTGGGTTGGAAGCTATGCTCAGGGATTCTCCCGCTTCAAAGAGACTAGCTTTTATTTAAAAATGGATACAAAATAATAACTTCAATGTTATATTGCCGTTACATGAACCAATGTTATTCCTTAAATACCATTGTTGCACTCTGGACATCCAGTTTCTAAAGATATAGAGGTATGTAAAGAATTAGCAAGTAGTAGAAAAGGTCAAGAGAGGCAATTAAAATTATAGAAAGACTCTTCTGTAAAAATTAAATGAGGCAGGGGTCCCCATGGAAAAAACTAGTAAGCAATCATGTAATTATGGTTTCTAACATAATTAGAGCTGAGTGGAATTTTTCATACAGTTTATTCACTAATATGTTTCAGCCAACACAAAACTAATGGCAAATTTGTCATGAATTCGCTACACAGTTTTGGCCTGAAAAAAGTCATGAGTGAGGGGCACTAGATCCATTAAAGGAGGAAGTGGCAGTGCTGTCTTTATCATTTTTAGCCCCATTGTTACATCCCTTATCTAGAAAATAAAAAAGACTAAGGTTCCATTTCCCCAGCACCCGATGTACAGAAGAGATATGAATATGGGTGTCCCACCTCTCAGGAGAATGTGCTAGCCACTGGGATATTCTAGGCTACATCACCCTCAATCTCTCCTATTAAAGCTATGCCACTTTGTATAAATAAATAGTCATTGAAGCAGGGAGTTGAAGTGAGGTCTCCTTCATTCCAGACTAATGCCCTAAACACCTACAAGTTATAAATTAGGTGAGGGACACAAACCACTGTGTCCTCTGCTGGCCATTGTGTGAGTCTAGCCATTTATAAATGAACAGAAAAAAAATGTATCAGTTCAAACACATTTCATTTGACCCAAAACTGACTCCCTTGACTCACCAACATTCAATATGGTTTGTCCCAAAACACTTTTATTTTTCGTATCTACCAGCAAACTGCAAAATCAGTTATCCACCTAAATTTAATCCTAATGCATACTCACAAGTAGGATCAAATTAAGATTTTAGAGGAAACCTTAATTCTGGCATTTACTAATTTTTTGCACCATTTGATTTTTCAACATTAAGGTTCATTAGCCACTTTTTCTGTATGTTTGAAATGATCAGTAATAATACTTAGCAGTTATATAGCATGCTATTAAATGAAAATTGTAAAGAAAATCCCCGGCAATTTGCAAACCATAATTTTCTTGCATATTCAAATGTTTATATTTAATGGTCATTATTTTCCCATTTTACTCATAATTTTACCTCTAGGTTATATTATTCATCAGAATATATAATTCTGCAAGTACAGGTTCTTATCTTACGTTACTTTTAACTGCTTATGGTTTACATCTCCCTTCCTCACATTACTAGCAGTTTAGCACCCATAGTTAAGACAAGGAAAATTCCCAACATTATAAATTCAGGTGTAAATTGTAATGGAATTTTAGCACATGAACTCCTTATGTTAAAAGGAGACGTGTTAAAAATTTCCTAATCATATTACTTATGCAAATCTTTTAGTTTATGAAAATTGTTTGCTTTTTTTTTGACATTTGCAGCTTGATATCTACCATGGTGTCACCATCTAATTCCTACATAGGTAAAACAGCTTAGTTATACTGTTTCTCCAGTTACTCTTATAGTGATATTAAGGACACTGATAGACAAATATTTTGTTTTCTCTTAGTTCGGAATGAGCTACATTTTTTCAGATTTTATAAATTTTAAAAATTGTTTTAGGTTGAGATTGTGTGTCTATAAGCATGTAGTTAACATGTAGGTCCAAGTTATATAAAATGCACTAAAAAGAGCTCTGTATTGAACCTGAGCTTTATTTGAAATGGTTCAAACAGATAACACTACAATAATAGCAAGAGGGTGAAAGGTTTTGTATTAACATGCATGTTTATTTCTCTATCTCTTTCCTTTTGCTTTCCAGAATCAAGTATTTGTGAGAATCAGACAACCACATACGGATTTATCCATCTGTGGGTCATTTATCCATCTGTTTAGTGAATGGGAAATATTCATGAATCCTGGTAGTACCCCTATTAGCAAATTATCCAAATCACATGGAGAAGCACATAGGAAGATAAGGGTTAAATTCTTTTCACAGAGATGGTGCTCACAAATACTCTGATGAACTGTTGGAATGTGAAAGATATAAGGAAAAATACTTGACACTTAAGACATTGATTCAAATGTGCCATTGAATAATCATGTATGATGTGTGAAACAATCCAGAAAATCACCAATAGCAATATCCCAGCAAGGAAGGAATTATTTATAAATGAACACGTCTTTGCACATGTTCCTGTCACCACCAATGAAGGAGACCAGATTAAATGAAACTATGAAATCTTGAGCCCCTTTGGCACAATCAGATTAATTTCATATCTTCATAACTAGCTAGCTAGATAAATAGCGGGAAATTTCCCTTTGACAGCCTTCAAATTTCAACATATTCCTGAACATTCGTAATAGCACCATGTATTATTATTAATGAGGCTGCTTGTTACTATACAGTCCACAAAGGAAAATGGTCCTTTCCTCAGAAAATTGGGTATCAAGTGTACAAACTAAGCAGTTCATATATACAATGTCTTGGATAACCAGTTCATAGTCCAGTCACTAAGGGATGATATTTTAAGACATGGATTATTAATATTATTAATACTTCACAGAAGTGCATTTATTTCAGGAGAAATTTGAAGAAAGATTATGATCTGCTTAACAACGTAATCCTCGACAGACGTGGAAGGCTGCCCCAGATACAGGAGTGGCATGGAGGAATATACACAGATCAGACTTGGGACTGACTCATCATTGCCCTGTACTTTATGCTGTTGTTTAGACCCTTGTAATATCCGTGTAAAGGGAGTGAAAACTGTACTATTCTTATTGGTAGGGTCCCGTCCCCCCCCCCCCCACACACACACTTTATGCTAATGTAAATGACTACACAAAGTAAGGAGCAAGGGTAAATCAGGGACAAAGGGAAAGGACAAGAGCAAGTCCTGTGTGGTGCATGAAGGGGAATTGAACAAAATTAAGACAGAAAAATAAACAGCAGCGTAGTTGCGTACAGCCTTGAATATGAGGGTGAAGAGCTTCAACTTCAAGGGGAAGGTTCATAGGAGCCAATGAAGAGATACAAAATGAGGAGGGGCATGGTCTGAGTACCGGGAAAAGAAGTTTGTTTTAGTAGCAGCATTTGGTATGGACAGTAGAAGAGATAAATTAGAGGTCAGAGAAGATGAAATTGTAATGGCTGTGATGGGAAATGACCAAGACATGCGCAAGTGTTACAGATGGCTCTCTCAAGAATGAGGAAAATTATCATGCAATGTATTGATTGCTTAGCAGCCAATACAAAATAATGTCAATAATCATTCCTCTTTACACATTCATAATTCTTGGAGGCAAAGAGGCAGAGAGTCAATTTTGGATTATATTTTTCTAGAAGAGGTTTGCAAGACACTGACAAGAATGGTGGGAGGTGTGAAAATGTTATTGATACTGACATAAGATACCATGGTATTTATTAAAAAAAAAGCATTTTTGGGGTTCAGATGGCATGTCCTCTTGTAGTACAAAGTTTCCCACTATTATTGCTAACAGGATATAATGTCTGAGCAAGACACTCACACTACAAGTCCATGTCAAAGAGTGCACGCACAAAAAGAAACAGGCAATATACAGCCTATGAACTATCAATTGACAATGAAGGTTGCTTCTGTCTTCCCATCCACCCTTTAGAGATTTTTTTCCTTAGTCTTAGGTATTGAGTACAAGCATGGATAGGTTATAACACTGATTTATCTGATGGATTACTTTATCAGTCTTTCCCATACAACTGTTTCATTACTGTGCCTTAAACTTGTCCAGGGAAAGCCTAATACATTGCAACTGGCACATTCTTTGTTGTCAGTGAGGTAAAAGTTTAGCTGCATCAGTCTTGCTCTTAATAATTGTGATGATGATGATGTTAGACACAGGTCCAAAAGACAGCTAAATTTCTCTTTGTCAGCAGAAAACTTGGCACTGCCATATTGATTTTTAGGCTTCATTGTAAAAGACTAACAATTCCACAGTCTTTATCAAACAAACTGCTAGGAGGTATTTACATTGTTTTATTTTTCAAAACTGTTTCTAAAAAGATAGCCAGCTGGAATCTGTTGTTGGGCTCTGTGTATGTGTTGTGGGGGAGGAGGAAGGAGTAAGATGGAGGAGAGGACAAAGAGAGACTGGACAGAATTGGAGGAGTCTGAGGGGGCCTCAGTCTCCATATGTATTTCACCAAGTATAATTGCTTTATTCTGGAATAACTTTTGTAAATGAGTGTAAGATTGCATGTGAGACATTGCAGGTCAGAGAAAGCAATTTTATGGTTCTTGTTTTCATTGGCAATTGTAGAAAGTTAAAACCTTTTATGACTTCATCCTGAATGTGCTATCATAACAACTTATTTTTGAATTGCTGCCTTTGGAAAGTATACCATGGAAGGATGCATTTTCCTCACTGTTAGAGCCCTCACGAATCAACAACACAACTTTCCATACATTTTAACCATCTGAGAATTTACTCTGAGCAGCTTTGATATGCTTGATTTGAGTTGGATTCCAAAAGCCATTGTGACCCTGATCATTATTTTCCTACTCAAGAAAGCTGACACACTGAATTTCTATTTGTCGGTTCACCACTTGAATAGATTTCTTGAGTGAGGATTTCAGAAACTTCCAGCCAAATAGGTAATATCCTTGTTTTTACTGACAAGAAAATCCTGCCTGCTCCAACAGATAGAGAAGCAGCCCTCTAATTTTTTTTTAAGTTTTAACTTAATTCTGCTTTGAGATAGTCAGTGCTGTCTGTATGATCTATGCCTACCCAATACATATTAATGTCTAAAGAAGAGCTGTGTTTTTCTATCAAACCTATAAATATCTCTTCTAAAATAAGTAGTATCTCATTTTTCTGCACTTACTCTAGTTTGTCAGTACTCATATAAGACTTTAGACAAAAGAGTCTAGTATCACTGTTATTCTTTACAACCAAAAAGAATACAAAATCATTTGTCAACCTCTATTGACCTCTGCTCAGAAGTCTGACTTGGAGCTGTGTGACAATTAACCGTGCCATTTAACTTGAAGCAATATTGTCAAGCTGTAAGAAAATCACTGTGTACCATTGTTCACTGAGTATTTGTATTGTTTAATGGAAGAGGGCTTACTTTCAATTCTAAGCGTTCTGAAGTCATTTTTACACAGCAGTCTTAGAAATGAAATTTCCCAATTACAGTATAAATATTCTCTGGATACCATTTATGCTACAGCAGTTACACATAGCTGTAATTCATGCTGAAACTTTAATTATGCATCTGTGTAATTTCACATACAACTGGAGATTGACTTAGACTGCAGCCATATATTGCTGGAGCACATACTAGTAGCTACCATGCGAGTGGCATACAGTTGGATATGTCTCGGATGTTATGCTGAGAGATGGTTTCTGCCTACAGGGGATCTTTTCAAATGAAGCCCATAAAAGTTTGTTTCCAACTCTGTACAAAAAAATTCACCCCAAATAACTTCAAATCTTGATTTTCAAATTATTCAGCCCCAAAAACTGACTGTTTCCTCCAAATAAGCAGCCAGCAGTGAATGAGCACTACTCTCTGAAACCTTCTTTTCTCCTCTAGCTGAGACTTTCCTGTACCCACCACTTATGCCTCACCCCAGAGCAAAAACAATACAGCCGAGCAGTGACCTCAGTGAGATTCCACCTAAACACAGAGATTCATTCAAGCAGTTTTCAGTGCAGATTGTGGCCCCTAGCAGGAATGAGTTGAGAGAAGTTCTACCCAAGAGACCCATTCACACATGTAAAGGTGCATCTACATTTCTCAGTGGAGAATCAGAGCTTTAGTGTGGCTGAATTCTAGTTGCAAAAACGGTGCGGTCAGGGTCATGCATGTAGTAAGTAATTTTCTCTATGCCAAGGGCCTCAGGAGGATTGTTAGGAACCTTGTCCTCCTGCTGTGTCAATCAGTTCCCCCCATAAAGCACACCATGTGCATTGCATTTACTGGTCTGTAATTTTCTGTCACCACTAAAGTAATTCACACAAAACAATTGTGTGTGTGGTCCCAGATTTGAAGGGTGTAGTCAAATCTTTCTGTCTGGTTCATTTAATTGCCTCTGTGCCAGGGCTCTAAGGAGGGGTTTGTGGAACTCTCTCCCCCTGCTGTGCTAATAAGTGGAGTGAGTCTCACAATACAAACTGGCAATGAAAAGCAGAGGGCAGGAACTTTTTTCAGACAAATTTAGACCTCAGGTAGATGCATGAGACCAATCATCACCAGCAGAGCTTCAGATCCACAGCTTGGCATTTCTGCTAGTTATGTATCACAGCAAGTTACTTTGCAGAGTAAATTGCCTGGCTTGCCTGTGTTGATTGAACAAGTCATATTCAAGGTCTTGGCCCATATCCTTCAGGTGTTTGAGAACCTGAGCCCAGATATCAGGTGGGGGAACCCCCCACCTAAAGTTCTGGAATTGAGACCCAGGTTGACAACTATACTCCTCTGGCACAATGGAACTTTCTACCACAACAGTAAATCTCGCCTGTCCATGAGACAGCCTTGCCAAGGGCTAACCAAATACAATGGGACTGCCACAGGAACAAAGGACCATCACAAACCTCACTGCCTGTCATTCCAAGTGTGCTGCTTCCACTTGACTTCTCTAATATGAAACACAGAACAATGCATACATGCTAAAAAAAAATCCACCCCCCTCCTGCCCGAATCCTACCAAAATAAACAAACCCTATGCTGTGCATCCAATTCTCAATCTGGGGAGAGAATGAGAATGAAAATAAACTTCCCATGACAGATGGAGGGCACTTAGATACTACCTCAATGAGAACAGTACAAGTTGGACCTCCCTGGTCTAGCACCCTGGGGACCTCACTGGTTCCAAATGAGGGAATGTATCAGACCAGGGGACGTTAATTCCAGCCACCCTGCCACCAGTCTGACTGGGCTCCCAGCTGCTGGCTCCCCAGCTGCTGGAGCTGTATAGGAACATAAAGAACACAATAAAATAATATGAGCAGGGCTGGCCCACGATGTTTTGGCACCTGAGGCGAGGAGCTCAAATGACACCCCAATGCCCCCTCGCTTGGGCCAAAACTTTGAAAGGTCTCAATTCCGCCTTCTTCCTTTTTTACTCCTCTCATGGTACTGCTCTGCTACCTACCCCAATAAAGGAGAACTAACAATTTAAAATGCCTTGTTCAAAAATGTTAAGTAACACTTAACTTTCAAATGCCTGAACAGCAAATGTGACTTTTCTTGTCTGCATAGTAAACACTGGCATTTTTATCTGTTTGAATAATCAAAGTGGTGCTTTCTGTGCCTTCTTGGTTGCAAAGATTTGAACTGCTTCCTGAAGGTTCACAGCCTGGGCCAGCTCATGTTGTATTGAGATGGTTGCAAGGCCGACCAGCCTCTCCTGTGTCATTGTGGAGCGTAGATGTGTTTTTATTAACTTCAGCTTAGAGAAGCTGTGTTCTCCACTGGTAACTGTTACAGGAAGTGTTAGAAGTATGCGCAGAGCAACAAAAGCATTTGGAAAGAGGGTGGTCATCTTATTTGTGCACATATTCCAGAACAGCCTTTGGAGTTGATCCTACTGAAATGGATCTTGAAAGGGCTTTCAGTTCATCACCTAAATCACTTGCATCAATATCGTGCATGTCATCATGTGTCAACACTGTCTCTAGTGCACTGCACTGCTGGTGTAGGTCTTCTTCAGGTACAGTGAGGAGTTTTGGAATATCATACAACATCCCAAATATGCTGCTGTGTTCCTTGAGCTGAATGAAATGTTCTTCACCTGACTCTATTGCACACTCTAGCACCTGGTTAAAGAATTCAACTTTGAATTGTTGTTTGGGGTCTCTTATGGGATTATCCCATGCCTCGAAGACATCAAAATGTCTTCTTCGGTGACTCTTGTATTCTTGAATGGGTGGGAAAATAGCTTCAGTGTGAAGTTCCTCTGCCAACTTCTGTGCACTCTTCAGAACATTTTGAAATCCCTCATCTGACCGGTAAGACTGTAGGTATGACTTTGCTTTGTCCAGTTGTTCCATTGCTCCAGATATATCAAGGTCAACACCTTGAGGTCTCTTGCTTACAACATTTATTTCAAACAGTATGTCATGCCACAACATTAAGCCACACAGAAATTTGAAGTTATTATGTATGTTTCTGGTGATTCCATTTTCCTCTGCCACTGTTCTCCCATGAACAGTTCCTGTCATAGCATTATCTTCCATAATAGCAGCTATGGCATCATCTATCTTCCCAATTTGGTGTTTGATAGGCTTTATCACCTCCACTTGACTTTCTCATCATGTGGCACTCAGTGATTTCAGTGTCAGAGAGGATGGTCCCAGATGTTGCTTCAAAATTTGCCATCGACGAGTTGATGCAGAGAAAAATACATAGCTGCTTTGAATTACATTAAAAAAATCAGCAGCCTCACTAGAAGCTGATGCTGCATCACTGACCACCAAGTTCAATGAATGAGAACTGCATGGGACAAAAAAAGCTTGAGGGTTTAACTCTCGGATCCATGTCTTCACTCCTCTGTTCTTTCCTCTCATGTTGGCACCATTGTCGTAGCCCTGACCTCTCATGTTAGCTATCGCAATTCCTGTATCTTCCAGCTTTTTAAGAAGCATATTTGTAATACCAGCTCCTGTAGTATCATCAATGTCAATAAATTCTAGAAAATGCTCTCTGACAGTCACCATTGCAGGGACATTTTCACTAGGTTCTGTTGTTGTTACAAAAGGCACCATTAAAGTCATTTGTTCCGTATGGCTGATGTTAGGTGTGCAGTCCAGAATAACAGAGTAATATCTTGCTGACTTCAGATCTGCCACAATCTTGTGTTTGACTTTTGCTGCCAGTAACTGTATGATCTCATTTTGAATTGTTTTTCCAAGATAGTGGTGTGTGTACATTTCTTTGGTGACTCTTTTTAGATGCTCCTGGAGTACAGCATCAAACTCAGCCATCAGCTCCACAATTTTAAGGAAGTTTCCATTGTTTGGCACATAGATGATCTGAAGTGCCACGCAGTGCTAGGTTTTGGGTAAGCACGCATTTTCACAATGGCAATGAGCCTTTTCAGAACATTTTGCCAGTAAAGAGACTCTGATGCAGTCTTCTCTTGATGCTGATCATCTATGGTGGCCTTTAACCTTAGTCTTATCTCAAGCTCTTTCCACCTATGGAATACACTCTGGTGATTTGCTGCCTTCTCATGGCATGCCAGATTTCTAGCCAGATTTTTCCAGTCCTTTGTTCCTGTAGAACCCAATGTGGCTGGAACATTAGACTGGAAGAGTTTGCAACAAAAACAGTATGCAGCATTCTGGGTTTTTGAGTACATAAACCATGGCCTCTCCACTTTGTCACTATTGGGGATTTCACGCCAGTAATGTGTTGGATGGAAACTTCTATTTTCATTGTCTTTGGGGAATGTGAAGTTTCTCACTTGCTGTGGCCCATGCAGTACAAGGAAGTCCCTCAGGCTACTGCTCAAGTGAGTCCACAATCCTGGATCATCTAGCCTTAAGGAACTAAACTCAGCAGCAGCTGTTTCTTGCGCCTCTACCACACTCTTCTCTGATCTACTCTTTTCTTCAGGAGTGTGCATGGTTACATCCATTTGAGATGGAGATATGAATGCTGCAGTAGTTGCCAGGTCACCTGCACTCTGACTAACTGGAAGATCAGGCATCTCCTCACCACTCACATCCTCACTGGGGCCAGAAGCTCACTGTGAACATTTGTGTCTATGTATCTCAGGAGAGCTCCTTCCTGCTTCGATAGAAAACAAAGGAAGCTTTTCTTTCTTTTTCTGAATGCTGCCCCAGAGGGGCGTTTTCTTCTTTCACTCAATGACTGCTGTTCTGTGCCAGCTATAGTGGCTCTCAACACTCAGTTGAAGGGGACAAATAAGCAGGCTGGTAGCAGGGCCTGAGTGAAGGAAGATATCAGCGTTTTAAGGGCCTAACTGGCTCCTACTACTTCAGTTGGCTGCCTGTTCTGCTCAAGTGGGTTCAGGGAAGCAGCACGAAACAAGAAGCTCCCTGAGAAGCTGGTGTTAATCAGTCCATGCTCCTTGGGGTGCTAAAGAGGTACAGAAGAGGCTCCTCCTCCTCTCTCTCCCTGCAGCTCCTTCTGCTTTCTGTTTTTCCCTCTCACCTTTTCTCCTGCCTGCCTGTTATCTCTCTTGTGCCCTCCTTCTTCTAGCACAGCGCTCCACCATCTCTGTGCATCTAGAGCAGAGAGAATACATATGCACCAGCAGCAGACACAATTTTCTACACTCTGGGTCTGAGTGGCGCCCCTCCCCCCCCCCACACACACACAGTCTCGCACCTGAGGCGGCCACCTCAGTTCACCTCATGGTAAGGCCAGCCCTGAATATGAGGCTTTCTTTATACCTTTCAGACTCTGTTTTACATGGACAGATTGGTAAATGCATGTCAGTGAGACTCAGCTTTAGAGGTCAAAATGCAAAGAACAAATAACACCCAGATAAGGTAAACAGACATAGCAGAAACAGGATTGGAGAAGGCCTGTCTGGCACTTTCTTCCACAACCTCAGGATCTGGATTAGATTTAGTGTGCCCTACCTCAATATGTTGCTGTGGAGAGCCAAACCGGGAGTACTAGGAAACTCCCCAGAAGAAGCAGATGGCTCACATGCTACCATTAGATTGAGGCTCAAGTGAAAAACTCAGTGAATTATGTTTTATCTGGCTGCTAGTTTAGATCTCCTCCCATCATAGGTGGCAGAGTGACCATGGCTACAAGGGAATCACCTGCACACACTCAACCTGTGCACAGACACGTATGTCAAGTGACACTGTGGCAGGCTCCTCTAAATCTGTGATGAGCTTAGGTGCGGAGACAGGTCCAGCCCTACTGGACAGAAGGCCACTGCTGATGGCTTAGCACCAGGCAAGCTCCATCCCCCAAAAAGAATATTTTCAACCATGTCTCCCTTCCCTTTTCCTCATAGCCTTTCCTCTGCCAGCCTCACTTTCCCTCTCCCCCATCTCCAGCCTCTGCTCCCCTTCTATTGCCCCTTCTTTCCTATCCCCATCTCTTCTCCCATCTCCCTTTTCCCCCTTTGTCTTTCCTTCTCCTTTCCTACTATTAACTCCTGTCTTTTGCCCTGCTGCAACCTAGACTCTGTAATATTGTTTTTTTTAAATAAATACCATTTATACCTACCCTTTGTTTTCCAACTTTCAATCAGTTACCAATCCGTGACAGGACCTTCCCTTTTATCCCATGGAAGCTTACTTTGCTCAAGGGCCTTTGGTGAGGGACCTTGTCAAAGGTTTTCTGAAAACTATATCCACTTCATCCCCCTTGTCCACATGCTTGTTGACACCTCAAAGTATCCAGTTGATTGGTGATCAAAAACTATCTTGGCTTTTCCCCAATAAACTATGTTCATCCATATGTCTGACAATATTTTTCTTCACTCTAGTTTTAACCATTTGGCCTGGTATGGAAGTCAAGCTTACCAGCTTGTAATTGCAGCGATCAATTCTGGAGCTCTTTTTAAAAACTGGTGTCACATTAGCTATGCTCCAGTCATTTGATACAGAAGCTGGTTAAAATGATAGGTTACAAACCAGTTACTAGTTCTGCAAATGCACATTTGAGTTTCTTCAGAACTCTTGGGTGAATATCATCTGTCCAGGTGATTTATTACTGTTTAATGTCTGAGTTTGTTCCAAAATGTCCTCTAATGACACCTCAACCTGGGATAATTCCTCAGGTTTGTCACCTAAAAAGAATGGCTCAAGTTTTGGAATCTCCCTTACATCTTCAGTGGTGAAAACTAATGCAAAGCGTTCAAGGCCAGAGCTGTGATATCCCACAGAACCGTGGGACTGGAGCCCCTGGCATCCAGCAGCAGCCTGCAGCAGCACGGGGCTGGGACCAGAGTCCCTGGCAGCCTGCGGCAACCCACAACAGCACAAAGACAGGGCTAGTGTCCCTGGCAGCCTGTGACAGTGTGGGACTGGCACCAGAGTGTCAGCAGCACGGGATTAGGCCAGAGACCTCCTCAGTCCATGGCTGCACAGGGCTGGAGCCCATGGCATATCAGACTGGCCAGGACCAGGACCAGCAGTGGGGGGGCTAGAGGCAGGGGGGGCTGGCCGGGGTGGTAGCAGAGCCAGCTGTGTTGAGGGGCAGTGGGCTGGGGCAGTGTTTCTTAACCTTTTTTTATAAAGTACCCCCTTTTTCAAAAAAAAAGTTATAAGTACCCCTAGTACCTACAGTTTTCAGACATACACAAAAAAAATTCTACCATTGCAACACATTTGTTTAAACAACTTAATTGTAGCTGGGTGGGCGATGAAATTTTTGGGTGTAAAGAGTACAAAAATAATAAAGCGCTGTAAAACTTAAAACCAAAATTCAGTTTTCTCCAAATTTCAGTTGTGTTGATGTACCCCCCCAGACTTCTCTCAAGTACCCCTGAGGGTACTGGCTGAGAAACACTGGGCTGGGGGACCGGTGGCAGGGGCCGTCCTCTGGTCTGACAAATTCCCTCATGTCCCAAGGGAGCTGGACCGGGGAGTCCAATCCATATTATTTTTTCAGATTTTGGCTAGCTATTCTTCAAATTCTTTTTTGGCCTTCCTAACTATGTTTTTACACTTCATTTGCCAGAGTTTATGCTTCTTTCTATTTTCCTGACTAGGATTTAACTTCCACTGTCTAAACTATGCCTTTTTGGTCTCTCACTGCTTCTTTATTTTATTGAACATTTTTGGATTTTTTTTTTCTAATTTGGGGAATACATGTAAGTTGCGCCTCTATTCCAGTGTCTTCTCTATTCTAAGTTTCCATGAAGCTTGCAGGGATTTCACTTTTGCCACTGTACTTTTTAATTTCTTTTTAACTAACCTCATTTTTGTGTAGTTCCCCTTTCTGAAATTAAATGTTACAGTGTTGTGCTGTTTTTGTGTTTTTACTACCACAGGGATGTTAAATTTAGTTATATTATGGTGACCCTTGCCAAGCGGTCCACCTATATTCACCTTTTGGACCAGATCTTGTGCTCCACTTAGGAATAAATCAAGAATTGCCCCTCCTCTTGTGAGTTTTGACATGTATGCAGTCAATATGGGTATAGTCAACACACTACTCCTATCCTGAATTGACATGTATGCAGTCAATATAAGTGTAGTTGAAATCCTCATTATTATTGTTTTCTAATTTCAATAGCCTCTCTAATCTCCCTGAACATTTCAGTCACTATCACCATCATGGTGAGGTGGTCAGTAATATAACCCTACTGCTATATTCTTATTACAGCAAAGAATTACTATCCATAGAGACTCTATGGTACAGTTGGCTACGTTTAAGATTTTTGCCTCATTTGATTGTACTCTTTCTTTCACATATAGTGCCACTCCCCTACCACTATGACCTACAGCCCTTGGGTATGCCTCAAGGGACTTTTTCCCTTCATTTTTATGCTTTTTTTTTTTCCATTTGGTTTATGGTTTTGGTGTTTCGTGGTTTAGAGTAATCTTTTTGTTGAGATCTCTCTTCTTTATTATTCCAGATTTATAGGACATTTCTTTGAGTACATTCCCTTCTGTGCTTAAATTTAGTGGGTTTTTTTTTTTAATTTTAAGATACTTAAAGGCCTTTGGACATCCATAGTTGATAGCTAAATTTTTATCAACAATAATAACTAGGTCAAGTCTTTTCCAGATGCAGTATTTTGTAGTTTATCTTTCCTCTGATGTGATACTTATTCATAGACTTAGTACGAGCTGTCTCGCAATGGGATTTTTAAAATTACCCCTCTCTTACAACTGCCTCAGATTTCACATTAAAGCATGATCTTATGTCATTAGTGTCTCAACAGCGTGAAAGATTTCCCTGATGCTGCTGTGTGCTTGGCTGGACCATATTTCCTAGGGAGAGGAGCAACTCTGACACAAACCAAATCAGCTCTAATGTGGAAATAGAACAGAACAAAGGAAGATGGCGAGGGAGAGTGCAGCAGGTGGGGAAAGTAGGCCAACAGCCTCAGGTGGAGATAACTGGCTTTTTTTTTAACATCAATTTCTGGTTTTCAGTTGTAGGCCAACCAATGAAACCCACATTTCAGTAATTAAATGGACACAGGAAACAAGAGATCTCCGTTCAGCAAAGGGGCCAGCAGGGGAGCAGTCATTTAATTTAATACATAGTGAAAGAAACCTCTATGGGTAAAGCTGTGAAATTGTGACATGACTACTGTCGTTGTTGTTCTGTATAATTTTTGTTCCACCTTCTTCCATGCAGTGCAGCTTTCCTAAATCCAGCACTTAGGTATGCTGCGAGCCTTAATTCCTCATGCAAATAGTTTGAGAATTAGCAGCTATCACCCAAAGTAGCTGAGGTAGTGGTCACATTCAAAGACAAAAAAAATAGGGAGTAAGTGATTCAGGAGATTTGATCTGATGAGAAGTTAGCCAGCTAAATAAATTCAGAACCCTGGGATCTAAAATTAGACTTATTTTTACAGACCACACAATCTAGTATTAAAATGCATTTTAAGGGAAGAGGCTTCAGTTTTCATTAAAACTAAATTTGAGATAGGTAAAGTTATAATTTAAATAAATCCAGTACATCTCCTATACACCAAAAGAGATGAAATCTCCCTCACAATCCAAAAATATCTGTGTGGAGTTTGAAGCAAGTGAAATGAAAATGAAATCTTATGTGCACTGAATTTTTTTTTTTAATATTTCTCTACTATTTTGCATCATGTTTTAATTAAAGGAAGAACAATACAGAGATTTCTGGGGTTCCTGTAAGATGTGAAGTTCAGTCAGCCAAAGTAAAAGGTTTCCAATTTTTTTAAAGACATTACTGTCCAGAATCAGCAGCATTTTCTGTATAGGGAAGGTAAATGTAATTGCTAAATAAGCTGGTCTGACATCCTCATCAGAATGGTACAGAAGTTAGGTATCCTCAGAGTTGCAGGCCTTGTTTGCATTACAAACGCACACATACTGAGGCATAGTCACTTAGGGAAAGGAGGTAGGAACTGTAGATTAAACTAAACATGAGCCACAGGAATCATCATCTGTATATGAAATCTTTTCTTCCTAGTCTGATATTCTATATCTGATCAAGTGCAGTATTATAGGGATGGACTTATTCTGACTCAGCCATTTCAGCTATAACTACATGATCACCTAATGTCTTGCAGGAAGCACACACACAAAAAAAAAAAAAAGTCCTGCATGGGTAGTTACACATCCAACCAGTCACTCCATGAAGATATCTCTGAAAGCTTTAAGCTATAATAAGGATGGACAAAAATGTCTTCAAGTAACTCATCACATAATTTCTGAGGAATATTACTATCAAGCCAATGAAAAAGTGTTGGAAGAAAGAACCAGAAGTTCTTTGGAAAATGCTACAAATGGACAGATTTAAAAAATAATTCAAATGAACTATGTAGAACAGTGTAGTTTGCTGATAGTCCAAT
Source organism: Pelochelys cantorii (assembly GCA_032595735.1). Classification (NCBI taxonomy): domain Eukaryota; kingdom Metazoa; phylum Chordata; order Testudines; family Trionychidae; genus Pelochelys; species Pelochelys cantorii. Next base: position 97,314,343 of record CM064331.1, on the reverse strand, counting down.
TACTGTAAATTAGCAAATTTAACACACGGGTTATACACGTTTTTACAACCCACCCACCCCCCCGCCGTGGCATTTACATGTCCGAGTCTTATACAAGTTGATTTTTACTTCTTGGAGTCCCCCTGGGAGCATCAGTTCCCCTAAGCGGCTCTGCCCATCCCCCCATTAGAACTGGGTCAGTTCCGCTGCAGGGGGGCAGGGAGGGCCTGACGGGCTTCCAGCATGCCTGCGCTGCACTCTCCATTCCCCCCACCCAGAGGAGAGTGGGTGGCACCTGGCTGTGGCTGCGCAGGATGGGCCTAGGTGCAAGCGCGGCTCCCTCCCCCCCCTGCAGGCAGGCCGGCTCGCTGGCAGCAGGATGACCGTTGCCTTGTGTCTGCTCTTTATGCTGGGTGGCTACCTCCTCACCTCAGGGCTGCTGTTCAAGTGCCCAGGGCTGCTGCACCAGTCCAAGCGGCAGCGCTTTCGCTGCCGCCACTCTCCCACCGCAGCATCAAAGACCACCTTTTATGAAGGTGGCAGAAGTCGCTGTAGGTTATATATGTCTGCAGGTCATCTAATTATATTTTTTTTAAAACACATGATAGAAAAAACGCAGGTAATACATGAGTGCGTGTTATACATGGACGCAGGTTATAATCGCTAATTTACTGTAATTTTCTTCTAGCCTAAGCAGGTGTATCTTAATGTGCTGCAGTGATGTCGGGATCGTTATAGACTCATTTTTAGGATCGGGTTTCAACACAGAAAAATGTGGAATTCAGTGAAGAACATAACAAAATGTTTTTACAAGCAATGAATCAAGTGGAACTTATGTTTCTATCATGCTATTATGTGGCATCTCGCATGTTATAGTTTTCCCCCTCCCACTTGTTCATAAATAATTTGCCATAATTGAAAACAGAAAGCATGACTGTGTAAGCCTATGTAACAAATAGTGAGAATGAGCATACTATTAGGAAGCTCAGGTTGAGCGTCATGCAGTGATCTCTATTCATAGCGTTTAAAAAAGTGTCATTAAGAAAGAGAGGAAAAACTGTAAAGCACCTGTTGGAAGATGTGTTGTAAGCAAATAATAGTGCATCGAAAAGTATGGTTTTTTGATAATATATTAATCTAAAACTATTTTTACCATAGGGATGTTAAATGAACTAGTCAGGTCCCTTTGAAGTTGATCTCTGATTTTGAAACACATCAAAAGATTCCAGATCAGTAGACTGTATTATAATTATTCTAATAATTAAAATTCATAAAAATCCAAAGCAATTAATGACTGCTGTACTGGATCAAGCTCCAGACACTTACAAAAACCCTCATTAGTTTGGGAATATACTTTTTGTTGTAACAACCACAACAGGCAAATATGCACACTATTGTTAATTGAGTCTTACTAAGAAGCAGATGGCAATGGCAGCACACAAAATTCAGCTCTTTGCTCGATTCTGAAATGCTTTTGAGGGGGATTTCAGGGTACCCAGACTATCATTATTACATGCAGCATACATTTGTTTAACAGATTTTCATGGATTACTAAACAGAAAAAAGGATAGTCCTATATGATTGTTGTACATTAATTGAGCGTTAATTTATATTGTTCTTGTACTACAATAAGAGTGGGATAACTAATTATATTAAAAAGGCAACAAATGTTCACTTAGTAAAAGGAAATACGTTTCTTACAAAACACATAGTGTGACAGAGCAGGGGTGCCTACTGGAGACCGGGAGGTGGGCGGGCGTTAGCCCATCCACATCTAAAGGACCTCCCCTCAGCCTATGGGGAGGGTCCACTGAGCCCAGGAAACCAAGTAATTACTTGGGACAAATAAAAAGAAAACAGGGACGGGTGTGAGGGTCAAAGGGCTAAAACAAGGGAACCGGATGGGGACACCGAGCAGAGAACCCCGGACAGCCCCCACTGCCCCTCGAAGGTCTCGAGAGAGCCAGTGGATGCCGCCCAGTGGAACTCTGCCCGGATACGTGAGCGGATGCAGGAATGGAAATAGGCCCCAGAGTTGCAGGCCCCTCCCTTGGCCAGCCTCTGCTCCCTGGTCTTATAAATTACCATCTTGGCGCTAGCCAGGCGGAGGTTGACCAGGAGGTCCCGCGACTGTGGGGCTTCAGATGCGGTGTGCATAAATTAACAGGTGAGGGGAGAAGTGCAGCCAGAACCTCAACAAAAGGTTCTGGAGGAGCTGAAAGAGGGGCTGTAACCTAATGCACTCGAGGTACACGTGCGCCAGGTTCTCCCTCTCACCACAGAAGGGGCAAGTGTTCGGAATGGAGGTGAACCACACCAACTACACGCCCGTGCTCACAGCTTCGTGCAGGATTCTCCAGATGATGTCCCCGGTGGGCCGTGGAACTAAGGTGGAATAGAGACTGTCCCACCGGGGCTCCCCACCCTCTATTGGTGGTAGGAGGTCACTTGGTATCTGGGCGGGACACGAGGGTGGGGAAGTGGAGCGTGTGAAGCACGAGCGTGTACAGGTGACTCTTTGGCACGGTTCGGAAGGGGACTGTCTGCAATGCGTGCAGCCAGCTTGGGTGACGAGGGGGAGGCAGTCAGGGAGGTACGTGGGGCTTAGGGCCGATGGATAGATCTGGCGGGCCGGGGGTGAGGGGCGGGCGGGGTGCACCCTCTCGCAGGACCTTGTCGAGATAAACCCGAGCGGTGGGCGGCAAAGCGTCCTTCACCTCCTGAAGCATGCACCGGGGAGTACGAAGGGTAGAGAGCCCCATTCGCTGGGCGAGCGCCCGAGGATCCACCCAGTCTCCCCGGTCGTAGTCCAGGAGGTCTCTGATCCTTGTGACTTCTGCCAGGACCAGCCCCTGGTGCACCAAGGGGGACTCCACCGCCTGCACACGTAGATGGGGGATTGTGTAGCAGGGGCTCCGTGAGGAGGTCTGCCCCCACGGTGGCTCCCAAGGACCTGGTTGCCTCTAGCAGCTTCCAGGCCCGGAGGAGGTCCTGGTAGAAGGCCGGCAGCTCGGAGAGGTCTCGCGGAAGACCTCTCACATAAAGGAGCTGCCGGTCATATCGGAGCCCTCGGAAGCGGCGAAGGAAAGCGTGCGCCAGCGTGCTCCATGCCGGACTACCTGCATCAAGTAGGAGCCTCTGCAGGGCCCGGAGGTGGAGGACACGAATCCGTGGGCGCAAACATGTCAGGCCCTGCCCTTCCTCCTCCAGGGGAAGATGGAGAACCCCTGCAGAGACCCAATGCAGTCCTGGCCAGAAGAACCGCAGCAGCAGCTGCTGGATCTGATCCAGAAAACCCGAGGGTGGGACCAGGGTGCTGAGACGGTGCCAGAGCATGGACAGGACTAGTTGGTTAAGTACCAGTGCCCTCCCACACAGGGAGATGCACCGGAGCGGTCCTGTCCATCTCCGCAACCGCTCAGCCACCCTGGACTCTAAACCTTGCCAGTTCTCCGGCAGAGAGGGATGCGTGGCAGAGAGAAAAATGACGAGATAGAGCAGCGGACCCGCGCTCCACCTGATGGCCTGAAGCGCGGGTGGGAGGGAGCTCGCCTACCACCAGGCCAGAGCTCTTGACCCAATTGACTCGGGTGGAGGAGGCCGCCGAGTAGACAGCTTGGCAGGCCTCCACCCGCACCAGGTCTCCCGGGTCCTGGACCACGAGGAGCATGTCGTCGGCATATGCCGACAGGACCAGCCGCATCTCCGGCTCACAGAGCACCAACCCCATCAACCTCTTGCGAAGAAGACGGAGGAAGGGCTCCCTGGCCAGAGCGTACAGCTGGCCTGACAGCGGGCAGCCTTGACGTACTCCCTGCCCGAAGCTGACCGGTGCGGTCAGGGTCCAGTTGAGCTTGACCAAACACTCTGCGGAAGCGTACAGCACCTGGAGAAAGCCCACAAAGCGGGTCCCGAAGCCGAAGGCCCGCAGAGTGCCCAGGAGATACCGTGGTCCATCCAGTCCAACGCCTTCTCCTGATCTAAGGACAGGAGGGCGAACGACAGACCATCCCTACACCCTAGCTCTAGGAGATCCCAGACCAAATAAAGGTTGTCGAAGATGGTACAGCCCGGGATGGTGTAGGTCTGGTATGGATGGACCATGTCCGCCAGCACAGACTTGAGTCTCAGGGAGATGGCTCTGGTGACTATTTTATAGTCTGTGCTGAGGAGCGAGATGGGACGCCAGTTCCTCAGATCGCGGAGGTCCCCCTTCTTGGGCAGCAAGGCGAGCACCACTCGCCTGCACGATAAAGGGAGGACCCCGCTCTCCAGGGACTCAGCCCAGACCTTGGTAAGGTCCGGGCCGAGGACGTCCCAGAACACGCGGTAGAACTCCACGGTCAGCCCGTCCATGCCCAGCGATTTATTGGTGGGCATGAGACGGAAGGCTTCCGAGAACTCGGCCAGAGAGAGAGGCAGCTCTAGCCGGTCTCGGTCGCCCGCGCTGACCGTCAGGAGTTCATTCCAGAGGACTCTGCGGGCATCGGCGTCGGTCGGATCCAGCGAGAAAAGGGAGGTGTAGCAGGTGCGAGCCCTTCGCGCATCTCCACCAGATCCGAGAGGGGGGCGCCATCCTCTGCCAGAAGGCAGACGATGTGCTTTTTTGCCCCCCTCTTTTTCTCCAGGGCGTAGAAGAAGCGGGAGCCATGATCCATCTCCCTAAGGAAGTAGATGCAGGAACGAACAAAGGCACCCCGGGCCCGAAGGTCGTCGAGGGCCCGAAGTTCCTCCCGCTTCTCCCGGTATGTTCCATAGAGGGGTGGATCTCTGGGGCCGGTGGCCAGCCGCCTCTCTAGCTCTAAAACCTCCCTTTCCAACTGCTCTATCACCGCATCCCTCCGCCGCCTGGCCCCCCGGGTGTAGTTGCGGCTGAAGAGCCGCGTGCGCACCTTCCCTGAATCCCACCACCGCCGCGCCGAGGGAAAGGCGCACCGCCGCCCGCACCAGGCCAGCCAGAACTCCCAGAAGGATGCTACAAAGCCCACGTCCTCCAGAAGGCTGTTGTTAAAATGCCAGTAGGCCGGCCCCGGCCTCTCCGAGGAGAGAGAGGCCGTCACGGCCACCAAGTGGTGGTCCGAGAATGGGGCCGGTCGAATGCTGGAGGAGTGGGCTCAAAAGAGATGATGACGTGAGAGATAAATGCGGTCCAACCGGGAGTGAAACGACCATTGACCCTCCACCCGGACGAAGGTAAAACGCTGCATCCTCGCCCGGGTGGAGGTCACGCCAGACGTCCACCAGGGAGTGTTGGTCTACAATCTCCCTGAGGACATCCATGGCGGCCGGGCACCGCTCAGTCCCCCTGCGGTCCTGTTCCTCGAGGGTGCAGTTGAAATCCCTGCCCAGGACCAGGCACTCGTGAGGATCCAAGGAGCCGAGGAAGGCAGCCGCCCGCTGGTAGAAGAGAAGCCTCTCCGGGCTGGATGTCGGGGCATAGATGTTAATGAGATTTAATGTTAGCCCCTCTACCCGGACCCGGAGGTGCAGCAGGCGGCCTTGCACAACCTCGGCAGTCCCCAGCACCTCAGGCCGCAGGTTCAGGGAGAACAGGGTCGCCACTCCAGCTTGATTGGCCGACAGGTGGCTGAAGTACACCCTGTCTCCCCACTCCAGCCGCCAGCTTGCTTCGGCAGCCGATGCAGTATGGGTCTCCTGCAGGAAGATGACAGAGTACCCCCCCTCCCGAAGGAAGGAGAGTGCCCGACACCTGCGAAGACCCAGCCTGCAGCCCCGGGTGTTCAGAGTGGTAATGACGAAGGGCGGCATCGAGAGGGCTGGGGAAGATCCTCGCTGGCAGGAGTGCTGACAGTCCCCATTGGACCCCGCAGCAAACCATGACCATACCCAAATGTAAGCAGGGCATCACGGAAGCCACGGGCCCGCTGGTAGGCCACAGCCTCCTGCCACCCAGTCCCTTTGCCCTCCCCCAAAATGGCCCTTACAGTCTGGAGGATGAGATGAAAATCCCCCCAGCGCTGAAGGGGGAGAGCCACTTTGTTCTTGGAGCCACGAATGTCCTCCAAGAAGCTGCGCATCTCGCCCCTCAGCGCGTCAGGTGTCGGGGCCTCGGGCCAGACCCCTCCGCTTGCCCCGCGACCAACTGATGCGGGAAAGCGGGGACTCTGAAGTCCCTGCTGGGATGACGACAGGGGTAGTGGTGGAGGGAGGACAGCCCCAGATGTGCTGGGAGCGGGAGAAACAAAAACTGCCTCCCGGGGGCCAACGTCTGAGCTGAACGTGGCAGCCCCGAGGGTGGCAATAACAGTGTCAGGGGAGGAAAAGAGGTCAGGGAAGGGATCAGGGAAAGGAGGAAGAGATAGGGGATTAGGAAAAATACAAGGAGGAGGGGGAGCAGGAAGAGAAGTGGGAAATTCGGTTGGAAGAGGGGCTGAATGGGGAGCAGGAGTAGGGTCTGAAGCCTCAGCGGTAGAGGCACCGGGTTGCAGTGTCTCCTCGCAGGGTGGGGATCGGTGGCAGTGGTGGGGAAAGTTAGTGTCTCCCCAGCGCCAGGCTCCAGAACTGCGAGGAGTGCAGCACCGGAGGCTCCAGCACCAGGGGTAATGGGGAATGACGGGAACTCCCGCCCGCTAGGATCCCCCAGGGGTTCGGTGGCCGAAGTGTTGCCGATGGCTGGGCAGTTGGTTACACCCTGGGACAACCCAGAGGCAGGGAAAAGGGAGAGTGGCGGGCTAGAAGGGGAAGGAGAGGCCAACTGTTGTCCCTCCAAGGCATGTTTATCCCCCTCTGAGGCAGCCGGGGTTAACCCTAAGGCCACCACCTCTTGGGAGAGGAAGGCGAGCCCGCTGCCCGCCGCCATGTCATCGCCCTTGTTGGCGGCAGGGTCAGCGGTCACCCTCACAGCGGAGGTGGGGACGGTGGGAGCATCCCTGTGGGGACACTTTCTTGCAGGGACTCCGGGAGGGAGGCATTTACCCCTTCCACAACCGCCACAGCCACCTCAGCTGCCTCACGGCGCTGTGAAATGTCCGGGGGCTCAGAGGGGGGGGGGAATGGCTCCGACGCCAACCCCTGGAGGCACAAGGAAGGTATCTTCCTCTTCAATAGGTGGGTGGAACGTCGGGCTCGTTTACGGCGCCTCCCCATGGCAACCTCCCAGCCCTCAGAGGAGGAGAGTTGGGCCCGATTAGGGGAAGAGCCAGGGGGCGAGGGCAGCGGTGGGAGGGCGAGGGAAGATGGGGGCTGGGCAGCTGGGGAAGGGGAAACCTCCCCCTGAGATAGGCTCTGTCCGAGTCCAGTCTCTGACCCCGCCGCCCTCTCCTCCGCAGGCCCGGCCTTGCCGCTTTTGGTGGTGGCAGCGGCGCCCGCACGCTCGTCTGGGCCCTGCAGAGCCCGAGCGGGATTGACGACGGTCATGGTTGGAGGAGGGGCGACCCCAGGGTCTAGACCATCAGGGCCACCGGCAATGGTAGGGCCGGTGCCCTCCCGGGGGTCGGGGGTCCCGAGTGCATCTCCGAGCCGGGCCAGAGGGCAGTCCCTTCAGATGTGCCTCGTCGCCTGACAGAGAAAACACCGGGCCTCCCCCAAGGTGTAATATACCTGGTCCTGGGCCCCTTGATAGGGCACCAGAAATGACCCTTCTAGGGCTTCTCCACCACGCCCCGCTGGCAGGAGTTGGATTTGCACCTGCCGGCGGAAGGAGAGAACGTGGCAGTGGGTAGGGTCCTTGCAGCCCAAAGGAAGGGGACTAAGGACTGACAAGGGCCTCCCCAGGGTGGAGAGGAAAGGCAACAGGGCGGCATTGGGGAGGAAGGGAGGAACGGAGGAAAAAACCACCGTACACCCAGGTCCTCCAGAGGCTCGAGTGGGACGTGGACTCCCTCCACCACCAAACCCTTCTCCACCACTTCCTGGGCGGCGGCCTCCGACGCCAGGAAGAATACCACCTTCCTGAACATCTTGGAGGCCGCCACCTGGTGGCCGTGGGCCCAACCACGCGTGCCAACACCCGCACGTAGGTCTCCACGTGGGATGAGCTGCTGGAAGGAACAGGGGGACAGGAAAGAGGGGAAGCCGAGGCCGCGGCAGGGGGGTGAGCCTTCGCCACAGGAGGTTTTGCCTTCCGGGTGGGGCTCTTGCCCTTCTTGGTCCCCTGACCCTTCCTGCCTTTCAGGGAGACTTTCTTGGAGGTGACACTGGTGGCAGAAGGTGCCGCGGCAGGAGCGGTCGGGGTACTGGGATCTCCGTCCATGTCCACCACCTCCGCTGCATGAGTCGGTGGCCTGGCAGCCGCAGAGGGTTCAGGGTTCAGAGAGGCAGTGAGGGGGGGGTGGGCAAGGGGTGGTAGGGGCATCGCACGACTGCCCCTCCATTATGTTCATGGATGGAGGGGCGGGGGGAGACAGAAACAGACAATTAGGGGAGACCAATAGTGCCAGGGGGTGGAACAAGGAGCAGGGGAGAGGGGGAAGAGAAAGGCTCACCACTCCCCCCGCTAGGCTGAAAGCGGTGAGAGGGCAGCAACGCACATGGGAGCAAGGGGGCGGTAAAGGAAGAAGGGGTACAGCTCCCAGTACAGGATGGTAAGAGCGGCTCCTCCAGCTGCACTGGGATGTGAGATGTCAATTATTTGAAAGACATGTGGGAAGTGAAACGGTGCGTGGGGGGAGGGTAACTAAAGGAGAGTGGGAGGCTCAGGCACCAAATGAGATGACAAAGGGAGGCATGGGCACACGAAAAGAAGAGAGGGGAATGCAGGCTGTGAGGAGGGGTCTGCTCAAGAAAGCAGGGGGCAGCAAGACACTGCGGGGGGGGGGAGGGGGGAAGGAAGCTAGTGTGCCCACAGGTGCCGAGTGGCAGGCTCACTGCACCAGCTGCAGGACCCACCAGAGCAAGGGAGGGGTGGGGAGGCAAGCAGTGGGGCCAAGGATGGAGATGGCCCCTGCAGCACCTGGGGCTGGGGAGGAAGCAGCAACAGCAGCAGCAGAAATGCAGGGGAGACAGCAGGGAACAAAGGGAACCACCCCCCAGCCCCAGCAACCCACAAAAGCTGTGCCAGCTGCCACCTTGGGGCCCAGATGGCAGGAGGCCCCCCACAAACTTGTGGAGGGAAAGGAAGAACCCCAGGAGCTGCTGTAAAGCAGCCCCCTTACCTCCTCCACTCCAGAGGGAGCAGCAGCTGCAGGAACGGTGAAGTCCAGGCCTGCAGCAGTGAAGACAGGGGCCAGGCAGTCCCCAAAAAGATGGAAAATGGGGGTCCCATTCCCCCCCACCAGGATGAGGGCAGAAAAGGCCCCCCTATCCACCCCCACCAGCTCCTGCAGCCAGCTGAGGGGGGGGGCGGGAAGAGACTGCCTGCAAACAGAGCAGGCAGAGAGAAAAGGGGACCTGGCCCAGAATGTAGCCAGGGCCTGCCTGCCTCAACCCCAGCAACCCCCCACACCACTCCCAAAAAGGCAAGGGGCGGGGTGCAGGGAGAAAAAAGCACAACAAGCCCAGACCAGCAGCCTGCTGTGCTCAGTGGAAGAGTGGTTCCTCTCTTCACCTCCAGGTCACGAAACAGAGCAGGGGCAATACAGCAGGTGAAAGAGCTTGGTGGAAGAGGAAAGAGGCAGCTCTTGCAGAGAGTCAGCAATCCTGGCTAATTAGGGGCAGCTGAGATAGAGTGGCTGCAAAATCAATTAAGGCCCAGGTGAAACTAATGGGGGCTGCCTGGAGGCCTATTTAAGAACTCTCCCTGTGGGTGAGGAGAGGGCTGAGAAGGAGTTTGGAGAATGGTGAAAGAGTGTGGAGAGAACTGAGAAGGAGTTTGGAGAGCTGTGAAGGAGTTTTGGAGAGGGGAGGAGGAGTTTGGAGAGAGAGGCACACCAGAGGAGCCAAGAGAGCAGCATTGACCTTGTTAAACATGACAGGGAGACAACAAATCTCAGACCAAGGCGAGTGAGCCATATACTGTGACTCCTAGACTGTGGGACAGTGGGCTGAACAGGGGTTAGGGGCCCAGGATTGAGACTGACCCTACCACAGTAGTTAACCTGTAGAATTTACTAACATAAATTAACAGATCCAGATAAACCCAAGGCTCATCTATAGTCTTTACTTCACCCTACTAACTCATATGAAAATTGCAGTGTCTTCATTAGGCTCTTACCTCTTGTTAGTTAGCTCTAAAACAAGGTAAGAATGCAACATTTTTCCTAGTGAAGATTAGACCTTGAGAACATAGAGCAGGGACAGTCAAACTGTGGCTCACAAGTCACATGTGCCTCTCTTACTATTAAAATGCTGCTTGAGGAGATTAAATAATGCTCCCCGTTATTTCCCCATTCTCCACCTACCAGACTGGGTGGCAGAGCTCAGAACCTCTGCTTTGCAGTGGGTTCATGGGGTAAAGGCTTCTTCCCAGTGGGGAGAGAGGTCCTGGGGCTTCAGGCCATCATGCACACCTTTTAGGGCTCAGGGCCTTCAGCAAGAGCAAGACTGAACCTCCAAGCTCCATCACGTGCCTACTGTGGAGCTGAAGCCCCAGGCCCTAGCAAGTGTACCTCGGCTCTCAGATTTCTGAAGATTATTGTTTGGGACTTGGATAGAGGATGAATATAGCAGCTGTTTCCACTGGAGTACGATAATTGTATCCTAATAAAACAAATGTTTCTTAGTCCTTATACACAAATAGACAATCAAAGAGCAATAGTTTGTTGTTCTCTACTTCCAAGTGGACTGCTGAATTCAGTTCTGATATCCTGGTCTCTGTAAATGCACAGGGGGGACTGGCGACTCAGCCAGGAGTCTGTGCAGGGAGTTCTAGTCCCTGCAGCCGGGCAGTAGCAGGGGGTGAGCCCTGATCACGAAGCTTGGGGGACAGCAGTGGCAGCCTCAGAGCTCCAGCATCCAGAGAGCTCTGTCCCCATCCACAGAGCTCAGGAGCAAGCACCGCTAGCCAAAGAGCTCCAGCCCAGGTATGCCAGGGCAAGCAGGAGCCCTGGCAAGGGGCAGCAGGGCAGCACAGGCCATGTTGGAAGGGACCTCCCCTCACCTGACAAATCCCCTCGTTTGGGACCCGTGAGGTCCCCAGGGTGCCGGATGATGGCCATCCAACCTGTATATGTTATATCTATGCTGTTTATAGGTGACAGCGTATTATTCTAAATTATATCTGGATATCCAGTATCAGGTTATGCTGCAGTAAACTGGAATGCATCACATTACATATGTTACATTGCATTTCAATTTGGGCATATTCCCATCTAACTCCTTCCTTTAATTTAGCCAGTAGAAGTACTGCATATTACCAACAAAATATTTCTAAAATAGCTTCGGGGAAAGGGAATCACTGTGAAGCATCCTGTTACCCAACCTGCTGGCTGAGTGCTCAAGTCAAGAAGAAGCAAAAAAAAAAAAAAAAAGAGGATTATCCAGTATCAAAAAAAGAAAACAAATGTATGCACTTCATGAATCTAATGTGTGACACACCACTTCCCGGAGGTCAGTTTTTGAAACTGAAGTAGTCACTTACCTTGTCATTAATCTCAATCTCTTTTTTTTTTCATATCAAGGATAGTGCACCTTATACCATTCCCTCCCAGCTGACTGTCAGTATCAGGGCTGTCCAGACTAAACATGTTTAGTGCCAATTCAAATAAACCTTTAGTAACTCTTCCACAGACAGGCAAGACCTTAAGCCTCTAACCCAGAGAAGTCACATCTTAAAACAAAACTGCACTGTGCTGTGTAGCCTTTGGGACTCAGAGAGAAAATCCCTTGCAGTTCCTCTGTTTCTTTTTGGAAGGGAGGGGATCTTTTTATAGCGTGTGCAAAGGTTTTTGTATTTTCTGACTGATAAGTTTCATGGGAATGTTTATATAGCAAGCACAATCGGGAAGAAAAATATTGCTCTAAATACAAAAGAAAAAATGGGAGTTAAAGTTCTGGTGTGACAGTACACTGGCCAATCTGTAAGGATGGCTGGTTTCCTGAAAATCAGCACATTGCAGATTTTTCCCTAAGTCATGTGGCTCTGAAATTATTAACAGATACGTAATTTTAGCCTCTCCTTTCTTTCCTTCTTTTGTTTTTAACCTTGTACAGCCACATGGTGAATTCACACGGTTTCTAAAGCAGATCCCTTTCAGTGATAGATCTTCAGGCACCCTGAAGCTTGTGTTAATGAGAAGCATGGGTTTTAAATCAAGGCATCAAAAGAACAATTTTCTTAGAACATTATCCTGTAAGGGCTCTCAGAAGTAGCTTTCCTCTGGGTTTAAACAATCTATGCTACAAACAGAATCTCTCCAGTTAGATTTATGATGTGAGAAGTAACACCATTTTGGACAAGCCTTTGGAATGAATATAAGAACAGCCATACTGGGTCAGACTAATGGTCCTTGTAGGCCAGTATCCTGCCTGTGATGGTGGACAGTGCCAGATGCTTCAGAGAAAATGAAGAGATCAAGGCAACTTCAAGTACATTTTTGCCGCTAACCGAGCACTCAGTTCAGCCTTGTGTCCAATTTTCACGACAGACTCCAAGAACATCCATGGTTCAGCTATGGCTAATTCTTAAGTCTAACTTAGAAGCCAAGAAATTCTCTTCTCTACTCCCATTTCCTGTTGAATTTTGGCAGTCCAATGTGGAGGAAGAAGTCTCTATAGAATGTGTACTACATATATTATGTATAGGGCTATCAATTAACCATATCTAACACAAGTGATTAATGCAAAGTAGATTAACTAGATTTTACAAGATAGTCATGATTAATTACAGTTTTAATCACACTGTTAAACTAACAGAATATCAATTTAAAAGCATTATAAATATTTTAATGTTTTGCCACATTTTAAATATATTGTTTTCAATAAAAATACAGAATGCAAAGTGCACACTATTCAGAGTATATTATAACAGTGCTATGTGAATGCCTGTTTTCACTGGAAGCAGGCAGCTTTATCTTCCATAAATGTAAACAAACTTGTTTGTCTTAGTTACTGGCTGAACAAGAAGTAGGACTGAGTGGACTTGTCAGGCTCTAAAGTTTTACACTGCTTTATTTTAGAGTGCAGTTGTGCCAAAATAATAATTCTACATTTGAAAGATGCACTTTCAAGATAAAGAGATTGTACTACAACAGTTGTATGAATTGAAAAAAAATTACTTTTGTTTATCTTTTTAATAGTGCAAATATTTGTAATAGAAAATAATAAAATGAGCCCTGTATACTTTTTATTTTGTTGTAACTGGAGTCAAGATATTTGACAATATACAAAAACATCCAAAATATATTATACATTTAAATTAGCATTCTCTTAGACTATCTCTACACAGAAACATTATTTCAGAAGAACGTCAGTTATTCCAAAATAACATAGTGCACATCTACACAACAAGCCCATTATTTTGAAATAAACTCAAAATAATGGGCTTCTTACACTGACTCCTGTAACCCTCATTGTATGAGGAGTAAGGGAAGTAGGGGGAAGAGTACTCTATTTCAAAATAACTGTTGTGTAGACATCGCCAAAAGTCAAAATAAGCTATTTTGATTTAAGCTACGCAATTAGCGTAGCTCAAGTTGCATAGCATATTTTGATTTTAACCCTGCTATGTAGATATGCCCTCACTGTTTCCCAGTGTAAACTGGGATTAATCATGACTTTTTAAAAATCTCATTATTGTGACTTTTTTTTTAGTTGTTTGCCAGTCCTAATTACATACTATTGTCCTGGACACTTAAAACTCCCCCTGTTCCGCAAGGGACTTTCCTGCTCCTCAGGGAGCACTTGGTTGAATAGCACTACATTCCTTAAAAGAGAAACTCCCCAAAAGCTGTAGCAATTTTAAAGGGCCAAGATTGTAAATCAGCTGAGAAAAGTAACAAAAAATACTATCATTTACAAATAATTTGGGCTGGCTCTCAATGGCATAACCATCCCATAGTTTCAGACATGAAGGGATCAAACTAGGAATGGGTGAAGCAATGAGGATAAAATAAGAACCGGTCTCAGCATTCACCCAGTCTCTCTTTTTGAGGTTTGAAAAGTATAGCTGCTTGACTAGTTGGTTAATTTAATTTTTATGCCTGTGGTGAGCTAACATAAAAAGATTATTTCTGTCCCAGCCAGAAATGGGAAACACTGCACATCCCATTTGAAAGACTGTTCCAACCTGCAATTTCCCATTGCAGGGACAAACACAAAAGTGAGACAGTTGTGTCATGGATGGCCATTGCACCACTCTAATTACTTAGCAGCAAGGCCATTTAAGTTCCATACAAAGGGTACAGACAATTTCAGCATTTGAAAGAAAGAAATATGGAGGAGAGCCCAAAGTTGTTATACTTTCCAGCAACAATTTTTTGTAACACCAGTAGTTACAAATACTGCACTTCTACTTCTCCTTGGGTGTATCTAGACTTTGTCGACAAAAGTGGACTTTTGTCGACAAAACTATACCTGCGTCTACACTGCTGTCAACAGAACTCAGCAATTTTGTCAACAGCTGTAAACCTCATTCTATGAGGAATAACGCCTTTTATCGACAGAGTTCTGTCGACAGAAGGCGTTATTGCATCTACACTGTCCTTTGCGTCTACACTGTCATGTCGACAAAGCGGCTTGCTTTGTCGACAGAATTGGATGTAGTCTAGACACTTTGTCAACAGAAGCTTTGTCAACAGTATCTGTCGACAAAACTTCTGTCGACAAAAGCCTGTAGTCTAGACATACCCCTAATGTCCAAAGAAATTTGTGTTTAAAACTGGACTTTTTGCTTCCTTTTTCCTCCCCAGTCATCTATAAAGCTGGTGGGACTGATTCTCAGGTGATGTAAATTATCATAGCTCTGTTAAAGTCAGTGTAACTATGCCTGTTCATACTACATGAGGATTTTGCTCACAGTGTTAGCATTCACTGAGGCTCTAGAACAGACCAATGGTGCTCAAGCAATCCCATCAGACTTTAAGAGTGTTTCAGTGCTTTTAGGGTTTAAGTGTCATGATAACCAATAGGAAGAGCTTCCGAAAATCTTGCCTCTGCCCCCTGAATATCTACAAAAGCCAAAGCTTTTTGTGTCTCGTTTCTGTAGCTATTCTATATTCCAGTCTATGTGTTGGGTCTCTACATCCAATAGCCAATGGACAAGCATCTCCTATTCCAGTGTATTACCATAAGCTAACCAGAAAAGGGTTTTATGTATTTTAAGTACTAATTAATTGTATTATTTATTCCATATCATTGCTACCTAAGGGGCCAATCCAACACATGCTAAAGTCTATGGAAGGATTCCCATTGACTTCAGTGTACATTCAGGCTCTAGTGCCAAAAAATATGAATCACTCTAATAACTCCAATCTATCCACATCAGTAGGAGATGATGAATGTGACAAAGCAATATCTGTACATAGGCATTTATTAGTACAACTATGAAACCAGCAGCAACTCATATGAACATATGTTCATTTTCTTCCAAATCCAGGCTAATCTCAGAAGATCTCATTTTTGTATACTCAAATTTGACTGTGTTCACAGCGCTTTAAGTATTTCTCATTCAGAACCAGCATATGCAAATCTTTATCTTTGACTCACTTAAATGGGCCTCACAGTTCAGTTCTGCAAGTGTCAGAGCCAGAAACAGAGCACAAGTCTTCAAAGTCTCATTGATTATTGTCTAACAGAAGGACACTAATCACAAGTTTAATATTTATTTTTCTGCTATTGAAGTAACACTGAAAAAATGTGCACAAATGTCACTGCATATTTATCTTTTCCATTCCTTGACCTGACTTGCAGTTTACCCTTGGAAACTCAGTAAAATTAAATACAGAAAATAAGATATAATGGGGTATGATCAGCCCACAAAAACCTCTGTTTAAGATATTGTTAATATTTCATGAACTGAATTGATAACTGTTTTCCCCCCCATTCCCTCATCTCTTCCCTTTTTTTCAGACTAATCTGCTCAAGTACTTTGGGGACTGCCAATTTGGAACATCCCTCTGTCCTTGACAATTGGCAGCAGTGATCAATCGTTCACAAAATCCTTCATGTCAGCTAGAAACGAGTTGTGCTTCTTAACCAAGTCAATCTGTTAAATAGCTTAAGACATAAATCCATGCAAAACATTTGAAAAACAAACTATTTGATGAAGTCTTGTTTTATGATTCTTTAAACAAAAGATGAAACAAATTCCTCATCCTTATCCTCATGAACTGTTCGCAGGTATTATGGTACATTTTTTGTAAAGAATGGTGAAGATGGCTCACTTTCTGGTGGAGTTTACCAAATGCTCAGCATTGCCCAACTCAACAGTAGAGATTGAAAATCTCTTAACCGGGATTCTCTGGTCCAGCAACATCCATGGTCCAGCAGCGATGTTGCAGGACCAGAGCATCACGGTGGAAGGCCAGCGGCAAGGATCCCAGCAGAGTCAGCAGGGCAGTGGGCTGCCCACAGTGAGCTGATGCCAGGGCCACCCAGCATGTGGCAGGCAGGGCTACTCAGCAGCATTGGCTGACCTGGCACATGGTGGGAGCCACAGTAGCTTGGTGTGGCAGGGAGCTGCGGCGTGCGGCTGTCCAGGGCAGCATGCATGGCTGTCCTGCAGATCCTGGAGCCACAGCAGCAATGGCTGCCCAGCAGAGTCATCAGAGCAGAGAGGCCAGCAGGAGGTAGGGAGCCAGGCCAGGAGGGATGGTAGCAGGGGTCCAAAATGACCTCCCCTGGTCTGGCAAAAGTCCTCCCGGTCAGGTCCTGAGCATGCCAGGCCAGGGAGGTCCAAACTGTATACCTAGGAGCATAGAAGTTGCCAATTTTTTCAGGCAATTTAAACAGTTTGTCAGACCTAAACAATTTATAAACTCAGAATCAGATGCTACTGTCCCCAATTCATATGTCCAAACAATAATCTGCAATCAGGCAGATTCTTCCAAATCCCAGTCTCACAATCTGCCCAGATTCCACTGCAGTTTTGAACACACAAAACAGAGACTTGTTTAGAAGCCCAAGTGCCTGATATTAGTGTGACGGGCCGGGCCGGGTCTGGGCACAGCTGAGGACATCCACTCAGGACGAATTGCTCAAACTCGGTGTGATAGGGTGAGTCAACCCCGTCACTGCAGCCAACAGGGGGGGGAAGCCCAGATGCCAGGGAAACGCGTGCCCGTGCCCCTGCCCCTGCAGAAGTGGCGGTGCGAGCGCCGGCAAAGATGCACGGGGAGGGAGCCGGCACACCAGGGATGCGTACCCGGCAGGAGGGGATGGGTCAGACATCTGGGCAGCGTGCCCTGCCGGAGTCGGCAGGTGACGTAACCTGCGCGACAGGGGGCGGGACCGGAAGTACCAGCGGGACGGCAGAAGGGAGTGACGTCATCCGCCGAGCCAAGGGGGGGGGGGGAGAAGATAAAAGCTCGGGGAAGAATAGGGGAGAGGGAGCGCGGGCTGAAGTGGCAGGTAATGAGGAAGGAACGGGGGGAGTGCAAGGCAGCCCGCTTGAAGGTTGCCAAGTGGACCCCGCGGCAGGGTTGAAAGTTGACCCAGGGCAGGGCTGCGAAGCCTGCGAGTGGGCGTGTTTAGGGGTAACCCCCCGCCTGCTACCACAGGGAACAACACTCCCTGTGTTAGGGCCCTGGGTCGGGGTCCGGGAGAGTGGGTGGGCCCGGACCCCCCTGTCTCTGCTGCCGGCGGGCGATTGAGAGATTGTGTTTGGATGGAATTTCCCGCTCCCTTTTGACCTCTGTGTTGTATGTACAGCGGGCGGGACAGGGCGGCACGAGTGTCATGTATTAACAAACACCGAGTGATCCTGACTTAAGTATGCAAACTTGTAACACTCGGGGCTCTTTACAGCCGCAGACCGGGACCTTCCCAAATAGGCCACAAACCAGTCACAATCTGGCCAGCCAGAAGCCTCATGAGCAAAATCCCTCTGATACCCCAGCTCTTCCTTGCCCCAATCAGCGCTGGGCCTAACACACAGGTGAGGGGTTATAGAACCCAATTTCACCTACCCCGAACGGGTTCTTCCGGTCCCGAGAAACCAGCCACAGTTCCCAGGTCAATTTACACTCTGAATCTTACCCACAAGATCACACTGAGCCACTCCTTTAGAATCTAAAATCTAAAGATTTATTACTAAAAGAAAGAAAAGCATGAGAGTATGGTTGTTAAAGAAAATACATTACATGCATCAAATCACCCAGTTCTCGACACAGGTTCTTAGCAGAGATGTTATAAACTGCTATCTTAAAAGTCTCTGATGTACATCCTATGTCAGGATGGGTCCACGGTTCTTCCCGGCTCGTTGTTCCCTGCAAGACTGCATTTGGGATCAGGAGCTGAACTCAAGACAAGATGGAGGGTGCCACATAGCACTTATAGACCTCTCCTGGGATCTTCCAAGCTGTAGCAGGTCACATGGTCAGTGGCCTATCCTTGTGTCCCAAGCCAGCAATCATTATTCTGGCTGGTCTGCAGGCATCCAGATTCATTCCTCAGGTGTGTCTTTGGCATTTAGAGTTCTATTGTCCATGGAGCCTCACTCATCAGTATAGCCATTGAACAAACATTCCTGGCACATTGCTCTGCCTCAGACAGAGAATTTTCCAGCATCAACACAGAGTACATATTTATAACTCCACATACAGATATTATACAAGTACATGAATAGCATATACAGAATCAGTAGAACACAAGCTTTCACGTGACACCTCACATGGCCCCCTTTGTATCGACTTTTGGAGCACCCCCCCCCCATGGTGCAGCAATGGTCTTTAAAATCCAATAACGTGACAATTAAATATATCATTGGGGCAGGACCAAAAACCATTGTTATTATAGAAAATGTGACCATTACTCTGTATGTACACTGACTAACCTGATGCCACTAAACTAAGGAACCAGGCTTTCTAAATTATGCTTAGAAAGCAGGGGGAATCTGTAAATTCCTAGGAACTAATTCTGATCTTATTCTCAAAGGTGCGGATTAGGAGGAGTAATTCAATGGAAGCCAATAGAATGAAGCTGCACCTGCTACTGAAAGCAATGGAGTCTCTCACCATATAATTATAATGCAAGCTCTTCGGGGCTCTTGTAGTTCTACACAGGGCCTAGACCCATACAGAGGCTGAGGTATTGGCATTACTAAAACACAAATAGTTTATTTGAGCCAGTTCCTCAAGTAAATCTCATCCAAAGTCTCTTCTGACCTCAAATGGCAAAACTTATATTGCCTTCAGTGGGATAAAATCAAACTCTAAGCTCAACGTGATGTTGGGCCTATTAGTATCTAGATATTGTTCAAATATCTTTTAAGCAGTTCTGGGTGGTTTTAATAGATTAGCTTTTTCTCATTTTCTTCCTCATTTGTCTTCAGCAAGTTGATTTATATTTCCTGGAGTAAGAAAGTATAATTCATTAAAATGAGAGGCTACCAACATATTGAAACTAAGGTGCAGAGCTATGCACCGTTCAAAGCAATGTTAATTTACTTTCCCCTGTAGACATGCTTCAGTCTCCAAACAAACTACCAGTACATCATTGAAAAGAAAATCCATAAAAGCTATATTACAGACCACAAGAAAGCAGGTAGAACAGAATTTTGGCAGAATCAGCTCAATATGGAAACTCATACTCTTCCTAATTATTTCAATTTTAAAACATGCTTTGTCAAAGAATAAAGATCAAGAATTTCTTGGTCCAGTTTACTTATTAAGATTTTCTACTCCATGCTGAATCCCCAGACACTATTATAAATATACTATAAATATTGTATGAAACCTTTGCATCTTTAATCTGTCCCAAAAAGTGAACAGATCTAGTTTCCACTCTCCCCACTTTGAACAAACAAAATAAAATAGCAATTTTTCAAAGCTTAAATGTAGACGCTAATTCTAATCTTTTTAGAAGAAGAAAAGTCATTCTAGACACTATCAAGTAGTATGAAATGAGAAAGAATAAGGAAGCAATGAAGGTGGTAGTGTGATAGAAAAGAGAAAAAAAGACTTGAAAGAATCAGTAGGCAAATGCCCACTGAAGTCAATGGCGGTCATCAGTATACTTTAGATCATGCCCAAATGAGGATCCATTTTCTTGTGCTGAGGACCTACAGTAAAATCTGATCACCAAAAAAAATATATACAGCATGAGGGTGCCTGGCAACATTTTCTAGAGAATAAGAAGAACAAGTCCAGATTGCCTTTCCCTGGATTCAATTGAACTCCCACTAAAATCAATGGAAGCTGAATCAGGTCCCTAGCAAGCATGTTTTTTCTAATTTTTTAAAATTTTATTATGTGATAATGTGATGCTTTCTCGTGGCTTCCAGAGCTGTAAATCACTTTGTTACCTGCCTGCCTCTTTGAAAGAGAGATTTGTTATTGCTAAACTATGTGTCAGCTCCCAGACACACCCATCTGTTACACAGCCCAACAACTCTTTTCCTTGACTGGCAGGAAAGTCTGGGTGTCCCCAGTTCCCAGCCGCCCTGGAAGAATGTCACTCTGCAGTACCCTGCCTGTCACTGGACACCTCTAGGAATTACCAAATCCACCGTCTCCAAAGGGAGAGAATACAAATCAGCCTACTGGCTCAGCTGAGGATGAACACCACACGTGAATCATACAGCACTGAGATAAATGTATAATAAAATGAGAAACTTTATTAATAAAGAACAGAGATTTAAGTGATACTAGAAACAGAAAATGGATATGAAAATACAATCATGCTTCCTAGTGACTAAAACTTAACAAGATATAATCCTTGACTAAAATAGTTCTCTTACCTAAAACAGCCTTTCATCATCACTCTGCCATATGGTAGGGGATCCACCCTTTAAAGAGACAGAAAACACTGAATTCTTTGTCCCCTACATGATGAACAACAAAAGGCTTCTCTCCTCCTTTTTCTTCTACAGGTTGAACCTTTCTGGTCTTGGACTCTCTGATGTAGCAACATCCGTGATCCAACAGGACCACAGATGTTGTCAGACCAGAGAGCCCCATCAGCTGGGAATGGGCGGCCACCTGGAAGTCAGGGACCTGGAGGACCAGTGTCCCAGAATCCAGCTGGGGGGTGGTGAGAGGAGCAAGTCCTGTGGCTTGGAGTCAGGCCAGGAGCAGAGCTAATTTGATGGCCAGAAGGCCAGCGGCCCAACCTAGACCCCAGCTAGGGGGCTGAGAGTGCAGCCAGTATAATGGTCGGGGGACTTGCAATCTGGATTCTAGCTGGTAGCCTAAGAGCAGAGCCAGTCTGATAGCCAGGGGGGTGGCAGCCCAGAACTGGTGGCCAGGAGCCTGCACAGGGGACTGGGAGCAGAGCGGATCCAGCAGCCCTGGGGCAGGGAGCTCCACCAGGACCAGCAGAAGAGACCAGTGGCTGGGGCCAACAGCAGGGTAAGCAGCCGTACGGGAAGCCTAGCTGGGAGGCTGGCAGCTCCTGGGGAGAGCCCAGAGGCCAGCAGCATAGGGGCTGGAACTGACCTCCCCTAGTCCGGCAAACTCCCTTGTGCCAGACCAGAGAGTTCCAACCTGTAGTCCAGTAGTAAATCTTTGAAACACATTTTTTGAAGTGCACGCTCAGATAAAGTTCTCTTCCCCCGCTGTTTGAAAAAAGAAGACAGCACAGTGTCATCTCACTGAGGCACAATTTGTTTTCCTGTTGATTCAGATGTAAAGGTAAATGCCATTGTTTCTGGCTTTAGGCAGACAAGCATATCAATATTCTTTTGTTTAGGACAAACTTGTTTTATCAACTCTGCCTCCAGAATATTTAAGGAATCTATTTCCAGCACACACAGGCTATGTCTATATTGTATTCCTCTTCCAAGAGAGGAATGCAAATGAGACAAGCGAAATTGCAAATGAAGCTGGATTTGCATTTCCCACGTTTCATTTGCATAATCGTGGACCACCGCTTTTCCAAAATAGCGTCTATCGAGAAAACAAACGCGGTCCTTTTGGGGTTACTCCATGAGGAATAAAGGTTATTTCGAAGGAAGGGTTTTTTTTCCTCAAAATAATCCCATGGGGAGTGCGTTTGTTTTCTCGAAAGACGCTATTTTGGAAAAGCGGCAGTCCACAATTATGCAAATGAAGCACGGGAAATTCTAATCCGTGCTTTATTTGCAATTTCACTTGTCTGCATTTCTCTCTCGGAAGAGGAATGCAATGTAGACATACCCATACATAACTCTTCACATATCATTCATGCAATATCAATTGCCAGTGTATCATCAGCTTTCAATTGACACTTCATATGATACTCTGTAGATAAATACTTTGACAGCAATGTGTTAGGAGTTAGAATGGTGGGCCCTCTGCCAGTTGGCATTAAAAAGCTTTTAGGGTCACAGATAACAAAAACAATTTCCACGCTGAGATTGAAGGGGAGAGATTTTTTCCACTGTCCCTGCAAAATTTTGTTGTTTAAAATGAGATCTGTGACATCATATTTTAAAGATAGGATGACACCAATTCATCCTCATCTAGTCCAGGATACAGTTTGACAGGGGTTAATGAGGTAATATGTTGCCCTGGTCTATGTGTGGACTGGTAGGCTCAAAGGATGGTAACAGTGTCTTCAGAAGATTACAGGCTAAACATCTACCAATGTGCATTCTGACTGGTGTCTGTTCAATACTTTGTTTGGGTTAGACATAGTTTGGGCAAATGTAAAGTGCCAGATTCAGTTCCAATTTCATCCTACAGAGAAATTACAAGTTCCTTATTTCAGTCTGTCCTGGATAATGGTGAAGATGACAGCATTTAACCACTGGTACCACTGACTAGAGAAATATATTATTGCCTCTGTTTTGGAAGTAAATTACTGAATGAAAAGGTGATGAGTTCACAATAAGAATGGTCTGGTGAAATTTCCCCAGTATGATGTCCATGGAGGAAAGTTTCCAAATCGCAGGAGAGCTGACAGAAATCCAACAGCACCTAAATATAACAATTTATTTATCCTAGCATCAAACATTTTACTGCCCTATAAGGGCATGTCTACACAGCATCTACACAGCAAACCCGCAATTTCAAAATAACAGGCTTCTTATTCTGACTTGTGTAAACCTCATTGTATGAGGAGCAAGGGAAGTCATGGGAAGAGTGCTCTATTTTGAAATAAGTGCTGTGTAGACATGCCTAAAGACGAAATAAGCTATTTTGGCATAAGCTACACAACTGACATACCTCAAGTTACGTAGCTGATTTCAAGCTCAGCCCTGTTGTGTAGACATGCCCTAAATTAGCAGTTTACTCCTGGTAGATGAAATTCATACATTGCTTCCTGGAGATTAAATCAATTATTTTGGGGGTGTAATACTTCATATATTGTCTTCATGATCCATGACAAGAAGATAGAAGATTAGAACTTTATTGCTGGTTGTATGATTCATTTCCTATCTGACTGTGAGCAAACCACCTATCTGCTCTCTGCCTCTGTTTCCTCATCTGTAAGATAAAGATAATGGTTAATATCTTTCAGTTCTGGAAAGAAATATACTTTTCATAACTGCATGTTTGACGGTGGCTCCATATATAGGTACCTAAATAATGGGCCTGTTTTGTAAAAGGGCTGATATTCTAACCTCCCACTGACTTCAGTTCTACTAGACATCAGACAGATTACAGGTTGCAACTTCACTGGGAGCTTATTCTAGAATCTAGAAATCTAGTCAGTCAAGTGCCTAAATATGGGTTAAGGAGTCCATCTTTAGGCATCTAGCTTTGAAAAGTTTTAGTCAAAAACCTACCTGGCAGGGTTATTGTGGGGCTTTCTTCATGTTTTAGAATAAATCTGAGGAACACAGCAGACTTTGTGCAGTATTTGAATTGGAAACATAAGAAATGGCAGAGAAAATGAAAAACCATATGAGAGTTCTATATTAATGCATTTTTATCTCAAAGGAGTTTTGTTTTAATTAGAGATGAAGGATATTTGGGGGTCAAGGGAGTAAATCCTTTCCACTACTTGAATTGACTTACATAAATGTTGAAAAGGTACAGAGGTTGCATCTTGGAAAAGGGAGAATAAATGAAATACTAAAATACAGCAGCAAGTTACAGAACAAGTAAAATCATATGTTTACCTAAGAAACTTGATCAGAGCCAATGATTCCATCAAAGATGAGGTTAGAAGGAGATGTGCTTTAGTTACAAGAGATTCACAGAAGCTGATGAAATTATGGCTTGATAAAAAATTAGCACCAAAGTGAAACCCTTGTTCTAACAATGCCACTCCATTGTCATGAAGCAGCTGCATTAAATGAAACAGACTTCTGAAAGCTGGAGGCAGTAAAAAGGAAAGTTCTGCAGATGAAGGCAGATATAAGGTGGAATGATTTTAAGACAAATAAAGAAAGTAAGAGGGAAGTAGGATGTGAAGTCAGGGTAAGGGACTGGCTGCAATAAAAAAAGATTGTGGTGGGGACACTGTAGAAAACAAACAATGACAGAATGCCAAAAACAATACTACAAATGCCATGAAGGTCAGTGAGACATAGATGACAGTGGCTAGATGGCAAGTATTTGACCAGTCTAGGCTTAATGAGGCAAGACGCCATGGACAGAAATGGATGGTAATGATGCACAGCTCACTGGTATATGTAGTGATCCCTTGGAATGAGAACAAGATAACAAAATGAACTTGGACCACTTCAGCTCCTACTACAGTCAATGGAGAGGCTGCCACTGACTTTAACAGAAGATGGATCATGACTTTAGTGACACCTTTTGCTCTGTGCTCAAAAGAAGACTTAGATTCAGCCTGAGTACTTTGAGTGGCAGGGGCAACTGTATATATCCCAGCGGCAGGGGAAGAGCTTTCTCAGTTGTAACTGCTTCCCCTTAGGATTAGGCTGCATTTTAGGTTTATCATCTTCCGAGCACATTACAAGATAACTGTTCACAGAAGCATTTTCCTAACAGATATGCATGGCCCCAACGCTACTAGAAATATTACATTTGAAGTAAAGCGCTAAAAAGGAATAGAAGAGGTGGAAATTCTGAGTTCCCTCTGAGTCAATCCTTTTGGTCTAGATCTGTGATACAATCCTATCTACAGATTATGATAGTGGGCCCTTTAGAGAAAGCTGTGTAATAATAATACTCTAACAAGAACATCTTTCCTGTTTCCCATTGATTATTTTATAAAATATATTTTCATGAATGTTTCAATAATTAAACACTTATATAGGATGACTGTATAAAATAAAAACATCAAGTTTATACAACAGCCTTACACAGTATTATGAACTTTCCATTGGTGGTCCCATCCAGACTTAAGAAATGTGCACCAAAAGAAAAAACAATGAATTATCCATTTTGGAACCCAAGCCATGTTATTTTAGTTCTTCCTACTTTCTACCTAAAATTGTTGGTCTGAAAATGTGGAACTTCTCAAGTGGCAGGATGGACAGAAATGGTTCATTCTGAACATTTGCCAATTAAATCTTCAAAGGTCTAGACAACTTTATAAATGAAAATGAAAACATAATTCAAAATTTTAAAAATGCATAATTACTCACGTCAGGCTTTTGTCATCTATTTCACCTTTAACTGTTCATTTTAACAACCATCCATCCTCTCCACTCATTGGGGGTCATGCATATTCACTTTTTATTTGATTGATCAAGAAATCTTTCCATCATCATACATGATGATGAACTCTGTAACCCCCAACAGTAAAAATGGCAAAGAGAAAGGATGAAGATGAGTACCAAAATTTTCAAAAGGAGTGGACGGACCTGTATGCATTTGTGAATAGGTCTGGATCTCCACACTGTCTCATTTGCAGCAAGACACTCTTCTTGGGATAGCTCAGTGGTTTGAGCATTGGCCTGCTAAACCCAGGGTTGTGAGTTCAGCCCTTGAGGGGGTCAGTTAGGGATTTGGGGCAAAAATCTGTCAGGGATGGTATTTAGTCCTGCTATGAAGGCAGGGGACTGGACTCAATGATCTCTCAAGGTCCCTTCCAGCTCTATGAGATAGATATATCTTTAACACCAATATTTAAAAAAGGCTCTAGAGGAGATCCTGGCAATTATAGACCGATAAGTTTAACATCAGTACCAGGCAAATTAGTAGAAACACTAGTAAAGAGTAAAATTGCAAGGCACATAGAAGAGCACGAATTGTTGGGCAAAAGTCAGCATGGTTTCTGCAGAGGGAAGTCGTGTCTAACTAATCTGTTAGAATTCTTTGAAGGGGTTAATAAACATGCGGACAAGGGGCACCCAGTGGATATAATATACCTAGATTTCCAGAAAGCCTTTGACACGGTCCCACACCAAAGGCTTTTACGTAAATTAGGTGGTCATGGGATAGGAGGAAAGGTCCTTTCATGGATCAAGAATTGGTTAAAAGACAGAAAACAAAGGGTGGGAATAAATGGTAAATTTTCACAATGGAGGAGGGTAACTAGTGGTGTTCCCCAGGGGTCAGTACTGGGACCAATCCTGTTCAACTTGTTCATCAATGATCTAGAAAATGAGGTAAGCAGTGAGGTGGCCAAGTTTGCAGATGACACAAAGTTGTTCAGGACAGTCAAAAGCAAAAGGGATTGTGAAGAACTACAAAAAGATCTCAGCAAACTGAGTGATTGGGCAGCAAAATGGCAAATGAAATTTAATGTGGGTAAGTGTAAGGTAATGCATGTTGGAAAAAATAACCCAAATTACATGTACTACATGATGGGGTCAAATTTAGCTACGACAGATCAGGAAAGGGATCTTGGAGTTATAGTGGATAGTTCTATGAAGACATCCACGCAGTGTGCAGCGGCAGTTAGTAAGGCAAATAGGATGTTAGGAATTATTAAAAAAGGGATAGATAATAAGACAAAAGATATCATACTTCCCCTATATAAAACTATGGTACGCCCACATCTCGAGTACTGCGTGCAGATGTGGTCTCCTCACTCAAAAAAGATATATTGGCATTAGAAAAGGTTCAGAAAAGGGCGACTAAGATGATTAGGGGCTTGGAAAGGGTCCCATATGGGGAGAGGCTAGAGAGACTGGGACTTTTCAGTTTGGAAAAAAGGCGATTGAGGGGCGATATGATAGAGGTATATAAAATCATGAATGGTGTGGAGAAAGTGATTATAGAAAAATTATTTAGCTTTTCCCATAATACAAGAACTAGGGGACACCAAATGAAATTGATGGGTAGTAGGTTCAAAACTAATAAAAGGAAATTTTTCTTCACACAGCGCAGAGTCAACCTGTGGAACTCCTTGCCCGAGGAGGCTGTGAAGGCCAGGACTCTATTAGGGTTTAAAAAAGAGCTTGATAAATTTTTGCAGGTTAGGTCCATAAATGGCTATTAGCCAGGGATAAAGTATGGTGCCCTAGCCTTCATAACAAGGGCAGGAGATGGATGGCAGGAGATAAATCACTTGATCATTGTCTTCTGTTCTCCTTCTCTGGGGCACCTGGCATTGGCCACCGTCGGCAGATGGGATGCTGGGCTCGATGGACCTTTGGTCTGACCCAGTATGGCCATTCTTATGTTCTTATGTTCTCAAACAAAAAAAATGAATTTAATGACAAAATATGCAGCATTTGCTACAAAATATCCCGAGGGTAATGCACCAAAAAAAGCCTGTGAGATGCTGCAGCAAAAATGAACACTGGACAAAATAGCCTGCTGGCATGGTCAAAAAAGGATGGGAGCTTAAACTTTGCAAGTTTTGCAGGCTCATGCAGAATTATTCGAGAGAGGAAGCCTTTCACTGATGGGGATTAGGTGACGAGAAGGATGCTAAAAATTGGTCAAACAAGGACAAAAATCTTACAGAAAATTCAAGACATGCCATCAATGGCAAAAACAGTTCATGACAGAGCTATGAAAATAGCCTAATTGACAAGGAACAAATGCAAAATTTGAATACAGCTACATATTCAACAAGCAGAATTGGCACAACTGTACATATGGGCTAACATGAAGAAATTGGAGCATGACGATAATCTGATTCTGCAGAATTGGAAAGAACTTCCTGCCACATATAAAACCATGCAGAATGTCAGCTTGGCCTTACTTTCAATGTTTGGCTCCACCTATATGTGTGAGCAGGCTCTCTCTCATTTGAATCACATCAGATACTTTGCACTTAAGACTGAGAAAAGACAGTCTGAATGCATGCATGAAGCTGAATTTGACCAGTCTATGATGTAAACTTCAAAGAAATATGTGAAACGATGTAGCAGAAGTAGTCCCATTAAATAAGGTCCTTGAGTACAATGTTTCATTTATGCTATTATTAATCATAATGTCAATTATCAATAATATTAAGTTGTATATTTTCAATCATGCAAGTGGGCATTCTTATTTTAGCTCTCTGTTGACCACTTGTACTGAAATTTGATGTAGTTTTCCTCTTTGGTTTCAGAATGGCAAACATGAATACAATTTGACCCAGAGTGGTGTTCATAGTTCATTATTGCAGCAGGACAAGTGCCACTGATGTTGGCACCTAACATTTAGAAAGGAAAAGATGATTGCCGCTAGTTTGAAGAGCCACTTATCTGCTACAAAGATGTAAGCAGATGTCTGTGTTCCCATTTGTGAGCAGCTATGCTGAAGTCAGGGGAACTGTTTATGCACTTAAAGTTGTACCCTGTGCTTAGATGCTTTGGTAGATCAAGCCAGTGAGCTCAGAATTTTGTGGGATCAAGTCTTTACTGTGTCCATACCAGGTGGTCTTTTTGTGGATGAGGCACTGTATTTTTCACAAGGAAAAAAAACAAACAAACAAAAAAAAACCACTTTTAAACTTCCAGAGATAGTTAATAGTTGCATGACATTTATTCCCCTGAGAATTATTTTAGCATTGTTAGCTTTCAAAAATATAGTACAAACATACTGCATTTTCATTAGAAATGTATGCTCATTATCATAATTGGTGTAGAGTTCTTACACCCATGATTAATAGCTAACATTGCTTACTGGTGATGTCACTGAACGTTATGCATATGGTACTTTCTAGTATAATGCTTAAACACATGAGTGTAAAGATCATTCCAGGAAAAAACAGCTAAAAGTCCAATCTATTAATTAAGCAGAGGCTAGCTTATTTCCCCCAATACAAAAACATGGACTATGTCTTTTAACTCTCTGAGGCAGTATCCTCTCTGCACTGCTTTAAAGAGGCAAAATCGGAAATCTTATTGTACATTATGCCTTTTTGCAAGGATCTTTGAAACTATTTTTTTAAATAACTATTCTGGGTATTTTTGTTCCACTAGAAGAAGAAAAATATAATATGTGAAGCTTGACTTTGACTGATCTATTCATGGGGTCAATGTAAGAGTAACAGGTAGCTGTAACATCAGCATGAGAAATTTAAGGGAAAACACCACAAAAGCATAAATAAAATACTGTCTCTTTATCACTCCTTGGCATAGGGCTTCTCTTCCTGGGCCAACTAACAAATGTGCAAGCTAAGGACTATCCCCTCAGCTGGACTCAGGCTACGCCTAGACTGCAGGCTTCTTTTGGAAGAAGCTTTTATGGACGAGATTTTTTTTTTTTTTTTTTTTTTGGAAAAAGTAGTCTTCTGAAAGAGAGCATCCACACTGCCAAAGTGCATCAAAAAAGTGATCTTTTTCAAAAGATAGCATCCATTCAGTGTGGACACTATCTCACATTTAAACTGTGATTACTATGGATGGAGTGGCCATCAGGGCACCTGTGCTTTTTCCTCTTCTTCCGAAAGAACTCTCTCTTCCCCATCCACATATGCCTTCTTCCGAAAGAGCTCTTTTGGTAAAAGGCTTCTTCCTCATAAAAAAAGGATTACTAATGCCGGAAAAACCCCTCTGTTCTTTTGAAAGAAAATTGAAAGAACACGATTGCAGTGTGGACATAATTGAATTTTTTTTGGAAAAATGGCTGTTTTTCCAAAAAAAATACTCTGTAGTAGAAATAAACTCAGAGGGTAGAGTCCAGTTATAAATCCAGACAGGGCTCATTTCAGTCAGAGAAATCAAAACAAAGAGAAAAGAAACATTCTTAACTGAAAATCTCTGAGAAGTACAGTCCCCTGCTGGGGATAATGAGTCTATGTAAATGAGTAAAAGTTTAGCACCCAACCACTAATTAAGTTCATCCTTATTAATTAGTACAACTCTATCAAACACTGTGTATTTGTTTGCCTGTATCATCTATATGGAGATAATTAATTCCTTAAGAACAGACTGGTTGTGGCCCAATCAGCACATAGCTATGGCCCATATGACATCCTCAGGGACATATAGGCTATATATATTGTGCAGATGTCGCTCATATATCAGAAAGTTGCATGTGCTGCCCACAATGGTAAATAGGTTGAGAATCACTCCTTAAGACCATGGATGAAATACCATTGGAAAGCAGGGCTAAAGCCAAAATAAACTATGCAACATAAGCTACGTCAATTGCATAGCTTATTTCAGCTTTTGGCGCTGTCTTCACACCAGGAAGTCCGAACGAGAGCACTCTTTCTCCAACTTCCCTTACTCCTCATAAAATGAGGATTACAGGAGTCGGAGTAAGAAGTCCTCCAGCTCGACATTATTTCAACATCATATCAAAATAACTGCTTGTAGTGTAGACGCGGATTATGTTATTTCACTTATTCCGAAATAATGCTGCTGTGTAAATATAGCCTGTGTGTGGTGATTTATAAGCACCATAGATTGGCAGAAAAGACAGACAGACAACATTCAGTCCTCAACTACTTAGGCAGAGTTTGAGTCTGATCACTCCCACAAACTATAAAATAGGAATTCCCAGGTTATATTATAAAACCACTAGAAGTGTTCAAGTTAAAATTAGAAAGGTTGATAATAAGAGCAAATAAATCCCTCTCCTATTTAGTGATAAAGAAATAGATCGTGGTCATCCCCATGAACTTGTTCTCAACCCCAGAAATTAAAATGATTTCCCCTTTACCTTTTGAGAGAATCCAATGAATGAGAGCTTCATTTGTGGTACACCAAAACTTTCCCCACTTCAGAAGTCCTCCCGTTGATATACTCCAGAGTCTCAGACTTCATCAGCCATCTGATGGTTTAGTTGAAAAATAAAAAAGTAACAAATAATCATTCCAAATAATTTCTCAAGGATGTCAACAACCAAAAAAAGGAAAAGACTTAAATAATAAATAAAATATTAGGGATTATTAAATACACTGATATTTTCACTCTGCTCTTCAATGACATTTTTCTGTAAAGTGAAGCAGTTTGTCATTATAATTGCTCATGTAACCTAATATCTAGAAAACACCCAGCTCCATCTTTATTAAATTTAAAAACTGGCTGATAATATGCTTCCTTTAAACACTGCTGAAAGGGTGGAACTAATATTCTGCTGCATTATTTGTGTGAAGAGAGAATGCCTACCAGGCAACATTTAACACTCCTCCACAGCACATCAGCACTGATGTATGATTAGTGTGCACAAGTGTAAATCAGGCTCATTTACTTTAAGCATTTATATTTTTAATATTCCTTTTATTTATCCTTTGGCTGAGAGGGGTTCAGTGGAAAAATTCAGAGATACCATGCAGACTTCTCTAGAGATGCAAAACTGAGCATGTCACAAGGGTGACAGGTATTCCCAGTCAGCATCTGATGCCTAACTGAGAAATCTTTTAGCTGTTTGCATACTACACAGAAAGTTTCTCTTTAACTCAATAAACTAATAGGCCTCCCCAAAGGGGTTACTTCTCCTAATAGAAACATACAGCATACAAATGTTTCTGATTTCTGAGGGATGAATGAATATCTTTATGCATTGGGACTATAAATAAGTTCTAATAGGGTATGTCTACCCTATTATGTAGGGTAGACATAGCAAAGTTACTTCGAAATAACAGCCTGTCCCTTTAAGCACAGGCCTCAGTTACCACACAAGGTAACTCCTGACCTGATGCCCTGCCAGAACCAGTTCCGGCCAGCCTTAAATGTGATTCAGCGTCCTATCAGTGCGGACTCACTATTTTGAAATCGCAAAATGCTATTTCGAATTGCATTTTGTGTCTAGACGCGCTATTTCGAAATAACGCTGTAGTGCAGACATACCCATACTGAACTTGTTTACACACGATATATAATCAAGATCAGATCTACTTATACGGTTTGGTTTTTTGTTATAAGGGAAATTAAATCAAACTTTGTTGGACACGGCCTACTGAATGTCAGGCTTGATTTGGAACTGTCTGCCTGATGGACAAAAGGTTTTGTGATTTTACAATTTCTCCAGGATTACTGATTTCATAATATAGGGTGTGCTTGAATTATCTGTTTTATGTCTTCTTTCCCTAGGCATGTGTCTCCCACGCACTCATAGTACAAAATTTACCTACTGCTCCTACCAATCTCATACAAGAAATAAAAATAATTATTATACTTAAGTGAGGATATTTATGGCATGTAAATTATGCCCTCGCTAAACTCTAAATTGTTGTCACAATTGTTTAATTCATTCTCTAAATCAGATCTGCTCTAGAGTGGAAAACTAGCTGCTATTTGCACGAGCTAATTTCAACCTTACTCTATTTCATTTTCAATCAGATAGCTGCATATATTGATAATACAGTGTAAAAACCACAACTATATAAAGCACAGACACACAATTTGAATGATCATATACTATGGTCATGTGTAAAAAGTCAGCTTGCACAGCTACTATATAGTGTTATCAGAGACAGTATTGTTTTCTTTTTTCCTGATAGGGAGTGTGATGGACCCTCCGGGTACGTCTACACTACATGGCTCCATCGACGGGGTTCTGATCCCATCTGGGGAGTAGCATCCCAGGAAGCTGAGCCCAAAACTTCATTTTCCTCGGACTTGAAGAGTTTCAGTGTCTGTATTGCTCCTCGGGGGGAGGGAGAAATATAACTAATACAACTACTTCAATCAAATTTCAATATAAATGTAAATATTCCCTTCTGATCTTGAATCAAACCTATAGTAACAGACAAGGATTGTTTGTTCACATCACAAGACCTGAGCAAACACCCACCATTCTACTGCTTTAACAATGCAGGTTTGCATTTCAAAGTTCTACTCTAACCTAATGTTACAGGCCAACTATCATTTACACATCTTCCCAACAAGTCTTTAAAGGTCAACTGTGGGTCAATCAACCTATAAGCTGGTTAAACCCTTTCTGGCCACGTGCCACATTTTAATCAGATGTCTAATATTTCAATCAGTGAACGTCATACTGAGTCAGTGTCCTATGTTCAGTAATGGACAGCTGTATTTATTCTTCCATGGATGTTATGTAGCATACAGATCACGGGCAATTCACACAGCTGATCAACAAGAACTTAAAAGTCTTTTGCCTCATCCTGGAACATTTCCAATGGACTGTTCCCATAACAGTACCCATACTAGCACACACGCAATAAATTCACATAAGCCTCTTTTCCCAGTTTCTACTTCTTACTTTCCCATGTACTGTCTGGGGCTTTTTCCTCTTTCTGCTTGTGAAAGCTGCCAAATACACAGTCTTGGAGACTGAGATCCTCTTTCATTCATCATTGTTAGTTTGTTTGTGATCATGGCAGAAGCCTAAATCAGGATTGGGCACTAGAGAAACCCCCAGGAAAACAAGATTCATTCTCAGAAGAGTTTACAATATCAGAAGACAAGCATCACGTGAAGGACTGGATAGAAGGATACAATCAAAATGTGTGTAATCATTGCATATATCATTTAAAAATCAACTTATTCCTGACTGCTTCTCCATGTAACCATTTCTGAAAGATGTATAGAAGAGCTGGGTCTTGAGGAAGAATATGAAGGGCAACAGAGAAATCATGCTGTGTATCCCTTTGGAGAGGGTATGCCATTCACAGGAAGCAGAAGACAGATAAGTGGTAAAAGTGGTAATATGGCTGCTCAAGGGTAGAGTCAGTCACTGAGCAATGTAAAAAGAGACAAGAGCAAGAACAGCTATTAGTGAAGACAAATTGGAGCCTGATGCAATGAAAGGGAGCAGCCACTGGAGAGCTTCAACTTGTATTATTAATCCACATCACAGGTAGCATCAGGAGCTTCCTCACACTAAGGCACCACTGTGCACAAACATTGCCCTTGAAAAGATCACCGGTAGCTGATGGTTCAACATCTGTGTAATTAATCCTTGAAAACACCAATCAGGATGCCAGTTACACACCAAATGCTGTGCATGTGCTAAGCCATCTTTTCTTCTGAGCAACTAGTGTAATTTCCAGACACAAGAAGATCTAGCTCAACTGCATGAGAGTCAGCACAATTTAAGACTGAGCACAGGAAATTATCTTCCAGTTGGGGGTTATTGTTTAAAATTCTTATGTTCATACTCTGCCCTCATTCCCTCCCCATATAAACCCTTTGCTTTCTACAGGCACGCATGGGGAATAAATCAGGAGAGTATTGGCTCTATTGGCAGTTTTCTTACGCTACAACCAGTCCTGTATTTTGTAAGGGGAGGGAAGGAGAGACTTAAATTATTTCTGAAGAAATAAAGCATGAGAGAGGAAGATACCTTTGCTGATTTTACATTGCTTTGTTGGAATCAACATGTAACCTTTTAGCAAAATTTTCATCATCACTAAAGTTGGCCCCATGTTTGTACAGCAACAAGCAGAGTAAATGCTTAATTAAAATGTTATTTTTTTCATTACCAATATTCATGCTGTATAATAGCGTTTCTCAAAAAGTGTTCCATGGACCCATTTTGGGAAAGCCACTAGCAGGACCACGCTGCTTTGTTTATCTAACTGGTCCATACCTATGTAGCCTCACGCCTCCCATTGGCTTCGGTTCGCTGTTTCCAGCCAAAGGAAGCAGCAGCCTGGGCCACACCACTTCCTGCAGCTCCCCTTTAAAGCTATACAGGTTAAATTCCTTTCTATTATTTGCTGCTTTGTGAAAAACAAACTAAAAGTGTAGCTACCCAATACTGGTAACAGCAAACTGGAGCCATTGGGTGGTGTGAGACTCTGTGGCTACAGACCCTTTAGGTAAACAAAGCAGCACAGGCCCACTAGTGGCTTTCCCAAAGTGGGCCAGTGGATCACTTTGAGAAATACTGATTTATAAAATTATTACAGTCAATTTACTGTAACCACTGAGGCCACATTCAGGGCCACTCATCATGGGCCTGACTGTATTCTTCATTGTGAATCAGGAGGCATTCCACTGAAGTTGATGAGGTAATACAAGTGTAAAATCAGTGCAAGTGAGTTCAGAATGAGGGTATCTCCTGAAACTTTGTAAAACTACTGAGGTTAAGGCCTAAAATATTTAAATTCTCAAAATAAATCAATCTAAAAATATACCAGAACAAAGATGTGTTTTTAAACAGAAATCTTGATCACTCTATTACAATAATTAGTGCACACAATACACATCACAAACACCTCTCCTATAACTAGTGTTCATGGTAATCTGCAAGTGTATGTAGAAAACTAGTGTATATAGAAAATAGGGAAAGCTGTGACTGTGTTTTTTCATTTCTTTAATAGAGAATATTTGATTTACTACACGTCTTATACAAACTTTTCCCTTAAACAATTATAATTTTGCTTGCATATTTTTAAGTTTCAGCTGTTGCTGTTCAGACTCTTGCTCATGATTTTTCTTTAAAACTGTCATATGTTCTTTATCAGAGATAATTTTGCTAGTTAAGAAATGGAGTCATAATTTGAAAACCTGATGCTGAAAACATCATTTCCTGTAATACAAGATGTGACACACCCATTAGTACAACAGTAGGAATATTCAACACTTTTGGACATTGTGCCAGGAAAGGAACAGATTTGCTCTTGGCTCATTGTCCAGATCCTAATAACTTTCTTGGCAAATGGGGCAAATCAATTTGTCAGAATTAGTTGTTTCCAAACTGTAATGACACTAAATATTTTATCCTACTGGCAATGGGTGCTGATGCTTTGAACATTAAATCAAATGCTGTAACAGACCTAACAAGCAGAATAGCCTTACATAAACACACCCCCAGCACCTGCCCCTAAGTTATATGCCATATGCTTTCAGACAGCCAAAGGCTTCAACCAATCCTATCCCACACTGCTGTTTCTTTAGAGTCATAACACTAGTGGAATGTAGCCCATTCACCTCTGTCACTCCAGGGAACCCAGTTTAAAGTTCACATTTAAAATATATATATATATATATATATATATATATATATATATATTAAAAGTAAATGTACACGAGGGAAGGTCATTGGAGTTCACCGATTCTTTGTAAACCTTATTTAGCCCTATGCTAAATGGAGTGCTCAGCTATACAGACTGGGAGTATTCTCAAAGACTGAGATGCTAAATTACTGCCAAAGTGTGTGACTGGAGCTGTCCTTAACTGACCTTGGGTGCAGGTCCAGAGGGAAGTTTAAATAACATTTAAGGGCAAAGCTGGTAACCCAGCATAAATATTATTGCATTACAAGCTAGCAGCCTATAAATCCCCTGCTATTTTTGAATCACAAGAGAATAGATGCCAGGATCCATATGGAGGGAGCATATCATGTGACCTCAAAAAACTATAGACCTGTTTGGATTTATTTACTACTTTGTCTTCCTATCTATAAACTACAAAAAGCTATACAGGTTAAATTCCTTTCTATTATTTGCTGCTTTGTGAAAAACAAACTAAAAGTGTAGCTACCCAATACTCTGTCATGTACTTTTTATTCTGGGCACTTGCTCTTTCTTCTTCCCAGGAAAATTGAATCCCCAGATGTGTCTGAGTAAATAACAGACAGAGCTGAATTGTCTCATTTTTCTGTTAAAGGACCAGAAACAATGACTGTTTAAAGATGGTAAGAAAGGATTTTGTTTTAATTCTATTAACCACACTGAACACTTCCTTAAATCAGACTCTAAAGAACAGGTACTATAATTAAATCAAATAATAAACTATCAGAACAATAGTACATATCTTGGATACCCTCAAAAAATACTTCTCTCTTTTTAAAAACAAACCAAATAAAAGCAGTTTTTTCCTCATTTCACTCACATCTTACAGTCTTAAAATAAACTTTATGAAGTGCCAGATTAGCTATTCTCTTTTTCCCCCTCAATTCAGTATTCTTGCTTGAAATCTCTGAATCACAGCAACATATTGGATCAGTGGGAATCAGCATAAAATATTTATCATCATTAGTATGTGTCTCTCTGCTTAACTGATCTTTAGTTCCACAAGATGCTGGATGGGTAGCCTAGAAAGCAAAGGCCTATCTTTGCAAGAAGAGAGAGCAAGCTTCTTCATGCTGCCCCATCAGCCTGTCTTAACTGGAACCCTGAGACTGAATGTATCCCTGTTCAGTTCTTGGCCTCTATATGGAGTCTGCCAACAATGGGTATATCTACATTGTAGCAATTGCCCTTTATATGTTAGAGTTCATGCTGGACACTGTGGGTTCCAAATCCCAGGCTCCAACCCAAGCCTGAATGTGTACACTGGAATTTTGTAGCCCTGCAGCCCAACTCACCTGGAACCAGCGTTTGCGGATTTTTTGGTGCAAAGTAGACATATCCAATGTTACCAATTATTCGCATTTTCTGTGGTTTGGACACATGTCTTCCACTACCTGGACTGAGAAAACCAAACTAATTTTATCATAGGATATTTGATTGCCATCAAGATGGGTTTGACCCAAACAATGCAAAGATCTAAATTTCTTTTCGGTTCCCTACATCTTTTTGTTTCTCTCACAGTCACTCCTATTTTAATGGAAGACAAGAAAAGAAGGCCTGATTCAATTCTCACACTAGTTTTCATGCCAACCTAATTACAACAACGGAGTTACTCCTGATTTTACGTTGCTATGAGAAGAGAATGAGACCCAGTAATTGTACCCTACCAAACACATGCACATTATTATTTATTATATGACAATGGTACCTAGAGAGCCCAGGTGAGATTGAGGCCCTAAGATGCTAGTGCTAAACATGTACTAAGGGAGTCCCTGCTCTGGATATTTTATAGTCTAGATAAGGCCAACTAATAGTAGGAGAAAGGAAATTTGCTTTATTACTTGGGGGTTGAGTGGATTGAAAGGGAACAAGATGAAACTTGATGCTTGGTCAGTGTGGACTGTTGGAAGAGGCAGATACTTAGAATGGAAGGAAGGAAGGAAGAGCAATGGAAAAGATGAAAGAAAAAGTACATCAAAGTCTATAATCTGGCAGATCTGAACTAATTATACCACAAGATTCCCACCACCAGCAGAGACACTGGCTCATAAGTCGGTTTTAAAACTAAGAGCTGGGGGAAAGCTGAAAGGTGTGGAAAAGCAAACAGTGTGGACATACAAATCCCTTCGTATAGGGGAGATGACAGACTGATAAAGTACAGAAGGGAACTGAAGAGGAATAATCAAACAAAAAAGAGATATAATTT
Organism: Pelochelys cantorii; assembly: GCA_032595735.1. Classification (NCBI taxonomy): domain Eukaryota; kingdom Metazoa; phylum Chordata; order Testudines; family Trionychidae; genus Pelochelys; species Pelochelys cantorii. The sequence goes on along the minus strand of CM064331.1, from coordinate 97,276,014 downwards.
AATTATATCACATGAAGGCAGACAACTAAATACTGATGCCTTTTCTAAGTGCTTGCAAACAAATGCACAAAGTCTAAATATATTTATTTATTTAGTGAAATTCAGTGTCTGGTATTAAATGAGGATAACAATATAACAGACACCAGAGAAACTTGGTGGAATGAAGACAATCAAAGGGGCATGGTAATACCAGGGTAAAAAATATACAGGAATGACACTGGAGATAGGGGAGCACTATATGTGAAAGAAAGCATCAAGTCAAATAGTGTAAAAAACTTAAATGAATCAAACAGTACCACAGAATCTGCATGGAGAGAAATTCCATGCTTGAATAATAATAGAGCTGTAGGAATATATCAACCACACTACCATGATTGTGATGGTGACTGAAATGCTCAGGGATTTTAGAGAAACTAAAAAACCAGAAAACTAGTCCTGGAACCAATAGGGAAGAAAATTCTTAATTTAGACTTAAGTAATGCACATGATCTGATCCAATATGTGAACATAGCTGAACACTAGGCAATAGTATTTATAATGTAATTAAATTTATCATTCTTGGAGAGGGTAAAACAGCAAAGAACCCACAATGATAGCATTTGATTTAAAAAGGGGGAATGAGACAAAAATGAGGAGAAGCAGAAATTAAAAGGAACAGTCCCAAGAGTGAAATGCTGCAGGCTTAATGGAAACTTTTTAAAAAGACTCTACTAGAGGGTCAAATATATGTATTCTCCCAAATAAAAAAAAAAAAAAAACAGTCGGAGAATCAAAAAACAGTCAGAGAAGCATGGCAAAGCCACAGAAGTAAAACACTGGTTTGAGAGAAAAAGACCTCTCATAAAAGTGAGAAGCCAAATCCTTCTGAGGAAAATAGAAAGGAACATAAACTTTGGCAAGTCAAATGTGAAAGTATAATTAGGAAAGCCACAAAAGAATTTGAAGATTAAGTAGCAAAAGACAAAAAAAAAACCCCTAACAACAATTTAAGTATATCATAACCAGGAAGCCTATCAAATGACCATTGGAGTCACTAGTCAAGCAGGACACTAAAGTAGAACTCACGGAAGATGAGGCCACTGTGGAGAAGCTAAATTAATTTTTTGCATCAATCTTCACTGCAGAGGATGTGAGGGAGATTCCCAGGCCGGAGCCAGTTTTTTAGGTGACAAATTTGAGGACCCATCCCAGATTGAAATGTCAGAGTAGCAAATTAGAACAAATTGATAAATCAAACAGTAACGAGTCATCAGGACCAGATACAAAGAGTGCTGAAAAAAATTCAGATATAAAATATCAGAACTACTAACTGTGGTTATATAGCCTATCACTTAAATCAGCCTTTCCCAGACCACTATCAGGTAGTTAATATAATGCTGGTTTTTAAAAAGTCACTCAGAGATTGGGGCAATTACAGGCAAATAAACCTAACTTTAATGCCAGGCAAACTAGCTGAAACTATAGCAAAGAACAGAGGTATTAGACACAGTGATGAACCCATGCATGGAGATGAGTCAACATAGGGAATGATTTCTCACCAACCTATTAGAATTCTTTGTGGAGGTCAACAAATATGTGGAGAAGGATGAACCAGTGGATACAGTGTAGCTGGACTTTCCAAGAGCCTTTAACAGGTTCCCTCACTAAAGGTTCTAAAGTAAGGAGTCTTACTTAAGAGGGAAGATCCTCTTATGGATCTGTAACATGTTAACTGATAAGAACAAATGGTCTGTTTTCACAGTAGGCAGAGATAAACAGGGAGTCCTAAAGGATCTGTACTGGGACCAGTGCTAGTCAAGATATTCATAAATGAATCTAGAAAAGGGGGTAAACAGTAAGATGTCAAAATTTGCAGACAATACAAAATTACTCAAGATAATTAAGTCTAAAGCAGACTGTGAAGATTACAGAGTTCTCACAAAACTGAATGATGGGTAACAAAATGGCAAATGAAATTGAACGTGGATAAATGAAAAGCAATGCATATTGGAAAACATAATTCCAATGATACATACAAAATGATGGGGTCTCAATTAACTATTACCACTCAAGAAAAAGGTTGGATTCAGTGTGGATAGTTCTCTGAAAATATCTACTCAATGTATCACAGCAGTCAAAAAGATCTAACAGAATGTTATGAAAAATTAGCAGAGATAGATAAGAAGTCAGAAAACATAATGCCCCTATATAAATGTGGTATGCACACACCTTGAATACTGAATGCAGTTGCTGATCTCCCATGTTAAAAAAAAGATTTATTGGAGATGGAAAACGGTTAGGGCAGGTTGGAAAACTGTGTTCAAACTGTGTCTACAGTTCAATAAGGATGCTGAAAAATTGGAGAAGCTTCAGACAAGAAACACAAGAATAATTAAAGATTTGAACCTTACAGTGATAGAATCAAGGAACTTGATCAATTTAATTTAACAAAGAGAAGATTATGGGATGACATGATCAGTCTGTAAGTACCTACTAGAGAATACATGGGAATAATTTACAAAGGACTGAGGTGGACTCACCCTCACCGGCCACTTTTAAATCAAGATTGGATATTTTTCTAAAAAGAGATGTTCTCATTTAAACAGGAATTAATTCAGGGAAGCTGTTTGGGCCTGTATTATGCAAGAGATCAGACTAAATTATCACAATGGTCCCTTCTGGCCTTAAAATATAAACAAAATACAGGGAGTCCCCACTATAAGTCACCCCAGTATACATCTGTTGCACACTAAAGTCGTTCAGGCTTGTAGTAATTGATGTGTTATAAGTCCTCCCATTCCCCACTCTTAAGTCATGCAAAAAAAGACGATTTGCACAAATGGAAGTCAGCCACAGGGGAAAAAATTCCTCACTTTAAGTTGTTTTGCTATAACAGTCCAAGTTTTTTGGACTGTATCTTGGACTTACAGCGAAGACGACCTGTAGTCCTTAGAATGCAACACAAAGTGAAATATATCAATGCATAGCATGTATTTGCTCTGCATTTCACTCCTGCTATGCTCAGGAGTTCAATGGCTAAGGGGAGATCTAGCAGGCTGAATAGCTGGCTGGACTTGTGAGGAAGATAGTGGAATAAGGAAAAGCAAAGATGAAGCATTATTTGGGGGAGATAAGGCTTCAGAAATAGGCAGTGTCTAAATTCCAGTTTTATCCTATCTTAGGGTATGTCTACACTAGCCCCCTAGTTCGAACTAGGGAGGCTAATGTAGGCAGTCGAAGTTGCAAATGAAGCCCGGGATTTAAATATCCCAGGCTTTATTTGCATCTTCCCATCCGGGTGCCATTTTTAAATCCCCCTAGTCCGAACTAACTGCCCGCGGCTACACACAGCAGTCAAACGTTAACTCGAACTAGGTCCTTAGTTCGAGTTAACTGTTACACCTCGTGTAACTTTCATTTGCAACTTTGAATGCCTACATTAGCCTCCTTAGTTCGAAATAGGGGGCTAGTGTAGACATACCCTTAGGTATAAATACAGATCATTAAATTAAACCAAGATGGGATTTTGAAAAACCATTGAGTTGTGACCTAACTCTGCTCCTCCTGAGTTCAATGGGAACAGAGTTAGGCCACTGTCCTGTGCTTTTGAAAATCCTTCTGTAATGATTAGCTCAATCGATCATGCTCTCAGAAATTAAGGAATCCAAGAGTACTCAGCCTCTATGGTTGCTACCCTGAATGTGTGACCTAACACTTTTTTTTTTTTTTTAATAATTAGCCAAATGTTATAATACATACTGGAATTTACTATGCGGCTTGACCTACGTCTCTCAGAGCATATGGATTTATACTGCATTACAACAGTGCTTGTATTGTGACCGTTTTCTATAAAATAGCATTTCATTTACATCAAACGTGACAGACTTTGTAAAAAGAGACAGTTCAGAGGTCTGTCTAACACAGATGCAGTTTCACTCCAGTAAACATTTGCTCCTTTCCATCTATTTTCTTTCTACAATCAGAGCCACTTTTGTCCTCCTTTCATGTATTCTGAAAATAAGCTGGAGGCAAGACCGCTCCTCTTGTGTCCTGCAGTTACATAAACAAAATCAGGCTTTCACATTCAAAGAGATTAATACCTAGAACTACGCTAATAGTTAAATTCTAAATCCAAATGCCCCCACTACCCAATACTTAGCATTCAGGGTGGTCGAGTGTAACTGAACGACCTCGCCATCGTGCAGCAAGGTTTCAGGGATTTATTGTATGCTATTGGCATTCATCATGTCCTTTTTAGTGTGCTATATCTCAGAGTGCTTTACAGAGCAATTAACTACATATTGTACCTACAGCACAGTTCCACAGATGCCATTTAGAGCAGTTTTCATGCCCTTAACAGAACCTAACACTTAATGCTCACATGATTAAAGAGTAGTTAAGAATTCTGAAACCCAAAGCTACATATAGAACAAGGGAATACTATGCTCTTTTTTTTATATATACACCGTGTTTTAACACATATAACCCGTGGGTTATACAAAGCTTTACAAACCCCGCAACCCCCCCCCCCCCGCGGGGTATACATGTCCGCAGGATATACAAGTTTATTTTTACTTGCCTGCATTGCGCTCTCCATTCCCCCCTCCCAGAGGAGGGTGGGTTGCACCTGGCTGCAGCTGCGTGGAGCCTGGAGGTGAGTGCAGCTCCCCTCCCACAGGCTGTCCAGCTCACCTGCACTGTGCTCTCCTTTCCCTCCTCCCGGAGGCTGCAGCTGGTATGTGCAATTACCAGGTACCTTAAAGTAGCATATATAACCCGCGGGCTATACACGTGTGTGGGTTATCTAACACTTTTTTTTTTATAAACACATTCAGGAAAAACCGTGGGTTATGCACAGGTACGGGTTATACACAAGTGTGGGTTATATACACTAATTTACAAAATATTTGTTTTACATATGTAACTACATAGACATTAAAATCAGCTTTCGAAAGTACCTGTCCAAGGCTTTCCCTGCAACTGGCACATATATAATTGGCCAATTTTAAAAGTAATGGCTTCCATTTTTTGTTGCCATCGTTTGAGGTGGCAAATCATTGTGCACACAATTTTGTATCCATGACTGGTGCAGTTTAATCCCTTAGCTTTCTGAGGCTTGAGGAGAGGGTTGTGCTTCAGAGTGCAAGCTCCACCTGCGATGGAATATCTGAACAGCTCTTTTCAGCAGCCTAGCATGAGCCTCAGAAGCCCAAGTCTGCAGCCCTGGGCTCACTACCATGGGAACGAGGATGGAGTTGGGTATGGAATGTAGTTATATCCACAAGTGCCTGACTGCACCACCAAATCATGTGCAGTTCTTAGCCAGCTAAATGACCTAATAACTAAATAAATAACTACACCCACAAGATTTAAGAAACAGAGGCCTATTTAAGGACCAGGCTATAAATCAAGCCCTAAATATGGGGGTTGTCAATTAACTGCAGTTAACTCAAATGATTAACAAAAAACAAATTAACTAGATTAAATAAAATAACTGTGATAAGTCCCAGTTTTAATTGCTCTGTCAACAGAAAGGGTATGTCTACACTCCAGCATTATTTCGAAATATCTTAATTCGAAATAGTTAATTCTAAATAACTTATTTCGAAATAACGCATCTATACACAAAATGCAATTCGAAATAGCTTTTTGCTCAATCGAAATAGCGCATCCACACTGATTGGATGCTGAATCACATTTAAGGCCAGCTGAAACTGGTTCCAGCAGGGCATCAGGTCAGTAGCTGCTTTGTGTGGCTACTGCCTGAGACTTGTGCTTAAAGGGACCCCCTCGACAGGTGGTTCTCAGCTTTTCCTGCTTACTTGCCTACCTCGCTGAGGGACAGCAAAGCATTTTTCTCTCTGCCTGCTTGGTTGCCCTCACTCAGGACACCACAGCACTCGGCACCATGGAGCCAGAGCCACCCCTGGGCACTCTGGTGCTTCTTTTGGATCTTTAGCTGCAAGCCTGTCAGCAAGTGCTGGAGAATGCCTGGCACCATATGCGGCAGCCCAACCCCCAGGTCCTCTTCTGGACCCCCCCTGGTGGCCATGGAGGAGCAGTGCCCGGATGCCAGCATGCCCCGCCGCATCTGGCTCCTGGACACCAGCAGCGACTGGTGGGACCACATCATCCTGGAGCGCTGGGGAGACCAACAGTGGACACAGAACTTCAGGATGAAGAAGGACACCTTCCTCAAGCTCTGAGTGTCTCGCCCCTGCTCTGCGGCAACGGGACATGCACATGAGGCCCACCATTCCACTCCACAAGCAGGTGGCCATCGCCCTCTAGAAGCACTCCACGCCGGATAGCTACCGATCCGTCGGCAACCAGTTTGGCGTGGGGAAATCCACTGTCTGACCACCGGGACCACATCAAAATGGCTGCCGCATTGTGCCGATCAGCTGTTTGTCGGCACAGCGCAGTAGTCTGGACGCTCTGCAGTCGACAAGGGAAGCCCTTGTCGACCGCCCCGGTAAACCTCATTCCACGAGGCATAACAGAGCGGTCAACCGCGGAGCATCCAGACTACCACGCTGTGCCGCCAAACAGCTGATCAGCACAGCGTGGCAGCCATTTTGATGGAAATGAAGTGGCAATTATTTAAATCGCCGCTTCATTTCCCTATGTCTAGAAACCTCATCTACATGGCTCTGTCGGCGGAGCTATGTAGTCTAGATATACCCTTAGAGTCTACAAGTCTAGTCAGTCCTACTTCTTGTTCAGCCAATCACTAAAACAAGCAAGTTTGTTACCATTTATGGGAAATAATGCTGCCTATTACTTATTTACAGTGTCACCTGGAAATGAAAGCAGGCATTCACAGCAATGTAGCCAACATTGCAAAGTATTTATGTGCTAGATATGCTAAACATTCATATACCTCTTCATGCTTCAACTTGTAGGCTCTAAAGTTTTACACTATTTTGTTTTTTAAAACAATTCACTCCACAGAAGATTGCCACTGCCGTGATAGATCTTCCAGAGTTCAATTTAGCCAGTCTAGTTAAGACTGGCTAAATTGAACTCAGAAGGTGCCCCGACAGCATCCAGTGCTCCTGTTCTTGTGAGAAATAAGGGAAACCAATGGGAGCATTTGTTCCCATTGGCCTTCTGCTGTGAAGACACCACCAAGTTCAGCTTAATGTAAGCAGATTCCACCTCTGTATTCTATGTAGCTGGAGTTGTGTGCCATAAGCTGAGCCTGCAGGGTCTAGTGTACACCTGGCCTCAGCTGCACTTTCACGATAAACAGGCTGTTCTGCAGTTCTTGTGTGAAGTCAATTGAAAAATACTATTTATCTTTTTAACAGTACAATGATTTGTAATAAAAATAATATAAGGTAAGCTTTATATACTTTGTGTTCTTCATTGTAATAGAAAACAATATATTTGAGAATGTAAAAATACATCCAAAATATTTGAATATTTATTAAATAATTAGTATTCTAACAGATTGATTAAAACTGTAATTAATCACAACTATTTTTAATCTATGATTGACCGTAATTTTTAAATCATTTGACAGCCCTACAAACATGTACATTTCTGTTGCACTTGGTCTGAACTAACAGAGGGAGAATGAAAGACCAAAAGGCACATGTCAGTTTTGAGCAAGAACTAATTTATGAACTAGATTATTTTTAACTGGATAATTTGTCATGGGACAGCAGCAGTTGAAATGACTACTACTGAAATCCAACCAAAAGCTTTTCTCAGTCTCTTGTGTCAAATCCTTGTCTATCTGTGGAAGATGCCCAGAGTTTTCTGTCTTGGGCTCCCCTTTTCTTCATCCTTTACACCACCCCATCTTTCATGTCGTCTCTGTGTTAAACATTCTTATTTATACTTCTCCTTCCCTAATGGTCTGTGTGACATACCATCTTGGAATCCCACAAGTATACACAAAAGAAAAATAATAAATTAAGGAATTAAAAATATCTAATGTAACCCCTTTTTTTGGATCACCCTGTGCAACTTGTCTTTCTGTGCCCTTTTATAAACGAGACTGCAAATTCTTCAGGGCAGATACTGTCTTGCTATCTATGCTTTGCACAGAGTGCCAAGTATACTGTCATTACTTGACAAACAGTAACTCTGTTCCTCTCCCTACCCTTTAGTTGACCACTGACAAAAGCATGACTTCTGCCTATCAGCTAAACAAAGCCCAGAAAACACAGCCAAATATCCTGAAAAAATCTCCACTGCACTCTTGAACTGGAAATAGACAGATATGGGAAGGGAGGACATGTAAAAAATACTGCCAATATAGAATCTGCATTCCCTCTTCTCCCCCCATCTTAACTACTTGAGGGGAAATGTGATAGCTTGTCTCTCCTCTGCCCCATTCTGGACATGGTTTCCACTATCCTGGAGGGTAGAATTATATATACCATCATACCTATTTGCTCAGCAATCTGTTTAATGTGTATATAACAAGGCATTTCAATGCTCATCTCATTCTGCATGGAGCAAGTACAACGAGCAGCATCCTCATGCTAATGAAATACTTGGTGGAAGCTCATAAGGACCAAAATTAGGACAGCAAAGAGCCCAGTGAGATTTATAAGTCATAGGTTGAAGGTCACTGCTCAACAGAGCACACTGTCACCAATTACTCACTATCCATTTGCTATTTATACTTTCAGAAGTAAAGTGATACTTACATATTAGTTCTCCGACAATCTTCATAAAGGATAGAAGTTCTATAATTCTTAGTCTTTAGCATTACTCTATCTCCCTGGTTTTGGAACTGTGTGTAATACTGACATTTCTTTCAAACTTATAAGGTGATTAATCTTCAGGTGATCAAGTTTCGGTTTGGGCATGGGGAAACTAAACAAGCCAGTTGTCTTTTAACCTGTGAAACAACACTAATACTTTAAACTTTCAGTCTCAGTTACAGGGAATAGTGGAATCCTAAAGCCAACATTTAAAATTAAAGCCTCTGCTATAAACCCATTCTCACTCAATTTCACTTGGTTACTTTTCCTCTTCACACATTAAATCAGGTCATTGTGGCTTCCTTATGCCACTGTCCATGACTAATAATAATCACTACCATATTTTGCTAGAAGTTGAGAATCCTCTTCCCAAAGAGGGATATTGTTCAAGTAGCACACTTAACATGCCAAAACTACAGGGATTCTGATATATCAACACATCAAACTCACCTTAATAGGGGTAGCACTCTGAGAAAGCAAAATCTCCAGTTACCTTCCCCCTAGATTTGTGACCGTGTGAGTGCAAAGGTGGCAGCCCAGGAAGATGTAGAAGGAATGGGATAACTCAGCTGTGAAAAAGAACAGAAAGAGGTATTGTTAACATAAGGTTCATTTGGTATAAAGGCAAATCGCATGCTCACTCTCTGAATCAATGGCCAGTATTCAATCACTGAACTGTGTTAGCTTGTTTTCAGACGTATAACTAGGAAAACATTTGTGTAGCCAAAAACACAATAAAGTTGTCAGAACCCCAACAGTGTGTGTGGTCCCCACAATGAGAAAACTCCAGCCCTGACCACTATAATCATCCTCTCTCACTGGGCTCTTAAAAGCCACATCACTGCCCTCTCATCAACTCAAAATGCTGCAGCCAAGGAGATAATAGTTCAGCTGGGTGCTTAGTCTTGTATACAGTTCCAGCAGGTGTAATAAATGCCAAGTGGACTAGCATGAGCAATGTTGTCCTCTTGCTGTCTTGCTAGCCAAGCAAGAATGGTACTTACAACAACAACACCACTTTTTTTGAGGAGGAAAATTCCACTCCACTCAGTCTGCAAGTCCAATATACAGACATTCCCCCTACTACCCCCCCCCCACACACACACACACAGAAAACATTGAACTCCCAGGGCAGAAAGCCTTGTCTCTCTCATTACTTTTGAAATCAGTGACAGTTCTGTTTAATTATTATTATTGTTATTTATTTGTGTAGCACTGCAGTGTGAAAAGTGTCTTACATGTATTTATAAAGAAACAATACTCCCTGCCCCCACAGACATGACAGTCCACAGAGGCATCCACCCTGACTGGTCTGTGGTAAAAAGCCTTGTGTTTGTTCTTGTAAAGGTTATCTGTGAGAAAGCTTCTGCACCATTAATGTTTGCAGAATAAAAGAATAATTAAATAAATCAGACCCTTGCTTGCTAAATCTCATTTTGCTTATTCTATGATGAAATTTCAATATGCATTTAACCTGAATTCAATAAACAAGGGATTGATGCACTGTCTCCGTAGACCTTAAACTTGGAGGAAAGAGCATGTGTTATTTCAAACTAAATGAAGCATGAAAAGTTTAGTTCGGTGGTGATCTCTCAATAGAATCTTATACAGCTGACATTTTCCATAGAGTAATCAACAGTCACTGAAATGAGTTTGTATTCAGACACACTTGGCTCAGCAAGCTGTGGTTTAGCCCCATAGGTAAGCTCAGGTCTGAGGTGGGTTAATATAAAATACTCCTTGACGACTTCTTGTGGTAGCTGAAATCTTATGCTTGGTGAACCCGTAAGAGAGTTCAGATCCAATTCTTCCATAATCCCTGAAGCTGGAACAGGCCTGGTCAATCAGTGCCCTGCTTCATCAATCCTGTGTGGCTGATCGGTATGAGTTTCACTAAGAAAACAGAGTAAGGGAGTCCTGAGACACACAGACATAACATAAATAAAAAAATACATTTACGTTTCCAACTGTCCACACATTCTCAAGCAAGTTGCACCTATGTTATATTACTCAGCATGTGGTTTCAATTGTAACAACAATGCATATTTGTTCAAATACATGCTGGCTGCTAACTACACTACTAGCTGTGTTTAAATATAGCATGGCCTATGACTGACTCCCTTTCAGGGTTCAAGTGTCTGGCATGTGCTTGCTATGTTATGGTCAATATAATCTTATAGATTACCCAAGCAACAGAACTAGATTCTTTGATGTCATGAAGTCTTGTGTATATGTAGTACATATACATTGTGTATATACCTGTAGGGAGGGAGAGGGGGTAAGGAACAAGCAAGTCTGATGTCCTTGTAGCACTTTCCAGCATTTGTCATTCTCCTTTCATTTGGATTTACTTGAAACTATCTTTCCCATAAAGGATTAAACAACAATATTCCCCAATACTCAAAAGATGAAGTTGACTACCTTTTAACTGGGGTTCACAAGGAAACTTTTCTTTTATCTTTTTCATTTATCTGCAAGAAAGCTGAGGACTAATGTCACACTACAGAATTTCACAGCAATACTTGATAGTACTTAGTGTTTATCAAAATATTTGTGTTCATAGCTTTGTGTGCCAGGCTCATGGATTTATAGCGTGGCCCATATTTTTGCTAGTATTTCTTGCATCCTCAGAGTGGGCAGATAAAAGGTAAATAGAAATAAAGATCTTTTGATGAAGCATACCCTATTTTACAACTGCCGTGGATTATTTAATCACAAAAAGGGGCTGTATCCATCAGTCTACTGGAAAAAGACATTGACATGCATCCTGGATGTCCTTTAATCTTCTTTTGAGACATTTTGCTTTTTAATTGTTAATTTAGATAAGACTGGTCATGTTGTCTAATATTGGGAAGAGACATGCCCCTTTCTCTCCCCTGCCTTGTTTTACATTGTTCAGAACTTTGAAATTTTTTAAATAGTCATCCTGAGTCAGATACCAAGCATGTAAAATTTCAGTCCAAATGGTTAAAATTCACAATCTAAGTGTCACACTCACTTCCAGGTACAATATGTTCTTTTTGCCAAAGGGTCTTTGAAATGTTTGAGTACCTCCATGCTTTGGAGCTGGCACTTAAAACGTGACAGGGAGGGATGTGGCCTTTGTGTTAGGGATGTGCCCAAGAAAATCCACCCTAATTTGCCAAAACCTTTTAAAAAAAAATCTCAATTTGCACATGCTCTGTTCAGATTTCTTAGAGTTCCCCAGCTAAAATGGTACATAATTGTGTAATGAAAGACTGCTTTGATAATGCATATACATGAAGAGGCCAAGTTTACATTAGAGAGGTAACCTTCATTCTGACATTTCCTAACTTATGAACGCTTTGCTTTGCAACCTTAATAATATTCTTTTAATGTAGCATTCAGTTTGTAATTAAACAAATAGAGAAGACTTGCCATTCAGGATACATTTGTTTCTTTTGCTCCTGAAAACAATCTTCAAATACATCGTTCTCCTATCCATGGGACACACACAAAAAACCCATTTCAGAAAAAGCTCCCAGCATGATAAGAATTGTAATGAATGAGGCTATTAAAAACAGCAGGAAAACCAAAACAAAAAGCCAAAGAGCTATTTAAAGATTTTACATCCATCTCCACTATAAAATATGCCATCCTGTTCCTCCTACCCTTCAGGCTATGGGCATCATCTGGCCACATCAATGAAGCCACATCTTGCAACTATACCCAAGACTTTCATGGTGCCACTTAGGTCACAGAAAAACATGGCCCCAAGCATAAAGTAAAATATAGATCAAATCTTTCCAATGAAAGTCCCAAAAAGAATAGCTTTAATGGTTTATCCACCCCCAAAGAATGTTATCTCCACAGCAAAGTCAAGTGTTTTCTATAGACATCAGTATATAATACCTTAACAAAATGTGAGTTCTTTGTTTGCTAGAATATCTGTCTTCAGCTGAAAGACTGAAAACCTGCATTATGATGGAACCCTGAGAGCATCCTCACAATCACTCTGGGTGGAGAAAGTAGAATTTGTTTAGCATTAGATTTCCACAGAAATTCCTCAGTTTACATTTCCTAATTCAGTTTGTCCCCTTTCAAAGTGAACTCTTCAGCCTTTGAAAGTTTACAGGCATTCTTGCCAAAACAACAAAAACCCAAGACACAGTATGGAAAAGGACAAGGACTAAAGTACATTACTACAATAATTTGGTAGACATGTTTGTATTAACATGTATTGTATAACTTGATAGACTAGACATGTTTGTATTACATATCACCAAGAAATGGAAGAAGACAGATCTGTGGTGGCTGTTATCACTATTTTCTGTCACAGTTCACTGGGCACACATACTGAATGTAGAAGCTGGGAATTAATATTTTTTAGTCAGAGGAACACGCTAAAGGTGAGTAGCTGATAGGAATAGATGTGGTATATGAGAGACTACTTCATTGCTTTGGGAAGTTGAGAATAGTAGCCATTCACTTAGTACATCTAGAAGTAGGGTGATGTATTGAAGGACTGAGCATTTTAAATAAATCAGAGTTTTGCCCCATCATACTCTCTATCTAGCTGGTTTCTTATATACCATACCCCTTATCACAGTATCTGAGCTTCCATGAAAGCTATTTACTCAGCACTTTTGAAAATCAGTCCATTATTTAAGTGGCCAAACAAATACTTAGAACCCTAATTCTTTTTTTTTTTTTTTTAAATATCCTGGCCTAGACATCTAAACAGAAAAAGGCAGAGTGGGAAAAGTATGCATGGGATCAACAAGTAAGGATGCAAAAGTCATCTTGGAGAAAAACAGTCAGTGACATTTTAAAATGGAGACAGATGGATAGGGATAGATATCAAAGTAAGTAAGTCCCACATGTTCATGAATACCTCAGAAAGGAGTAATTGCTGGATGATCTAAGAGGAAAGGATCATAGGTAGTCACTCAACCAATTGATCTAGTGCTAGCAGATTGAAAGGTATTCAAGTGGAGTCAGAAGGAGCTAGGAATGTGTGGAAGAAGCACACACAGGACCCGGGTGAGATAAAGGGAGAAGGCCTCACTCACAGAAGAAGTTTCCCTAGCCAACATTCCATTTAGTGTTGATGGGCCCTGTAGGCAGAGAGAGAAAGAGAGAGCCTCCTACAGCAAATGGGGTAGAGGTGAAGGGGGAAGGAAGGAAGGAACTGAAAAAGAAAAAAGTGTGTGGGTGTGAACCTGGAGGATATCTGAGAATAAAAACACCTCTGCTTTCACCTAATGAAAAATCACTCCACAACAAAGATGTTGGAGCAGCAGCAAATTAATTTTGCATATGTGCAGCATAAGCATGTGTAGGACACATTTCATTAAATAAAAAAATTACACACAAAAGATCTGCTAAAAGCCTCAGGTCAGATGCTGACAGCTAAACTTCACAGTTACACATTATAGGCCAAATTCAGTTTTCTGTAATACCCACATACCCCAATGAGGTTTGTGTGGGTCTATCAAATGGCTGAATTTGGCCCATAAAGCATATAGAGCTAAAATATATATTCCCTACTTCCTAAGGCTGGATGATTGGGAAGTGGATGCTTACATTCTCTCAGCTCTCCCACTTCACAGATTAGGCATTTGCTAAAAGCAAATATTTTGATTTATCCATTTGCTTATTGTTCTAATCTATGGGTATTTCTTTTCCCATGCACAATGCCAATGAAGAAATAAGTGTTTTAACCCCTTCACTGTAAAAGCCTACCTAGAGTTAGACTGGTGGTGTTCTATTTCTTCTGTCAACACCATCTAGCAAAGAGTGTTAGCAATTTCCCCATGCTAGAATGGAGGTGTGAGACTTTTAGATGAACTTTGCTCTTTTTTCCCTTCCTATCCAGTTTCTGGGAGATTGTGTGATGGGTTCATTTCTCTTCTTCAGCCCAACCAAACAAAAGTTAGAAGTCAGCACTTATGGTCAGCCATGTCCGGCCAAGGCAGTAATGAAACAAAAAGCCTAACCACACATATTTGCTTCACTTGGTAGCAGAAAATTTATCAGACACGTAGTGTGCAGCCTATACAGTATAATAGCTGAGGGTTTGTCTCAGGATGAGATTTAGTTAATAAATTATCTGTTAGTTTTAGTTATTCTGCATGTCAGGTCTTAGTGCTGCATTTCATTGTCCACATGGTTACAGATGTTGGCATATTTTTTGTCATTGTCTTTTCACCTCCTTAGCATTGATTTAAGAGTTGTTATTCTCAGCTAATAGAAAGTGTGAGAAAATCAAATCCATCTGTTTCTGCCAAAAAAAAGGAAGTGGAAGAATGGAATCAACAGAAAAATTCACTTGCTAAAAACCACTTATACACACCACAGAGGACTCTGCTAATAAAACCCATGCTCAGACACCATGATCAAAGTAAACAAACTGCCTTCCTGGTTACAAATCTACATCACCAGTCAGTTTTGCAAGATGGTCAGTTGCCTTTGGTCAATTGCCACTTACCTGGTTTGAGAAGTATTTCACATCTATCCACCATAAGCTTTCATTTTCTGAATAGCACTCAAATCAGTTCAGTGGCAGAAAAATATTAGCAATGAATCAGAGGTAATCTCTCTATATATTTTAGAAATGTGTATCTGCCCCTCTCCCTGTTTGTTCAAGAACTCCTCCTAAATGGTAAGAGCTAGCTAGGACCACCAAATGTGATACACAGCTTCCTCTTCTCCTAACTTAAAGCAAGGTGAGGGTTTGGTTTTGCCAGGAAAATGGGAAGTGCCTGGAATGATATTGTTTTCCATAACACAGAATGGGAGGAAGCTGTTCAGAGGGATGCTATGCTGCAGGGTGACCACTGCAGTCACACCACCAAGAGATGGCCAGCTGAGGCTGGAGCATGCCATCTTGCTGGCCACTGGACAGGGTAAGTGGCTCCTCTACCCCAAACACCACCTTCCCAGCCCTTGGCCAGAGCAGGGAAGAGGGAGAAAGCCCCGCCGGACATGAGAACAGAGAAGACAGCCCCTGCCAGATGCGGGGTTAGAGGAGAAAAGGCTCCTGCCAGAGGTGAGATGAGGGAGAGAAGACCCCTGCCTGGGGTGGGGATGGGGAAGAAAAGGCTGAAGTGAAATGTTTTGGTCTAAAAATTTTTCTCTTTCACCCAACATCCAGCAGACTTCAGTATAATGATTCAAGAATCCAAGATCTTTTAGATTTAAAGAGACACTCATTCCAGGAGTCAGCAACGGCCTCTCTCACACATTGAGAAAAATTCCTTTCCCATCACACTTCAAATTAGACTGGGCACCCCAGATAATCTAATGTGACACCCAGCTCCTTCTCTTTTCACAGTGGATCAGAATCTCCCCTTTCCCCCACCTCGTTCATATTCATCTAATAAATTAGAATCATGGAACCATAGTTCATTAATAGTCTTCTAATAGAATGGTTCTCTCTTTAGATGAAAACATGAAAAGATGATTTTCTCTTATTTGCTACAAAAACATAAAAAGTATTCCCTCTCTGATCATAACTATTTGGGTGTTTTTAACCTGAAAGCCAACTGAAAGAACGTTCTAGGTAATTGGAGAGTATCCCTGTCCCAAAAGGAAGTGTTGGATATAAATCCTGTGAATGCAAAAACATTCTTCAGTTGTATAAAATTTGTCATTGGCAGTAAAAAAGTTTATTTAGTTCAGTCTACTATTTCAGAGGAAATGTGTTTAAATTATGACTCAAGACTAAAGATTCACCTCATCGAAAACCAGTGGAACATTTCTAATGATGGCGCAATTCAAAACCAACGGCATTATAGACATCAACACTACCAGACCTGTGAGATTTCCATTGATGCAGGTGATTTGCAGAACACACCTTGCTGTGCTAAAAGACAGAGCGAGCTATCTTCTCTGAAGAAAATATACTTAATTACATACTAAACTATATTATGGGGTGGTATTTTTTCTATGTGTCTTTTCAATCAAACTGTGACTGAAGTTTTAGGAGTATTTTTAGTGTTTAAACTATTGATTTATTTGATAATTATAAATAAGAGGCCCTGTCTGAAGTTCTGTGTTTCCAGAGGGCTTGGGAGATATGATGAGTGAACCAGCTCCCTTTACAAGCAGTTCACTGAGAAGGTTGCACATTTATGGTACTTTATTGTCAGTATATATTTTATAAAAATCTTTTGTAAAATGTACTTTCCAACAATTGGATTTTCTTGATTTCAGTCAAACCATAAATCAGGGGTTGGCATGCTATAAATGGCATGCATGCTATTAGTGGCATGCAAGATGATTTTTAGTGGCATGCACAATGAACGGGCTCCCCTTGTTCCCCCCACCCCCAACTGGGAGCCCATGCTGGTGACCAGCATCGTGCCCCCCACAAGATTGGAACCAGCACTGGCTTCCTGCAGTGGGAGAAGCCCCGAGGCTCTGCACCTGTTCCAGCTTGTGGGGAAGCACATTGCTCCTCCCCTCTCCACAGGAAAAACTGGAGTGGAGCCCAGGGCAGGAGACCAAGCAGGGCACGCAGTGGAGAGAGCCCCTCACCCCCCTCTCAGGAGAGCGGCGCAGCCCAGGCGGAGGGTTAAATCTTGATACACTGCTTCGGAAAGTTCGCCGACCCCTGCCATAAATCATGATGATAATATTACAATGGCCATGTGATAGTTAAGTCATAGACATATCTTCTATTCTAAGCCTCTCGTGTCAATCACACATATAGTAACTTTTTTTAATAAGTTATCTTTTGGATTCATACTCTCATTCTCAAATCAAGGTCAAATCTAGGCATTTTGCTAGAGTGGGGCAATCATGTGAAAATTCTCAGATGCAAATTTCTCTTCCAATCCCTTTGAAAGATTAAAATTACAGTACAAAATACCTAAAATACTCAACTGTGATGCCAATCAGCTAGCTCAAGCATCAACATCCCAATACCTCTTTCACAGAGAAGAGCTGTGACTGCATGCAATGGCACAGCTAAAAGACTATCCAATTCTCATTACCGGAGGGGACATTTTTAAAGAGATTTATGTGACTTCTGTTTGAAAAGATTAAAAATCTGTTGGTGTTTTATTATATATGGTGCACATAGTCAGGGTAAAAAATTAGCCCTAGAAACTTGCTCTTACAAATTTTACATTTACACCAGTTTTCATGTATTCACACTTATGTGCAGATATGGACAGGCATCTGATTACAGTGATTCTAATAATCTAACGTGCACAAACTTGGGTTCAGCAGATGTACACACACACACACACACACACACACACACACACACACACACACAGTGTGAGCATGGCTTCCAAAGCTATTTCCAAGCACATTATGTTTTTGGAATTATATAGTGCATTCAAGTATTCTCTTTGGCCAGCAGAAAGAATCAGTCACCTGCTGTTCACAATACTTGGTAACACCCAAATAATCTATGAGTGCATTACAGAATACCAAAAAGAAACAGTCTTAGAACAGGGAGGCCTTAGAAAATATATGGAAAGTGTAATGCTGGCAAAACTCTGTTAACAGTAAGTGCACTTCTCTCCTTACAGCAGCTATGGGTGGTCCTTCCAAAAAAAATCTGGCTGCTAGCTGTCTAACTGGCAGACTCAAAACCAAGTATCTACCATCACGTGTGAGAGCAGTGAAACACTCCAGTCTCCAGAAGCCATTAGAACCTTGCAGAATTTCCAGCACTAGTAAGACTTCCCATCTCACACCTACTTTGTTAGCCCTCATCACTCAGTGTGACTTAACTTGGCACTGGAGATAGTCACAGTTAAAATAAGCGTTTCAGGCAATCAAATATACAGTCCAGTCTGTATATCACTTCAAGAACTCGCACTGAATTACTTACATATCCCTGTGCAATGGTTAGGGAGGTGGAAGCTGTGGGTACAATCACAAGATGTACACCAACTTAAACAATAAGCGTTCCTTTTGTTCACAACTAATACAGATAGGCACTGTATATATTTTCACATACAAAGCACTCATCAGTTCAATCAAAGCTTTTGGCTATTGCGAGAGATTAAATACACAAAGTTAATCATATATTCTATTTTTAAAAGAACTGATTTTAAAAAGAATCTGTAGATAACCTCTCTCCATTACCCACCCAAAATATCAAGTATTGATCTGACTCCCCTGTCAAAATCAATTTATTCCCCAGTCCAATCAGTCCCTTTCATTCCTACTTATAGCAAACATCCTTTCAGACCTCCTTCTAGGTCTCTGTCCTTCATATACATGGCACATTGTGGGAAATGTTTGCTTTAGCATTTGCCATTAGGGTTCTGGGATGAGGTATCGGGTGACAGGCTTTCATCTGGATATAATTTATATCAGTACTTTATATTAAAGAAACAGCCCCAGTGTGAAAATATGAAGGGAAAACACATTTGGGCTATTGAATAACCTGGAAATTATTAAAGTTAAAAGCTCCTGGGTCAGAGGGGGCAGCATCATGTTATAATAATAATAATAATAATAATAATAATGTTAATGTTTCAGTCACGTAACCTCTGTGGGTCTCTAACACCTGTGATGGAACTGAGTTTTGTGCCATTACAATGCTAACAAACAGACTGAGAATAGTCAGTGTAAGTGCTTGAATTTGTTCATGTGCCTTAGTTTTATTAGCTAATAAAACTCTTCCTGGCATAAATATAATCAAGATTTCATATAATACTACTCTATGTCAATTTCCAGCAAATTCTTCTTTTTTATTTCATTATTTTCTATTCTCCTGTTCCTGAGGTTTTAGTCAATACAGCTCCTGCTTAAGAGGTGGTTGAAGCCCCTGCAGTGAGATGGAGATTGAGAGAGTGCATATCAGTTACCATATTATCTGCCATTAAAAAAAAAAAAAAAAAAAAAAAAAAAAAAGAGAACTCTGCTTGTGAATTTAACTCTTAAAAGTACCCGTCTACAATCTCATTCCCCATTTTCTCGTTACAGCAGACTATGTACCATTCACAGTACTGTTATCTTACTCCTTGACAAGGCAGTCCATCAATATGCCCCTCTCAGCTTTATCCCTCAAAATTGACACCCTCCTCCCCTTTGCTCCTAAACAGTATTATTGACTTGCAATGATGAATAGTTCCATAGCTATTGCTGTGCAAAGTTGCATGCTCCATGTAGCCTCTGCAATGTAGCTGAGAGTGACATCTGGGAAACCATTTTCCTTATTTGCTGTCAACACTCCTCCTTTCCCCCAGATATGGAGAAGTCTGACAGACAGGCCTGGGGTGCAATGTTCAGATATTTAGCCAAACTTCCCAAAAGTTTGGTGGTGGATGGTTTTGGATCAGTAGTTTGATTTGCCCTCATCTCTAAGGCTACGTCTAATCTGTGGAGCTATTTCAAGATACCTCCAGTATCTTAAGAGCAAGCCCATTATATCAAAATATAATGGGCTCGCTATTCCAACGTCCCTATAAACCTCATTGCATGAGGGATAAAGGACGTTTCGGAATAGTGCCTTATTTTGAAATGACCTCAAAATAAGTTATGCAATTTGCATAGTGCAAATTGCGTAGCCTATTTCTAGGCAAGGGTGCTGTGTAGATGCACCCTAAATGTGTTATTCACTGTACTATTTCCTCCTGGGGAAAGTGATTAAAACATCAAGGTTTTTCCTATGCCTATTAGGAAACAACAAACAAGACATAGAACTAATTAAAAATCTAGAGAGGGAGAGGAATGGGTGGAGTCTCTTGTGATTGGAGAGAGCAGCATGGCTAATGGTGAAATCAACTGGCACTATAAGTAGAAGGTAGTACATGGCAGTTTAAACTGACAGAAGGTGCTTACTTGTTGGAATCTAGAAACAACTGTAAAATGACACAGCATCGCAATATAGAGTTCATTAGCTATTTTCTCCTTCTAACTGCAGCAAATCTGAAAGCTATTGATCAATGCCAAAAATGAGTCATTGCTTTCTATGGATTATCACACAGAAATGTCTGAAATGCTACAGCTGAATGAAGTAGTAGGAAATAAGCAGTTTCAGGGATCCAATGTAGTTAAAAGAGAGAATTCTTCCAAAATAAAATGTAAACAATATTAAGAGTTAAATAACAAGTTGAGAGGTTTCATACTCAGATATCCTTCTGGGACGCCTGGCGGAGTTGGGTATTGGAGACATTGTTTTGCAGTGGTTCCGGTCCTACCTGTTGGGACGCTTTCAGAAGGTGGAGCTAGGGGGCTGCTATTCGACCCCGTGGCAACTGTGCTATGAGGTCCCGCGAGGTTCCATCTTTTCCCCTATGCTGTTTAATATCTACATGAAGCTGCTGAGAGAGGTCATAAGGAGTTTTGGAGGACGGTGCCATCAATATGCAGATGACACCCAACTCTATTTCCCTGTGACATTAGAACCAGGTGTGGCGGTGACTGATCTAAATCAGTGTCTGGAGGCAGCGATGGTTTGGATGAAGTCAAATAAGCTGAAGTTGAACCCAGATAAGACTGAGGTCCTGTGGATCAGGAGGCCATCTGTTTGGGAATGTGGCATGGCACCTGTTCTAGATGGGGTTACTCTCCCCCTGAAAGAACAGGTACGCAGCTTAGGAGTCCTCCTGGACCCTTTTTTAACATTTGAAAATCAGATGTCTTCGGTGGCCAGGAGGGCCTTTGGGCAGCTTCGTTTGATCCACCAGCTGCAACCCTTACTGAACAAGCATGACTTGGCCACAGTGATCCATGCTCTTGTTACATCCCGACTGGATTACTGTAATGCACTTTATGTGGGGCTGCCTGTAAAGAGCCTTCGGAAACTTCAACTGGTCCAGAATGCAGCTGCTCAAGTTTTAACTAACACTACTTATATGGAGCACATTATGCCAGTGCTTCAGCAGCTGCACTGGCTTCCGGTATGTTTCTGGGCACAATTTAAGGTTTTAGTTATGACCTATAAAGTCTTAAATTATTTGGGTCTGGGGTATCTGAAGGACCGTCTTCTCCCATATGAACCTGCCCGGAGATTGAGGTCAGCTGGGGAGGCTTTGCTTTGTGTTCCCCCACTTGTGGAGATAAGATTAACATCTACATGGAAGAGGGCATTCTCAGCTTTTGCTCCCAGGCTGTGGAATTCTCTTCCTCAGGATATCCGCATGGCAACAACGCTAGTGTTGTTTCAGCGTCAGGCTAAAGCCACCCTTTTTATTCGTGCTTTTATTAATGTTTGAGTTTGTATGTGTGTGTTCCTCCTCTCTATATGTTTTTAGCTGGTTATGTCCCTCTGGGGTCTCATGTTTTAAATTTATTTTTAATATATATATATATTTGTATTGTGGTTTTTTTGTAAGCTGCCTTGAATATTTTAAGTAGAAAGGCAAGATAAAAATATTTTAATTTAATAAATACTCATCTCAAAAAAAGGCTAGAAAATCAGTTTATTCAGACTCTTAAAAAAAAAAAAAAACTCATTCAATACCAAAATCAATTTTGGTCTAATAAAGTGAAGAGCAGAACAAAAATACATTTGATATTTCTGCAACATCAGACATTTTTTATGCCATCCTCTTCACCAAAATAGCCGAGCAAGATAATACTCAAACAAGAGAAATTAATCAATGTGTATAGGGAAGAATGCATTCCTACTTTAAATACTATTGATTTGAGATATGAAAATAAAGCTACAGGTTGGGCCTTCCTGGTCCAGCACCCTGAGACCTTACTGGTCCTGGATAAGGGATTTTTCTGGACTTTCTGCTGCTGGCCTTCCACAAGGACTCTCTGGTCCTGCAGCATCCATGCCGGACCATGGATGTTGATGGACCAGAGAGTCCCGATCTGGAGAGTTTTAACCTGTACATAGTATTTGTCAAAATTGCTAAGGAAACAAACCAAAAGTGAAGAGAGGGATGACAAGAAATAGGAGAAGGATGCCTTTGACAGTTATTCGAACACCACAAACAACATGAAAAAGATGATGGAACTTTTCAGGTCAATGTGTTAAACACATTATTTAAACCACATTGAGGTAGAAAGAGTAACTGCCACAGTTCTAAAGCACATGGTGGAAGCTAATAAACTCTTCCACAAACATGATCTGTCTGAAGCTTAGTTAATAAGATGTTTGGTGGAATGCCTTTCCATTTACTGAGCACTCACTTTGAACAGGCACAGAACAGTGAATTGAGCCTTATATCTGTACATTTGCATTCTCCTACCACAATTACGTTGAAATCTGCACTGTACACATACACTACATGCAATTATGTTCTTTACAAATCCACAGAAAGCAACTAATGGAAATTTTGAAGTCAACTGACTGACGATGCTGTCATTAATTTGTAATCTGAGCCTGTGTGGAAATCTGGGTTGATATAATTAAAAATAAGACCTGGAACCACAAATGGATAAAACAAAAAAACAAAAACAAACAAAAAAAAACAATCCAAAGACATTAAGGAACTTAAATTGTTTCAATATGATTTGTGGTGCATCTTTGAAAATTAGAAGACTTTTTATCTGAATTTAGATTACGGAACCTAAATTTATGACATGTTTGAACATTTTGGTCCTAACTTCTCCTTGATTTCCCATTTGTAAAATGAGAATATATCATTAGATCTGTGTGAAATTAATAAATTTTGTTTCATGGAATCAAAGAAGTTTGATGTTTAGTTTCATTAACTTTCATACACCCATATTTTATATTTAAATTTTGACAAAGTAGCTAATTTCTCTTGTAGAAATATGAATTTTCACATTTTTGACATGACTGCAGTATTTATAGAAAAGATGAGTCCATTTTGGTTCAGATATGCCACCATTTCCTAGATCAATTCAGCTTGCATAGCACTACTTTTAACAAAAATGGGAATATCTTCATATCTGCAACAACTACGAAAAAGTGTGGACATTCAAAATTACTCGATAGTCACTTAAAATATTTTACACAGTAAGATCAATATTTGTAACAGTAATCTCTAGAGCTCTGCAAATCTGCAGATACCTGCTTTATATCTGTGGGTATCCTCATCTGTGGCTTTTGTGGATATGCATGGGGATACAAAATTTGTATCTAGAACCTTGCAAATTTGTGCATTTCCACTTTTATTCCCAGTTATCCTCATCCACGGATGTCAATGCAGATATCCATGACTCATTTTTGCGGATATAGATGCACATGTGGCTGCAAATTTTGTATCCACACAGGGCTTTAGTATTCTGTGTCTCGTCAGTACATTAAACAAGGCAGCAAAATCAAAAAATCATCAACTCAGAGGGGAGGGAAAAGCCATAACCATGAAGACATTGCATCTCACATAATCTTTTTTTTTTTAAATGAGCAAAACAGGCTGTGCAGAGAGCAGACTCTATAAACAGACGTGACCTACCTACAAACTGACAGTTGTAAAATAATGCTATGAAACAGAAGAAATCCCACCTCACAAAAGTCATTTTTTCCCCCCTCAGATGCACTGTCTAATTAACAGTTCTATTAATTTGCACTTTTAAAGCATTTAGTAAATTTGGCCATTTTTTGCAAGTTATTTAAATGTCAACATTTTATTGATTTATAAAAATTCCTTGAGTAGGATTCAAATGTACTGTTATTTTTCCTCCCTTTTGCACATATGTTTAAATAATTATGTAAAAGGATTCCTGACTGTGTCTTCAGTTCTTTCAGAGGATGACGCATTTAATTCATTTTCACAAGGCATGGTATTGCTTAGCTTTAACTGAACATTACTTTTATATATTTAATGTGGACTATGACCAGCATACACCAGTGCAGGGACTAAATGACTCTTTGCTAATTATGTCAGCAGACAGAAACAAAATACGGGTGTGGGGGAGAAAGGGTGGATGAGGGAGTGGAATTGGCAGTCAGAAGAGGGACGAGATGCTCGGTGACTTGGTGATGTGTGGGAGAGCTTTGGCAGCCTCCCTCTGAATAATATATCTCCATCTATCCTGACCCCTGAGACCTACCACTCTGCTCTGAATATTTAGATCCATATATTCCCTTCTGTACAAAAGCAACAAATAAGTGGAAAAAAATCAGTAGCTACTGAATCGGCACACTTGCCCCAACTCTCTGGCCCCAATCTGCAGCACTGGGAGGGTTATGGGACAGGAGAGAGGCAAGGACAGAGACAGCAGAACTGTGGCTTCAATCCCATGAAGCACACCCATCTGAGTATCCTCCTCTGACAGCATTGGTTTACTGCCCCCTAGCTTCACAGTGGAATTCCATGGGGTCATTCAGCAGGAGTGAATCCTGCCTTGGGTGGAATTCATTCTCTGTTCCTTTTATCCATGGAGTGGCTAAAAAGGTGGTGTGGGCATCTTGTGTGGCTTCTTCTCACTTACTCCTTAGCCCACTTGATACTTGTCAAAAGGAGGAAAGTGGTCTTGTGATGCAACAGCATCCTCCTTAGCCATTTTCCCCTGCAGAGAACTCCATAACCATTCTGCTCCTCTCCGCACTGCATTGGATGAGGATGATTGGAGAAGCAGCAGTCACAGTCCAATATCATTCAGAGCTCACCAAATCTATGTCTCATACAATCAGTTGCATGCCAAGATTGCTTGCAAAAACACACAGCTAAAATGAAGTTCAATCACAGAGCTCAGCACAGATTCAGCTGGATTCCAATTTAATCTTTACATTTAAGGAGGAAGTACTAGGCCTTGCAGACTTTCCTGTGGGCATCTGAAACTTACAACAAGATCAGTGATGGCCAACTGGCATAAGGGCCATGTTAAAAACACTGATATTCAGTTTCCTGGAGAATAACTTGGCTGATCATGGAAACTCAATCTTGCCATTGCGCAGTTGGATTAGAAAGATGCCACTTACTAATAGCTCCTTAAATTAAGATTACTTATTGTACAATTAGAAACCCAGATTAATAGAACTCTTGGGTGTGTCTAGACTACATGGCTCTGTCGACGGAGCCATGTAGATGAGTTTACTCGGCAAAGGGAAATGAAGCGGCGATTTAAATAATCGCTGCTTCATTTACATCAAAATGGCCGCCGCGCTGTGCCCATCAGCTGTTCGTCGGCACAGCGCGGCAGTCTAGACGGGGTTCTGCCGACCCCAGAATCCTTCATCGGCAGATCCTTTAAACGAGGCATAAAGGATCTGCCGATGAAGGGTTCTGGGGTCGGCAGAATCCCGTCTAGACTGCCGCGCTGTGCCGACGAACAGCTGATGGGCACAGCGTGGCGGCCATTTTGATGTAAATGAAGCGGCAATTATTTAAATCGCCGCTTCATTTCCCTTTGCCGAGTAAACTCATCTACATGGCTCCGTCAATGGAGCTATGTAGTCTAGACACACCTACTGAAGTGCACTTACAATGACAGAACTGTGAGAAGCCCCATGAGACAACCCCACCAAGATAACTATGATCTATACCTGGATAGACGCAGGTTCCTGTTATCAGGACTCTCTCAACAGCAGAGGAGCTCCTTTCCAGAAGAGATCAGCTTGGAGCTGTAACCAACAATGTGAGTTCAGTAACAATCCTTTTTGAGAAAGCCTCCCTCCAGAATCAATGCTCTCAATATAAACACTGTGCGCTCAAAGGCTATGTCTACACAGCAGCATTATTTCAGAATAACTGACGTTATTCCAAAATAACATAGTCCACATCTAAACACAAGCAGATATTTTGACATTATGTCAAAATAATGTTGAGCTGGGGGGCTGCTTACTCCGACTCCTGTAACCCTCATAGTACGAGGACTAAGGGAAGTTGGGGGAAAGAGCGCTCTCTCTCAAAATAACTGCTGTGTAGACAGTGCCAAAAGTCAAAATAAGCTACTTTAACTTAAGCTACACAATTAGCATAGGTCAAGTTGTGTAGCTTGAGTTTAGCCCTGCTGTGTAGACATGCCCAAAAAAAGGCTTCTCTGTTATGGAGGAATAAAGAGAAGACTTTTTTTTCTGTAGCCTTTCAATTACCTTAATTTTCTTCAGCCTTTAAGTACTAAGGTGATGGACACTATCTAAATCCCTAAGACCAAGAAAATATATATTTGACAATTTAGTTCCTAGGCCATCTCTTGAAAAGTGGCAGATTTGATATATTTTGACAATCTATTTTCCTTTTATTTCCTAGTACCCATGAATAAACCTAAATTTCAAATAGGGAGAGTCTAATTTTTTGTAGATTGTTAGGTCAGAGATGTTACAGAAAGAGATGATAGCAAATGTTCACTGATTGGCCTTTGCAGTTTCCTTGGGGTTCTTTCATGCCTTTGTTATGAATAAACAAAAACTATGATCCAGAGATTTATGCAACATTGGGATTCATAAAAGCCAAGTCTAAAATATTGTCATAGGCAGCCAAAGAGCCTTCAAGAGTCCTTCCTCAGATTCCAACATACACTGAGACAGGAACGTCTTTTTAGCAGTTTTTATTGAAAGTATCAGGCAGCGTTGCCAAAGGAAATTAAGTTTAACAGGCAAAAGTACCTGAAAATAGTTAAAAGTTTGCCCAGTTTAGCACAAGTGAGAATTTTTTTTTTTTATTTCATTTACATTTGTTTTCATTGTACATTAGGAGGTCAGTTTGTACTGGACCCATTTTTGTATTTCCATCCATTTTTAAATTACATTTCTTTTTACCTTATTAGAGCAATACTAATTGGGGCTGTTGGAAAAGTGGGATCATCAAGGGGGGTTTGGAACCCTGCTTCCCTGCTGCATAAGCAGCATCTCATCTCACATAAAGCATAGCAGCATTTACAGGTCTGTAGTTTTCTGTCATCACCACAGTCACTGACATATATCACCCTATATAAAAATATTCCAGCATAAATAGGACTTTAACATTCTCTGCCTGTGAGTGCTTACCTGTGCAATGTTAATATTCCCTTTTTGCAAGCACTTATGCAAGTAGCACACAATACCTTGAATATTCATGGGGAGCTAACACAACAGGAGCAGGAGACCAGCTGAAGATAAAGCTAATCCAGTTTTTGGATTCACACAAATGTTCACAGCAATGTCTTCTTGAGTGTGCATGCAGCTATTTATGCTGCTGCCGCTGCTGCTGCTATTGCCCTTTCTTTCCTACCCATCAATGAAGTAGAGGGGGTAGCGTAGCCACACAAAGCACCAGAGATACTACAACTAATGCTGCACCTGCCTCATGGCTGCCTGGCTCTCCCCTGATGAGGCAGGCCTGGGGACAAACACATAATAATGAAGTCTCCCATCAATTTTAATGGGTGAGCTACAGTCATTTATTGTGCTTCCGGATGTGAGACTAAAAACTAATTGCCTACCTGCAGACCCTATCTCAAGTGCCACAGGTGAAGACAATTGTAGATGAATGTGCACTGCTTTTAGTTTTATACTTCACTCTGCTCTCCTTGATTGCATCAGACTGTGAGCTCTGAAAATCTTTCAATCCAAGGTGGTAGAGCTGCTTCTCACTGGATCTCATCATGGACTAAGAGTTTCCAGGTACTGAGGTCAATAACACAAGATTGGGGCTTGACCTTAATAGTGTCATTGTAACATTTCTTGGCCTGTCCCTAAAATGAATTCCAGTAAAAAAGTCTGCAAAGATGGCTTTCAATAGTCTGTCAGATATACAGTCAACATGACCAAACAATCTCAGCTGTGCTTTCACTATCAAAGCTTCAATGCCTTTGATGTTGTAGCACTCCAGGACCTTGCTGTTTGGAACCAAATCTTGCCATTTAATTCCCATTATATGGCAGGCATCATAGGTGGAACTGGTCCAAGTGTTTTATGAGGCACTTATAAATAGTCTACATATCACAGTCTTCTGAAGGCATCTCTGGCTGCACCTCTATGTTTTGAATGCCCTTGTCAATCATTTCATCTCATGAAACAACACTGCCTAAATAGCAGTATTTGTCAATAACCTTGAGTGGTACCTCACTGATAAACACAACTGGAGTAGTTGCAGTCATTCCCAGTTGAGGGACAATGACTACTCTCTTCTTCAAGCTGGTCAATGAGCCAGAACATCATGCACAAAACATGTCCCTGAGGTTATGGGCTTCTAAAACACAAATCGGCAAGCAGTAATTTGTCACTTATTGTCTTTATAAATTTTTCTCTTCACATGCAGGCAATGCAGATTTAAAACACCTCCATGCATAAAGTACTACATATAAACACCATAATGTCACTGATTGCATCTATTAGAACAGCTAAAAACCTAATTCTAAATAATGTGAGAGCAAGAACATAGCCTTGTTTTATTCCTTTGGTGACAACAAAGGGAGCTGAGTAGTAGTCTTGGTCAAAGACATGGGCCTGCATGAAAAGACTTTAAAATGTTGACAAATGTAACAAGGCAATGGACTTGTGTAGAACTATCCATAGGTCATCTCAATTTAGACTCAAGGGCCTTATTAAAATCAACTACAAATTCATATATGTCTTGATTCTGCTCACGACATTTTTCCTGAATTTGCCAGAGTGCAAAGATCATGTCTGAAGTACTAGGTTCAGGATAGAAGCCACATTGGCTTTCAGGCAAGCACCTTTTCTTGCTCTACCTCAACCATGGACTGTTTGTTGTCTACTCTCTACCCTTAGACTTGTCCACCTGGGGTGTCTTCTCTGACAGACACACAAAGAGATGGCAACTCTTGCTGCTGCTACTGAACAAAGACTGTATGGAATGCTAAGCTGTATTATATATTTCAGCTATTAGGTGGCATTGTGTGTAAAATACATCATTTAAGCTAACCTCAACCATATTTCTCAGAGTATTAAAGGACAGGGAAGCCGACAGTCTCACTGGACCCTTGGGCAAGGTGAGGGGGGCTGATTCTGCACTCCAGAAGGGGCAGGGCCTTAGGAAGAAGAGGTGGAGCCAGGGCAACCAGACCTCAGCACCATCCAGGCCACACTGCACCCCCGTCCCCAGCTCTCAGTGCCATCCAGAGCATGCCTCTGGGAGCTCTGGAGCATGCCGCACAGGGCTCCAGCAGCAGCTTGAAGGGACTGGGGCTCCAACCACCGCTGCTGCTGGCATCTTGGAGTCCTGAGCCCTTTTGAATCACAGAGTCCTGGGTCAGTTACCCCCTTGTTTCTCCACACTCACACACATTGGCAGGCCTGTTAAAGGATCTTTAGTGAACATATCTGGTGTGTCTCTGTGAAAGAAGCCTTGTAGCCAGTCCATATCTGGTACAGGAGCCTAACCTGCTAGGAGGAGCCTGGCAATCTACCATGTACAAAACAGTCAGTGTCATTATACTTTCTATATGCCTCTTGCAAGTCTAGGACACACAACATTTTTCCTCCAAATAGTGAGCCTGTGCAAAAGAACAGCTATTTCCAGTCCATCTTACCAAATCCTCTTTTTTCCAACTCCTAGAAAGAGTTCTTTATCAGTTCTACCAAGAACAGGTGACTCCCAAGCTCTCTCTTCTTCTCCTTTTATGTGGGAATTAGAATTTAAAACTTGCCCTATTCAACCATAACTGGATTCCTCCACAATCCGTGCAGTGAGGATTGACACCCATTACTCTTCTGTACACAGACAGTTATTGACATTCTTTTTCTTAGTCAGTGAAAGAACTATTTCACAAGGAAGGGTATGATTTGGTTTTATCTGAACATTGCTTTTTAATATTCAGTGTGAAATAAAACCACCACAGATCAGCATGAAGATCCCCCTGAAAAACTTGTTAGAAAAAAAATCCTTATCCAGAAAGTGAATAGCTGTATCATGGAAATTCAGATAGTCAGCTGAAAGTGATGAAATTCTGAATTCAGTTCATAAGTGCTTAATGTACCATACCTACTTAGGCAGCCATGGCATACTCTCCCAGATGCCTCTGTAAACCACCTAATAAAGGAGCAAAGCTCCCAGCACTGGGAATGTGTTTACACTGGCACTGTACAAAACTGTAACTTGCTGTGCTCAGGGGAATGTTTTTTACCCCCCTGATCAAGAAAGTAAAGTGGCAATGTAGAAATGGCCTTGGTGTAGTACTCTATCCCTCCATAATGGTTTTCTAGCCCTCTAGTAGAGGCTCATCCTTTTAGAATTGAAGGATTCAAATTCAATCCCCACTGCAAACAAACCACTCTGGGACACAGTGATATATCTGAGTGAGGAGTAAATGTCCCACTGAATTTCAGTATGGGTTTGCATAAGAACATAAGAACATAAGAACATAAGAACGGCCGTACCGGGTCAGACCAAAGGTCCATCTAGCCCAGTATCCTGTCTGCCGACAGTGGCCAGCACCAGGTGCCCCAGAGGGGGTGGACCGAAGACAATGATCAAGCGCTTTGTCTCCTGCCATCCCTCTCCAGCCTCTGTCAAACAGAGGCCAAGGACACCATTTTATCCCCTGGCTAATAGCCTTTTATGGACCTAACCTCCATGAAATTATTTAGCTTCTCTTTAAACTCTGTTATAGTCCTAGCCTTCACAGCCTCCTCCGGCAAGGAGTTCCACATGCTGACTACACGCTGTGTGAAGAAGAACTTTCTTTTATTAGTTTTAAACCTGCTACCCATTAATTTCATTTGGTGTCCTCTAGTTCTTCTATTTAGGGAACTAATAAATAACTTTTCTTTATCGGCCCTCTCCATACCACTCATGATTTTATACACCTCTATCATATCCCCCCTCAGTCTCCTCTTTTCTAAACTGAAAAGTCCCAGTCGCTTTAACCTCTCCTCATATGGGACCCGTTCCAAACCCCTAATCAATTTAGTTGCCCTTTTCTGAACCCTTTCCAAGGCCAAAATATCTTTTTTGAGGTGAGGAGACCACATCTGTACACAGTATTCAAGATGTGGGCGTACCATAGTTTTATACAGGGGCAGTAAGATATTCCGGGTCTTATTTTCTATCCCTTTCTTAATAATACCTAGCATCCTATTTGCCTTTTTGATCGCCGCTGCACACTGTGTGGAAGTTTTCAGAGAACTGTCCACGATAACTCCAAGATCTCTTTCCTGATTTGTCGTAGCCAAATTAGCCCCCATCATACTGTACGTATAGTTGGGGTTATTTTTCCCAATGTGCATTACTTTACACTTATCCACATTAAATTTCATTTGCCATTTTGTTGCCCAATCACTCAGTTTGGTGAGATCTTCTTGGAGTCCCTTACAGTCTGCTTCTGTCTTGACTATCCTAAACAGTTTGGTATCATCCGCAAACTTTACCACCTCACTGCTTACCCCTTTCTCCAGATCATTTATGCGCTTCTAAATTACTTAAGTGCTTTAGAAAATCCTACACTACATCAGTGTGCCTCCCCTTTTCACTGACTTTTTAATTGCAAGACTTCATTGACTCCTACCTGGGACTCCCAGTAACACAGAGGCCAGATATACAGTACAGGCAAAGGTCAGCTTAAAGTACACAATTCCAGCTTAAAGTACACAACTCCAGACTCCATAGCTGGAGTCGACATACTTTAAGCTGAGCTTCTGCGCTGTCCTCACAGCAGAAGGTCAATGGGAGAAATGCTCTCATCGACTTCCCTTACTCCTTGCAAGAAACAGCATCAATAGGGGTGCCCAGAGCATTTGATTTAGCAGGTCAGATTGAGGTGTCATTAGAGGAGGTTTCAGAACAAATTGATAAACTTAACAGTAACAAGTCACTGGGACCAGATGGCATTCACCCAACAGTTCTGAAAGAACTCAAATATGAAATTACAGAACTAATAACTGTGGGTTATCCTTTAAATCAACTTCTGTACCTAATGACTGGAAGATAGCTAATGTGACGCCAATAATTAAAAAGGGCTCTAGAGGTGATCCTGGCAATTACAGAACAGTAAGTCTAACATCAGTACCGGGCAAATTAGTTGAAACTATAGTAAAGATAAAATTGTCAGACACAAAGATGAACATAATTTGTTGGGGGAAAGTCAACATGGTTTCTGTAAAGGGAAATCATGCCTTACTAATCTGCTAGAGTTCGTTGAGGGGGTCAACAGACATGTGGACAAGGGAGATTCAGTGGATATAGTATACTTAGAGTTCCAGAAAGTCTTTGACAAGATCCTTCACCAAAGGCTCTTAAGTAAAGTAAGTTGTCATGAGATAAGAGGGAAGGTCCTTTCATGGATTGATAACTGATTAAAGGACAGGAAACAAAGGGTAGGAATAACACTGCTCTACAGCCAAAATGCTTCTGAAATAAATGTAGTCAAACTTTACTTATTCTGGGTCACTGAGAACGAAAATTATGCTTAAAATTGTTGATTGGCTCTAGTTTTCAAGATATGCTATTGGGTCAGTATATACGACCTTTGACTTGGGAATGGCGGAGGATAAGTGAGTTATAAAGGGAAGGGATCTCAATTTAAATGAGAAATGACTAAAATACATCTTTGACTGGATCTATGAATAAATCTATGACTGGGTTTGGACAGTACTTGCTTTTTAGGCAAAACAATGAATGATGCAATCTGAAGCTGTTATTGTGTCATACATGATATGAATTGCATCATGTTATTCCTAGAAGTCATGGATGATGCAGTCCTAACGAAGCTTACATCACTCTGCTGAACAAATTGCCCTATATCAGCTCTAGAAATCATACAGTGTCGTGCTCTCTTATTTGTCAGTGTTTGATTTTGCAAAGGGACACATTTCTGTTTAGCCAAAGTGAGCAGAGATGCCTCGTACTTGTGTGAACAGTGCAGATAACTTCTGCTATGTTTGTGGTGAAGTGACTTTTGCATCACAAAAGCGCAGTATAACCACTATGGTTAAGAAAGCCTATCGCCTTTATTTTGGCTGCAAAATTGGAGATCAGGACAAGAGGTGGGCCCCACACATATGCTGCAACACTTGTGCAACAAATCTTCACCAGTGGTTGAACAGGAAAAGGAAATCTATACCTTTTGCAGTGCCAATGATTTGGAGAGAGCTAACAGATCATACCAGCAATTGTTACTTCTGCATGGTGCCTCCAGTTGGGAAAGGTGTGTCAAAGAAGAAAAAGGGGACTGTGCATTATCCAAACATTCCATCAGCTATACGCCCAGTACCCCACGGAGAAGGACTGCCGGTTCCTGATGCACCAGAATCATTCTCACTTGAGTCAGAGGAGGAAGAGGAAGAGGATGAAACTTCTGGTCCTGAACCATCAATGTCACAGGACCCACGTTTTCTCCCATCCTCCTCCTCTAAACCACACCTCATAACACAAAGTGAACTGAATGACCTTGTCAGGGATTTGGAACTACCCAAGAGTAAGGCAGAGCTGTTGGACTCCAGACTACAGCAGTGGAATCTCCTGGCAGGTGATGTTAGGGTTTCCATGTTCCGTGACCGTCAAAAGGATCTTGTCCCATTCTTCTTCATGGAAGGTGATCTTGTAGCCTGCAACAACATCGATGGTGTGATGGCAGCCCTCAACATCGTTCACGATCCAGATGAGTGGAGACTATTCATTCATTCATCAAAGACGAGTCTTAAAGCTGTTTTGCTGCATAATGGCAATGTTTTGCCATCAATTCCAGTTGGTCATGCGGTCCATATGAAGGAAACCTATAACAACATGAAACAACTCTTGAGGTGCATAAACTATGACCAACATCAGTGGCAGCTTTGTGGCGATTTGAAGGTTGTTGCTTTCTTGCTCGGTCTGCAGACTGGATACACAAAGTACTGCTGTTTTCTCTGCGAATGGGATAGTCGTGCAAGAGATTCTCACTACATCAAGATAGATTGGCCACTCCGACAGTCATTGGAGCCTGGGAGGAAAAGTGTTCAGCATCCACCACTTGTTGAATCGAGGAAGATTTTGTTACCACCCTTACACATCAAGCTGGGTCTGATGAAGAACTTTGTCAAGGCCATGGACAAAACACAAGCAGCTTTCAAGTACCTCCGTGGAAAATTTCCAAGGTTAAGTGAAGCTAAGATAAAGGAAGATGTCTTTGTTGGTCCTCAAATTCGTGAACTTCTTCGAGATGATGCATTTGACCATGCACTGCGTGGCAAGGAAAAGACGGCATGGAAAGCCTTCCAGTTAGTGGCAATAAATTTTCTCGGAAACAACAAGGCAGACAACTACAGGTTGTTGGTGGAAAACCTCCTCAAGGCATACAAAAGCCTTGGTTGCAACATGTCACTAAAGATACATTTTTTGCGCTCTCATCTAGATTTTTTTCCACCGAACTGCGGAGCAGTGAGCGATGAGCACGGCGAGCGATTTCACCAGGACATTGCAACAATGGAGAAACGCTATCAGGGCAAATGGAGCCCATCAATGCTTGCAGACTATTGCTGGACAGTGACAAGAGATGCTCCATTTAATGAATACAAGAGACAAGCCAAGAAGCGCCGAGGAGACACTGAATAGGACTAAACTATGTACATAATAGTTTTTTGCCTTTTGTTTCATAATAAATTTTATTTATATAACCCTTTTGCTGATTTTTAAAGTGTTACATAAACAGGACAGGTGAAATATTATCATGTAAAGCAACCATAAACACATGAAAAGACCTAGGTTTACAATTTATGATTAAAACTCTACTATCTACACAATATACATAGACGTAAAATGTAAAAACGTAAATATCTTGGAAACAGTAGCCAATCAGTTGTTTTAATTGTCATATTTGAATTCAGCACATCAAAATACATAATAAATAGCACATTTTATCTCTGAAGCAGACGACTTCTAAAAAATTGTAGACCAGTGTAACTGGTAAGTTTTCAGAGTGGAGAGAGGTAACTAGTGGGGTCCCCCAAGGGTCTGTTCTGGGACCAATCCTATTCAACTTCTTTATAATAATCTAGAGAAAGGGGTAAACAGTGAGGTGGCAAAATTTGCAGATGATACCAAACTGCTCAAGATAGTTAAAACCAAAGCAGACCATGAAGAGCTTCAAAAAGATCTCACCAAAAGTGATTGGGCAACAAAATGGCAAATGAAATTTAATGTTGATAAATGTAAAGTAATGCACATTTGGGAAAAATAATCCCACCTATACATACAATATGATGGGGACTAATTTAGCTACAACTACTCAAGAGAGAGATCTTGGAGTCATCATGGATCGTTCTCTGAAAACATCCACTCAGTGTGCAGCGGCAGTCAAAAAGCAAACAGAATGTTAGGAATCATTAAAAAAGGGATCGAGAATAAGACAGAAAATATCTTATTGCCTCTATATAAAACCATAGTATGCCCACATCTTGAATTCTGTGTACAGATGTGGTCGCCTCATCTCAAAAAATATACATTGGCATTGGAAAAGGTTCAGAAAAGGGCAACAAAAATTATTACGGCTTTGGAACATGTCCCATATGAAGAGAGATTAAAAAGACTTGGACTTTTCAGTTTAGAAAAGAGGAGACTAAGGGGGGATATGATAGAGATCTATAAAATCATGACTGGTGTGGGAAAAGTGAATAAGGAAAAGTTATTTAAATATTCCCAATATAAGAACTAGGGGTTACCAAATGAAATTAATAGGCAGCAGGTTTAAAACAAACAAAAGGAAGTTTTTCTTCACTCACCACACAGTCAACCTCTGGAACTCCTTGCCAGAGGATGTGACTACGACTTTAACAGGGTTAAAAAAAGAGCTAGATAGATTCATGGAGGTTAGGTCCATCAATGGCTATTAGCCAAGATGGGTAAGAATGGTGTCCCTAGCCTCTGTTTGTCTGAAAATGGGTGACAGGAGAGGGATCACATAAGGATTACCTGTTGTGTTCCCTTCCTCTGGTGCATCTGGTATTAACCACTGTCAGCAGACAGGATACTGAGCTAGATGGACCTTTGGTCTGACCCAATATGGCCATTCTTATGTCTTATGCTTATGTCTTTCCTCGGCCTGCTAAATTGAGTGCCAGAAGATTGACCTCTGCAGCATTGATATTCTCCATAGTCTCGATGTGGCCTTAGTACACATATACAGTGAACCTGCTTCCCAGTGCGGGGAGACAGACACGCACCAGCTCTGTTCCAGCTAGCACATTAAAAATAGCAAGTATGGCTGCAGCAGCACAGACAGCAGCTCCAGCTAGCCACCTAAGTACAAACCAAGTATGCATATGGGAGGCTAGCCCAATCTCATGCCAGTGCTGCTGCAGCCAACTGCTATTTTTAACATGCTAGCTTTAGCACAGCTGGTACATCTGTCCACGCAACAGGGCAAGCACACTCCCAGCTGCTGTGTACACTTACCTTAAAGGTATGTCTACACTGCAAATAAAAGCTCATGGCTGACCCAGGCCAGCTGACTCAGACTTGTGGGGCTTTGGGCAAGTGGCTGTTAGCTGTGGTGTAGATATTTGGGCTCAAACTGGAGCCCAGACTCTAGGATCATGAGAGGTGGGAGGATCCTGAGTCTGAACATCTATGCAGCAATTAAACAGCCCCTTTATCTGACCCCCATGGGCCCAAATCAGCTAGCACAGGCGCTAATTAGGTTCTAACTGCAGTGTAGACATACCTGTAGGGACAATGAAAAGGAGTCAAACCATATATGGCTGCTGTACAGTCCTGGCCCAAAATCTCCCATCAGCTCCCAGAGAAGCCATCAGAATTGATAGTTGAAACCATTTCTCCAACCGGACAGCCAAAAACCACCTCTAGCATTAAAAAAGAACCCACCCTCCAAATTATGATCCATAGTCCCTGAAAATCAACCACAGCTGTTGCTGAAAAGTAGTCCAATTCAACAGGAAATCCACAGAACTGGCATCTTTAAAAACAACAGCAAGTTTTCCCAAACAGTGTTTAATCATGTACTGGACCAAAACAGATGCTGAAAAACCTCATGATAGTTCACTAAGTGCTGGCCTTTTCCACTGTCAATCACTCTCCAACATGCAAACACTGAGCAATCAAAACTTTCCAACATAAATTATAGAAATACTTATAGGGAAAAACTATTTCAGTACATTGTAGGTGATACGATCACAGAACAGAGGAACAGCAGTTTATATGTAAATATTTATCTCTTTCCAAACACTATGGATAAATTCTGAACCAATTGGAGCTTTATATACTCCCAGCAAAGTCAAACATATGTACCAAAGTCAGTACCGAATTTGAACCTGTGAGTGTAAAAACTTGGAACCTTAACAATCTGAGAAGAAAATAATGGCTATTACTTAGCATTGGGGCTGCAGTGTGACCAATTTACACTGTACTGCTGACACAAAGAGGTTCTGCAGCCTCCACAGCCCTCACAGGAGGATCATCCCAGTGTACATGGGTCATCTGATAGCTTTGAGCAGCGTTGTAACTCCTACACTGCCGTCTTTTTGTTGCCTTTGCAGAAAAAAAGCAGAGGAAAGGGAAAATAGCTAGGGCTTCTCTCCACTCCAGTGATTCCCATTTGTTATCCCCATATTATCTCCTTGGAGCTGTTAGCAGCTACCCCAAATAAGAGCAGCCTTTAGGCTCTTCTAACTTATGTCAAATGAATGGCCTGGTGCACAGCTCCAATAGAAATCTCCCTGTCTCAATATCCCTTGAGGAACCTCAACTACTCATACTTGAACCTGACCAACTGCCTTAGCTGAGAAAAAAAGATGCCACAAATTCACACATATGAGCAGACAATCTGCGAGTTATCACAGTAATAAGATCTGCAACATGTATGTCCAAGAGGCAACCTGAGAAGAAGTGCCCTCACCATGGGTACAGACCCATGAGCAATAGATTTCTCTGATAGGAGACTTTTGTCTTGAATGTTCAATTTTGCCTGCTCACCAACTTGTTGAAGATATTGATTAATCACTTTGACTGTGTTTGAATTGGAGCTAAGCAAATCCAATGACATTTTTTCTTGCCTCAAATATCTTGAGAATCCTTAAGGAACAAGTTTCACATATACAATTCATACCTCTGGCAAAATGTAGTCAGGCCATCTCATCAGACAAGACATGCTTCACAAATAAAGGGGCCTAAAAATGTGTGGCTATAGTTAGCTTTGTGGGTAGTTTAACTATTACTACCTCTGATTAACTAACAACCTATTTGGTGCTAGCAATTGCCCCAAATACTGTCAGATGGACTGGGACTACAGATAAATGTGTCCAAATTTCATAATCAGTTGGGGCACTATTCGCAATACCTACAATAACAAGATCCTCAGATGGCAACTACTGGAGTCTGACACGTGTATGTGTACTGAATGGATTTTCTAAGCATGGACAAGTGCTGGATATGCTGCCTTGTTAAGGAACACTCATCCCCCATGCTCTGCTGCTTGAGAAATTATCTCATTGATAGATACCACTGCCTTTAAAAGTTGATCCTCCCAGATACCCTTCCATTTTAAGAAGCTTTGCCAGTTGTTTGTGGAAGTAATAAATATTAATAGGAATGTTTGTTTCATGCCTCCACAAAACATTACTCTATTAGTCAGTGACTGGCATACCTACGTGAATGATTTTGCTCTAATGGATAGACTAAGATTGCAGCTAATTGATAACTGGATGACTTGTGATATGTGGTCATCTTTTCTGGTTCCCTATATTTAGTAATTAAAGTCTATTTTTATTTTACATATGTATTCTCATTATATATGCACTTAGCACATTTCACTTGGTTTATTTTTCCAGGCAGTTATGTATATTCAGTCCCACCAACCTTTTCAAAATAAATATTAATAAAAATACATCCAGCATAAAAAAGGGGTGAATAAAGTATAGCAATAGCCCAGATTCATTGGTGGTATAACTTCATTGCACATTTGAAAGAGTGACAGCAGGGTCTCATTTAGCCCATTAAGTGTTTGAGCTAAAAAAATTGGTTGTTTTAATAAATTTGTACTGAATGAATGCATTTGAAAAATATAAATTAACCCTGGAATCGTTTCAAAAATAGCAAGGTAAATTCATCCCTGGTGTAACACTAATGAGGTTCATGGAGTTAAAATTGGGATGATACAGGCCCTGTGTTTATGTAATGGGAGTACTTAACTTTATTACTGGCAAAGTTGGTGTATGATCATTCCTGGAGCTGTTTCCAGGTGGCTTAAATGAGCTGGGTTCAAATACAGTATTTTAAACAAATAATGAAGCACTTTTTTTTTTGCATTGAAGTTACATACATGAAGCAGTGCTGGGTGAAAGATTCAGAAAAAATAAGAAACCTCTTCTGTTCTGAATGGAATTAGAGATCCAAACCAGGCAATTCCCTATCTGAATTGTGTCGTCAATGCTTACTAATTACTTAACACTGACGACTTGAGTCAATATAAAGACTGGGCCCAACCTACTCCCACTGAATCAATGGCAAAACTGAGACTTACTTGAACAGGTCCATTCTGTACAGCCTCTGAAATGTAGATGCCACAAAGAAATGAAATATACGAGGCAGTGATATGCTTGGTGCATGAAATTACATAAACATTTGATGTAAAATCTATAAATCAGTACAAATCAGCAAAGGTTTAAGAGGTGTTACAATATTTGGATCTAATCCAAAGCTTACTGAAGTAAGTAGGAGTTCCGTTAAATTCATTGTGCTTTGGATAAGGTCCCTGATTTGCGTTTCTTTTGGGTTCCAATTCACTCATTAAATCAAATGAAAATCAATAAGAAATTCCTAGTCATTCCCATTTTCTCTACTAGGTTAAGGAAACAGATTGTTCTGTGTTGTTTGTTAAGTATAAATAAAAACGTTTGTTTTAAAACATATTTCTGCAACTCATGGCCAAACACCCTGGAGATACTCGATATGAGATATTATTCATAATCTGTAAGACTACTAAATTAAACATGGAACTCTGGGGTCCTTCAAAATTAAGTGTGAATAAATCAGAGATTTTTAGCTATATAACTCGATAGCTACATACATAGTACAGTGAGATTCATTGTTCTGAGCCTTCTTCAGCCTTGTTGCTTAATTTAAACCCAGAGGTTGGGTTTATGGATTCTTTCCACAGCTTTCACATTTCTAGTATTCTTTTTGATGCTATTTAGAATGAGAACCTTTTCTTTCCATTTTCATTTTTTAAATGAGAACTAAGACTGTATTTCTCTTGAATA
The DNA here is from genome assembly GCA_032595735.1 of Pelochelys cantorii. Classification (NCBI taxonomy): domain Eukaryota; kingdom Metazoa; phylum Chordata; order Testudines; family Trionychidae; genus Pelochelys; species Pelochelys cantorii. Next base: position 97,235,385 of record CM064331.1, on the reverse strand, counting down.
TTGTGGTGTTAATATTCCTGCTCCAGTCTGTCATATTGTTTATTTTACTGTGTTCCTTTGAAGTTTCTAACGGTTTCTCTCATTACTTTTGGAGATGTTCTTTGCTCTTACCCACAGTTTGCCTTACTAGTCTCTATGGGGTTTTAATATATATAGAAACTTTTCTAGTTAGGCTTGTTCACTACATTTTTTAATGCTTGCAGTAACTGTAAATGAGTCCTTCTCTGCTCTTTTCATTCTCTTTCTCTCTCAGCTTCTGTATTGATTTGTAGCCCATTACAACAAAGTTTCCTAACTAGTATCTAGTTCCCTTCATTTCTGATACATCAATATTTTACCTGTGTTGTTTATCAAAATCCTCCTTGTCTAAATTCCATATGGTGTTGGCTGACTGAGATACCTTTCAGTAATCATCAAGGATGTTATTTTCAGAGTATATCCCTAGTGTAGCCTTGCTTCTTTTACAAAAGACGGCATCCCTTGCGGAGCTAGAATAAAACCCTAATGCAGCAAATGGGAGCAGTTCAGAGGTCTTGATAGAGTCTGTTGAACATGACACCTCCAGAAAATAAGAACATAAGAATAGCCATACTGGGTCAGACCAAAGGCCCATTTAGCCCAGTATTCTGTCTTCTGACAGTGGCCAGGTTCCCCAGGGGGAATAAACAGAACAGGCCATCATCAAATGATCCCTCTCTGTCACCCATTCCCAGCTTTTGACAAACAGAGGCTAGGGACACTAGCAATACATTGCTAAGTGTACTTTGCTGTTCCTTTAGAGAGGAACAGATCCCCCCCTTACCCAGTGCATACTGCTCACACTCACTTCAGTACTAAAAGAGAACCTTTCTTCTCCACCAAATGCACCCACACAACAAAGGGCATATTTTGGCCATAGTTATGCAACTGTGAGAACCCTAATATATAAAGCTGAGTAAATTAAAATACAGTGTGCAGCATTCTTGTTTCTGTTATGGATATGTGCTATCCTGCATAATGTGCCAGCACCAGGCCCAGGCATAAAATGACTATGAAGAGAGAGAGCACGCTGGTCTCTTTTTTTCATAAGGCTATTTCTGACTTGGTGGTGTATTAAACTTGTCCTCAATCTGCAATCTGTGGGTCGCAGGTGGCCCAGAACGACAAATGCCTTAGGGAAGGTGTGCAAACAGGAATGGAAGTTTGTAAGGAGAGCAGTACAGGAGATGATCTGCATCTTAAGAATGGCTAGTATTTGGAAAACATTACAGAGTCATTGGACCAATGCTTAAGCATTACTGGACTTTTGGGACTAAAGCAGATTCATAGATTGCAAGATCAGAAGGGACCATGGCGTTCATCTAGTCTGTCCTCCTGCTTAGCACAGGGCACAGAGCTTCCCTGAAATAATTCCTGTTTGGTACATAGTATATGGGCTACAGATTTACTGACGAGAGCACTGCTCTCTTGTCTCATATCTAGATTCATTTCCTGCCTGTCATAGGTGTCCCAAATTAATAGGGAAGGTGTCAGCCCATATCCAGGTAGAGGCATTTCCCAATTACTCCATCCACTTCTCATAAAGGACAGTCAGGGAAATAGACTAGTCTCAGTAATACGGACTACAGAAATAGAGATAAACCAAAGCAGTTCAGCCCTCCCTAGATGAATAGAAATATTCACTGCTCAACTACTGAACCTTGCTGTGTAGTTCTGTTGTCTGAGCCGTTGATTTTTTTTTCCCCTCAATGACCATATAGAAAAGGCATTATGTGCTGCCTATTTATGAGTTACAGGAATTGAGAAGTTGTGAGGGAGTTCTAGAAGTTGGCAGAGAGAATGTATGTGGTAACACTGGAATTCTTGGATTCCAAGACCAGATGGGACCACTATCATCATCTTCTCTGACTTCCTATATAAAAGAAGCATAGGACTTTCCTAAATTAATTTGTTTGAACTAGAGATCTTTTAGAAAAACATCCAATCTTGATTTTAAAATTCCCAACACAGCCCTTGATAAGTTGTTCCAATATTTAACTTCCCTCACTGATAAAAATTGTGCCTTACTTTGAGTCTGAATTGGTCTAGTTTCAACTTCTAGTCATCGGATTTTGTTATACCTTTGTCTGGTAGACTGCAGAGCCCTCCATTAATCATATTTCTAATCTTGATATAGGTTCATATAGTATGATTAATTCACCCTTTAATTTTCCTCTTTGATAAGTAAATTGAGCATTTCAAGTCTTTTACTGAAAGGCATGTTTTCCAATCCTTTAATCATTCTCTGAACCCTCTACAATTTCTCAGCTTCCTTCTCGAACTGTGGACACAGTATTCAAGCAGTAATCACACCAACGCCAAATACAGAAGTAATAAAACCTCCTCTCTCATATCCAGTATACCCATTCATATATCCAAGGATCACATACTCCTTTTTGAGCACAGATTCACAATTCACAATACCCTTATGGTTAAAGAATGGGGCTAGAAGTCAGAAAATTTCTCCACCCCACCTCGAGATCAGAGATCCTGTGTGATCTATGGTAAGTTGCAACATCTTTGCTTCTTACTTTCTTCATCTGTAAAATAAATGCCTATCTGAGAGTTGTGGAGAGGCTTAATTTGTTCATGTTTGTAAAGTTCTTTGAGAGTCTCAGATGGAAGGTGCCATGTACGTGCCAAGTGTTATTATTAAAAGCTCTCTCTGCTTTACTGGCTCCTGAGATCTATATTCATTCATAATGAGTGTATTTGTGCAAAATGGCAGCTGTGTTCCACTGCAGAAGAAGCAGTGTTGCAAATCATTTCATGGCTCAGTGTTTGTGCTTTTGGAGATCTCAAGATGAAAAATGACATATTTAGCACAACAGTATAACAGTAATTCATTCACTGTTGTGCTATTTTCCTTCCAGTATGCCATGGACCATTTTCAGTAATGACTTAGAAATTGAAGTATATTTTTGCATGTTACAATTTTTTTTCCAGGCACAGCTTGAGTTGTCTAAAAGACATTTAGTTTCTGTAGTACATTCCTCCCAGTTAAATTCTTCTCCTACAAACTGTTAATGTGGATTTATGAACATACCATTAATAACCAACTCCGGAATTCATGGTTAATCAGAATTGTTATTTTCATTCTTCCAGATTAAACCAGTTTTTCCACACAAATAAAAACCTCATTAAATATTTGACAGAAAAATGGAATTTGATTTCAAACAGCAAAAAGGTACAAAAACAGCTAATGTGATTCAAACAGCATTATTCCTCCTTCTACACCTGAGAAAAGAATTCCTTTAAAACTGTATTTAAAAATACTGTGTACTAAATGTACCAACTATTGCATTTTGCAAAGTCTCTATTCATCTACCAAGCTCTCAAAAGCATAAGATATATTGTGTTCCTTTGAAATCTTTTTCTTTCTTTCTTCAAAGATTGTCAAGAAGCACTAATATGCGTAAATGAAAAAGTGCACATTTTTTCATGCCTGTATGTGTGACGTGAAATCTGAAAAGAATCAAGAACATGAAATGGACTCATAAACCAGGAACAGACACTGCAAACCTTCATTGATGTGACTTCCTCTGGAGAAATTCTTGTCTTTCTAGTTCTTCAGTCGTACTGACATTTGAATTTGTGTTTTATCTTCTTTGGCCAGGCATCACAGGAAAAGTCTTCATGACTCACACAAAGCTAGAGCTCAACAGAATGTCTTCAGTATTTTCAAAAAATTATTTTATTTTTTCTGTCAAATAAACTTTATGCTAAGTTGGGTCATTCATTTTTTTTAAATGTGCAGTTTTCAGGTAGCCAGCCCACAATTCCAAGATAACACATGCTAAACCTTTTACAACTGATTATGTGGTCAACAAAAAAAGTCACATACAGATAGTTATTTTGTTTTACTTTGGCCTGTGGTGTAAACTGAAGTATCTGGGGGCATAAAAATATAAAAGGTTCATTTTACTAAAATTTATAAATAAACAAACAAGAAGAAGTATAAGTTTTTAAATTTTTTCTTAACAGTAGTGAATGAGAACTAATACAATCAAGTCTTACAAACATGAGAACTTTGAAATTGTTGAACATAAGTTTTTTCTATTTTTGCAATTATATATCTGTCCAAATATACTATAAATAGTAACACAAGATCATGGGAAGATGCACCAACAGTGACTGGAATTTTCATTGCTTTTATACCCCTAAATCATTTAAGGGTATGTCTACACTGCACAGCTATTTCAGGATACTGGAGGTATCTCAAAATAGCTACTCTGAGTCCACACAAGCCACTGGTTATTTCAAAATATTTTTTGAAATAATGGGCACGCTTTTTCACCATCCCGGTAAACCTCATTGCACGAGGGATAAGGGATGGCTCAGAATAGCACTTTATTTCAAAATTTGGCACCGTGTAAACATACCAAATTTCCAAGTAAGCTATTTCGAAATAAAGTCGAAATAAGATATGCAATTTGCATACTGCAAACTGTGTATCTTATTTCGAGTTTAAGGTGCAGTGTAGACGCTCCCTTAGACTGACATAGGATGTTTCCTGTTAGCAGACGTTCATGCAAATACTGGTACAGTGGCACTAATGCGAGTGATAATGGAAATCGTATAATGTATATATAATATCTCGTGTCTTTCCCTCATTTTCTTCACACTAAGGGTGCGCTACACAGTACCCTAAACTCAAAAAAGATATGCAATTTGCACTATGCAAATTGCATATCTTATTTCAAATCTATTTCAAAATAGCCTATTTTGAAATTTGGCGTATCTACACAGCGCCAAATTTTGAAATAATGCACTATTTCACGACATCCCTTAACCTTCGTGCAATGAGGGTTACCAGGATGCCTAAATAGTGCGCCTGTTATTTTGAAAAATATTTCAAAATAATGAGTGGTTTGTGTAGACTCAGAGTAGCTATTTTGGGATACCTCCAGTATCCTGAAACAGCTGTGCAGTGTAGACATACCCTAAGATTGGACAATCATGATGTTAATGTGAAAATCAACTACAACCCCAAAATATACAAGCAGGCACACTCATGGAAGGGAACATTACCTTTCACCAAGTCTTGTAACTTAGAATTATGCCACAGTGACTAGTGCTGGCACAAAACTACATTTCAGCATTATTTACTGCACTCGGTTGCCTCCCTATGCCAAAGGTAACCAACACGGTACAAAACATACGTGGGCTTTCAACCAGCCTTCAGGCTCAAATTTCAGAACATATGGGACTAATTTTGAAGCCACAGTCAACCTCTAAATCAAGAGAGAATGAATCATTTTAAATGATGCCTTTAAGCAGCACAATGGGAGAGGCCATCAAACTACCCATGTACTATTGCTGAGGTAGGATTCAGGCTCATGGTGGGCCAATAAAACCTGTGGTAACTTTTCTGTAAGTTAAATGGGTTCTCTCTGGTTAAGCATATATCTTATTTTAAAATAATTACTGAATTTCTTCACGCACAAAAAAAATCCTATTGCGTCATTGGAAATAAGATCCCGCAAATAAAAGAGTAATTCCACAGCTTTGTAGAAATTGGTCTCTAATAACACTTACCCAGAACATCCTTGTCTGTACTAGGCTTATTGCCATTAAGTTTAATGGGATAAATGAGACGTTTTTTGAATGGTCAGTGGGAGAATGCTATGAAAACCAACAAAACAAATATCTGAAATTTATTCTGTGGTCAGATGCTCCAGTAAGTGCACAGCCTGGATTTCTTTTCTACCTACAATTTCCCTTCTATAACTTGGTGTTCATATTCACCTGCATCAAAGGGGTGGGGAATTATGGATGGACGTATGGAATTAGAACAATTTACAGTGGCTAACATCTGCCTGAATGTGAACAGAGTGGTGGTTTATAAACATGTTAATTCCGTGACTTTTTATTATTGATAATAATAGTTAGAATAATAGAACAAAACCTACTTCTCCCTCCTCACTTGGGGCCTGGGCCAAACCTCACTGAAATCAATGGAAATCTTTCAGTTGGTTTGACTCAGACCCTGGCTGCCTCCATTTACAGTTCAACGCAGCTCCCATATAAGTCAATGAGAACTATGGCTCTGATTTCAATAGAGGTAGGAACAAACTGAGTTATGAAGCATAAGACAATCCATATTAGGTATTATAAAAAAGAACAGCCAGTTCCCAACTAAGAAAAGTTATTTATTCTGGGCTTATAAACACAAAAAGAAAGTCCAAAATAAACATTTTTGAAATGCATGACAAGAAACCTTCCGTGCAAAACAAATGTCACGATACCACCGTGAGTCACTGCCCTAAAAAAATACAAAAAACAGTGACAGAAAAACAAAAACACCAACTATAGCAGTGGTAGGCAATCTGTGGCCCCAGGAACACACATGGCTTATTGAGGGTCTATGTGTAGCCCACAAAACATTTAGTTTACTGTTGGCCATGTGAAGGGTTGCCAGATTCTACTGGTTTCTGTCTGTCATTTTTTTTCCTTCCAGCATTGCTAACGTGATACACACATAAAGTAAGGGCATGTAAAGTGAAGTGTATGCTGACTGCACATAGCATCGCAAGTGCAGTGTGCTCCTTTTGAACTGTAGCAGCGCTTTGATTGGATGCAATCAGCACATTTCCCCGCAAATGCTAAGTAGCAAAACTGCCCTATCTTAGGAGAGCGTCTTGGTTACAACAGTCTTGTGGCCCACTGAGATTAAGGAGGGCCATGCATGAGGCCCACTCACTAGCTTAGGTTGTCCATCGCTGAACTATAGGAAGTAGAAATTCCAAACAGAGTTTCCCATAACTCAACAACCCTGGGAAGAAAAACTAAACAGCTAAGAAAGGAAGGAAGGAAGAAAGGAAAACAGGCTCAGCTTCATGCCCCAAAATAACAAACCTGTTCAAGAAAAGCCAGACACCACTGGATAATGAATATCCACACATCTAGCCATAGTAAAGATTTGAATTGGTTGTCTTATCATAAAGTATTAGTATCACACAGGAAAATTTAAAGACGTTACTAATTACAGCAGAGACACAAGGTGGATGAGGTAGTATCTTTTATTGGACCAACTTCTTATTATAATATCTGGCATTGAACCAATAAGAAGAAATTGATCCAACAACAGCTATTTCCTCACCTACCTTGTCTTTCTAATATTCTCAGACCGACCCACTACGACAACCCTGATGCAGACCAGCTATAGCATGCAGCGAGTAGCATCTGCTACAGACCTGCATTTAACAAAGCATTTAAGCCCCATTGAAATCAATGAGCCTCAAGGGTAAGTTTAAAATTAAGCACATGTTTAATGATTTGCTAAATACGGGTCATAGATAAGGTTACACTAGGAACTGGGTTACAATCCCTCATTTTCTCCATGCTCCCAATAGTAGGTCTGACTTAACACCATGGGGACTTTCTCCCCTACTCCAATTCTACCACCAGTGTGGAAGCACCCTACAAAAGGAGGAATTCTTTGCTGGAAATCTGACTGATCTAATGCACTAAGGTTAAGAAGTTAATGTCAGAAGGTTTCCACTGAAAATCCAACATGGAAAATGGCTTTGAAGGAGAAGTTTTGCTGGAAAAAGGTACATTGATAAAACATTAGCATGGAAACTGGAAATAAGAAATAGGGCTCATGCTGCTAAATTTTGCAACTCGTCTGTTGGTTTGGCAGATCTGTTTTTCCATGAAATTGTAACATTTTATTTTAAAAAAGAAACATTGGACCAGCTCTCTAACTTTCTAATCTTCTCTTAGTTTACAATGAATATATTTTGTAATTGTTTTTACAGTGAAAGTACAATAATATTATGTGTGTGCTTATTACTAGTGTGTTAGTTATGTTCTGCCTTCAGGACATTTGCTGGAATTATTTCATATTTGTATATTTTATTCCACTTTGGAAAATAAATACTTTAAAAGCATACAGAGGCAGACAATGTAAACAAAGGGCAGGTTTCTGGTAACATCCCAATATTGAAGGTTTTATCTTCTATAGGTAAATATATTCCTCCACCACCACCTAAAAAGAAGTGCCCGTATTTTCACACTTATCTTATCACCATATATAACACTCAAGGGAACACAATAAGGGACCAGTGTACAACTCTTACACATTATTACTGGGCTCTGAGAGAGTGCAAAATGTCCTTCTTCAACTCAAGAAGCCCTCTTCCACTACTAAGCCAGGGGTGGTTACATTGGAAGTCTCTGTACTCACCTAACGGATTCAGGTCAGAAACTTATAGAAATTGGCATTCCAAATCAAAGCAGTGGTCACTCTAATCCATAATCCTGTTTCTGATAGTATCCTGTACCAGATGCTTCAGACAAAGATACAATAAACTCCATAATAGACAATGATAAAATAACACATCTATAGGGTTCTTCCAAACCCTAGCAATTAGTGATTACCTTGTGCTCTGAAGCACAAAGGTTTATGTTCTATTTATATTTTATTTGACCTATGTATGCAATGTATCTATTCATTTCTGATTATCCATGTGACTCATCTTTTCCAGAAATCTGTTAAATTCTTGTCCTCAATAGTTCATGGCAATGTTTAATCTATGGATTAAACATATTTTTTATTATATCCACAGTAGCTGTGAGTATTCCAATTCATACAAATGTATAATACTTACTGAATCATGCAAAACTCTTGGTTCCAGTTGCACTTGTTAATTATGCATTGTACATAAGTATTTGCTTTAAATGGGTTTTCAATTTGTTGCCTTACAATTTCACTAAGGCTACGTCTAGACTGCACGCCTCTTTCAACAGAGGCTTTTTCGAAAGTATCTTTTGAAAAAGCCTCTGTTGAAAAAGAGCATCTAGACTGCATTACGCAAATCGAAAAATCGATCCACTTTTTCGAAAAACAGCATCCAGACTGTTACCACCGACAGCTACCGCTCCGTGGGACACCAGTTTGGCGTGGGGAGGTCTACCGTCGGGGCCGTTTTGATGGAGGTAAGTCACTTTTGGGGGACAGGCCCTGCTGAATGGGGGGGTTGAGAAAGGGGGACTGCCAGGCAAGAGCAAGAGGGAGTGGGGGAGGGAGTGGCACTTGGAGGCCACTCCTCGGCTGCCCTTACACTGATGCGGGGGGGGAGGTGCATCCTGACAAGGGGAGGGGTGGGTTGGGAAGGGGGGAGGGTTCTCCTCCCAAGTGCTTAGGTAACCTGTCTAACTTCCTGGTTTCTGTCTGTCTATTTATCCCACGCTGCAGGTGGTGAGGGCCATCAATGCTGAGCTGCTGAAGAGGCTCGTCCGTCTCAGGAACCTAGACAACACCCTCATTGGGTTTGCCGCCCTTGGCTTCCCAAACTGCAGAGGAGCCCTCGATGGAACACACGTCGCAATCCGGGCACCGCCCCATCGAGCAGCCCAATTTATAAACCGGAAGGGCTACTACTCCGTGGTACTGCAGGCCCTGGTCGACCACTGGGGACATTTTATGGACATTTGTGTCGGGTGGTCAGGGCGGGCACATGATGCCCGCATATTCCACAACTCCTACCTGTACTGCAGGTTGCAGGCAGGAATGTTTTTCCCCCGGCAGGAACATTTTTCCCCCAGCAGGACCTCACACTCGGGGACGTGCAGATGCCAGTATGCATAGCGGGCGATGCGCCCTACCCACTGATGCCGTGGCTCATGAAGCCCTACACTGGCCACCTGGATCCAAGCAAGGAGCTTTTCAACATGCATCTTGGCCAGGCTCGCATCCAGGTGGAATGCGCCTTCGGCCGTCTGAAAGGGAGGTTCCATTGCCTCCTCACGCCTGGAGATGGGCAAACGCAACATCCCGGAGGTGGTGGCTGCATGTTGTGCCCTCCATAACCTGGTATAGAGGAAAGGGGAGGCCTTCCTGCCAGGGTGGGGGACAGGTGCTGATAGTGAGGACAGGCCATTTGAGCAACCCCGGACGGCTGCCATCCGCCAGGCTCACCAGTCTGGTGTCCGAATCCAGGAGGCCCTGAGGGACTGATTCTCAGAAGGAGCCCACTGACTCTCCCTAGGGCCTCCCCCATGGGGGGGTTTGGCCTGGACCACCCCTATCTTTCCCTCCACAACTCTCACTCTCTTCCATAAATACATACACACCCGGTTTTCTTTGGAAACAGAAATTGATTTTTTATTAGAAACAGTAGCAATACAGAAAATGTGCTAACTGTGTATAAACCACCTTTCTATTGGCACCATTCAACTGTTTATAAACAAAGTAAATCTGTCATTCAAAAATAAAGAATTTGTTCCATAACTGAAATGTCCTTTCACTGCGGTGGTAGGGGGCTGAATACCGGGAGCGGGGAAGAGGCTCAAGTAGGCCGCTGCTTCCTTGATTGCAGGGTCCTGCCACCTTCCTGCATCCTGGCACCACCACAGCTTTGGGCTCGGGTGGAGCGAGAGCCAGTTCTGGCCCGGGCAGGAGAGGGGGCAGCTGTTGGGCCTGTGAGGGCTTGGGAACAGGAAGGGCTGGGGGGGCTTGAGGGGATGGGGGAGTAGGAGAGGCTAGAGGAGCAGGGGGGGCAGAGGCCTGGTGTGCAGGAGGAGCAGTGCCCGTGGCAGGGGCAGGCAAGGATAGGACCTCCCACATAGTGGCACAGAAGGAAGTGCGCTGCTGGACCAGCTCATCCAGCAGCCTGTTATACCACTTGGCCTCTGCCTCCATCCTCTGCTGAAGGGTCCTGTTGAGGTCCTGCAGGGCCACTACGTGCTCCTTCAGCAGGTCTATGTAGACACGCCAGTGCCTGTGGGTGCCACGGGTCTGGGATGGTGGTGTGGCGGGTGTGGGCTCCCCTGTTGGGTAGAGGGTCTGGCTGTGGAGGAAAAGAAGAGGAGACAGTGTCTGCGTGCACCCCCGCTGTCTCTGAGGGCATGCCGTGGCTGGCAGGGCTCTCCTTTGAACAGGAGACTCAGGGGTGTTACACGTGACACCGCGTGTAAGTTGGGGAGTGGCCTGAAAGCATCACAGGGGCCCCATAGTGGCAATGGGACTAGATGGCCCCCCACACTGCCAACCCACCCATGTGTGGTGACCCCTCAAAGCACTCATTGAATCATAGAACCATAGAGCTGGAAGAGACCTCAGGAGGTCATCAAGTTCAGCCCCCTGCCCAAGGCAGGACCAATCCCAAATAAATCAACCCAGCCAGGGCTTTGTCACCGCTAGGGATGGCGCCTCCACTATTTCCCTAGGTAACCCATTCCAGTGCTTCACCACTCTCCTAGTGAAATAGTTTTTCCTAATATCCAACCTAGACCTCCCCCATTGTAACTTGAGACCATTGCTCCTTGTTCTGCCATCTGTCACTACTGAGAACAGTCTTTCTCCAGCCTGTTTGGAACCTCCCTTCAGGAAGTTGAAGGCTGCTATCAAATCCCCCCTCACTCTTCGCTTCTGCAGACTAAACAGACCCAACTCCCTCAGCCTCTCCTCATAAGTTATATGCTCCAGCCCCCTAATCATTTTGGTTGCCCTCCGCTGGACCCTCTCCAATGCGTCCACATCCTTTTTGTAGTGGGGGGCCCAGAACTGGACACAATACTCCAGATGTGGCCTCACCAGAGCCGAATAAAGGGAAATAATGACATCTCTGGATCTGCTGGCAATGCTCCTCTTAATGCAACCTAATATGCCATTAGCCTTCTTGGCTACAAGGGCACACTGTTGACTCATATCCAGATTCTCATCCACTGTAACCCCCAGGTCCTTTTCTGCAGAACTACTACTTAGCTGGTTGGTCCCCAGCCTGTAACAATGCTTGGGATTCTTCCGTCCCAAGTGCAGGACTCTGCACTTGTCCTTGTTGAACCTCATCAGATTTCTTGTGGCCCAATCCTCCAATTTGTCTAAGTCACTCTGGACCCTATCGCTGCCCTCAAGCATATCTACCTCTCTCCCTAGCTTAGTGTCATCTGCAAACTTGCTGAGGATGCAATCCATCCCTTCATCCAGGTCATTAATAAAGATATTGAACAAAACCAGTCCTAGAACAGAACCTTGGGGCACTCCGCTAGAAACCGACCGCCATCCTGACATTGAGCCGTTGATCACTACCCTCTGGGCCCAGCCTTCTAGCCAGCTTTCTATCCAACTTACCGTCCACTTATCCAATCCACATTCCCTAAACTTGCTGGCAAGAATATTGTGGGAGACCGTATCAAAAGCCTTGCTAAAGTCAAGGTAGATCACATCCACTGACTTCCCCATATCCACAGAGCCAGTTACTTCATCATAGAAGCTAATCAGATTGGTCAGGCACGACTTGCCCTTTGTGAATCCATGCTGACTATTGCTAATCAATTTCCTCTCCTCCAAGTGCCTCAAAATGGATTCCTTAAGCATCCCTTCCATGATTTTTCCAGGAACCGAGGTAAGACTGACCAGCCTATAGTTCCCTGGATCGTCCTTCTTCCCTTTTTTGAAGATGGGCACTACATTTGCCTTTTTCCAATCATCCGGGATCTCTCCCAATCTCCACGATTTTTCAAAGATAATGGCCAAAGGCTCCTCAATGACATTTGCCAACTCCCTCAGTACCCTTGGATGCATTAAGGCCGGACCCATAGATTTGTGAATGTTTAGCTTTTCTAAATAGTTCCTAACCTGTTCTTTACCCACCAAGGGCTGCCCATCTTCATCCCATCTTCCATCACTTAGTGCATTAGTCCGGGAGCTGACCTTGTCCGTGAATACAGAGGCAAAGAAAGCATTGAGTGCTTCAGCTTTCCCCACATCATCTGTCACTAGGTTACCTCCTTCATCCAGTAGGGGCCCCACACCCTCTCTGATCACCTTCTTCTTGTTAACATGCCTGTAGAAACCTTTCTTGTTATCCTTCACCTTCTTTGCCAGTCGCAATTCCACTTGCGCTTTCGCCTTCCTGATAACCCCCCGGCATTCTCGAGCTATACATTTAAACCCCTCCCTGGTCATTTGTCCAAGTTTCCACTTTTTGTAAGCTTCCCTTTTGTGCTTAAGTTCACCAAGGATTTCCCCTGTAAGCCAATCCAGTCTCCTACCATGTTTGCCTCTCTTGCTACGCATCGGGATGGTTTCTTTCTGTACCTTCAATAAGTCTTCTTTAAAATACTGCCAGTTGTCCTTTCCCCTTCATGTTAGCATCCCAGGGGATTCTGCCCATCAGGTGTCTGAGGGAGTCAAAATCTGCTTTTCTGAAGTCCAAGATGTGTATTTTACTACTGTCTTTTCTTCCTTTGGTCAGGATCCTGAAATCTACCATCTCATGATCACTGCTTCCCAGGTTGTCACCCACCTCTACTTCCCCTATTAGTTCCTCCCTGTTTGTGAGCAGAAGGTCAAGCTGCGCACGGCCCCTGGTCAGATCCTTCAGCACTTGTACCAAGAAGTTAGCCCCAATATTCTCCAAAAACTTCCTGGATTGCCTGTGTACTGCCGTACTGGTTTCCCAACAGATGTCAGGGTGATTAAAGTCCCCCACGAGAACCAGGGCCTGCAATCTGGAAACTTCTCTCAGTTGTCCGAAGAAAGCCTCATCTACCTGATTTGGTGGCCTGTAGCAGACACCAACCACAACATCACTGCTATTGTTTGCACCTCTAAACTTAACCCATAGACTCTCAACAGGTTTTTCTTCCTCTATATACTGGAGTTCAGAGCAATCATAGTGCTCTCTTACATATAGTGCAACTCCTCCTCCTCCTTTTCTCCCCTGCCTATTCTTCCTGAACAGTCTGTACCCTTCCATGACAGCGCTCCAGTCATGCGAGTCATCCCACCAAGTCTCTGTTATCCCAATTAAATCATATTTCTTGGACTGGGCCAGGGCATCCAGTTCTTCCTGTTTGTTGCCCAGGCTTCTCGCATTAGTGTACAAACACCAGTAGATGACCCTATCTTCTCCATTCGAATCAGGGGTTCTCCTTTCTTGCTCGTTCCTCTTTGCATTTCTTCCCAGTATCCAACTTTCCCACTCCCCTCAGGGTTTTGGTCACCGTCCCCCAACGAACCTAGTTTAAAGCTCTCCTCACTAGGTTTGCAAGCCTGGCCGTGAAGATGCTCCTTCCTCTCTTGGTTAGGTGGATCCCATCTTTTCCTAACAATCCTTGTGCCCGGAACAGAGTCCCATGGTCGAAGAAACCAAAGCCCTCTCTGCGACACCACCTGCGCAACCATGCATTTACTTCCTCAATTCAACCATCCCTGCCCAGTCCTTTCCCTTCAACAGGGAGGATGGATGAGAACACCACTTGCACTCCGAATTCTTGGATCCTTCTTCCCAGCGCTACATAATCTGCAGTAACCCGCTCAAGGTCATTCCTGGCCATATCATTAGTTCCCACGTGGAGAAGCAGGAAGGGATAGCAATCCGAAGGTTTGATCAGTTTGGTAAGCCTCTCAGTCACATCCTGAATTCGAGCTCCCGGTAAGCAGCACACCTCTCGAGATTCCAGGTCCGGATGGCAGATTAATGGCTCAGTCCTTCTTAGGAGGGAGTCCCCAACCACCACCACGCGTCGTTTTCTTTTGGGGGTGATGGTCATGGAACACCCATCCCTAGGACTATCTGATGATCCCTCCCAGATGTCCACGGATGCCTGGGAGGTCTCCGGGGTCTGGAGGACCAGCTCCTGGAAGAAGGTCCCTGCTGCCTCCTCTTCCTCCTTGTCCTCCTCCTCCAGGTGCAGCTCTCCTGCCTGGTTGTCCTCCCTCAGGGGTCGGTCCACGATGTGGTTGGGTAACCCGGACTCCACCACACGCAGTGGAGTCTGGGCTTCCCCACTGCCCAGGATGTGCTCCAACTCCTGGTAGTAAGGGCAGCTCTGTGGGGCTGCCTCAGAGCGGGAGCTCTGGTCCTGGGCCTTGGCATATCCCTGCCACAGCTCATTGACCTTGGCCCTGATGTGGTCCATGGTATGGGAGTGATGCCCTTTCTTGGCCAGTCCCTGAGCCATGCGATTGTATATGTCCGCATTCCTGTGGCACGACTGCAGGGCTTCTTCCTGGGACCAGAGCTCCAGGAGGTTTTTTATTTCTGGGCCAGATCAGGCTGGTGCCTGCCTTTGGTGCCCCTGGGTGGTTTCTCCTCACCGTCCTGTGAAGGGCCAGGTGGGCCTTGAGGCAGGGACATGTCTTGCATAGCTGGCACGGGTGTGCTGGCTGGCTTCCTGACAGCAATGCCTGTCTGGGTGCCTGTGCCTTTAAGAGGCTGCGGACAGGAACCATAGAGGTGCTCAACATGTAAAGGCTTGACTGTCCACCAGGGCTTCTTCCTGGAGGCCTTTTTTTCAAAAGAACTGGCACCCTTTGTCCACACACACCTTTTTTCGACAGATCTCTGTCGAAAAAGGCGTTCTTCCTCATAAAATGAGGTTTACCGCTGTCAACAAAACCGCTGTGTTGTTTTGCTTTACTGTCGACAGAAGACGGCGGTAATCTAGATGCAGGTATAGTTTTTTCGAAAAAAGCCTGTCATCTAGACATAGCCTAAAAGTCCTCTTGTTCTTTAGTAAGAGACAAGTAAATAGAAGCATCAGATTTACCTTCACTATTTTCATTATCTCATACATCTCTATCATATATTCTTTCTACATTAAAAGTCCCATTGTTCTCTTTTTTTCTTATACATAAGAAAAAATGTCCATGCCTCTAATCTTTTTCATTGCCAACCTCCTGCTCTCTTTTGTTTTATGTGATACCCTTTTTTGAGATGGTGATCAGAACTAGCTATAATACGCCCTCTTCTTTGAGTACATTTGATTTACATAATGCCATCATATAATCTATTGTCTATCCTTTTCTTTTTTTTACTTTTTTAAAGCACATTGACTATCTAATATGCATCATAACTGCTAAATATTATTAGTAATTTTGTTATAAATCAGAAATGTATTTCACTATAATTCAACTTAAGACAGGACAATCAACCCTAAACATGCATCTCAGAGAAACTTCCTTTTGTTACATTTGCTGTTCTAGTCATGACTCTGTTTCATCAAAGGAGTTAAGGTGAGCTGAATACTATGCACATTTTTATATTGATAAAAATAAATTGATATTAAATGCACAGTTGAACTGTAAAATAGATCACAGGTTCAAAGAAAGACAAAAGGGTAAAAGTTGAAGCTATTAAGAATTACATTTTCTTATAACATCCATAAGGTAACAAACTATCATGGCATAATTAGGTAATCAGCAGTTCTTTTAACAATGTCTTTATTGGCTGCACATGTGAGCACGACATATTAGAAAAAGTATACTGTGAAGCCAGAAGGTTTCGGACTCTGTTTTCTATAAACAAATGGGGAAGTGAATTACTGTAATTGTTGTTTCTTTTATTTATTTCACATATTGTTTTCCCAAATAAGTACATTCCCCACTGTAGAGCAAAAGCCAGCTGGCAATATTATTTTCAAACAAAGCCACAGCCTCTCTAGTAATCATTTCAACTGTATGGATAATTATTTCCTTTGGCTATTTCTGCAATGTAGCTGGTTATAGGTAGTTTTGGTGGAAAGCCACTGCCATGCCCTGCTCATACTGATGCTCCTAAAAACAGCTTCTGTGAAATCAGAGAGTAGTCTAGGATTTGGTGGGTTAGTTTTCTGCCAGGGTTCAGGATCAGCTCCTAGCTGTGAGATAATCAGGTTGTGGCTGATTCCCATCAGGCTCAGCATTTCAGAGAGTAACTGCGTTACTCCCCAGGCAGTAAGAACAGGGTTGGGACAATAAGTAGCTGTGGTGAAACAAGAAAGCTAAATATTTTAAGTGGGCTGGCTTAGTGAATTCCCCAGCCCCAGCTTAGCCCAAACTCCCTAGCCCTGTTTTCAAGATTCTCCAAAACTTCTGTCATTGTTTAATCACCAGCTGCTTTTAACTTTGTGCTCCCCTGTTGCAAGCCACAGCTTCATTCATACCCTGTCCTCCCGCCTTGGTCCATCATATCATGTTGGTACCACTTCCAGGGCTCAGCCTGAGCTCCAAGCATCAGGCCAGTGCTCTTCCCAGTTTTCCACGGCCTTCTCTTCTCTCCTCTCCTCTTCCCAACTACAAACACCTAACTTACAATTACAGGGCAGGGTGAATGGGACAATTTGGGTACGTCTAGACTACATGCCTCTGGCGACAGAGGCATGTAGATTAGGCTACCCGGCATAGGAAAATGAAGCGGCGATTTAAATAATCGCCGCTTCATTTAAATTAAAATGGCTGTGGCGCTGAGCCGATCAGCTGTTTGTCGGCTCAGCACGCTAGTCTGGACGCTCCGCGGTCGACATCAAAGGCATTTGTCGACCTCCCCGGTATGCCTCGTGGGATGAGGTTTACTGGGGAGGTCGACAAATGCCTTTGATGTCGACCGCGGAGCGTCCAGACTAGCGTGCTGAGCCAACAAACAGCTGATCGGCTCAGCGCCACAGCCATTTTAATTTAAATGAAGCGGCGATTATTTAAATTGCCGCTTCATTTTCCTATGCCGGGTAGCCTAATCTACATGCCTCTGTCGCCAGAGGCATGTAGTCCAGACATACCCTTTGGGAGCAAGGGTGCATGTAGAAGCTGGCTGGGACTGAGAGTAGATGAGTGAAGAAATAGAAAACCTGTCCAGAGGGAGGTAGAGTTGAGCTGGGGGGGAAAAAGAGCTCCAAGGCATGCTTGAAGCTGAAGCATAATGTGGGATTTGGTGTGGAGAGCAGCAGAGCTCCACTCCTCCTGCATTACCTCTTTCAAGGAACTAGGCTTTGGTGCTGTTGGTGGTGACTGGTAGTTCCTGGCTCCAGGCCTGCTAGTTCATGGAGGTAGCTCTAAGGTCCTCTGGTATCTGGTTCTAATTCCTAGTCCCTGTTGTAACAGCTCCTTATAATTCCCCCAGTAACTGCTACTGTGCAGCTCCTTTTGGCTTTACCAGGCATCCAAGCTTCCAGTTGAAAGTAAGATGGGGAAGCCAGCAGCACCTCTTGAACTCACAGCTCTCTGCAGACCAATTTGTAAACAATTTGATAATCACTAACCTAGAGAATTGGAAGGAGTCCAGTTAGGGCTCTAGGGAAGGGGAGAGAGATTTCCGATTGGTTGAAACAAAAAAACAGAATGGAATTAAAAGAGATATTTTAATTTCTATTTCCTCAGGTAAAGATAGAAGTAGTTTAGTAAACATGTAATGATCTCATATGTGATTTGGACAAATTTTGTTTCAAAATCCTGCAGATATTAGCAGCAAAGGACTATAATGTAAAGTTGTGATTAGATTTTAAATTATTGACCAAGAAAATGTAGTTCTTCAGGATGGTTTTCTCCCCTGCACTTCGAGTTTGCCAGAGAGTAAAAGCCCATCTTTAAGAAATCTTGTGGCTAATAGATTTTAGCTCTAGTGAAATGTCAGAGAAGAAACTAAGATATATAATTATCATAGAAAAAACTTGGCACTTTGGTCTCCAGCTGTATCGTGTCAGTAAAAAAGATGAATTAGAACCAATTCTGAGCTCCACCCATGCTTAAACACATACTCTAGGAAACGAGAATGGCTACTTAGACATGGTGATTTAATTCCTGGTGTAACTACATTGAAATCATTCGTATTACACAAGGAATAATTTATTATTTGTTATTCAGATACTATTGTTATCACAGGTGCACTATGTTTCAGAGGATCAGAGGGCTCTTCTCTACAAAACAAAAAATCTGAACTGTGATGAGAGGGTGCAGGATTTCAAATTTACTGAGAATGCACAAAGAACAGAATCTTTTTAACAAGAAAGATAAGATTGATTCTAGACAGCTCCATTTCTAAACATCCTATGTATTGCGGAAGGCACTCTAAGGTCCATCAAATGCCACCAATGTTCAATGCTCTTCACTATAGCTCTAGACCTCTCCTATATCAGTCTTTGGTAACATTTCAGTTCATAACTCCATGCATCAAAGACAATACATTCAGAGGTATGCATTGATAACCAAAGCATCACCTCGCCAAGTGCATCAAGTAGCAATGATCAATATAGTGTAAATATTGCACATACTTAATTTTTAGAACATTTGGGGGTTCCTCTCTACCACACATTTACAAAACTATCGGATGTTAGGAGATTCAAAGTTTAGAACATTAGAGATATGCTACAAAGACTTTCACCTATACTCTTCAACATCACTGAGAATCAAACCCAGGCCAATGAGTGTTTTTAAGGAGTTACAGATGATGGCCATAGTCTATGTGAAATGCACTGGTAGGCTTCCTTCTTGTTTTGGATTCCTTAAAGTGCTCAACTAAGACTATTTAAACATCCCAGCTTCAAGACAGGAGCATCCTTGATTAAATGCAGGCTATCTTGGTTGTAGGCACCAGCCTGCCCTTTAAGGAACAGTACATTTCTTCACATCTGCCAATGGGAAAACCACCTTTCTATTTGGCATCAATTGGCAATATTATTTAATATTTATTATATGACACATTATTCACTCTTTTGGTTTACTGTATCACCAGAAGAACAATGTGCTGCACTTATAGCATTGTAATAGGATGTAGTTATATAACATATACACAACAATTCTCATCATCCATATAGTAGATAGAGAATACTGTAATCTCAGCAACTACCTGGGATATAATCTGGACTAACAATAAGATAAAGGACAATGTGTCTTTTAAGACTGTTTTTCAGTCTCTGAGGGCAAATGAAAAATATTTTTGTGCTGCTATTACTTTATATTTTCAGTCAGTCACATTGAATTAGCAGTTAGTTACACATCAGCCTTTTTTATTTTGCTCATCTTGAAAGAGTTCTCAACGTTCATTCAGTAAACAATTTTACAAACAAGTCATGAACAATCAAGCCCGTGTTACTGCTAATGCTTTATTGTCGTCATACTAGAATGGCTAATAGTTAAGGTTAATAACGTTTTTTTAAAATATATATAAACTTTTTTCCAATCTGTCATAATTTTGGCAAAATCTATTCTTTAAGGCAGAAATGTTCCATGTTTGGTCTCAGTCGAAGAGATTTCTTTGCCAAGTATGACAAAATATGATTCAGACATCTTTAGAGTTACTAAAATACAAAATATAACATAGTTTTACATAAAGTGATTGTGTTTCAAAACCTGAAACTTGGCAACTGCCACAATTCTAAAATTAGTTTATATTCAAAAAGATGGCCAATCTGCTATTAGCATGTTACCAGTGACATCACCTTGTTTCAATAAAAAGCATTCAGTTGAAAATGTCTGCCAAGTATTACATCACATCAATCATGTTCATTTTTACATTTAAAACAGCTTTCTTTTATGCAAGTGACAAATAAGCATATTTCTTCACCATTTTGATTGCACAAAACAACTGTCAGCACTGGAACTAATACTGAAACTTGATATGTGATAAGACAGAAAATAGGGCCTTATCGCTCCTACTTGTTTGTATTACAGACTAATTTGCCTCTAAAACTGTTCCTTATCTTCCTCTTTTTCGGGGCCAATATATTTGCATTGAACCTTATATTGGGAACGCTGAAGAATTCAATTTACCTTAAAAACCAAGAAAATACTCAGTTTTGATATATTTTTGCCTAAATAATTGCTTCCATATTTTTGGCTTCCTTTGGCTACATTGTCAACTTGTTTTCATTATTAGCTGATGAAATGAGGAAACTTTGTTTCCATCATACTGCCACGCAGATCACATGTAATTAGAATTAATTCCTTTAATATCATGAGTCAAGTATTGTTTAACCCATTACTTTCAAAAAAGTGCTCATTTTTCTTTATTTACCTTACTAGATTAGCAGAATTATAAAGGCTTCTTCAAAGCTTCCAAACACACTCCTCATATGTATATCCTATATGAATCTTAAAAGCATAGAACTGAGAAACAGACTCAAGAGATGTAATAAGTAGGTGATATCGCCACCACCGCCACCATCATGCTTCAAACCTTAGCTGCATGCAGAGAAGAGGACTGTGTCAGACAAACCAAACTGCAGTCCAGATCCTATCACTGAACTATTGTTATTCAAGAGTCCCAGAAAAAAGCACCCTCCTGTGAAGGACATTGATCACATCAGTTATATAAACAGAATTTCCTGATGTTCAACAATTTTTGCTTCTCTCTTCTTTATCTTGTACCCATTACACCACATTTATTAAACTATGTGTTCCTCCACTCCATCTTTTCTAGAGAATCTTATTGTTCATTTTTGTCCAGAGTAGCTAGACATTTTGAACCACATCCTCAGCTGGTTTTAAAAGCTTTTATAGGCTCCACTGAAGTCACTACAGCTGCGTCAATTTAAGGTTTGTCTACATAAACTATTAGTCTGAGGAGAGATGGGAATTTTACACAAACTGTGTAAATCTTTCAACCTCCTGCTGCCTCCTTAAATGTCCTAATTACATAAAGAGATTGTGCAAGAAGTAGTGAGGAGTATAAGAAATTTGGTTCTATTTTCCATTTAGTATGAGTATTGCCATAACAAAGGATTCTGAAAAGCTTTTATTATTCATTGGTATCAAAATAATTACAATAGATTAGAGATGCACCAAACTGAAATCCTGGAACTGATCTCCCTACAATTTTTTAAAAAAAATTTGGAGTGGAAGGGTAGTTGAGGGTTTAAAATATGAACAAAATTACAAGAGATTCAAATATTACACTTGCCTCTTTCTATAGTGGGTTGAACCAAATTTCCAACTCAGAACTTTATCAGAGTATTCTGCATTTAGCTAAAATACCTAAACACTTTTTTGAAGAAACCATACACAGTAAATTCTATTAATTCTCAGTACATGGTTTCCAAACAATAAGCCCTTTAGAATGCCGAGCCAAATTAGACTGATGATAAATCATTCACCTTTTGTGGTAAAGTGTTTTGGGGTCCCTAAATCAATGGTTCAGCCACTATAAGTGAAACAAGATTCTCTCTATATTGTGTTTTCTAACAAAATCTTTTTTATAGTGCACTAGTACATAACAGATCAATAGCATGTGTTATGCACTGAACTAGGGCAATGCTGTTAGATGTGTTACTCTGAAGAGTAACACATAAGGACCACTGGACAAATCATTTTGGCCACCAACAGATCTTCTAACATCTACGACTATTGCATGCCAAAATCCTGATCAGTTCCACCAGATTGGGATGGGGGAGAAAAGCAGATTAAACATGTTCTTCTGGTGGAACTAGTCAAAGAAAACTTCATGTGGTGAATCTCACATAATGTATGAAAAACATGCACAGGGGACAGGAAATTAAGCAAATCTGGGCCTCGGTTTCTTCTACTGTGCTGTTCTTACTTGCTGTCTCATTGACTGCCAAGTGAGACCCATCAACTTCTGCAAATAATATTTACACATGGGGAGCTGAAGTTGTCATTTAACCTTCCCAATAGTATAATAATACAGCAGGCATGTTTGAAGAATCCTCCACAAAGATTTGTTTCCCACTTGCTCTCTTGGTTGTAGGTAAGATACTGCAGTGACTTGAGAAGAGCAAAAGCAGGTAAGAAGATAAATAGAACCAAAGACAGGCCAAAGAAAATGAATGTATATGCTGCAATTTTATGGCAAAGCCATTTCCTCAACAGGAAAATAGTAAAACTAAGGCTAGGATGTGGCCAGATTTTCTAATAAGCAACACTTTCCAAATCTTCTTCCTGCATGCTTTCTGGGAATTGGATGCAACTGATGCATGTAACTGACTTTTTGCATGCTCTTCTCAACCACTAGCCTTGGTGACAATGCACACACACACACACACACTTTTAACTATAGTATTGCTACTCTAATATGCTTCATGATGCATCATAGTGTGTAGAATCATTTACCAACTGTGACATACTGTGTTTCCTATCTGGAAAATGTATGCTATTTTTATCACTGGAGTAACCCATTCTCCAGACAAAGTAGTTAAATGAGCTTCCTCGGTGACTTAGGATAGGCATAATGCAAAGCGTTGTTATTTCTGATTAATACAGACTCATAGGTACTTTGAGAAATCTTGAAAGATGGTAAAGGAAACAAGCTTAACAAGGAAACATAGGATTTTTTTCCCAATTTTCAGTGCATTTTTAGGCCTGGGTTTAAACCCTGAGTATTTCCACAGATTTCATCCACATTATAGGAGGAATGAGCTTGCCTTCTTATATAAGCATTTATGCCTAAACAGATACAATGGCCCCAATCCTGGGCTGCATGCTAGCTCTTTCACCCTTTAGAAAGCAGACGAGTTTCTGCAGTGAATAATTCCCCCACTGAGAGTAGGGATCCTGGTGGAATGTGACTGGGCATTTGCCCTGCACTGGCCCTTTAAGGGTAAAACCACATGCCTGAGCAAGGGCTGAGAGCAAAGCCCCAGCTGAGGCAGTTCTTGCTAAAGAGGGCCTAGCTGGGGGCTATATAAAGGACTCCTGGAGGGAGGGGGGGAACTGACTGGTGCTCTGGACAGAAAGCAGTAGGGACCTGACTGCCAGGGAAGCAGGAGGCTTCCTGGAGATAGAGTAGTGCTGGGGAAGGCAGGCAGGCAGGCAGGCAGGCAGGGCTGGGGAGGCTCTGGCCAACCAAGCTCCCATGCTGCAGGGCCTGAGGCAAGGCCTGAAGCTACAGGGGCTGCAAGGGGCAGCCATGGTAGGCAGGGGCAGCAGGTCCACACCCCTTTGCCAGTGATGAGTGGCCATTACAGACTGCAGTTTGCCCCTGAGGCCGGGGCTACATGAAGACTGACAGTGGGTCACTGAGGCAAGGTGGGTACAGGGGAACTGGGTGTTCCCTGGGGCTACATCTAGACTGCAAGCCTCTTTCGAAAGAGGCTTTACGAAAGATACTTTCGAAAAAGCCTCTTTCAAAAAAAGAGCGTCTAGACTACAACCAGTACTTTCGAAAAAGCAAGCCACTTTTTCAAAAGAGAGCACCCAGGTAGTCTGGATGTTCTCTCTCGAAAAAGCACAGTTTGCATTACATAGCACCTTTTTTTGAAAGAGCACTTTCGAAAAAAGGTGTTATTCCTCATAAAATGAGGTTTACTGCAGTCGAAAAAACCGCCTCGTTCTTTCGATTTGCTTTCAAAAGAACGCAGCAGAAGTCTAGATGCAGGGGAAGTTTTTTCTAAAAAAGGCCACTATTTTCGAAAAAACCCTGTAGTCTAGACACACCCTGGTAGGAGAACTGGGGGTCCCTGGGGAGGGGAGGACCCTTGAATGTGAAGTGGAATAAACAACACCCCCTCTCCCCCGGAAGGGGGCACAGAGAGACTGGAGTGAGCACTGCTGGAGGGCAGTGTCCTGAAAAGGACACTGTAGTCAAAGAGAAACACGGGGAGACACCAGATAGAAGGAAGTGTCCAGCCAGCCAAACAAGCTAATTCCCAGGACTCCCAGCTGGAGGCGCTATGGTGGGGAGTCTGCCCCGTGACATGGAATGACTGACTGCATGCTGCCTTTTCTCTCAGTTCCTGATGTAGGAATCTTTTCAGAACAGACCCAGAGAAAATCAGGAGATCTGCAGGTGGTTGTAACAGAATGGGACCAGAGCATCCTGCACTCTGAGGCTATGTCTACCCTCGAGGCTTCTTGCGTCAAATATGCAAATGAGGCTAAGCGTGGAATATTGCTGAGCCTCATACGCATACCTAATGAGCCGCCATTTTTGCAGAAGAGGCTCTTGCGCCAGAAGGAGCTGTCTACACTGCCCCTTCTTGTGCAAGAAAACCCCTCTTGCGCAATGCCATTATTCCTGAAAGTAATCGGCGTAACGGCATTGCACAAGAGGGGTTTTCTTGCACAAGAAGGGGCAGTGTTGACAGCTCCTTCTGGCGCAAGAGCCTCTTCTGCAAAAATGGCGACTCATTAGGTATGCAAATGAGGCTCGGCAATATTCCACGCTTAGCCTCATTTGCATATTTCTGACACAAGAAGCCGCAAGGGTAGACATAGCTTGATTTTGGGTTGCTGGCTCTTGAAGACCAATGCAGCATTGCCTGGAGCAGTTCTAGCCAATGCAGGGATCTAGTACTACCCACATCAGGGCCACAATCCCAAATGTGCATACATGGTTTGTAATCACCTTTGTTCTTTCCACAAATTGAAGTTCATAAACTGTTACTCCTCGATGCAGCTAAAAATCAGTCCCAAAATGATCAAACATCGGATTTACATCTATTGGAACTTTAATTTAATAGAAAGGCTTTTAAAAAAAAAAGCAATTTTTCCCTTCTGATATTTCTTTTAAGATAAATTGGTAATCAGACCTAGTTAGCAAAATAAAACTGATCTTATTAATCAAAATGAACCTGGCTAGTTCTTGGACTGTTCAGGCTAATAATGGATTCCAGGATCTGGTTCCATCCCTTTTTCTAAAGAAATGTGCTGGGAAATTACAACAGTTGGGTACATGTACACTGCAGAGGAAGATCGAACCTGCTTCTGTCGATCTTCCAGAGTTCAAATTAGCGGTCTAGTTAAGATAGCTAATTCGAAGTGAAAGGGGTACTCTGGTTGATGCTAGTAACCCTGCTTTCACAGGGAGTAAGGGAAGTTGAAGGGAGAGTGTTCTTCCTTCAACTTCCTGCAGCACAGACAGCGCCAAAAGTCGAGTTAAGCTATTTCAACTTCAGCTACGCCAGCAGTTCTCAAACTTTTTGGGCTCCGGAGCCCTTTACATGCATAAAAATTTATGCGGCACCCCAGCGGTCCACTGATTGTATGTGTTGTACCTATCAATGTTTCCAGTTTGTCAATCTCGCGGAGCCCCTGGAGATGTCTTGCGGAGCCCTGGGGCTCTGCGGAGCACAGTTTGAGAAACACTGAGCTACGCAATTAACATAGCTGAAGTTGTGTATCTTAATTCAACTTTGTCCTGTAGTGTAGACATACCCTTTGTCTGGTTAGCTTGTTAAAAAATAATACAAGGATAACCCCCCCCCCCCGCACATCCTTACATCAGTAATCTTTATTCATGTACATAGTGCCATTTGAATCAACAGGCCTGCTCCCAAAATTAGAATTTGCAAAATTAGAGCACTGAAAGGAATGGCACAGATGACTTGTGCTAGCTGAATACAAAGCGGCACCAGTTAATAGTGTCATCAGTTACTGGAAATGAGTGTAACTGATACAACATGCTTATTCTGCCTCCCGCGCACTCTTATGCTTCTCAGCACACACACTTTTCAGCAAAGGTCAGGAATGTGGACTTAGATATCGGTATGTCTCATAACAGGTTAAGTCTTGAGAATTAACAGCAAGAGGCAAAGCTATCAAAGGTGTCATTGCCTCTTTTAGGAAAATACAGTGTAATCAAAATGACACATCTAAAGAATTTTTTAAAATAGTCGTTCCAACAGCAAACTGAAAAGAAGTCTTGTCAGGAGGGAAATATGGTCATGAACTTCTTTTTGCATAGCAACACTGAGTGCCCAACCAGCATTAGTGGAATTCTGCTCCAAATGCCAAATGATCCACACTCTGGCCACATGTTCTTTGTTGCACAGGGGTCCTCTGAGTGCTAACTCACATGTGGTAGAATTATAGGCTTTGGCAATGAGGATGGAAAATGGTCAATTCTGCATCAGCAATAAAAAAGGGTTTTTTTTTAAATAAAACTAAACTTCCTTATTCCTGGATTCTTCCACAGAGAAAACTATCTACCATGACAAAATGTCCCTCCTCTCTGGCAATTCTGTGCTGTAGAGTGTTATGTGCTAAAGACTAAAAAGAATCTGCCCTAACCTGGGATGAAGGTATGTCCTCAAAAGATCAAGACCAGAGCTGCAGCCACCACTCAACACAGCCTTCACATTGTTTACATATTATGAATATTTTAAAAAATAAATAATGTTTCATTTTTCTTGCTCATTTTATAGATTTCCCTTTTGTTTTATACCCCAGGGCTCATATCAAGAGCTGTCTTGAATCCAGGGAGGTAACTAAGTTGTGCAATTTAGCCTCCCACAAAGAAAATGTTGACTTTTTTTTTCATCTTCCATCCAGAGGCTTTCAGCCAAATAGATTTGAGATGGAGAGATGCCCAGATTTCTTGCAGCACTCATTCACCAAACTGTGCTAGTTTATTGTACATTCTGTGGTACTGGAATATATCTGACTCATTGAGAATTCTACTGACCCATTTTGCAGCACTGTGATCCCAGAGATACAATAATCTGCTCTACTAGAACATGGAGGGGTCAGTGTTCCAATGGCTGCACAGGTTGGATGATCTGCATTCAGTTGCCAAGGATAAAATAGTATTCTGACACAGATGTGCTTCAACTCCAGCTGCACTCACACCTCTTAAATACTACACACACTGAAAAAAAAGCCTTTCAAAACTGTCTTGTTGGCAGTTTTTAACAGCAATCACCTCCATAACCATGGTCCATTACTGGCACTTAACAATTGGTCCTTTGGAATGGTGAACAAACCAGTCGTTGAAATCATGTAACCCACACAGCTGTCTTTGCTTAACTGTGAGCGTGTGTGACTGCATTCTGATCACGGACTGGATGGGATGTTGCCTCCCAGGATTTTTAACTGCCAGTGTTTCACTGGTTTTCAAGAGGTTAGAAGACTGTTTGTGTTTCCATGTCTTGGCTGAGTACCACAGTCGAAGGATCTTTCCTGCAGAGAGACGAGGTTGATATAAAGCCTGATTTACAAGCAAATTCATTCTGACATCTATTCTGTTGCACAACTGAACTTTAGCAAACAGCAGCCCTTTCAGCTGCTATTACATGGAGCATCCTAGAGTCACTTAGGCTACGTCTAGACTACAGGCTTCTTGCTCAAGAAGCGTTTATTGGAAGAGATCTTCTGAAAAAACTTCTTGCGAAAGAGAGCGACCACACTGCAAAAGAACATCAAAAAAGCGATGCACTTTTTGGAAAGATAACATCCACACTGCCTGGATACTATCTCGCATGTAAGAAGTGATTGCTATGGACAGAATGGCCACCAGGGCACCTGTGCTTTTTCCTCTTCCTTATTCTTCCGAAAAAACTTGTCCTTCCCCATCCACACATTCTTCCTCGTATAATAAGGATTACCGATACCACAAAAACCCTTCTGTTCTTTAGATTTAATTGTGAAAGAATGCAATTGCATTATGGATGTTCCTCAAGTTTTGTCGGAAAAACAGCGATTTTTCCGACAAAACTCTGTAGTGCAGACATACCCGAAGTGACCTTGCAGTAGTTGCTTATTCTGGAATTTACAAACCCTTGTTCAAGTCACCTATTGTGCTGGAACTAAGTGTATATTTGGATGCCCAGCACCTTTTTGCACCTAAGTTCAAAACTCATGATAGTTCTGGGTGCTGAGTGTTGTAAAGAGGATAGTGCCAGAACACGATTAAGACATGGAGCCCTCAGTCAGCACTTTCAAAAGATTTATAGGCTCCCCCATATTCAGCCAGGTGCTTCTGACTTGGTTGTGTCGGAAGCACAACTAAGGCTACGTCTAGAATATGCTGATCTATTAGAAAAAGCTACGCAAAATGCGCTCCACAATTTGCGTACCTTTTTCCAATAGTTTTTTTGGAAGAGGCTTTTCTGAAATTTGGTCAATCTACACTGGGCCAAATTTCAGAAAAATGTCCTCTTTTGGAAGAGCCCTTCTTCCTCGTGGAAGGAGGAAGACAGGGCTTCCGAAAAAGCACGTCTGCTCTTCCGCAAAAAAAAGCAGAAGAGCAGACACGTTCCCTGGATGCGGTGGAGTTTTTCTGGGATTTTGGAGGTATCCTGGAAAACCCTGTAGTGTAGACATAGCTTAAGCCAGCACATCTAGAACCCTTGCCACGCTGACTTAAAATAAAAAGACAGTAACATATGTAGGCAAAAGAAAGTGAACACAGTGTGTTGACATGTGATTGATTTGCATGCAGTCAATCAATTTCTTCCCAGTCATTCTCCTTCTCTTGCCATGGATTACTTATGAGATTACATCCCATCTCATCATTTTGAATTTCTGGTGTGATGCATGTGTCCTGGGCCTGAGTGGATTTTTCTATTACTCAGCAGCCTCAACAGCATATTTGGAGCCCAGAACAGGAGAGAAATGATGTGGCATTTTGGCTGGTACCATATCATCATATGATAGCTGGTAAAGCCAGACTGGCCAAGTAACTTGCACACATACAGCAGGGTCTAAACTCTCAAAATTTCAGTACTGCTCACCCTCATAATTGCAAGTTCCTGTGATATCCAGAGCATGAAGAATTGAGCACTCGAATTCCATTAACACACCCACATCATCTCTGAAAATTGCCCTGCAGTTATCTGTTTCAGTTTTCTCATCTGTAAAATGGTGGTAACAAGGTTACTTCAGAGATATTGTGAGAATTAAAGTCTGTAAAGTGTTTTGAACATGAGAACTTGTGGTGGTAGTGATAAACATTAATTATAATTTGTAAATGCTAACTATCGACTTATTACAACAGCTAGACTATCCTACAATGACCCAGTGACCCAACAGTCAACAATACAACTTAAGTTGTTCTGCAAGTTCTTTGACATTACCCCTAACAACTCTGATCCTGTTATTAGTGCAGCTTGTCCTGAAAAAAGAACAGTATGGTAAGATCCATAAAGGGAGACCATAACTCTAAATACGGGGTAGACCCTCTTTTCATTATACAGTTACATACGATGCTGAATAAAGAAAAAAAATATAGCACCGCTTTGGCCTTACATTCAGCTAGGCCATATGCACTATCTGCCCATTTTATACTAAACACTAAGGCGACATCTATACTGAAGGCTTTTTGCACAAGAACGGCCATTCTTGCACAAAAACTTGTGGAGCATCTACACTGCACGCGCGTTCTTGCACAAATAAATTTACAGTAAGGCATCAGAACAGAGGGCTTCTTGCGCAAGAGTTATTCCTCTCCCCACGAGGAATAAGCCCTCTTGCGCAAGAGCTCTTGTGCAAGAAGGCAGTGTGGATGGGCAACAGGGGTTTCTTGCAAAAGAAACCCCTATGGCTAAAATGGCCATCAGAGCTTTCTTGCACAAGAGAGTATCCACACTGCCATGGACGCTCTTGTGCAAAAGCACATCTCTTGTGCAAAAGGACATGGCAGTGTAGACGCGCTCTTGCGCAAGACCTTTTGCAAAAGAACTCTTGAGCAAAACAGTTCTTGCTCAAAAAGCCTGCTGTGTAGACGTAGCCTATGTTGTTAAATAGTAAGAAACAATATTTTACTCCTAAAAAAATTAAAGGAATTTCTCTCAGATGGGGGTTGGAAGGAACAATGACCAGATACACAAGCATATGCATTTTTAAATGCTAAATATACATGCACGACTTCAAAAATGTAATAGCCCTCCTGAGAAGGGAGGAACCCATTAGTTTCAGGCCAGGATTCTTTTTTAAACTATTCCCTTTCCTTCCTCAAATCTGGAGTCTGTAAGAATCATTTCAAAGCTTTTCTCCCACATTCACTGACTTTGTTTCATAAACATCCTCCTCCTTGGCATTGTCTCTAACTTTTAATATATATTTCATCAAACATATTAAAAGTAAATAATTAGATTATTTATACATTGATTGTGTGCTGTGGTGATGAATTAAACAATATGGGACTGTGGAGACAGTTTCTTTTGACATTTCCAAACAATGTTTGACAGCCTCTTTCATATGATGAAGATAAAATTGCCTCAGGGAAGTCTATTTTTCCGGAATGGAGGAATTGAGAGAGCTGCATGTCATGACATTAAAGCTGCAAGATAGCAATGTTACTTCTGCTGTTGTAGCGTCCTCCCAAGAGGAGGCACCATATGAGGTAAAACCAGGAGAGAAGTAAAAAGAATCTCAGCAAGGTGTTCTGGTGTATTATTTTAGGTTCCTGATGCAATTCCATTGTCTTCAGAGATGAGTCTGCCCTATATGGTTGTGCAATCAAATAACTTCATATTTTAAACAGAGAAATACAGCTCAATCTATAAATTGCTAAACTAAATAAACATATTTATTAGAAAATGTGGCATAAGAAAAAGGGTTTTGTTTCTGCACTGGGGATGAGCGGAGAAGGGTCCCTCTAGCAGGGCTGGTAACAGATTTAGGCAGATCCCAGAAAAAAAAAGACACTGCAATAGCAGAGTGGAAAACAGAGAGAGAAAGAAAGGGGGCCGTGGACACAAGAGGCCTGATCACACCTCATTGTTGCCAATGGGTGTTTTTCTATCAACTTACATGGTGGCAGTATAAAATGAAAGAAACAGATGGGTCCCCTGCAAACAGGAAAAAAAACAAAATAGCTTTAAGAAAAGAGAGAGATTGGTTTAAATGGGAAGGAAAGGGAAAAGAGACCTTTTAAGGAGAGATCAGGAGGAGAAGCCAAATACTGTTTCCGTGCACATGTTTATTCCTATTTTCATATATTTAATATTTATAAAATGCAGCCATCACCCACAGCTTTGTGTTAACATGTACTACAACTGGAATTCTCACAATGATTAAACATAGCTTTTGTGGCCTATGTCAGTGGCTTGATTTTCTACTGTGAACCTTAACTAATCCAGTGACAGTACCCACCCACCAATGCATGCATTTCCCCTTATTGCTGAAGGTAACATTTCAGGATCTGTAATATGATTCCTGGTTATCTGAACCAACTGCTTGTCCAAGCACAAGCCATTCACCAGGCCCAGAATGACACTGAAAAGATGGGACTGAACCCCAACTCTTTAAAGGCTAGCCCAGCCTATGACATAGTGGTGAAACTCCATTAACTGCAATGCAGGAATGAATGCAGGAATCCATATTTACAGGATGTTGAATACAATGCAACATTCAGAAGCACAAAACATTGCAAATACTCCATATTGAAAGAGTGAATGTTTGCTTAGTGTTGCCATGGCATTTAGACTAAACTTACTGGTTGGTGGTCTATGCTAGGCCAGCCTGCTTTTTCTATAATGCCTCTCTTTTTGGACAGAAGTTTTAAAAATTATGAAAACTGAATACTTTGTTAAATCATTTGATAAAACACTTAATTTATTAAATAGCTATTTTAATTGTCAAAGCTGGGTTTAAAGAAAAATAAGAACAAGAATTGGTTGGAGCCAATGGAGTTTTCCATTTACTTGCATGAATAAGACATAAATACTGTAGGTCCAATAATTAAAAAAAGGGAACTTCTTTTATTGAAAATGATTAATGCTTAGAAAGCAGCTTAAAGGTTGGAAAAGAAATTGTTCAGTGCACTTGGCTACTGGAAAAGTCATTTTTAGTAGTTAACCCTCAGAGCTGTTCAACATCTGGAGAATAAACTTATTTTATTATATATTTAATATTAAACATCATGTAGTTTGCATTTAAAAAGTAAGATTTTATAACTGAACTCAGTAAATCACTAAATGGATTTGTGGGCTTAGACAAGAGACATATATGGATATGTACAGTACAGGTTATTTAAGTTAAGAGAGGTGTTCACTGATTCTAAAAGAAGTTCCCACAAATAATGGCTTGTTAGATATGTAAACATTGAGAGCTCAGTCCTGCAAAATGTTGAGTATCCTTGAGAGATGCTCATTAGAATAAAATAAGTTCTCTGGAATTATAGGAATATTCAAAAGACATGTATCTGCAAATTGCTGGGTTGAACACTCATTGAATTAAGGGCACTCTGCTCCTCATAGGATGTTACCATGGATCTGGGATACAAAATCCCTTAATCAGGGCTAACTTTTCACAATTGTCAGGGGGGCTGAATAAGAATTTTGCATCACCTGTTTTATATCGATATAGATACACGCATATTCAGTTGGACACTGGAAAATAAGTTGTATGATTTGATAAGCATTAATTATCAGGAGCGAGACAATACAGATTAATATACAAAGTGACAGAAAAATCAGTGGCAATATAAACATAAAACAAGAAAGAAAACAAGACTGAAATTTTCAGAGGTGCCGAAGGGTGCTGAAATTGGCACCCACGCCCCATTGAACACCAGTGGAATTAGGGTGCTCAGCTCCTTAAGGTGACTTTGAAAATTCTAGTCTCAAAGTCTATTTCATTCCAACCAGTCATTAATGCTCAGGAAATGCCATCTGTCTTAAAGCAGATTGCTTAAATCAGGAATGGTGAATAAATTTTCCAGCACTCTGTTAGAGGACTCTAGATCTTATTCTGAACATTTAAACCATTATAAATTTGGAATAACTCCACTGGCATAGTATAGAAAGTAAGTTTCTCTGGACAAAATATGATATGGGGACAAAACATGAACTGTGGGCCTGGATGAAATAGGAGTAATTAAGGATTGTGCTGTAATTGCTGGCTTAATTATGGTACAGCTTAATTCCACAGAGATGATAGATCTTCCTTTCAATACTGTGACACCTGCCCATTTGGCTAGCTGCACTCCATTCAGGAAACATGAGGTTTTTGCAGTTGTCTCATCCATAATACAGTAGCTTTGGCTTGCAAAGTTGTGGGTTTGAGTGCTTATATGTAATAGAGAAGTGTGACTGGACAACAGTCCATCAGTCCTTGGACTTCCATAATTTATAAGCCATTCCAGAGCGTAATTATGAAGGTTGTCATGAATCTTCAGTGTCTACTTCTAGAACTGCATCAGGCATAATTAACAAGTCCACAGGATCTCTTCCAATGCTTTTTCACTTCTCCCAATCAAATACCAAAGTGGTGAATACAGTACATGGTGTTTTCTTTTGTCCCCTGAATCTCTTCAATACAAATACAACTTTCTTTTGCTCTCAAAAGAGAACTCCAGGGTTACTCCACTTTCTTTTACAAATTTTTTCTCCTACTAAAACTAGAAGCAGGAAAAGCATTAATTTTAAACGAGACCTTTTCTTATTTCCATAATACAAACTTCCATTTAGTTAGGTCAAACTAAAAACATATCTATCTCTTGAAAACAGCAATTTAAATTAATAGAAAATAAGTTACATGAAACCAGAATCTTATTTTAAAAAAATAAAAAATAGAATTTGCATAAAACCACCAACATTCCCATGTTTCCCCACTTCTCCTCAGAGGACTTCCTGGGCCCTTGGGCAAGGGGGGGGAAGTTGGCTCTGTGTTCCCAAAAAAGGCGGGGCCTCAGGCAGATGGAGCGAGCCTGAGGCAGGTAGCCTGCAATATCACCTGGAGTGCTCCATGCTACACCCCTCCGACCCAGCCCTTAGCCTCTCTGGAGCACGTATGCAGCGCTCCTGCAGCAATTTAAAGGGCCCAGGTCTCTGGCCACCACCTCTGCCAGCATAGCAACAGTTGGGAGTCCTGGGCCCTTTTGAATTGCCGGGCCCCAGGGCAATTTCTTCCCACCCCACCCCACCACCCCCCCATCAGCAGACCTGTCTATTCTCATACCCTCCCATTGACTCTTTGTCAAGCCTGGACCAATATGGGTCTACTGAGCAAAAAGTGAAGACACATGGTGGCCAAACATGTACTGGAAGAGCTGCAGACCTCGGGAGAAGCACAGACAATTAGTCTGCATTTATCTGGGCTGACCAGCCAAATCCTAAGGAAATCCAAATGGAGCAGGAGCAGAACCCTGTGCAAAGGAGCAGTCCCATTGGCACTCTGTCACCTGAAGGATTCCTTCTTCCTCTAGTTTCTAAGGAACTCCCTAAACACACAGCCTGCATATTCTGTGTTTGAACTGAGATGAACATTTCCAGCAAAATATAGTGGCCCAGTCACAGATGACTTCAGAGGCCAACTATTCACAGCTGCTCAGAGAAAAACAATTATTCTGATTAACTCCCTTATTCCACTATAAGATGGTACCTTAAAACAAAGTAGCAAGAGTGAGAGAAGGGGCAAGGCTGTGAGCTATAGTATGTGTTGTGAGAGCTTTTTAAGTCCTCGACATACCTCACTTCTTGCCCCCACCCACATGCATTTTTAAAGGAATAGAAACCTTTTTCTACTGGAGTGCTACAGTTTTAAATAGGAGTCCTTATTGATAGCATGTTCAGGCACACCATATGTCACATGCTGACTTCTGCATTGGCTCTGCATCTTCCACAGAAAATCCCTATACCACAGCAATTCCCCAGCGAGCTCACACAGCCACTATGTGGTCACTTTGCTCTTGTAGAGATAGTAGATAATGACGTTGGCTGTGATTCTCTACTGCTTTCAATCTTGGGCAGTCCTTTGCATTTGTGTAACTTCTATATTAGTGTAAAATGCTACTAAAATCTGCATTCTCCTTTCTCTTAAACATTGTATAATGACTACATAAGAAGTAAGGCTGCTAGAATACGGCTCTTTGTTCCTAGCTCATAACTCCTTGCATGTCAACCAATGATGATATTTTGAAAAGGCAATATGACACTAATGATAAATGGACAAAGAACAGTGTCCCTTGTAAGCAGTGCTAGAACTGATACTGCCTGCACTTATTTAAGTTCAATTTCAACAAAAGATTGAACAACAAATATCTTATTTCCAATATGCAATAGACTCTGGCCTATCCCTGTCCTTCTTGGCTTCCTGAGATAAGCAATTCCATAATCCCTGGCTGTTCATTTCCTCAAGAACAGTGGAATTTTGTTGCTATGTGCTTGCTAAGTAGCTGCTATGTTTCCATCCAAAAGTTGATTACCTGCCTCACAGAGATGTGAAGCTTAGTAGCTAAGGGTATGTCTACACTAGCCCCCTAGTTCGAACTAGGGTGGCTAATGTAGGCATTCGAACTTGCAAATGAAGCCCGGGATTTAAATATCCCAGGCTTCATTTGCATGTTCCCAGGCGGGAGCCATTTTTAAATGCCCTGTAGTTCGAACTGACTGCCCGTGGCTACACGCGGCAGTCAGAAGTTAATCCGAACTAAGTCCTTAGTTCGGATTAACTGTTACACCTCATTGCAGGAGGAGTAACAGTTAATCCGAACTAAGGACTTAGTTCAGATTAACTTCTGACTGCCGCGTGTAGCCGTGAGCAGTTAGTTCGAACTACGGGGCATTTAAAAATGGCGCCCGCCCGGGAACATGCAAATGAAGCCCGGGATATTTAAATCCCGGGCTTCATTTGCAAGTTCGAATGCCTACATTAGCCACCCTAGTTCGAACTAAGGGGCTAGTGTAGACATACCCTAAGAGACTACATTTGACTCTGGATTAGGCAAGCTTCTGCCATTAAGATGCAGGGAACCTGTGGATAAACCTGTGGGAACACGTGTCCAAAGATGAGCCGGCTTACTGTCACCGGGGCGGCAGGACTGGAATGTGGCCTGAAGCACTCACTACTTTCTCCAAATGGCCACATCCAACAGAGCCCATAGAAGCCCCAACTACAGTTAAACAACATTGGCCATTCTTCTGAGCCAGAAGTTTGTTCTGGTACAGGGAGGTGTAATTTGTAAATGCTTATTTCTCTGCCTCAGTAGCAGTGGATCCAGTCCAATCTTGGTAAAGGGCTTTGAGATCCTTCAGAAAAATACACTGCTTGCTAAGCATGATTAGTGTATTATTTGTTCCAAACGCAGTGCAATTTTTGCTTATTTTTCAGATTCTTCCTTTTAGTTTAATCCCTTTCTTGTCATTTAGGATCTCCACTGTCGAGGCCATGATGAATTTTCTGGATGAAAAACCAAGACTTCTACAGCACAAAATCCTTATAGCTTTGCTATTCCCGTGTTACAGGGACCTACAGCCAACAGCAAAGCCAAAAGGACTAACTCACTGTCCAGAATACTAAACGTATCATAAAATACAGTAGGAAAGAGTAGAGAGGAAGGGAATAGAGAGGGAATCAAAAGGAAAAAATGAAACTGTTTACTCCCTTATGGCTTTGATTGTGTAGCAAAGAGGTCTAGTTATAGCAAGAAAAAGTTTGGCTTAGTCCTGCAACAGCCCAAGGTTTTGGACAGAAGCGATGTTATAATGTGTAATTATATAATTTACTTGAACAGTTGCTTTCCATATGGGAAGCAATGGATTTGCCCAGCTGCATTTTGGCAAAGACTGAACCTACCATTATTCAGGGTAGAACAATTCTGCTGAAATTTGGAAATCCTACAGAAAGTATCTGTACATTTCTCTGATGGTTCCTGACACTGTTCCTTTTTCTAAGAAAAATATATCATTTCACCCTGCTTTATAAGAGCTCTCAAGCCATATTCAACACATGGGATTTTCAGGATAACCTGATTGTATGCTGTTTTGCCAGCATCCAAAATGAGATAACCAGCAATACTGCATTGCTCTGTTGCTACAACAAAGGGGAGCCTGGGGAAGCAAAGAAAAGGTGGTTTTCTTTTGAACTTTCTACAAAATTATTCTTATAAGGCAAAATGTGCTTTGAATTAATAGAATTGTTTCACTTTCTTTCAGTTGCTTTATAGCCTACATCTCAGTTCAAACCTCTGTCTTCTGTATCAATAACCAAGTAACTGAGGAACAACATGATCCTCAGCAGCGACAGGGGAGAAAGCAGGGTTTTACCCTTCTGATACAGGCACAAGTTTGGTCAGGTCTACCGACTGGGCGAGAGGCAAAGTGGGCAGTTGCCAAAGAGCCCGCGGCTCCTGGCTGCCACCACTGCAACACCTGCAGCCCTGGATCCTTTAAATCACAGCTGGAGTGCCACAAGGTGCACTCCAGGCAGCACTGAAGGTTAGGCGGGAGTGTACCATGGCCCAAGTGGTGCTGAGGGCCCTGGTCCTGCCCCTTCCACCCAAGGTTTCCCTCTCATCTTGCCCACAGGCCTAGCGAAGCTGTTGACTCCCCTAAGTTTGGTTACACCCTTTTGATGTTTTGGGGAATTGCCTTTATGCTCTGTGTGTGTGCATAAGAACCTCAGCTAAAAAGATCCTTGTGATACCAATAGTCCCAGTCCTCATCATCCTATCACATCAATGTCAAGAAATTAGAGGTTTTCAAAATAAAATAAAGAGATTCAATAACCACACTGTTTGACATATACACATGGGATATAAATTGTGGAGTGATCAAGCTAGAATTGAGAAGCCTCAAAGACTATCATACTTTCAGAAGACTGATGCACAGATGACCTAGCGACCAGAATCTCTGATATCCTTAAACATGAGTCAAATGCATATTAATTAGTAGCCTTCATATGGCTAATCTTTTAAGAATACTGTACACAACATTGTTTTATCAGGCATATGCTATTTAAGTTTATGTCACCCAAAGATGGAAAAGAAGATGTGTGTCCATGAGGAAAATTACAAACCAGACTAAAACAGACAAGGGAGTACCGAAAGCGGTTCCACAGATGCCATTATAGCCCATAACTTTTTCAGTATCCCAGAGGGAAATTACCTCATATTTCTTGTGTTCTCATTTACCTGACACATGTTTTTATTACAGAAAATTTAAAGATATAAAATGTATTCCATGAAATTCCTCCAAGAAACAATTTGCCACATTATATTGCCTTGTTTATCTTTATGAATCACCATTTTGAGAAGCAAAACAGTGGCCTGGACAATCTATGAAGGGCATCTGACAGCCTTAGCACAGCTCATGAAGAGCCCATGGAGCTGATGGACTTCTGCTAATTCATGTGGCTAAATCCACTGGGCTATGTCTACACTGCCGCTTTTTATAGGGAAAGAGGTACACAAATTGCACTCCGCAATTTGTTACCTTTTTCCGATAGCTTTGTCGGAAAAGGCTTTTCCAAAATTTGTCCAGTCTACACTGGGCCACATTTTAGAAAAATCTCCTCTTTTGGAAGAGCCCTTCTTCCTCGTGGCACGAGGAAGACAAGGCTTCCGAAAAGTGCACGTCTGTTCTTCCACAAAAAATGTCGGAAGAGCAGACACATTCTCTGGACATTACTCTTGTAGTCTAGACATAGCCTAGGAGTGTTAAAATATCCATGATTTGTTTCAAGGATCTGTTGGTACCTACTCTGGTTATGGCATAAATAAAATGAGACTATATTACATAGACAATGCAATAGAAATCTTCAGAATGGATTTTTAAAATCTGCTTAAGTCCTTGTCTTCAGAGGTAAATAAGACTCAATGTGAAGTCAGTCAGCTTTAGGCACTCC
Organism: Pelochelys cantorii; assembly: GCA_032595735.1. NCBI lineage: Eukaryota > Metazoa > Chordata > Testudines > Trionychidae > Pelochelys > Pelochelys cantorii. Next base: position 97,196,423 of record CM064331.1, on the reverse strand, counting down.
GCTTATCTGAAAATCAGACTCTCATAAAGCAAGTATTCACAATGGAGCTAGTGGACCAAATCAGAACTATTAGACAGAGTATGAAGCAACTGTGAGCTACCAGATGTAAAGGGGAGCTGCTGAATGTTCAGCTCTTTCGAAGATCAGATTACCTATATAGGTGCCTCAATATGGACTTTAGATGACAAATTACTTTTAGAAATTACTTTTAGACTCTTAGAGGTACAATCCAAGTCCTGTCCTGCAACTTTGGCAGTTCCACAATGTTTTGCTGTTGAAGCTCCCGACCTGAGCTCTTCACAAATAGCATGCAAATCACCTCCTGAATGTCTGTGTATAGCCACAGCCCCAGTCCAGCAACTCTGATCCCAGCAGCCTGCTAGCAAACATCAGCTACACATTGGCTTTCAGCAGCCTTGATTACTGTTAGAAGGTCCCATATTTTCTCCCAAAAACGTATCTTTTGCACTGTCCGACACTCTCCTGGACAGTCACGCTATATTAGGTTTGTAGCCTTATAAGTTAAACTACACACAACAATCTGCTACCTTAAATGAATTTACCCAAACAAGGCATAATAGAGGATTAAAGACTAAAACAAGTTATTTAAGATGAGAGAAAATTTAAGTGACAAGTATAAGGCATTAAAGTCAGAAATGCTTGCAAGAGAAATAAAGATAAAATGCTTTCTAAACTTAAAAAACTAGACTTGGTTCAAAGTAAACTTGTTATCATATGCTTCCAACAACCGAACAGACCATATACCAGATCAGGATCTGCTCCCAAAGTCTGTTTATTTTGTCATCTTCAATGGAAGATAGAGATGGATAGCCGACATGGTGTCTAGTGGTGAAAAAACATGCATGGCGTTTCTTCTCATCTCTGCTGAAATGCAAATTTTCCTTGTCTCCTATCTTCTCTCTCTTACAGTCTGAGGACCCTGTTTACAGTTTATATGAAAACTAAAATAACACACATTCCTCTGTTTAGGACCTGCGAAAATGGAGCCATGTGGGTTTGTTTTAACATGTGCTACCAACATCTTTCCAGAGGCATTCTTAACTTTACATATAATATTGCTACATGCATTTACCATGATATTATTGACTGATGAGTCATTTGTTTTCAAATAATCTCTCACAAGGCATATTTTGGACAAAGATTATTACACAAGTGTGTAATGTTTGAATAAAGGGGAGGATTCAATCATTGTATTTCAACGCACATATAGCTCAGAGGGTGTTCAAGACCTAGAAAGTAAATGACAGTCTTGTGGGATGTGAATCAGGAAATCTAGGTTCCATTCCCAGGTCAACCATACTTGCATGACCATGAGCAAGTCACTTAAACTTTCTATGCCTCAGTGTCCCTTTTGGTGATAATAATTTATCTCTGTCATACAGAAGCATGAGGAGTCTTCATCCATTAACATATGTGATCATATGCTGATAAGCTTCATAGAAATGCTTATAAACAAAGAGTGGTCCTGCTGAGGAAAGAGTGATTTTACCTCTGGGCCCCAGTGAAAGTTGAAGGCTCAGGGCAGCTTTACTTTACTTACCTGCTCATGTATGGCTGCTGCATGAAGCAGAACTATGGGAACGCTGGCTGTGTCAGTATCTGCCACATTCTATGCAGGGAAACCCTCCAGATTACACAATGGGCAAATCAGCTTCCTTTGCGGCTCGTTTATGCTGCTAGAATATGAAGAAACCTTAAGGCAACTGAGATGTGGGTCTCTTTATTTCAGTATTTTGTGGTAGTGTCCTTCTTTGAAAACCAATCTTTCCTAGATCCCATGAGCTTTATGTCCAGATTATATCTGGAAATGCCACTTCAATGGGAAATAAACCATAAACTCATTACAAGAACTGATAGCGTGATGAAAAAAAGCATGAATACTGAAGTGAAAACAGTAAGGGTATGTCTACACTAGCCCCCTAGTTCGAACTAGGGAGGCTAATGAGGGTGACCGAAATTGCAAATGAAGTGCGGGATTTAAATATCCCACGCTTCATTAGCATGTTCCCGGGCGGTCGCCATTTTGGAAACTGACTAGCCCGGAATAACTGCCCATATCTACACGCGGCAGTGAAACAGAAGTTCGAAGTAAACCCCTAACTCGAATTAGCTGTTACTCCTCATGGAATGAGGTTTAACAGCTAATTCGAGTTAAGGGGTTTACTTCGAACTCCCGTTTTACTGCCGCATGTAGACACAGGCAGTTATTCCGGGCTAGTCAGTCTCCAAAATGGCGACTGTTCAGGAACATGCTAATGAAGTGCAGGATATTTAAATCCTGCGTTTCATTTGCAATTTCGGTCGCCCTCGTTAGCCTCCCTAGTTTGAACTAGGGGGCTAGTGTAGACGTACCCTAAGCTACATCAGGAGAGAAAAAAAAGAGGGAGAGGAACAAGACCTTCTGATGAAAAAATAAAGGCAGTGTCCAGAATACTAGCAATAATCTTTGGATGTTGACTTCTCATCACATTGGCTCCATATCAGACAGCCAGATTTTACTAGCACTATAGACTTCTACTTCTCAATTCTCTGTATGGCCAAAAGCAAAATAAAGTTATAATCTACCTCTGAGTCTGGAACCCAAGTAGGGCCCTAACTCCTGGCTGGCAGAGATTGGGAACATCAAGAAGGCAGCAGACTCAGCCCAAGTGGAACATGAGAAACTTGCTCTGCTTTTTCACGATTCCACTGGCAAATTTATGGATTCTAATGGACAAGAGAGAAAACAACTGTATGGAACACAAGACTTTTGATGAAAGGAGAAGGTAAAAGGGGAGAAATTGAATGTGCCTCTGTACTCCAAAAAAACCCCTCCCACACACACACTCCCCAACCAATCAAAACATCACTATTCATAGTTTCTTCTCGGAGTACACAAGATACGTCCACAACAGTGATACCCCAAACCCATCACTCTCTAGTATTTGCGATTGTGCTGATGCAATACATTTTCCATTCCACTGAGTAATTCTGGAATAGTTATGCAAATTTTAGCATATTCATCTTTGAATGAAAATCCTGCCAGCCCTTCACACAGCATGACAGCTTTTCACCCCATGAGTCACATTGTGGGAACCTGGGGGGTAGAATATTTTACTGACACTCTATTTCCATCTAATTCTTTAACCTGACAAGTGCTGGTCTAACTTCTTCCCAATGGTGAAAAGCAACCCTCATCCCCTTCCAACAATTTATGAGGAAGAGCTTGTAATTTGGCTATAAAATACACCTATATTTCCAGGATGAAATTTAGCATGCAAATTCTTTGAGAACTCTGCATACACATACTCACAATTTTAGTAATGAAATGTCTAGGTCACTTTTTAAATTAGTTTAAAAATCATGGAAACTCCAGGTGCCTTTGTCCTATCCTGAAAAAGAACAGCTGTTTTTATTTAAAGCTGAAACATGACAGGCAATGAGACCACAGTGTGAACTTCTCAAAGGGCAGGAAGAAAAGAGCCATAACAGGACTTTTATTATAAGGGAGGTTGGTAGTGTATATAACATTAAACTAGTGCTCACCAAATTCAAAAGTTTGTCTTTCTGGCTGAAGTCTGTATTAATGCCAAGCAAGGTGAAGGCACCCAGAAGAAAGAAATGGTCCCCCAAAAAATTAAAAATGGTCCAATATTGTCATAATTTTTTCGTTAGAAGAAAGGAAAGGAAATGTGTACAGTATCCAGTGCCCACCACAGACTGGACCAAAATCATACATGGTAAAACTTAAGTGAAGTCACACCAAGAACAAATGAGGTCCTCTGAGCCTAATTCTTAGATCTCATATGAGTTAACACTAGGAATAATTCCACTAAAATGAATAAAGTAGCACCATTCTAAATGTAAAACTGATGTAACCACAAAATCAGACCCTCTATATTGAATCTTAATCTTAGTAAATGCCCCAATATGTTATGCTTTCACAACTCAGAAGTGCTGCTTATTGACTGAGTGGAACAAGCTGAATGATTATTGGCACATATTTGTTAAAACAAATCCCATTATTGATTAAATACAATATTTTACATTATAAATGTATCGGGCTTACAACCATTGAAAGAATGTTACTTTAAGAGACCCCACAAAAAGCATGCCAAAGAGGTCTCTTGCTGACCAAACCATCTTAAAGAAACTTTCTCTAGGAAAGAAGGAAAAAAGTGATTTGTCTTCCCATTTTAAGAGCTCACCAATTTACTCCAAAACAAATGGGGCCAGCCTTACATATTGTAACAGAATATGTTACATGGCTGCACTCTGATATTGGCATATAACTGTTGATAAACACATACCTTTAATTATTTGTATTTTGTTATGACCTTGTAATATTTTTGCACTTGAAATAAAAAACCCTCAGGAGAAAAAGAAATATACTGATTTCTTGTTCCTTGCAAGTGAAACCTGGAAAAGAGAGATTGAAGAGCCAGAGTGCCCTCTAGTGACAATAGAGCATCAACATTAGCATTGAAACATAATTGTGCTTCTTTTCATATAAATAAAACCAGTTCTGATGCATTTTGTTTCTTTATTCCACACAGAAAGTTTACAAACATTACGTGAATATTCCTCAACCTCCGTCAGACAAAAAGATATTTTTAAAAGAGACCGGAGACACTAGACCATTTTAATAAACTGTCCTTCCCAGATGAAGGATGTCTGGAATTCATTATTCATGGAAAAAAAAGTTCATGCTCAGCCTCTCCCACTCTGAATGCTATAGTGATTTGAAATGAAAAACAAGTCTCAGGTAAACTTATGCAAGGGTGTCTTATTTAACACCCAAAGCACCAAGTATAGGAGAAGGAAGAATCTACCCACTTCACAGGTAAGAAAAATTAAATACACTGAGCAAGAGAATGGGGAGAAGAGTTTTGCACCAATATCCCCATTAAGTTGATGGAAGGGGACTAGTTCTCTCCTTGTTTCTTCCCACAAACATGGTACAAGTAGGGGGTTCTGCACCCAGAATTCTGCACACAGATCCTGTGAAATCTTGATGTCAGGACCATCCATGCTGAAGCTTTGTGCCATTGTGCACCAAAAGCTAGGCCCCACTCCAATGTTCTCTCTTGTTTCCCAGACAAGCTGCTGCACCTGAAATTCCCCAGAACCACTATCTTTAAACTCCTCCCCAGGACTCTTTAATAGCCAGCATGGTTCTAGGTATCATCATTTTGAAAAAAAAAAAAAAAAAAAAAAGGTAAATTCTACCACGCAGATTCAACAGCACAATGACGGAGTCAGGTCAACATCGCACAGAGTCAGCAGCCGTTGGCTCATGTGCAAAACTTTTCATCTGCAAAGCACTTCAGGCTTGATCTGCCATCCCCCCAGTGTAAATACCCTCCTCTCACAGATGGGGAAATCAAGGCATTGGAGGTAAGTTACGTGCCAGAGGCTAAGGAGAGAGTCAGTGTCACAGCTGGGATTGGCGCTCCAGCTCAGGCAAACTGAGGCTGACCAGGAAGCATTTTAGGATCACCACCTTGCATTTCTGCACCACCCTCTGTCCGAGGAGCTCCATCTGTTATGAGCATTATGCGACTAAGCCCTAAATCGCCCCTTACTGGCAGGGAAGTAGTGAAGGAGAGTTGGCCCAGGGTTCCTGCCTCTCTGCTGAAGAGTCAGTGAGACTATAAGTAGCCGGGGAGAGATAGGAAACAGAGCGCTTTGTCACTCAGCATTAGCCCCATTGCTCTTTTTGTGGCCACCAGCCCTCCGTGTGGGGTCTCCGCTTAAATGTTGGAGAAGCAGCTTTTGGTTTCGCTGCTGGAGGAGCAGGTGGGGCTTTGCCCTCCTCCCATGGCTGGTTCATCTAAAGGATAAGTTGACACCTAAGCAAGCTGCTGATGCTGCTAGCGCTGGCAAGCCAGGGCTTGGGGCATGCAGGAATTGCACTCTCAGCACATTCACAGATGACACCAAGCTAGGGGGAGAGGTAGATACACTGGAGAGTAGGGATAGGGTCCAGAGTGACCTGGACAGATTAGAGGATTGGGCCAAAAGAAATCGGATGAGGTTCAACAAGGACAAGTGTAGAGTCCTGCACTTGGGACGGAAGAATCCCAAGTATTGTTACAGGCTGGGGACTGAATGGTTAAGTAGCAGTTCAGCAGAAAAGGACCTGGGGATTATAGTGGATGAGAAGCTGGATATGAGTCAACAGGGTGCCCTTGTAGCCAAGAAGGCTAATGGCATATTAGGGTTCATTAGGAGGAGCATTGCCAGCAGATCCAGAGAAGTGATTATTCCCCTTTATTCGGCTCTGAACACATCTGGAATATTGTGTTCAGTTCTGGGCCCCCCACTATAGAAAGGATGTGTGGACACATTGGAGAGGGTCCAGCGGAGGGTGACCAAAATGATTAGGGGGCTGGAGCGCAAGACCTATGAGAAGAAACTCAGGGATTTGGATTTGTTTAGTCTGCAGAAGAGAAGAGTGAGGGGGGATTTGATAGCAGCCTTCAACTTCCTGAAGGGAGGTTCCAGCGAGGATGGAGAAAGGCTGTTCTCAGTAGTGACAGATGGCAGAACAAGGAGCAATGGTCTCAAGTTGCAGAGAGGGAGGTCTAGGTTGGATATTAGGGGAAACTATTTCCTTAGGAGGATGGGGAAGCACTGGAATGGGTTACCTAGGGAGATGGTGGAATCTCCATCCCTAGAGGTTTTTAAGTCCTGGCTTGACAAAGCCCTAGCTGGGATGATTTCATTGGGGTTGGTCCTGCTTTGGGAAGGGGGCTGGACTTGATGACCTCCTGAGGTCTCTTCAAGCCCTAGGATTCTATGAAGGCTGCATACTTGGAAAAGCAGCTGTGCACAGAAGTTGATACAGAATAATGGTGCATTAATTTTTTGGTGGATTCATTGCTTGTTTCAGAAAAGGAGAAGATACAGGTTTCTTTGACCCTCCTCTTTCTTGTACCTGTGAGAGAATGACTCCAGCTTTGCACAGGAGTGGAAGATTCACATACTCACAGAGGATGATTCAGACTTGGAAATGGGATAGGGAGCCATTAGCTGGTTTGAATCCAGAACATACTGCAAGCAATTAAAGGCTCTTGGCTAGTCAGTATGATTTATATCCAGCACATTGTCAAGTCCTACTGGACTAATGTCTACATTGGAACTCTGCTATTGTTGGTAGGACTGCAAAGGATATAATAAGTGTAAAGGTTACATATGGACCTGCAGAGGTTGCCTGTCTTTAGGTCATCACTGACACATTTTGATGAAGTGTGGGGAAAATCTGAACAGCTAGTGCTAGTTTGAAGATAAACAGACATTTCCCACATCAAGGGCATTAATCCAGTACCTATTCCCAAAATCAGTTTGAAAGAAAATATGTTTGTTTGTGAGCATCCACTCATATCTTTCTCCTAGGACTCATGATTATTTTGCTCTAGGGTAGCCCCACAAAAAGTTCCATGTAATTTAAATCATGTGACTGAAATTAACAAAACTGAGGACACTCAAAGTTAAAGCTGACAATCCAATCTCTCAGCTAGAGAAATTCATCCTAAAAGCCAAAAGCTGTATTTGAGTTGACAGAGCACACTTTCCGACTCTCAAAATGTTCAGCCCCCAAGTGAGTCTTTCCAGCTGAATTGTAATCCGCTGATTTTTTAAGTTGTCTATTGCCAAAGCTTTCCAAAAGAGGGTAAGAATACCCTCTCTGGGCAATTTGTGTGCAAATTGAACAGCTCATTTAAGGACTCCTTTATTAAAAATATGTAAACAAGGGTCTTGGCCACAATGAAACAATTTCCTGGGGCAAACTTTATGGTCTGGTTTCCCAGAAACACACTGAAAACTTCACAAAAGTTAATGCTTTGCACTGTTTTGTCTGCAGCCACAAAATACTACATAGGGTCACACCCAGCAAGGATTTAACCTGCTCACTACTGACATGAACAAAACACGAGGGTGACAGCAAGAACAGATAGGTAAAGTGAACATTTCAAATGCCTGGACTTTTTTTTTTTTTTTAACTATTTTTACTGTGTCAAAAAGTCTGTTGGTGATTTCTAAATTCATTTTGTACTTACTACACTGCAACCTTTATTACCTAGTGCACTATTATTCAATACATGTTAACATCTAGGTAATTGAGATGGTCTTGTATATCAGGCCAATAGTTATTATTAGTGAAGTTTTTGACTGCTTAGCCCATTGATCTCAAATTCCCACCCTATGGATTATCCTGGGCCAGAACAATTGCACTATGCAGCCCAGGACTCCCAGCAGGAATCCCATTCACAAGCCCTTTCTTCCACCACCCTGGCACCTCTCCATGTGGGGGAGAGAGCAGGCCTCCACCCCCCAGTAATCCCAAGGCCACATCCTCAGAGGACAGAGTGCCATGCTGGAGAAAGGATAGAGGAGGTGGCAGGAAACAGGGGTGCCATTCCAGATTTTGGGGAGGGGGAGCTGACCTGTGCATGCCATGATGTGGGGAGAGTGAGAGCATGAGGGGGCAGACTGAGTACAGAGGTTTCTGCATTGTTACTGAGCATGCTCAGTACAAGCCAAGCACCAAATGGGAGGTAGGAAGCCAACCTCATCTGCCCTCCCCCACACACACAAATCATCTCTATCCAGGGGCTACTAAGGCACTGGAAAACTCTTCTTTTTTGGAAGACAACTTAGTAGTTAGCAGACAGGAGCACGGTATTTAATTCCTATATAAAAGAAATAAAAATAAATATTAAACCCACTCAGCTCTAACACTAGCATAATCTGCCATCTCATGGTGAGTCACTTGAGAGACACTGGTTAGCCTTAAAACTTTTATATATATTCTTACTTTGTTACTAACTCTGAATGGGAGAGAGACCCCATCAGGACTCCTGGGCTCTATCTCAGTTGTGGAAGAGGAGTGGGGTCTCGTGGGCTATAGCAGGGGGCAGATACATTTCATCTCTATGTAAGAACATAAAGAATGGCCATACTGGGTCAGACCAATGGTCCTCTAGCCCTGTATCCTATATTCCAACAGTGACCAATGACAGGTGCTTCCGAAGGAATGAACAGAAGAGACAATCATCATGATCCATCCCCTGTCACCTATTTTGTTTGTTTGAAATCTGTTGCTTATACATTTATTTGGGTCCACTTCTTCTGTTATGTTAGTGAAAGGATTAACAACATTTCCTTATTCTATTTTTCCACACCAGTCATGATTTTCTAGACCTCTAGCATATCCCCCCAAATCTAGTCATTTCTTTTCCAAGCTTAAAAGTCCCAGTCTTGTTAATCTCTTCTCTTAAGGAAGCTATTCCTTACCCCATAATCATGTTTGTTGCCCTTTCTGTACCTTTTCCAAATCCAATATATCCTTTTTTAGATTGGGTGACCAGATCTGTATACAGTATTGAAGATGTGGGCATGTGATGACTTTATATAGAGGCAATAGGGTATTTTGTCTTATCTATTCCTTTCCTAATGATTCCCAATATACCATTAGATTTTTAGATTTTAGACTGCCGCTGCACATTGAGCAGATGTTTTCAGGGAACTATCCACAAGGATTCCAAGATCTCTTTCTTGAGTGGTAACAGCTATTTTAGACCCCCATCATTTTTATATCTATAGTTAAGATTATATTTTTGTGCATTACTTTCCATTTATCAATACTGAATTCCATCTGCCCTTGTGTTGTCCAATCACCCAGTTTTGTGAGATTCCTTTGTAACTCTTTGCAGTCAGCTGTGGATTAGTCACTGTTTACCTCTTTTTCAAGTTTACCATTTTTTTATAAGAAGTTTAATAGCAGTGGTCCAAATGCAGATCCCTTCAGCACAACACGGTACAGTGGTGTACTCAGCATTGTGTTCATGATTATCTAACAATCCTTCAATTGCTTGAACGCCCAGTCTTTTGTTATTCTTAATTACCCTGCCTCCCTCTTTTTATATCAAACTCCCTGCACCAAAGGCAAAGCTACAAGCAGCTTAAACTCTTTTGCATTTAAGAACTACCTCTGGAGCACGACATGGGCTTTAAGCAGATCTCAAGTATGAAATCCAGGAGTTCAAACTCAGGAGGGGCTACTGCCCCCCACATCCCCCAGAAATGGCGCCCTTGGAAGGAAGAGATGGGGCTTGGGGAATGGCAACTGACAGGCCTCCCCCAGCCCATCAGACCCCCTGGGCCAGATTGCTCAATTGCTCGGACCAGAAATGGCCAGCGGGCTGGGAATTTGAGACCCTTGGTTTAGACAGAGAGAAAATAATGTGATAGTGTGGTTCTACATTAAAAAGTGATTCTGAAAAAAGTTGTTCAACTGCTGTCTGTATGCCTAAGCCAAAAGTGTTTATTTTATTGACCATAGTATATTTTACTACTTTTTACACTTTCATTAAACAGGATGCTATAAACTGGAATAAGCAGATTGTACATGGTTTGCGGATCATATGATCATGTAAAATCCCTGTTGAACAGTACAGAGAGACAATGTGATGGTGAGTTCTATTGTTTCCATATTAATTTTTTACTGTGATGCATCAATATGATGCAAATCTAATGCTCTGTGACTCACTAGCATGCTTACTAACAATTAACAAAGTGTTACTATGATTTTGGGTTTTTCACTGTCTCCGTTATAAGTTTCATATGTGTATGGGGTAGGGGGAGGAAATCACATGTATTATAATACTTTGTTTTGTTCAAGTTAAACATTTTGGTAAGGAAATCTAACCTGGCACTTCGTGATTTTCAGAACACAGGACAGAATAAGATAGGGTGAGTCTGACTGTTGAATGATTTCTGGTTTGTGCCTTGAAAAATCCTTACTGATTATATACTCAAAGAAGTTCAGACATTTGAAGTATTCTTGCTGGACAACCACTGTCTAGAATAACAGAGTTTTCATTTTCATTACACAGACACCTTTCATACTTATGTGGGTTACAATTATTTGCTCTCTCAATTATAGAAGAAGTAAATCCATATTTTTGACGACAGGCAGAAAGAGATCATGTTGATGAACGTAATGTCATGTAAAAGCCAAGTGAAAATTGGTTGTGAGTTTGACTGATATCTTCATAGTCCCTGAGATTCAACTTTATTGCAAAGGTTAAAATCTACACTTCCAAAGCCAGCTAGTAGAAGTCCCTGGTGAGTTTATATGAAATTCAAGAGATTGTCACTTTAGGCCATTCTGTGCTATGTGACATATTTGTTTGTGATGTGAAAGGCCTGAGGTAAACTGCAGATACAGAAGCCCTCATCACAGAGGGACATCACAAGACATAAAGAAGGGCACAGTGAAATGTACCACAGCAAAAAAGGGAACCCTGAATCAGTCCTTGAAAAAGAACTTAGAAACCCTGGGGAAGAATGCAGAGTGACCTTGCAGAAAAGGACAACTATACTGTTCCCTGTAATAGTGGGTATTCAGTGGGCCTGATTTTCTAGTTCAGCATAAATCTGGGGTAACTCTATTGAAGTTTATGGAGTTACATTAGTGCCTGAGAAGAATAATGCATAGATTTTCAAAGGATGTAAAAAACAATGGCTTTCAACCTCAAGAATTTCAGATATTCTTTTGTAACAGGATATCAGACATAGTAAATCAGCTTCTAGCACCCAGCATCATACTGACTCATGGAGAATCTTGTCCAAACATTAAATATTACAATAGAAAAAGATATTCACTCACATCAATATGCTATTTTGTAACCAAATTTGTAGTTATCTAATTGCTATTTCTCAAAAAAAATTACTCGGTTATTTTTAGTATCTTATAGCCAACCTCTCCTAAAATAGCAAAGCAACTAGAAAAAACACCCCTAAACAGGCAAGAAAAATATAAAAACAAAAGAATGAAGTACTCTCTCCCGAACAAGAAAACAAGAAGGTAGAATTAGAGATCCAAATCTCAAAGCAGCTGGAAACCTGGCAGATTCAGCTACCTAGTTATTGATCCATGCTATGCATCTGTAAATCCAGAAGACGGATTAGTGTGCTAAGCACCTGATCCAAATCTCATTGGTGTCAACTGAAAAACCTCCATTGACTTCACTGAGCTTTGTATCAGGCATTGAGTTCAGTAGGATATTTACATTTTCCATTATCTGTAGCAAGATCAATTTTATATTTTCAAGGTCCACAGATACTGAAGATTGAGAAACTGTGAGTCAAAGAAAATATGCCCTAAATTGAAGCTCAATTACTTTAATTTTAAAAAATTATTTTGTTGTAATTAATTCTTTGTTTAGCAAAAATAGAAAAAATATTCCTGGGTAATCCCATTTGACAATGTATTTCTAATCCCTCCTAAGACATCAACACATTTACTTTATGACCTTGGGGCAGGCTGTTTCTCAAAAAGTCCAACTGGAAAATTGGGAGAAAACATACTGAAAAATGGACATTGTGTCAGAGCTGAGCTCTCATAGCTAGTGAATTGCAAAAGCAACAAAGACAAGCATGTCTGTGAGTTGGAGGCCAATTGCACAAGCCACATATGGTGCATCTTCCTGGGAGACCTAGAATGTGAACAAATGGAAATTTGTTTGGAATTTTGCCAGGGCCGGCCCACAACATTTTGGCACCTGAGGCGGGGAGCTCAAATGACGCTCCCATGCCCCCTCACTTGGGCCAAAACTTTGAAAGATCTCAATTTTGCCTTCTTCCTGTTCTACTCCTCTCATGGTACTGCTCTGCTACCTACATATGCACCAGCAGCAGACACAATTTTCTACACTCTGGGTCCTAGTGGCGCCCCCCCCACATTCTGGCACCTGAGGCAGCTGCCTCAGTTCGCCTCATAGTAAGGCCAGCCCTGAATTTTGCTGATGTTACAAAGACAAGAGGTAAAGTCCACTCTTTTGTGGCAATACAGAGGTAAATCATTTCAATTGAGTGTGTTCAGCAGTACCAGCTGAACAATGACAGAAACCCTAAATGATAAGGTCTTGACTGTAACTACCATTCAGAGCTTTACAGAACAGTAATACTAATTTAAATTGAACCTGTCACTTGACTGGCAGCCAATGTAGAAAATGTAATACAGGCTGAATATGGTCACAATCCTATGAGAAATTGTGCTGATGCATTATAGCACTCTGCAAGCAATGGATCATCTCATCAATAACCCAGCAAAGAGGGAATTACAATAATCAAGCCTCAAGAGCACAAGGATATATGTTACCATTGTCAGGCTGGTGCAAGATACGTAAGGATATCACATAGTTGAAAACCATATTTCCTAACTGCTTCTGGCTTTCCATAGACACAGCATGGTCAAAAATAACACCAGGATTTTTAATCTGACTCTCAGTCTATAAATGAGGCCCTCAAATCAGAAGAGACAAAGAGGAGAAGCTACTTATCCCGGTCTTCTCAGGATTGAGGACAGAATAACTCTGATGCATCCAACTAGCAAAATCATTCAAGCATTCCTCCATACCCGAGACCCCAGAGCCATCCATAACCATACATAGAATATGCAGCTGTGTGGGAACCCAAAAATTTGGGGCACTATTGGGTCTTAATGTCCACCTACTCTCTTCCTATCCCTGTTTTGTAGCTTTTCTTCCTCAGAAGAATCTCTAATAAACTTGAAAGTGAAAAAAGCCTGACAGACCTATTAGCAGACACTGAAACTGTGAGAGAACCATTCAGGTGGTAATAAAGCCATAGCAGGCATTGACAAATGTCTGTTATGTCCTGTCAGTTCCTGAATTTACTATGTTAGTCTACAGGACCTTAATTTAAAATTTGCTTAAAAAAATCTTTTATTTGTGTGTTGCTGAATATTATAAAAATCACATCTCTAAAAAATTGTCATCCACCATCTGCCATTGGGCAAAGGGGCAATGGTTTAATAAAACTGTAAAGGACCCCATAAATCCTAAGGATGGCCCTGCTGAAACCAAACTCGCAAGGTCTATGGGACAAGATCTATATAACTAAGTATTAGCAGCATACTGATAGTGCTCTACTTCATGCTTCACCATGATCTCCTTAAGTAGCTGTATGTACGCAATAAACAACATTGGTGGCAAGATTGATCTATGTGGAAAGTCATGTTTCAAATCTAAATTTGTCTCCAACACTCTGAGTTAAAGTCCCTCTCTGTCCCCTATCTAGCTTGTTCAGCCAAGTGCACTCAGACCAGACCTATAAGAGAATTAATGCATGTGCATATGAGAGGGAGAGCTGAGTACAGAACAAACTTAATTGGCTCCTTGACAGGAGACACCCATTCACTCTCTCAGCTAGTTTTGCCTGATAGTTTTGCCATTGACTTTAGTGGGAGCAGTATTGAGGCCCAAGTGAGGCAGAAACTGCAACTCAGGGTCAAATTTTGGTTATTTTTGGTTTTGTACATTCAACTTTAAAATAATTGTTGGACAAAAGTAATTCTTGAAAAGCTTTGATTTTCTTCCCCATTAACATCAATAGAAATTGAATTTATTCCATCTCAATTTTGAGTATTTCCTATTTTTACTAGCAAAATGTTTTTGTAAAATATTGTTTTAATTAATGAACTAATTATCATGTTCTGAAAAATCCCTAATGGTTCTCTGAATTCAAACAACACAAAGAGAAGAACAATTTTATCCCATCATGTATTTATTAAGAGTTATGGATTTTAGCACAAGCCAATTTCAGTTCTATGTTTTCAACAGTGAAATTCTGAATTACTACAATATTAGTTAGAAAGTTATATTGTCAAGCAAGTTAAAAAATATTTCGTTAAAACTGAAAACTTTTAAGGAAAAGATATTTCACAGGTTAACTGCAAAAAGGATCATGTGGAGGAGAGAAGTTATGATACAATGAAAAAGAGGATGTGCTGAATCTGAAATAAATTGGAGTCCAGTGCTTAGACACCTCTGTGACAGGCACTCTGGAAATATAATAGATTAGATGGAGCGCATATGCTAAGAGAATGGGTTTTTTTTTATTAACTGAATCTTAATGATGTAACATTTGATCATACTATCCCAAAAGTGACAGTTAATTTAATAAACACTGTAAGTACAAAATAAGATCTAAACAAGAAGGAAAGACAGATCTGAAAAGTCCATAGTTCCTCCTCATATGGGAAATTGATAAAGTTTCCATAAATTATGTGTACCTATAAAGTTCTATTCTAGAGTATAAAATGTGTTTAAAGACTAGAGAAATGATAACATTCTTGGGCTAAATTTTGTTCAGATATGCCCATGCAACTCCCATTGACTTTCCAGAAAACTTCAGTATAAATTTTAGTACTTCATATTAGACACTCCATTAGTTTCCAGGATGTTTAATAATTAACATATACTAAGTTTAAATATCAAGTAAAAATGTATACACCAAAAAAACCATTAAATTCTAGTGACATGTCCTACATGTAAAATAGCAGCCATTTATTTGCTGAGATTCTGTGTTCAGTGCTCTTTATAAATGCGATAACATAAAGTTTCAGAAAGAAAGCATGAATAACTACACTTACCCATATTTCATGTGTCAAAATACTATCTCAATACTCATGGAGCCCAGGGGAGTAGACTATTGATGTTCCTTCCTGTGGGGAACCAACTAGAAGATTTACACTTTCTTGGTCACAGAAAATGAATATTTGGCAGAGGATGGAGGGTTTCGTGGTTTTAGCAAATAATGAGATTTATCTATCAGTGCTGTAAAAATGCAGAGGGCTAAAACCACAGCCCAAGCAATTAAATATAGTTCCATTGATGTTCAACTGATGTCAATGGAGCTTTGCCGATTTATGCCAGCTGAGGATCTAGAAAGTGAGATGGGATTCATAGACAATATGACCAACTAAAATCTGTTCCACAAATGTCTTCACCTGCTTACCTAACTGACCAATTGAAGCAATCTGGCAGCAAAGATTGTAAGGCCAGGGAGCCTGGGAAAATGCTATTCTCCCCCCACACTGGACCAAACCATTCACCATAATTGCAGTTTTGCTAGGATTTATTCTCAGTTTGTTCCTAATTAATGCAATTTGGATCCTGGTAATAATGTTCTTCAGGAGTTGAGAGATACAGTTGCATAAAATGAAAGCCATAGCTTTCCAAAGGCAGTAGATAGCTGCTGAAGAGAGTTGGGAGTATTAGGCTCTTGACCTGTTCCTCGTGGTCTAACCAGTGACTAAGAACAGATTCAGTACTCAATTCATTTCTAATGTTTTCTGTGTTGTGATGTTACAAAAATCCCAGTGACTTCCATTTAACAGGGAAGTTTCAAGACAATTTCAATTCCTGCTGTGCATTGACAAACAGCTGAGCAAATGATGAAACCTGAATCTTTCATAAACATGTGCAACCCTCTCTTTACCCTAATAAAAAAAACTTTGAGTAAAGAGCACAGGGCAGTTCCAAAATTTTAGTTTCCAAGGAGGAAATTTTATACCAAAAATATTTACCGTACTTAGCCTCTAGGTTGGAGGACATGGGATACAGAAACTACTGTATTACTCTGGAGTGCAATGAATGTTTGTTACTGGCTCTGTTGTCACAGTAAGTTTCTATGTATATCCTTATATGCCACATGGCAGGGAGTTTACTCTTCCGGTGATTACCTTTGGACGGGGAAACCTGAACCACTGACTGGAAGTAACCGTAATAGCAATCCTCCTTGGCAGCAAGCCTGAAGCCATATATTGTACATCTACATGCTCCAGCCCTCCACCACAGATTTCATAGTGGTTTGTCAATACAGAGAGTGAAGGAAGAACGAGGCTATAAAAAGGGAGTATGTCTGAGAAAAGAATGTATACATAAATATAACATCAAATCAGTTGTACATGGGCACAGGCCAGTACTTGGCATCTGGTTGTAAAAGTAAGTGCAGATTTACTTATGCTCCCTAGTTATATTTCCCATGCAGTCATTACTCACACCATCAACAATTTCACTCTATTCTGTAGATCACTAGTTTCCAACCAGTGGAGCCTAAGCATTAATAATATTATGATCAAAAGTCGACAATCACGACTTTGAATCAGATTCTGTGCCCCATCCCACTACACTCAAGTGGTGCAAAGAAAAGAAAAGATCTTCAGGTATGCTACTGGGAATTTCTCTTACGTGTGGAGTGTTCAAGAGACACCAAGTTAGCATAGATGGCTTCTCTTGTCTTCCTCCCCACAGTGACTGGGACAGGGACTGTGCTGAATTGAGAGGGAGATATTGAAAGAGGAGTGGCTGGAGCATGCTACTATCTCTAGCTGCTATTTGGTACCTAGATATGCTGAGAACTCAAGAATGGACCAAACAGAGTACCTCTGAGGTTGATGAAATAGTCTCTGGGTGCTTCAAATCACTATTTGTTCTGGATCATTAGAACTGCTGCTTATTAAGCAGAATATTATTTGGGTTGTGTCTGTACAGAGGAAGATAACTAGAGCACATGAGAGGTATTGTGAGTGTAAGACAAAGTATTTAAGCAACATTGAAAAGGATAAAAAGGCAGGGGCAGCAAGGAATAAGAGGAGAACATACAACAAACCAAGCTAAACATAAAATTTCCTCTATAAAATAAATGAGGGAGAAATATGGCAACAGCATCTCCTTCTGTTATGTATTTCTCTAACTCTTTGCAAAGCCCAGCACCTCTTCATCTCTTGGGTTGCTACCTTGCCCTAAGCCAGGGGTGGGGAACCTCAGTCCCAGGGGCCAGATGCAGTTCCTGGCTTGTTTGGATCTCCCTCACTCCAGCCTCCCTGCCATCCACCCACAGGGCTGGAGCACACAAAATCTACTAACCTAGTTCCCCCCTAGGCTCTGGTGTGTGAGGGGAATGTGAGGAGTGTCTTTTACTTTTTTAGTCAGGGGCTTCTCACATTGCTTCTCACTTGTGTGTGGCCCCTGGCTGATTTTTCTGTGGGTCGGTAGCCCCTAACCCAAAAAAGGTTCCCCACCCCTTCCTGAAGCAGATGAATGAGAAGAGCAGCAGTGTCACTATGGAAGATATTCAATTGCTAGCACTGCTAATGCTGCTATTCAACTCAGACATAATGTTGTCTATTCTCCTATGGATATGTGAGAAACTTGTTTGCTAATGCCTATTAGAACTAATAAAATAATTCTCTGTTTAAACCCATTTTCAATGAAAAAAGGTTCATCTAATTCAATTTCTATTTAGTTGTTTAAATAATCAGTTAATTGAAAAGATGAACCAGTGAGATCACGAAAGTAGAATAGATACTGAGTCAAATATTTGAAGTCATACAATGCAAAGTGAGGAGAAAAGGTGTTAATCCTCATCTCATTTATCTAAATAAGACTAAGGGCCCTATTCTGACAGGAGCTAAGCACAAACTGCAAGATGCTCTGCACTTCAGAGGGTAAGTACCTCAAAAACTTGAGCAAAATGTTCAAGCTTCAGTGTGTAAATCCATGCAACTACATCCATATTAGGGCACATAAAAATTATATGATGTTCAGAGAACTCTACAGCTCCTACTGACTTCAGTGAATGAAATATGATTGACTAGTATGAAACAAAAGTGTGGAAGCTCATTCCATTAACCAAGAAAAAAACAAACAAGAACTTAAACGTTTCTTGCAGATTACAGCCAGCTCCTATATTGGGACACAGACTCTTCCATGGACTCCCATATCTTTATGCCACAAATGATGGCCAAGATAAAGGCATGTCTACACAGCAGGGCTAAAGTTGAAATAAGTTACACAACTTGACCTACATCAATTGCATAGCTTAAGTCAAAATAGCTGATTTCAGCTTTTGGTGCTGCCTACACAGCAGGAAGTCCGAGAAAGAGCACTCTTCCTCTGACTTCCCTTACTCCTTGTAAAATGAGGGTTACAGGAGCTGGAGTAAGAAGTCCTCCAGCTTGACATTATTTTGACACTGTCTAAGTAACTGCTTGTAGTATAGATGCAGACTATGTTATTTTGGAATACCATCAGTGACTGGCTAGGGAAGCAATGAAAGGAGTTCTGAAGGATGTCAATCGAAACTAGGAAGCCAAATAATAACCCAACCTGTAATTTGGAAGCAGCACAACTTAAAATGTCATAGAACCTGGAGAACCTTTGAAATCTGCAGGAAAAAAGCTAAAACTATATGAATGGTAGTATCTGACATCTGAGTTCCTATACTTCAGAGTAGGATTAATATTAGTAATACCAGTATAATCTGAATTAGTTTTTTAACATCAAATTTTTCTCACACCAGTAGGATTCCTTAGTAACTCTACTGAAGCCAACAGAATTATTTTTTATTTACACTAATGGAACTCAGGGCAGAATATGGTCCCTAATTTGTAATATTGGTGCTTCACTCTCTCTGCCATGTGTAGGGGATATTATTGCTCTGAAGCAATATCCCACAGCAACAAAATTGTGAAATTCCTACTGTCTTTCTCCCCATCCCGCTTTGCTGAAGCAGTTCACTTAATTGAACATTAGGTAGGAAAATTCAACAGCTTACCTTTCTCTCTGTCTTTGTGACGCAGTTGTTTTCTTTTATTTCTGTTTAGTAGAGACCAACATTTCCTGAGCCATTCCTGTATGATTTTGGCCTAAAATCTTAAAAGACTATGAAAGTTCTCAGGAGATTCCTTTCATGTCTGAACTTTAATTCTTGTTTTGAATCCAGCTCAGAACCAAAAAAAAAAATCACAGGAACAATATTTTCTTCTCTAACATGGCTGAGTAGCCTAAGGATGTTGACTGTACATTTGTGCTAAAGTGACCAGAACTCTGGAACTCCCACGGGATCACTGAAGGCACTAATGAGTATGTTGAAATCCTAACTCACTATCAACAGGAATAAATAGCATGTGCACTCTGGCTCAGCTGGATCCAAACTCCTTTAGGTGTCTGCAACTAAACCTGCTACCAGTGAGGAACGTCCTAGTGCTCTTGAATATATATTAAAAAAAAAAACCAGCACACAACTTTCTACCTAGAGGTACGGATATGAATTTCCACTTCCCAACCCAGACACCAACATGTAAAGATATTTAGTTCAGCTCAAATTTTAATCCTCTGAAGATTCTGGGCCAGAATCACTTTGCCTTTACACAATATGGTTCTGCTTCAGCAAAAGTCCAAGTCCAGGCACAGGTGTGGGGATTCTTTGTAAGAGGAGGGACGTGATTGTACAAATACCATCTACCTTCCTTCAGGGTTCCAGCTTTCATTTCTGTTGGTTGTTCAACCAGGGTTCTGAATGTGGCTGCTTTAGCAGGCTTGAGATGAATTGAGTTGTACTGACTAAACCAGAATTCTTGTAGGGTTTGGGGAATGGAGGGGTGGGAACATACATGAGAGTAAAAACACCCCCTTTTTAATCAGGGAGCAGCATGTGCTCCTCACCACACCAATCAAGTTCTACAGGCCTGTGAAGGAGATGGGACCTGCACCCACTCCACAGATTTTGGAGTGGATAGTACCAGCAGCACTAGCAAAACAGTAAGCATGGCTTCACCAGGTCAGGGACCCAAATGGAGAGAGAACAATTTTCAACCATTTGCCCACTTTTGTGAATCCACTAAGGGCTAGCCACAATGCAGCCCTAAATATATAGCTTTATGGATCACTGTATATCTTAGCAATATACTATAAAATACACTGGAGATAGAATGTGGGTGGACTAAGTGGACCAAACTGAAGAAATTTTAGGGAACAAGTCTTGCAATTTTTTGACACATTGGTTCAAAAAGTCACCTGATATACAAAATTTAGGACATCTGCCTAGAGACTTAGCCTGGGTGCATATTTTATAAAATGCATATATACAAAAATACATAATACATGTCTGCCTAAGCATCTGAAGAATGCTGAGAATCTCTGAGTTAACTCTGATCTTTGATACATTGCCCACTTTGTCACACACAGAAACACCTCCTTAGTGACAGTGTCGAGCTCATTAAACGAATAATGAATAAAAATAAATAAAACTGCTTTTTCTATCAAGCAATATTTGCAAAATAATCAGGGAATTTTATTTTATTTTTCTAGCTTTAGCTTGTGACATTGTTTGCAGCTCTGATTTTCACCTTTCGCTAAGGGAGGGGGCAAAAAACCCTAACTTTGGGACAGTCTCTTTCAGTGAATTAAATGAAGACATTGACCAAAAGTTCATGCTGTGCAACAGATGTTCCAGGACTAAAAGCCAAAACCTTGAAACTCTTGTATTTCTAATGAGAGAACTGCTTTTTTTATTGCTATAATTGTGTTGCACAGCTAGATGCAGATAGAAATGATAAATGTGGAGATTTGTGTAGAAGTCAGACACTGCACAGGTGTCCTTTATAAATGTCAGATATGGAAAGACTGCTCCTTAGAGACTGGAGTTTTACAAAGCTGAATGTTCTGCACATTCATCATTGAAACAGGCTGCATGCCATCGCTCTAGGCCAAAGCAAAGCCAAGTGTTCTCAGCTAGACTCCACAGCACATCTAGTAATCAGCTATCCTAAAATGGAAAGCAGAACTTTTGTTTTAAAATTATCATGGGAAGCAGAATCACACAAACATCCAACCTCTTTTGCAGCTTTGAGTCAGAATCTCATTCCTTTTCCTCAAGATTTCCATAGAAAAAGGTAATGAAATTATTTCAGGAGGAAAAATGCTGCAATTTTCTCAAAGGAAGACATAGTTTGCTATATCCTACTATGTTTTATTAAAGTCAGCATTAGTTTTTTTGTGTTGATGCCATTAAAACTTTTTTATATAGAAAAAGAAGGCTACCAACTGAATTTATGAATTTAAAATCAATGCAGACACACAAAATGCAGACAAAACAAAATCCTAATGATCTTACTCATGAATAGTTCTATGGCCTTCAGTAAGACTATCATATGGGTAAGCATACAGGGTTTGGTAATATTTCTCATACAAATGACTTTATATTTCTTACACAAGCTTCGTTTATAAATAAGACAGTCTAAAATAGTAGCCCAGTTTTTACTGGAACAGGTATTTAAAACTGTCACACCCTGCCATTAGAAGTAGTCCACTCCCTTTGTTGTTTCAGTTCTATGACAACTTACTTCCAAATTCACTGAGCCAATTTTACACTTTATATTAAAGCAGAAAAAAATCTGATTTGTCTATTTCTTTGCTTTCCATCTGACACCTTTTCTCAGCATTAAACTGGTAGCCAAAGCACCTTTGAAGCTAATGCTAATGTTTCACCAAGATATGAGACATAAACAAATAACCTTTTGTCTGGTCTTGGCAAAGAGATGCAATCATTTATTCCCCCGGGGGGCAGCTGGGAGGCAAGGCTTGAGGAATGGGCAGGGCCTCAGATCTTCCCTCTAACACACTGTCCAATGCTGCTGAACCCCTGCAAGGGCCAACATAGGTGTTATTAATTTGCAGAAGCTATAGGCCAAACAACAGATTACTCCTCTTCTGGTGCAAGAGAGGGAATTGTGGCTTCCTCAGCATTGTTGCACAACCCCCTTCTTCAAGCTGGTTTTATGACACAAACTAGCCCTTAGTATGTCTTGAATTATCAAGACTTCTACTTTAATACATACATCTGTAACCACTCTTGTAAATATTAGCAATTACACTGCACACATGTTCCAAAGCATGACATCTTCTTGGAGAAGAGAGGCCTCCAAATATAGAAGGCATGTGCCTCATAAATTCTTAATAAGAGGGTCTACATTTACATCCTATTTGTTCTAGGATTAAGTAAACTAATAAGCTCCATACAAGTGTTTATCATTGTAAGTATGTAGCACCTAAGCAATGTAACAGATTCTGTATGAAACTCCCAACCTCTGTCAAAGTCTAATTAAAAACACAGGTTTGTTGGTGTACATTTCCACAACCACACTATAAGAAAAATCCCATCCTTTACCTGACCACACATGCATCCAGAGTAGCTATTTCAAGACACACAGCAACGTGTATCATGTATCATGTACAGACCTTGGGCTGTAAGACTGAAATGTTGTCAGTGCTATGGTATGAATTTGCCCCTCTCAAAGAACAAAGATTTGTACTGACTTTCCAAGCATTTTATAGGAGTCAGCCCCATGCCAAATCAACTAATTCAGCAGAAAGCTCAAAGGGATTTTTAAAGGATTTTTCTTCATTTAAGAGGACTGAAACTAGGTCCATACGGATTCACAGGAAAAGGAAAGTTCCCAAAGCAATGTTACCCAACCTGTTGGGCTGACTGTCCAGGAAGACACCAGAGTAGCCCCAGGATAGTTGGCCCAAATTGAGGAACAATGGATATACAGAAAGTTACATTACTTAATATCCATCTCACACCCAAGGAAAATGTACAAATGTGGATAAAATGTTCGACGGATCTTTGAAAACCACCCTCCTTCCTTCTCCAGACTTGTGGCTTCTTCTTCTGCAGATGGTAGCAGGGGCAGCTCATATGTACAAGGCTGAGGTGCTAAAGAGAGACTTCTAACCCAAGCTTACAAATTATTTTCTGTTTATATCACTCCACCACCACATCTGATGGGTGTATACCAGCAATAGATGCTCCCTGCCCATTTTGAGCCCCTTGCAGCTTTCTCAGAAATGGCAAATAAGAGCCCACAAGTCAAGGGAAAGATATGCAGGAAAGCAAAAGATGAGAAAAAAGAGAAAAGGAAAAAGAACAGGGGAAAAAAGCAAAGGACCTGAGAAAGGAAACAAGAACATATGAGAATGTGCTGGTATAAGGCATCAATGAAACAAGATGAGGAAGGGAAGGCATGCATACATCAATCAACTTCAAAAGGAACTCTAATGGAATAGGTTAGGAGCCACTCCCTCAAGGAATTATACACTTCTGCCCTCCTATTTCTGATAGCCACTTACCTTTATGTTGACTTCAATGAGGTTGTGGGGTTGTAAATAAAGTCAGTATTTAGGCTGGCAAATACAGGGTGGCTTTTTTCAGAAATGTTCAATGTTCTAACTCTGTTCCACTTGACTTATCTGGTAGAGTGAAACCTATGCAGAGCACGTCTGAAAATCTCATCCATAATGTTCAGTTCTGATCCTACACTAGTACAAATCAAGAAAAACTCCACTGACATCAATTAAGTTACACCATTGTATGTGAGATCAGAACCAAACCCTTGAGCTTTAACCCTAACTCTTGCAAAATACACCAGGTATTCCATCAATTTCCTTAGGCCCTCAGGGGCATAGCAGTTGTATTCAGAAGAACAGAAACAGGTTTCATTCCCAAATAATTAATTTTATATGCAAAAAGCACAGTATGAAGCACTGAGGTAAAACTGTGTAAGTAATGAAAGAAGTTGGCTGTCATCTTTTGGCATGAGGGAATAATCATGTGAACTGCATATCACAATTTTATGGCCCTACTGTATCTACCCTTACATTTCAATGACAAAAGCACTTTTCAAAAAGCACCCATTTTTAGTAAACATATAGAAGACCTGATATAAAAGCTACTCATTTTAAACCTTCTGGGTTCAATAATACACAATGGCAAACCAAAAGAATCCCACCAGTAAGTTGGTTCATTTTTAGCAATATTACACAGAACATTAAAGAGTGTAACGTGAAATACGAAACCTAGCCACCTCCGTCAAAAACAAAGAATTTTAAATTTTCCTTGTAAGTGAAGTGGACACTTACCAGCCAAGGAAGACAAAATTGAGTCCCAGCATCAGGTCTCTTCAAATTCTCTCCCTTGGGGCTTGCTTTATTTTCAAAAATACAAATTCCAAATCAGAACAAAGCAGTTCAAACAGAGGCCATTCTAGCTTCATCCAGCTAGGAGTAGAGAACACATGCTCTCTCCCCCTAGCATAACCTCCTCTAACCATCTTCCTCTTAATTTTTTTACCCAGATCCAGATCAGCCATTTGATCCTCAGGAACAAAGCAGCCTTTTTCATGCTGGGCACCTTTACATCTTGTCTCGTTTCTAATAAACAATATGACTCACAACTTAAAAATAAGCACTTTTAAGGGGGTTACCAGTAGAACAAAGTTACAAACTTGAATCAACTTCAGTTAAATTAAAGGAACAATATTAAGGATTATGATCACAGTATCATTCCCAGCAAGTCTATAGAAATTTGCCTGCCACATTTGGGAGCAACACAAAAGAACATGAATTAAGGGCCTATTTAAATATACATTTATAATAATAACAATTTACTATTTGATTTATCAAAGTACCTGGCATTTTATAACACGCTTTTGAATATACTGACATCATTGTTAAACAGAGTAAATGCCTGTTTCATAACTATTTGTCAGGAATACATACTATTTGTAACAGCTTGTAATTGTATTATTTGTTCAGAATTTAATGCATTAATAATGTGTATTGTTATAAGATGATATGTAATAAGTTATGAAAGAGCATGGTGCCATCTGGCAATTATTTAACAGATATTAATAGGCCATTTAATAATGGAACTTTAAGTTAAGGTGTTACCCAACTTTGTTCCTTAAATATTTTTCAGTTTATTTAAATTGTGCCAAGGAGACAACTTTACAACATGTATGGGAATTATATAGCTGGAAAGCTTTCGGCTATTGGCACAAAACCTCTCTAAAGCAATCCTTACTGTATTAGGGATTAAGCTTTCCAATCATAGTGGGAGGCACAGCTTGTAAAACACCATTTCTTCAGCCAGAGAAATCTTGGATCTTAAAGAAGAGCCCAGTTGAGCACATCCTTACTTAACTCAATGGGATTACATTGGGGGCCCTTTCACACAAAATGTAGTCCCTGGAGCAACTGATGGCAATCAGGGCTGATGCCTCTGCCCTTCCTGGCAAATAAAAGAGAACAGAGCTCACCTGACCTCTATTAATGGAGTATGAGAGTCTGCAGCTCCTGAACCAGATCCCTTGGGTTACTGCTGCATCCACACTGCTCTCTGACAGTTCTACTACTGACTAGAGGTTTGGAAGACCTAAGGTCTTACATGCTATTAAAGATACCACCCACCACCTGATTGGGCCAGTACATTATTTAAGCCAGGAGGAGAAATAGGAAGTTGTCTGTGAAACAAGATGGATCTTGGCTTGCTGGTGCTATACTAGAGATCTTTTGTCAGCTACCTGACTGCTGACCTCATCCCTAGTCCCGGACATTGACTTACAGATCCATAGGAAGAGAATCCCTGCTTCTGCCCTCAGACTTCTTTCAAGCCCTGGAACTTATTGCCCTGGTGCCTGACTGCTCTGTCTCTGACCTAGGCAATGGCTCTTTGGCTTCCAACCCAACACTAACTTGCCGCTTTGGCTGCTATTTCCTGACTGACCCAATTCTGACTTTTGGCTCTTGAAATGCCAGTTGGTCTCTGGTTCCTAAATACCAGAGCAGACAGCCCACATCCTGATTGCTGGCACCAGTCTTCCACAGACTTGAACAAAGACTTTCAACACCCTCTTTGCTTAGGGAATCTATTACCATTCAAAAAAGCAAGCAGTAGGTGTAATCATTGTTAATAAAAATATTTATCAACTCTAGAGACCTCAAAAAAACTAACACCCAGCATCTGACCTCCCATTTCTAAACAGGCTAATTAAGCAACTGTCAAAAACCAGCCTCCAATACCATCTTCCGGTGCCCTGGTCTCCACACAATCGGGCTTCTGTTAGGTACCCTGTATTGAGCCAGCATGTGTTGATAGCCTCATGACTATAAATAAGGGAAGTAAGCTGGATCTTTCTATAGCATTTGATACCATCAATCACCAAAGACCTGCCTAAGAAATTGTATGAGTGAAGAGACACATCCTTAAATGGCTCAGGGCCTTCCTCATAGACAACTGTCCCTCTACCTCCACAACCCTCTTACTGTGGAATATCACAAGTCTCAGTCCTCTCCTCTGTATTATTCAATGTAAATATTGCCACTGAAACAACTGTAACAGATGTTGACAATAATTAGGTTCAAATAAAGCTAAATGTTAATGGACCCTTGGGCGGTAAGGTGTAATATTCATTATTTAGTTTAGACTCTTGCCCAACCTATTCCCTAAAAGTGGCCATTCTAGCCAGCAGAGCATACAGGTGAAGGCGGCTACTTGGTCTTTGCTTCTCACACATCCAAATCAGAGTCCCTCCAGCAATTGATATTGATTTCCAAAGAACATCACTTACTACAAACATGGCTTCAGCCATGGAGTTAGTGCCCTAAACCAAAATCTAGGAGCACACCAGAATACAGTGATCCCAAAGTGAGTATTCTTCTCAGTTCCATTTACTGCCACTCTGTACAGACCCAGCTTAAGACCCGGCACAATGACAAGTAAATGTGTATATGAATAAGGAAATGTAATTCAAGGACTTCTATCTCTTTCAGAAGCCAAGTAGGACTTGTATGTCTTTCAGACGCAAGCTCCATTTTATGGGCTGATTTTCAATTATATTGTTGTCCCTGTGCTGAATGGTAACAGATGTCACGGTCTTGCAGGTTAGTTTCTTCTCCACTAGGAAATCAGTAACGTGAAGGGTATACAACTTATTTATTTTTCTCTGTATGCTCCAGTCCTTAACCATGGGTGATCACAAACAGCACACTAGCAATCCCTTCTTTCAGGGATCTCAGCCCTGTTACTAATGTCCTGTTCCTAGGGAAAAACATAGCCTTAAAAAATGACACTAGTTAGAGAGTAAGGCAAACACTAACTCCCTTCCTTCTTGCCAGAGCTCTACCAAAGAAGGGCATAACAAAAATTAATAGCAATAAAAGCATTTATTCAAAGACTCAACAGAACTCACATACTAAGGAAAAGAACTTGTGAGTCCTTACATAATAGCACCATCTCTTAACTCCTCTAATAAGAGTATTTATTCTAAGTGATGTAACAAATGATAATGTTCTCCTGATGCCATATCAAAGACCCACATACTCCCCTTTGTGCCTTGAAAAGGCTAAAAATCTATAGGGTTGAAATCTACCCCCTCACATTTGTACATAAAGCATTTTGCACAGTTCTTGTGCTGTACATCTAAAGATAATAAACTTCCCCTCCTGGAGGGACGGACAATGATGGAATAAATAGGGCAGGATGCACTGGTCAACAGAAGTGTAAATGCTGGGATCTGTATAAGAGAAACCAGTAGATGTCTGGCCTTTTAATACCTTGCTACTGAGTTCCAAGTCCCATCGAGGGTTCCTGATATTTCTGTTTGATATACCTACCTCCATCTCCTTTTCCCAATGCATATGCCACATCTATAGTATTGAGAAGTCATAGCAGGGAATGGAATTCCTGCTACTAACTGTACTTTAAGCAGTCTGTTAACTGATGGGCTGTGGGAAGATAAATTTGCTGTGCACACCTTCTTATGGCCATGCCTTCTAGCTGTGCCAGGGATTGCGGTGACTGTGGGAAGAGAGCTATTTGGTAAAGGAACAATATTTAGCTGCCTTTCAAATACTCTGTTGAAAAAAAAGGAGTCTGGAAGGTGATGTGGAATCTGTACTGTTCTCTTCTGTGATGCATGGATAGAGAAGCATGTGATCCTAAATAACAGCTACCTAAAATTGTCCTGTTGTTGCCTTGTCCACCTCTTTGGATTTTATATTTTAAATATAGTAATTTGAATTATGTTGTCCTAAAAACGTTTCCTAGATAAACTTCCGTCTAGTGTCCTTTCAAAATCTTTGTTTGGATATTAAAGCTGATCATGTCCAGGGTGAAATCATGTCCAGGGTGCTCAGGTGCACAGAAGACCCAGAAAGAAACCTATGAATAGCATGGCAATGAAAGGCCCAGTGAATTCTGGCAAGATTCCTAATTAACCCAGGAAGGTGAGTAACACATAGCACCTCCTCAGCCACTCTGGACCTGCATGATGCACATCAAAACCTCAGGTTCTTCTCCCAGAAGAGAAGGAAAAAGTGTTTTTCCCACAGAATGGCTAGGGCAGAGAGGGGCATTCCCACTGGCCCTGGGCTCCTCCAGCTGAGGGAAGGGAATTAGAGCTACTCTAGGCAGGAGGAGGGGGCCCCTGGCTCTAGCCATGGGGGCAGACCTGCAAACAGAAGGGGTGGAGCTGGGAGGTAGCTTCCCGAACGGAAGCTCTACCCATCACCCATGATAATTGTATAAAGTCCTGAGTCTCCAGATGCAGAAAGAATCAAATGGCAGGAAATAACTTGTTTTGCTCCCTGCACCAAGAGCACTATTTTAGCCTGAAACCCTGATCCAAAAATAGCTTCTCCCAGGTTCAACCCGCTGCTTTTAGCTGATCCATCAAACTGCCTTCTTCATTCTATCTGCTCTTGCATGACCTCAGTTTCTGCAAGATCTCTCTCTCTCTATCTCTCTCTCTCTCTCTCTGACACACACACAAACATACAAAAAGCAATATTCAACCAAAAGTTCTTGGCAGATTCATATACATCTCTTGTTTTTGTTGGGCAGGGAGGGACTTAAGCTTCAGTAATATAAATTGAAGGGTAAATTCACACCTATCTATCTCAATAGGTTTTAATATAACCCATAACACCCAATTCATAACATTATTATGTTGTTGGAACAAGGGCAAGTTAGAATTAATCTGAAACTCTTCACTCTTAAAAAGACTCTTAATCAAAACATCTACTTTTTCTTAATTAACCTGTATCATCAAGGCCCAGACTGTCTGTTTCTAACTGTATGTAAGGAAGCTGCTTAAATTATCTCTTGGCTCTGTCTTCTCCCCACTTGAATAAGTCTGATTCTTCATTGCTGTGGAGACTCTAGTGGCTGCGTCCAGACTGGCAAGTTTTTGCGCAAAAGCGGCTGCTTTTGCGTAAAAACTTGCCAGCTGTCTACACTGGCCGCTTGAATTTGCGCAAGAACACTGACGATCTAATGTAAGATTGTCAGTGTTCTTGCGCAAATACTATGATGCTCCCGCTCAGGGATAAGCCCTCTTGCGCAAATGCTTTTGCGCAAGAGGGCCAGTGTAGACAGGTAAAAACTGTTTTGCGCAAAAAAGCCCCGATGGTGAAAATGGCGATCGGGGCTTTCTTGCTCAAAACCGCGTCTAGATTGACACAGATGCTTTTCCGCAAAAAGTGCTTTTGCGCAAAAGCATCCGTGCCAATCTTTTCCATTAAAAGCATTTGCGGAAAATCATGCCAGTCTAGACGCAGCCTAATATGTTTGAGGGGGAGGGGCAGAGGGAAGGTTTGAAGAAGGGGTGCTGGCTGTGGTGAATTCTCTATGGTGCATTGGTGACTGATCTAGCGGCAAAATTCATTTGTGAGTGCTTGGATGTAAGAGCATATTGGGTATGTCTAGACTACAGGCTTTTGTTGACAGAGGCTTTGTTGACAGATACTGTCGACAAAGCCTCTGTCGAAAAAGAGCTTCTAGACGATAGCCAGTTCTGTCGACAAAGCAAGCCACTTTATCGATAGAGAGTCTAGATGCTCTCTTTTGAAAAAGCATAGTGTGGATGCAATAGCACCTTTTTTTGGCATAACTCTGTCGAAAAAAGGCGTTATTCCTCGTAGAAGGAGGTTTACCGCCATCGACAAAACTGCCGCGTTCTGTTAACTTACTGTCGACAGAACTCGGCAGTAGTGTAGACGCAGGTATAGTTTTGTCAACAAAAGTCCACTTTTATCAACTAAACCCTGTAGTCTAGACACACCCATTGTGCTGGTTAGAATAATAGAATCATAGAGCTGGAAAAGACCTCAGGAGGTCATCAAGTCCAGCCCCCTGCCCAAGGCAGGACCAATCCCAACTAAATCAACCCAGTCAGGGCTTTGTCACGCCGAGACTTAAACACCTCTAGGGATGGAGATTCCACTACCTCCCTAGGTAACCCATTCCAGTGCTTCACCACTCTCCTAGTGAAATAGTTTTTCCTAATATCCAACCTAGACCTCCCGCATTGTAACTTGAGACCATTGCTCCTTGTTCTGTCATCCATCACAACTATGAACAGCCTTTCTCCATCCTCTTTGGAACCTCCCTTCAGGAAGTTGAAGGCTGCTATCAAATCCCCCCTCACTCTTCTCTTCTGCAGACTAAACAAACCCAAATCCCTCAGTCTCTCCTCATAGGTCATGCGCTCCAGCCCCCTAATCATTTTGGTCACCCTCCGCTGGATCTTCTCCAATGCATCCATATCCTTTCTATAGTGGGGGGCCTAGAACTGGGCACAATACTCCAGATGTGGCCTCACCAGAGCTGAATAAAGGGAAATAATCACTTCTCTGGATCTGCTGGTAATGCTCCTCCTAATGCACCCTAATATGCCATTAGCCTTCTTGGTTACAAGGGCACACTGTTGACTCATATCCAGCTTCTTATCCACTGTAATCCCCAGGTCTTTTTCTGCTGAACTGCTACTTAGCCATTCAGTCCCAAGCCTGTAACAATGCTTGGGATTCTTCTGTCCCAAGTGCAGGACCCTGCACTTGTCCTTGTTGAACCTCATCAGATTTCTTTTGGCCCAATCCTCTAATCTGTCCAGGTCACTCTGGACCCTATCCCTACCCTCCAGCGTATCTACCTCTCCCCCTAGCTTAGTGTCATCTGCGAACTTGCTGAGGATGCAATCCATCCCCTCATCCAGGTCATTAATAAAGATGTTGAACAAAACTGGTCCAAGAACTGATCTTTGGGGCACTCCTCTAGAAATGGACCGCCAACCTGACATTGAGACGTTGATGACTACCTGTTGGGCCCAACAGTCTAGCCGGTTTTCTATCCATCTTACAGTCCATTTATCCAATCCATACTCCCTTAACTTGCTGGCAAGAATATTGTGGGAGACTGTGACAGGCATGTCTAGCCCCGCCCAGTTTGACCCAGGGGTCGAGTCCTTCAAAAGCAGGCCCTGGGGCCTAGTCTCTCATACATAGGTCCTGAGGCCTAGTCCTTTATAAACAGGCCCTGAGGCCTAGTCCTTTCGTATATGGGCCCTGCAGCCTAGTCTCGCATACACAGGCCCTGAGGCCTAGTTCTTTGTAAACAGGCCCAGAGGCCTAGTCTTTCACCGGACCCGCTCCAAGTCCAGGATCTTGGATGAAGGGGGAGGGAGGTCTGGGCCCAATCTCTCCACCGGGCCCCAACCCAGGGCCCTATCAGTGGTGGGTGGTTCCCACCACTGGCTCGGCAGGGAGTTCTCCCCGAAACGTGCCGAGCCTGTCGGGGCTTTTCCTGCTCCCTGCCCTGGGTTGCTTCCTACCCCAGCCCCCTGGCTGGCGACGGTCCCACCTGTAGATGCGGGTCTGGCGGCAGTAGCGGCGTTGGCAGGCCCAGCATCGGGTGCAGCAGCAGCTGGTGCAGCGACAGCATCTGGGGGGCTGTATGGTGCAGCCAGCATTGCGGTCGAGTTCAGCCCGGGGATGGTAGCGATCTCCGGAGGAGAAGGTCCAGCTGGTCCGGCATCTCTCGCTCCAGCTGCAGCGGCTGTGGCTCAGGTTGTTGGGCAGTAGCTCCTTCTCCTCTGGAGGTCAGCCCCAACTGAGCTGCTCTGCAGGCTTTTATATCTGGGCTGCACTGGGAGCATGCCCAGCAGGGCTGCGGGGGGAGGGGCATATTCCACCCAATAGGTGTGCTCCGCTCCCCCTTGTCACAGAGACCGTATCAAAAGCTTTGCTAAAGTCAAGGTATATCACATCCACTGACTTTCCCATATCCACAGAACTACATTGCTACAGCAGCTCATGGCCAATTCAAGACTGCATTTGCAGGAGGAGTTTTGACTTAGAGTTGGCAAGCATTTTTGACATATATGATTGAATGTTAACTCTAACATAACAATAATGAGGCTATTTTAAATGATATTCCAGGGATATGGAATAATTTGAATTTTCGGCATACTTGTACTGAGTAAATCATTTGTGTATTGCACCTGCCATTTGAGGTATATTACTGTGTCCTTAACCTATAAACTATGCAGCCCAGTGATGAAGTCTAGCATATGGAGTATTTATTATATCTTATATTGCATCCCCAAAATACTTGGCATCAACAAACAATATAAATTTTTTCACCTTGACTCCCAGCTAGGAAGGTTTTTTATTATCTCCTTTCTCTGAAGTATCAAAGATGTCCAAGGATGGAGATGCGATAGAGCTCTGAGGTGTTAATGAGCATTCTCTCTTTCAGGTTCTTGGCTGGCCCCAGTTCTTAGATGGTCATATGTGAAGTCAGGAAGGAATTTTCCACTACATCAGACTGGCAGTTACTCTGGAGGTTTTCCACCTTCCTCTGTAGTATGTGAGGTGCAGGTGTTTTGTCAGCATTATCCTAATATATCTCAATCATTTTTCTGCCATTGAAAGGACCACAACCACCATTATCATTCCCATTTTCTGTAGCATATAACAGTCCATCTCTTGTAAGTTGCAATATTTTGGTCGCATTTTGGTTTTTCAGTTTAATGTGCACATGCTGGATTGGTTGGTGATATGCAGGAGGTCAAACTAGATGATCAAGTGGTTCTTTCTGGTTTTAAATTCTATGACCATGACTACCACCACATAAAAACATATATTTAGTATGAAAAGTACTTAGTTTCAAACAAAAAATGAAAACTTTTCCACTCTCACTCCCCAAATCACCACCACATTAAAAACACATACTTGTCATGATAAAATAACTCAAAGGACAGATTTTCCATCTCATGATAAAATATTAAGATTTACCAAAAAAAATATTACCCCAAGTTGGGACAAAAAGCCAAAACTGAAGTTTTTTGTGAAATTAAATTTTAAAAAATAAAATAATTTCAAGTCTTTCAAACATTTCAGAATACCTTAATATTTTTCCAATTTTTTTCCTAAGCAAAATATAGTCTGCCTGATTAAATTCACATGCGCAAAAGATTATTTCACCAAATTGGCATTGTCCAACAAAACCCTGTCTGATTTTTTTAAACATCTGTAATATGCATAAAAGCTTAAAAAGAAATGTGACTATGCTACATTGAGGGTGCGTTTACAAAGCACCCTAAACTCGAAATAAGAGTGCAAATTGCATATCTTATTTTGAAACTATTTTGAAATGGCTTATTTTGAAATTTGATGTGTCTACATAGTGCCAAATTTCAAAATAGCATGCTATTTCAAGCCATCCCTTATCCTTCATGCAATGAGGTTTACCGGGATAGCGAAATAGCATGCCCGTTATTTCAAAAAATATTTTGAAATAACAGTTGACTTGTGTAGATGTGGAGTAGCCATTTCGGGATACTTCCAGTATTCTGAAATAGCCAGGCAGTGTAGACGTACCCTAAGTGGAAATAACTATTCCAGTATATTTGCACTAAAAAGGCAATATATTGGCCTTTTCTTACAGGATGAACTTTGATACCTTTCCAGTAGAAAGGTGGAGTTTGCTTTGTGTCAACCAGCATCCCCGCCTGCTTCAACATCACAGGGGTTGTCAGCGATACCACAGGCCTTTGCTTCAGCAGAAAGATATTAATATTTTAAAGCAGGGACCTTAAAAGGAAGTACAGTCCTTTAAATTATTTTAAAATATTAAAGTATTTAATAAAATAATAATTTAGTATAACTAATGAATATTACAGGGTGACTGACAAAAATATGTTCTGGTCACTTACCGCTGTCTAATTACCATAATATTCCTAACCAAGCCTTTGGAAAGACTGAAGAATATAACTGCCCCTTGTTGGTTTTATACAGTCAGAGTGTTTGAGACAGGACTTTTGGAAATCATTAGTTACACTATATGTAAACATGTAGTCTGATTATGAGTAATTATGAGTAATTATCAAAGCTGCTGGGTTTTTTTAAATTTTAATACTAAGCTTTAGCATGTTAATACAAGGCTTTCAGAAATCTGACAAAAGTTACCTTTTCTTTTAACTTCCTTTTGACCTTTCCTCTGGCATGCTCCCTTGCCTTATCCTCTTCTCCAAATAATCTCAACTTTTTCTTGATACACGTCCAACATATTCTTTTCTGATCTTCCTCGACAACAAACACTCCTCTGCACAAATTTGTATTATCTACTCCATTTTTCTTGTTTTCCTTGACTTTCAGTAATTAGAAGGGCTGGCCTGTGATCAAATAACAGAGTTAGGCTATAATACCCCAAAACACATGGAGTTCTTGCTGACATCAAGGGGTCAGCTCCAGCATGGACTTTCCTGAAGTGTGTGGTACACTTGAGTCTAAACAGATTATTTATCACTGCTGTTCTGACAAGCTGTCAACACTTTCTACCAGGAAATTCTCATATGCCCTAGAAAAATTCCCAGACTGGAATTGATGAAGGGAAGAAAGAGACACAATAATGCTAAAGGAAGAAGCTGAATTTCTGAAAATTAATTCAGTATGACTACTAGTGAGCCAGCTTGTGACTGATCTTTATGAAAATGCACAGCATGAAGCTTGACCCCACACCCCTCAACATCAGCCAACACCTCTTACTTCTGGTAGCTTGAGAATTGAAACATATAACTCTAGAATTCATTTGTTTAAAGAAAAATTAGGTCTCCTTTTAAGATCATATTCATAGTCCTATTCTAACTTAAAGAGATGGAAAATATAGTCATTCTATTTAGGATCAACTTGTATATCAAAGTGATTTAAAGGCTTATTAGTCATAAGTCTTTATTACTCCATATATTCAAAAAATAGCTCTTGCAGGTCCATTTAAGAAAGTTGTCCAACCAAAATAGTTTGAGAGCCTTAAGTTTTATAATATGGCAGGGGTTTTCTTCCATTTTGCCAGAAAATGAATTGTATTTAGTATAGCTTAAATGTAGAGATGATTAACCCTTTTATCTGCACAAAGAGTTAAGATATTGTGATCCAGATATTGTGATTGTGATCCAGAGAAGGCTGTTACTCCAAGAAAAGTGGTCACTTAAAGTAAAAGAGAATACTTTTTTTGAGGAAACAGACATAGCTACTAGATTTAGCTTACAACACAGTTGTAACCATAAAATAAACTACATATTAATACCAACTCCCACTGCTCTCTCTTCATCTGAACATTGTGGTATAAGTAGCTTGACAAAATGAGAATTGGGGACATTCTAATACAAAGAAACATCATTGGAAAAGAATAAAAGGAAAGACTGAAAAAACATTTTATAAATATAATATTGCCAGATGACATCTATGAGAGGAGGAAGAGATATAATCAATGCATGCATATCTGACAGCCAGCTATAAGCCTCAAGGAGAAGTATGAAGTGTTCAGGATGTTGTTATAACTAGGAGTAATGAGATTATTAACAATTGTATTTACATTGCAATAGCACCCAAAGGAATCAGACAGTATCAGAGACCCACTGTGTTAGGTGCTATATATACATGTATATTGTCTGTCTTGTTACGAGAATAATCAAGTGAGCATAATGTACAATGGAAGGAAAGGGGAGGGCAGAGTTAGCTAGAAGCATATCTTAATGGTATATGGGGGGTGAAAACCTGGGATTTGGTTTTTTACTTAAAAAAGGGAAGATATTTTACCATATATTACTATACATATCAGCAATCCTCTCTGGCCTATTATCTTTGAAATTCAACAAAAGAAAGAGAAGTCAAGCCAAGGAATTATTTCCTAAAAATAAAATCTAATAGATGATAGAACACCTAATGGAAGCTCCATTGTTTTGGTAATTTAAAACAGGATGAAACTAGCAAGCATGTGGCAGGAAACAATTTTGCACCAGGGGCATAGCTATGGGTGGGCCTGAGTGGGCCACTACTCACCCACTTAGCATCCAGGGTCACCAAAATAAGGTCCAGAGTCCCCTAAATCCACAGGCTGGTAGAATTCCTGACCTCAGCGAGGTGTCCATCAGCCTGGCCTTATTTCTCTCCTGCTCGTGCTATGCACTGGTGCCCCAGTTTCTGGCTGCAGTGTTAGCTCTGCAGGGGGTGTGCATCAGGGGGAAGGTCTTGGTGGAGCTAGCTCTGGGGCCAGAAACTGGGGCAGCAGCATGGTGTATACTGCCAGCCTGGGCTCATCTCTCTCCTGCTAGATACCAAGCTGGGATTGGGAGGGGTGGGTGAAGTTCAAGTTCTGGCAGGGTCCTCCTCTACCCTCTGGGTGTATCCTGCAGTCTGTATGCCCTATGCGCCTGCTGAGCAGTAAGTGGGGGAGTGAGGCAGGACCCTCATTCCTCCTGCCCCCTTCTTGCCAGAGTCCCAGATCCCTGCTGTGTCCCCTCCCCTTTATGTCCCACTCCCCAGGGTACTGGATCCCTCATGCACACCTGATCCTTCCTTCCCTGCTCAGGGCCTGACATCCCTGCCCCCTCACCCTTCAGCATTGCACCCCCACCTGAAAGCTGGGCCCACATACTTTTCCTGTCCTAGCTATGCCACTGTCTTTCACTGGAAAAGGAAAACACAAAATGATCTAAAAGTGACTTTTTCTGATACATTATGATGAAAATATGGATTTTGGACAATCTATTTGAGCCTTCTTGGTGATGGGATCCCAAACTTAAATCACTCTCAAAACATAGGCAAGACATTACCAAGTCATTTTAGTTACATAAGTCTCTAGTATAGCATATTAGTAGCCAAATTAGCTGATGTAGTAATACACACCTTCAAGAGCTCACACTGGAGCAGCAACTTAGCAAAACGGTATAGCATGTAATACTCCATACCAGCTTTCGTACACAGTAGAAGGGTGTAGAAGGGAACTGGTGTAGAAGGGGACTGACTGGTCTATGCTTTACCCTGGGCATCCACATTCCTTTTAGCTGTCTGGCACTACTTATACACTAGACCCCCTAAGTCCTTGTTCTAAGGCAGTGGTGGGGAACCTAAGGCCCAGGAGCTGGATGCAGCCCTTGGCTTGCCTGGATCTGGCCCCTGAGGTTTGGGAGTCCCCCCCCCCAGCAATGGGGAGCCCATGCTGGTGAAGGGTCGGGGTTTTTTTGTTTGTTTGTTTCTCACTTGTGGGCAGCCCTCTGGCTTTTTTGTGAGTCAGTGGCCGCCACCCAAAAAAGGTTCCCCATCCCTGTTCTAAGGGAATAAAAGGATGGGGATTTTTTTTTATTTAATAATAAGTGGCAGTGCTTGTAATAAGATCCTTTTAAATTTAAGAGTGGCAGCTGCAAATTAAAAGATTCAGCCTATCAAAGTCACAGTAGCAGAAAGCAAGAGCCACAACAACACTGAAGCTAACTGGAGCAGGAAAAGGAGCTTTTATGATTAAAGACAAAGATGAGTGAACAGGCAGTGCAAATAAGAGCTAGAGCAAAAACAGAAAGTAGGTGAGGGGCCAGGAGGGGAAGACAGGAGGAGGAGACTATGTAAAAGTGGGCAAGAAGAGGAAGAGAACTGTGGCAAGGGAAGAAGTGGAAGTAGTAGAAAAGATGGAAAAATAATCCGAGAAACACAGAGTAAATGTGGGAATTAGTGTATTACTGGGAGGGAAGGAGGAGTTCAAGGTCGGAGAAGTAGTCTAAGAAGTATAAAATCATATATTATGGCTTGCAACTTTGTCTCAGGGGTTCGGTGACTTAAACGTCACTCTTAAAATTAATTTACTAAACCCACCCATTTTCTTGATAGAATTATAGTCTGGTGATTCGTATTGAACTGTTTAGTCTATATTTGATACACACCTGAGGCACTGCATGAGGCTGGAGGATTCTTAAAAGAGCATACAATTTTTTTATTGTAGAATCAATGAATGTGCCATGTTATTGTATTGAAAAAATCATAGGAATTCTATCTTAGATTTTCTTAATTCTTTTAAAATATATGCATTTAGGAAACACACTTTTTCAGCCAGTGGCAATGGAAAATGTCACTGGCTATTACCTTATGTATGCTGGCTTCTCTTTTAAACAGACATGTCAGAAGTTTTAAACAACTGAGAAACTTGACTGGCTGAACAATCTGAGTTATATAGTAGAAACAAATAAACACAAAGCATCTATAGATTTTGGTTTCAATGTAAAATCTACAGAAGGTAAATGGCATAATAGATAAAATGTGATGAACACTCTGGAAAATATAACACAAAAGCCAACACTGGAAATTCTTGCTCTAGGTCCCTGGAAAATAGAGTTGGATTATGTCATTGCAACTTTTGACAAAGAACAATTCTAAGCACCTTCAAATAATCAGAATACATTAAAAAAGAGTTCTGGTGCTTGGAGTTTTTGACTACGTAATGTTGAAGAAATGTAAGGTAATTTTGCTGACAGCTCTTCACATGTGATAAAAACATTTGGAAGATATTGTTAAATGCATCTATAGTGTTTTAAATGTACCCATTCTGCTTAGCACAGCATGATGAAAATGCGTATCTGAATACTCGTTGACTTGTATAAACTGAGAACTGCATTTCTCTAGTAAGGTCAAATACCACCTGCAGAGCTGCTGAGATGACTCATACTGTGAACAACCAACCTATGGGCTGCATCTGAAGACAGAATTTGGCCTTATTTAAAGAGGATGGGCTTAAACAAAAAGCTACCATTGCTGGAGTCTATTCTGTGATAGTGATACCACTTAAGGACAAATCTTTCCTCAGGCAAGACTCCCTTTGAGTTCAGTAGGAGTTTTGCCCAACTAAAGGCTAGGGGCCAAATTCTCAACATCCATGCAGATACTGCACAAACAATCTTTGCAGATAAGATCTATGGGTACGTCTACACTTGCCCCCTAGTTTGAGCTAGGGAGGCAAATGAAGGTGACCGAAGCTGCTAATGAAGCGCAGGATTTAAATATCCCGCGCTTGTTTAGCATAGTCACGGCCGGTCACCATTTTGGAAATTGACTAGCCCGATTTAACTTGCCGCGTATAGACGCGGTACTCCGAGAAAAACCCCTTAACTCAAATTAACTGGTATTCCTCATTGTATTAACTCGAGTACCAGTTAATTCGAGTTAAGGGGTTTTTCTCAGAGTACCGCGTCTATACGCGGCAAGTTAAATCGGGCTAGTCAATTTCCAAAATGGCGACCGGCTGCAACTATGCTAATCAAGCATGGGATATTTAAATCCCGTGCTTCGTTAGCAACTTCAGTCGCCTTCATTTCCTCCGTAGTTCAAACTAGGGGGCACGTGTAGATGTACCCTAAGTGGGGTTGGGAGTGTGATATTCCCCTCCCCCCCCCATGCTGGACTTGGGACTCCCATGATGTACCACAGTGACTCAGCAACAAAGGTATAGCCAGAGAGCCCAGCCCACAGAGGAAATGGGGGACATGAACTACCATGAGGCATCAGGACTACATTTCCAAATAAAAAATTTCAGTTTTCAGCTGAACGTTTTCAATGTCTGCCAAAAGTCAAAATTTTCAAGCAGGGGAAAAAAACTGTTG
Organism: Pelochelys cantorii; assembly: GCA_032595735.1. Lineage (NCBI taxonomy): Eukaryota > Metazoa > Chordata > Testudines > Trionychidae > Pelochelys > Pelochelys cantorii. Next base: position 97,156,219 of record CM064331.1, on the reverse strand, counting down.
TAACAAGCTCTAAACTTAATTTTAAAACCTGTCTTTCTGTTCTAAGCAGAACAGAGTGATTTAATCCATTCAGATTGTGTTTTGTTGCCACTGTGACTGAAACAAAACCTACTGTATGCTCTTCTGAATGGTCAGGGATGCAGGATTTTAAAACTATATTATATAAATATTCTGGACCAAGTGATCCCCTCAGATTCTCATATAACTCCGTTAGGCCACATTCGTAGCTCATTTATACTGGTGAAACTTCCAGGGAAGTCTTTGGGCCATAAGCAGTAGACTCTGATGTATACTACATTCTTAGAAAGTGGGTGTAGATTTACAGAGAATGTAATGGAGTTACCCTGGATTGACACCAGTATAAATGAGATAAAAATCTTCCCTATGGATTCTTGTTCTGCTTCATCTGACTTCAGATACTGATAATGAAGAACTTTGAGGGCATAAGCTTCAGGGGCCAAGAATCTGGCATCTAATATCTGCTCTAGATAAACAAATCAAACCAGAGAACAGGATGAATTGCTCTTAAACACTTTTCTTCAATTGAGGAGGCAGGCTGGAGGTCTCATGCAACCCACAGTAAAACATTATTGGATTTTCTGAACCTTGGCCCTAGTCTACACTAGGGAGATTGAAGCAAAATAAAGGGAGTTATTTTGAAATGAGGGGTATTCTGTAACTGGAAAAACTTAGAAAACAACAAATAGTCTAGAAGCACTTTTAAGACTAACAAAACATGTAGATGCTATCATGAGCTTTCATGGGCACAACCTATGATGAAAGAAGTGGGTTGTGCCCACGAAAGTTCATAATACCATCTACATGTTTTGTTAGTCTTTAAGGTGCTGCTAGACTATTTGTTGTTTTTTAAGTTTTTCTCTTTATTTTGAAATAAGAGAAGCATCCACACAACCAAGGCCATTATTTCAAAATAATGAGCTGGTTATTTTGAAATAATAACTCCTGCTTTCCACAAGGAATAATGCTTCATAGCAGTAGTGTGGATTAGGGATGTTAAGGATTAGTTGATTAGTCGACTATCCGATAAGCAAATGACAGGATAGTCCACTAGTCGTTCCCCCCCTTGCTGCCTCTATCAGATAGAGGCAGCAACGGGGGGAAGTGTGGGGTACTTCAAAGCAGCAGCACTGTACAAAGCCTGGGATCAGCTGTGCAGCGCTGCCCCTCTGAAACGCCGCAGTGGCATTTCAAAGGGGCAGCACTGCAGGGAGCCCAGGGTCAGCAGGAGTCCCCAGCTGACTCCGGGCTCCATGTGGCCTTAAGCATGGGATCAGCTATGTGCCACTGCCCCTTTGAAATGCAGCAAAGCAGCAAGAAATGTTTCAAAGCAGCAGCACTGTGTGGAGCCCGGGGTCAGCTGGGGAATCCCCAGCTGTTCCCAGGCTCCATGCAGCACTGGCCCTTTGAAACACTGTGGTGGCATTTCAAAGGGGCAGCACTGCTCTATCGACTAATCAAATAGTCGATGCAAAAATGCATCCACTATTCGATTAGTGAAATAACCGATACTTAGCATCCTTAGTGCAGCATTTCAAAGCGGCAGCACTGCAGGGAGTCCGTGATCAGCTGTGTGGTGCTGCCCTTTGAAACGCTGCTCTTCCTCCCCTCTTGCTGCCTCTATCAGACAGAGGCAGCAAGGGAGGGGGAGCAACTAGTCGACTAGTCTTTAACATCCCTAAATTATATTGCAGAATGACCACAGGGGACAGCTATAACCCCATTGGCTAGCTGGGGGTACAGGTGGAGAAAGGAATAGCTATCTACTATACATTTCAGAGAGTTTGTCTGTTTGTGTGTCTGTTTGTCCCTGGCTATGCCTGCTGCGGGTGCATTGGCCATTGACAGGCACTTCTCAACTGGCCTTAAGCTGCTATAGTGAGAGAGGGCTGGGGTTGTCCTGTCTCCTGGGGGAGCCTATATACTAAATCCCTCATCCTCAGCCCCACCCCAGAACAATTATTTAAATGAAAGAAAAAAACAAAGCTTAGAGTTAAGGACCCAAGTAATGCTGGGTAAATCTTCTAGTTTGACAATAAAGCAAACATTAGTTGATAAACAAGTGAAATAAAAATGAAAAATGTATACTAAGAAGCAGTGATTGCAAATCCATAGTTAAGGTTGTGTTGAGACTTGCATCTGAAGTGGAGCTAAAAATCCATTAATACCTGAACACTCCACCTGAATATTCTCACCATACTTAATGCATCTTACATGTATTTTCTAAATATGCTTCTTTGTGTTAACATAACAAGATGATCATTCAAAACAGTCAAAATCATAGTTTTATGGGCTCTCTTTCTATTTACTTTCTTCTCTGCATGCTATGGAGCATCATATTCCCCATTGGAAACATCTCAGTAGCAGCTCCTGCTCGGTTCAGTTTTCCCTAAACTTAAAGGCGAACAGGAGCAGCTAACAGGGAGTTTGGAGAGGAGTTCTCCAGGTAAAGGAGGAGTAAATATGGGACCCTTGTGGTAAGTGGCTGTCTGTAGTGTGTGTTTGTGTGGGGGGGGTGTTACTTGCTGTGTGCTGAGCTTGTGTTTGTCTGTTTGGTTTTGTTTGTTTGTTTGTTTGTTTGTTTGAAGGAGCTTCTAAAAGGTTTGAAATCTAGAAGCCTCTGTTCGTTGGATGAGCCTCAGTCAGGGGGAGGGGCTACCAGGGCTTTATAAGCTGTCAGTCAGCGACCAGGGAGCTTGCAGTCAGGAGCAGCTAACAGGGAGTTTGGAGAGGCAGTTTAGAGGGGGCGGTTATAGGGTGCTAATGACTTCTGACCTTCTTTAAACATAACTTTTATAATAATCTATATTCCAGACATTTAATAAGAAGCCCAGTTTATACTTAAACTTATTCATAAGAAAAATGGAGACAGAAGCCCAGCAGCAGAGTGGGGGCTATCCTGTTTATTGCGTCGAGTGTAACATGTATGATTACCTGCCCTGTGGGCGAGTGGCGTATGTGTGCACCCGTTGCAAGGAGCTCCTGACCCTCAGAGACCGAGTTCGGGCTTTGGAGGCCAGGGTGGCTGAACTGGAGGAGCTAAGGGAGGTAGAGAGCTATGTTGATGAGACTTTCCGGGACACTGTAGTACTGTTCCACCTCCAGTCTGAGAGCCCCAGTGCTCTTAACGACGATGAAAGTCTCAAGGGAACAGAGCATTCAATGGGAACAGAGGGAAACCATCCCATAGTTGGTACCCTCCTTCCAGAGGATGTTGCGGTATCCTCTCGTACTGAGGATACCTCTGAGGGGGAGGGAACGCCAGTTGTTAGGAAGAGGCAGGTGTTAGTAGTGGGTGATTCGATCGTTAGAAACATAGATAGTTGGGTTTGTGATGATCGGGAGAACCGTATGGTCACTTGCCTGCCTGGTGCAAAGGTTGCGGATCTCTCGAAGCATCTAGATAGACTTATGTGTAGTGCTGGGGAGGAGCTGGTGGTCGTGGTACATGTAGGTACCAATGACGTAAGGAAGGGTAGGAGAGATGTCCTGGAGGCCAAATTTAGGTTGCTAGGAAAGAGACTGAAATCCAGGACCTCTATGGTGGCATTCTCGGAAATGCTTCCAGTTCCACACGCAGAGCCAGGTAGGCAGGCAGAGCTTCAGAGTCTCAATGCATGGATGAGACGATGGTGTAGGGAAGAAGGGTTTAGATTTATTAGGAACTGGGGACACTTTTGGGAGAGGGGGAGCCTACACAGGAAGGATGGGACATTAAAAAGGCCGTAGAGCAGTTTTTAAACTAAGAGATGGGGGAAAGCCGATTGGTGCGGAGATGCACATAAATCGGATGGAGACTTCTCTTAGAGGAGAATCCATTGATAGAGATTCTCTAAGTTGTAGTCAGGAAAAGAGGAGGGGAGAGGACAAACCATGGGCCAGAGCAGACAAACAACCGCATATAAAGGAATCCAATGCATCAGGGAAGGGCAGACAAATAAGCAGTGGCAAATTTTTAAAGTGCTTCTACACAAATGCTAGGAGTCTGACTAATAAGATGGGTGAACTAGAGTACCTAGTATTAAATGAGGCATCACGGAAACCTGGTGGAATGAGGAAAATCTCTGGGACACAATCATACTGGGATATAAAATATATCGGAAGGATAGAGGAGAGGAGTGGCGGGTGGCGGAGTGGCACTGTATGTGAAAGATAATGTAGAATCAAATGAAATAAAAATATTAAATGAATCGACATGTTCAATAGAATCGCTATGGATAGTAATTCCATGCTCCAATAATAAGAAATTAGCAGTAGGGATATATTATCGACCACCTGACCAGGACAGCGATACTGATATTGAAATGCTGAGGGAGATTAGAGAGGCTACCAAAATAAAGAACTCTATAATAATGGGGGATTTTAATGATCCCCATATTGACTGGATACATGTCACCTCAGGAAGAGAAACAGAGATAAAATTTCTCAATGGCTTAAATGACTGCTTCTTAGAGCAGCTGGTACAGGAACCCACAAGGGAAGAGGCAATTCTCGATTTAGTCCTGAGTGGAGCGCAGGATCAGGTCCAGGAGATAACCATTACAGGACCTCTTGGGAATAGTGATCATAATATAATAACATTTAACATTCCTGTGGTGGGAAGAACACCTCAGCAGTCCAGCACTCTGGCATTTAATTTCAAAAAGGGGAATTACACAAAAATGAGGAGGTTAGTTAAACAGAAATTAAAAGGCACAGTGACTAGAGCCAAATCCCTGCAAGCTGCATGGAAACTTTTTAAAGACACCATAATAGAGGCCCAACTTAAATGTATACCCCAAATTAAAAAACATAGCAAGAGACCTAAAAAAGAGTCACTGTGGCTTAACCACCATGTAAAAGAAGCAGTGAGGGACAAAAAGGTATCTTTTAAGAAGTGGAAGTCCAATCCTAGTGAGATAAATAGAAAGGAACATAAACACTGTCAAATCAAGTGTAAAAATGTAATAAGAAAAGCAAAAAAAGATTTTGAGGAACAGCTAGCCAAAAACTCAAAAAGAAATAACAAAATGTTTTTTAAGTACATTAGAAGCAGGAAGCCTGCTAAAAACCTGTGGGTCCTCTAGACGATGGAGATATAAAAGGAGCAATCAAGGACGATAAAGCCATTGCGGAGAAACTAAATGATTTCTTTACTTCAGTCTTCATGGCTGAGGACGTTAGGGAGATTCCCAAATCTGCACCGTCCTTTGTGGGTGATGAATCTGAGGAATTGTCCCGGATTGAAGTGTCATTAGAGGAGGTTTTGGAACAAATAGAAAAACTAAATGTCAACAAATCTCCGGGACCGGATGGCATTCATCCAAGGGTTCTAAAAGAACTCAAATGGGAAATTGCTGAACTATTATCTGTGGTTTGTAACCTATCCTTTAAATTGGCTTCTGTACCTAATGACTGAAAGGTAGCTAACGTGACACCAATATTTAAAAAGGGCTCTAGAGGCGATCCTGGCAATTACAGACCGGTAAGTCTAACTTCAGTACCGGGCAAATTAGTCGAAACAATAGTAAAGAATAAAATTGTGAGGCACATAGAAGAACATAATTTGTTGGACAAAAGTCAACATGGTTTCTGTAAAGGGAAATCATGTCTGACTAATCTATTAGAGTTCTTTGAAGGGGTTAACAAACATGCAGACAAGGGGGATCCAGTAGATATAGTATACTTAGATTTTCAGAAAGCCTTTGACAAGGTCCCTCACCAAAGGCTCTTGTGTAAATTACATTGCCATGGGATAAGAAGGAAGGTCCTTTCATGGATTGAGAACTGTTTAAAAGACAGGAAACAAAGGGTAGGAATAAATGGTAAATTTTCAGAATGGAGAGGGGTAACTAGTGGTGTCCCCCAAGAGTCAGTCCTGGGACCAATCCTGTTCAACTTATTCATAAATGATCTGGAGAAAGGGGTAAGCAATGAGGTGGTAAAGTTTGCGGATGATACCAAACTGTTTAGGATAGTCAAGACAGAAGCAGACTGTGAGGGACTCCAAAAAGATCTCACCAAACTGAGTGATTGGGCAACAAAATGGCAAATGAAATTTAATGTGGATAAGTGTAAAGTAATGCACATTGGGAAAAATAACCCCAACTATACATACAGTATGATGGGGGCTAATTTGGCTATGACAAATCAGGAAAGAGATCTTGGAGTTATCGTGGATAGTTCCCTGAAAACTTCCACACAGTGTGCAGCGGCAATCAAAAAGGCAAATAGGATACTAGGAATTATTAAGAAAGGGATAGAAAATAAGACACAGAATATCTTACTGCCCCTGTATAAAACTATGGTACGCCCACATCTTGAATACTGTGTCCAGCTGTGGTCTCCTCACCTCAAAAAAGATATTTTGGCCTTGGAAAGGGTTCAGAAAAGGGCAACTAAAATGATTAGGGGTTTGGAACAGGTCCCATATGAGGAGAGGTTAAAATGACTGGGACTTTTCAGTTTGGAAAAGAGGAGACTGAGGGGGGGATATGATAGAGTATATAAAATCACGAGTGGTGTGGAGAGGGCGAATAAAGAAAAGTTATTTATTTGTTCCCTAAATAGAAGAACTAGAGGACACCAAATGAAATTAATGGGTAGCAGGTTTAAAACTAATAAAAGAAAGTTCTTCTTCACACAGCGCGTAGTCAACCTGTGGAACTCCTTGCCAGAGGAGGCTGTGAAGGCTAGGACTATAACAGAATTTAAAGAGAAGCTAGATAATTTCATGGAGGTTAGGTCCATAAAAGGCTATTAGCCAGGGGATAGAAATGGTGTCCCTGGCCTCTGTTTGTCAGAGTCTGGAGAGGGATGGCAGGAGACAAATCGCTTGATCATTGTCTTTAGTCCACCCTCTCTGGGGCACCTGGTACTGGCCACTGTCAGCAGACAGGCTACTGGGCGAGATGGACCTTTGGTCTGACCCAGTACGGCCGTTCTTATGTTCTTATGTTCTAACTATGACCAACCCTTACATAAGCAGAAAAATGATGGACGAATCTTTTACTCCCTGTCAAGTCCATCTTCTTTTTGAACAAGTGAACTAATATTTCACCACATGAGGCTTCAAGAAAACACCACCACATTCACACTTCCTTTATTTATTTGTTAAAGTTTAGATGCCTGTCAGTGAAGACTCTAACGAGCTTTATGATGCAGGATGGAGAAGATCTAAAGCCTGATGATAAAAATGGAAGCACGCTACTGAAACTAACTCAGGCTTTATAGTTACACTTTCACACCTAGAAAAGTTTACTCTAGGTGACAACCAAAAAGCCTGGATGCATCATTTGATTGATGGGAAATACTTAAGTATGCCCTAACAACAAGAATTATATCAGTCCTAGATTATACTTTAATCATCATACTACTTTTAAAACCATGACAGATGATATTTTATTCAGTTATATGCAATCATGCTTTGCAGTATAACAGTTCATAAAGGTCACATCTGAAGGACACAACGCATATAAATAGTGAACCATGCACTTTCTTAATTTACGGAGATGAGAATGCAGCCTTTTTATAATAGGACACAGCGTTCAATTTTTTTCTAATTTATCATTGCAGAAGGTAGCTTCTAAAAGTACCATTTTCCCACACAGAAAAAGAGTTTTTAATCACAATACTTTGCAGCAGGTAAAAAGAAAAATGTTATCCTGAAAAGTGTGATAGTACATCCACATAGCTGCCTTTCAGCTTTGTAAATTTGTGTTGTAATTTGCTTGGCTTTCCACTGTAATCTTGAAAAACTATTTGTAGGTAGTGAAGGAAATGGGAACCCATAGAGCAGGGGAAGGCAAGATACAGCCCATGGGCTGGATCCGGTGAACCAAGCCTTTTGATCCAGCCTGCAGCTCATCCCACCATGACCCCAAGGTCTCTCTGCAAGCTGCAGCCCAAAGCTGCTCAAAAAGGCTGGCAGCAACCTCTAGGTGCCATGGGCCCCTTGGGGGAGGGAAACTTTGGGGGGAGAGGGAGCATCGGCCAAGGGGAGCTGCGATGATTAGTTTGAGGGTGGGTGCAGAGCGCAAAGTCTCCTCCTTCCCCCACTAGGGGTGCACAGTGACACACAGAGGGAGAGTCCAACCATTTTGAGCAGCCTGGGGCTGTGGGAGGCAGGAAGCCTGCCTCTGGGTCCCCATTGGCCTGCTGGCTGGAAGTCACCTAAGGTAAGCGCCTCCTGGCCAGTGTCTTCCTCTGGCACCCCTCCTGTTCCCCAACTCTCTGCCCCAGGTCACCATCCCCTCTGCCCCAGGTATCACCCACACCCTCTGTACCCCCCTAGACCCATATCACAACTCCCTCCCAGGCCCTGCACCCTCTCCTACACTCCTTCCCCAGGCCAGAATCCTGTATGGATACACCTTCCTGGACCCTGCACTCCAATCCCCTCCCCCAGGTCACAATCCCCTCCTTTCACCCAAATTCCCTCCTGCACCCCAGTTCCCTACTCCGAGCTCCCTTCTGATTCCAGCCTCTGTCCCAGACCCCCATGTCCCCTCCATAGACAAGTATGGCCCTTGGCCACTTACCAAAATCTTGGACTGGCCTCCCACCAAACATTATTGCTCACCCCTGCAATAGAGCAACCATTTCTGTCAAAACATCTCTAAAAATTTTTATGCTGCAGTCATGTTTCAGCAAACTAATAATCTGTTACTGTGTGTGGTTTTTCATCCAAGATCATTGTAGTGGTGTGTGTAATGTTTTTTCTTCTTCCCCAGAGTGTGGCTATTTAGCCAATCTGCTAAATTAAAAACATCCACCTTTTTCTTGTACAATTGTTTACTCCTTTGGTGTTATCCAATCTACCCTTTGAGGTAATATCATGAATAATAAATGAAAGCAAAAAGAGACATCTGTCAGAACCTGGGTGGCCAGCTAAAGCAGGACCAGATGCAGGATAGAGCTGGGGCTGGCTAGCATGGAAACAGGTATCAGATGGAACAGGGGCAAGGACAAGCTATAGCACAAGTATGGGTATTCTTCTGTCAGAACTTCTAAGCAATGGGAGTGGGTCCCAGAGAGGTAGCAAACTGGAGAGACTGCTTCCCTTAGGAGTCCGTATACTTGCATTGGGATCACCTGCATGGGTCTTTTATTATGGATTGACTGAACACAGTTAAATGGCATGCAGCCTATCACAAGATATGCAGATAATTGCCTCTGAGTAAAAACAACATGGAGTCCTGTGGCACCATAGGGCACATCTAAACAGAAGGACAAAAGTCGAATTAAGCTATTTCAACTTCAGCTACGCAATTGACGTAGTTGAAGTTGTATAGCTTAACTCAGCTTTTAGTGCTTTCTACACAGCAGGAAGTTGAAGGAAGAACACTCTTCCTTTGACTTCCCTTACTCCTTGTGAAATGAGGGTTACAGGAGTCAGAGTAAGAAGTCCTCCAGCTCGCCGATATTTCGAAATAATTGCTTGCTGTGTAGATGCGCTCTTTGTTATTTTGAAATAACGTCAGTTATTCCAAAATAACACTGCTGTGTAGACATGCCCTTAGAGACTAATAGTTGTATTAGGACATAAGCTTTTGCAGGTAAAATCCACTTCATCAGATGAATTGGAGTAGAAGTTAAAGAACTGGACAGTTTCATCACAGCCTCTGCCTCAGGCATGACTCATCAGGTTCCAGCAGGCACTGGGTCAGAAGTAATTCATGAGTGACTCATCACAATCTCAAATAAGGCTATTGGCACATGGAGAGGTTTTGCCATTTTGAGATAAATAGGCTATGTTTCATACAGTTTAATAATTCCATTCTTCATTAAAAGGAAAACAGAAGAGTATTGGCTTTTCTTTTCTTTAAGGACCTAAGCCATCAGCAATTACTCATGAAAGAGTCCTGACAGCTTGAATAGTTCTCTGTATGATATAAATTATATTTTACAGTAGGTGCTAGTACAGTAGCTTCTGGAAGCCCCAAGTAGGATCAAGTGCCCATGCGCTAGATGCTGTACAAGATTACAGGCAGACAGACACTGCACTGAAGAGGTCCCACTCCTTCAGAGACTTATGGTATATGCTTAACTTGTCACATTATACATACTTCCACTGAATTCAGTGGAGCAAGTTAAGCAGTCAGAAAAATCTTTACAGGCATTGGACACAATTTAAGACAAGATAAACAAGTGAGTGCAACATACAATAAAGAAAGAAAGAGAAAGGGAAGAAGAGTACAAGTAATTAGTGTGTGCCTAACTTGATTGTTGCAAGGAAATTCACTTGTCAACCCCTTCTTACTATCCAACATAAGCATTCATTAATCAGATGTGCATCCTGAGAAAGGATTTGAAGGAAACTGTTGTGGCCATGTGAAATAAACAGGGAAGAATATTCCATGAATAAGAGGCAGCACAGAAGATAATGAGATGGTTGTGGAAGAAGGAGACAAATGGATATTCACAGCTAGATGACTGAAGGGGCAGAGGATGAGGCTAAAAGAGACCAGAACTGTAAAAATAAACCATGGGAAATGATTTGCAAGTTTGTTAGGGTTTTTTTTTATCCAAAAGTTTTTCCTTCAGTTAAATATTTGAGAGGAAAAGATATCAAGCTCATATGGAACTGTATTCTGTTTGCAATACCCCCAAGCATTAGGTAAGCTAGTGGTCAGAGCAGTGGAGTGAGACTGAGGATTACTAAATTCTATGCAGTGCTCTGCACGCATACCTTAGCAACTTAGACAGGTAACTGTTTTTCTGTAAATTTGTTTACACATTTGAGAATTGTGAAGATTAATCAACTGCACATTCAGATCCATGAATAAAGGGAGCTATTTCACTGCTATGTATTCTGATTTTTTGCTTTTTGCAGATGCATGCTAGAATGAGTATTTACCAGTGTCCCACTAAAGCATACATATTTCTAATCCTACGATCAGGGCCTTGTGCTGTTCTGCTGAAGAAACAAAGAATTTTTCATGCTAATTTCAATAGAAGCAGGTTTGGCCCCAATGAACTCTTCTTTCTAGCAATTCAATATTTGTTTACATAATATTAAGCAATAGTATTTGAAAGATGTTTCTTTTCTAGAGGTTTATTACAGCCATATGATTTTTATACATTTAACACTGCAAACAAAGTGCTTTCAACCACTTGATAGATGTATTCATCTCCCAAATTGCCTGTAATTTTTAATTCCTATTCCATTGGTGTTTACACGTCTTACAAGCACAAGCTTGCAGAAAACAAAATTTTAAAATCCATTTATCTGAGCAGAAGACATCTGTGGACCTTAAATGAAATGTTTGGTTTCCAAAGTTTTCATTTTTTCAATTCTTTCAAAAAGTAATTGAAGTAGATTTTCAAAAACACTAAAATAACATTGACTTTTTTTTATTCTTTCCCTCATCTGCTGACCAAAATAATTAGATGAAATGAACATGATTTTCCAAAGTGTTTCAGTCAACCTGAATGTGCATTTTTTGCCCAAAAATATTTTGGCAAAATAATTTAACTTGGCTCTACTTGTTTGTTATTGTTACTTGTGGGAAGTATTACTAAAAATGCAATTCTATTATTTTACACTTCACTGATTTAAGACAATCTTTGCTGAATAATCATGTACAAGCCAATTTGCAGTCAATTGTTATTTGGCCTCAATCCCAGATTCATTACTCAAGCAAAACTCCCATGAGTTCTGCCTGGGTAACTAATCCAAGAATGGGACAGTTGAAGGTAAATTTTCAAGAGAACTGTCCACTAAAGTTGAACCTTACTACATGATATTTCTGCACTAGACAATGCACCCCTGAATCATAGCTGAACTTTGTTTTTTTTATTATTTTTAAGTTAAAAAAAGCTTTTAAAATTAAAAAAGCAAAAAATATTATTTCACGATCACATAGGATATAAATTGCCATTAGGAACAGTTTTGTAAAGATGCAGTTGTTTCTTACTTATCTTAATTTCACACTTTAATTTAAAATACAACATTAAATAAATTCTAAACTTTTTAAAATAAGTTTATTCCAATACATTTTTACACTGTATAACATAGACTCTTTTCCCTTCAAAAGTAGCATTCTCTTTGTAGTCCTGTCTTTAATCACACACTCTCCAGTCCTTAATTCACAGTCATCTTTCCAGAAGGATGAGGCTGAGACTTGATTTCTTAATCCATAAATCCTTAATCAATTGAAGGAAAGGTTATCAAATGAAATGAGGCATTGCCTAGAGTTTTCCCCCTTCAGAGCTGAAAGTACTACCTGACAGCCTACTAAGAAAGATCAGGACATGAATGCTTCTCAAAAGGATTCTCAGAAGCAATTGGTTAATATTTTTTCCTGTATCATATTTTTGACAGAGGAACATAGAACTATAGAATTGGAAGGAATCTTGAGAGGTCATCAAGTCCAGTCCCCCACACTCATGGCAGGACCAAGCACCAGCTAGCACAGGGGTAGGCAAATATTGTCCCACAGGCTGGATCTGGTGCACCAGGATTAATCCCTGATGGATTATCCACTTCTATGATTACCTGTGCCTCCACAGGGAACAGGTGATTGTAACCCCCATTGGCTGTGGATTGCTGTTTGTGGTTAATGGGAGTGGCAGGAAACGGCATGGACTGGGATACCGCTTCCCACCACTCCCATTGGCCGGGAACAACAATCTGCAGCCAATGAGAGCTGCAGTCACCCAATACCTAAGAAAACACAAGTAAACATAGCAACAGTGACCCAGCAGAGACTAACCTTTGGCAGGCTGCCATTCTTTTACTGCCTACCCCCGATCTGGCACATCTCTCAATCTGCCTTTCTATTAACCCCAACCAGTGGTCAACGTACAGAGTCAAATTCTGCCGCAGATTTTGGTCTTAAAGCTTTGACTTCTTCACCACTCTCAAAACTAAAAAACTTTTAGTTTTTCACTAAGAACATGATTATTTATAATGACCTAAAAAGTTAAGTTTATGATCAGTAACATTTGAACCAGGAAAAAATCACTGCTATGCAGACAATAAATGCTTTGTTCATTTTTCTGGAGCAGCTGTAGCTTTTTCATTAGCTTTCTCTTGTTCCTCTGACTGCTCTTAGCATTCTACTTTAAAAATAGAGTATATAAATTGGGAGAGTTAATCTGTCCGGAATTTTTTTAAATAAATATGAAAAACAGAAGTGCACAAAGCCCTGCTGAAATTTTGACTAAGACAACACAGGGGTCCAAAACAGACAGGAGATCAGGAACTCTGGCAGGTAGTGGGGAGACAGAGCATTAGTAGTTATCTTTCCTTTCATTTAAGGGTTTTTTAAAGATGTCCATTTAATGTGAGAAAAAAAAGATTAAAGATTTGTATTCTGTTTTTCTAAATATGTTGTTTTCTTGAGCTTGTTTACTAAAATATGCAAAGTGGTGCTTAAAAGGTAAGCAGGGTGGTTAGGCCAGTGTGACACCCATGCTTTGTTTAAGGATTACTGGAAGGCTATGACTTTATCGGTCACCCCCAAGCAGATGTTGTCCTTTAGGAAACTCAGCTCCAAGCCTTATCATTTTTCTTCCATGCATCATCTTTGCTTTATTATCAACATTATATCTTGCCAACTTGCATATCCTGAAGTATTTGGGAAAAGATAGAAATCAAGTCATGATCTTTATAGAAATGACTTGAATTCACCAATATTCTGCTGTGTTGCTATTTTACAGTAGGTGTATATGCTCCCCTGTAATATAATTGAAGTTAACATCACTGACATATATACTAGCAGCACTCTAGGAAAAGATAACTGTAAAGTGTAGTTTGTCCATGGATGGCAGGTACCATTTCTTATGCACATTTTAGAATTTCAGTACATACCATGTTGATGGATATATCGAGTTCCTTCAATGCAACAATCATGCTAATCTCCTTTAACATATTGTGGAATTTTCATATTGCTTTTCTATAGGGCAATGCACTGATGTGGTTTATTTTAGTATTCATCATGAAAGCTTTTATGATCAGGCCAGCAGATAGGTACTTAATCTGATTAAGAACATAAAGTTCATTCACAGATTCGAGCACATAGCTAACCAGCCTTAAGAATTGTCCTAGAGAGGGGGCTTAGGTTTTATCTGGACCAGCCAAAGTATGTTAAAGGACATCAGTCTTATCTACAATGGGCTTTTAACTGTCAGCTAATAAACATTATACATTATTTTTCCTCATGAAGACAAGGCCCTTGAAAATCTTAAGCATCTGCAGGTTATAAAACTCAAAACACAATGCAAAATATTTTAGTCCCAATTCACTTTGGTTAGTTACTGGGAATGGATTTGGCCCATTTTGTTTAGGTTTTGACTACAAATACTTGTTTGTGTTCTATTTTCTGTAATTAAAGTAGCAAGCTAACATAGATAACCCCTAGAGAAATTTGAAGTTGATTGCAATCCTTTCTTCACCAATATAAACTGTTCTCTTTTTCACTGATACATTATATGAGTATCTGCCATGTAACTCAGCATTGAGAAAGAAAGGCATTGGTCTGGTGATATAGTTCTCATGCTCTGCCTAATACAAGGTATGTCTACACAGCAAAGTTATTTTGAAATAACTTTACTAGCGTCTACACAGCCAAACCGCTATTTCAAAATTAATTTGAAATAGCGGAGCACTTATTTTGAATTTGGTAAACCTCATTCCATGAGGAATAACGCCAAATTTGAAATAGCTATTTCGAAATAAGTGCTGTGTAGACACTTACATAGAAATAGGGGGGCCTCCAACCTTCTCAGGGTTCCCTGGTGGCCACTCCAGACTCAACCAAGAACACTCCTCTCCCTCTCCCCTCCCCAGAGCCCTTAAAGGGGTTGACTCTAGCCACAGTGCCTGTGCCAGCTCCAAGCCTGCCAGCCCAGAGCCAGCAGTCACTGCCCCTGACTTAGTGGCCCCAAAACATGAGCCAGCAAGCCACTGGCAGCCAGCCCTCCACTGCTCCCCAGGAGCAGTCTGCCAGCTCCCAGGAGCCTGCCAGGGCCCAGAGAAGGTGGGTGCCTTCCTGGTCCAGGGTGGAGATCATGGACCTTATTCAGGTTTGGGGGGGATGCCCCCAATGTTCATGATCTCCACACTAGATGGAAGAACGCAGCTGTCTATGGCAGGATAGCTGCGAGCCTGGCCACCAAAGGCTACATGCGAACCCAGGAGCAGGTTTGCATGACAATCAAGTTGGTCTGGCAAGACCCCCAACCTTGAGCCCTGAGCTTCCCCTCCCCCTTCTTCCCCTTGCTTCCCCCTTCCAGTTCCCTCCTCCGAGGTTTTCCCCTCCCCTCTTCTACCCCCTCTCCCGCCTCCTTTCCCCAGTCTCACCAGAGTTTCATTCCCCTGCCCCCAGTTTTGTTAAATAAAGAGAGTTTGTGTTCATGAAAATACGTGTCTTTTATTTGACATCAAGAAGGGAGGTTAGGGAGGGGTAAGTGGAAGGACATGAGGGAGGAATGAGGCACAAGCCCCCAGTGGGGCAGACCAGGGAGGCTCTTAGTGCTCCTCAGGGTGGAAGCTCCCCCACAGGGTTTCCTGAATACTGACAGCCCCCGTGGACCTCCTGGATGGCAGCCTGCAGAAAGTGCAGCCAGGCTCGCAACAACACATCCAAGAGAAGCACCGGAGTGCCCGGGGTGGCTCCGGTTCCATGTTGCAGAGTGCTGTGGTGTCCCGAGTGAGGGCAATCACAGCACGCAGAGACAAAATGCTTTGCTGTCCCTCAGCGAGGTAGGCAAGCAAGCAGGGAAAGCTGAGAACCAGCTGTCCGGGTGGGATCCCTTTAAGCACAGGCCTCAGATAGCCTCGGGCAGCAGCCACACAAAGTAACTCCTGACCTGATGCCCTGCCGGACCTGGTTCCGGCCGGCCTTAAATGCGATTCAGCATCCACTCAGTATGGACGCACTATTTTGAAATAGCAAAACACTATTTTGAAATGCATTTTGTGTGTAGACATGTTATTTCAAAATAATGTATTTCAAATTAACTATTTCGAAATAAGGTATTTTGAAATAATGCTGTAGTGTAGACATACCCACAGAGAAAATTGGATGTTCAGCCGGGTTGTGGGCAGGGCCAGCCCACAACATTTTGGCACCTGAGGTGGGGAGCTCAAATGATGCCCCCATGACCCCTCGCTTGGGCCAAAACTTTGAAAGGTCTCAATTCTGCCTTCTTCCTGTTCTAGTCCTCTCATGGTACTGCTCTGCTACCTACATATGTACCAGCAGCAGACACAATTTTCTACACTCTGGGTCCTAGTGGCGCCCCCCCCCCCCACAGTCTGGCACCTGAGGGGCCACCTCAATTCACCTCATGGTAGGGCCAGCCCTGGTTGTGGGACATGATCTGATCATTTTCATGTATATGTGTCCACTTCAGAAACTGTTGTAGCTGGCATCACAAAATATTTACATGCCAGTTGCACTAAAGATTCATATGTCCTTTCAAGCTTCAATTATGATGGGTTCTGCTTGATAACAATAAAAGCAATGCAGAATGCTGCTCCTTCAAGGTCATCCTTTGATTCAGATGTCACCAACAGAAATGGTTGATTTTCTTTTTTGGTGGTTCCGATTCTGTAGATTCCATATTGGAGAGTTGCTCTCGTAAGATTTCTGAAAGCATGCTCTGTACCTCATCCTCTCAGATTTTAGAAGGTGCTTCAGATTCTTAAACTTGGATCAAGTACAGTAGCTATCTTTGGAAATCTCACATTGGTATCATCTTTGCGTTTTGTCAAATCTATAGTGAAGGTATTCTTAAAAAAATGAACATGTGCTGGGTCATCATCCAAGACTGTATTAACATGAAATATATGACAGATGGCAGGTAAAACAGAGCCAAAGACATACAATTCTCTCCCAAGGAGTTCTCTCACAAACTAAATGAGCACATTTTTTAATGCACATCATCAGCATGGAAACCTGCCCCTTAGTATGGTGGCCAAAGCATGAAAAGACATATAGATGTTTAACATATCTGGCATACAAATATCTGCCAGTGCTGACTGCTATGCGAAAGCCTATTCTCAGTTTCGGGTGACATAGCGTAAATAAGAAGAAGGCAGCATTATCCCCCAGAAATGTAGACAAACTTGTTTGTCTTAGCAATTGACTGAACAAGAAGTAAGATTGAGTGAACATGAAGGTGTTAAAGTTTTATATTTTTTTTTGTTTTTGAGTGCAGTTACATCACAAAAAGACTTCATTTGTAAGCTGTACTTTCACTATGAAGAGCACAACAGTATTTGTATGAAGAAAATTAAAAAATACTATTTATTTGGTTTTTTACAGTACAAATATTTGTAATAAAAATAATACTAAGTGAACACTGTACAATTTATATTCTGTTTTGTAACTGAAATAAAAATATTTGAAAATATAGAAAGACATAAAAAATATTTAATAATAAATTTCAACTGGTAATCTATTTTTATCAGTGACTAAAACTGTGATTAATCATTATTCATTTTTTGAGTTAATCACATGAGTTAACTGTGATTAATCAACAGCCCTATTTTTAAAAATTTGTTTTGCACAATCCACCTTCTAGTAGCCTCTGAGGCAGCCAGATATTGAAGTAGACCAAATATTTTAAAAACTGTTCTCTCTAATATAAGACTAAACTAATATACTAAATGCTCTGCCAGGATAAATAGTATGCAAATGAGGACTTGATTAGCAGATTTTCCTTATATATTCCTTATATTCCTAACTTCAGTAGACCATTCAGTGTCTAGTCCCGGATAATACAACTTAAAAAACGGACAGCTTAAACAACCCAAGAGATATGAAATGAGATACAGTGTCTCAGGTAACTGAATTCAGGGCTTTAAAGATCATAGAATCATAGAATACTAGGACTGGAAGGGACCTCGAGAGGCCATCGAGTCCAGTCCCCTGCCCTCATGGCAGGACCAAATACTGTCTAGACCATCCCTGATAGTAGGTTAGATAAATGTCTCTTAAATATCTCCAGAGATGGAGATTCCACAACCTCTCTGGGCAATTTATTCCAGTGTTTGACTACCCTGACAGTTAGGAACTTTTTCCTAATGTCCAACCTAAACCTCCCTTGCTGCAGTTTAAGCCCATTGCTTCTTGTTCTATCCTCAGAGGCCACGATGAACAAGTTTTCTCCCTCCTCCTTATGACACCTTTTTAGACACCTGAAACTGCTATCATGTCCCCCCTCAATCTTCTCTTTTCCAAACTAAACAAACCCAATTCTTTCAGCCTTTCTTCATAGGTCATGTTCTCTAGACCTTTAATCATTCTTGTTGCTCTTCTCTGGACCCTCTCCAATTTCTCCACCTCTTTCTTGAAATGCAGTGTCCAGAACTGGACACAATACTCCAACTGAGGCCTAACCAGCGCAGAGTAGAGCGGAAGAATGACTTCTCGTGTCTTGCTCACACAACACATTTGTTAATGCATCCCAGAATCATGTTTGCTTTTTTTGCAACAGCATCACACTGCTGACTCATGATGAGCACATTGATTTGTACCAGCATCATATCAGCTATCGGTATTTTACTGCTCATGGTTAGGTAACCATATGTCTCATTTTTAAATTCCATCCTAGATCATGACTTTTTTAGCACAACTGGGCATTTTTCCTGCTTTTCTTGACTGGGGAGCAGGAGATATGGAGGAATATTTGGGTGAGGGGAAAAACAGAACAAATGCCCAGTTTTGCTAAAAAAGTAACAGTGGGGTCTGGACAAGGGAACTCACATAGTGTTAGCCCAACCCTCCTGTCATAGCAACTTACCTGGTATCCCTTTTTCAGTTTAGGGAAATGTAGTCACACTACTCATGGAGCACTCGTGTAATGTACTTTGTGACTTACCTCTCTGAGACCAAACCATTACATTGTTCCCTTTGATGATTGTTAAAGTTAAATCTAAATAAAGCCAACTCCAGAAATACAGTCTGGGACAGGGCCAGCCCTACCATGAGGCGAACTGAGGCAGCCGCCTCAGGTTGCCAGACTTGGGGGGAGGGGTACCACTAGGACCCAGAGGGTAAAAAATTGTGTCTGCTGCTGGTGCATATGTATTCTCTCTGCTCTAGATGCACAGAGATGGTGGAGTGCTGTGCTGAAGGAAGGAGGGCACAAGAGACCTTTCAAATTTTTGGCCCAAGCGATGGGGAATGGGGGCATCATTTGAGCTCCCCGCCTCAGGTGCCAAAATGTTGTGGGCTGGCCCTGGTCTGGGAGGGGTAAAAGCAGGGATCTTTGTGTCAAATTCCATATCCAAGAGGAGCAACTGTCTTCCAGCCAGTCTCACTTGGGGAGCAGGAATAAAAACAAACTCTGAGAATCCAAAAGCAGTGAAAAGTCAAGTATGCCCCTAGACTGAAAAAGATATTGGCAAGATCATGTAATATTCCTGCACTAGAAGGGGCAAGTAACCCCTTTCTAATTTCTTCCAATGCTTACCCTTTCCAAGTAGCATAACTTTCATCTAGCCAAGAGTTGAGCTTTAGCCAGTTTGCGCTCATCTAAATTCTCAGTTCTATGAGGCATTGGCAAAGCATAGAATCCACGGTCTCTATAGATCAACAAGGGAGAAATGTATTCAAATTTGTGTATGCAAATGTTTCAGAGAAAGCTGTAGCTATTAAGTACCCTCAGTAATTCATTTTAAGAGAATAAAAGCTGCTCACAGAAGCATAAGTTAGGAGATCAGCAATAGAGCAGCAGTTTGATTCTGCTTCAGCTGTAAACAGAATTCTGCTCCTTATTTGTAAGTTTCCATTATGAATTCTCTGGAATTTTTCTAGTTTTTGGCATTCCTGCCTACTTTAACATTGCATATAGGTACCATCTCCTGTGATTTTAGGATGAGATGCATGGACTTTTCACAAGTTAGCAGTCAAAATTCATGACAGAAAGGAATATCAGCAAGAGAAAGTCCCTTTCATGTTCTTGTGCATTTGAGTTTCTACTGCATTATCTTTCCAAGGGGAAAAAGTTAGTTATATGGATCACAGAGCTGCATGCAGATCCCAAATATTTACAGGGAAAGCAAAGAGCCGTCCTGCTAATTCCATTTCATTTTTGATAACTGACTTCTACTGTCTCAACTATTACTCACCTCCTCTTTAATCTCTATGTTTTTATATCTATCTATATATCTATATTAGAGAGTTTACATATCTGTCTGTCCATCTGTTTGTGAGTCTATTTGTTCAAGAACTCCTCCTAAATTATAAGAGCTAGAACCACAAAATTTGGCTTCCTCTTATCCTAACTTAAAGCAAGGAGAGGTTTTGGTTCTGCCTGGAAAATGGGAAATGTCTAGAATGAGATTATTTTCCATAGCTCAGAAAGGGAGGGTTCTAAGAGCAAGGACAGTTATGTTCCATCATGACCACTGGGGGCAGTGAGCACAAAGGACAGTTATACTTCCAAGTGACCACAGGGGGACAGCCGAACCAGGAAGCGAGTGGCCAGCTGGGGCCAGAGCTCTCTATATTGTGACCCATCAACCACGGGTTACTGACTTCTCTGCCTCAACCCCCTCTCCCCAGCCCTCGGCCGCAGCACCCCAGTGGCTGCAGCATCCCAGTGGCCCCAGCACCTCAGTGGCCCACCAGAAGCACCATGGGGGCCAGACAATAGCCCTGGAGCCACATGGGCCAGAGCCAACCAGCACATCCCTGTCCCCTCCCCCCACGAAGACATGGACAAAGGCCAGGCAGAGCTACTGACCTGGCAGCATGGCCCTGGGCACCCCAGAGAGCCTCCATCACTGCAGAAGCACCATCTTCACCTCCATGAGCAGCCCCAGTGAGCCCCTCCAAGCCTCTCAGCTCTGAGCCCTGGCTCCTACATTCCCCACCCTCTGTCCTTAGCCTCCAAGGACCCAAACAATGCCAGGTAAATCCTCTAGTTTCCATATGAAGTTTGGAATTCATTGGAAGCAGAAGCTAGCTGATCATGGAAGTTCAACAGAACTATTTTTACAAAGTTTCTTGAAGAGCACTTCTACAACTGCTGGCAAAATAAAAGATTTATTGTATCTTTAAGAATAGACAAAATTTAGTGTTACCAGCTGCCTAGCCTCCCACAGATAATTCAACCTCAGAAATAGTGTCTATTTAATCCTGTTTCATTTACATTCTGACAGAACATGTGCATTATATTTTGCTGTTTGTTTCTATTGTGTAATGCACGTACTTATTGCCTGAAATAATCATTGTACTTACCATTTAAGTGCCAGAATTTCCACAGACGACCCACTGCATAGTGATCCGCACAGCTTTTCTATCATGTAAATAATATTTTGTCAACCACCCAGAGAGCTGCTGTTGAGAGCAGCATGGAGTTAACAGATGTGTCTGAGTAAAACTTTTAATGCCCTCTAGTGTTTCTCACTTGCAAATAAGAATTTATAGTCAGTGAAAAATGTCACAGTTGGTTATTTGATTTTCAAATCCCTCTGTATATATTGAAAGTAAGGCCATTGTAAATATAGCCATATCATGGAAGGTAAGATATTTAGCAAAATAGCATTGGATTTATACAAACTGTAGAATATTTTCAGTGTTCAGAAGTGAAGTGTTGAGAAGTCAACGGTAATAAAACCTTTTATCTTATATTGTGCTGCCCCAGTAATCTATAAAGTCAAGGCCCTGTGTTTTTCATTACAACCCAGATCTTAATTCTGGGCAAAATTACTGGATGCTGTAGCATTTTACTACAAACTTGAACTTCTGTGACAGCTTCATTTACATTAAAAATTTAGGTTTTTATGGTCTGATCCACAGCCTATTAAGTTCACAGGAATCTTCCTGTCCTTAATGAATTAAATACGAAGATGAAATACAAACTTTGTAGTAGACTCTGTTAGTAATTTGAGATTGATGTCAGTTTTTACATTGTCTCAGCATTTTCAGTTTTTGATATGCCACAGATTAGTGGATTGACAACAGCATCCTCAGATTTATTGAGGTGAAGCTGAAGGTTTTGGCAGTTGGAATTTTTGACACTTGGGGAGCCAGAGGAGAAGTTTGGGACTGGGAAACAAAATAACTGGATACTTCACCTCAAATGTTCTGCAGAAAATAGCCAGTGTTTTTTACTTTGAAATTGTCACTAAGTTTCAGATTTCACAGCCTCTTGAGATACACAAGACAATTAACACCTCTCATGGCTGATGTTTCAGGCTGCCTGCAAACTCAGGAATGTAACACTGAGTCTGTTTAAGCCCTGTTCAGATTTTGAAGATTTTTGTCACAACTATAAGTGATGGATTGGGAACTTAAAAATGAGACAGTTTAGCTCACCATTTTATCTGCTATATATTTGAGGTAGTTTGTCTATGAGCAAACAAATCTGTCTGTCCATCCATCTGTTTGTTCAAGAACTCCTAAACAGTAAGAGCGAGGACCACCAGTTTGGTATGCACCTTCCTCTTATCATAACTTAAAGCAAGGTAAGGGCTTGATTGTGCAAGGACAATGGGATGTGCCTGAAATGTGATTATTTTTCATAACATGGAAAGAAAGGAAGTGGCTAGCAGGGACAGTTATACTGTGTAAATGACCACAGGGGGCAGTGAGGGGCCAGAGATGGGGACCGGGACAACTATAACCCCATTGAGGCAGCAGGGGGCAAGGGTGATAGTAAGCTTCCCGCCCATCCCAGCCCAGCATGGCCGCCACCATGGTCAGCCTCAGGGAACTGCTGCTGGCTAATGTAGTCCTGCACCTCTCCAGCCCCCTGCCCTGAGCCCCTCTTCACCCCCAAACCCTGACTTCTGCACACACACACACCCAACCCCTCCCCCCCCCACACACACACATATCCTTTCCCCTGCACTGAAGGGCCTGAGCAACACCAAGGAAATCTTCTAGTTTTTAAATAAAAGCTTGAATCTTTAGTACCATTCTGTGGCATAAGGGTAGGTTTCAAATAAGGATGTTAAGGACTAGTTGACTAGTCAACTAGTCGATCCCTTCCTCCTTGCTGCCTCTATAAGATAGAGGCAGCAAAGATGGGGGGAACAAGGGGTACTTCAAAGCGGCAGTGCCACATAGAGCCTGTACCCCGGGTTCCATGCGGGTGCTTCCACTTTCAAATGCACAAGAGCTCCCAGGGCCGGCCCACAACATTTTGGCACCTGAGGTGGGGAGCTCAAATGATGCCCCCTTTTCTCCTGCCTGCCTGTTATGTCTCTTGTGCCCTCCTTCCTCCAGCACAGCACTCCACCATCTCTGTGCATCTAGAGCAGAGAGAATACATATGCACCAGCAGCAGACACAATTTTCTACACTCTGGGTCCTAGTGGTGCTCCCCCACAGTCTGGCACTTGAGGCGGCCGCCTCAGTTCACCTCATGGTAAGGCCAGCCCTGAGAGCTCCTAGGCTCTTGTGCATTTCAAATCAGAAGCACCCTCGTGGAGCCCGGAGTCAGTGGGAATTCCCACTGGCCCTGGGCTGCATGTGGATTTCCAATTTTGATTGGATTACTCGATTATTCGACTAGTCGAGAGGCACTTCCACATTCCTCCTTTGAAATGTACATTGACTACTCAACTAGTAAATTAATCATTAATTAACATCCTTAGTTTCAAAAAGACAGTTGTGGACCACATGGAACTCTGAATAGAATACAAGGTATAGACTTTTATGTGTTTTTTTTAATCTGCTATAAATAAATATAAGTCTATTTCTAGTCAGGCATTTTGTTTTCAATATTCTTGAAAAAGTCAGGGTTTTTGTAGGTGCTTATAGGACAATCTCCAATTGCTTTATTCAGAGCCTTGCTGAGGTCATTGAAGCAACTTATATTAAATAAACTAATACAACTTTAGCTGATAACCAAGTTGGAATTTAAAGCAGCTTATCTTTAGAAATCAGATTCACGTGCATTACTGCTCATTTATTTTTGTAGTTTTACATGGCAGCAGTCAACAGGTCTGGCCTCTGGCAAGAGGAGCGAGGCACTTGTCTTGGGTCCTGTGCATTCAGGGCCCCGCCCACCCGGCCGCTCACTTGCTGCCCTGACTGGGAGCTGCACAACCGTGCAGCCAATCACAGTGTGCTGCCTTGGACCCCGCAACCTCTCTGGCTGGACCTGGCAGTCAACATAAAAACCAATGAGTGTTACAGCACAAGAAAATGCAGATACTTCATGAACAGCCCAAGGAAGTTTGCCAATTCATCTGATAAAAGTACTGTACTGAGTTAATGGAATTTCTCCACTCAGCCTCTTAAGGAGGATGAATTGAAAACAGAATGTATTTTAAACTGAAGAACACAAAGCCAGGAGATAATTGCCTGGATCATTTATATTATCCTATTGCATCAAGATCTGGCTTGCTTAAACTTCAGCAATAAATCTGAGGGTGTAATTGCAAACTATTTTTAGCATAACCTAAATGACCATGGCCAATGATTTTACAGGTGTGTCTGTATCTGCAGGTGGGAGTGGTCCTGCCTGTGTGCTTTCCTGGAGGAGGTTTAAGAGCCTGGCTTATTGATATCATGAGCATATTTTAATAAAAATATGGAATATAATGTCACAGACAGCTTGTTACATTTTTGATGACTGAGACAAATCAGATTAATTAAAAGCTGAAATTGAGGGCAGCCAAGCCAGCATTGACTCCTATACAACCCTGCCTCATTCAGGATGAAATCACCTCTGCACAACAGACCAGCACAAAGAGCTTGTGTTAACTTACCCTTATCTACAAGGGTAAGTTTCACCCTCCCTGCACACTGGGAAGATACCTACAGTATCGAGGCAATTAAATTCATCATCCATAGCTTGTTTTTGTATCAAAAAGTTATTTTTACAAATACAGTTTTTCTAGAACACCAACAACTTAGTATCTGAATTTGTATTCTCTTTAGCATCACTCAGTAGAAATGTTTTTTTATCCCTTGTATTGCCTACCTAATCAGTATTTCATGACCATGGCAAGAAGGGCTGCTTCATTCTACCTCACTATACTGACATCCATTTAAAAATTGTTTTATGCATTTTTGGATATTAAACTTTTCAAAGTCAAGGTATGACTGAAATGGAGCTGTTGTGTAATGATTTATTCATACTGTATGCTGATCTTGTTAGGGGAATGATTACTGTACACGTGTCATTTTACAGGTTACTTTTTAAAAAACAAAATTTGTGACCACAGAGTAAAGGGAAAAATAGGTATATCACGACTCATGCTATCTATAAAAGAAGGAAATAAGGACAACCCAGAAAACTATGGATCAGCCAGGATAACTTGGATACCCAGAAAGGTCTGGATGTTGGAGGGTGGAGCTTAGTAGGGAGTCTTGGTGCAGAGCTCAGCAGTGGCAGTCCAGATGCAGAGGGCTCCAGATAAAGGGAGTGAGGCTCACCAGGTTTTGGCTGCAGGGGCTCAGTAGAGTGCAAGAGACTCAGTTGGAGGAGTCTGGCTAGGAGGGGACCTGGAGGCATTGGGGTTGGGCAAACAAGGGAGCAGCTCTCTGGATAGTGATCCCTCCCCATATGACTGAGGAATGATGGGGGCAGGGAATGGGGGGAGGAAATCATAGAAACTAGAAGGAACCTCAAGAGGTCATCAGGTTCAGTCCCCTGCATTCATGGCAGGGCCAAGCACCATCTTCTAGACCATCCCTGACAGGGGTTTGTCTAACCTTCACTTAAATATCTCCAGTGATGGAGATTCCACAACCTGCCTAGGAAATTTACTCCAATACTGAACACCTAAAGTTCCCTTGCTAAAATTTAAGCCCATTGCTTCTTATCCTATCATCAGAGATTAAGGAAAATATTTTTCTCTCTTCCATGTAATACTCTTTTAGGCACCTGAAAGCTGTTATGTTATGGAAAAATCTTCTATTTTCCAGACTAAACAAACACAATTCTTTCAATCTTCTCTCTTTGGTCATGTTTCCTAGACCCTTAATCATTTTTGTTGCTCTTCTCTGGACCTTCTCCAATTAGTCCACATCTTTCCTGAAATATGGTGACCAGAACTGGACAGAAATCTCCAGCTGAGGCCTAATCAGTGCAGAGTAGAATCATAGTCCTTCCTGCAGTTACCAACACACTGGTAGACAGCCCATCTACACGTCACCTTGGGATGGAACAGATAGCTTCTTTCTCAGCAACCAACTATTTCTATAAGACTAGACGGCTGCACCCCATGCTTGCTATACTCACCAATCCCCCTCTCCCCGGCCACTTTCATGGCCAGAGAGCCTGTTAATCTTGCACTGATTATATAGAAAGGTGAACAAAGAAAGCTGTAAGGGAAAAAAACTGTTAATTGGTCTATTGCTCATATACTACATGTACAGATAGATCTACAGACAGATCTCAGTTTCACAGTTGGTTCTGGTTGAAGCGCAAGTAAGCGAGATGCTGAGACTCCACTTTCAGGTAGACTGATGATGTCATTCTGTCATGTGACAAGAAAAACTTTTATATAGAGACAATATTGAGGGTATGTCTACACTGCAGAGTTTTTTCAGAGAAACAGGTGTTTTTCCGAAAAAACTTCATTTACGTCCACACTGCAATAATGTTCTTTCAAAAAAAATTGAAAGAACAGAGGGGTTTTTCTGACATCGGTAAGAGCTCTTTCAGAAAAAGGCATGTGTGAACAGGGAAGAGGGAGTTCTTTCAAAAGAAGAGGGAAGACGGAAAAGCACAGGTACCCTGGTGGCTACTCCATCCATAGTAATCACAACTTAAATGCAAGATAGCATCCATTCAGGGTGGATGCTATCTTTTACTGTGTAGATACTCTCTTTCTGAAGAAGATTTTTCAGAAGATCTCTTCCAGAAAAGCATCTTCCAAAAGAAGTCTGCAGTCTACACATAGCCAGAGTGAGCTGTGCCCAGTAGCTCTGCTCTCTCCCTATCCTTTTCCCTGCCCCTTGAAGCAATTTCCACCAGTCTACAACTCCTCTCAAGAGACAGTCTTGGCAGGACTAACCATACAGATTCTCCTCTTTCTAGAATTCCCTTTCTTCTATGCTTTTGCACAGTTCTTTATTCCCTTCGCTACTGATTAATATTTCCTCTCTTTTGTCCTTTCCTATTCATTCAAACAAGATCTGGTCTCCCACACTGACAAGGAAACATTATTTGTATTACCATAGACCCTTGGACCCCTAGTCATGGACCAGAAGGACCCCATTGTGCTAGAAGCAGAACAAATATATGACCCCTTTTCTCTTGAGCAAAGGTTACCCAGACTCTCTTCATCCTTTCTCACTACTATGTGGGAGAGTGCTATTTATTTACAACTTTCATTTGTACCGCTGCTTATTTCTTCCCCTCTTGTCAGCTGCCATCCTAATCAATTTTTTTCATAAAACTCTTGTTCTCTTCTCCTCACCATCCTTCCTCAGTGCCACAGATGTTTATTCTTTTCAAACTTTCTGTGGCTGAGTAAGAGCCATGTCCATCTCTTGTGCAATTAAATATTAGAAATGGATTTGCCCCCTGCCCATATCTGCTATGACAGCTCAGTTTTGCTGGGGGGGGGTGTTTTGTTTTGTTTTGTTTTTTTAATTCTCCTCTTCCCATAATCCTAGTCTGATCTTTGTATCCATGTTTCCTGTGTCCTGAGTGCAACATGCTAGATCTCTCCTCTAATGCTGCAGTACATGCCCACTGACTGGGGAATAGACCTTATAGAGTGCATGATGAAGGAGCCATAAAACAGTAGAGCAAAAGTCTGAATGCAATTGCTTGTCATTACCAAGGGGGAGAATTTCAAAAGTCACACACAAACTCCTATGCTTTTGGGAATCTCTGTTTCATTCCTTCTCCTCTTTTAACTTTCTCAGAATAACTTTGTGTTTTGTTCTTTAATACCATTTTTTCTGTTCACATGAAAGAATAAGCATTTCTGTTTTACTTTAGAAGATGAATAGGAGCCCAATGTGCAGGAGCCTTTCAAAAGCACCAATTCCACATTTGAGCTTTTGTGCATTCACTTGCTGCATTTTTCCTGATTATTTGGATAATAAAGTAAGAAAGAATCCTGGACAAATAAATAGAAGTTGAACACAAAAACTCTGACAGCAGATGGTGCTATTTTGCTATTTTTAGAAAGCATGTGAAACGTTTAGATATTAAAAGGATAAGTTTTGCAAAAAAACCAAAACTAGAAAGAAAAGTATATTTCATCAAGTTATAGGCCAATTATTTGACTAATTTAATGATCACATATTCAGCATTTTAAGGAACTATGGATTTTCAGAGAATACATGACATGAAAGATAAAAATAAATGTCTTAACCTTTTGCAAAAAATCCTGATTAACTCATATTGAAGAGAGTTATATAAAATGATTAATTCACAAAAATACTCCATTTGTGTCTAAGAGTCTAGCTTAAACCCACAAAAGTGGAATTTCAGTTAAAACCAGCAACACACAATCTATAAAGAGGAAGGGAGGAGGGAGAAAGAGCAGGTATATGAATTAAGGGTGGGCTATCTGGAATATTGACCATAACTGTTCATTTTCTCTTTGGAAGCTTCAAGGAGTAGCCAAGTTAGTCTGTACAGAATAAACTTAAAAAACAACAAATGGTCTGATAGCACTTTATAAACTAAAAAAACATGTAGATGGTATCATGAGCTTTCATGGGCACAGAGTGTATGAGAGAGTTGTTATTCCTTCTCTCCATTTCTTCTGATGATTTGAGGCATATTTAGCATTTCTAGCCCCAAGCATTAACAAGTCATAAGTCAGCCCCCTCGCCCCAAAGTCACAAGTCTGCCTTTAAAAGGAAAGTGGGCTGTACAGTTTGGATGTCCTCCACCGCAGTAGAAGGTGACAATCTCCTCAGGCACAGGCTGGCTAGAAGTCAGGAGATGATTAAATTGATAGCAAAAGGGGAAAGTAAAAAAGGAGGGAAGATATGAGCAATCAGCACAAAAGCAAGATGTTGAAAACAAAATTAAACAAGAAGCCAAAAGACAAAGAGCAGAAATTCTTGGATTGCCTATACACCAATGCTAGGAGCCTCGGTAATAAACATGAGGCATAGAAATTGCTCATTTATGAGCAATAATTTGATCTAGTCGGTATTATTGAAACCTGATGTTAAAGTCAATAGTTATCTGTTTAGAAAAAAAATTGAGGGGGGAAAGGAAGGGGAATGGCATTCCGTCAAAAGTTGCATTATCTGTTTCTAAGTCATTGATAATTTGGGGAGAAAGTGAACTTGAATGCTTGAATTTCAACGTCCTCACAAACATGGGATACTATTTGGCACCTTCTACAGGCTACCAAATCTCACTCGGGAACAGGATGACCTCTTCCTTATGCACCTAACTGAAACAAGTAGGGAAAAGAACGGTGTGATCACAGGAGGACTTCAATTTCAGTGACATATGCTAGAAGTCTCATGGTGCCAAAAATTCTTTGGAATTTTTGAACGTTATAGATGAACTCTCTTACCTCAAAATGTGTTGCACCTAATATGAGGGGATTATTTTTTATCCTAAAGAGAAACTGACCATAGAACTAAAAAGTAATGGTAGCTTAGGTGCAAATGATCATGACTTGATCACATAACATACAAGAAGAATGAAGTCCAGAGTAGTGAAATATATGCTTGGT
Organism: Pelochelys cantorii; assembly: GCA_032595735.1. NCBI lineage: Eukaryota > Metazoa > Chordata > Testudines > Trionychidae > Pelochelys > Pelochelys cantorii. Next base: position 97,126,641 of record CM064331.1, on the reverse strand, counting down.
GCTTTAATAATTAATTAACAGTAATTTAACACAACTGAATTCCAAAGCAGTCTTGCCATCAATTTTGTGGACTTCCAAATGGCATTCAATAGTGTAAACAGAGAAACAGTGTAGAAAATTGTAGAATAATGTGGAATTCCAAAAAAATTAAATCAACATTATGAAGGCATTCTATGTCAACTCAAAATGCTTCATTAAAATGGAGCAAATCAATCAGCATCAAAACTGGTATAGTGTGAAGGGGCATAATGTTTCCTTTTCTGTTCATGCTAGTCATTGACTATGGATTAAAGCAATGTAACAGTGATACATATGCCCTAAAAATGCAACAATTCATGGTTATTTGATCTGGATTTTCCTGATGACATCACTCATTGGCATCTTCACTGATAAGGACTACAGAAATGCACAAACCAAAAAACAATGAAGATAGATAGATTTGAGATTCAGTGCAAAGAAATGTAAAGTCATGTTAATGGGGACTGCAGGAACAGAAGTCAAAATTGAAGAGGACTGGAAAAGGTGGACAAATTATACCTGCTCTGGAAAATAAGAATTGGGAAGGCAAAGGCTGCATTTGGAAGACAAACATCAGCAACTCAAAAACATCTCCCTCAACACAAAACTTCACATGTATAAAGCCATTGCTGTTGCCACTACCGCATACAGCAGTGAGATTCAGCAACTTACCCTCACTTGTACAAACTATTCTTTGTACTCCAAAAATCACATCAGTGTTTTCTTTGCAGCCAACATCAGCAATGTAGGAGCACAGGTCATGAAATACCAACTCCCCTGGGCTGGCCACTATGTATGTATGCAGGAGAGCCGACAATTTTTGTGGGCCCCCTGAGCAAGGGGTGAAAGGGGCTGGCTCTGCACCCCCAGAACCTCAGGTGCAGAGGCAGGGGTGGGGTCGAACCTCAGGTGGAAGAGGCAGGGGTGGGGCAGCTAGCCCTCAGCACCTCCTGGGCCATGATGCTGAGCCCTTCCCCCAGTCCTTAGGGCCTCTCAGAGCATTCGGAGCAGCATTCCAGCAGTAACTGAAATGGCCCTGCACTCCTGCCACCACTGCTGCTGCAGTAACAGCAGCAGTAGCCGCCAGGAGCCCTGCCTTGTCCCTTTGAATCGCCAAGCCCTGGGGCAATCGCCTCCCTTCCTCTCCCCACCTGCCATTACCAGGACTATACATATATCTGAAACTGGCCTCCTGAAGTAAGTGCTGTTCTCTCAGGTGAGGTCAAACTAAGATACCCAACTCCCGCTACATTAATAGCATACCTTAACTTGACTTACTGTGGCATTCCCACTGAGGAAGGTCAACAGGAGAAACTCTCCCATCAACTTCCTTTACTTCCCACAACCCAGTGAAATACCAGGGTCGATGGGGGCACAATCAGCTGTTGATTTAGCAGGTCCTTACTTGCTTGCAGTCAGGTCCCGAGAGTGTCAGACCAAGGAGGTTCAACCCGTAATGTCAAACCGGCAATGTATGTTACTGCCTAAACAATTTCTCCTCCCCCAAACCTCCCAACATCAATTTATCGCTCTCCACTAGCAACAGTCTTCATTAAAAGTGTGATAGAGTTGCTAAACAAACTACAACTCCCACCAGTACCCTCCCCACTTCATTCCCCTTTCCTATGTCAAGGGGAAAGGCAAATGGCTGGGGTCTGTGAGGAGAAGCTGGATGCAGGAAAGAATCCACAGGCACCATGTGCATAACAGGCTGTGACTGCTGGACATTACAACTGGATGCAGATCTGTGCAAAACTTACAGGGAAGTAGCAGCCACTGGATAGGAAGCCAGTGCAGAGAGACTTCAAAGAGAAGCTGAAACTATCCTGAAACACTACAAGCTTATATTGGCTAGACTAGAGAGGCACCCTAGGCAGTGGGCCTGAAAAGCCCTGACTCTCAGCTGGCATGCCCAAACATTCCAAACCAGAACCACAAATGCACACTTCAAAAACTAACCGTTAAGCCTGTATACTAGGATATGTAAACCTTCCTTTTCCTGCAAGTCCTAGTCAAATACCTTTTCTGGTCATTGGGATCCACAGGACTAGCATCTATAGTGCATTGTCTCAAATACACTAGCCTAATATTGTTTCCAGGTTTATTTGCATACCTGTTTTGTCAGTTTAATACCATGCAGTGCTGTTTTGGGGGGGATCACATCATAAAACAAACAGCTCAGGCATTTTGCTTAAATCACCGACAGTTTTCTCCTCTGGCCACTAGAAGTCACTGTGCCACAGTAGCTGCCTTCAGTATTTAGACATCTGTGGGTAGGTCTATGCCTCAATAAAAAAACCACAGCACCAAGTCTCAGAATATGTCAGTATGACAACATGGTTGGCGCCTGCCAGCTGATTCAGCACTAAGCAGCTGTTTAACTACAGTATAGACATTAGGGCTTGGACTGCAGCCCAAGTCTTCGGATCCTCTCAACTCTCACGGTCCTATAGCCAGCCCGCCAGCCCGAGTGTTTGCACAGCAATTAAATGGCCTTTTTAATGAGCATCTAACTACAATGTAGACATATTTTCAGAGCCCAGCTCAACTGACTCAGGCTACAGGGGTAAAAATCTGGGCCCAAGTCTGAAGCCCGACATTTTTAGCTCGAGCCCAAGTCAGCCCCACCACTACCGCAGGTAGTGCAGACATATCCCATGTGTATAGTAATTCCTCATTTAACACTATAGATGCATTACTGAAAATGTTTGTGCTAAGAGAAAATGTGCTATGAGGGATCAATTTTCCCATTAAAAATAATGGAAAAGATGGGGGTTGTGTTTCAGGTGGTGGTGGCAAAATCAATTTTTTGTTGGTGCTGGGTCGTCAACGTCAGCATTAGATATCTAGCAACACAAGTCGCCGTGGTTTGTTAAAACACGAAGATAAACACGTGAGTGAGCGGAGGAGCGCTGTGTTCACGTGTATTACCACCATTTTCACCAACTTATATCGCCGCACAAAGTAGTCCGCCACTCGATTATTTTCGTGTTATTTCGGGGACAGTTGTGTTATTCGAAAAATCATGCTATTGTGAAAACGTGTTAAGTGGGCACGTGTTAAATGAGTAATTACTGTACTCTGAGTAGGGTAGAGATGGACCCTCCCCGAACATTAGCAACAATAGCCTCTCCCTCACCATGACAGTCCAGGACATGAGAGTGAATGGAGGGCAACCCCTCACGCTGCAGGCTATGAACACTGGACAAAAGCTGGAACCTGCCACATGGATGAGGGCTGCTCGACCTTGCTATAACAACAGGAGCTTGAAGAAACCAAGGAAAAGAGATTTCAGGGAGTGCAGGACCCCCGCTGGGGAACTGGAGAGTTGGAAAACAGCTGTATGAGGGTTTCCATTTGTGTGCCTACAGATGTGTGTACAAGTTTGGTTTTCAATCTGTAATTATCTCACTCACATACAGAGCGGGGGCTCAGCAGGAAGCTAAAACAAAAAACCCACACAAGACAGATCAAAAACCATTTTAAAAAAATCTCAGTTTTTAAGTCATTATTTGGAGGATTCTAAGTTGTGATTTGTGAACTCTATGGGTTAGAAATGCTGAATACCTTAAGCTTCCTGAACCATATTTTCTGGTCCAGGCAAGCTGCACTCAGCATATAGCCACAGAAGAAGCAAAGAGTTCCTTTAAAACTACCTTTTGGCTTTTCTTATTATATTTTAACACTGACTTTGACAGTTTATGCTCCTTTCTATTTTCCTCACTAGGATTTAACTTCCACTTTTTAAACAATGCCTTTGTATCTCTTACTCTTTCTTTTACTTGGTTGTTAAGCCACAGTGGCACTTTTATGGGTCTCTTACTGTGTTTGGTAATTTGGGGTATACATTTAGTTGGGCTTCTTCAGCTGTGCCCACTGAAGCTGCAGTGGCCATGGAGAAGCACTTCTCACCTGGCTCTAAGCTGCTGCCATGAGAGAGGGCGGGGGTTGTCCTCTCTCCCTGGGTCAGCCTGCATACTGAACCCCTCATCCCCATCCCAGAGCAATAATTTAAATGAAGAAAAACAAAAATTACTAGAGTTTTGGACCCGAGCAAGGCTGGGTAAATCTTCTAGTATTAAAAGAAAGAAAGACTTCACTTCCCTCCTTCAGTTCTCACTCCACTTCTCCCACTCCCTTTCTTCTATTTTATCACTTGATACCTTTCTTTTGAAAATGCTCATTAATATGCATTAACCAGAGTTGGATTAAGGCATAGGCAGTACAGGCAAACTTTCTGGAGTCATGTGATGACATCAAAATCTCAACTTTCATTTTTTTTTATAAATAAGTAAGTCTCAAGACTTGATGGTACATATTCACTATGAACTCAGCATGACCACTGCCGTGACATCTGCCTGAGTCTGCAGGGAGTCTGAGATCTGAGGCTTTGTCTACACTGCAGGGTTTTTGCACAAGAAGCCTTTTGCGGAAGAGATCTTCCGCAAAAACTTCTTGCGCAAAAGCGCGTCCAGACCTCAAAGTGCATCACAAAAGCGATGTGTTTTTGTGCAAGAGAGCATCCACACTGCATGGACGCTCTTGCGCAAGAAAGCTCTGATTGCCATTCACAGAATGGTCATCAGAGCACCTCTGCTTTTCCAATAGGGGTTTCTTGCACAAAAACTCCTCCGGAGCATCCACACCTGCCTTTTTGTACAAGAGCTATAGCGCAAAAAGAAGTTATTCCTCATGGGGAGAGGAATAATTCTACCAGCAAAAGCCCTCTGTTCTGTCGATTTACTTGCGCAAAAACACACTTGAGGTGTGGACGCTCCGCCAGTTTTTGCTCAAAAACCTTGTAGTGTAGACATAGCCATAGTGAACTGTCTCATGAATTTCAGTGGAATGGTAATACTCCTCTGAAGGCCCTACCATCACCAACACAGCAGAGAATTCTGTATGTAGCAGGAGGAAAAGAAAGCAATATTCTTACCTAACCTGTGCCATCCAGATACACCTGCAGAGGTAAGCCACCAATGGCTTCCTCAGTAGGAGTCGAGAAATACATAGCTGAGCCTGAGGTGCATGTCCATATGCTCTCTTCAGGGAAGGAAAGGCATGCTACTGGCTCTGCATTTTAGAGCCTTCTCCTCCAGTGGGGCTATGACCATCATGTGAGTATGGAAGCACTGTGGTCATTAACCACAATCTCAACAACAAACAAAGGAAGGTGAAGATTTAGATATAGGATAGGGTCGGATATAGCAATGGCACAGCCAGGATGGGACAGGTGTGTGGGCCCAATGTTGGGTGGGCAGGCAGTGATGGTGGGGGGAGGGAGGAATAAAAGTGACAAGATCACCTTTCCTCTCCTCCTCCAGCTGGCCTGGGAGAAAGGGATAAACACTCTGGCCATGGAGTGTACATTTTAAAGGATGGCCCGTAAAATGTACACTCCATACTCCCACCCACTCGGCCTGCAGACCTGGCACTTGAGGATTGCCCTGGTCCACCTACTGGGCACTCCTGCTGGAAAGAGGGATCAAGGGAATGCCTTTCTCCACTTTCTGGGTGTTTCCACCAGGGAGCAGGATTGGACCATGGGGCTTGCTCTGCTCCACCTACCCAGTGCTCCAGCAGAAGAGTGGTGTCAGGGCACAGGGGTTTGTCCAGGTCCAGCTGCAGAGCAGAATTAGGGGCTTACCCCATTTCCCCTGCCTGCTCATTGCTCTAGCCAGGGAGCAGGATCAGGAGCTTGCCCAGATCCTCTCACCAGGTACTCCTGTCAGGGAGTGGCAGTGGAGCACAGAGTAGTCCACTGGGGAGCAGGAGCAGGGCTCAAGGGCTTGCTGTGCTCCAGCCATGGAATGGGATTGGTGGCTAACCTGCTCCTCCTGTCCACCTAGTGCTCCAGCCAGGGAGTTGGATTGCAGTGAGGGGGCTTATGAGCTCCCAACCCCATTCCCCAGGCACTGGAACACCAAGTGGAGAGGGAAAAGCCCCTGAACCCTGGTGACAGCAGAACCAGGAGTGGGCCTGGATGTTAAGTGCATGGGTTATGGCCCACCCTTAACTATGGCCCTGAGGTATAGGAGAGTGGGCAAACTGAATGAATGGTTTAGAGCAGTGATTTCCAATTTTTCTAAACTACTGTACTCCTTTCAGGAGTCTGATTTGTTTTGTATATCCCCAAGTTGCTCCATCCCCAAGTTGCTCCACCCCCCCACCTTCCCACCTGCCCCCATAGACACATGCTAGTATTTGTTATGTAGCCTTTTATAAAAGTAGACAAATCTAGATGAGTTGATGTACCCCCAAAAGTTCTCTGCATACCCCCGTGGTTGAGAGCAACTGGCTGAGAATCACTGGTTTAAGGAGTTATTGAACCTTTCATCTTTAAGTCACATATTCAAATTTAGTCCAGTTATTACTTTGTTATGGCTGTTTGATAGTCTGTCTTGGAGAACAGATGTCCACACCACAATAATTACTATCTGAACACGTATGGAAGCTTAGGAATTACTATGCAGTTTAGGATTGAGGGATATACATGTAGAGCTACAGGTGCTTGGCCTCATATTTATGGCTTGAGATTTTGCAAGGCTAAATTCTCTGATGAAAATGGCTCATTTTGTTCAAATTTATTCAGCCACCTTTCGACTGTGGAGCAATTGCCACAGCTGCAGAATTGTCATGATTGCTTATTAAGCACTGGTAGCCTGCGTGGCACTGCGAATGAAGACACTGAGGAAAAAAAAGGCACAGTCTAGACAGCCAACAGAACAGAATTAGTACTGAAAGACTCAGCACTAATTTAGCCATTTTCTTTGAGGGGGTTTTCTTCTCTGTGGTAACATAGAACCACTGCTTAACAGCTACAGCTGAGGATACTATTCCTTAAATTAAAAATAAGAAGGGGGGTACAGGTGACATAATCAGAAAAGAAAATCTCTCTATTGTCAGTCCTGCTAAGAGTTGATTAGTGACCTGGTTATAACAGCCAAACAGGTAAACCCATACTCAGGGTTATAACTAAAATCCACTTGATATAGGCAAAAAGCTGCTGTTGTGTATTTCCCTGTCAAACTCTGACCAAAAGGGACTGATCCTAAAAAAAAAGTCAATGATTTCTGCCAACTCCTCAAATCCTATTGAATTCTTTCAAACTACCATCATAACTTCAGTCTTAGCCAGATGTAGTATCAGCCAGCTCAGTCTCATCCAAGCCCACATTTCCAGCAAGATAATGGGTTAATCGGTCAATTACATTAACTAAGTCCAATGACATAGAAATATAAAGTGTTTATCATCTCAGTATTGGACATATGCACCAGTCCATGCTCCCTCAGGAGGAGTGGCAGAATAAACCAGCAATTATCCTATATTTCCATTTGGGTACTCTCTGAAAGACAAGAACAGAGCCACTTGAGTATGACTTTATTTATCCCTACCAAGATCTACGACAGTAATAACATCTCGTGGGTTAATGGTATCAATGACAAACAATATATCTAAAAGAATGATCATTTGATTGACATCCATTGCCAGGAGGAGATCATTAACCAGTGAAAGCAGTATGGTTGTTGGCCTAAACAACCAACCAGACATAGTCCAGGAAATCTGAATATTTATATAGCAAAAGTTGATTCAATACGAGTTTCTTCGTAATCTTCCTCCAGAAAGGACAATTATACTGTTAAGAGAAAGTTTTTTGAGCCAGGGCCTAACAACTCTATCTTTAAAGGAAGTCAACATTTCTTTCAAAGGTTAGGGACTGAAAATCTTCTCATGATTCTATTTCCTAGCTCCACTGGATCACACACTTCAGAGGATCAACTGGCTAGTATCCCAGAGGCCAGGACAGCATGTCAGACCAAGGACAAGTACTAATAACCTTACACAATGTATAGTCCCTACTAGGCAAAAATCTCTTTCATAAATGTAACAATCCTTTCCAACTTCTCTTATATTTTCTTCATCCATCTGTGAGTCCATTTCAAGAACTCCTCCTGAAAGTAAGTGCTAGGAGTGCCAAATTTGGTATGTAGCTTCTTCTTATCAGCTGGGGACATGCACCCTTTCCCAAGCTGTGTCAGCTGCAGTGGCCATGGTCAGGCATTTTTTCACTTGGCCCCAATCAGCAGTGATGAGAGAGGGTTGGGGTTGTCTTCTCTCCCTGGGACAGCCTGCATTCTGAACCCCTCACCCTAACCCCATCCCACAGCAATGATTTAAATAAATAAAAACAAAACATATTTGAATTAAGGACCCAAACAATGCTGGGTATATCTTCTAGTAAACAATAATCAACACTGTTAAAAGTGGGAGCCCTTTTAAAGGATCTGGCAGGAAAACTTTTCAGGTGGAGAATGGGACTAGATGCATTAGAATATTTCTGGCAGGCAGGGTGCCACTTTAAAGAGTTTGTTTTGTTTTGTTTTCTTCATCTCCTTAATTTTTTTAATGTTACATTTTTAAGTTATAGATACATCCTGAATTCCACTCCTCCTGCCTCACAAAATTGTTTCTTATAATAAGAGCTAAATAATAAAGTGGACAGATTTCAAATACAGTAATCCCTAACATCCTTTCCTCCCTAACATATATAAATAGCTACTTCAGGGATACTATGTAAAATTCTGTGTGTGGGGGGGAGGGGATACAATAATATAGCTCTGTATAGCTTAGTGATCTCAAACTTACATGGTCAAGACTCAACTAAAATAATTCTTGTAAAGGTCAGAGGTTAAGAATTTGCAGGAATCATGTTTGAGGATTAGTCCTGCTTGCTTGGAGCTTTCTCTTTAGCTTTGAGGAACTTGTCTGCAGCTGTAGGAACATAAATAGATCCAGGAAAGAAAATATACTTTATTGGATGTATTCACTGCATCATTTTTGGATTGTTCCTCTTCTTTCTTTTTGCCACTTCTGTTATCTGGATGTGTTGAACTGAAGTGTAGTGAGTGACCATGGAAAATGTACACATTAGTGTGTAGCTATATTTGTTATTGGCCTTTAAACTTTGTTATTGTATCAGTTTCTCAAATGATTCTGTTGAATCACTTGCTATGGTATCTCATAAGCTAAAGTAATCAAAGTATTTTCCCCCATTTTCACATTGACAAAGCTTTGGAGCTTTTAATTTTTTAAATTTATTTTACAAGCTCCTTTTCTTGAGGTACAAAATACTCTAATAATGATTTTTTACACACATTTTGTTATGAGTGTGTTCAAAATGTAATATTGTTCACAGCAGATAATATCATTAAGAACAGAATTAGTGTATAACTACAGGAAAAAGAAATAACTGGCCTCTTGTGAGAAGTAGCTAACGGATGAAGAAAAGTTACCAAGGGTGCATGGAAAATCTATTGGCAACACAATCTGATTTTGATGTTCAACATGTCATTCTACTGTTGTGCTTTACCAGCAAATGCTAATACCAGAACTAGGTTTCACACTGTCCACTGTTATTTGGAATCCAAAATGACTGAAATATCCATGTTTCCATGAGGCATAATAAATGGAAGAGAATAAAGTAATACATAATTTTTGCGGAACTTTTTGTGTGTTGATATTATGCAATATTATTCTCATACTTCCACTCTGCAAGGCCAGTCGGAATGTTGGAAGCACAGACTGGAGGCAAAGCCAGATAAACTGCTAAAGCTGAGGATTCAAAAGATCTAAATTTTTTAGATCCCAGCTTGACTTGTGAAGGAAGCTCATACATACAATGGAAGTATGGCTGCCATTGGCAACTGAACTGCTGGTTGTGCTCTGTGACTGTTCCAAAGAGAATAACAAAATGTTTTAGGATTAGTTGATGCTTCTCTGAGCAATATTAGCTAATCTCCTGTTTTTTCTGTCCATTATAATCCATATAGGAGATGAAATGTATCACTTAGAACAGCTATTTCCAAATTCCCCTTTATTCTTTTTTTTTCTGACTAGCCCCTGGCTGTGGCAAATGTGTTGTGAGGGGACTGAAGCAACTACATGAAAGAAGAGAACAATACTCATCTTTCCTTTTCTCCCTGATGCACTACTAGTGCAGGAGGCTTCATAGTGCAACCAGGTGTGCTATACCTTAAAGTGAGTGTACGATTATTTTGCATACCGTGGCTAAGAGAGACTATGGAAACAATAGCAAAGGGTCTTATTAGCTCATGGTCCCAAACTGTGGATCTACTTATCACTGGAAATCTTGTTAAATTCTGGAAATTATGCAAAACTCATTTCCTCATGAAGGCATTTCACAAAGAGTTGAACAAAAAAGAGAACCTGTCTTCCATCATATGAAAGACTATAATTTATAAATAGGAAATGAGAATGGTAGAGGATATGGTTCCCACACCTTTTACACTAGTGTAATTCCATGTAGTTCAATAGAGCTGTGTTTGATGCAAAAGAAGTGTTGCATCCTGAGATTCAATAACCATGTGGCTGCGTCTAGACTGGCATGATTTTGCGCAAAAACAGCCGCTTTTGCGCAAAAACTTGCCAGCTGTCTACACTGGCCGCTTGAATTTGCGCAAGAACACTGATGTTCTAATGTAAGAAATCAGTGCTTCTTGCGCAAATACTTTGACGTTCCCGTTCGGGCAAATGTCCTTTTGCGCAAAAGGGCCAGTGTAGACAGCTCAGATTTGTTTTGTGCAAAAAAGCCCCAATCGCGAAAATGGCAATCGGGGCTTTCTTGCGCAAAACCACGTCTAGATTGGCACAGACGCTTTTGCGTGCTTTTGCGCAAAAGCGTCCGTGCCAATCTAGATGCTCTTTTCCGCAAATGCTTTTAACGGAAAGCTTTTCCGTTAAAAGCATTTGCGGAAAATCATGCCAGTCTAGACGCAGTCTGTGTGATGGGTATCTGCTGTTCACTGGCCCTTTAAGGGTTAAAACCCAGCCAGGGGAGAGGGCTGGTGCAGTGGAGCCAGCAGCTGTGACCAGTATGAGCCAGCTGCAGGCTGTATAAATAAAGGCTCCTGGAGGGGTGGAGACAGATACTGTCTTGTTTGGGCTGGGGAGTATGAGGAATCTGGCTGCTAGGGAAATGGAAGGCCTCTGGAGACAAGGCCTGAGACTATTAGGGCTAGGGAAAGACTGATGGAGCAAGGGAAGCTCTGGCCAGGCAAATTCCCAGGGTGCAGAGCCTGAAGTGAGGCCTGGGACTACTAGGGCTGCAGAGATGCAGCCAGAGTAGGCAAAGGCAGCAGATCCACAGCTCTTTGTCAATGAGGAGTGGCTATTTCAGACTGTGGTTTGCCCCTGAGTTAAGGGACTAGCTGAAGAGTGGTAGTTGGTCACTGAGGCAAGGAGGGCATAGTGGGTGGGGGTTCCCAGAGGGGGAGGACCCCAGAGTGCAGAGAGAGAGGGGGATATCCCTTCTGTGGGGGTGTCTCCAGCAGTAAGCTAATTCCCAGAGTCCACAGCAGGGGACACTATGGTGGGGAGACTGTACCATGTAAAAGCAACTAGATTCTTTGTGTTAGTTAACAGTCCAGTAGCACCTTAGAGACTTAGGTGCTACAGGACTATTTACTAAAGTTGTTGGGGTTTTTTTTTTTTCCAGTTACAGACCAATATGGCTACCCCTCTGAAACAGTTAAAGGGTGAACTTTTTTTGTTTGTTTGTTTTCCTAATACCACCTTAGATTGGATGAGATTCTATGTGACATTAATTTTTCATACAAATTTGTAATGAGGAATAAAACATGGGTGTAAAAGTATTCACTATATTGCATCTGCTAATAAAATATAGAAAATGTTCTGAAGATTACAGTTTGAGTGGGAAAAGTTGCTACCTGAAGGAGCAAGCTCTTCCAGTAAAGTGTAATTTTACTTTATACAAAACTTGAGTTCATTTCTTCAGTCCCATATCCTCTTTTGTGAGGGGGATAGACTGACAGCAACATCGTGCCCTATTCACAGCATTCTTCAGTTCCTTGAACTTTATAAGGCAGATCGGTTGCTATTTCTGGCAGGCTATGAAGCCTCTCACAATTTCAGTTCCCTTTACATTCACAGGCTTCAGAAGATAAGAAATATTGTGTCCTTCGAACCGGAAAAAGTCAGTACCTGTTTCTCATGGAACAAATACTTGATTCCAATTTCTAGCCGTTTGGGACTCGCACCCCCAGACGTCACCTCGAGTCCTAGCAGCCAATGTATGGAGGTCTTTAGGACCAGGGAAAGACCGAGAGGAAGCAGGAGAATTGAACAGCTCCCACCTGCTCGGTTTGGATTGCCTTCAAAGTTTCATCTGCCGCTTAGCAGAGCAGCAGCAAGCGGCTCTTTCCTTCAGGTAGATGCCGGGTTCCTTCCTCCAAACATTCAGGAAATCTCTTGAGTGAGCGCTGGGATCTACAGACTTTGTAGGGAAGGAGGTGAGATTCCCCAACTCTCTGGAGGCGGGAATACGTTTTCTTTGGATCACAGAAGAATTGCTCGGAGAGACTATTCAATCTTTCCTCTCTGCTTCCCCTGAATGGACGAGTTTGCTCTGAAGTAGCTCTCTCACGCACACACACCCCGTGCAGTTATGCCGCAGATCACAAGCAGCACTCGGGGAGAAGGGCTTGTGTGAAAGCTGGCGGGCTGTTCTGTGTCTGTGCAATGAAGTGGCCTCTGCGGTCCAGCATGTTCGGCGTTGGCAGGTACAGCATCCCGAGACCTGTCACCAGGAATCTGGAGGATCTGGACTCAGTGCAAAGTATCCTACTGCACAGGTTAGTGTGAGGAGGCGGGGAGCTGGGGGCTCGCACACACCCCTTCCCACCCGGCACTCAGTTCAGACTGGTGGGAACTGGAGACGTGCTTTTTGAATCCCACAGAAAGGTGGTGGCAATTTTTGTTTTCCACTTCTTTCTAGCTGCTTCCTCTGGGACGGGAGCAACCGGGTTTGAAGTCCCCTCTGATTCCTGTACACCCGTCAGGCTCTCCTGTAATATCACTAATATGCAATAGTAAAGGGAACTTATCCAGCCCCAGCTCTCTACGCACTCTGGAAAGGTGGTGTATTGCCAAACTTCTTTTTAAAAAAAGCTAAGGACTCCTGCCTGACAGGACATCCTCAGCTACAGAGCAATAGGCTCCCGTTACAGAGAAAGATAAATAAAGAGATCATCTCTCGCTATGCCGGTTGCTTAGTTTACAGACCTTGCTCCTGTGCGTGACACGCTGTGGCTGTAACAGATACATGATACTTGCAAGAGGCAGCAGCGCAGGACAGCAACTCCTACCGATCTCACAAGGGAAAAAATTAAAACTGGAAGGCGCAGTTATTAACTTTCCGCTTTCTCCACGAGGGTGATTAGTGTAATTTTGTAATTCAGACAGGAAATTATAATGTGCTGGTTCCCCCCTTTTTCTGTTGTTCCGTCGAGCGTGGGGAAAGGTTTAATGTCTAGCACGAGAAACATACTCCATAAGAAACCCAAGCTTTCAAAGAGCTGTGCGATTCGGAGGTATCTGAGTAAAATGGATTGGATGGAGCGAGTATTGACCCGGGACTGTTTGTGTTGGGTAACCAAGAGGGTGGGAAGAATTTTTGTCTCCTTAAATGCTAAGACTAAACACGAGGGCTGGCTGATTTTATAGAAGAATTAATATTTATCTTGTTTAGCTCTCTGTTAGGAGTTGCCTGAAGTTGCCACTTTAAAAGTTGCCACCTAAAAAGGGAAGCAAGGCTCTCTTGATACATTTTGTACGAATACTATAACAATCTAAGCAATACCGTTGGAGGGGCTTCAGACAATACACAGGCTTACCTAATGGAAATGTTGCAGGGAAGGGAGACAAGAGGCATCACGTAAATGATCATCTTGAATGTTCTGCTTTTTAAAAAAGCACAACACTCTGCCAGATGGGGAAAGCGTCTGCTTCTTTTAAGTGACAGTGCAAGAGGCAGACTGAAAAGAAAGTACTTCCCCCCCACCCCCGCTCTCACCATCCGTAACATGCAATTTTCCACACTGTTTTCCCCCCAAAGAAGCACTCACAATGAGACCTTATCAAAGCGGCCGGTAAAGAAAGGACGCTAAGAGATTCTAAAGACAATTTCCCAGCACTAACTAGAAAAGGCTCATGACTAAACCACAAGTTACACTATCAAAATGCTTCTGTTGAATAGTATGTAATGAAAGCTCCTAAGTAGCCTGTGTGTCTAATCCAAGGTCTTTTTTCTCAAAATACGCTCTCTGCTAAATGGCTTTATCTGGTATTGCAAATGAAATGCGGCAATATTATGTCCGTGCCAGCTCCAAATAGACGCAGCTACTGAAAACTAATTATTAGCATAAGCGCTCTGTAGCCCAGCAGACAAATCTATGCAACTGAAAGTTTCAAATCGGTATCTACAGAATTGTAACTATGAAAATAGAGACTAATACTATGCTAGAAATAAGTAGACGGGGCGTTCTGAACTAGACCTGTGCCCTCATATCTCATTGTGAAACAACTTTTGTCTGAATTACACATAAATGCTCCCATGTGAGAGTGGGGACCCTGAAATCTGATGCAGTATGAATGCATTTATCAGTTATTGTAAAGCTGAGCAAGTGTTGTGAACTTTTTTAAAGCTACAGTGGCAAAATGCTGCCCACTAGTATTTCTTATTTTATTTTCCATGCACTGGAATAATATTTATACTTACTTTTGCATTTTGACTGACTGCAAAGAATCACTCTATTCTGTGTGCTTAACCTATTTGCCATACCTAAGTGATCCTAATAACTTAGGAATTTAACAAGCCCACCCACCAAGTTGTGGAAAAATCTGATTTCAGATTATTACTTTAAATTCTAATTGGCAATAGTTGTTGGTAATTATGGTGACCCAATAAAATACTCTCCCAAAGAAGTCACGTAAACAGATGTGGTCATCTTATTTCTTCCAATATTTTGTTGCTCTCACCACACTGAGGACACCAATGAGAGAGGAAATGGGAAGAGACAAAAAAAAGTGAAATCATTTACTTATTTCGTGTGTGGTATTTGCAAACCTGGAAGCTTTTTCTGTCACAAAGGTAGTCTTCAGTCTGGCTTTAGGTTATCTTAATTTAAATTCAATAATTTAAAATGAATGCAGTTTTTCCTATTAAATTCATTTAGCCTTGCAGTAAACTGTCTCCACACAATAATAGCAGCAAAATTGTGAACAAAAGGTTTTATGATGCTTGTTTGCTTTTATCTAGTATTGAAGAGTTGAAAAGCCAGTGCACACATCCCTCAAACAGCAAACAAAAGCTTTTATTGCTTGTTTTTAACCTTTCCTGTTTTGCTGAAGATGTTCCTTGAAGAAAGCAAATGTAGATTAAAAAGCTTGTCCTGCACTGAAATTGCCAGTGTAGTGAATCTTTAACAACAGAGGTGTGCTCTTTTTCCCCTTGCAACTTCATTTCAGTTTTTTGAGCAAAGCAAGCATTAACAAAAACAGTCTTAAACTAAACTGAAAATCACTTTCCTGCTCCACTTTGCTTTTCTGGTATTTATATCCTATTCCTTCTAGTTCTCCAGTCTACCCTAGAGTCATCCAGGAGAAAAACAAGTTGACCAGACCTGAATTTCTGATGTTAAATATAGCAAACTCTTTTATGTCTTCTCTGTTATCTTTAAAGAAACAAAACCTGTAACTTCAAATTCCTGTGGAAAATGGAGGAAAGGAAGAAGGCTTAAGGCCATTTAAAATGCTGTTAATCATTGGCAGTTAAGAAAGATGCACTCTGCTATAGTCCAAGCACAATCCTTGGGTCTGATAAACAGACCATATCAGAAACAATGTATGCTGACTATACTATGCAAAGGGGACCTAAAGCTGGTGCAAACAACCACCAGAAATCATTCTGGCTTGGTGGAATCTGTGTGTGGTGTAGAACCAGCAGCACAAAAGATCTATGCTATCCCTTCTCTTCTTCCCCCTTCCCTTTACAGCCTCTGACATTGGGACTGCGTCTAGACTGGCATGATTTTGCGCAAAAGCAGCTGCTTTTGCGCAAAAACTTGCCAGCTGTCTACACTGGCCGCTTGAATTTGCGCAAGAGCACTGACGTTCTAATGTAAGAAATCAGTGCTTCTTGTGCAAATACTTTGACGCTCCCGTTCGGGCAAAAGTCCTTTTGCGCAAAAGCTTTTGCGCAAAAGGGCCAGTGTAGGCAGCTCAGATTTGTTTTACGCAAAAAAGCCCCGATGGCTAAAATGGCGATCGGGGCTTTCTTGCGCAAAATCGCGTCTAGATTGGCCAGGGATGCTTTTGCGCAAAAGCATCCGTGCCAATCTAGACACGCTTTTGCGCAAATACTTTTAACGGAAAAACTTTTCTGTTAAAAGTATTTGCGCAAAATCATGCCAGTCTAGACGTAGCCTGGGAGTATAGATGGAGAGTAAAGGGCATGATGTTGTGAGGACCAGGATTCTAATAGGGTTGAAAAAAGAACTAGATAGATTCATGGAGGTTAGGTCCATCAATACTTATTAGCCAGAATGGGTAGGAATTGTGGCCCTAGCCTGTGTTTGGCAGGGGCTGGAAATAGATGACAGGAAAGGGATCAGTTGGTGATTACGTTTCTGTTCACTCCCTCTGGGGCATCTGGCATTAAGCACTGTCAGAAGACAGGATACTGGCCTAGCTGGACCTTTGGTCTGACCAAGTATGGCTGTTCTTATGGCATAGCTGAAAAAATTGCAGAGCTCTAGCTAATCCGAGCTACTGCAATGGCCCTTCAGGGCCATAGATAACAGGCACAATTTACTTACCAATTACTGTACTGGCCCCAACATACAGGCGGTGCAAAGGTGACATACATCTACCTTGCCTTCACTCTCTCTCCTGCATGAAGAGGAATTCAGTCACACCAAGACCCAGGCCTGTGTCTTGTCTATGCTAGCAAAGAACTCATGCTGGCATCCTTCTAGCAAATTGTTTAATCATGTTTCCCAGGAAGGTGGTAAAATTGAGTCTATCTCCACAACAAGTCTAGTCTGTGCTATAAGAGTGTGAGAGTGCTCCCATGATTACAAAAGCAAAGCAACCATTCTTTATCTCTCTGCCTCAAAAGAGAGCACATTTTCTGCAAATGCCAGACTTTCCACTGGAACAGCTAATTACCAATGAATAACAGTGGGGAAAATAATACTCAAAATCGATAGTTTAATTTTTCAATTTAGACAATAACTGTGTAAATGAAAATAAAAAGTAATGCATTAGCTAGTTGTCTAATAGAAGATAATTATCATATCAGTGACAATGACAGCCTGTGGCAGAACTTTTGCCATCTCTTTATTAATGTAAGAAGCATTGGAGAGAAGGCTCATTAAACTTTCCAGCTAATTATGTTAAATATAATGGATCTTCCATATGAATGTTTATTTCTAATCTGCTTTTAATGTTTCTGTTTGGGGAATGGTGGCAGGGTTTTCCCTTCTACAGAGATCTTGTGGAAAATTGTCTTTATTCAAATAACATCCTGCTGTGAGACACACAGTGTCTTTCAATGGTCAATTGTTTCCTCAGCAGCAAAACTCCTAAGTGTTCCAGAAAACATACTTGGGAGATTTGCCACTACCACTTTTGGCAGACCAATGTTCTATGGTGCTTTGATCCTTAATATCCCCATAAAACAAAAGTACGTGGATTTTCCCTCTTTTGGGGGGTAGAAGAGAGACTGTACTTGTCCCTTGTTGAACAACTGGAAACAATTAACCAATCCTTGAACCCAGTGAAATTTACCATAACAGGACCATCTGGCAGAGACCATCACTTCTTTAGAGACACTTTTGTGTGCTGTTCACTGCATTAAAGGCACTAACAAATATAAATGGAATTAAACAGGGAGGGATTGAATATCTCATTTACATTCCTTTTATTAAAATCCCTGATTCTTGTGTGATATTCTATTTAGAAAATTACCAGATACCGGTTAATTTTGAGAAGTTCATGTGTCTCCTGTTTATCCAAACTGTGTTTCACTTTGAGGAGGTAAATTGCTTGAGAAGTTGGGGCTTTTCTTTCCCTCCTGCTTCTCTGGAAGTAATAAAAGAAGGCAAATCAGAATATATCTTGCCTTTATGCCATGCCTTCAGATGACCAATTGCTAGTCTAAAATCAAGTCATAGGTCCGAACTTGTTTAAGAAGTGTCTACGATTAAGACTGGTATACTTTGAGTGAAATTTTTATGACCGCTACTAAAAGCACAATGTAAGCTTTTCCTTTCACCTCCTATCATGAAGCTGAACAGAACTGTCAGGGGTGTTTTTGTATGTGTGCTACTACACATTTTCTTAATTTTCTCTTATTTCTTCCCAAAGAAGAGCATATATCGTTCACTATATATGAATGGATTTATGACAAAACCCATGTGGTTGCATGCAGCAGATAACAGGCGTTTACTTTTAGGAGCAAAAGCACAAGTCTTACTTAGAGCTTACTTCAGAGAGACCACAAAATTCTAGTCTGAGATTCCTGAAACGGTTTCAGCTAAAAAGTGTTAGTTATGTAGCTAAGAAAGATATGTCCAAAATAGTCCTTTGTCTTTTAATTTGCTTGCAATCTTCTGTTCACTAGCTAACATTTTCTATGAGACAGTCTTAAGTATGTAAGTTTCACACTCAAATCTTACACCTACTGTATTGCAAGTTCCAACAGTGTAACATCTATACGTTCAGAACATAGATCAATTCCACAGTTTTAGAAATGTTTCAAGTATTTTCCCATCCCATTCTGAATACATTCTAACACCTTGTTGTTTGTTGACTGTAGCTACGCATCCAGCATAGGTTTTCACTGAACTGTTTACTGTGATACCCAGGTTCTTTTTTGAGTTGATAAAGCAAACTACCCAACAGTGTTCTATTTTTCGTCAATGTGCACTAGTCTTCATTTGCTGACACTAAATTTCACTATGGTGCTCTTTTAGCTCGCTGAGGTTCTTCACTCCTCTGTGGTTTAGACTAATTAAATAATTGTGTCATCTGTAAACTTGCTAACTCATCATTTAACCTTCTTTTCAGATCATTTAATAAATACATGAAATATCTGGGATGTCGTATAAAACTTTGAGGACTCTGCTGTTAACCTTTTTTGGCATAATTAAAACTGTCCATTATAATCCCATGTTTTCTGTCTTCAAGACAGTTGGTTTTTTTATATATGATCATTTGTTTCTTGCTTACTTAACTTCTTTAGAAGCCTCTTGTGCAGGACCCTGTCAAAGCTCTCTTGGAATTCTCAAACTATTAACTGGTTTTCCTTTATCCATTACTATATTGATATGCTCAGTGAATTTTAGAAAATTACTGAAACTCAGCCAGATAACATGTTAAGCTACAACTTGCCTTGCCTGCCCTGGAATTTCAACCATCAGGTAACATGTTTAAAACACACTTTCCCCCCTGCCAATTAAGTCCTCAAGCATTGTCTTGACAGGAATTTGAAGTTGTGATATTAACATGTTAACTTTCACATGCTAACTTTAGCACACGCTCAACTGTTCAGCTCAAAACCAAGGACTCTTCCCCCCTGCCCCCGGGCTTCAATTTAGCAAGTTAGAGACCTTAAATGTTAACAGAGCCTTGATTGAAAAATAACTATGAACTAGCCACAGCCTCTGGCAAAGGTGAAATGGCTTCTGTGGCAACTAATCAATAAGCTTTAATCATGTAGAATGTAGCCCTGCATGATGTTTACAACCATACCAGAAATAAGTCTGAGGGGCAGCCATGTTAGTCTGTATCTGCAAAAATGAGTCCTGTGGCACTTTAGAAACTAACAAATTTATTAGGGCATAAGCTTTCAGGGTAAAACTCACTTCATCAGATTAATTGGAGTGGAAATTATAAGAACAACAATAGAAGCTATTTGGCAAGTGCAGGACCAGTGTTAATGAGGCTAGCCAATCCAGGTGGATGTCTTATTTGCAGCATCTGATGTGACAAAAGGGGAAATTGCCTTTGAACATGTTAACCAGTTAAGCTCCTTCTTCAATCTTAAACTGATTTTATTGAATTTGAAAATGAACTCCAGTTCAGCTGTCTCCCTTTGTAATTGGATGTAAAAGTTTTTTGTAGAAGGATGGCACTTTATAAATCCAGGGAGGTTAAAGTGTTCCCCTACAGGTTTGTGTTACCCATGTGTTACAAACAATTCAAAACTGTAATGTAGATAGGGCTTTAAATTACATGATTAACTAATAAAATCTGAATTGAAAAGACTAAATTTCAGGATATTAACTTCTCCTTTTTCCGAATACTAGAACAAGACCTATAGTTTGGAAAAGGTTTAGAGTTCCTTGAGCTGGATCTGAAAAATGTTTAAGGTTTCTTTACAGGTCACATGAACTTCTTAAAGTGACACCCCCCCTTCTTTAAATAATTTAATATGAAGCAATTAGTAAAATTAAATCAGCTTTCCTGTAAACATTGGCTTCTGTTGTGTCAATCAAAAATTTAATTTTTTCCTTCTAGTAATAAATAAGCCATTTGTTAATATTTGAACTTGTGCTTGCTTTTGGGATGGCAGCTGTAAGGGGGAAATAAGCTCAGAAGTATGTGTTCAGTTTCCATCTTACTTTAGTTCAGTTCTGGGGCAGGCACTGGAGCCTGATAAATATAACATGAGTTGGAGTCTCAGAACACTTAGGTTCTGTTCTTGGCTCTGTCCGCAAGTTTTCTGGGTGATTTTAAGCAGGTCACTCTACCTCCCCATGTCTCCATTTCCCCAGTAAAGCAGGAATAACAATACTGAACCCCCTTGCACAGAGGTAGGAGAGCTATGGATGAAAAGCCCTGGATCAGAGCTAGGGTTTGTTCTTATGAAGTGAAATATGCATAAGCCCCTGAGTATTTCACTGCTGGTGCCAGGGTCTATCCCACATGTTTCTGCCTTCTCCCTCCAAGAGAAAGTGCAGTCCGATGAGAAGTGCAGGGCAGGGTGAGACATGGGTGGGGGGAGCGGTCTCCCCTCACCCCAAGCAACACACAGGGCCACTGGGGAAAGGCTCATCTCTGTCACCCCTCATGCTTGGGTCTCAACTGAGCACACAGCACCAGGCGGGAGCATTGCAGGTCTGAGGTCAGGCCTGCTACCTTGTAGGAATGTGCTATCAATAGCACTTTCTCATTTGTATGATCATGAGGAAATGCTCCTGTAGGAAACTGCTACCAGAAGTAGCACAATCCTACAGGGAGCAGTTCCAGTGTATTGAACTGCTCCCTGTAGGAATGTGCTACAAGTGGCAGTTTCTGATTTGCAGGAGTAAGGAACTGCTCCTAAAAGAAACTGCTACTGGAAGTAGCACGGTCCTACAGGGAGCAGTTACATAGTCTACAGTGTAAGAAACTGCTACTGTAAAACACTAATACCAGATCTAGCAAATTTCTATAGGCCCAATGATTGTTGTCATGTTTCAGGCTTTTCTCCCAGTGCTCCAGTTGAGGATTAATCAGCATGGAGTACAGCACACAACTTACTTCTTGTGTCTTGCTTACAACACTGAGGGTTGCTTTTTTTGCAGGAGTTTTACACGGTTGACTGGTATTTAGCTTGTGGTCCAAAGCACTTACAAACCCCTCCCAACGTGTTCTCATTTGCGGCCTTTATAAGTGCACTCTCCAAGCAGAGGTGACTGGTGAGGGGGGGGGACCTGGAGTGCCGGGCAAGAACTGGGGTAACCCCCGCACCTGTTCCACCCCTCTCCTGCTCTACCCTTGCCCTGCCTTATTCCCCCCACATACCAGTAGGATCAGGGGAAGTGCAGCAAGGCAGTCCTTGCTCTCTTCGGTCCCCTGGCTGCATCACTCTGATTCTGCCCACACATTTTGGGGGTTTGTTACCACGTGCCCCTCCCCATGTCTCACCCCTGCCTCAAAGCCATTATCTAAAGCAGTGATAAAGAT
The DNA here is from genome assembly GCA_032595735.1 of Pelochelys cantorii. Lineage (NCBI taxonomy): Eukaryota > Metazoa > Chordata > Testudines > Trionychidae > Pelochelys > Pelochelys cantorii. The sequence continues at coordinate 97,104,792 of CM064331.1, read as the reverse complement.
TTTGAACAAAAATTATCTAGAACTGATCCCTGCAAGACACTACTCATTATGCCCTTCCAGCATTACTGTAAACTCCTGATAACTACACCCTGGGCACCATTTTCCAAACAGTTTGGCTCCCACCTTACTGTAGCTCCACTTAGGTTAAATGAGTATCACAAACTTTCCTAAAGCCATGATAGACCATGTCAGCCACTTCTCCCTCCTCCCCATTCACAAGGTGTGTTACCTTGTCAAAGCTCTCAGGTCGGTTGGATGTGACTGCTTATTTATTTGCTCTGTCGTCTTTCCAGGTACACAAATGAACATCCTTATTTCCGTTTTTATAGCATGGCCGTGCAATTGCCTTTTTCCAGTCTTCTGTAACCTCTGCCATCTTCCATGGTTTTTCAAAGAGAATAGCTAATGGCTCAGCTAATGGCCATCTCTCTGAGTATTCTAGGATGCATTTCATCTGACCATGATGACTTGAAGACATCTAATTTATTTCAGTACTGTAATTCTTAACTTGTTCTTTTCCTATTTTTGCCTTTAATCCTATCTCCTTTTCACTGGCATTCACTATGTTAATTGTCCAAACACCACCAACCTTATTGGTGAAACCAAAACAAAAAATTCATTAAGCATTTCTGCCATTGTCACATTTGCTGTTATTGTTTCCATTCTCGGTGAATGGGCCTACCCTGTTCTTTGCTATACAATGTTTTCTTGTTACCCTTGATGTCACTAAATAGATTGAGCATGTTTTCTGCATGGTCTTTCTAACTTTGTGCCTACATGTTTGTGTAATTTATTTATATTCATCCTTTGTATCCATCATTTGACCTAGTTTACACCTTTTGTTGGACTCCTTCTTGGTTTTTAGATCATTGAGGACAGCTAGGGTTGTCTCTTGCCATACTTCCAGTCTTTTCTACCCAGTGGGAAAAACTGCCAGCTGTCTTCAATTGTTTTTCACCTCGGACTTGCTTCCCATGGGACCTTGCCTACCATCTGCACAAGGTTGCTAAAGTCTGCTCTCTTTAAATCCATTGTCTTTATGTTGGTGTTTTCCCTCCTCCCATTCCTTAGAATCATTTCATGATCATTTAACTCACGTGCCTTCCTCTTTTGCGTTCTCAACCAGTTTGTCAAAACCACATCTAAAACAGCTTCCCCCCAGGAGCTTTCTCTACTTTCTGAAATAGAATAGTGTCTCCAATGCATTCCAAGAACATTTTGGATAATCTGTGTCCTGCTGTGTTACTTCCCCACCAGATGTCTGATAGTTGAACTCCTCCCATTACCATGATAACATAAGGCTATTTGCTGGTTTGTCCCAATTTAGTTATAAATTTCTGTTTCATGTACCTAGCATATCTTTTTTGAGATGAGACGACCGCATCTGCATGCAGCGCTCAAGATGTGAGTACACCCACATGTGGCTAACGAAGGGGTTGGCCTGACCTAGGGGAGCAGACTTTAAAAAGCCAGAGGCAGAGCGACCAGGGGAGTGAAGCGGACAGGGGGCTGCAGACAGGGGAGTCCTAATATGGTTAGGAAGACCTGTAACATCTGTGCCGGCAATGCTTCTTTCTCCTACTCCTGCGTCTGTAGCCAGACAGAGCACCTGACCATGGATGTCTCTAGCCAGATCCTGGTGAGGTTTTGCAGGGACTGTGGTTTGCAATTCCCACTTACTGAAATCCAGGCTGGGGGGGACCATCCAATGTGAAAGGTGCCTGCTGGTGGAATCTCTCAGGAAGCAAGTGGGAGACCTACAGGAGGAAGTAGTTAGGCTGAGGAGCATCCAAATCCATGAGGAATTCCTGGACAGCTGAGGCTGAGGAAGCTACCCCACGACAAAAGACAGATGACACACTGCTGGTGGAGGAGGAGATGGCTCAGGGGGAACACTGGCAGCTGGTCACTTCTGGCAGCAGGCAGTGCTCCAACCCTGCTGCCAACCCTCCCACCATGGTACTGGGGAACGGTTACACTGTTCTGGATACAGGGGATAAGGAATCACCCCCTACAGTACAAGAGGTGAGGCCTTGTACCCCTAAAGCTGGGAGGTCTGCTGCCACCACTGTAAGGAGGAAATGTAGGGTAGTGGTGGTCGGAGAGTCTCTTTTGAGGGAGACGGAAGTGCCCATCTGTCACCCTGACATGTCATCTTGGGAGGTGCTCCTGCCAGGGGCCCATATCCGAGACGTCACGGAGGCATTGTCGAGGATTATCCGGCCCTCTGAGTACTACCTCATGCTACTCATCCATGTGGGAATAAATGATACTGCAAGGTGTGACCTTGAGCAGATCAAGAGTGGCTCTGGGAGTACAGGTGAAGGCGTTTGGAGCACAGGTGTTATTCTCTTCAGTCCTTCCTGTCAAAGGTAGGGGCCCAGGAAGAGACAGGTGCATCCTGGAGGTAAATGCCTGGCTGTGAAGATGGTGTTGCCAGGAGGCCTTTGGCTTCCTCAACTACCAGATGCTATTTCAAGAAAGACTGCTAAGCAGGGATGGGGTTCACCTTTTGAGGAAGGGGAAGATCATATTTGGATGCAGACTGGCTAGCCTAGTGAGGAGGGCTTTAAACTAGGTTAGACAGGGGCAGATGACCAAAGCCCAAAGGTAAGTGATGAACATGGAGACCTGGGAGATGGGTTGGAAATGGGAAGGAGCGTGGGCTATAATAGCAGAGAAAAAGGAGGGACAAGGCAGAACTGGGAGGCAAAATCAAATCAGTACCTTAGATGCCTATATACAATTGCAAGAAGTATGAGTAATAAGCAAGAAGAATTTGAAGTGATGATAAACAAACACAACTATGATACAGTTGGTATCACAGAGACTTGGGGGGATAATACACAATTGGTATAGAAGGGTACAGCTTGCTCAGGAAGGATAAGCGGGGAAAACAGAGGAGGTGTTGCCTTATGTATTAAAAATGTATACACTTGGACTGAGGTGGAGATGGACGTAGGAGACAGACTTGTTAACAGTCCCTGGGTTAGGTTAAAAGGGGTAAAAAACAAGGGTGATGTCATGCTAGGGATCTACTATAGGCCACCTATCCAGGCAGAAGAGGTGGATGAGGCTTTTATTAAACAACTAACAAAATCATCCAAAGGGCAGGATCTGGTGGTGATGGGGGACTACAACTATCCAGACATATCATCGAATCATAGAATACCAGAACTGGAAGGGACCTTGAGAGGTCATCGAGTCCAGTCCCCTGCCTTCATGGCAGGACCAAGCAGTGTCTAGACCATCCCTGATAGATGTGTTTCCAACCTGCTCTTAAATATCTCCAGTGATGGAGACTCCACAATCTCCCTAGGCAATTTATTCCAGTGTTTAACAACTCTGACAGGCAGGAAGCTTTTCCTAATGTCCAACCTAAACCTCCCTTGCTGCAGTTTAAGCCCATTGCTGCTTGTCCTATCATCAGAGGCCAAGGAGAACAATTTTTCTCCCTCTTCCTTGTGACACCCTTTTAGATACTTGAAAGCCTCTATCATGTCCCCTCTCAATCATCTCCTTTCCAAATGAAACAAGGCCAATTTTTTCAGTCTTCCCTGATAGCTCATGTTCTCTAGACCTGTAATCATTCTTGTTGTTCTTTTCTGGACCTTCTCCCAGTTTCTCCACATCTTTCTTGAAATGTGGTGCCCAGAAGTGGACACAACACTCCAATTGAGGCCTAATCAGCACAGAGTAGAGTGGAAGAATGACTTCTTGTGTCTTGCTCACCACACTCTTGTTAACGCATTCCAGAATCATGTTTGCTGCCTTTTTTTGCAACAGTGCCACAGTGTTGACTCATATTTAGCTTGTGGTCCACTATGACCCCTAGATCCCTTTCTGTGGTACTCTTCCCTAGACAGTCGCTTCCCATTCCATTCAGTGTATATATTCCCTCTAAGGGCACATATATAGTACAAGAACTCAGGAGACTGCTGCACTTGCAAATGTGAATTTTGGACATATAACATTTAGGGCTCATCTAGACTACGCGGAAGATTCGAAAGAGGATATGCAAATTCCGTGGAAATGTGCATGTCTTCTTCCGATCTCATCAGAGCTTTCAAAAGTGAAAGTAGCCGGGACTCAGCTTTTTCGGCACCCCCCCCCCCCTTTTTGAAAAGCCGTGTAAACCTCATTTTTTTTGAGGAAGAGTGGCTTTTCAAAAAAGGGGAAGGGTTGCCGAAAAAGCTGCATCCCAACTAATTTCACTTTCGAGAGCTCTGCTTTTGAAAGTGAGATCGGAAGAAGATGTGCATATCCCCTTTCGAATCTTCTGCGTAGTCTAGACTTAGCCTTAGTTTCATAAAATGTACGTCCAATTGTGTTTTTGTGTGTGATGTAGTTCTTAAAATTCCTAATGTGCTGCTGCAGCATCTGCATCTTGACATAGACAATGAGTATTATGTACAATCAGTTTCACACATGGACACTATGATAGAGATGGGGTTTTTTTAGAATAAAAATGTTGTTATTGTTATAAGACGTACATGCAGGAACATTTTATTTTTCAGTTCAACAGTTTTGGAACAGCAAACATCTGCACATACTTACAGATAGTTTAAGAAGCCTCAGATGGGTAGCCATATTAGTCTGTATTGAAGTATAGTGCAACATTACACTTCTGTCTCATTTATATAATCAGAAGTTGTCTTTGCAGAAAACTTTTCACAAAATCAATGTAAAATGTAAATTTCAATTAAATAGGACTATGCACGCTTGCTGCATATGTTCTGTTTATTCTCATCCCTCAGGTCTTCTTCAGTCATTCCCTTTGTAATGCAGGGCACATGTGCCCATCTTTTGGGTTAAGGCAATGAACCTCGTGCACAGGGGATAGATGCAGCCCCCGGCTTGCCTGGAGCCTGGCCCCAAGTTTCATCTCTTCCCCCCACAGCTTTGGAGAGACTATGCTGGCACTCCATACCCTATTCTATGTCCCAAATAGATCCTGAATCTCCACCACCCCTCCCCCTGACAGTCCACCGCTGGGCTAGAGCCTACAAAATATTCACAAACTATGGGTGTGGGCGTGCCTTTCTCATCTTTGGGTAAAAAAGGTGCCACATTACTGTACAGACTAATATGGCTACCCGTCTAAGACTTTTTAACTTTAAGTATGTGCAGCTGTTTGCTGTTCCAAAACTGTTGAAATGAAAAATTAAATGTTCCTGGATGTACATCTTATAACAATAACATGTTTATGTTTTTTTTTAAACCACCTCTATCATTGTGTTCATGTGTGAAACTGATTCTTCCTTCCTCAGTGGAGTACTTTACATTACTTCTGATTGAATTTCATCCTCTTTAGCTCTAATAATTTGCTACGTTTGGGTTCAGGAATTTGGGTTTAGAACTGACCCTAAGGTAAATTGAGTGTAAGGCCCCTGCTTTACCATCTGTGCTCCCAGCCACCAGCAACCTCTGTGCTTGGGCTCTCTGGTCCAGCAACATATGACAGTCCCAGACCTGAGGTTCAATGTGAACTTTGATTTTTTTTTAATTTTTTTTTTTTAGATAACTTGATTGTTACTAGTTTTGGAAATAGCACATAATACTCATTGTCTGTCAAGAAGCAGATGCTGCTGCAGCACATAAGGAATGATAAGAACTACATCACACACAAACACAATAGCACGTACATTTTTTTGAAACTAAATTTTAAATGTCAGAATTCACATTTGCAATTGCAGCAGTCTAAGTTCTTCTGCCTACTCATGTGCCCTTAAAGGGGCTATATACACTGAACGCTTAACAGTATTTAAACATCTTTTAAAAAAAAACCCAAAGCAACCTGATTTTGAAAATATAAACTTCAAAAAGGCTAAGTCCTAGGAATACGAAGAGAATGCAGGAAGAAGCCCATCACCAAGAATGGAGGCTATCCTATTCATTGCACCCAATATAGCATATATGATTAAGTGTCCACAGATGCAAGGAGCTCCTGGCCCTCAGGGACCTTGTATGAACTTTGGAGACCATGGTAGCTGAATTGGAGGAGCTAAGGAAGGCAGAGAGGTTCACAAATGCGCGTTTCCAGGACACAAACACACAGAAGTATTTATTTAATTTTAAAATCTTTATTATTATAAGCTGATGTATACACCCAAACAGTTTGCTTTTTGTTCCAAGATGTTTTCAAAAACAAGTATTTCACCTTCTGTATAGATACAGAGCCATACTTTTCTTTCCTCTCCTCATATGATAGCCCAAGTTTGGCTGGTGGTTGGTTTCAAGTGGAGTGCCCCAAGGATCCATTCTAGGACTGGTTTCATTCCACATCTTTATTAATGACTTGGATATGGGGATGGATTGCACGTTTGCGGATGACACTAAGCTAGGGGGAGAGGTAGATAGGTTGGAGGGCAGGGATAGGGTCCAGAGTGACGTAGACAAATTGGAGGATTGGTCCAAAAGAAATCTGAGGAGGTTCAACAAGGACAGGTTCAGAGTCCTGCCATTGGGACAGAAGAATCCCAAGCACTGTTACAGGCTGGGGACAGACTGGATAAGTAGCAGTTCAGCAGAAAAGGACACGGGGATTACAGTGGATGAGAAGCTGGATATGAGTCAACAGTGTGCCCTTGTACCCAAGAAGGCTAATGACATATTAGGGTGTATTAGAAGGAGCATTTCAAGCAGATCTAGAGAAGTGATTATTCCCCTTTATTTGGCACAGGTGAGGCCACATCTGGAGTATTGTGTCTAGTTCTGGGCCCCTCACTACAGAAAGGATGTGGACGCATTGGAGAGGGTCCAGCAGAGGCCAACCAAAATGATTAGGGGGCTGGAGCACATGACCTACGAGGAGCAGCAGAGGGATTTGGGCTTGTTTAGTTTTCAGAAGAGAAGAGTGAGGAAGGATTTGATAGCAACCTTCAATTTCCTGAAGGGAAGTTCCAAAGAGGATGGAGAGAGGCTGTTCTCAGTAGTGACAGATGGCAGAACAAGGAGCAATGGTCTCAAATTACAGTGGGGGAGGTCTAGGTTGTATATTAGGAAAAACTATTTCCTTAGGAGGGTGGTGAGGTCCTGGAATGGGTTACCTAGGGAGGTGGTGGAATCTCCATTCCTAGAGGTTTTTAAGTCCCAGCTTGACAAAGCCCTGGCTGGGATGATTTAGTTGGGGTTGGTCCTGCTTTGGACAGGGAGCTGTTCTCAATGACTCCTGAGGTCTCTTCCAGCCCTATGATTCTATGATTACTTGGGACACCTCCCAGAGGTGTTCAAATAGCTATATATTAGGGATGTAAACACTGACTAAAGTGTAAGCATGTGACTGTTAGAAATCCTACCAGTTACATAGCTACATGCACTGCAGGTTATGCAGCTTTAACTGCAGAGCCCGCAGCATGTCTGGCTGCCCTGGAGCAGGGTCAGGAGCTGCAAGCACACTGGGAGCACCCTATAAGTGTTCACCGATTCCTAACTACGGGCCCTGCACCTGATGCTAGGTGCACTGCAGTCTGAGCTTTATACTACTGAGCATGCAGCACAGGATCCAGCCCATGAAGCTCAGCGTCCTCTGCCCACTGCAGCAGGACAAGACATGCTGGTGCTCCAGCCAGATGGGAAAGAGGGGGCAACAAGCCTCTGAGCAGCTCCCCCACATGGCTAGAGTGCTGTTGCCCTGTTGCAGGGGACAGGAGGGAGTCCAGAGCATCCCAGGCTGTAGGTTCTCCATCCCTGCCTTAAAAGGGACCTTATTATTCAATTAGGCAGCTTCAGTATTTTGGATGCCATACTTTTCCTAGACTTTTTCCTAGAATTGGCCTGATAATTAGTGACCTGGGTGTAGGTAGGCAAGGGATCATTAGCATCTGGAGCAGGGCTTTCCCATCAGGCAGTGCTTCCCTGCTTTCTGTGTCAAAGAGTTCAGTGTGTTTCTGGTGTTGGACTTTCTGTTCTCCATTCTGTATATGAATGGAGTGATGCGCATGAGACTAGGGAAGCTTTCAGGGGAGTTAGGTGTGTCTTCTCCCTTGTCTGTTGATCCACTTTGGTTCAAGCAGAGACTGAGCAGGGGCAGTGGGAAGGTTTTTCATTTGATCGACTTTGGTTCAAGCAGACACTGGGGGGGGGGGGACAGTGGGAAGGTTTTTCATGAGTCTGCATGGCTGGATATTATGCCCTCAAGAATGCAGTGCTATAATAATACAAATAAAAGGTAGCAAGTGCTATAAGAGAATCACAGAAAGAATTGCTATTGACTTAAGTGTTTTTGAGCAGTAGCTATTAAAACAAAAACAAGTGGTACAGTGACATACATTGCACAGAGTAATTAAAGTAACAGAAATAACATTTGCAAGGAGCAAAACTACAATTAAAATGGATTACAGTGAGGGGAGTGCAATTCAGTGATTCACAGGAAGCAGACAACACAAATGTGTGAAATGTTATGAGACTCCATGTCCTTTCTTTAACCCGCCTTTCCCATTATTAACCCCTTTTAGAATGTACTGGGCAAAAACTTCTACATGGGAAGGGAGAAGGGTGTAGCATCACTAGCAGCTGCGGTCAAAATCGGCTCCTAGTAGCAGTTTGAGAGACACACGCCATCAGTTTTTGCTTTCATCCGGCTTTTGCTACCCACCCTTGTATGGTTGCAGCAGGGGAAGCTAATCCTGATAGATGGGGGGGGTCACTGTGAATTGTGGCCATAAGACAAATATATGAATTGTTATGAGACTTCATGTATTAACTGATTAGAGATTTTTAAATCCTCAAAAGGTTACACGCTCCCTCACAGGTGCATGTGGGGTGCTTACAGCATTTTGCCCCATGTACTGTAGCAGTGCAGGGTGGGAGGGGCTGGCACGGAGAGAGAAGGCAATTAGAGCAGCTGTACCTTGAAGAGCAAACAGGAAGCTGCGCTGTGTTCAGACGCGCGTCTCTCTGAGAAGGGAAATAAAAACCTCTCTCTGCCCCCCTTTGTGCTCCCCAGTCTTGCACCCTGGGCAAGGGGCTCACCCCCTGGGTAACAGTTCCCCCCCCCTCCTTGCCCCTCCGTGTGTGGGGGCTGGCACTGTCTCTCCCCAGCTCCAACCCCCCCCCCCCGCCTGATTTTTTTCCCTTCTAGCCTCACCAGACAATTGACCCACCCCCAGGCTGGTAAATTACTGCCCCCTGCACACACCCTGTTGTGCCCCCCCCCCGCGATTTGCCCCGAGCCCCTCTTCAGTGATGATGTTAAGAGCCGGGAGCAGCGTGCGAAGCCACGTAAGGGCTCCTCCCCCCCCCAGCACCGAATCTAACCCTGCCTGCAGCCGCTTCAGCCCCTGCCCAGTCAGTTTTCATCCCCCCCCCCCTTCAAAAGAAGCAAACGCTTATGGATGCAACGGGCAGAGCGGCGGGCAGTGGCCGCGCCAGAGCGACTGAGCATGCGCGCTGCCCTCCCATTCTTCCTGAGTAGCAGCTTTCAGCAGGGCGGGGGCCGCAGGCCGGGCTCCCGTGCCTGGGAGGGGGGGGCGAGGAGGAGTCCGCCCCCGGTCGCTGCCGGTCACACCCAGCTGTAATCTCTGGCCCGACAGGGGCTTCTCCCGTCTCCATGGCACCCGGCCGGCGGCACCAATCGGAAGGCGGAGCGGGCGCCACGTGGGTGGGTATCATGGCGGCGCGGGGCCGCTGGGCTGCGGGCTGGTGAGGTGCGCGGAAGAGCCACGGTCGCTCGAGATGCCCCGGGAGCCGGCGCCGCGGCGGCAGGAAGAGGCTGCGGGCGGCGGCAGCGAGAGCGGCTCCTGTTCTGCTTCCTTCTCCGGGGGCTCTGAGTAAGAGCGGGAGCCCTCTCCCCCCTCTCCCCCGGCGGGCCTGGGGCAGGGAGCCACCGTGTTCTCCGGCCCTCGCTAGCGGGAGGGAGAGACTCAGCTCTGGCCTGGGGCTCCGTAACTCTGCGTTTAGTCGCTGCAGCAGCCTTCGCACCCAGCCTGTCCGGCTTCCAGGGCACCAGCGGGGAGAGAGTGCGGCGTCCCGAGGCTTCTCCTCCCCGTTAGGAGAGCGGGGATTTCATCCTCCTCCCCCCTTCCACTCTTCAGCTGTGAGAACTTGAGCAAACAGCTTCGCTCTCCGTGCTCCTGCTTTCCCCCGTAGGGAAGGGCTGAGAGGTGCACTCTGCACTGGTGTCATGTCAGAAAGTGCTTTGAGATTCTCGAGTGGAAGGTACTGTGAAGGGGAAATGCTCTACTGCAGTTTCAGCCCTTATAGTGGAGTCAGTATAGACAGGTGTGGTTTAGGGATGTTAGTGTGTTCCTCTTTACATGATGAACCATTAAGCCTGAGCTCCTCAGTTAATCCAGACTGTTACATGCTGCCTCTGTATCAGAGGCAGCAAGAAAGGGAGAGGCAGGAGCTGGTGCCTATGGAAAGCCTGCTTTTAAGCCGTCTCCCCGTAAGTGCCAGCTCCCGCGGAGCTGCCTGCCCCATGCCCCGCTGCCTCACACAGGAGGGCGGGTGGGAGCTGGCTCTGAAGCTGGCTTCCCATGCATATCTGCTCCCTCTGAACTGACTCTGTCCTCCCCCCACCCTCCATGCTGTGTATGTGCCATGTATTAGGCATTTCTGCAGATTGTGACAGCTGGGATCTGAAAAGTATGGCCAAGATTATTGGACATGGTTTCCTGAAATGTAGGGTCTTAACTCCAGATTTAGATACCTAGATAAGTGTAGTCATTTGCTTCTAGCAACATCTATTTGAGATGGCTACAGCTTTGTTACTTTTAGAGTTACACAGTAGTACCTTCCCCTAGGTAAAACAAAAAACACACAGATTTCCTCACTGCTTTGGTCCCAAGTTCTGGGCAGAAAACTTTTTTTTTATGTCCAAAACATTGTTCATTTTGTGTTGGTTGTAGGCTAATCTACACTTAAAATGTAGGTCAATGTAACTGCATCATAGGTATGTGAAAAATATACCAACCTATACTGTAGATGGCAGCTACACTGAAAAAAAAAAAAATTATTTGGATTTAGCCGCTCTTGTTTGATGTAAACTGTGGCCCGGTCTACACTACAGGATTAGAACAATTTAAACTGCTTTGGATCAACCTAGATGTGAAAGTATCTTTACTTAAATTTGGCTCCTGGTGACATAAGTACTGCTTTCTTGCCAATTTAGTAACATCATCTTCACAAGTGCAGTCATAGACAATGTAATTATGTCAGTGCAATGTTGGTGTAGACCAGGCCTGGGCAAAATATGGGCCATGGGCTGGATCCATCCTGCCAAGCCATCCGATCTGGCCCGTGGAGATGGGGGAGCCCCAGGCAGGCTCTGCTGCTTGTCCTGCCACACCACAAACTGCTCAAACGCTGCTGCAGGGTTCCATTTCCCTTTAAAACTGTAATCCCAGAGTGGAGGGAGGAAGCTTCAGGTACTGCCCCCACCCCTAGTACAATCCCATTGGCCGGTTTCTGGGAGCAGCCTGTTTGAATAACAGGCAGCCATGAAGCACCACGCCCTCTCCCCTCTGGCTCAGTTATTCACACAGGCACATGGCTGGGCAGGCAGACTGACTGAGAGATATTTTAAGCTCTGCAAGCCTTTAGCTCTGCAGGTAGTCAGGCTTGGTTTGGCTGCTGGCTGGTAAGTCTCCTGGCTAGAGCCTTCCTCTGGCACCCCAGACCCGCCCTTCCTCAACCCTCTCCCCTCCTCCACCCATACCCCCTCCCAGATCTGGCACCCCAATCTCCTGCCCCAGATCACAGTCCCCTCCTTCCCTAGGTTACATCCCAAAACCCTGCACCCCAGTCCTCTGCCCTATGTCACAACCGCTTCCTTCACCCAGACTTTCACCCAAACTCTGTTCTCCCTCCTGCACCCCAGTCCCTTACCCCAAGCTCCCTTCTGCACCCAACCTCCGTCCCAGATCCACAACTCCTCCATTAATATCATGGAAGAGGGTGACCCTTGACCACTTTCCAAAATCTTGGAATCCCCTCCCCCCCGACCCCCCCAAAAAATTATTGCCCACCTCTGGTGTAGACACTTTGTGGTTTACATTGAGTATTACTGGTTTTGAGGAACTGCCCCATACTGACAATACAGTCAATACAAGTGCTTCTAGTGAGAATGCACACCACAAGTACAAGGAGCCGAGTGAGAGCACACACATAGTGACTGCGGTGGTTGTATGCTGATGTAAGTTAGGTCTACATAATTTAATAGTGTAGACTAGAGATGTGAAAGTTTAACCAGTAAGCCTCATCATTAATGATGATGACCATTTTGTAACTAAGGGTACATTAAGCTTAAAATGCTGCATCAGCACAGTTGTGGTCCTTTAATGAAAGTGCTCTAAGCCAATGGGAGCAAGCTTCTCCAATTGATCATAGTTGAACTATGGCTGCAGAGCATGGGAGCCAGATCTCATGGTTCAGTGGCAATCAGTCTGGAAGCACTGAGAGCTGCTTTTTTTTCTTTTTTTCTTTTTTTAAACCTGGAGTTCGTGGGGCTTCCAGGCTCCCTGCTGCAGAGCAGTGCTCCCCACCTCTTAGCATAGAACCTAGAAACCCTGGGATGCTTGTCTTCCCAGCAGCTCACCATCACTGCTTGGTTCATCAAAACACTGGCATAGAACCAAGCTGTGTTTTGATGAAACCCTGCCTGTTTGATAAGAAGTTTGTCAGAACAACACTGTCATTTTCTGCCAAAAATGTGTTTCATCAGAAAATTCTGTAGCAGCTGTAGTTGCCATTAGGGATGTGAACGAGTAGTCGACTAGATGATTAACCTAGGCTTATCGGTTAATCTAATTGACTATGTGTATTTCCCCCTCCGCCTTGCTGCCTCTGTATCCCCACTTCCCCCCAGCATTGGCCCTGTGGTGCCGCCTACCCCTCTTCCCCCCATGCTATTATCTCTATTAGAGGCAGCAGCGTGGGGGGGCAATCGGGAAGCCCCTATCCATGCGGGGGGGGGCAGAGTTCTCTACAGACAGAAGCTGCTCTGCATCCTGCGGGGCAGCCTCTGCCCATGGCAAACTTGGGCCTGCCATTAACAGAGGCTGGTCCCCAGCAGCAGCCCCTGTTTGCGGGGGGGAGGAGGGTCACCATGGACAGAGGCTGCTTCATGGCAGTCTCCCCCACTCCCTCCTCCCCAGCAGCCTTTGTCCATGGGGTGCTGTCACCCTGCACTGCTGTCTCTGTATCAGAGGTAGCAGCGCAGGGTGGCAGGCAGCTATCCTTCAAGGGGAGCTGTTTTTTAAACTGGTTTCCCTGGTGGACAGCCTCCCGCCTGGCACCTCATGCTGCTCCCAACCCTGGGGACTATAGAATAGTTGGCTAACTGCTGAGAATTCATGTGGTTAGTTGACTATTTTATTACCCACTATCTAACATCCTTAGTTACCGTATTTTGATTGTGATTCCTATGAACTAAAAATGTATGGGACTTCCCCCTTTTCCCCATTTGTTGCTGTTGTGGTTCAAATTCTGTTAAAACCTTAATCTATTAGTACAGATTTTTTTTTATTTAGAAATAATACTTGTGTGGTTATACTATTCTTGGAAATATTTCTATAATAGTTCTAGTTTTAATTTCAACAGAGGGAAGCGAGAACTAGTGAAGATAAATTTAGATGTGGCGCAGTTTCATGTACTAATTAAAGATGCTAAATTTAGATCAACTAATTGAATAGTCGATGTTGTTTGCATCAACTATTCGATTAGTCAATAAGGGGCGCCTCCGCCTTTGAAATGTAGCAAGAGCCCTGCCGGCTCTTGCTACATTTCAAAGGTGGAAGCGCTGAGGGGAGCATGGCCAGTGGGGGACTCAAGTAGTTCCCTGCTGTCCCTGTGCTCCCAGCAGAGCTTTGCTTTTGAAATGTACAAGAGCCCTCATAGGGCTCTTGTACATTTCAAAAGCAGGGAGCATGGGGCCAGTGGGGGACTGTTTGAGTCCCCAGCTCCCTCCAGGCTCCCTGCAGTGCTTCTGCTTTTAAAATATAGCTCTGCTCTTGCTACATTTCAAAGGTGAAGCACCGCCAGTTTCCCTCTGCATCTTCTCCCCACGGAGAGAGTGCTGGGGGGAAGCAGCTTTTAAGCTGGCTCCCTCTAACTCTGGATCCTGCTCCCCCTCCTTGCTGCCTCTCTCTGATAAAGGTGGGGGGAAGCAACTAATTGAGTCACTAGTCAACTATACGATAAGCATTTGTTTATCAGATAGTCGACTAGTCAACTAGTTGCTTACATCCCTAGTACTAATGGTTGGTGGTTGAAGTACTTAACTGTGTGATATAGATCATTTATGTTCTTAATTTGTAACTTTTGTAATATGACAGCTGTTAAGAATAGTTTGTCTGCCTCTTGCTTCAGAAGTTTTCTGTTTGGCTGTAAGATCAGAGCACAAATTATACATCCTTCCATTTAGTACATTTTTATTCACATTTTTACCCAGAAAATGCACAGATGTTTTTTGTAGCTGACTCTGAAAGCACAGCAATGCTACCTGAATGTAACTCATAGGTTTCAAATGGTAAATTTGTATAAAAACTAGGATCATGCCCTCACCAGTATAGTCTCCCAGCTACTTCAGTGTCCAAAATCCCTACTAGTGAACCAAGGTCATGCCTTCGTCTCAAAGAATTTTGTATCTTGCAGCCATATGGTGTTGAGGGGAAGGAGGAATGACTTCTGATGTTCAACTTTAGTTTCTTTCAAACATTTACCCAGGAAAGAAGAGCCTTAGTGGATGGTTGAGGCTGTAGTGTGGCCGCACCATCTTGCAGATCCATGGGGAAAGAAACTCCCAGGCCTGCACAGATTTGATCCCTTTTTGCTGCTGCTCTGCTTGCTTCTCCCTCCCAAGCTACAGTGCTCTTGTGGAAGCTGGAGGATGGATAATGGGGAGGAGGCTGGGAGGGATTTGAAGGCTCACTTTTTTTCCCCCACAGCATGAACTTACATACATATGTTTGACTGCAGATGGAGAATGCTGTACAGTATGATTCTTCCCACCACTAAGCTACTTATTATTTATATTTTCTTACTAATTAGGAATCCAGGTATGAGCCAGAACTCCTGGTAGGGTGTAGGTGGTAGATGCTGTACAAACACAGACAAAATGTATTTCCTGCTTCCAAGATATTACCAACTAAGTAATCAAAACTGTGGATCTTCCTTAGAAGAGCTCTCATGGGGTCCCAGGAAGGAAAATCATACCATGGAATTCCTTCATAAATGTATCACAAATCTGTCTATTTGTAGTCACCTCAATTGTCCCTTAGATCAGGGCTACTCAACACGCGGTCCATTTGTTTGCAGCCTGTGATGCAGTTTGAGTTTACACAGGGCTCAACATGTGGCCTGCGGGTGGGATCCTTTGAACATGTCCTCCACTGGGAACACGCTTCACAATGGCAAGTCTTCTGTTGATATGTGTTTTAATGAGCAATGACAATCCAGGAATTTAACTACTAAAAGTGCTGTCATATGGATGGATATCAAGTACATATTGCATTTTATTAATATAATCAGAACTGACTTAAATGGGGCCTGCATGTTGTGTAGTCTTGCCTTAATCTTTGTATTCATGCCCGTCAGTGTGAAAAGTTATTTGCATATATATTTGCATTTATATGCAGCCCCACTTAAGTTGTGGCCCTCAGCATGTGCTGTGAATATCATTGTGGCCCCCGGGGCTTCCAAAGCTAAGTTGCCTTGCCTTAGATCTTCAGTGATATAACTGATTGTGTATAATGTGCTTTACTCACCTAAACCCATAGAAACCTATATTATCATAAGGGTACGCTTAATTTAGACTAACCATGGAACTAATATTTTAGTGTTATCCCTTCTAAATGGAAGCTTATTTTATTAACACTCAAAATACACCCAGCTGGGGTGAGGAAGGGAGGTGGAAATCTTCCCATAAACAATCCATTGATAGTCTGTTATCTATATTGCTAAAGCATACTGTTAAATCAGTTTTTATGTATATGCTGTTCATAAATGCCATCAATACTGTGGTTCTTTTAGATGGGTTAGGGGGAAAATGTGGGAGAGAATGGGCAAAATATCATTCTTCTTTGACTAAAAGAAAACCCCTCGCTCTGATACATAATGGTTATTTATTCAGCCATGGCCACAGAAGGAACAGTTCAATGACATTAGTTTCCATGAGCAATGCTTTTGCAGTGGATGAATAGTAAGACACTATAGAAAGCTACCTCAGACTCTGGAAGGGCAGTTATGGTCCCTGCCCACCTCCCCATGCTTTTTTTTTTCTCCTTCCTCTCTTTAAGGATTTTTATATTCAACATGAACTAGAGCATCAAAGTCATAGAATTTGAAGAAGCAGACTTTTTCTCAACCCCATCTCTGAAGTAAGCAAATGCTGTTGCCATTGCTGACTTCCTTGTCTGCATTAGCATTTAATTGTTTCTCTCTCTCACACAGTGACCTTGAGCCTGAATGGTTGGACAGTGTGCAGAAAAATGGGGAATTGTTTTATCTAGAACTGAGTGATGATGAAGAAGAAACTCTGCTTCGAGACAGCTCTTCAGAGGTGGCTGCAGTGAATCATGTCAGGTTCTGTGAATATGAAGCTGAGGTTATTCAAGAGGGATCACAAAAAGAAAGAGAGAATGAACCCAGACTGAAAAAAATCACCAAAATTTTAAAAAAGAAAAGACTTTTACCAAAGCATTCTGGTAAGAAAAGAACTGATGGCGGTAATGGGCCTCCTTCAGGCCCAACCTCCATACTGAAACATCAGTCGACTCAGAAGGTGGGAGTCATAGTTCAGCAACGGTACAAAGATGTACGTGTTTATGTAAATCCAAAAAGACTACCCAACACTGGAGCAGGGGAGAAACCCAAGCTACTGGAGGCATTGGTAGGGATTGCTCATCAGTCTTCGTGGAGTAGCAGAAGAGCTGAAAAGCAAGGAGAACAAGACAGAAGCAATAAAGGGATCAGTGAAGAGAAGCTTGTAGTTCATGGCTTGGTCCCAGGCAGCTCAGCTATAAAAACAGGTCAAATCTTGATTGGTAAGTAATCTAATGAACAGTGACCTTGCTTGCTCCCATTAAAACCAATGCAGATACTAATTTACTCTTCAGGCTAAAGCAAAACCTAGACTAATAAGCATTTTCAGTAGACATAAAGAGTAACTTTTATTTGAGATTTTAAATATATTTGAGCTGGTCACTTCATAACTCTGAAGTTTGATCGTAACTGAAACACAAAACCGCGTATATAAGCTCGTTTTTACTTAAAAGTTGTTTTGGATACATAAGCTTCTCCTGTCAAAATGTGATTAACATTTAAGCTACATTTATAATAAAGTTTAGCCTCAACATCTTTTATATTAAGTTTGTATTTGATTTTAAACATGTTTTTCTTGTAAAAGAAAAATACTGTTGTTGAAATTTTTAAAAATGGATTTAAAGATACAATGTTTTTATTTAAAAAATCAATTTTATCCACACTGATTTATAGGCATATAGGCTATTCATATACATTTATTGCTTATTGGTAATGAATATGCTTCTGGAGTGCCTGAGTCGGTTTTCTTTTGGGTCTTGGATCACCAGGACCAATTAATGCAAATCTCTAGGCAGAAATCTGCAGGTGTACAGGTTGAAGCTCTCTTAACTGGGATTCTCTGGTCTGGCAACATCATGGTCCGGCATGGATGTTGCAGGACTAGAGAGTCCCAGTGGAAGGCCAGCAGCAAGGCTCCCTGCGAAGTTGGCAGGGCAGTGGGCTGCCCACAGCGAGCTGACAGTGGAGCTGCCCGTGGTGTTGGCTGACCTGGCATGGGGCTGCCTGCCCTGGTAGCTCAGTGCAGCTGACCCGTGGGTCCTGGAGCTCCAGGGCAGCATGCATGGCTGTCCCGTGAGTCTCAGAGCCATGGCAGCAATGGCTGCCCAAGGGGTTGGCGGGGCAGAGAGGCCAGTAGGAGGTAGGGAGCCAGCTAGGAGGCCAGCAGCCGGGCCATGGGGGGCCAGTAACAGGGATCCAAAATGACCTCCCTTGGTCTGGCAAAATTCGTCATACAGGACCAGTCAGGTCCTGAGCATGCCAGACCAGGGATTTCCAACTTGTACCATGGTTTGGGGAGTGGAGGAGGGAAAGGTGAGCAGGGCTGCATAGGCAAGTTTTTGAAGAGATTTAAGAGAAGTAGCAAAAGAAGTCCCAAACTGTGTAAAGGGTCCACCTGAGCTGATCCACAGTGTAAGGTACTATGGAAGCAAGAATTTATAAACTGGTATATGGGCCCATGAGAATCCCATGCTGCTAAGTAGCACCTGATGAGATTAGCCTGTATCTAGACTGTTTTGGTTTTGATATATTTGTCCAAATAAATGTACTATGCTTTGTGAAAATATATTTATCAGTGGTAAACCTATGATAGTTCCTGGGAGATAGTCCAGCACCTGCAGTTTTGCCAACGTAAGACTTGCTTGTAGAAACACTGTAACTAAAGTTGCCATTTTGGCTGGCCATATTCCTGAAGGTTTCATCACTTGACAACAGGGCAGCAGATATAATTGGTGGGGGAAGGCATTGTCTTCCCAAACCACCAGCCTGGCCCTACCAATTCTCCACCCCTCAGAATGCCTACTGTGGTGGCGTGTTGCTGCCCAAGAGCGCCTGCCCTCCCCATGCTCTGGGGCCAGAGAGGCTGGGGCTGCATGCCGCCTGCCTTCCCTGTGGTGTTGGGGGGGGGGGGGAGGGAGGGGAGAACAGCTTGGCTCCTGTGAGGTGTGGCCTAGGTAGAAGGGGTGGGACTGGGGGCCTTGCCTCCCCCAGCCTTACCTTCACCCATCGCCTGTGCATGACAAACTTTAATTAAAGATTAATTTCTGAAGACTCCTGGAGGGCTGGGAACCCTAACTGTAACTTGCGAGGAAATTAGAGCCTAAATGCACATTTTGGCAGGAGAGGGACATGAATTTCCACTCTCAGAAAGATGATGACTAGAGGCCTGAGAGCTGAGTAGGAGTGCCCTCAAGGAAACTACAAAGGGATCAGGGAGGCACTTATCCCTGTTGTAACTTTGGGGTAATCCAATAAGCCAATCACTGTGTGCTCCAAAATATGAAGCTTTGACATGTATCTGTGTTTTGTGAAACCACAATTATGTGGGGGAGGGAAGCACATGGAGGGTGGAAATGAAAGTCTTAGGTTACCATTTTACAGGGTCTTGGTAGAAACTGAAATTACTTTAAATGATCAAGAAGGAACACCATCTATATATAAAGGTCTAAACCAGCCGTGAGAGTAGATAGATATTGCACAAAGCCTCTACCTGTTATCTGTATAGGATTAGTGCTATTACCCTTCAGATTGTTCTCTGGAGAAAAGAGTATGAAAGTGTATACTCTGGCATTCCAAAAACTTGGATAATTTAGGAGCACAAGTCCTATTTGAATTCATATAATTTAAACACTCTTGAAAATTCCACCTTGTATAGACAGATCACACGTTTAATCACTAGTGCATGTTTTGGGTAAGAGTATTAGAGTATTCTATTGTGGGGGGAAGGGTAGGGATGTAAGCGACTAGTAGACTATCGGATAAGCAAAAGCTTATCCGATAGTTGACTAGTCCCTCCTCTTCTCCCCCCCCCCCCCCCCACCGCTGCATCTATCAGAGGCATGAACGGAGGAGCAGGAGCCGGTGCTTGGGAGAGATGGCTTAAAAGCCAGTTCCCCCAGTATCATCTCTGTGGGAGACAGGGGTGGCAGGGACTGGGCGTGAACTGGGAATCAGCTGATTTCCAGTTTGCGCCCAGTCCCACACGCTGCACCTCTGCTTTTTAAATTGTATTAAGAGCTTGCTGGCTCTTAATACATTTAAAAGGCTAAAGCACAGTGGGGGTTACCCAGCGTGACCCGGAACAGCTGAATCCTAGCTCGCGCTGGGTGTCCGTCGTCCTGCCGCCCCCCCCCCCTCAACACACCAGCCTTTTAAATGCATTTAAAAGGCAGAGCCACAGTGGGTTACCTCCCAAGCTGGGAACTGATCCCACTGCGGCTCTCCCGGTTATAGACTATGTTCGTGGAAAATCCATTGATTAGTTGATTAAACTAACCTTACACCCTAGGAAAGGTGAATGACCTTCAAGTTGTGCTATAAAAGGGGAAAAGGCTACTATACAAATAAGGCTAGAGGGAGAGACTATCTTCATCTTGATAGGCCCTGGTTTACATGCATAAATTTCATTAACCAATAGTTTGTAAATGCCTACCACCACACTAACAGTATAATTCATTTTCATGGGTCCAGGCCTATCAGTGGAGGTTTGTGTGTTTGGGGGGGGGGGGGGGGGGAAGAGGGCAACTGCCCTGGGGCCAGGTGATTCTAAAGGGCAGTAGCAGAGGTTAGAGCCCTGGATGGAGCAGTCCAGGTTGTGCTAAGGGCTGGCTGTGGAAAGTACAGCACAATCCAGGGGGTGCTAAGGGCTGGCTGTCCCAGCCCGTCTCCTTCTGCCCCTTCGAGGAGTGCAGTGCCTGTTTTCCCCCTCCTACCTGACCTTTCCAAGGGGTCCAGCATTTCTGTCTGTCACCCTGCTTGGGTCACACTTAAGGTGACCAGACAGCAAGTGTGAAAAATTAGAACAGGCAGTTAAGAGTAATAGACATCTGTATGAGACAAAACCCAAATATCAGAACTGCCTCTGTAATATCAGGACATCAGGTCACCCCTAGTCTTACTAATACTGCGTAGGTATGTTAGCGTATAGTCATGTAAACAGTTAACTGATAAGCCTGAGCTTATCGGTTAATCCTAACAACTTCATGCATTTCACAGCCCCCCTCCCCCCCCCCCCCCGCTGCCTCTGTATCACGATATCTTTTAAGTTGGCTCCCACAAACACTGGATCCCGCATGGCCACCTACTCCCACACCCTATCAGAGGCAGCAGCACGGACGGTGAGGGGGCAGGTGGGAGCTGGTACGTGTGGAAAGCTGGCTTTCAAGGCCGCTCCCCGCATGTATTGGCTCCTAGGGATGGCAGTGGGCTCCCCAGGAGTGGGGCTGGGAGCCCAATGGCTGCTGCCCCAAGGACTATTGAATAATCATGTAACCGATAATTTTTGGTACGGTTACAAGATATCTAACATCCCTAGTTCTGAGTTAAATCAGTGTTCTCTTCTTTTCTGACTTTAGCTGTCTACAAGAATGGGCATAGAGACAGATCGTTACAGACAACTACCAGGCCTAGGAGATGACATTAACTCTTCAGTAGTTTCCATGGCAGTATTACATTTATTCTTAACAGAGCTGAGGAGGCAATACCATATGAAAAGTGTAAAGAAATCAAATTTTTATTTTGTTTTCAATGGGTACAGTTTATTATATGTCTTGAGCTACCATCAACCAATATAACCTTTATTTTTAAATGTTGGAAACAAAATACTTTAAAGCATACTGCCATAATTCAGTTTTGAACAGGGAAAATATGCTACCTCCTGTGCCAAGTGGCATAAAAAGTATAATTTTCGTATAAAAATACTCTAAATTATATATGTGCAGTGAACATTGGGTACTCTGAAATGTATGTAGTACCAGGGATATTTTGCATAAACTAAATGCCTGGATTTTAATTCAGCTGGCATAAGCAATGTAAAGTTAAAAAACAAAACACTTTTTTGGTAAACCACTTTTAATTTAGTTTGTTCCAGTCAGAAACCATTCTGGTTTAGCATAGCTGTATTGTACATCAGAAGGCAATATAGCCAGACCGTATGAGTATACATCCAAACCCCTGGTTAAAACCAGAAGTGCAGTTTTGCAGGCTGACCCTTCTGTTTAATTTTAGATAAACGCATGGTACCTACATGAAGAGAATAAACAATTTAAGTTCATCATGATCTAAAATATCACTTATAAGAAAAAGCTTAAGATGAGATTAAAGAATCCTACCTTGAATGGAACAGTTCTTTGTTTAATTTGAAGTACATTTTAAATAAGGTAAATTGATCTAAATACTCTTGAATTACTGGTTTATCTGTTCAACCATACCATTTTGTTCAGTTCAAACTAATCCATGTTGCTAGAATACTGCTTCGCTCCACTCTTACCAATAAGGGCATGCAGAACAATACGCTACTTGTTATATGGACTAACAAATGCAGATAGGCATGTGATCTTAGTGGTTGTCATAACATTGAGAACCACGTATAAAACAACCTTTTCCTCTCTGAACATGAACATTTTGAAATGTTGTCCTTTGGCTATATTACTAATTGTTTTGGGACAGTTGGCTTATCCAACTTAATTTTCTCAATGAGAAATATGGTAGCTACTTTTAATAGCCCTCAAAGTTTTTAATAAGATTGCAGGTTAAGCGGTTTGTTTTACAACCAAATGGGGTAACAAGAAAGATGGACAAGGCAATTAATATTTTAATAGGAAAAATGATTCATAGTTTCTTAAAGTACTGCTATAAGGTATCTCCTTTTGCAAATTTGTAGCACTATCATTTAACATCTAGGATTGAACCTCTGTATATTTGTGTACCATACATTTGATAAATATCAAAAGATGTATATAGAAGTCATATGTTCTCTTGCAATACTTAACCACATAGATGGTCAGAACCATGGTTATATTTTATATTCTGAGAAGAAATACACCCGTTCTGCTACCAAAAATTTACTGTTTAGTATCCCTGTGTGTTCATAAAACAACAACACTTTATCTAGATCTGTTAAACTGTTTACTACAAATATCTTCTAAAACTAAATCTTTTTTGTTTATTGTGTCAGCGGCATTTGAGTGGTCTCAGGCTACTGACCACATCTAGAGCTCCAAGTTTTAAGCCTCATTGAGTCTTAGCAGGTTACAGTACTATTTCTTTCCTTGTGCCATGTCTGGCACATTTCTAGGCCTCTATCTCTGTCAGGTTTCATTTCCATGTGGGAATAAACAATCAAGCTACCTGCATAGGCCCCCATTTCCAGGATACCCCAATACCTTAAATACACTATTTCCCTACAATCCCACCAAAGGTGTAATCTTTCTTGGCTGCAGTTTCTCTCGAGGCATGTGATAGGTGTAGCCTATTAACACACAGACACTTTGCCCAAGTTCTACGACACTGTTGCTCTTTATTTAATAGCATAGGAAATACACACATCCATTTAAAAAATCTACATACATTGACAAGTTGAGGGGGAAACTGTGGGACAGTCTGTATTCAAGTATGTGAGGTCCACTCCTGTGTCTCTTCCAGCTTCTGCAGCAGCTTCTCATATGTTAAGTTGGAGGAAAGCAGCAAAGAGAACGGAATTGAGCAGTTTCTGCAATTTATAGCCTTCCTCTGTCTGTCATATGACTTCCTGGTCAGCCTTAACAGGATCACCATTGAGTCCTATATATTGACTTCATTGTCAGACCACCACTCCCCTGACAAACCAGTTCTCCTGGCTGAGAGTGGTTCTTTTTCTAGGGCTGTTGCACTACAATAATTTATCACTTAAATCAACCACCCTTTTTGGTTTGCCCTTTAGCAGTTCAGTCTAGACGGGGGGCAAACGCACATAGAAAAAGCAACTAGCTTCCACACTAAAAATGGAATTTGCAGCTTGATAAAAATGCATTTAAAGTTCACAATCTCATACGGAATTAACAAACTGTACAGACAAATCCCCCAGATTGTTAAAGGTCCATCATAATTCTGTTTGGGATGGTGAATTAAAACAAAGGACAAACAAAAACCCCTTCAGGTCGTCTTTGGCCCAAAAAGTTGTAGGTTTTATTTCGTTATTGCTCTGAATGAGCAGGGGAAAATACATCAAAGAAACAAGCAGCGAGGCATATTGCTTGTAATAGCTCTTATTGTACATCCTCCTTGCTAATGTAATTCCTTTCATATTTTTACAAAATCACTTTTGCTTGCCCAACTTCATTTTAAGGATCGTGAATAAATCTTGTTTTACGTTTGCTGTTTTATCACTCATTCCAAGACACTGTTAACATAACTTCTATATTGGGTCCAACCAAAGGTCCATCTAGCCCGGTATCCTATCATCTGGGGCACCTGGCATTGGCCACTGTGGAAATGAACAGAACAGATAATCATCAAGTGATCCATTCCCCATTGCCTATTCTCCATTTAGTAATTAGCCAAAGAGTGACACTGAACAACACTTCCCTATTCTTTGCTATACTTGTTAAGACTTATGAGTCTAGGTCTTACTTACAATATGATGGGGTAATGGAATGAGTTTGATGTCACTCTTCATACTCTGTTAACATAACTTCTATATTGGGTCCAACCAAAGGTCCATCTAGCCCGGTATCCTATCATCTGGGGCACCTGGCATTGGCCACTGTGGAAATGAACAGAACAGATAATCATCAAGTGATCCATTCCCCATTGCCTATTCTCCATTTAGTAATTAGCCAAAGAGTGACACTGAACAACACTTCCCTATTCTTTGCTATACTTGTTAAGACTTATGAGTCTAGGTCTTACTTACAATATGATGGGGTAATGGAATGAGTTTGATGTCACTCTTCATACTCTGTAAGTAGTTTCCGCCTGGCTTACAATTCCTTAATTTCTGTGTATAGGATGCCTGTTGGTTGCAAGAGTAAAGAAAGCAGAGATATAAAGGAAGGTCTCCTTTTTTTAACTGGAGATGTTGGTTGAAACATCTCACTTTGAGTCTCAATCTTTTGCTTTTCTCAAGATACAGAAGTTAATAAAAGGAAACCACATACATTCAGCTTTTTGTTTTGATCAGGTCAATGGAGTGCAAAGATGCAGATCTCTGCTTTCAAAATAAAGATGATCAAAACTTGGAACTTTGAATATGTTCAGTATTTTATAAAATCTTTTGGTAAGTGTACATTGTTCTCCAGTGTTGTATTTTTCTCCCTTACATTTTTTTTTTCTGTTCTGGTGAAAGAATTAACGAAGAAAGATTAAAAAGGTCTACCAAAGCAAGTCCTAGGGAGGAAAATTTAGCTTCCAAAGACAGAAGGAATTTCTGATAAGAGATGACAGTATGGATGATCGTTTGGTTTCTTTTCTTCACATTGAGTTAGAGAGAGTGGAGAACTGTGTCCCTATCTTGTGGGAAGGGTGTTACTTAAGTGATGCTACTGGAAATCTCTCAGGGGCCCAAATGATAGAAGAAGCATGCATGGGGAGGGAAATCCTTGCAGAGATTAAAAGGTATCCTAGATTATACTGGTATCCTAGTTTTTTAGTACTATACATTGCCTTCTGTTCAGTATCTACACAGTCATCCTCATATCGACCTACCTGTTGACTTCCATTTGTTCTATTTCTGCACTCACCACCATGATATCTTCTTGCCATTCATGGTTTCCTTTACTTCCTCAGAGAACATAAAGGTACTTTTGTCTCTTAATATGCTGTAAGAACTTGAGAGGCTAGGTACATTCAGGATTACAATACTAAAGAGAACAAAGCTGCATCATTCCTCTCTATTGCATGTAATATTGCAGATATTTAGTCCATGTCCAAGCCTAAATGTATACTAGAAGCAACAGCTGGAAGACAGTCTCATATGCTCTTTTCATGGCAAATTGAACTTTAAAGTTATGTTCTCTGAGAAATCAAAACATCTTCTTTCCATTTTTTTTTTTTGCTCCCAAGAAGCAGCAAAGGATGGAGTTCGTTTTATTGAAGGGAGGATTAGGAAAAAAATGGTCCATCATGCTTATGAAACGAATAATTTCCCCCTGTGTTTGAAAAATAAAAACTAGTGCTGTCAATCGCAGTTAACAAGTGATTAACTCAAAACAAAGTAACTACGTAATTGTGGTTTTTAATTGCACTGTTAGAATATTAATTTAAATGTATTATATTTGAAAATGAAAAAAACTCATACATGTCATTTACAACCCAAAGAAAGTGTTTAGTGATTGAAAGAACATAGAAATGTTTAGCATATCTGGCATGTAAATGTCATTCAGTGCCATGGGAATGCCTGTTCTCACTTTCAGGTGACATTTTAAAATAGGAAAGGGATAGGATTCTCTCTCTTGGACATATTTGTTTTAGTAATTGGCTGAATAAGAGATAAGAGTGAGTGGACTTGAAGGCTCTAATATTTTACGTAGTATTTTTCAGTTCACTGCATAAAAGTATTGTAATGCAATCTCTATCGTGAAAGTGCAAGTTAAAAAATGTAGAATTTTGTTTTCATAACTGCACTCAAACAATTTTGTTTTCTTACTGAACAAAAATGTGTTAACAGTAATACAAAGTGAGTACTGTATACTTTTGTAATATATTTGAAAATGTAGAAAACATCAAATATTTAAATGTTTTATTATTTAACTGAGCAATCCTCAAAAAGTATTTAGATTCCTAACTTCCGCTGTGGTTTTTTTTTTTTTTTTTTTTTCCCTTCCCCTCCCCCAGTGGAAGTTAAATGCCTTTTGAGCATCTGGGCCTAAAGGCTTATCTTTAAAAGAATAGACATTTTCTGAATGTTAGACTGACTTGTGCCTTCAGACATAGGTAGGTGGCCCTGTTTGTACATGAATGAAGAAAGATATGAGAGTAATGTATCTTAATGGCAAAAGTCCCAAGGTTGGTTTTTTTAAAATACTTTAAAAAAGCTTTCATCTTTGATTAAGAGGTCAAGGAGAACTGCATTAGAGAGTTGCAAAGAGGTCATCTCAGTAAATCAGTACAGTACTACTAATACAAGGCAACATGGATGCCCTGTCCAATGTGGGGAAGGTACTGTGCATCAGGTGCCAATTGGACCTTAAATTCCCCCTTGGGATTTATGTACTGCTTTTTAAAATCTCATGCATCTGAACTAGTGAAATAGACTAAAGGAGACTAAAAAAATAAATTTACTTTTTAGTTTCTATGTTATCAATCCAGCAGAACTGTTCTATTTAAGCAGCTTTTTGGTTATTACTCAGGGATTCTTTGAGGACTGAGAATCAGCAAGTTTCTTTTTATACAAAAACTCAGTTATACTTTCTGTAGGTAGTAGGAGGGAAGATTGATCTTTATGATGACTTAATTTTTCTTAAGATGTGCTTATTGACCCAAGTTCTGACCTGTTAGGTGTATGCTGTAGAAACTGTTGCATAAATTGCTAGTTTCGTCCCCTGGAAGCTAGTCCAATTTGCCCCAAGAAGAGAGTCACACTTTCAGGCTGGGTCCAACACCATTTTATTGTTTGCAAACAATAGCCAACAGAGAAGCTCTGTGCTCAAAGCGGTGTTGACCTTGAACGACGCTTAGGCTGAAACTTTTATGGATTCTACATTCCTTCTGGCCAGCGTATCCCAACGTGATTGGTTGTTGTTACTGTAAGTTTGCTTAGTTCCCTTATCTAGAAAGAGCTGGCAGAGAGTTTAGCAGCTTCTAAAACATGCACACTCAGCTAAATGATACGTGCTGTTTTGAGCCTAAGCAATGGAGAAGAAGCAAACTTAGTTTTTACTACAAAACTTTCTTTGCTGCTGCTTCATAGTACCCCTAAAGCCGCGGTCACTAACCCGTCGATTGGGAGGGCTCAACCAGTTGATCACGAGGCGTTCGGGCCCCCACCCCCCATTACCCTCCACCCCCAAGAAGCCCCACTACCTACCTCGAGCAACAATGGAGGTAGTGCTGGCTTCCTATGGGGTGGAAGGAAGTCCGGCAGCTGCACGTCACTTCCAGGGTTTCAGGAATTGTGCTGGCTGCTCCCTCTCCCTCGAACAGCCGGCATGTCTCCCTCCTTTTCTTCAGAGTACATCATCTATCAGCTTTCACCCAAATTGCTTTCCACCTTCAGATTTGCTACCAGTTCTTCACTGTTAGTCCCAATAAAGTCTAAAATAGCTGTCTCCCTTGTTACTTCTCCACCTTCTGAAACAAAAAATTGTCCCAAATGCATTCCAAGAACTTTCTGGAAACTTTGTGTTTTGCGGTATTATTTTTACAATGTGTGTCTTGGTAGTTAACGTCCCCCATTATTATCAAGTCTTGTGTGTTGGATATTTCTGGTTTTTTATTTTAGAAATGCCTCATCCACCTTTTGTGTTTGACATATTTTATTTAAAAATGAAGCCTGGCCAACAAACACCCAATTGGGGCTAAGCCCCATCTGGCTGCAGTATCATAACACTCCTGTGCGTATGTACGCACGCGTGCGCGCACACACACATGTGCACACACCCCACTGAGACCCTAGATCTGAGCCTATCATACACTGGAACCCCCTGTCCTGAGCCTCTCACATACCCAGACTCCTGCATCCCCACATCCTCAGTCTTCTGCCACAACACTTCTGCACCATCCACACACCACACATCTGTGTCCTGAGCCCATCATACTCCCAATCTCCCTGCCCTGAGCATCTCTCATACCCCAACCCAAACTCCTGCACCCTCACATCCACAAGCCTGTGGCTTGCTCAGTACCCCAACCCTCCACTTGACCCCAACACCCCCCAGCCTAGAGCCCCCTCCCAAGCCAGCATCCCCTTCTCCACCTCCTCCTGCATCCAAATTCCCTGCCGGAGCTTGCACCTCTCACCACTTCACACACCCAAATCCCTCATTCCCACCCCAGAGCCCACACATCCTGTCTCAACCCAGTGAGGGTACGGCTAGACTGCAGGAGTTTTTCCATGATTCCAGAGGTATCCTGGAAAAATGCTTCTGCATCCAGGGACGCATTTGTTCTTCCGCTTTTTTTTAGTGGAAGAGCAAACATGCTCTTTCGGTAACCCCTGTATTCCTCGTTCCACGAGGAATAAGGGGCTTCTGAAAGAAGGGGTTTTTCTGACATTTGACCCAGTCTAGACAGGCCAAATGTTGGAAAAACTTCTTCCTACAGAAGAATAAAAAAAATCGGCAGTGTAGCCGTACCCTGAGGCTACGTCTACATTGCGCTCTTGCACAATAACATATGCAAATGAGGTGCGGTGATGAATATCGCCGTGCCTCATTTGCATACTTAATGAGCTGCCATTTTGTGTCTACACTGCTCCTTCTTGCGCAAAAACCCCTTCTTGCACAAGAGCCGTTCTGTCACTTATTTTCAGGCAGAATGGCTCTTGCGCAAAAAGGGTGGCTCATTAAGTATGCAAATGAGGCATGGCAATATTCATTGCCACGCCTCATTCGCATATGTTATTGTGTAAGAGAGTGCAATGTAGATGTAGCCTGAGTGTATATAAGGGCTAAGGCTAGCAAGTGATGGAAAGGAGGAGAACAGAGAGGGCGGGGCTTCAAGGAAGGGGTGGGGTCTTGGGGGAAGGATGGGGCGGTAGATCTTGGCTTGTTCTGACATTTAAAAAGTAATATTGGGTGTAAAAAGGTTGGAGACTGCTGCCCTAAAGAAAGATTGCCGTGATTTTATTACTGTTCCCCTACTGCTTAAACAGAGCTTCTATTGGTGTATTTAATATACAGTACTTAACAGTGCATTTACTTGTAGAAACACAAACAGAATAATTAGAAAGGTAGATAACATACTAAAACATTGTTTTTGACAATCAAAACAAATTTTGACAGTTAAACAATTTCTGGACACTTTGTGCAGCCCTGGGCCTGGATACATATAGAAGAGGTACACAAAGCAAAATTTTCCATTAAAGTGTGGTGGTTCTCTTTAAAACTATAAAAATTCAGCTTCCTACTTAGCATATCCACATTGGGGATCCTTTATATCAACCTTAGCAAGAAGGGAAACTTTTACTATAAGCCTTGTAGAACCTAAACCACCTTGGGAAAGTAAACTATTTTTTCCTTGGCTTATCCATAATCACAAGAGTTAACAAAAATGCACTTGAAGCATGAGCTGTGCAAAAGCATTGTGTTCAACAGATGCACCCAAATACACCTAAATAATCCACTGGAAGAAATAACTCTGAACTTTGTGAATAAAGAGGGCAGCCTTTGGGATACAAAATCCATAGCATAAAGATCTGCAACACATTAAAGTGATTTTTTTTAAACAAAATTTAAACTCACAAAAGGCTATATCAGCATATTTATTTTGATTTAGCTTCATTTGCTTAGATGCACGTCTGAGCTGAACTGCAGTCAGCCACTCTGAAACTGAAATAAGTGGGTACAAAGGAGTTATACCAGTACAAATTTATACATAAGCAGAGCCTCTATTACAGTATGAAATACATAAATAAGTCAATCTTAGCTTTCCGATCCTATGCTAGCTAATTTTTGCTATTGATTTTTTTAGTTTGTTGGAGGAAATAGTCCTCTAAATAGGCAAATATGATTGTAAAACCACAAAAACATGTCAGGGGTTGGTTTACTGGTACAGTATTATTTCTGTCCACTTTTCATCCACTTTTCTTGATTTATTTTTTTAAAATGGGCTAGATTTCAAAGTCACATTGTCTTTTTAAGAAATTATAACATTTATTCTTGCACATTCATACTGGAATTTGTAACCCCTTTCCCGCCAATGATTATTTTAATTTGCTGGATTAAGCTTCTGCATAGATTTGGTTGCTCCTTTGCTTTACGTCTACCCATGGAGAAGCATACTGATAAAGGTAGCTTTTTTCATAACTGTCTTGTGGTGATCTATAAAAATAAGGCATTTTTGCAAAATGGGAACTACCTTTGGGACTGCTTGCAGTCTCTGAAAAGCTGATCTATTTATAGCACATGCTTACGTTTTATCAAATGATAAAACACTTTATGTATTTAATGTGTAAATACTGCTTTTAAAATTGCAGTTGAAAATTTTCCACTTAAGGAAATTTAAACATCACATGGCAAGTATGAAAGCCTTCTTTCCACTTAAAAATATTAGGGTGTTTACTACATTTCCACTAAAATGTGTGCAGCTGGTTTGAATTTTCTCACTTGGCATAGGATTAAACAATTACTGTTGTGCAGACAGTGGTCTAAAATTTTTGAACACTCTAGTAAACAAATTTGTTTAGTTAAGCAAAGCCAGTAATCTGGAACAACTTTTATGTTTCTTCTAGCGCCTGTAAATGATAGTTGGCAGAATAGAATTAGTGATACTTTAATACTGGATGCTTAAATCTGTGTTCATACAAAAACATTTCTTGATAACATAACATGCAGTGTTTGTGATCTTTGAACTATGGCAGTGTAGATACCACTACATACAGAATTAGGAGCCCATGAATTGTGTTGTGCTGGTATTGATTTCCCCTTGGTTGCTTTGGGTAAGCTGTTTAACACTGCCTCAATTTCCCCATCTTTAAGAGGGAAAATGCATACACTGTGTATATATAAAGCTGATGAGGACATCTTTTTATGTATTTTGGAACATTCAACACCTGAAATAAAATAAATATAATTACTTCTGCCCCTAGAAAATATTGGGTGGGGCTGCTGATTACTCACAGGTTCCATTGACTTCAGGGACAGCTGCAAGTGCTCAACACCTCTGGAAAATTAAGCTGTGATTGGCTAAAGCCCAATTCTGCATACCAGAGCCCAATAATGCACAGCTGGTATAATTACTAAATCTCATAAAATAAAAGTACATATGTATATTGCATTAAATAGGTAGGTGAGATGAACCTATAGTCTTAGAATGGGACAAGATAAGGCACCTGTATGTGAATGTGTGGGAAAGGGTTTGGTGTTTTTTGTTTTTGTTTTTTGTTTTTTTTGTTCATTGGGGGAGAAGTGATTCTTATGCCAAGGACTGTATAGGTCAAAAACTGTCCTGTGGTGTGAATCAGAAGAAATACTGACTGGGTAGAGAGATTTACTATTATTTGAAAGGAGAGGTTTTTTATAGGATGTTATCTTAAGGAACCCCATTCTATTCCCCTGTAATAATAAAAAGAAATTTTATGAGTGGTGGTGTTTGTAACACACTTCCTTTATTGTGGGTATTAATAATTAGAGGGGATTGTGCTTCAAAATCTAGTGTCAAGTATTACTAAAAAAAAGTTTCAGGTCCCTGTTGTGTTGAATAAAGAATATTTTATATCCATCCATCCATCCATCCATCCATCCTTCCCTTTCTGTTTCTGTTTCTGTTTCAATTATTTAAATAAACTTTAAATAACCTAAAAAGGATAAAAGACATGCTTTAGGCTGACACTATAAAAGGGGAAGGGGTTCAGTCTGATTCCAAGGTCTTAATTGAAGATAGAAAACCCTCACCACTGTGGGAACACTCACCATCCTTTCCTTCTGTAATCCACTTCTTACCAAAATTATTGCAGCCTTCTTTGGACTGATATGAATCCAGCATCTTGGAGAACTGGTATCTCTGCTAGCTAGTTAGAGAACAAGGAGAATAAAGAATATGGATTATGTGGAAAGGAGAAGTAAAATTGAATATCATTAGTATCTTGGGGACTTGCCTAGCTCAAAACATCTCAGTCTCCCTGGACAGTTCACATGTACTTGATAGGGTTCGATGAAGATTAAACCGTATTGAAAACCAATGAAGCTCTTAAGATAGAGTAGATTTACATTGTAGTGCATGGATTCCCAAACTGGGGGCGTGAAGAAATTCCAGGGGGGGGGTGAGAAGACCCAGCGCCCCCCAATCAAGTTTTGCTGCCCGGGTCAGTTCCCCCCCCTTTTTTTTGGCTCAAGTTTTGCTATTTTGGGGGGGGCGTGAGGGTTTTTCAAAAATCAAAAAGGGGGGGTGATGCTGAAAAGCTTGGGAACCACTGTTCTAGTGTGACATGAACTAAGTATTTGTATAGGCAAGCCCTGAACTAGCTATTAGGAAATGCCCATGAGGGTAGTGCAGCCTAGAGCTTGCCTCTCCAGGGAAGTTAAGCAGTTGTCTCTGCTTGGGATTCTCATCCAGAAACCCTCTTCTGGAGTCAGGTGCCTACTCAAAAAAACAGTAGGAAGTGGGTGACAGTATCACCACCCCTTTCTAATTTCTAGTCTTGTGGTTGGAGCACTCACTTGAAATGAGGGAGTCCCCGTGTTCTAATTTAATTATTATATGCAATTGAATGACTTCAGTAAGAGAGGTTAAGAAAGACTTGCTTCTGTATACCACACAGCCCAGTGATCAGGCCGCTCTCCTAAGAGGAAGGAGATATTAGTTGAAATCCCTTCTCTGTATTAGCTAGAGGGGACAGTTGAACCTAGTATTCCACGTCCTGGTGAGTGTTCTAGCCTGTGCCTTAAAGTTGTAAGGTGGTGTGGGGAACAATCACTGTCTCCTCCTCTGGCCATTTTGTGTGGGTTTGAGCATGCTCTGAGCACACATACTAGACCAGGTCCTGTAGGCAAGATTGGAGAAGGAATGCCTGATTTGATAATCCTCCTAGTACTTAGGTATGAAGCAGACAGCCTACACTGAGGTGGCTGTATACATGGTTACTGGTAGTGGTTTTGAGGTTCTCAGTAGCACCTAAATATTGCCTTAAGTTCTTTTGTGGATCTCTCTCTAGATCACTATACTGTTCTTGTCTGGCCTTTAAATATACAAATCTATTGTTATTTCTGTTTCTGAGTACTTAGGAGGCACACTGATACCAAGGTAGCATGGTAGTAACAGAAATACCAAAATACGGGATTATAGAAATGTTGGACTGAAAGGGACCTCAAGAAACAATGAAGTGCATTCCTTTACACTGTGGCGGGACCAAGAAAACCTAGACCATCTCTGATAGGTTTTTAAGAACAAGTTGAATAAACACCTGCAATGATGGGGATTCCCCAGTCTCCCATGACAGCCTAGTCCAGAACTTAACCACTTTGATGCTTAGATATTTGGAAAAACATTCTACAGGCTGCCCCTGACTTGCGACGTGATTGGCTCCTGGGATAGTGTCGCAAGTTGGGGCATTGTAACTCAAGCCCTCATTTACAACAGGCATTGTACGCTCTCGTAAATGTGGGGCTGAGGATGTAAGTCAGGGGATTTCAGCCCCTTCTGCACTTACGGAAAAGGTCGTAAGTGTGGGGGGTAGTAAATCAGGCCATCGTAAAGTGAGGGACTCCTGTAATTTAAATAGTCCTTGCTTCAGATTAAGTCCATTATTTTTTGTGATACCTTTGGTGGACGTAGAGAACAATTTCTCACTATCCTCTTTATTACCGCCCTTATCATATCTGAAGACTATCAGGTCCTCCTCTTAGTCTTTTTCAAGACTAA
Organism: Pelochelys cantorii; assembly: GCA_032595735.1. Taxonomy (NCBI): domain Eukaryota; kingdom Metazoa; phylum Chordata; order Testudines; family Trionychidae; genus Pelochelys; species Pelochelys cantorii. The sequence continues at coordinate 97,070,757 of CM064331.1, read as the reverse complement.
ACCTGCCATTTTTTAACCTTCACTCACAGATCAGGTTTTCTAAACCTCCTTATCATTTTTGCTCTCCTGTGAACTCTCCAATTTATCCAAATGACCTCAGTTTTAGATATATTGCTTCCTGTGACCCCCTTTGAAAAATGGCATCCTCCACATAGCATGACCTTGCACATGTAATTTTGTAAAATAGCATCCTCTGCACATTTGGGATTGCTGCAACCCTAGCTGATAGACTACACTTAGGCTTGTGACACACAATTTAGGAACAACTGTGCTAGGTGCTTACAAATTGGTTGTTTTTTCCAGTCTCTTTCCAAGTTCCAAAAAGTTAGGCTGACTGGTCTGTAATTCCCCTGGATGCTCTTTGTTCCACTTTTTAAGATAGGTACTATATTTGCCTTTACCCATCATCCATGAGTTCTTGAATATAAAAATAAACAGTTCCCAAGTTTGCTTCAACAAGTTTCCTAAGTACTCTAGAATGCATTTCATCAGCCCCTGCTGATTTGAATACATTTAACTTATCTAAATCCTTTAATTTATTCTTCCTCTGTTTCGGCTTGTGCTCCTTCCAGCTTCTTGTTTATGATAACTGTATTGAATAACACCATTAAGCTTTTTAGAGATGTTTGAAGCAAAATAAGTATTTAATATCTCAGCCTTGGTGTTGTCATCAGTTATAGCTCTCTTTCCATGCTTAATAAAGGACCTATGCTTTCCTACCTCTTTTTCTTGATCCTAATTTATTTGAAGAACCTCTTATTCCCTTTTATGCCCTATTCTAAGTTTAAGTAATGTTGTGCCTTAATCTTTCTGATTCTTTTCCTACATGCTATGACTGTTCTTTTGTATTCCTCCATAGCAAATAATCACCGTTTCTGCTTTTTGTAGGTAAATAAATCCTTTTTGATTGTCAGGTAAATAAAAGCACTCCTAATGGAGCCATATTGGCCTCTTACTAGTCTTCTAGTCTTTCCTTCAGTTCATGATAGTTTGCAGTTTTGCCTTTAATACTGTCCACTTGGAAACTGCCAAGTCTCCTGAACTTTTTTACCTTAGATTTTGTTCCTGTAAAACCTTACCTACCAGTTCTCTGAGTTTATTAAAGTCTGATTTTTTGAAGCCCACTCTACTTATTTTGCTGCTGTCTCCCTCCTTTTCTTTAGAGTACATCATCTATCAACTTTCACCCAAATTGCCTTCCACCTTCAGATTTGCTACCAGTTCCTCACTGTTAGTCCCAATAAAGTCCAAAATAGCTATCTCCCTTGTTACTTCCTCCACCTTCTGAAACAAAAAATTGTCCCAAATACATTCCAAGAACTTTCTGGAAACTTTATGTTTTGCGGTATTATTTTTACAATGTGTGTCTTGGTAATTAACGTCCCCCATTATTATCAAGTCTTGTGTGTTGGATATTTATGGTTTTTTATTTTAGAAATGCCTCATCCACTTTTTCTTCCTAATTTGCTGGGTCTATAGTAGACCCCCTACCATGCCATCAAATTCTACTTTTTATCCTTTTTATCTTTAACCAGAACAAACTATATCCTCTAAATCACTATTCTAGTCATGCAACATATCTCACAAGTTATAGTTAAAGCCAAGTCTGCACAGGCATATCACAGTTAGGGACGTAAGCAACTAGTTGACTCCGCAATAAGCATAAATAGTGACTCAACTAGTTGCTCCCCCCCTCCGCTGCCTCTATCAGAGAGAGGCAGCAAGGGAGGAGCAGAAACTGGTACTGGGGGGAGCTGGCTTAAAAACTGGCCTCCCATGCCCCCCAGCACAGGGGAGGCAGAGGTGCAGCAGGGAAAGGGCATGAGCAGGGACTGAAGCAGTCCCTGCTCGTGCCAACTGCTGCGCTTCTTCCTTTGAAATGTACAAGAGCTGCCTGTGCACAGCTATGCAATCATTTCCAGGAGGCTGATATCACTGTCTGGGCCGTTATCCTCAATGGGAGAATGGATGAGAACACAATCTATGTCCCGACATCTTTACCCTTGTTCCCAAAGCTCTGTAGTCATTGTTGATCTACTTAGGGTCATACCTAGCAGTATGATTAGTGCCCCTGTGGATGAGTAACATGGATAGTGGTCAGAGAGACAAATGAGCCTTTGCAACCTTTCCATAATGTCTTGGTTACAGGCAGGCAGCACATACTGAGAACTAATTTGGAAAAGTTTTCTAGTGGGAGTGTGTTTGTTCTTTCCAATGTCTTAAACAAAAACCTTTTTGGGAGCTGAACTTGTAATTCTAATGTCCTATTAACAGAAAGAATCTGAAAGGAGGCTGTGAAGAGAGGGTGAAAAGATGTGGCATAAAGAGAAGAAAGAAACTTTACTAGGAACCTGAGAGTGTAGTTGGTTGCCCCAGGAGTGGGCAGTGGAGGGTGAATAGGCAGTTCACAGGTGGAAAGAAACAAAGCATGTGGTTAGGCAGGAGGACTTAGTAGATGAATGCATAATGGAGAGTGTAGTAAGAGATAAGCAGGACAGCATTATGTAGAGTCTTGAAAAAAAGAATGAGACTGAAAGCAACTGTAGGGACTGAAATGATTTGGTCATAATATGACTGAATCAGCAGAAAGAAAGATATCTTTAGTAACAGCATATTGAATAGATTGGAGAGTGGAAAGGAAGCAAATTGGACAGGAGGAGATTGCGGATAATGAGGCTACAGTGTTAGCAGTAGGGGTACAAAAGTGAATTTTGGAAATCTTGTAGAAGCAGCTGCACAATTTTTGGCAAGAGCCTAGATATAAGAAAAGGGAGGGGTTAAAGATGATCGTGAACATGAAGGCTTGCAAGACCGGGGGGTAGCATTTGTCAGTGGAAATGAAGTAGAAAGTGAGCAGAGATGGTTCAGGAGAAAGATAAATAGTTCCGTTTTAGACATGATTGATTTGAAAAAATTGAAGGACGTCCATTATGATACATCAGAAGACATGCAATAAAATAACTCTGGATAAAGAGAGCTTTAAGTGTTGTCTTTGAAATCGATATGTAGTAGTAAACCCTAGCTTAGTAGTAAAGGCTTGAAAAATCAAGCTACTAATCTTTGGCTTTTTTTAGGCTTATGTTAATAGTATATTTAAGAAAGAGCTTACTTATGTTTAAGGAAAATCATTTAAGAGTACCGAATGATAGTTTAAATTTTGAAGAGAACATATTTTTGAATCTTGTATGGTGATTGCATGTATTCTTTATTAATTTGTTCCTATTTTGTCTCCAGGAGATGCCCTTGTTGCAGTAAATGATGTTGATGTGAACACTGAGAATATAGAAAGGGTTTTGTCTTGCATTCCAGGCCCTATGCAGGTATTGTACTTTTGCTAGACATTATACTGTGTTTTTTTTATATATTTACCACTGCTAACCTATATTAATATTATTCTCCCCGCTGGTGACAGGGCCATAACTCATCACTGGAACACATTAACTTTTGACCATTAATATCACAGCAATAAATATTACCTGTATGCAAAGAACCAAATTATGGTTGTTGTGAAAACTGCAACTTTGAACACTATTAACTATGTCAATAGAACATAACCTATGAAATGCTGTGTTGGGATCTTGATCGTATTGGATAGTTGAGATGGGGAAGGCTGAGTGGTCTATAGGTGGTAGGTATGAGACAGGATGTCAGTGTCTTGCTTCTAATACTGGACAAAGAAACTGGAGAACAATCTGTTGGTCAGAAGTGGTTGGCAAATAATGGGGAGTTTGTTTATTTGTAATCCACACAGAGTGCATATGTGATGAAAAGTGGTAGTAAGGGGATTTTTGGATTATAGGCTGAGTCTTGGCAAGATGCTCTTTATTGTGGTAATGAGAATCATTTTAAGTTCTCTATCAAGATAATTTAGTCAATATAAATGATGGCCTCAAAGTCAGATCGGGGAAAAAGAACTTGCCCATTAACCACAAGAGCATTTAGATGGAACACTGTGGAGATCTCTGCAAAATCTAATTGAGATCTTGGACTCTTGGCACAAATCCAACAACATTTTGTTTAAAATATATTGTCCCTGATTAAAATGGAATATGTTATCCTTTTCCCCCCATACCTGCTCTTCTAACATCCTGGAATCAAGTTAACAAGTTTATAGATTCTGGTACTAGGAAAACAGCAAATATACTTTATGACCTTTGCTATACAGTCTCTGTGCTGTCTGCAATGGAGATAGCTAGATACAGCAGTTCAATTATATTTTTTCACAGTCTGGGTCTATTTTCCTTCAGTAAGTGGATGCATTCTGCTTCCTTTGAAAAAAGAGTTTGTAACTAACAAACTGAAAGCATTTTCCTTTACTCAGTGAAGTTAAAGTTTGAGTAAAATAAAAATTACTGTGTCTGTAAATGGTTTGACAATATTGAGAGAGTGAGAGTTCTGGAAAACTTCTCAAACTTAGCTGATATTCTTTTCCTGTACCAATGTTATTTATTATATATCTGTTAAATTTCTGTAGTTTGCTTACATACTGCAATGTTACATATGAGGTCTATTATGATTTATTTCTATTCCCTTTATGGTGATCTGTTTTGCTGCTGGAAAATCTCTATGCAAACATTTGATTCCATGTGCTCTGTATCTCTGTTTTTAAATCAGTGGCCTCATATGGACTTGGGGCCAGTTTCTGGGGTGTGACTGACCAGCACATTCAAGAATTGCAAAAAGGTGGCTGAAAGTTCACATATCGATTACTGTGATTCCAGTGCCACTTCCCTTGTACTGAATTAGAGCATTCCAGGGATTATTTCAATTTATATTATCTGCAGATGCCTCCTAAGCATAGAAACTACAGCTAAGGACCGTTATGATTTAGGGACATGCCCCCTATATAGTGATGTAAAGGCAACAGGGAGAAAAGGTGGCATAAGAGCCTTTACATCAGCTAAATGTCATCCGGGATCAGCTTTGTATGGGGCAATCTTCCCTGAGCTGCTTATGTCAGTTTTAGACTCAACTATATTAGTGGTGTTGTACAAAGCACAGAGAATCTGGCCTTACGTTTGAGGCTTAGGATATGTCTACACTGCAAAACAAACAGTGGTGAGTGAATCTCAGAACCTATGCCTACTGACTTGGGCACATGAGACTCACACAGCTAGTTTTAATGGTATAGTATTTCTGGCTCAGCTCTGAAACCCACGAGGATTGCCAGGTGTCTGATTTTTCAGCTGGATGCCCAGTGAAAAAGCCCAGCTGACTGGGCTGATAAGTCTGATCAGCAGCATAGTGGGGCTAAGGCAGGCTTCTTACCTGCCTTGGCTCCACGCAGCTCTGGGAAGCAGCTGGCATGTCCAGCTCCTAGGTGCAGGGGTCGACATGAAGGCTCTGTGCACTGTCCCCATCCTGAGCATTAGCTCCACAGCTCCCATTAGGTGGGAATGCTGACCACTTGTGGGAGTCACCTGAGATAAGTGCTGCCTGAAGTTTGCACCCTTTACCCATTCCTACACCCCAACACTCTGTCCCTGGTCAGAACACTGTCCTGCACCCCAAACCCTTCATTCTTGGCCAAACTCCAGAGCCTGCACCCCCTCCTATGCCCCAAACCTGTGCCCCAGCCTGTGGAAAAGTAAGAGGGGATGGGGGAAAGTGAGCAATGGAAGGAGGGAGGGGAAGTGGAATGAGCAGGAGCCAGGGCCTCAGAGATAGGGTTGCCAGGTGTTCGGTATTCAACCCGACAGTCCGGTTTTTGGGCCCTCTGTCTGGTAAAAAAAATTCAGAAAATACCGGACATGTACAATGGGGGAGGGCACCCGATGGAAGCCTGGCAGGGGTGGAGGGAGTGGCTGGGAGTCGGGGCATGATTGGCGCTGGGAGCCTCTGGTTGCGTCTGACATAGGAGTGACGCCTTGGGGGGGAGGAGAAGCCCTGTCCGTGCTCCTGAATGCTGTTCAAGCGCGTTGTGGAGTGGTAGCTGGACTCCTCATGCTTCGCTGGGACCGTGCGCGGGACAGGCAGCGCCCTGGGATCTGCATGTGCCCAGGTCGGTCCCACTCCCTGCTGGCCAATTCTCTCCCCCTCGCTCCCCCCCCCCCCCCACCCCCCCGGCCAGTCCCACTCCCCCTGACCCCTTCCCGGCCAGCCCTGCTTCCTGCTGGCCAGTTCTCCCTCCCCCCCGATATGCCCAGGCCAGCCCTGCTGCCCCCTACTAGCCCTGCTTCCCGCCGGCTGCCTCCCCCCCCCCGATCTCCCCCAGCCAGCCCCCCTGCCCCCTGACTCCCCCTCCCACCAGCCCTGCTTCCCATCGCCCCCTCCCCTCCCGGACAGCCCCTGCTCCCCTCCCAGCTGGTCCCTTCCCACTCCTCAAGTGTGTCCAGTATTTTTTCTGAAGCTACCTGGTAACCCTACTCAGAGAAGGGGCAGGATGGGGTGGGACAAGGTGGAAGGAGCCAGGCAACGGTGTTTGGTTTAGTGTGATTAGAAAGTTGGCATCCCTAAAGCCCACCCACCTCCCTAGGTTTCAGACTCCAAACAACAGCCTGAGAGGAATATCTACAAGGCTGTTTTTAGCAGTCTAGCATGAGCCTAAGTCTCTAGACCCAGGCTCTGACGCTGCTGTGGGGCTTTTGTATGTTTGGATGTTTTCTGCAACATAGACATACTCTGAGAGGCTTTTATTCACACTAATAAAATTTTGCTGTGATCTCAAAACTTTTAGAGTAGGCATGCATTTTAAAAATAGAGGGGATTGAACTGGGTTATTTTGCACTGAGCAATTTTTAAAAAGGAAACAGTTTACAGAAAATGGGGTGCACTTGACTCTCCGTACTCTGGGTATCCCTAATCGTGGAACATGCGTGGTACAGAGGAGGAAGCAGCTCTGGGTGTTGCCACTCCTTCATCCCTCAGCTTGGGGAATGGCAGTGCACAGAGCTGCTTCCCTTGAGGCTTTTCCCTGCTGTTCCCATAGTGACAGGAGGCAGTGCCTGGGAGCAGCAGGGAGCATGGCTCCACATATTTTACATTGAGATTTGTATTTATTCATTTTTGTAAATCTTTCTAATAACAATACTGTAAAGCTTCATTGGTTTGGGATATCACAAAGTCAAATGTGATAAAACAGGGTGAAGGGTTTTTTTTTTTCATTAAGGTAATTTTTTTTTTTTTTTTGTCCTAAAGCCATGTTTCTGTTGTGCAGCAAAATTTTCTAATTTAATGTTAACATTACAGTTTGAACCCAAATACTAAGTCTTGCCCAACAAACTATAGCTAGTTAGGATTAGGGATGTTACATTTAGTTTAACTAACTAATTGGTCAATAAGTGGGGGAGCCGCAGCGGGGTTAGCTCCTAGCCCAGGAGCTAACCCCACTGTGGCTCTGCCTTTTAAATGTATTAAGCCTGTTGGCTCTTAATAAATGTAAAAGGCTAAACACAACAGGAGGGACCCAGCGCATGGTGGGACAGCTGATTCCCGGCTTGTGCAGGGTGCCCCCCCTCTCCTGCGCACCAGCCATTTAAATGCATTTAAAAGGCTAAAGTGCAGTCCGGAGGACCCGGTGCAAGCCAGGAATCAGCTGTCCCGGCTCATGCTGGGTCCCTCCTTCTGCACTTTAGCCTTTTAAATGTATTAAGAGCCTGTTGGCTCTTAGTACATTTAAAAAGCAGAGGCGCATTTGGGACTGGGCATGAGCTGGGAGTCAACTGATTCCAGGCTCATGCCTGGTCCCCATTACTCCCCTGCTCCCTGCGGAGACGTTGCTGGGGGGAACCAGCTTTTAAGCTGGCTCCCCCAGCACCGGCTCCTGCTCCCCCCACCTTGATTCCTGTGATAGAGGCAGCAAGGGGGGGAAGCGACTAGTCGAGAGACTGGTCAATTATCCAGTAAACTTTTGCTTACCGGAAGGTCGACTAGTCACCTACATCCCTAGTAAGGATTTACATGAGTGAATAACAGCCCAGATACGTGTGTACACGTTAAGGCCAGGTCTACACTAGACCTGGAAGGTGACCGTAAGGTACCCAACCTTCCTTAAGCCTAGTTTGGCAGCAATCCCACAGTGGGAAGTTGAGGGGAGCAAACACTCCTGTCGGCTTCCCTGACTCCTCACGACTGCAAGGAATATAGATGCCAGCCAAAGCTGCCCTCAGCATTCAATTTATGGGTCTATACTAGACCCTCTAAAACAAATGCCAGGACGTCAATTTCCGGCGTGGCAAGTGAGGATGTGCTCTAATTCTCTAATGTGTGATGAACTCCTGCACACTAGTCTGAAAAACATAATAAAAAGCACTACACATTATTTCAGCAGTCTGAGAAATAGACCACAATTCTAGGAGCAGATATACATACATATACTACTAGAAGATTTACTTGGCATTGCTTGAGTCTTTAATTCAATTAATTTTTGCTTTTTGGAAAATAAAATGAAAATGTACATGCTGCATTTGAATCATTACTCTGGAGTGGGTCTCGTGATAAGGAGTTCAGTTTGCAGGCTGCCCCGGGGAGAGAGGACTACCTCAGCCCTCTCTCACCGCAGCAGCTTGGCTCTCAGTAAGAAGTGCCTCTCCATGGCTGTTGCAGCTCCATTGGCCATAGCTGGGGTATGGGTGCATGTCCCCTGCTGGGGCAGGTCCAAGTTTTTCTGTTCCCTGCACTCACCAGCCAGAGTGAGGAATGCAGCAAACTGTGGACCTTCCACTCACTCTATGATGAAGGGGAACAGCCAGCAATGTTCCAGTACATATTACGGGGGTCGGGGGGAGGCCTTCAGCCCTTGAACTCTTCCCCCCCACCCCCCGCTCTTCCTAAAGGGTACGTGGGGGTTGGAGGCTCAGGGCTGGGGCAGTCCCAGATGGGGTGGGTGTGTGCCCTCAGCCAGCCCCTTTCCACCTGCATGTTGATTGTCTCTTTTCTGTATGATTTTATGAGAAGCAATCCCATTCCAAACACATCCCATTTTCCTGGCACAACCAAACCCTTAACCTTGCTTTAAGTTATGACAAGAGGAAGCAGTATATTGAATTTGGTGGTCCTAGTTCAGGCCTAGGCAAAATGCCTTCTGTGGGCCGAATTCGGCCCACCAAGCCACCAGATCCTGCCTGCAGATGCAGAGGAGAGCCTCGGGCAGACTCCCTGCCTTCCTCCTCCCTCGCTCCCCCCGCTGCTGAAAAAAGTGGACATTACAGGGCTCTGTTTGAACAGCTGTGAGCTGGGGGAGGGAGGAGAGGCTTCATGTGCTACCCCCCCTGCCACCAGCACAATCCCATTGGCCAGTTTCCAGCCAATGGGAGCTGCCTGTTGTCAGCTAGCAAAACACCCTCCCCTCAGGTTACTAGCTGTTCAAAAAACCACATGCCCCCTAAAGCTAGTGCAGGGGCGGAGCAAGCAGGGAGTCTGCTTGAGAAAGCTGCGTGCATGAGTCAAGCAGGTAAGTCTTTCAGCCAGAGCCTGCCTCTGGCACACCGACCCTTTGCCCCTCTGCTCCACATAACTCAAACCCTCTGCCCTACCCCTCCTGCACTCATATCGCCTCCCAGATCCTGAACCCCAATCCCCTGCCCCAGGTTACAACCCAAACCCTCTCCCCCCGCATCCATATCCCTTCTCAGATCCTGCACCCCAATACCTTGCCCCAGGTCACAACCCAAACCTCTGCACCTCCTCCTGTACTCCAGTCCCCTTCCCCAGGTCACAGCCCCCCTTGCCCAAAGTTGCAACCCAAACCCCTGCACCCTAGTTGCTAACCCAGGTCACAACTGCCTCCTTCATCCGAACTCCCTCCCAGACCCCACACCCTTTCCTGCACCCCAGTCCCTTACTTCAAACTCCCTTCTGCACCCAACCTTCATCCCAGACCCCTGCACCTCCTCCATTAATATGGAAGAGTGCATGCAGTCCTTGACCCCTTTCTAAATTCTTGGAGTGGCCCCCCCCATCAAAAATTAATGCAATTATTTCCCACCCCTGTCCTAGCTCTTACCATTTAGGAGGAGTTCTTGAACAGACACACAGACAGAAAAACTCTCTCAAATATATATTGGATTAAAACAATTATTTTATCTTAGAAATTGTTAGTTTTCATGCCACTCACGTCCTAGATAATTAAATGTTTCAAGTTACTTCGTTAAATTCACCTCCCTGGGAACATTGTACAGATTTACAATGTGAGATGAGAGATGGAAATTAAAGCTATAAACTTTTTTCTCATCTGAGAGTACTGTGACTTCTTGCTTAAATTAGTTATGTTCCAGAGAAATGATTTTAAGTGAATCCAATTTCTTCCCCTAAAAATTAATGTGTGTGTGTGGGGGGGGGGGCGGATTATTAGGTTCTAGGGATTTTTTTTTCACCCGACAAAAGACATGATATGCAGACATAGTATAAGTTTTATATAATTTTAAATAGTTTATTTCTGTATTCACCAATGATGATTGTGAAGTTTGGTTGAGGCGGGGGCATAGCTGGATTTGCAGCCAGAGGCTTACCCTCCTCCACCTGCCTGTCATTCCAGCCAGGGGAGTAGGTTTGAGGCATGGGGGTTTGCAATAGATCCAGGAATGCCTGGTTGGGAGGTGGAGTAGGGCGAGCCAAACAACCTGATAATGGAACATTGCACAAGTTGAAATGAGTATGTTCTCTAAGGGTATGTCTACATCAGCCCCCTAGTTCGAACTAGGGAGGCTAATGTAGGCATTCGAACTTGCAAATGAAGCCCGGGATTTAAATATCCCGGGCTTCATTTGCAAGTTCGAATGCCTACATTAGCCTCCCTAGTTCGAACTAGGGGGCTAGTGTAGACATACCCCAATAGATTACAAACCTAATAATGATATAAGGTTAACCAGGGCAATTTTAAGTGAAGTTACTTGTATGTCCGAGTTCACGCACACAATTCTTAAATTCTACTTAAGGAAAACTGAAGTAACATTGAGTAGAAACTTATCAAATAGTTAAAGATATAATCCAATTCCTACAGATAAATATTTCCTATAAAATAAATACATTTGTCTACTGTATTGGGAATCTGACTGTTTTCTTCTAACAATGACAAAAATAAGTTATGATTTGTTTACCATTCAGAAGGTGAACAGCAACTAGAATTTTTTATTTCTAGATCACTGCGCTCAGATGACCATGCTGTCATTTATTGCAAAGTTGATGCTAGTGTTTGTAGATTATGGATCTGCAGTTGTAGTAAGGCTAAGTGCTGGTGTGTCATTTTGGGAAGGTTTTCAAGATATTTGACACTATGGAGCTTGACTAACCTAGTGAAGTTGTGGTCATGTATTGGCGGAACTCCACCGTACAAGAACCCTGTCACATCCTGCCTTTGACTAAATCGGTAGTTGCTGTAGCTGCTATTATTTACTCAAAGTGAAAAGCAGAAAATATTGTTTGTTTAACTGTATCCTTGTAAATTAGATCATATATATTGTTTTTGCTCAAATATCCCATGTAAACTTTTTATATTGTAGTTAACGTTAATGCAGCCTTAACGTTCCCAGTGTCCGTAAATCTGTCAAGCAGAAAGCGTTTGCTTGAAATATATAACTATGGCTCATGTTGGCTTTCCAAACCTTTTATTTAAAGTGCATTTCTTTCCCAGTAACTGAACCAGTTTAAATTAAGCCAGGAGAGTGACGGCTTAAATAGATTGTTGGAGAATTTAACTATATAGTTCTATTTTTTTTTTTTTTGAAATTGAGAACATTCTGTTCATGCCCTAGCAGAAAAGAAGTTTTGTTGTTTGTAAGCTTCCGTAATAAAGATTGTATGTTCACAAACCGAGGGATTAGTATATTATCTTTCACTAAGCACAGCAAAAAACATTGGATGTAAGAAGGTTGCAGCTGCATAAGACACACTCTAATGTTGTGAGTAAGATTTTTCCATAATAAGTTGTCACTGCTCTTTTGTGAGTGTATCTGAAAAAAATATATACATACCTTTTTTTTAAAAAAAACCCTCTAACTTCTCTTGACCCCAGTGAATGTGAATATAGTTTATCTTGAGAATGAGCAATACTTTTAGGATTGTGCTTAATTTATGCAAATAACAATTTTTTAACTGATAACAGCCAGTGTAACATATATATATAGAATAATCGTGGACCAAAGGCCCCACCAGCACCACTAACAGTTGCTATATCAAACTGTATTTTTTTTTCAAGGAAAGGCAAGAACTACAGCTACACCTAGCACCATCCTGCCCATACTCTGAAGCAGTGCTTTTTTGGTTTTTAAAAAAAAGAAGAAAGGTGCCGGTACTAGGGTTGCCAGATGATATTCTCGAGCAAAAAAAAAAAAAAGCCTGGGAGGTTGGGACCAAAATGTAGTTAATTGCCACGTGTCCCAAGTGGGCTTCTGTCTGGCTTGCCACTAGTGCTCTCAGGGCTAGCTGGGGGCTGTGCCAGAGAAAAGCAGCGAGTGCTCCCAGAAAAAAGTGACGGTATGCCATACCAGTGTGTACCGTCACAAAAAGAGCACTGCTCTGAAGCATTTGGTGCTATCACAATACAAATCATACAATAGGTAGAGACGTGTAGAAGTAAATAAACTAAATAAAAATATCTTTATTTTAACAAACCAGATTATCATTAAAAATCTGCAGGTTTTACAGAAGTCTTTGAACATGATCTACAAACTACAAAGTATCCTATACTCATAAAGTTTTGAAAAAACCCTTACACTTACTCTTTTTGTTCCATACAGTACCTGCATTTTAACTGACTATAACCAAACTAGCTGCTACTTAATTTGACACTGCTAGTGTTGACCCACTTCTGCTTAGCTATGCTCATAAGAATATTGATGAGTCTGGACCCAAGATGTCTTTTCCTTTACCATTGTTTAGAAAAGAAAACCAGGACCTACATTAGAATAGGCGTAAGTAAATAATGTGATTTACTTAACTGAATTCAGCTTGGCTGGCTGTGTTTCTTCATGTCCCATGAAATTATTTCAAGACACACAGGCTCTACCATACCCTTGTCATCAGGGTAACAATAAGAAAACACTCTGGCTTTTTCCAGTATGTATTTTAACCACATTTTTTCTAAAACACTCAGTTATGCAAATGTAACTGACATTTCTGGAGTTATCTTTAAGCCAAAGATCCCAATGCACTTGGCAAACTTTACAGCGCGCGCGCACCACACACACACACACACACAGAGCGCTCTGATTTATTTTAAGTGGGGGAAGTAAGGAAAAGCGGGTTTTTCCTTTTTAAATGGGTGTTCTTTAAAATTACTTCTTTTGTTTGTTTGTTTGTTTGTTTGTTAAGGGTGATTCCCTGAGCTGCTTATAAGCAACAGCATTAACGTTACATGTTGTAGTCCCACATATTTCAGCTTTGCATTTGGGTTACTTCCATCCTTCAAGCGCAGAGTTGGAAGCAGCTAAATTTCCAGTCTGCTCCCTACTCCCAGATGACAGGACAATAGGGAAGTGAATGATTGAAGATAAAAGGGACAATTGTGGTAACAAAAGTCGGTTCAAGACATGTAAAGAAAGTCACTTCCAACTTCTGTAGGGGAGGGCCAGTTTAAAGTTGTGCTTGTAGTGGGAGGGGTCCATCAGTCATTTCAGCACTGAAATGTAACCACTTCTAAGGTAAAAGTGGCCACTTTCTTCCACTCAGTAGAGGAGTGAAGAGTAATTTCCTAGTGTTTTTAAAGCATACTAAAAAGATGGAGATTGCATTACTATTGACTGTCATATGGGTGATCATCAGAGTTGTAACCTTTTAGATTCCCAACACAGACCTCTATTACGTGAGTTAATAAAGTAACTGATAGCAGTAATGGTCTCTTAACCCAGCCACATACACTGTGTATGGGTTTTATAGGCATTTGTTGGAAAGCAGAGGAATGATAAGATTCAGGAATCCTGAGTTCAGTGCCGGAGTGGAGTGTGCTGGAAAGACTATGTCTCCTCTCACTGCCTCCTTTAATCCATTAACCTTCTCTTTTACACTAAAGGGGAAGGTCGAATCAAGATATGCATCTCCAGTTACATTAATTACATAGCTGGAGTCAGCAAACTTTGATTTGTTTCTCTTTGCTGTCTCCACACTAAGAGGCCAATGGGAGCAAATGCTTCCATCCTCTTCCCTTGCTCCTCACAGGAGCAGGAATACTGGCTGCCAATGGGAGCGCCCTCTGAGTTCAACTTAGTGGGTCTTTACTTGACCTGCTAAATCAAACTCTGAAAGATCAACCGTGGCAGTGCACAACTTCCCAGGAGTGAAGACATGGCCTTAGTTTGTGGTCCTATTCCCATTTCTGCACCTCACCCCTTTGCATTTGAGTTAGAGATTTTCATCCCTCTCCATACTGCTTTGATACCAGCAGCAAGAGCACTGAGAATATACAAAAAAATTGTCTTCCTCAGTTCCACTGCCCAGCACTATGGCAGCCCCTGATGGTAGGGGTGAAGATGAGGGTTTGGTGCAATTATAGGAAAAGTTCTACTCAGTGCCTGCATCCTTGGTGTGGTGCATGCTGAGTACAGATAGAATTTTCAGAGAATGTTGCCAGCCAATGTCTAATAAATTTCTACTTTGTGCAAACTATGATTTTCAATGTCTTATAACTTGGCCAAATTTTGATGGCTTTTTATGAGGAAAGCAAAAGTCCCTGCTCCAACATAGAGATTCTAGAGTTTCTCAATGAAATGGTTGTAAGAATTTTTTAAAGTGGGAAAAATAACATATTTTCCCTAAATGCATTATTGGAAATGACTGAACCATTTTAGCTGAAACTTTCCAAAAATACTCATTTGGAGGCAGACATCTGGCATGGAAAATTTCATCCTGAACAGTTAAAGTTTGGCAAACTAGAAGCTACTGAAAACAGAATCATAGAACTGGGAAGTGTCAGGAGACTTTAATTATGTGACATTGCCATCTCCAATTAGTAAAAGGATATTTCGCTTTCTTGGTATTCAGATTATCCTTTTCTGAATTCTACTTTTTCATGCATCTGTGTCATCTTTAACCAGAAACTCTACTGGGACTGGAAAAGGGAATAGTCAAGAGTGGAATATAGAAGATTGTTTTATAGAGTTTTCTCCTTTCCGTATGGAAAGATAGAAAGATCATGCACAACCACCAACTTAGTGGCATCATTTTTTCCCAGCCCCAGACTTGTTGTTGTTTTTCTTCTACCAGCTAGGACAGTGTTTCTCAACCAGTGGTACGAGTACCCCTCAACCTAGGGGTACTCGAGAGAAGTCTGGGGGGTACATCAACACAATTGAAATTTGGAGAAAACTGAATTTTTGTTTTAAGTTTTGCAGCGCTTTATTATTTTTGTACCTTTTACACCCAAACAAATGTGTTGCAATGGTAGAAAAAAAATTGTGTGTCTGAAAACTGTAGGCACTAGGGGTACTTATATATTTTTTTTGGAAAAGGAGTACTTTATAAATAAAAGGTTTAGAAACACTGATCTAGGAGACCCAGTCATGAATGAGGGTCCCATTTTGCTAGTTGCTGAACAAACAAATTATCTATGCCCCCAAAGAATGTACATTCTATGTATGATAAGAAAGAGAGGTAGATAGAGAAATTGAGGAGAGCATGATAGACAGTGGTCACAGTACATACATCAGCTGCATCTCTGTTATCAATTTTTGTAGGCCTCACAGCAAAGGGAGGATTTAAATGGGAGATCTGAAGGAATACAATGAGGTTGCTTTGTGGATGTTTATGGGTACTCAGATGTATGAGAGGCAGCACTGGTGAAATTTATTTGAAAATATAACAAATTGTTGATGGCAGATGGAAGCGGGAGTCAATATCTCAGATTCTGAGACAGTCTAAATAGGGTGGGAGCTCCCTTAGCTAACAAAATAGCAGAACTGATAGAGAAGAGAACAAATATGTAGTGAAGGTTGTCAGCATAGTCACAGGTTTTCCACCAGACACACTTAACAGAAATGAGAAAGCAGGTACTTGGGGTGAACCAGAACTGTGGGTGACAATGACAGAATAGAGGAGAAAAGAGGCAAAGGTGGAGGATAGTGAAGCATGGAGAAAATCAACAATCATATCCATGGGCAAAAAAGGGAAGAGACAGAGAGAGAGCAGAAGAGACATCATCACCATTCCTGTACTAGAAGTCAGTGAGTGGTCTGTGAGAAGAAGGGGGCAGATGGGAGATGTTGAAAGAAACCAGATGATGGTCAGAGAGGAGGAATTCAGTGATGGATCGGAGATGAAAGGGGTGCTTGGTGTCAAGCAGATGTCCATGTGGTAAGTGGGTGAACTGAAGCAAACCTGTATGTCAAGTGGGGAAATGAAGGTGAGAAGATGAGTATATATGAAGGGCACAAGAGTCATCAACATGGAAGTTTGAAGCCATTGAAGATATCTGTGGGAGGGAAGAAGAGTTAGATATTGTTCTGCTCAAGAAAAGAGAAAGAGGGGGTAGGGAGAAGAGGAAGAAGTAAGAAGCGCCAGGAATGGGAGAGGAGAAACTCCACACCATGAGTGGAATGGGAAGGTGGAGGGTCAGAAGTAGAAATGGTTACTTTTTTTTTCCTGCTACTTTCTTGGCAAGCATGAGTATTGTCCATATCTCTTGCTAGATTTTCTTTTGAAATGATGATTGTTTTCATATATGCGACTTGCTTTTGTTCACGTTTCTTAAGCTTAATTGCTATTGGGAATGCATACGTTTTTTCTCTCACATCAGTTACTCTAATTCACTGGACAGAGTCAAAGTTCCAGTGAAGTCAGTGACAAAGACAACATTTTAGCATGTAGTATACTGGAATTTTTGTCTGTTCAGACATATGGAAGTTACTTTCAAAATGGGCAAACAGTCATTCATCCAGGAAGGTAAAACATCCCCATTTCTGAAAGGCTCAGCCAAGAAATAAAAATTCCTTTGTTTTTGTCCCCTATACTTAACATGCAGCTTTCATTAAAAGTAAGAATTTTATTCATTATTTTTGTCACTTTTAAAATAATTAAAATTATCTTCATAAGCCTACTGTACAAAAAGATGCAGATTTATAAAATAAATTTTGAAAAATGAAGAATCCAGTTCCAAGCCAAATTTATGCTTGGGTTTTATGTTGTTTAAAATTCCAATGTATATACTGAAAGCTTAAAATACTTATTTTTAAAGAAAACAATCTAAAATATTTGTCAACTGTACTTTTTTGGTAAAATGAATGTAATAATTTTGTCATTTTAAAAATGAAAGTGTCATTGTGTCTCAAGCAGTTTCTGTAGTACTTTGATTATTAGAAGAATTGGGACAGCAGGTAACATAACAAATGTTTGTGCTTTCTACTGATGATATAAAATAGACGGTTGTTAACTTCCAATCATAAACTAGCACAACTTTTCTTTTCATAATTATTTTTTTTTAAATTGATACGTTAAGAAAAAAATGAAAATATACTGGTAAATTAGTTTGTGAGAATGAATTCAATGGCTGCTGAGTTCTAAAAATATACTAAAAGATTGTTGGTGGTATGGTCCAACTTAGATAGATTACATTGTAATAATGTGCCTTTCTAAACTGATGAATGTTAGACTAAATGTCTAAACTAAAATGTTAAGGGAATACTTTTGAAAATGAATCTTAAGAACATGTAAATATGCAAGTGCTGCTATTTTGTAACTAGGTATGTAATAATGTTTTAAAGTGGAGGTGCGAGATTGTGTGTTCAAATAAATCAAGTGCAGAAAGTGTATTTTTCTATTTTTAAAACTATAAAAATCAAATATGAAAACATACTAGGCCGCATGCCTTGTTCACGTGTTTGATAAAACATTTAATAGCTGTCTCTATTGTTTGGGGATGCATGGTTATATAACATTGACTGTATGAATGACTTTAGTCAAACCACAGGGATTTTTCAATGATTGTGTCTTGTATATGTATTTGAAAACATCTTTGTAGAGAACTCTCTGTACCATAAAAAAGGACTGAAGACATTAAAGTTCTTTTTATGGCAAAAATATATTTTTATTTGTAAGTCCATGAACTTGACTTTAAGTACAGCCCCATTTTTATAATATGTTTAATTATTTTAATAGGTGAAACTTACATTTGAAACATCTGTCTTTGAGTATGAAGAAACATCTCAACAAAAATATAAACAGGCACAGTCACCTATGAACAATCTTGTCAAGCTTCTTTGGGGAGATGACAATATGGACCTTCAGCTGGCTATCCAAGGCATGCCTCATATTGTTATGTACCTCACACTCAAATTGGACTCTGAAACATCTAAGGATGAGGTATGTAGTCAACCAAAGGAAGCAAAAGACAGGCACAGCTGACCCACTAAATTTATTTAAAAAATCCATTGATAACCGTTGGTGTAGCCTCCCCCTATACCTCGAAATGCAGTTATGTGGTGTCACCATCCTTGTAGTAGTGCAGAAAGCCCTCTCCAGCCCTGCTGTCATGGGAGCAAAAGCCTCTTGGCACAGCCATAGAGCCAAAGATGCTGGGAAGCAAGGTGCTGGGGAGGCTGCAGTTTGGGTAGGGCAGAGCAGAGAACCCTGCCCAGGACTGCAGGGAGCGGGAGGGGAAGAGTACAATCTCCCAGTTGGAGGGGAGGCCACTCCACTGCTGAATGGCTCTGACCTGGGCAGGAGCAAAGTGGCTTCCCCTTGGTGGAGGCACTTCTTCTGTTACTTTATAAATCTAAATCATTTGAAAGAAAGTTTGCAGCTGGTCTGCTCCTCTTATATTCCTGGGATGAATTCTTCTCTGACCAACCTTAGACGTGGTCCAACCTTAAGCAGCGCTAACGCTAGCCTGTGTCTAAATGGCACAGTTGAGCTCTTTAAAATGCACACTTTACCCAAAGGATACAATGCCTTTTGGAGGAAATTATTCTTAATTTTATCCTATTAAAAAGGAATGAATAAGGATATGCTATTCCATACTCCAGTAGTCAGGTTTAGAACTAAAGAAAGATATGTATCTGTGTCATCTTCTATAAGTGATCTTTTAATAAACCTTTAGGTCTGTCTTGGAGCTGGTTTGGTATGCAGATCACATCCTAGCCTCTCTAGTAAATAATGGCAAATTAGGCTGGTTTCTCCCACTTATGAGCAGTGGGCATCCAAAAGCAGAATTAAAGAATTCTAAGCCTCACAGAGCTCTGACTGTTATATCATAATGTAAAAATCATCTGCTTAGGAGGAAATTAGTCTTCCATGTAATTAGTCTTCAGCTGATAGGTTGGGTCTTGGTTGGTGGGTGAGTGTGGTTTTTTTTTGTTTGTTTGTTTGTTTTTTTAAGACCAGAGTAAATACTCCATTCTGTTGCAACAGATTTTTGTACCTGGACTGTCTAGTGATTTCATCTTTTAAGAGAATAACATTACTAATTTATTTTCTAAATGATTGATATCAGTATTGGAGGAATTTGGTTAGTTTCTATGTAAACTAAGCATTATTGAGCAGCGAATGAGACCCCGTTGGCTTTTACAAATACTTACGCTGTAAATTCTGCAGTAACAGTTCCTATTTGAATAGCTTTTGTATGAATCTTGCAGAGCTCACAGTCTTCCTGTGTACAGCAGAGCAACAAACTATTGTCTCCTTTCACTGTGGTATAAGGACAGCTTAAAACATCCTTTGTCAGTGTCCTGTTTTAAAAGTTGTGGGAGGCTGTTAGCCGGTCAACTCTATTTTGACAGGAGTTCTTTGTTGCCAAGACTGTTCTGATTTAAAGCAAACTGTTTCTATTGCAGTTCATTTTATGGAAAGTCAGGATAATTGAAATAGAAGAGGAGGGATTTACTGAAAAAGAATATATCCATGCAATATTTTAGTATTCTGTTCAGAAAGTATTATATTTTTAAAGATGAACTACTTTGTCATTTATTAATTCAGTTGTCTTTGCCCTTTGCACTGTTTAGACAAAATGACACTTTTCAACTTGCATGGAAGACAACTGATCTTCTTGTGTGGTGATAGGTACTAAACCCTACTAACTCATTAATAGATAGATGGTGCTGCTGGGATCTTTTGTTATATTTGTCTTTTCTTTCCCTGGGAAAGTATATAGTTATTCCTCAACAGAACACTGTAAAAGTCTCAGTTCCTAGGGAAAGAAAAGGTGGGGGTTTTTTGTTTGGTTTTTTTTTGTCTAACTCATTGCAAAGCTGTAATTAGAAAGGGCTGTTTTTTTCTTGATGAGGGGTTGATGCTGAAAATCCTTGTTCCTAACAAGTATTTTAAAAAGAGCTAATTAAATTGGAGGAGAGCAGCAGAGCTTGCCAGTTCTCTCAATAGTGTGACTTGAAATTCTTTAATCTGATTGAAAAGAAAATTTCCCAACCAAAATTTGGTACTGTCTGGATGTGCTTTGTCGTATAAAATAAAGAGTTAATGACTTCATAGTTGCTTTTGATTTAAGAGAGATAATTTTACAGTATCTTCTGGACTCTTTATTTTGGGTAGATGTGATATTTCAATTAGAATATTTCCAGGTCCTCTAGTAAAGAGTGAAAACACTGTATAGATTGCACTATCTCTGTTGGTGTCATTTATTAATTGTACATTTCATGGGTTGACAAACTGGACCAAGTATGTGGGCATTATCCTGTAATTTATTATTTCCACGCAAAAGTGCTTTAAGTAATTTATCTAAGCATTTTGTAAGAGGTAACTATAGCATTTCCCTTAAAGAACTCAGGAATTTAAGACTGGAAAGAATCAGATAAAATCCTTACCCTAAAGATGTATTACCCCTATAACTACTGATCCTGCAGGGCTTCTGCTCCTTGGGCATCCGTATGTAAATAACTGCATGCTCAGTGCCAGATTTGTTAGTGACCTATGAATCTTTTTTGTATGTACCTACTAATATCTTACTCTAAAATCTAAATATATGATCAGTGATGTATGGGTAGAAAGGCCATGTATTTATGTTGTAGTTTAGGGACTGATCTTTAGAGAAGGATGTTAAGTAGCATGTAATTCACTAATCGAAAAGTCAATGCATTTTTGCATTGACTATTCGATTAGTCGCTAGGGCAGCGCTGCCCTTTTGAAACGTTGCCATGGCGTTTCAAAGGGGCAGTGCCTCATGGAGCCTGGGGTCAGCTGAGGACTCCCCAGCTGACTCGGGGCTCCACGCTGTGCTGCCCCTTTGAAGCACTGAGGCAGCGTTTCAAAGGGGCAGCGCTGCATAGCTGATTCCGGGCTCTGTGCAGTGCCCTTGTCATCACCCCTCCCTTGCTGCCTCTGTCTGATAGAGGCAGCAAGGCAGGGGGGGAAGCAACTAGTCGACTATCCTGCCCACTATCCGATAAGCATTTGCTTATCAGATAGTCGACTAGTCCTTAACATCCATACTTTAGAGCAGTTGTGAATCCATAGTGCATAACTGCAAAATGGTCATAATTCTATTAGAGTGAGTAAATGCTCACCATTGTGAGTAAGGAGTTTGCTGGTTTCCATTTAAGGGCCAGATTATATGTTCAGAGAGCTGTACAAACATAAACAAATCTGATTCCGTGGGAATGTTTTTTTTTTAAATGACTAAAAGGTTTTTAAGATGTGAAATTCTACAGTATGTTTTTAATTTTGATATATATTTGCCCTCATGGTAAAGATTTACAAAAATCCTGGTCTACAAACAGATATATGCATATTCTTAAGAACTTTGCAAATTTGTAGCAAGGTCTGAAAGTGCTCAGATAAACTAGTGCTAGAAGACATACTGCAGTGGTTGGCAACCTGGGTAATCTGATTGCAGAACACAAGACATTTTGCTGATGTTGACTGTCCACTGGCACACACACCCCCCTTGCAGATTCCAGTGGCTGCAGTTTGCTGTTTGTGGCCAGTGGGAGCTGGGGGGGCGGTGCTGCCTGCGGATGGTCAACATCTGTAAAATATTTTGTGGCCTGCAATCAGATTACTTTGATGGGACACAGGTTGCCCACCACTGACATACTGGGAAGATACATGATAAGTTAGCAGTCTTTTCCTTTGCTTAACTAAGTAAAAATTTGGTATCCTAACAGCAAGAAATTCTTTACCAATACCCCATATCAGAAGCATCCCAAAAGCTGAAAAGTGTGAGAGGAATATTTCTCACTCTCTGTGACATGCTGGAAAATGTGACTGGAGCCCACATTATCAGGTAACAGTATTTTCAACTTAATACAAAACCTATTTATTTATTTTTAACCTTTCTTTTTTTAAAAAGACAGAAGAAAGCATCTGCACATCAGGCTTTACAGTTATGCCGAGTCAAAACAAGAATGAGTTTACCTTATCAGTCATGTTGTATTTGGTATAGCCTGCTTGCAGTTGGTCTGGCTAATGTAGCTGTACAGAGAATGGTTTAGGTCTCAGTGGTTAGAAATTTCATATAAAATATAACATATCACAAGTGACTGGTTTGTGGATCTGGCCTTACGTACTCCCAGTGAAAATTGATCTAAAATTTTTAGCAGGATTCCTGGATTCTGAATTATTTTCGTAAAGTAAACTGGACATTCTATAGCAGCTTCACTTAAATTTTAAAAAACCTAAGATTTTAACTCTGTTACATATGAAAATGAATGCTAGTTGGTTTAGCAACTCCATGTTTATTAATTTCTATATTAAATTAATTTTATTTCACAAGTTTTTCTTTTTGATATGTCAAAGATTGTTTTATTCTCAGCATATAACTGCATCTTAGGGTAGGTCTACACTGCAACACTATTTCGAAATAACTAGCGCTATTCCAAAATAACTTGGCGTCTACACTACAGGCAATTATTTCGAAATAGTGTCAAAATACTGTCAAGCTGGAGGACTTCTTACTCAGTCTCCTGTAACCCTCATTGTACGAGGAATAAGGGAAGTTAGAGGAAGAGTGCTCTATTTCGAAATAAGTGCTGTGTAGACGCTCCCTATTTTAAAATAAGCTATTTCTAAATAAGATACACAATTGACATAACTTGAAATAAGCTATGCAAATTGAGTTAAGCTCTGCAGTATAAAATCTCACCCATTATTTTAAGTCTTCAGACACAGAAACATGACATTGCAACAGTTTGTAACTTAGCACACATTTCACGTTCAAGATTTTCTTCTCAGACATAAAGTCTAAGACATGATACTTTTAAAAACTGAAAGTTTTAAACTGTGGAACATATTTGCTTCTCAAATTCCACAGCCTTAGAATCTGAGAGTATGTCTACACTTTGAGCTATGTTTCCTGGCTCACACAGACATATTCTAGTTCTCATAACTAAAAACAGTAGTTTAGTCATGGTAGCACAGGCCATGGCAAGCAGCAGCATGAGCTAGCTACCCTCAGTATGAACCAGGCTGGACCCCATAGGTAAATACTCAGAACAGTTGGCCTATGCCCCTGCTGCCTATGTTATCTTGACTGCACTATTACTTTAGTCTACATGAGTTGGGAGTCACACCCCTACCTCCAAATGTTGATGTAGCCAGAGAATACATGGGGCCCTGGTTATATGTAAAATAGAGAGTAGTTTATGAAGCTGTATAAAAATGGAAAGAAGAAATCTTTGGGAATAGGAAGCCAGTGAAGGAAAAGTGGGGATAATGAGAATCAGACATCTTCACAAACTAGAAGTAGTGTTCCATTTTTAATTCATGTTACTCCCTCTTGACCCCGACTTATATGAGTCTAAGTATGAAGCCTGTCACAGTGAACTGGTTATAAGTGATAATCTTCAGTGACTGATGTTCCTGGTCTATAATGTGGGTACATACTGGTTGCTACAATATATCTACGGGTGCACAAAAAAGCATTTAGCATAAGAACTGCTGTTATCAACCATTTTCTAAGGAAGTATTGGAAAGTTTTACTGGCTATACAGGTAAATAGTTTAACTGATATAATCCCTGGTGCAGATACTCTTATTCTGCTGCGAGTGCCTTTTTTCAGTTCCAAAGTAACATAAGCTAAATTGAAAAAGGCACTGTTGTACCAAAATAGAAGTATCTACATGAGGGAGTTATGCTAGTGTAACAAAATTCATTGAAATGTACATTTGATGTTACATATTTTCTATGTACAGTAGAGTCCCGATTATCCGACCTAAACGGGACCAATAGGTGGTCAGATTAACGAAAATGTCGGATAATACAGAGTACAGAACATTACCTATAGTTGATTCGGGTGCTCCGGATGAAGGGCAGCAGCACTTTGGGGATGTTCCGCTTGGAGGCCACTGAGAAGGGCAGCAGCAGCAGGAGCGGCGGCAGCAGCAGGAGCAGCAGCAGCGCCCAGAGCGACGGGGCAGCGAGCGGGGCCATTCTCCCGGCCCGCACCTGGGGGCTGCAGGGAGGGAAGGGGCCAGGCAGGAATGGGGAGCCTGGGAGGCAGGCGCAGGGGGGGACGGGGACGACCCCAGCTGCACCATGACTAAGCGGCGCCGACCCACGGGCTGGACTCTCAATCGCCCACTGTGCGCTGCAATTCAAGGGACGTCAGCTGCTGGGGCAGGGGAAACGAGCCTGGTCACATGGTGGGCAGCCGGCAGCAGCGTGGGGTTTTAGTTTTGCTTTCGGGGGCTGCTGCTGGAGCCTCTTCAGCCGGGGAGGCTGCATACAGCATGGCAGCGCGGGGCGGCTGGCCTTGGGGGCCGCATACTCGCGCTGCTCTAGGCTTGCTGGGGATTTCTCGCCGAACCCCAGGATTTATCCAGCTATGTCGGATAAAGCGGAATGTCAGATAAGCGAAGGTCGGATAAGCAGGACTCTACTGTATATAAGGCTAAGTGTGATGGAAAGGCTATGAACTTTTCCAGTTTGTGCATAGTACTTCAAGTGTCCTCTGCATAGTCCCACTACTGGGAGGCACCATCTGGTGCAGTTCAGACGTTGGAACCTTTGTTTAGCGGTGCCCATTACAGCGCTCATGTATCTCACTTACCTCTTTCCTCAGCATTCCCAAACATCATGAAAGCAAAGCTATCAAGTGTGTGTGGTACTCTCTGCATCCTCAGTTCCTTCCATCTGCTGCAGCAAAGGGATGTAAACCCTCTTCAGATCCTTCTCTCAAAATAAATAAGGTTTATTTATAAATAAACCTTATTTATTTTGAGCCACAACTGGCGCTTTGTGTTTGTGTTTATATACACATTGTTGCTCTTGTATTTGTAAATACTTAAGATATTGGGCATTGTATCCTTCCATTTGCTGTATGCATTTTAGATTATTAGGGGGGCTTTTTTAAGTCTCAACACATTAAACTGCTGAGGAGTCTAGTATTATTTTAATATTTTCATGTTAATTTTGTCACCTTTCCTGCTGCTTCTTTCTGTCTCCCTACATTGTGTGAATGTACTCTAATGCTCTGTCAATTATTGATTCAAATGAAATATAGTTTATTCGGGCTGAACTTCAACAGGATGTGCCAGGCAGAGACTAATTCCTCCACTTAAAATCTTAATTTACTTAACAGCATTTCTTTCAAGTTAATTTGTTTGGAGTTAAGGGATGAGGAGGAGAGTTGTTTTTGCTCTTTAAAGCAGTGTGAAAATTAGCTCCTGCAGTGTAAGCTCTTTGGGG
Source organism: Pelochelys cantorii (assembly GCA_032595735.1). Classification (NCBI taxonomy): domain Eukaryota; kingdom Metazoa; phylum Chordata; order Testudines; family Trionychidae; genus Pelochelys; species Pelochelys cantorii. Next base: position 97,045,260 of record CM064331.1, on the reverse strand, counting down.
AAGGAAGAGTATTTTTGTTCTGTGTTTGTGCAGTGTTTAGCATTAGCACAATATAAGAGATAAATAATGAAAATCTCTGTCCCTTTTTAAGGCAATATGAACACATTTAGATTAAGTTTTCTAAAGTATTTGCTTTTTTAGTTTTAAACTAAACTCTGACTTTTTTCACTTTGATACAGAGATATCTTAAGTTACTATTTAAAATGTCTAAGGCTGCAATAACAATGGGGGAGAACGTAACACGTCCTGAAAATCCCGTGGACTGTGAAAATTTTAGTACCATTATGACTGTAGGATGTTATACCCTGTAAGTGTGTCTGTGGTTTCATCTCCCTTTTCAGGATAGTATTTCAGGATCTCATAAACATCAATGAATTAATTGTCCCAACAATTGTGTGATTTAGAATGTATTCTTTCTCAGATTTTATAGAACAGGAACTGAGGCAGAGGGAGATGAAGTAATTTGCTCAAAGTTGCACAGCAAATCTGTGGCAAAGCCAGAAATTAAACCCAGGCCTTTAGAGTCCCAATACATCACTTTAGTCACAAAGGCCACCTTCCTCAGTGTTTTTGATTTAGGCAAAGATGTATTTACAATCTTCTATAATATTTTGAAGTTTAGCAGCAGTTGCCAACAGACTCAATCTGTTGGTTTTATATTTAATCTGTGACAGTCTGGTAACTAGATTATTAGATTCCAACTTCCTTTTTTGTCCCACTTCACTCTCCATAAAATATGTACGTGCTTCATATATTTCTATGATTAATGTACTGTTACTGTAACAATTCAGGCTTACCTTTCTCCTTATTTCAGATTAAAAAAATTAAAAAGTACCTGTACCGAAGTCCTATTTCCAAAAGAGATTGAGGAGCCAAAGTCACTTGTGGAGTATCTCAGATGAGACTATAACTAAGGTTTTCATGACTGAAAATTTTGCTCAAAAGGGTATAGCCATACTACCTTCTGCTGAAATCCTGTTAATTTTGTAAGCTAAGTGGAAGACCTCTAAAAAACATCTTAATGACTCAGAAAGAGATGATGGCATTCGTGTCTCTTTCTTAGTACTTGGTTCCCACATGAAGCAAGGAGTTACTAAAGGAGTCTTTTGGTTGGAACATAAAGCAAGTCCTTGCCATTTGTGGCAGTTTGTCCCATGGCCCACTTTATAACACTAGGGGCTTTAACCTCTGATGTCTTGGTCATTATATATGACGTGGCAAAATTCTCCCTATAGTTCCAACTGGAAAAATATTCTGCATTTCTTATCTGAAACGGTTTTATATACAGTAATATTGCTTTGTACCATTAAATATAAATGGCTGCATTTCAGTCGCTGAAGAGCTAATCCTTTGTACATACAGCTTATACAAAGTAGCAGGTTATATGGCAGTTTGCAGGATATGTTGACTATAAAGTGGTGTTATCTATGAGCTCATTTCTATTATAGAATCATAGAACCATAGAGCTGGAAGAGACCTCAGAAGGTCATCAAGTCCAGCCCCCTGCTGTAGGCAGGACCAATCCCAAATAAATCAACCCATCCAGGGCTTGGTCAAGCCGAGACTTAAGCACCTCTAGGGATGGAGACTCCACTACTTCCCTAGGTAACCCATTCCAGTGCTTCACTACTCTCCTAGTGAAATAGTTTTTCCTAATATCCAGCCTGGACCTCTCCCACCACAACTTGAGACCATTGCTCCTTGTTCTGCCATCTGTCACTACTGAGAACAACCTCTCTCCATCCTCTTTGGAACCTCTCTTCAGGAAGTTGAAGGCTGCTATCAAATCCCCCCTCACTCTTCGCTTCTGCAGACTAAACAGACCCAACTCCCTCAGCCTCTCCTCATAAGTTATATGCTCCAGCCCCCTAATCATTTTGGTTGCCCTCCGCTGGACCCTCTCCAATGCGTCCACATCCTTTTTGTAGTGGGGGGCCCAGAACTGGACACAATGCTCCAGATGTGGCCTCACCAGAGCCGAATAAAGGGGAATAATGACATCTCTGGATCTGCTGGCAATGCTCCTCTTAATGCAACCTAATATGCCATTAGCCTTCTTGGCTATAAGGGCACACTGTTGACTCATATCCAGCTTCTCATCCACTGTAACCCCCAGGTCCTTTTCTGCAGAACTACTACTTAACTGGTTGGTCCCCAGCTTGTAACTATGCTTGGGATTCTTCCGTCCCAAGTGCAGGACTCTGCACTTGTCCTTGTTGAACTTCATCAGATTTCTTGTGGCCCAATCCTCCAACTTGTCTAAGTCACTCTGGACCCTATCTCTGCCCTCAAGCATATCTACCTCTCCCCCTAGCTTAGTGTCATCCGCAAACTTGCTGAGGGTGCAATCCATCCCCTCATCCAGGTCATTAAGAAAGATATTGAACAAAACCGGTCCTAGAACCGAACCTTGGGGCACTCTGCTAGAAACCGACCGCCATCCTGACATCGAGCCGTTGATCACTACCCGCTGGGCCCGGCCTTCTAGCCATCTTTCTAGCCATCTTACTGTCCATTTATCCAATCCACATTCCCTTAACTTGCTGGCAAGAATATTGTGGGAGACCATATCAAAAGCCTTGCTAAAGTCAGGTAGATCACATCCACTGACTTTCCCACGTCCACAGAGCCAGTTACCTCATCATAGAAGCTAATCAAATTGGTCAGGCACAACTTGCCCTTTGTGAATCCATGCTGACTATTCCTAATCACTTTCCTCTCTTCCAAGTGCCTCAAAATGGATTCCTTAAGGATCCCTTCCATGACTTTCCAGGAACCGAGGTAAGACTGACCGGCCTATAGTTCCCTGGATTGTCCTTCTTCCCTTTTTTGAAGATGGGCACTACATTTGCCTTTTTCCAATCATCCGGGATTGCTCCCGATCTCCACGACTTTTCAAAGATAATGGCCAAAGGCTCCTCAATGACATTTGCCAACTCCCTCAGTACCCTCGGATGCATTCAGTCCGGACCCATGGATTTGTGTACGTTTAGCTTTTCTAAATAGTTCCTAACCTGTTCTTTACCCACCACGGGCTGTCCATCTTCATCCCATCTTGTGTCACTTGGCTCCTGGACTTCTGCGCTGGCCTTGTCCGTGAATACAGAGGCAAAGAAAGCATTGACTACTTCAGCTTTCTCCACATCATCTGTCACTAGATTACCTCCTTCATCCAATAGGGGCCACACACCATGTTCGGCATGTTACTGTGCAGACACACATTTTCTCATATATTTCTACTCTTGCTGCCAAATCTAGTGGTGTATTCCTGGCCCAGTCTGGCAGTGCAAATCTAGCATCCCTTTTATTACTTGCCATGCTAAAGAAATCTGAAAGAGACAATGAGTAGGCAAGGACCATAGGAGAGCTATTAAAGGGCTGTTCAGTAGCTGTTCTCCTTGTAGCTTTGAAATCATTTTTCCACGCTTTGGAGCTCCCATGTATTAGAAAATGTTGGCTGTCCTACTGGATTAACCTGGGTGTGTGTTGCAAAAATTGTATAAATACATCTGAATTGAAAACTGGGTAATATTTCTCATTTGTTTTCACTCTTGAGAATTTTTTTTCTTTGCCTTTTCTGTAGTGTGTTCCAGTATTCTGCTAAATTAAGAAATAAATGAAAGATTTCTAGCAGGTTTTTTGATAACCATTTGTGGAAATGTTAAAAAATAGATGTCTATTGTTGTGTTTTCCCATTATCCCTATCAATTTGTTTAAAAAAATCTATTGTACAGTATATGATTAAATTATAAACAACTTGTACAGTGTGCACATCAGTTTCCATAATAATAAATGTAATTGTCTGACCCAGCTGAATACTCCACATTTAAGTGAATAATGAACTTAATATATTAATTGATATTCAATTTCAGAATAAAAACTAAGTAGACATTTTCTTCTGGCTTTATTTTTCTAGCTCATCCCTTTTTTTATGTGGGAAGTTGGTTCAGGTGGTTTATTATAAAGAATCTGACAAGTTGCTTGTGATTGGCCTTCCTGCAGAAAGGTGAGTTTTAAGCGTAACATGTTTATTTTAAAAGATGATGGTACTGTGTGCAAAGGCATGGGAATAGTAACTTTCTTATATCACTTTAATATGTTTGTAGAGCTGTGTTTTCAGTTTTATGACTGGTAACTTTGTACCTATGTAGGAATTATTCATCTTGCAATGTATGGAAAATCGTTGTCAAAATCTTTACTAGCTTAAGTCACTAAAACAGTGACTTTTGTGAATACTTGAATTCCCTTGAACAAAAACTGCTACTTGTGTGGGGGAAAAGATTATATTTAGTGTGATGTAGCTAACTTGGATTGTAATCTCTTTGGGATCTCTATCTGAATACACAGAATTTAGCACATCATCATCCTGATTGATGTTTGTAGGTGCTACAGCTATACAGGTAACAGTAATAGAAGATAATGCATGGTCTGGGACACAGGAACTTTCAAGTTCTTCTTCGAGTGGGTGCTCCACTTAGATGTGTCAACACGGCTGTGCACACTGTCCAGAGATCTTCGTTAGCAGTTCCCCAGCCGCCGGCATGTGCTACACTATTGCACAATCGCCCAGATTGACAAACATACGCCAGCTGCCCATTCCCTCAGTTCCTTCTCAACTGCCGCCGGCATCGGTCACACTTAGTCGGTCTCCCTAACAGCATCAAAAGGAAAAAAAGGAAGAGGGAAAAAAAAGGAAAAGGATAACAACAGAAAGAAAAGTAGGTGAAGCAGCGTGCGGGCGCTTCCACTGTATCCCACTAGCCTGAAAGACAGCACAAACAGAGAAATACCTGTGATGCTGGCACCATTGGGCTTTATAAGGCGCACAGGGTGCGGAACAGCAATCACAGCAGCAGATGGACACGAGCAGTGTCTGCGCTGCCTAGGGCAAGACCATCCTGTCAGTCACTGCCTGCACTGTCAAAAGCTCGCCCCATCCTCTAAGAAGGTGAGAGACTTACAAAGAAGACTATTATTTTTGGACCACAACATGGCTGAGTCACAGCCTCATTCACCCCTCCTCCCCTGAGATATCCCTCTTGGGGAGAAGGGCAGGAGGAACATTCCCTCGCAGGGACGTGCTAGAGAGCAGGACCTGGAGCAGAGCTCGAAATACTCCCAGTCCCCTGCTGAGCCTCAGCCTCTGACTAACAAAAGACAAAGGAGGCTGATAAGAATGCCACTAGGCAGGGCTCTCAAAAGTAGGACAGGGGATCTGGCTTAAAGAAAAGCCGTGACCCTAATATGAAGCACGGAGCCTCTGGCTATGCTTCAAGCTCTCTACGTAGTAATGTGGCACCAGTGGAGATGGTACCGCTGAGGAGTAAGCAAGCCGGCAAGCTGCAGAGCAGTGGAATGCCGCGCTTGAACAAACGCTCGGTACCTGCGCATTTCAAAGTGCTGATGGTATAGATGCAGGCAGCTGTAAGGAACTACAGAGCAATGCCTCTGCATACTCCGGTACCAAGGTTCACAACAGAGGCAGACCTTGCAGTAGCATCAGTACCATGCTCACCACTATTCAGTACTGATGGCACGCCATGGGCTCAAGGTTCTCTGTTCTCCTTGAGACCAGCATCACAAGCATCTGCCAGATTTAGTGATGACGAGGAGGATCAGTCAAAGGACCAGCACAGAGTCCCTCTATATGCGAAACTGCAACAACAGCAAATGCAGAAATGGCAGATGGCACAGTGGATGCCCCCACCAATGCCTCCACAGTGGGCTTATTGGGACCCTTGGGTGCCTTACTGAGCCCAACAGTTTCAAAACACTATGCAGGTCCCAGGGGCACAGTCAGCTGACATGAACACCCAAAAATGAGCTGACTGGGACCAAACCGACTATGACGAGTCATCTATGGAGGAGGCAACACAGGCTTCTTCTATTCCGCCCAATACTTCTTACTCCACGATGGAGGAGTATAGTCTCCCTGTGTCACCAATCAGAGGGGATGACTTCAGAAGATTCTAAGACTTGTTTAGGAGGGTAGCAGACACGCTTGCCATAAAACTTTCTTGAGATAACACGAACTCATGAGCATACTCAGTTTACCTCAATAAACCAGGCTCGCTTTACCGATGAACGAAGCCTTGATGGATCCTGCCAAGTCCATCTGGAAATCTCCGGCATTGGTGCCTCCAACATTGAAAAAACTAGATAAGAAATACTACGTTGCCCCCACAGAAGTCGAATTCCTCTTCTGTCACTCTTCCCCTAATTCACTAGTGGTCAAAGCAGCCAACCACAGGGGAAAGCAACAACTGTACCCAGAACACTAAGTCACGATAAAGAGACCAAAAGGCTGGACGCTATGGGGAAGAAAGCCTACTCATCAGCCTCCCTCCAGCTGAGAATTGTGAAATATGTGACTCTACTAGCAAAATACTCGCACAACACGTTTGAATCATTCAATTCCTTTATTCAATATATACCAGAGGATGTGAGGGAGCAGTCTGAATCAAATATCAGAGAAGGCTCAGTGATTTTTTCGAACAGCTCTACAGGTAGCATTAGATACAGCAGCCGGGTTGATGGCATCCACAGTAGTGATGAGACGGATGTCATGGCTGCAGCTGTCGGGATTCCCCAGGGAGGTTCAATCCGACATCGAGGATCTCCCATTCGAGGGTGAGAATCTATTTGCAGAGGCAACAAACTCAGCGTTCCATACAGTGAAGGACTGTAGGCATACACCTCGCATCAGCAAATTTGAGGATTTGGTTGAGGGTACAAAAGTCCCCAATTCTCTAGGGCAGGTACAATCAAGCAAACAAATATTTGGAAACAGACTCACCGCATTCTACCTGGCATGGAACATCATCACCTCGGATCAATGGGTCCTAGAAATAATACAGACCGGATACTGCATATCATTCACAGCAGTTCCAGCAACCCATCCCCCTTCCCCGTTCCTCTTCAGGGACCCCCTCAGGAGTTGGTTCTCCTGGAAGAAGTGCAGCGCCTTCTAGAACTAGGTGCTATAGAGGAGGTACTTAGCTACTACAGAGGTAGCTAGGGGGATCCAGTAGATATAGTATACTTAGATTTTCAGAAAGCCTTTGACAAAGTCCCTCACCAAAGGCTCTTGTGTAAATTACATTGTCATGGGATAAGAGGGAAGGTCCTTTCATGGATTGAGAACTGGTTAAAAGACAGGAAACAAAGGGTAGGAATAAATGGTAAATTTTCAGAATGGAGAGGGGTAACTAGTGGTGTCCCCCAAGCGTCAGTCCTAGGACCAATCCTATTCAATTTATTCATAAATGATCTAGAAAAAGGGGCAAGCAGTGAGGTAGTAAAGTTTGCAGGTGATACTAAACTGTTTAAGATAGTCAAGACAGAAGCAGACTGTGAAGAACTTCAAAAAGATCTCACCAAACTGAGTGATTGGGCAACAAAATGCAAATGAAGTTTAATGTGGATAAGTGTAAAGTAATGCATGTCGGAAAAAATAACCCCAACTATACATATAATATGATGGGGGCTAATTCGGCTACGACAAATCAGGAAAGAGATCTTGGAGTTATTGTGGATAGTTCTCCGAAAACGTCCACACAGTGTGCTGCAGTAGTCAAAAAGGCAAATAGAATGTTAGGAATTATTAAGAAAGGGATAGAAAATAAGACCCAGAATATCTTACTGCCCCTGTATAAAACTATGGTTCACCCACATCTTGAGTACTGTGTACAGATGTGGTCTCCTCACCTCAGAAAGATATTTTGGCCTTGGAAAGGGTTCAGAAAAGGGCAACTAAAATGATCAGGGGTTTGGAACAGGAAGAGAGGCTAAAGCGACTGGGACTTTTCCGTTTGGAAAAGAGGAGACTGAGGGGGGATATGATAGAGGTATATAAAATCATGAGTGGTGTGGAGAGGGTAAATAAAGAAAAGTTATTCATTAGTTCCCATAATAGAAGAACTAGAGGACACCAAATGAAATTAATGGGTAGCAGGTTTAAAACTAATAAGCAAAAGTTCTTCTTCACACAGCGCGTAGTCAACCTGTGGAACTCCTTGCCAGAGGAGGCTGTGAAGGCTAGAACTATAACAGAGTTTAAAGAGAAGCTAGATAAATTCATGGATGTTAGGTCCATAAAAGGCTATTAGCCAGGGAGTAGGAATGGTGTCCCTAGCCTCTGTTTGTCAGAGGCTGGAGATAGATGGCACGAGACAAATCGCTTGATCATTGTCTTCGGTCCACCCACTCCGGGGGACCTGGCACTGGCCACTGTTGGCAGACAGGCTACTGGGCTAGATGGACCTTTGGTCTGACCCAGTACGGCCATTCTTATGTACTGCCCTAGGCACCATCCACTCCACGAGACAATCCATGTGCCCAGGCCAGTCAAAAACACCCTAAATTGGTGTACAGACATAAACAATGTCTGCATAGGACTTCCATTCCAGATGCTGACACCATCTGTCACTATCATGACAGAAACGTCCCTGCTGGGATGGGGAGCCCACATGGGGAATGTGATATTACAGGGGCAATGGACGCGTGAGCAGGGCCAGCCCGAGCCATTCGTGCACCCCGGACCCTGGGAGTGTGGCCCTGCCCCCAGGCGCGTGGCGCATGTGTGGCCCTGCCCCCAGGCGCGTGGCGCATGTGTGGCCCTGCCCCCAGGTGCATGGCGCGTGAGCAGCCCCGCCCCCACCCGGCCCGGCAGCCCCGAGTGGCACCCCCTACAATGGGGCGCCCCGGGCGGTAGCCCAGTTAGCCTGTAGCTTGGGCTGGCGCTGCGTGCGAGGAGTCCCGACTTCACATCAATGTGTTGGAACTCAGAGCTGTGAGGAGAGGGCATGCTCTCAACTGCTCACACACACGAGACAAAACTGTGAGAATAATATCAGACAATGTCGCAACGACATATTACGTAAACAGGCAAGGGGGAGCGATATCTCGCAACCTATGTGCAGAAGCAACAAAACTATGGCGATGGTGTATTATACACAACATCACACCTACCTCGATGCATTTGCCAGGCAAGGACAATGTACTAGCAGATGCCTTCAGCATACAATTCCCACAAAACCGTGAATGGGATATCAACAAATCCATCATAAACAACCTTTTCAGGAGATGGGGATGTTTGCAATGCACATCAATTCCAAGTGCCTACGGTATTGTTCCAGAGTGGGCATTGGACTGCAATCTTTCAGAGATGCATTTGCAATACACTGGGATTTCCCGCTAGCATATGCATTTCCACCTATACCTTTCATACATCAAATGGTAATAAAGATCAAACAGGAGGCAGCAAGAGTCATACTCGTAGCCCCCAGTTAGCCGAGACAAATTTGGTACCCTACCGTACTCTGAGTCTGCACATGTCAGCCGTACAAGTTTCCCCTGGTACAAGCTTTCTTGACTCAAGACAACAGGTGAATACTACACCCCAGGCTACATACACTAAACCTGTGAGCCTGAATGCTTGTTGGCTCTCACACAAAGAGTTAACCCTGTCTTGAAGGGGCAGAGGCATCCTAATTAATTCCAGGAGACCCGCTACGAGATGAACTTAACTGCAGAAGTGGGCCAGATTTGCAGCCTGGAATTCAGCTCAAGCATGGGATCCACACAAGGCAGGGATATCAGAAGTACTAGAATATATCCTTCACCTGCAGGACACAGGACTATCAATTAGTTCCATCAACGTACATTTAGCAGCTATATCAGCAATTCACCAACCCATACAAGGGTATTCTGTTTTTCCCCACCCATGGCTTAAGAGATTTTGGAAGGGGATATGGAACCTGTATCCACCGTGTAGAGATCCAGTGCCATCATGGGATCTGAACCTCATGCTGGACTCAATCATGAGACGGCCTTTTGAGCCACTTGCAACCTGCTCACTACTACACCTATCGATGAAGGTAGCCTTTCTCGTTGTGATAACATCAGCCAGGAGAGTGGGAGAGATAGTGGTGCTCATGGCGGACCCACTGTACACCATATTCCACAAGGAAAAGGTCGTCCATAGAAGCCACCTGAAATTCCTCCCCAAGATACCTACCTCATTCCATTGTAACGAACTGATATACGTATCTGTGTTCTTCCCGAAACCACATGAGGACAGCAACCAGGCAGTGCTGCACATGCTGGATGTTCGCAGGGTATTAGCCTTTTACCTGGAATGCACAAAAGATTTCCGAAGAACACCCAGACTATTTGTGTCTTGTGCGGACAGGTCTAGAGGTCAGCCTGTCTCCAAACAGTGAATATCCAAATGGATTTCTACATGCATACAGTTGGCTTACTCCCAGAAAAACAGACAGCCACCGACAGTTATATGGGCGTACTCCACGAGAGCAGTATCTTCCACAACTGCTTTCCTCAAGGGTCTTCCTGTAGACATTTACAGAGCTGCAACATGGACTTCAGCCAATACATTTGCACAACATTATGCTATTCACACCTTTCAGGACTCAGACACTAGATTTGGATGTACCATACTGTCCACCATCCAGTCCTGTGTGTCAGAGCGTCCACCGCCAAGCAGGAACACTGCTGCGTAGTTCCCTAAGTGGAGCACCCACAGGGACCCTCGAAGAAGAAGGGAAGGTTACTCACCTTGTGCAGTGGCTGGAGTTCTTCAAGATGTGTCTTCGTGGGTGCTCCAATCCCACCCTCCTCCCCTCTGCTCTGGGCTAACACAGTAGAGAAGGAACGAGGGAACGGCTGCTGGCACATGTCTAACTGTCAATCTGGGTGATTGCACCCAGCAGCGTATCATGCGCCGGCAGCTGAGGGACTGCTAACAAAGATCTCCGAGCTGTGTGCACAGCAGCGCTGACACACCTAAGTGGAGCACCCACAGGGACACATCTCGAAGCCTGGGCCTGCTGCGGAGATGTGTCTAAGCTCCCACGGACACAGGCTGTTGCCACCCTGTGTGCTGCCTCTATATGAGAGGCAGCACGGGGTGTCAGGTGGGAGCTGGTCTGCACAGGGAGCTGGTTTTTAAACTGGCTTCCCTCACCGACTGGCTCCTACCTGCCACTCCGTGCTGCTGTCCCTGATAGACAATCAGCACAAAGTGGCGGGGGGCTCCCTGAGAGTGGGGTGGGCAGCACACTTGCTGCCAGCCCCATCTCCAGGGACTCTCAAACAGTCTTGTAACCGCTAACATTTGATGTGGTTACACCGCTATACATTTACATGCTATCTAACAACATTTGTCAGGGTCTGTCCCAGCCTGTAGCTGTGGAGCTTCCTGCAACTGGGAGAGGTTCCTGGAGGTGGGTCTGACCCTGCTCTCAGAACAGGCCCCGCAGGGGAATGGGAAAGTTACAGCTGGCAGAAATGTTTTGAGGCATAACTAATGTTTAACAAATGCAATGAAATGCTAAGTGTTACTGATACTGTAGGACCCTCTTTAGCAACACCACTTGAGTACCGTTATAAAGGACTGAACTTGGCAAATTAATAAGCAAATGAACTTGATTCAAATACACCTTTTCTTTTAACAATTGTAGTATTTGTTACTTTCTTATTATAACACGTCAGAGTGTATACTACTAACATGGTACATGGTATATTTTCTAAAATGAATTGTCAAAAAATAAGGGACAGTGATTTGGTATTAAATAGTTGCTGTGAAGTGTTGGAGTATTTTCCAAAAGGAAGTGGTGAAAGCTCAGTTTCTTGTGAATGTTAAAACTAGACCAGGCAAGACACTGGAAAATGTACTGTCAAGAACATTTTGCATCCGCAGTAAGAGACATTGAATGACCTAATAGAGCTCCTCCATTTTTAGTTTCCATGAAATGTGGACATGCTGTTGTATTTTGTGAGTGGATTAGAAATTTTGAATCAGTTAGGCTAGCAGCAATAAAGCCCTCATTTTACCTGTGATTCATTTCATCATGCTGTAAACACAGTTTAAAGTGTGTGTGGTTTTTTGTTTGTTTGTTTTGTTTTGTTTTTTGCTAGTGTTCCTCTATCTCAGCTAAGGAACATGATTACAGATGTTGTCAGAACCTTAACATTTATGTATGGTTGTTTGGACAGGTAAGTGCTTCCAAAGGATTAATTTTTAATAACTAATTTTAGCTCTCAGAGCAAGCTTCTATACCAAGTGTTTTGCTTTTTCTATTTGGCTTGACACTGGATTCTACAGCATTGGAAGTCTGATGTTTGTATGTTGTTGTCTGGTTTTGCTCTAACCTTACACAAATAAGGTTCTTTAACTATCTTTGATAAGCAATATTTTTTTTATTTTAAATAGCTTTTGTCCTGATCATGCAAAGATTTATACATTTGCTTAACTTTAGGCATGTCAAAAGGCCCACTGAAGTCCAGGTGGTCTATTCTTGTAGTTTTTTAGGTGGATTTTTACTAAAATGTACAGAATATATTTTTAACTTTAGCAACTAAGGTAGGCACTGTCTTCCTCTGTGTTCAGAAATCACCTAGTATATTTTGAATGCTACAAAATCATAATAGTTATTTCTGTTCCCATGTTAAAGAGCACATAAAATATGTTGTGTTCTAGGTAGAATAATTCGATGTAACATCAGGTCACATGTTTATTCCAATAATCATGACACACCACTTCTTATATATGGGCAGTTTTCAAAGATATATTGGCAGCTACTTACATGCATCTCAGAAAAGAATCAAACACTGAATATCATAAAACCATAGAATCATAGAAGGTTAGGGTTGGAAGAGACCTCAGGAGCTCATCTAGTCCAACCCTCTGTTCAATGCAGGACCAACCTCAACTAAATCATTCTTTCCAGGGCTTTGTGAAACCTCACCTTAAAAACCTCTAAAAATGGAAATTTCCCCACCTGCCTAGGCAACCCATTTCCATGCTTCATCGTACTTCTAGTGAAATAGTTTCTCCTAATATCCAACCTAGATCTTCCCCACTGCAATTGTGACTATTGCTCCTTGTTCTGTCATGTGCCATCACTGAGAATAGCCTGGCTCCATCCTCTTTGGAACCTCCCTTCAAATAGTTGAAGACTGCTGTCAAATCCCCTCTCACGCTTCTCTTCTGAAGACTAAATAAATCCAGTTCCCTCAGCCTCTCCTCATAAGTTACGTGCCCTGTAATCATTTTCCTTGCCCTCCACTCAACTCTCTCTGATTTGTCCAAATCCTTGCAGTAGTGGAGGGCCCAAAACTGAACGTAGTACTCTAGATGCAGCCTCACCCATGCCAAATAGACAGAAATAATCTTCCCTCAATCTGCTGGCAGTGCTCCTACTAATGCAGCCCAATATGCTGTTAGCCTTTTTGGCAATAAGGGCACACTGTTGACGAGCTTCTCATTTACTTCTCATATCCAACTTCTCATTTACTACAATCCCCAGGACCTTTTCTGCACAACTGCTGTCTAGCCAGTCAGTCCCCAGCCTATAGCAGTGCATGGGATTCTTCCATCCTAAGTATAGAACTTGTCCTTGTTGAACTTCATCAGATTTCTTTTGGCCCAGTCCTCCAATTTGCCTAGCTCACACTGGACCCTATTCCTACCCTCCAGCATATCTACTTCTCCCCCCAGCTGAGTGTCATCCACAAACTTGCTGAGAGTGCAGTCCATCCCATAATGCAGATCATTAATGAAGATGTTGAACAAAACCAGCCCCAGGAATGACAATTGTGGTACTCTGCTTGATACTGGCTGCCAACTAGACAACAAGCCATTAATCATTACTTGTTGAGCCCACCAGTCTAACCAGTTTCTGTCCACCTTCTGTCCATTCATCCAGGCCATACATCTTTAACTTGCCTGGCAAGAAAATTATCTGAAACAGTATTTTAAAAGCTTTGCTAAAGTCAAGATATACCACTTTCCCCATATCCACAGAACCAGTTATTTCATCATAAGAGGTAATCAGGTTGATCAGGTATGACTTGCCCTTGCTGAATCCATGTTGACTATTCCTGAGCACCTTTGTCTCCTCCAAGTGTTTCCAAATTGATTCCTTGAGGCCTGCTCCGTGATTTTTTTCAGGGATTGAGGTGAGGCTGACTGATTTGTTGTTCCTTGGATCCTCCTCCCTTCCCTTTTTGAAGATGGGCACTACATTTGCCTTTTTCAATTGTCTGAGACCTCCCTTGATCACCAAGAGTTTTCAGAGATAATGACAAGAGGCTCTGGAATCACATGAGCCAACTCTCTCAGCACCCTTGGATGCATTAGATCCAGCCCTCTGGACTTGTACATGGATAAAGCAATTTCTTTTGGTACAGCTTTAGGAGACATTTGGAATAATAGATTTTTTTTCTCATTTTCTGAAAGTAATATGAAGAACATGCTATAGTATCTTTTTTATTTAAAAGTGTTTTGGCTGACATTAGTTAAACAATAGTTAACAATGGCAGATACACTAAAAATAATTAAATGACTAAAGAAAAGAATCAGGTAGATAGTCCTCCAGGTCACCAAGAAATGAATGTCTTTTAGAGCCTCATTTTGAAATCAGCAATTTGCTATAAGATGTAAACTGCTGAATTATTGGTATTAAGAAATACCAATTGTTTTCTTAGCAAATCTATTTTTATTCTGGGTAACAAACTTCTAGTTTTTGTTGTTTAACACGTGGAGGGTTTTTCTGTTGTTTGTTGTGTTTTCTTTTAATCCAAATGGAGCATCCTGCCTTGAAGCATCTGCTAGAGCAGTGGAGGACAACCTATAGCCCATAGGCCACCTATCAGGGTAATCTAATTGCAGGCCACACGACATTTACTGACATTGAGTGTCTGCAGGCACTGTCCCCCGCAGCTCTCAGTGGACGAAGTTTGCTGTTCCCGGCAACAGTTATGGAGGTGGTGTTTGCAGGGGAAGAAGCTGCCAGGATGTGCTGGCTGCTGCTTCCTGCAGCTCCCATTAGTGGGGAATGGTGATCCACAGCCACTGGGAGCTTCAGGGCGTCGTGCCTGAGGACAGTTAATGTCAGTAAAATGTCTTGTGGCCCGCAATCAGATTACCCCGATGCATGCAGCCTGTAGGCCGCAGGTTGCCCAGCACAGGCATAGAGGGTTATATGAGCAAGGTACCAGTCGTTTGATGTTGTTCTAACTTTCCAGTTCATGTTTGTTCAGTGCTTTTTGCCAGGTGGAAAACGTTTCCCGCTTGGATCATTTTTTCAACCTGTTCTTCCAGCGAGCAATTCAACCTGCCAGACTCAACTCAAACTCCAGCCCCAGTGCTCAGAACTATGACAACTGCAGTGCATTGCTTTTAGACAATCTCCCAGGTGTACGCTGGCTAACACTACCACAAGAAATCAAGGTAACCTCATTTACAAATCTCTTAAGGCAGCGTTTCTTAAAGTGTGTTCCGCGGCACACCAATGGAATACAGTGGAGAAAACAGGAAAAAATCTGCTCCCCTGCCCCCTGCAGAGCCCATAGACAACTCCCGCTGTGGCTGCCCCCCGTTGCCACCCACCCACCCCCCCGCCCCAGCCCTCAGAACAGCCTCTGTCCCACGGGCCTCCGCTGCTGCACAGCCTCCTCCTCCTCCACGTGTGCAGCCGGCCACTTTTACAGCGGCTGCTGCTGCTGGGAGAGGGAGGGGTGGCCGGAGGTGAGGAGCCGCTCCTGGAACTTGGCATTTTAAAACTGCCACCTGAGGGGAACCCAGCTCAGGCTCTGCCGCCCCGTCCCCCCGCCTGTGGTGCCCTCAGGCTCTACTGCCCCCTCCCTCGGGGCGTGCTCGAGCTCTACTGCCCCCTCCCTCGGGGCGTGCTCGAGCTCTACTGCCCCCCATGAGCTGCTGTTCTCTTTCCCCTGCGCCCCTCCCCAGCCTGCTGGGGAAGTGGCAGAGTTTAATCTGGCAGGGACAGTCAGAGTTTCTGCTCTACCCCCCTCCCCCTTTCCCCCACGCCCTGCCAGCGGGAAGCCTGGCCTGGGTGCTGCAGTTGCGCTGGGTTTCCTGCCACATTGCGGGGGGGGGGAGGGGTTAGTGGGGAGCGCATAAAAAAAAATATTGTTTGGTGTTCCTCAGTCTTAAAAAGTTTAAGAAACACTGTCTTAAGGACTTTCACATGACTGAGTAAACATTTGATACATATTTTCTGTGTTTCTTTCCAAGGTAGGTTTTGCTATTAGTTCTGAAGTGTAATTTAAGCAAAGGCTTCCCCTATTGCAGGCTCTCTTTTCTTCCTGTCAGTTCCTTCTATGGAGCTGTAATGCTGAGTCTGGACTCCCATGTATATTTCCTTAAGCTGCTTTAACACAACTTAGTGTCTTCACTCAAGAATCAGGAAGGAAGAGAAGATGAACTAAAAAGGAGTTAAGGCTTTGTTTAACAAAAACATCTTCAGTATGTACCAAATATAGTACATAAGAAAGGCCATACTGGGTCAGACCAACAGTCCATCCAGCCCAGTATCCTGTCTGCCCACAGTGGCCAGTACCAGATGCCTCAGAGGGAGGGATCACAACAGGTAATCCTCATGTAATCCCTCCCCTCACCCATCTCCAGAGAAACAGAAGCTAGATACACCATTCCCACCCATCCTGGCTAATACCCATAGCTAACCTCCATGAATCTATCTAGCTCTTTTTTGAACCCTGCTAAAGTCCTAGCCTTCACCACATCCTCTGGCAAGAAGTTCCAGAGGTTGACTGTATGCTGAGTGAAGAAAAACTTCCTTTTATTTGTTTTAAACCTGCTGCCTGTTAATTTCTTTTGGTGACCCCTAGTTCTTCTATTGTGGGAATAAGTAAATAACTTTTCCTGATTCACTTTTTCCACACCAGTCATGATTTTATAGACCTCTATCATATCCCCCCTTAGTCTCCTTTTTTCTAAGCTGAAAAGTCCCAGTCTTTTTAATTTCCCTTCATATGGGACCCATTCCAAACCCCTAATAATTTTTGTTACCCTTTTCTGAACCTTTTCCAATTCAGTATATCTTTTTTCAGAAGAGGTGACCACATCTGTACACAGTACTCAAGATGTGGGCGTACCATGGTTTTATATATAGACAATAAGATATTTTCTGTCTTATCTTTTCTATCCTTTTTTAAATGATTCCTAACATTCTATTTGTTTTTTTGACTGCTGCTGCACACTGAGTGGATGTTTTCAGAGAACTATCCACAATGACTCCAAGATCTCTCTCTTGAGTAGTTGTAGCTAAATTAGTCCCCATCATATTGTATGTATAGTTGGGATTATTTATTCCAATGTGCATTACTTTACATTTATCAACATAAAATTTCATTTGCCATTTTGTTGCCCAATCATTTAGTTTGGTGAGATCTTTTTGAAGCTCTTCACAGTCTGCTTTGGTCTTAACTATCTTGAGCAGTTTGGTATCATCTGCAAATTTTACCACCTCACTGTTTACCCCTTTCCCTAAATCATTTATAAATAAATTGAATAGGATTGGTCCCAGGACAGACCCTTGGGGGGGGACCTCACTAGTTACCTCTCTCCATTTGGAAAACTTACCATTTATTCCTACCTTTGTTTTCCTGTCTTTTAACCAGTTATCAGTCCATGAAAGGACCTTCCCTCTTATCCCATGATAACTTACTTTGCTTCAGAGCAAAGTAAGGTGAGGGACCTTGTCAAAGGCTTTCTGGAAATCTAAGTACAGCTTTCTGGAAATCTAAGTACAGGAAAACAATGGTTGGTATTTTCATTTGTTTTGTTCTGACCATTTACACACTTTTCCAGTAGGCAATCTTCTAATCTGAATGTATCAGCGGCAGCAGCTCAGGGTGGCAGGCGGTGCCTGCCCACAAAGGGAGCCAGTTTAAAAATTGGCTCCTCATGCAGACTGGCTCCCTGCTGCCACTGATACAGAGGCAGCAGCCCCTGTCTGTGGGGTACCCGAGCTCCCTGCAGGCAGAGGCTGCTCTGGCATCCGGCTTGCTCCCTTCTTCCCCTCCCCCTGTGCTGCTTTCTCTGATATAGAGGCAGCAGGGCAATGAGTTGGTGGGGAGGGCAGGCAGCTCCACAGAGCTGGTGCTCATGGGGAGCCAGCTTTTAAGCCAGCTCGCCCCGAGCACCAGCTCCTGCCTGCCCCCTCCCTTCCTATCCCCCCGCTGCCTCTGTGGGAGGCAGCAGGGCAGGCAGGCGGCTCTGCAGGAACCAGCATACACACCGAGCCAGCTTAAAAGCCACCTCCCCATGGGCACTGGCTCCCGCCTCCCCCCATTGCCTCTGATACAGAGGCAGCAAGGGAGAGGTAGGTGTAGTCGTTTGGATTAACCAATAAACCCAGGCATATCAGTTAATCATTTAAACAGACTATACACTAACATCCCTATTGCAAATATGAGTGGGGAAAAGCATATCTGTTTTGTGTTTCGGTACCTGGCCACCTACAGGAACTCTACTTGTAATGGAGAAGTTTCTAAAATGATCTTACTTTTTTCTCATAAAAACATTCCTGTTGTATGAAAGTCATTAAACTCTAACTTCTGATAAGGATGCTCACAGCCTGCCTGTGCTGTAGAGATTTTATGGCTAGGTGGATGAAATATACAGATTCCCTTTTTAATATAACGATGCCAAATGATACAGATACATTTAGCAATACATTTAGTCTTGTTTAAACCAGTGAAAATGTGTGCTATACCATATAGCCTCTTGAAGCTTCTCAGTTCCTGTATGTCATCTATGCATTGCTAGCTTATAAAGCAGTACCTTTGACAGCAGGGAAACTCATTAACTTTTAACAGCACTTCCTCATCTAATTTAGTGTTTTGTCCTTTTATCTGAATTGTTAAATTGAACAGATGTCTATTTAATTGAACAGTGAGGACTGCAGGAGTACTATACAGCATGGAGCTTTACTTACACACTTATGCATTCATTTGCTTTTTTTCTTGATTATACCAAGCATTATTACTGCTATAAGTTTAATTTTTTTTATTTTGAAAATCCTGCTCGGTTTTAAAAAATTATAATCCAGTCTGATATCAGATCAGTAGAATTATAGTATTAAAACCCTTGACTATGTCTCCAGAATGGTTTATTCAACAATTATTTCCACTATGTACTATATATATTATAAGCATTTCTAAAATAACCTCGATTAAAGGAGAATCTTATTAATTGACAGGTTCTGGACCATAAAGTTAACTCAGAAGTAGACACATGTCAGGAACCATTTAAGCATGTTATTTTACTACTTAGCTATAGGCTCATGAAAACACAGGAAAAAGTAGGGAAAATTTGACTCAGATATATCCTTATTATCTTAATACAGGTTGTACTTCCCTTAACAGGACTCTCTGGTCTTGCAGCATCCATGATCTGACAGGACCACAGAGCCTCGGGAGGCTGGGCCACGGGCAGGAGCGGAGACTCAGCTGGGAGTCAGGGGGTAGGGCGCAGAGGGACAAGTGGCACAGCAGGGAGCTCTAGCCCTTGCGGCCAGGCAGTAGTGGGAGCCCAGCAGCGGCAGTCACGGAACTCTGACCCCGGCCGCAGAGATTGGGGACTGCAGTGGCAGCTGTGGAGCTTGAGGGTGACAGTGGCAGCCGTGGAGCTCTGGCCGCAGCTGTGGAGCTCTGGCCCCAGCCATGGAGCTTCAGCAGTGGCGGCCGTGGAGCTCCAGCAGTGCTTCAGCCTCTGCCACAGAGCTCCAGCCCCTGCTGTGGAGCTCTATCACCAGCTGCGGAGCTCCGATACCAGCAGCAGCCGCCACGGGCAGGCAGCAGCCCTAGCACAGGGAGCAGCAGGACAGCATGGGCCACGTTGGGAGGGACCTTCCCTGGTCTGGCATATCCCTTTGTTTGGGACCTCAAGTTCTGAGGGTGCCAGATCAGGGAGGTCCAACCTGTAGAGCACTTTTTCCTTTATCTGCACAGGAACTTATACCAAAAATGGAAGGTGTGTTTTTGTTGCAGTCAAGGGGGGGTCTGTGTGCAAAAGAGGCTGAGAGATGCAAGTTTTTTATTCCTATCCACCAGAACATGTGCTTAAGTTCCATGGTTGAGAAGGAAGATTAGAAGGAAGGAAGGAGGGAACTAGGTCAAAGAGCAGATCCACAAGTCACTTCCTAGGACTAGGAGGTTAACTTTCAGATGCATCTTGTAGCCTGTGCTGTTCATAAAATGTAGCACAATACAAATTCTCATTAAAAAGCTATCACTGCAAAATCAGTGTAGTTCATAGACAAGGACGTCAAACTTAATTAACTGATAGATCTCAAAGTAATTGTAAATAGAGAGTAGTCATACTATGGTGCATATCTGATGGGATCCCACGGTGATCTGTCTTTGAATAAATGAAATATCAAAATATTTGTCAATTATCTGGAAATATAAAATCTTTATGGGTAGTTTGCCAGTGCTACTAAAATTGGTACAGTTGATTAAGACATTTCTATTCTACAGTGATCTGGATCATATGATCTAGGCTCAGTGGAACAACATGTGCTTTAATACAGCTAACTGCAAAGTTATTCATCCAGGAACCAAGAATGCATGTTCTACTTATGGAACTGGGACTGTATTTTGGAAATCAGAGACATAGGGGTCATGATGGTATCCAGCCAAATGTGCACAACCAGTTCAGTGCAGTGGCTAAGAGAGAAAATGTGATCCATGGATGAATAAACAGGAATACGAAGTAGAAATAGGGATATGATATTACTACTATATACTGCATTTGTTCATATGGTCCCTTCTGACCTTAAAATCTATTATGGCTTGAATTTATCTATGAGCCGCTCTAAGATGTGTATCAACTACAAGGGCACAATCTTATGTGCCCTTGGTGTAGGTGTAGGGGTAGGGGTTTTCAGTTTATACAATTGGAGATTAATTTCCAAAATGATGTTAGAGAAATGAATTGAAGACTTAAATTTGAGTATACACTGTAGTTCTAGGTTGAAGCTCTAAAGACACTGAATTCAAGTAGGATGCTAACCACTGTAGTTGCCCACAGGAAATCAGCAGCTTGCACTGCATCAACTTGACAAAACAGAGCCTTTGTAATGGAGAATGAAATGTGTTTGTTACCTTGAAAAATGACATGTTGACTTCAAAAGTTCAAAGATTGTTGTTTTTGGTCTTTGTGTGAATTTAATAAAAGTCCTGTTCTGATATTTACAACGGGGTATATTTCTAATCAACTCATTCTCTTTTAGCACTTATTTAAAGATTCATTTCTTTTAGAAGCATACCTCTTTATGTTTCGATAGGAAAAATATCAAAACACAGAGAATCAAAAATATGGCCATATAAGCAGCTAGCTATTTAATTAAATAGTTTTTAAAAGACAACCACAATTTTTAAGTAAAATGACTCCCATTTGAAGCAGTCTTTTTACAGATACAGATTGAATCTCCCAAATCCAGAACTCTCTGGTCTGGAAACATATGCGGTCCAGCAGGGTCACAGATGTTGCTGGATCAAAGAGCCCTGGAGGTCGGGAATGGGAGCCAGCCTGGACTCCCATGGGGGTTGCGGAGCCCCGGCCGCAGAGAGGCCAGTGGCAACTAGGTGGTCCTGGCTGGGGAACCCCAGGGAATCCCTGGTAGCCATAGGGCCAGAGTTGGCTAGGCAGCCCTGGCCATGGCCAAAGAAACCCTGGCAGCAGTGGAGCAGGCAGCAGGGCAGGAAGCCCCACCTGGGCCAGCATTAGCAGCCCAAGCCTTCAGAGCCACAGAGCTAGAAGAGAAGCCCGGGAGCCTGGGCAGTGGCCAGCAGAGGAGCATTGACCCCCTCCTAGTTTAACAACTCCCTGTTTCAGGTAGGGATGTTAAATTTTTTTTAATCAACTAATCACCCTGACATCTGTTGGGAGACCAATACAGCAGTACACAGACAATCCAGGAAGTTTTGGGAGAATGTTGGGGATAACTTCTTGGTACAAGTGCTGAAGGAACCAACCAGGGGCCATGCGTAGCTTGACCTGCTGCTCACAAACGGGGGGGGAACTAGAAGGGGAAGTAGAAGTGGGTGACAACCTGGGAAGCAGTGATCATGAGATGGTAGATTTCAGGATCCTGACCAAAGGAAGAAAGGAGAATAGCAAAATACACACCCTGGACTTCAGAAAAACAGACTTCAACTCCCTTAGAGAACTGATGGGCAGGATTCCCTGGGATGCTTACATGAAGGGGAAATGAGTCCAGGAGAGATGTCAGTATTTTAAAGAAGCCTTATTAAAGGCACAGGAAGAAACCATCCCGATGCACAATAAGAAAAGCAAATATGGTAGGCAACCAGATTAGCTTACTGGGAACATCCTTGGTGAGCTTAAACACAAAAAGGAAGCTTACCAGAAGTGGAAACTTGGACAGATGACTAGGGAGGAGTATAAATATATTGCTCGAGAATGCAGGGAAGTTATCAGGAAGGTGAAAGCGCAACTGGCATTGCAGCTACCAAGGGTTGTGAAGGATAACAAGAAAGGTTTCTACAGGCGTGTTAGCAATAAGAGGGTGATCAGAGAGGGTATGGGGCCCTTACTGGATGAGGGAGGTAACCTAGTGACAGATGATGTGGGAAAAGCTGAAGTACTCAATGCTTTCTTTGCCTCCGTCTTCACAGAAAAGGCCAGCTCCCAGACAAATGCAATAGGCAACGCAGTATGGGAAGGAGGTGGACAGCCCTTGGTGGGGAAAGAACAAGTTAGGAACTATTTAGAAAAGCTAAATGTACACAAATCCATGGGTCCGGATTTAATGCATCCAAGGGTACTGAGGGAGTTGGCAAATGTCCTTGTGGAGCCTTTGGCCATTATCTTTGAAAACCTGTGGAGATCGGGAGAGATGATCGGAAAAAGGTAAATGTAGTGCCCATCTTTAAAAAAGGGAAGAAGGACAATCCAGGGAACTACAGACGGGTCAGTTTTACCTCAGTCCCCGGAAAAATCATGGAGGGGATCCTCAAAAAATCCATTCTGAAGCACTTGGAAGAGGGGAAAGTGATCAGGAGTAGTCAACATGGATTCACGAAGGGCAAGTTGTGCCTGACCAATTCGATTAGCTTCTATGATGAAGTAACTGGCTCTGTGGATATGGGAAGTCAGTGGATGTGATATACCTTGACTTTAGCAAAGCTTTTGATACGGTTCCCCATAATATTCTTGCCAGCAAGTTAAGGGATTGGATAAATGGACTGTAAGATGGATAGAAAGCTGGCTAGACTGTCGGGCCCAACGGGTAGTGATCAATGGCTCGATGTCAGGTTGGCGGTCGGTTTCTAGTGGAGTGCCCCAGGGATCTGTTCTTGGACCAGTTTTGTTCAACATCTTTCTTAATGACCTGGATGAGGGGATGGATTGCACTCTCAGCAAGTTCGCAGATGACGCTAAGCTAGGGGGAGAGGTAGATAAGCTCGAGGGTAGGGATAGGGTCCAGAGTGACCTGGACAGATTAGAGGATTGGGCCGAAAGAAATCTGATGAGGTTCAACAAGGACAAGTGCAGAGTCCTGCACTTGGGATGGAAAAATCCCAATTATTGTTACAGGCTGGGGACTGAATGGCTAAGTAGCAGTTCTGTAGAAAAGGACCTGGCGATTACAGTGGATGAGAAGCTAGATATGAGTCAACAGTGTGCCCTTGTAGCCAAGAAGGCTAATGGCATGTTAGGGTGCATCGGAGTGGCATTGCCAGCAGATCCAGAGAAGTGATTATTCCCCTTTATTTGGCGCTGGTGAGGCCACATCTGGAATATTGTGTCCAGTTCTGGGCCCCCCACTATAGAAAGGATGTGGACACATTGGAGGGTCCAGAGGAGAGCGACCAAAATGATTAGGGGGCTGGAGCACATGACCTATGAGGAGAGACTGAGGATTTGGGTTTTGTTTAGTCTGCAGAAGAGAAGAGTGAGGGGTATTTGATAGCAGCCTTCAACTTCCTGAAGGGGGGTTCCAAAGAGGATGGAGAGAAGCTGTTTACAGTAGTGATGGATGGCAGAACAAGGAGCAATGGTCTCAAGTTACAGTGGGAGAGGTCTAGCTAGGTTGGATATTAGGAAAAAATATTTCACTAGGAGGGTGGTGAAGCACTGGAACGGGTTACCAAGGGAGGTGGTGGAATCTCCATCCCTAGAGGTTTTTAAGTCTCAGCTTGATAAAGCCCTGGCTGGGTTGATTTAATTGGGATTGGTCCTGCCTTGGGCAGGAGGCTGGACTTGATGACCACCTGAGGTCTCTTTCAGCTCTATGATTCTATGAATGGATTTTCCATTGACTAGTCGATAAGCGGAGGAGCTACAGCGGGTAGCTAGCTTTTAAAATGGCTCTCCCAGCATTGGTTCCTGCCCCCCCCTTCCACTTGCTGCCTCTATTAAAGGCACCAAGAGGGGGAAACAAAAGCTTATTGGATAGTCAACTGGTCGCTTACATCCCTACTTCCAAAAGCTATGCTCCTGTAATTTAAAGGGAAAAAATAGTAACTGTAATTTAGCGAATATAACTCGCACCTGAATATACCCCGCACCTGAATATACCCCGCAGTTTTTTCTATTTGAGTAAAAAAAATCTTGTATACCCTGCGCACGAATATAACCCGCGAGGTATACAAGACTTTTCTGTGCCGGGGGTATATTTATGGTGCCGGAGGGGCGGGGGATTAGCCACTCACCGCCCCAGGTTCCAGCGCAGCTGCCAGCCTCCGGGCAGGGGAGAGCTCATCCCACAGGTTTCTCTGCAGCTGCAGGAAGGGATGGGGGAGCAGGACCCACCAGCCTCCGGGCGGGGGAGTGCTCACCGCCTGGTTCCTGCGCAGCCGCAGGAAGGGGCAGGGGGATAAGCGCTTCCCTGCCCCTTTCTGCAGCTGCGCAGGAACCGGGGGGTTATCGCTCCCCCGCCCAGAGGCTGGAGCCTGGAGGCCAGGAACCGGGGGATGAGCGCTCCCCCGCCCCTTCCTGGGGCTGCGCAGGAACCGGGAAGTGAGCGCTCCCCCACCTGGAGGCTGGTGGCTGTGCAGCCGCAGGAAGAGGCGATGGAGAGCTCGCCTCCTGGTGAGTAAAAAAAAATTCTGTGTACCCCACACCCGAGTATACCCCACGGGGGGGGGCGGGGTTTGTAAAAACGAATATAACCCGCGGGTTATATTAGCTAAATTATGGTATATGTTGGACAATGCTGTATATTCAGTTCTAACACATGGTCATTCAGTGACCTAATACACTTTTTGAAAAGTAACTTACTGTATCTCTTTTATTTGTATAACTTTTCCTTTCCAGTCTTCTCACTACTTTTTTCCCCTATAATAAATAATGGTTATTTGAAGTGTTGTTGTAGCCAGGATATTGAAGAGAGAAGGTGGGTGAGGTAATGCATTTTTACTGAAACAACTTCTGAAGGTGAAAGAGACAAGCATTCAAGCGTACATATTCAAGCGTGTACACAACTTTGTTCAAGTCTGAGAAAGTGTCATAGCTAAATGCAAGGGTGGAACAAGATGTGATAACACATATTGCAAGAGACCCTTCAAGGGGAAGTGGGCAGTCAATACCTTTCTATGTGTAGGGTTGTTATAATGAGTTATAAATCCAGTGTTTTGGGTTTTTTTTACTGAGTCCATGATTTTTGGTCTCTATTAGAGTTATGAATTTAAATTTCCAGGCTCATATTGTGCAGATTTATTTTGAGGACAAGAACTGAGAGGTCAGGTATGGAATGATTCTTATATGAAAAACACTTGTTGTATGGTGGCTTTTGTCATTTTTGGTGTGAGTTCATTGAAAAATTTAGTTATTGTTCTATTTCATGTACATAGTTGTTATTGGTGCACCCATGGATCTTGAAGGGCATGGTAGGGCAGGTATCGAACATTGCAGCAGTGAAGATTTATCTACAGGTTATGCATTTGTTGGTCTGAGTCAGTGTGTCCTGGTCTGTGGATATCTCACTTCTGATGATGATCATGAAGAGGTTGAGCGGTTATTTAAAGACCAGAAGCGGGGGTCCAGGAAAGATTTCTTGCAAGCTGTGGTCTCCAGTGAATATGAGTTGTAATTATTTAATTATACATTTGAGTTCCAGTGTGGGTGGTAGGTGAAAACTAGTCTGAGGGGTTTTTCACTGTATTGAAACAAGTACACTTAAGGTATGTCTACACTTCCACCCTCTTTCGAGAGAGGGATGCAAATGAAGACATTTGAAATTGCAAATGAAGCCGGGATTTAAATATCCTGCGCTTCATTTGCATAATCGTGTTATGGCTCTATTTCAAAATAGTGTTATTTCGAAATAACAGACGCTG
Source organism: Pelochelys cantorii (assembly GCA_032595735.1). Lineage (NCBI taxonomy): Eukaryota > Metazoa > Chordata > Testudines > Trionychidae > Pelochelys > Pelochelys cantorii. Next base: position 97,019,106 of record CM064331.1, on the reverse strand, counting down.
TGAAGACATGGTTATTTCGAGAGAAAACCTTTCTCTCGAAATAACCCTTATTCCTCATACAGTGAGGTTTACCAGTTATTTCAGGAGAAGGATTTTCTCTTGAAATAACTGTGTCTTAACAGCATCTGTTATTTTGAAATAGCGCCATAACACGATTATGCAAATGAAGCGCAGGATATTTAAATCCCGGCTTCATTTGCAATTTCGAATGTCTTCATTTGCATCCCTCTCTAAAAAGAGGGTGGAAGTGTAGACATACCCGTAGAGTATTTGGGTGGTCCACTGCAAATGCCAAAGGTGGTCAAACTGTGATTCATGAGTCACATGCTGCTTTTTTACTGTTAAAAGTGCAGCTTGCAGAGCCCCATACCCGCCATGCCCCCATTCTCCACCTCCCAGATTGGGGAGGGGCAGGGAAGAACTTGTGACTTCTGCCTGGCAATGGAGTGGTGCGGTAGGGGCTTCTGCTTAGTGGGGAGGGAAGTCTTGGAGCTTCAGCCCTGTGAGGTGCACCTGGGCTCAGGACTTCAACAGAAACAGGCTGAAACCCCAAGCCCCGTCAGGTGCTTCCCACAGGGCTGAACCCCCAAGTCCTGTCAGGAGCCTCCCACACAGCTGAAGCCTGAGCCCTGGCAGATCTATCCTGGCTCTCAGATTTCTGAAGATTGCATATGCCAGGAGTGACCAAATTTACTGTCCCTCTGAGCCACATTTAACAATCTCCTTCTGTGAAATGTCTTTGGTGAAGGCAGCTTTTGTGTTAAGGTGTGTAACCCAGATTTTTTCTCACGGGGTTTTCTGTGGGAGTTCCTAGCTGTAGATAACAGATACCTTGATATGCAGAGTCCTGTAAATCCATGAATATCCACTTTATATCTGTGAATATCCACATCTGTGGATATGGATACAGATAGCCACAGCACATTTTTGAGGCTATGAATGTGGGTACAAGTTTTGTGTTTGGGGTGGTTATCTGGGAAGTAAAATGTGGTGATCCATAACTATATAGGTGTTAACTGCTCACTTCACTTTGAATGGTCACTCGTCTGTTCCATCCTTGTATTTAGCTGTGACACTCTGAGTACACTCCACAGACCAAAGAAGAGTTCTGTGTAAGTTTCTGTTTCTTTCACTTTCAGAAGCTTAATCCATAAGGCCATGTGTGCAGTAGCACTTTTGTCAATAAGATGTGTGTCAGGGTTGAGAAAAAAACACCACTTGACTGACATAAGTTACACTGGCAGAAGCATCGATGAGGACAGCACCATATTGGCGGGAAACATTCTCCTGCTTCTTATTGCAGGTGGTTTAATCATGTAGATGAGAGAGCTCTCTCCCGTCTGCCTAGAGCAGCTAGATAGAATACTTACAGTAGTGCAGCTGCATTGGTACAATTGTGTCTCTGGAACCTCGCTAATATAGACATAGCTTAAAAAGTACTTCCTCGCCCACTTTCTTTCAAATAATGGTGTGTTTTTTCTGCTATGTTTTCAGTGCCTGTTTACTCTATTTTTCTTTCTCCTTCCACTGTCATACTGTTCTTTATCTTTGTGTTCTGTGAATCCCCTTATGTCTTATCTCCTTCTCCCCAAAAATCTCCCATCTGTTCCCTTCTTTTCTCGTGTCTCCCATCTCTCTCTCCTTTCCTTATAAGCCATACACATACATGCATTAACCCACTCAACCACTCCCTTAGAAATACTTTAGGCTTAGAAATTTATCAGACATCTAAAACTCAGAGGACTAAACCTAGTAGTTAAGACCAAAAGATGAGTAGGGGGATCCACCATGCAGGTGTAGTATTTTAACTGAGAAACCAGTCTCCACCACTACCACCACTTCCCAGTTGCTGGATTTCTGCTTAAATCTCCATGGGTACTGAAAGGGAGAAGTCTCCATCTGCTCCTTTGCTCCCACACAAGAGCCTTCTAGCTGCATACAAGGTGAGATGTTTATACTAGTCCCTGCCTGCTACAGTTTTGGGGGCATTTCTGTTGCTTTTCTCCTGGTTCCTGCAAGAATTGTCTCCAGTAATCAACCTCTCTCCAGCCTCTCTAGATGCCACTGTGAAAAGCTCAGTGCCAGCATCTATAGCAACAGAATGAAATTGACCTGACCTGATTCTTCTCGATTTCACTGCTACCGATTGGGTTCCCATTAGCAGTAGTGAAAACTGGCAACACACTGATCAGTTTTCTTTCTGCTGAAACTTGTGAAACTTCTGACTAGCAGCAGACACACTGTAGTTCTCTGAAAATTTAAGAATACATTGGTTCTTATGTTCTGTTCATAGTTGGAAGGTTATCGTTGCAACCATTAGAGCAAGACATCTGAGTGTGTTGGGATTTTATTTTGTTTGTTTTTAAATAAAAGCTTGGATTCTGAGAAATGAAGGTGTTCCCTGGGGCAGCTTGCTACATATGACAGACTTTTCAGGCACGGTATATATAGCTTTGTGTTTTTTTGTTGTTGTTGTTCATGTTAATCTCTAATTCTGACTTCTATCCCCCTGAAGAAAATCTATGGAAGAAATTTCTGTGAGTTTGACACTCTTAGGGAAATAAAATTTGAACTTTCTATGTGACTCTGTTTTGGAGAGAGAGAGCCAAAAAAAGGAGCAAGAAAATCTATGAAAAGTATATAAGAAAAATTTTAAACCCCTATGTTTCTGAAACTTTTGTGCCCATGTTTTTCAAAAAAGTTAAATGGTGTAAAAAGTAGACATTTCTGGGGGATTGGTTTTGGTGAAATTAGAAGAGGGTTAATTAAAATTAGATTTATATTTGAAAGTTAGTTTCAACTTTAATTAGTCTGGCAATCCTCCTTAATAATAAAAATAAGAATATCAGTTCTATGTGGAATAAATGCATAATTTAGTTCTAAACTAAGGAAGAAGTTGAGAGACAGGATTATTTGTTGAATGCCAAGAGCATGGTTAAATTTCTATAAATCTGAAAAACTTACTATGTCACAGTAAGAGACAGCTTGTTTACAGAGCCCAAAAGGGATGCCAGGGCCTTGAAAAAATTCTTTTCATGAAGTAAAAAATTTGCTATGAACCTGGCTAGTTGCTATTTTGTACTTTTAAAAGTATTTTCAGTAAAACTTTTATTAATAAACAGCTCCTGAAGCTAAAGAAATATGCAAGCTTATTGCTGTTTGAGTAGAACAAAGGTAATGTTGTGAGAGAGCTTTAGAAATTTCCATAGAGACAAAAACTAAATCCAAAGTGAAAAAGTTTTTTCTCATAACTCTGTTGGATACTAAAGCTTTGCCAGCTTTCAAGGGAACCTCCTGCCTTCAAGTTTTAGTCCATGAAGAAAGTAAGATTGACATCTCCTTTATATTAAACAGTGGGTTCAGGAGGCAGACAAGCAGACTGATATTTTCCATCATTCCAAAAAGAGGGAAACATGCAGAAACTGGAAAAGATTTTTCTTTAATCTTTTAGAGAATTCAGATATTCTTGACGTTTAATGTTATTACAAAAAGTATGTACAATTTTTTTACCATTTTCCTCTAAATTAATAAATGATAACTCCCAAACTTTTGAGGCTAGCAGTACTATGTCGGCTGCAGTTCATGGTTATTGTAATTGTCAGTATATTTGTTAGAAAAATATGCTATCTACCATTTCAATATTTCAGATGGAAATTGACACAGCACTGAGTGATTTGGAGGCTGCTGATTTTGCAGAGCTGGTAAGGAGCATGTTTTTACAGGGCAGACAATTTATGCTGTTCATATTCAGTAGTTTGAAGAAATCTTGGATCAAAGCCCATCAGTTTTCTTAACCAAACAAGCAATCTATGTCACAGTGATGTAACAGTCATCCATATTTTTTCTTGATTTGGAGTAAAAGTTTAAAGAAGTTTCCCTTTTTACACTTTATATCAATCTTATCCATACGGCATGTCCTGAATTTTTCCCTGCAATTACGTCAGTAACTACAGGGACATGGAATGGAAATTAGATATGATATAATTGCAAGCTTGACTTATGCTTAGCTCAGCTTAAAAAACATTATTTGCTATAACATGTTTCTTTTCTTTTTCAGTTAATAGTAAGTAAAAAAAATCAAACTTTTCCTTTCAAGTGGTTATGGATAGTCCTTAAAATTACAGAATTTAAAACAGGACCCTCCAATCTTAAGAAAGCAACTAAAAGTCTCAGTATCAGAGTAGGTGAATGGCTAAGCAGTGCTATTTAGGACATTGTTTTTACCACATTTTTGTAAACACCTAATGATGGAAGCCTAATACTTGATAGAGAATGATGATATAAAATATCATTGACATAAAACTGTGTATGTGAGAGAGAGAGAGAGAGAGAAGAGAATTAGTCAGTTTTCAAGAATTTTTATCTTGCGACAGATGTGAAAGAAGCAAGTCATTCAGACATCATTATTTGTATATTTCCTTTACTATATATCAAATGAATAGTCCTTGGGGTATGTCTACACAGCTGGGCTAAAGTCAAATTAAACTATGCAACTTCAGCTATGCCAATTGCTTAAGTCAAAATAGCTTAACTCAGCTTTAGGCGCTGCCTACACAGCAGAAAGTCGAAAGAAGAACATTCTTCCTTCAACTTCCCTTCCTCATAAAATGAGGGTTACAGGAGTCAGAGTAAGAAGTGCTCGAGCTCGACAAAATAAAGGCTAGTAGTGTAGATGTGCATTGTTATTTTGAAATAACATCAGTTATTCTGAAATAACGCTGCTGTGTAGACATTGTTTTAAGTTTTTCAGTTACAGACTAACATGGCTATCCCTCTGAAATGTTTTTACATATCAAATGGTGAGAAGTAAATATGTTTACATTTATGAATTTTTTCTCCTCAGTGTGAAAGTCCCTCTTTAAAGTCTTGCTTCAGAAGAAACTTTTTTTAAAATGAATTTATAGATAGATCTATTGTGCCCAAATATAAAAATATTATTGAATATGTATAAGACTGAAATTTTGGGGGGTTTTCTCTTTTTTTAACTAATAAAATGTCTGGAACTATAAATATGAGGCAGATGGATGTCCCACTTCTTGTTAAACTTTACTATTTGTGTCTAATAGGAACCAATCCGTTTGATCCCTAAATAAACTGAATGAATGATTATTGGACATTTATATTTATGAATACTGTTATTGAGCAGAGCTATTTGTATCCATTACAATAAAAATTAAAGCTGCCCAGTTGAGATCTGTGTTATGATTGTGAGAGCATTTATTAATTAAATTAGAAGGTGAATGAATGAGTTAATGTTGGATAACATATTTTAGGTATTGTGAAAAGGAACTTCGTAGATCTGTCTTCCTAGATTTGTGATATGAGGTCCCTCTGGTGGCAAGAACTATAATACACCTGTTGTGACTTGTGAAACTTAGAGAACCCTATAAAAAAGCCACTTGCTTTACAGTCTAGACAGCAGAGCTATTTCGGGATACTGGAAGCTATTTCAAAATTACCTCAAAATAAGCTACACAGTTTGTATAGCACAAAATGTGTAGCTTATTTTGAGGTAAGGGTGATATGCAGCCAGATAGATTAGAACTGAGTAGAAAATGTGAGTACCTATAAATATGGCTCTAAAGTGACTTGAAAACCAGTCTAAATATTGTATTTTATTTAGCTGTTTGTTCTAACTTCACCTCTCTGATGCTCCGCTGTTAATAAATTAATATTTAAAGAAGGCTCTCTGAAAAATTGAAATATTAAGTAACATTGCCATTTATTGGACTTAGTTTCACTTGTCTTCACTCAGTCATGTAACAGTCAGGAGTTGTAAATATACTATATTTTTGTTTGCAGTCTGAAGATTACTATGACATGAGACGGTTATATATGATTCTGGGCTCCTGTCTCTTCTATAAGGTGAGACTGTTTGAGTAAAGCATGGAATTTTGAAAAATACACCATGGGGAAATATAAGCACGCATGAACTGACACTTGCCTAAGCCACTAAACTACTGTATGCCTCAGTTTTGCATCTCTTCAAAATGGGAATAATAACTCACAGGTGTGCTGCTTGTTTGTTTTTGTTTTATCATAGCACCTAAAAACCTCAGTCATGAACTAGGGATGTAAACTCCCATTTAATTGGTTAAATGGTTAAACATAGTGCTAGCACTGCATTTAACCAATTAAAAGCAAGTAGGTGGGACTGGAGTGGCCTTCCGCTCACCTGGGTTAGACTAGAGTGGTCCTGCCACAGGCAAGGGTTGCTCCTGTCCCCCACACAAGGGCTGCAGCTGCCACCACAGCTCCCCTCTGCCCCATGGGGGCTGCCACAGCTGCCTCTGCTGGAATCCACATGGGCTGGGAGCCCGGCAGTGCTGGAGCATCCCTCTGCCTGCATCTTAGCCACAGGCACGGGGCTGCTCCCACGTACCAGTTAACCATTTAACGAGTTATGCATTAACATCACTATCATAGATCAGGATCCCCTTGTGCTAAGTACCGTGCACATACAATACAAGAAGATAGTCTTCACTGCTTCCTCAAAGAGCTTATGATTTTAATGTGTAAAACACTGAGATCTTTAGATGAAAGACACCACATATTGAAAAGTATTGTTGTTTTTATTGAATGTGCTTCCTTTTTTTGTACTTTAATTAAGGGCTATTTGATTGGCAATCACTTACCAAAGGAGGATCTTATTGATATAGCTTTATATAGTCGTCATTATTGCCTGTTACCATTGGCAGCGGAACAGAGGATTGCTCAGTTAGTGATATGGCGAGAAGTATTTCCACATCATCACCTCCAACCAAGTGAAGCTTCGGGTGTTACAGGGTACAGGGAGCCTGAAGCAAGATACTTTTTACTAATAGTTGGCTTGGTAAGTTAAAATTTCCAGGGCAACAAATGATCTAATTGTCTTTTCTGCTGTTGCCTTTACATTGTTAAATGTAATTGCATATTTCTAGTACAGGTCGAAACGCTCTAATCTGGACTTCCCTAGTTTGGCAACATCCCTGGTCTGGCTGGCATCATTGGAATGACCCTGTAAAGCCAGGAGTATTGCTGGATTAGGGAGCTGAGAGAACAGATCCCTGGATGGCAGCAGAGCATAGAGCCCCTGGTGACAGCGGGGCTGCTGGGCAGAGCATTGAACCCTGGGAGGCAGTGGAAGCTGCTGGGGGAATGCAGAGCCTCCCTCCCGCCCCGCCATCTGTTGCAGCAGAGGTGTGGGGGAAAAGTGGAGCCCCTGCGTCCCCATGGGGGAACAGAGTCCCAGGCAGCAGTGGGGCAGCCAAGGAGGAAAAGTGGAGTCCCTGGTGCATTTACCTCCCCAGGTCCGGCAAATTCCCTGGTCTGGGACCAGGGAGGTTCAACCTGTACTAAGCATACACAAATTTCATTATTTTAAAAATATCATTTACTGCATTTTGAGTGGAAATTATTTTTTAAATAAACAGCAAATGACTATTTAAAAGTTTCTCATATGCACAGTAACTTAATTTTCATAACTTGTTATTAAATAAACATTCACTAGCTTGAGGATTGTAATAGGGAAAAAGACCAACTAACGTATGATTTTTGACAAAAAATGGCTCCTGTAGGAGGACAAGGGACCTGTCTAGTGTTGTAAATCTTTGTAATTTGCTGAGATATCATTTCAGGTTTGATAAGGAGTGCAATCTAGAATGGATTCTACAGTATGCAGTACTTTAAATCAAAGATTAATATTCCTGTCTGTTTTACAGAGACACTTTATGTTGTGTGTTTTGCTGGAAGCAGGGGGCTGCACTTCCAAAGCCATTGGGAATCCAGGACCAGACTGTATATATGTTGATCAGGTCAAAGCAACTATACTTCAGTTGGAAGGAATAGATTCCAGCATAGAGGAAAGATTAGAATCTCCCTCCATTCCCTGTCTGTCTTGTGCTGACTGGTTCCTTCCTCCAACACGTGACAAATTGGAAAGTTTTACAACCCCACCAATTCTCAGTAAACTGCAAAATACTTCCAAAACAGCAACCTCTCCAACAAGCAAGAGAACACTCTTCAGTGATTCCTCCTTAAGGACACGTAAGCCCAGTCCCTCAAGGAGCAGTGGAGGATCTGACAATGGCAATGAAGGTCCTGAAGAAGGTGGAGGCCTTAACCCACTTGCTACAATAGATCAGGTCCAAAAGCATGAACGAAAAGAATCCCAAGGTTTTGGTGGGTCTGAGGGGAGTGGTAGCTTATTCAAGGTATTATTGTTATTACAGTGTATTATTTATTAAACTGTTTAACTTTTAAAGGTAGGTATAGCTAAGGGAATGTTTAGAAATTAATTCTTAGTATTATGGATGGTTGTCTCTATTCTTATGTAAATGTTTCAATGATAATACTGAAAAAAAACCAAATTATTAAGAAATGTACAGTAAGGGTGTGGATTCTAGCTGCATTCTATGACTATGGAGCCCACTAGGAAAAAAATAACAAAAACTGACACATTTCACCCATTCACTGGGAATTATTTTTCTGAATAGATGGAAACAGGATAATTTTTCATATATTTTATAAATTGTAGTTGATTATTTTGAAGCTAGTTAAGCACTGTGGTGTATTTTTGGAGGGATTATATCATGTAACTGATGGTGCATAAGAAGTTTTCCTGTTTGCTTGAATTTTGTTAGGATATTTTCAGTTGTTAGTTAAAACTAGAACTAACATGATCATTGAGATTACTCATATGTTTAAAGTTAGGCAGTGCTTAAGCACCTTGCTGAATTGGAGCCTGAAAGCCTAAAGACTCTCCTTGACATCAGTGCACTCTGGATTAAGATTACAACTAGTTTTTTTTCTTCTGGATTATCATTGTTTCTAAATATTTGGCCTTCTGATAACTAAATTTGGCACCACTATGTTGGAAACTACAGAAGTAATTAGAGAATTTTTCCAAAGATTATACGTGAATAAGCAATACTGACTAGGGAAACTTGCCATTCATTGAACAAATGCTACCAATCTATTTTAACCTGAAATAGACATTACACTATAAAATAGATTCTAAAAATTGCTGAAACTGTTTAATATTTTAAATAATTGATGTCAGTTGGATTTTGGTCTTGGATTTAGATATCCTTATTCTGTTAGTTTACTGTGCCATTTGTTTTTTAGGTCACTAAAAAGAAACATACCCTTCCAAATCCTTTTCATTTAGGAAACTTGAAAAAGAATCTTTCAGAAAAAGATATGGAACTTTATAATGCTATCAAGTAAGAAAATACTGGTTTTGTTAAATATTTTATTTTTTTAGGCCACATTCACCATTTTTCTCCAAAAACATATGCAAATCATCAAAAGTTCTGTGTAAGACTATGAGTTTGCAATAGATATTTTTATTAAAATTCAGGGCAGATCATGGGCAATGATGAAAAATTCACAGAAGCCATGACCTGTCCTGACTTTTACTAAAAACATCCCTGACAAAATGGGGAGGGAGGAGGGTCTAGCCCACTGTGTGCAGCAGCAGGGAGTTGGGAGGGACCCCGACCACAGGGCTAGGAGCTTCAGGGGATCAATTGTCACACTGCAGGGCTGGGAGCTATCTGTGATGACTGGGAATTGCAGGTCTCCTGCACTCACTGGGGCTGAGAGCTACAGAGTCCTCACTACCACCAGCAACTGGGGAGCTTGGGAGGATCCACTGCTGCACTGCAGGGCTGGGAGCTTTGGAGAGGGGTCCCCTGCTACTGTAGTGATTTGGCTGCTACAGGACCACAATTAGGGATGTAAAATCCAGGTTAATCAGTTATAGGTTAAACATTAGGTTGACCTAACATAATGTGGGATCCGGGCTAAGGATGTTAAGTATCATGTAATTCACTAATTGAATAGCTGATGCATTTTTTTCGTCGACTATCGATTAGTCAGTAGTGTGGCGCTGCCCCTTTGAAACACTGCCGTGGCTTTTCAAACCGGCAGTGCCTCACAGAGGCCCAGCTGACCCTGGGCTCCATGTGGTGCTGCCACTTTGAAGTACCTCCCTCTCCCCTCCCCCCCGCTTGCTGCCTCTATCTAATAGAGGCAGCAAAGGGGGAAAGGAACTAGTCGACTATACTGTTGATTATTCGATAAGCATTTGCTTATCGGATAGTCGACTAGTTCTTAGCATCCCTAATCCAGCCTGTGGACCACTCCAACCCAGCAGGTGGGGAGCTGCTCCAGTCCCCACCAGTTACCGGTTAACCTTTCACATCCCTAGTCCTGATGTCTCGCAGAAAGTCATGGAATCTGTGACTTCCTGCTACCTCCATGACACACTTGCAGGGGTCCAGCAATTCAAAAAGGCATAGGTGGCACCCAACTCCCAGGGAGACAGTGTGCACCAGGAGCTTTTAAGCTAGCTCCTGGCATGTAGTGGCTCCTGACTGCACCCCACATTGCTACCTCTGTATGAAGGCAACAGTGCAGGGTCGCAGCCAGCACCTCAGGAATGGGGCAGGAGCCTGCCTGTGTCCATGAATGGTAACCATTTTAACAGTTATACTTTTACATTGCTAGTGCTTAGAGAATTTGATCAAGTGTATTTAATAATTTAAATAATTAGTAAGAATACACACACTTAACAGTGTAATTCTAACTGAAACTCTGAGTCATACCAGCATAAATCAATGTAGCTCTATTCATGTTAGTGAATTTATTTCACTTTATGATAACTGAACATCTGGCCTTCTGTCTGGAAATCCAGCCTCATCCTCCCAGTTTTCGGGGGGGGGGAAGCAAGGGGGAAGCTATTGTAATTTTTTTTTCCATTGAAGTACATCTTGAAGATTATCTTGAGGAGTCAGAAGTTCTGACTAACTGAGGGACCACTGAATTTTTCCTTTTTAACCACTGTCTTGTCTCTTAACTCCTATTCTGTTAGTCTCCCATGCTACCTCAGGCTTAATATTACTACTGTCAGTAGATTGTTTTCAAATGTTACCATCCTATCCACCCTTCTTCCTCACTCACTTTCACTTATTCTTAGCAAACCTCGTAACTGTTTGCAGCATTCTATTGCTATATGTATTAAAGAAAACTTTTCCTGAGGAATTAACAGAGTGACGTCATCAGGTCGCTCTGCATCCTGCAGCCCCGCCCCACTCAGCCGCCCCACCTCCTCCCTGCTGCTAACCCAGCAGGGATTGGCAACTATGTCTCCTGAGCAGCAGCAGCAGCACTGAAGGTAAGCTGCTGCTGCTGATGGTGCACTTGGGGGGGATGGGAGGAGTAAAACTGCAGCGTGGTGGGGGCAGCAGAGAGGCCTGTTGCAGGAGGCGGGACTGAATTGGGGGACCCACCATCCCTTGAGCTGGGGCTGGCTGTACCTCCAGCAGGAGCCACATGGCTGGCAGCTGCTAGTTTTAAATTGTGCTGTTCTGTGGGGGGCTGCATCGAGGCCCATGGCAGGAGGCAGGGGTGGTGAGAGAGAAGTCCACATGGCAACTGCTGTAGTTCTAAATTGCGATCCTCCAGCCTGGACCTTGTCCCCCCCTCCTTCCCTCCCTCCCAGCAGCCAGAGGGGAGAGCACCGGGCCTGGGGAGAGCACAGGGCCTGGGTCTCACTCTCCTCCCTCTTGGCAGCCAGGGGGAAGGCAGAGGTCAGCTTGAGTTGGAGCAGCCGGGGAGGGAAGACTGCGAGCCATGTGCCCTTTCCCCTTGTGGCCAGAGGGAGAGGGCCAGGTCAGTCTCAGACCAACCCACCATTGGCCGGAGGGTAAGAGCCGGGCCAGTCATGGCCTTGTCCCACCCCAACCCCCCAGCAGCTGGGGGAGGAGAGCCAGGGCTGGCCTGGCTTCAAGGGGGGACTGGTGGCTGGGGGGAGAGAGCCAGGATTGGCCAGGACTGCCACACCTCACACTGGCCCTCCCTGGTGGCTGGAGGGGTGGGAATCTGGGACCGCCTATCCCCAGAAAGGGGGGTTGGCAAGCGTAGCTAGTAGGGGGCTCTGCCCCCTAGCATTATTAAACAAAAGCATTGTAATATCAAATGTACACATTTTTATATAAATGTTATCTTATATAAAAATATCACACTCCATTTCCTTTAATTAAGAGGTTGGATACATATTTGTAAATCACTGTTTTCCGTCAATAAACGATGACAAAAGTATGCTAGTCTGTCCTAATGATCTTCCTTACCAAAACTGAAACTTGCATATGAAAATAAAATGGGTGCTAAGCCAGGGTATTGGTGGGGGAAATTCTTAATTGAAAATAATGGTAGAAGTGATGTTAGAAAATAACATTAGAAGTGCAATTGTCTTCAAGCTATAAACACAGAACAAGATCAGTCGTTTGGTTTGAAGAACAGCTTTGTTCTTTATGAGCACAGAGGTGACTTAGTGACTAATATGTCACTCATATTTTTTCTATTTTGAATTAGCTATTTATTTATGCTTTCTTTTTTGGTTTGGGTAATACTAATTGTTGTGAGTAGGGCAGTAACCTCCAGTTACCTCCATGATCTCTGGTTTTTTTAAATAATGTTAAGAATTTTAATTAGAAGGAAATGTATCTTTTGTAGAAATAGGAAAATCCTGACAATGTTTGTTTCTATTCTTATACCATGTTACCACCACAGAAAGCAATCCAGTGTAAGAATGTGGTGTTAAGATGAGTTTTCATTCAGAATAATTTATTCTCTCATTTTTGAAGGTTGACGTCTGGTCCTGAGAACACCCTCTTCCACTATATTTCTTTAGAAACAATGCAAGGAATCTTTATTACTCCAGTGCATAAAGAAGTACAACAGCTCAGTGGTTCGATCCACCCTCAGCTAATCAAGAATTTTCATCGCTGCTGTCTTTCAATTCGTTCTATTTTCCAGCAGACCATGATGAAAGAAGTAAGAAACTTTGTCTTCCTAATGCAATGGTTTTTTGTACTTAAATATCCTACTTAATATTTTCAAGACTATTATCACATCACCATTTAAGTAGTCCATTCTAGAACATTGTTTGTGTGTGTTTTATTTACCACGTGTTTTACTTATATGGGCAGATTGCCTCTGGGACAGACATTCCAACCAAACGTGTTGGAAGACAGTGCTCTGAAAATCAGATTGCTCTGTGATGTTATGACTTCCATACTGCCCATAATTTAGCAAAGTGCTTCACACTAGGCCACTGGGAGAGCATGATAAGAAAGGAACTAAAATCATTTACCCTCTCCTGCCTTCAACAAAAACGGATTTTTGTTGTTGTTGTGAATTTAGTGCTTTTAAAGGATGCTAGCCTGACAACTTTTCTGTTCCTTCATACAAAGAACATGGCATGTGCAGAGACTGTTTAAGCTTCCCTTACTGCCCTGCCGCTGTTTTTCAGCCCTGAGCTAAAGAGAATATCTCTGAAAATAAGAGGGTAGTTCATTTGCAGTGTCTTTGACTTTCCTGCTAAAACTGCCAAGAAGTTGGCCAGACACTGGTGTTTGTAATGATGGGGGTTTTAATGTGGACACCTGTCCAGTAAAAACACATTGCAACTTCCAACTCTTTACATGTTATTCATGTTCAGGTAATCTCTTCTGGGTGTGAGACAGGTACATGAGGAGCACACTCTTCCAATTTCTTGCAAGCAGCATTTATAATTACATCTAATAAGATTTTTCCCTTCACAAGACTTCCTATTAACACACTCATAGAGATTTATATATCATTGCACCGTCACTGATTATACTGTGTGCATATGGATCTTGTACAGTTGAGACAGTCTCTCTGCCATGGTGAAATCAGGGCACTTGTGATTATCTGAGTCAGTTAAAGCTTTATCAGGGTGAACTCTGGTGCTAAGGTATTTTTTAGCCAGGGCTTCTTGTTTCTGAAAATCAAATGAGGTCTTAAGTCACCAGAATTTGTATTATGTGACTATCAGAATAAGCTGCAAAACATTCCTGTTCTCCCAAGTTTTTTTTTTTCTGGTTGGACGTTTTGATGGAGAATCATGGAGGAGATCATTGTTCTGGCAGTTATTTGAGGATGTTAAGTTTTTTAAGAATTTCTGGTATATTTAGTATTTGATCATAAATTTGTTTGAATTCTTATGTAATTCATGTACATGCGAGATAATAGTACAAGTTGGAAACTCTCTAACCTGGGGGTGTGTCTACACTACAGAGTTTTTTCTGGTGTGTCTCTGCTTCTGCCTACCATCCTCCTGCCCTCTCTGCTATGCCCGTTCCCCCTTCCCCCAAGTGATGCCCATGCCCCGTCCCCCTGCTCCAGCCCCCCTCGTACCCACCTCGCTGTGATCCCGGGACCCACCCAACCCCCAGTCTGATGAGGTCCCCACACCTGAGGAGGCAAATCCAGCCAACCCCGACACCGCTTGGAACTCCCCTCCCCTTCCAGGTTAAGAGCCCTCCTCCTCCCCCTTTTTTTTTAAAGACAAATACAAAGTTCATTGTGTTCAAAACCAAACAGGTGTGTTTATTGAGAGGACAGGGAAGGGGGAAGAGAGGGATTGGTGAGAAAGGGATATGCAGCAAGCCAGAGGCCCCTAGTGGGGAGGCCCTGGGGAGGGTTACTGGGGTCCTTGAGAGAAACTCTTCCTCAGGGCCTCCTGAATGCACACCCTAGCCTCGTTGGCCTGTTGGATGGCAGCTGTCCGCAGCTGCTCAAAGGGTCTTGCCTCACGGCCAGCCTCTGCCCCACACCCCGAGAGGAAGGCCTCCCTCTCCCTCTCCACTACATGCTGTGAGCACCTCGTCCAGGCAGGTCAGGAGTCACCTGAACCACACCTTGAGGCGGCCAAAGGCACACTCCACCTGGATCCTGGCCTGGTTCAGGTGGGCATTAAATTGGTCCCTGCTGGGGTCCAGGTGGCCGGTATAAGGATTCATTAGCCGCGGCATCAGGGGGTAGGCTGCATTCCCCACGATGCACAGTGGCATCTGCACGACCCCAACCGCAAAGTCCCAGTGGGAGAAGAATGTGCCTGCCTCCAGCTTCCTGTAAAGGCTGGAGTTTCGAAAAATCTGGGCAACGTATGCCCTGCCCGACCACCTGACAAAAATGTCCGTGACCTGTCCACGGTGGCCAACCAGGGCCTGTAGCATCATAGAAAAGTAGCCCTTGCGGTTGATGTACTGGACCGCTCTATGTTCGGGAACCCCAGTGCAGCAAATCCAGCCATGATCGAGTCCAGGTCTCCCAGGCAGATTGGGTCCAGGTCTCCCAGGAAACAAACAAACACACAAAACAGATAATGGGAGAGGGAGTGCCTCAGCCCTTGGGAGGTGTCCTCCTGCCCCCCTCCTGTACTCTGTCTCCTTCAAACGCACCAGGAGCCACCCCCTATGAGGCCACCCTCCAGCAGCAGGGCTGTGTGAGGGCAGGATGGCACAACCTCCCATGGACGGGGCTTCCCCCCTTCCCCCACTCCACCCCCCAGAACTCCCAACCCCCCTTTCCCAAGGGTACCCCTTTTCCAGGATTCCCCCTCCCCCCCCCATGCAGGGACTCCAGCCCAAGAGTGCCTTACCTCCATGAGGAGGACCCTGACGGTGGACTTCCCCACAACGAGCTGGTTGCCCACCATCTGAGGTGGTGAGCTTCCAGACAGCAATTGCAACCCGCTTCTCCAGGGGATGGCAGGCCACAGGTGGGTGTCGCGTCGTTGGAGGGCAGGGCGAGGCAAGCACACATCTCTAGAAAGGTGGCCTTTCACATACGGAAGTTTTGGAGCCACTGCTGGTCTTCCCACCGCTCCATAACCAGCCAGTCCCACCAGTCAGAACTGCTGTCCATCTTCCAGAAACGCCTCTCCACTGAGGGTTGCAGTGGCAAGGGTGTTGCTCCCACACCCAGGGAGAGGGTCCCAAGAATGAGCTCGGGATCGAGCTTGGTCAGGACCAGGAAGGCAGCTGGCACAAAGTGATGCAGAAACTGCAGTATGGCCGTGTGGGGCCATCGCATGCCTAGGGGCAGCTCCGGCTCCGTGATACAAAGACAAAAACTGTGGCGTCCAAAAAAACTGGGCAACCACAGCAGGCACTGCAAGAGCTTTGCTGTCCCTTGAAGTAGCAAGCACGCAGCAGAAGCAGAGGAACGGCTGTCCAGGGGGGTCCTTTTAAGTTTGTCTCTCTGCTAGGCTCCAACACTAGTACTTGGAAGCAACTGGTGACCTAAAGCCCTGCCTGAAGTGGTTCCGGGTGGCCTTTTATGTGAGATAGCATCCAATCTGTCCGGACGCTGTCTTTCAAAAAAGCAGATCGATGCGCTTTGGCAGTGTGGACGCGCTCTTTCCGAAGAAGTTTTTTCGGAAGATCTCTTCTGGAAAAGTTTCTCCCAGAAGAAGCCTGAAGTCTAGACATAGCCTGGGACTCTCTGGTCAGGCAACATCCCGTGGCAGGCCAGCAGGGCAGCGGGCTGCCCGCAGTGAACTGCCAGTGGGGCTGCCCAGTGTACATCAGTGGGGCAGTCCAGCATGGTCAGCAAGCCAGCAGGTCTGACAGCAAGTGGGGAGCCGGTGGTGGTCTGGGCCAGGACTGGGTGTGGGGAGCAGTGGCAGGGGTGCCAGAAATGACCTTCCCTGCTCCAGCAAAAATCTTTATCCAGGACTGGTCAGGTCCCGAGGGTGCCAGTGCAGGGAGGTCCAACCAGTAGATGCAAAAAACCTAACTAAATAAATGAATATTACATGTATCTTGAGAGACTTGGATAATAAATAGATCCACTGATGCATGTCCAATACAATCTTTTTTTTCTACAGTCCTGGCTTTTTTTTAGCAACTGCTAGTTGTTACTGACTTGAACCAAATTAAAATATAGCTGATAATCCATGACTAATTCAATTGAACTCTCCAGCTCCTTTGTGGGCAAAAGCTTTACATTTTGACATAAATATACGTAGATGTTGTGTAGCAATTTTTAAGGTCTTAGAAGAAGCAGACAGAACAGTTAGTGAGAGAGAAGCAATCCCAAGCTATTGACCAGGTGGCATTCCCTACACCTTCCTGCCTGTGGGCAAGTCGCACAAATTATGAGGAATGGAAAGAACTGGTATAAACTGAATAAATACAGTTTGGAAACAGCAGTGTAATCTTCCTTCAGGTTTGTTTGTAGTTTGGAGGTGTGAGCTGTGAGGCATGTGCACCTAAGAGGGCATTTCATATTAGACTGTTACTGCAGGGATAAGTCTGTTAGAGTTTAATACTTAGAAAAAGACCTGAATAGTGGGAATTTTTCCATCAACTGTACATAAATTGAGGCTTTGCTGACTGGAATTTTGGCCACAAATTAGTTTATACCTTTAGCACTTCTTTAGGCTGGTACAGAAATACAAAAGCAAGCAGAAAACATAGATGAAAAAAGGGAGAATGTTTGTTTTGTATATAACCAGTTAAAATAACACAAGTACAGAAACCTTTTCTTTAAGTTCAAATTGCCTTTAGTCACAACTAACAAGTGCATAGGGTTTCCAATTTTTAGTTCACAATAAAAGTACCTGGATAAAGAAATCCCTGGTGCGCGCGCACGCGCACTCCCACACACACACACAGACATTTCCAGGTGTAACTAATAAAAATTGGATACACATGTCTGAAAGTGAAAACATCTGTTATGGACATGGCCACAGCAACATCAGCATGTACCCTTCCTGCCTGTTTCAGCCATATGTCATTATAGTGGACACCAGCTGAGCTCACAATGCCCTGAAGGTCAAAAAGAACTGATGAATATGCTCTGGAGAACAAAGGTTTTCTTGTTGAGGAGAGTCAAGCACACATGTGTAAACCAGTTTTATAAAATTTTAGGACTGGGTAACTAGTCTATTCCTGAGAGAAAATTTACAGACTGCATTTGGTCCAACAGCACATGCTGTAGCTGTCTGCTTAGCATTGGAAAGCTATGGATCAAGAAGACAAGTTTGGACTATTTCGTTCATTCACAATGCATGATAAATAGATAACTAAGATACACAGAAATATGTAATCACATTCCAGCATTTTTAGATCTGTGAAACATTGCTGGGGTTTGGAATTTTAGAGAGGTGCACAATATTGAACCAAAATGATTGCAAGAATTGATTAATATATTTAATTTTATATATATATGTGCATATATTTAATATATTTAATTTAATATAATATATATGTATGTGTGTGTGTGTATGTATATATATATATATATATATATATATATATATATATAATATAAAAACCATTTTCTAAATACTGAAAAAATCACTGTTTTTACTGTTTTAAATGTATGCAAAAATTCAAAATGGAGAAAAATAAACACTGAAAACCAGAAACCCAACATACTGTAACTGTACCATTGGTGACAGGCAACTTAGATTCTGATAAAATGTAAAAAACAACTAATGGTCCTGCAGCACTTTAGAGACTAACAAAAAGAGTACACGGTGTCATGATACCATCTAAATTTTTTTGTTAGTCTCTAAGGTGTTGCAGGACCATTCGTTGTTGTTAAAGTTTTTTCAATAAGGGTATGTCTACACTAGCCCCCTAGTTCGAACTAGGGTGGCTAATGTAGGCATTCGAACTTGCAAATGAAGCCCAGGATTTAAATATCCCGGGCTTCATTTGCATGTTCCCAGGCGGGCGCCATTTTTAAATCCCCTTAGTTCGAACTGACTGCCCGCAGCTATATGCGTCAGTCGGAAATTAATCCAAACTAAGTCCTTAGTTCGGATTAACTGTTACTCCTCATTGCAGGAGGAGTAACAGTTAATCCGAACTAAGGACTTAGTTTGGATTAATTTCTGACTGCCGTGTGTAGCCGCGGGCAGTTAGTTCGGACTAGTGGGATTTTAAAATGGCGACCGGACGGGAACATGCAAATAAAGCCTGGGATATTTAAATCCCGGGCTTCATTTGCAAGTTCGAATGCCTACATTAGCCTCCCTAGTTCGAACTAGGGGGCTAGCGTAGACATGCCCTAACAGACTAACATGGCTACCCCTCCGAGACTTTTAGATTCTGATGCTTTTCTTCAGCATCTGAAATCTGTGTTCTTGTACAGGATCTCTGGGGTATAACATGGAAGTAGGAAACCACTGTGCTCCCTTAACTCTCCAGTCTGGGTTGTCCAACACCCAGCTAAATTGAATCAATACTCTTTGAGAAGCTCATGAATCATACAGAGATAAGCACCGGTCAGTACAAGAAATGTACCAACTTACACTGCTCAAGACTGCCTTTAGTAGTGCAAGTTCATTACCTAGTTGCACTCTCCAACAAAAAGGTAATTTTAATGGATGTGCCTTGTTAACTTCAGCAGAGATTCCCCAAACATTTCAACTAAAAACACACTGGTTTAGATAAATATAAAACAGATTTATTATCTACAGAAAGATAGATTTTAAGTGATTAAAAGTAGCAGGCAAAGAGCTCAAAATTGGTTACCTAAGAAGTAAAAATAGAAACACAGACTAACTTCTAACTTGAATAGACTTAGGACAAGACTACACTACAGCGGTGCAGTGGTGCCAATGCAGCTGTGCTGCTGTTGCACGTCTGGTGAAGACGTGCTATGCCAATGGGAGAGTGCTCTTCTGTTGGCATAATTATTCCATCTCGGTGAGACGTGGAAACATGAACATAGTGTGAATGTCTTCCACTCCTGTTGTCAAACTTGCACTTCTACAGCCTGGTAGAAAGTCTTGTCAACTATTTCTGCCTGAGACAAACAGTAGTCCCTCAGGTCTTTCTCTGATATTTTTCTTTCCAAGGAGGCCTCTTTTCCTCTCTGTTCAATCTGGCAGCGGCTCTGGGATAGAAAGGTCTTTGGCAAGATTTCAGGGGATCTGGGGAATTCTCCCAGGTTGGCACTTCCTCTGCACTACTTGGTTGTTGAAACAGGATGCAGTTCCGAGGGGTATGCACTTCTGTTTCTCCTCGCGTCATCAAATGTTTAAGACCCACAGATTGTCTAGTCAAGACTCTACAACAGTAAGGGCTTACTCACCAGATACCCGTGTACCTCTTGAGTACTGCAGCTCAGAACATCTTACAGTGAGATCTGCCATGCAGCAACTTGATCTTCAGTCACTTCTTTACTAAGCATTATTATTACTTATTTAAAAAAAAAACCCTCCCAGTACCTTTGTTATACCAATAAAAGCAAGCAGGATCTTATGAGGGGGATAAGGCAAAAAGCCACATTTATTGTAAAGATAATAATAAAGAATAAAGAAAAGATAGAAGCAAACAACGTTGTTTAACTACTTATTCCTATCACTGCTTAACCCTTATACACTTATATAAACATTCATTCAATCATTCATCCATTCATTCAGGTTCTGTGTAGTTGTTATAGTTACCAGCCTGGAAGTTGCTTGTGACAGAGTACTGGCCAGGTATTCTGTACACAAGTGATGGTAGTGGAGAGCGAAGTCCTGATCAGATGCGCATCTGAAGCTCCTGGTAGGCTGGCAGCAGAACCTTGGACTCTGACTCCATAGTCTTTTGGTCCAGTCTTTATAGGAATTTCTTCCTATGCCAGTCTATGGGAATTGCTGCGTCATGCTGATGTCTACAGGGTGGCTGCCAGGTGCTCGTCAGTGATCTCATAGGGTGGACCTCCAGTCTCCAGTTTTTCTCCACTTGACACCTTTTGGTTGCACTGGCACCTGACGCCTTCTTCAGCCCTTCGATACTGTATTCTCAGGCTGGCACCTCTCAAACCATTCATTCATTGTCCAAGCACTCTCTCTCTTACATACATTCCCTAATTAATGTTTCACATAGAGTATTTTGTATAATAATAATTTTAGGTATACAAGAGTTGTAGTTACAAAAAGTTACAAAACTTTCTGGGTGGCATTTCTTAAAACATTCTCTCTCTGAGTGTGGAGTTAGTTACTGTTATAGTTACAATGTTTCACTTTGAGATTGTGTAACAATGCCCTTAATCAATTACAGGGCTTGGCTCCCAGAGCAGAGTTAGTGGCTTGACAAGCAGCCACTTGCAAAAGTTTGAGCGTGCCCTGGGACACAGAGAGAGGAGCTGTTTTATGGCTGCATAGTATTATATTCTTAACAGTTTTAAGTTACATGACCTAATATTGCATTCCTAACAAATTATATTCTAGAGGGGCAATAATTATAAATCTAAACATTTAACAATCTTAACTAATAATAATAATTAATAATAAATCTAAACACTTATCAAGCTTGATAACACTAAATCTAAACACTTTAACAAGAATAAATCTAAACACTTATATGCTGCTTCTACTTGGGGAATCATTTTTAATACTTTAATATGTTATCCCTACACCTTCTGTAGGAGTAAAATTAGACCATGGTAAGCACTTTTGAAACTCTGATCCTATATGTTTTATCCCCACTGGGTCTGTTTTGTGAGAAGGAAGCCATCAATACTGGACTACCAGAACCAAGGGTTCTGTCAGGAGAAAGAAAATTAGTTTCCGTGCGTATAATTTTATCTTCTCCATGTGGTTGCAAGCTGTTCAATGGAAAGAACACGCTACACTTCTACAAAGGATTTTTATCCTTAACTGACTTGGTAGAGCACAGGAATAATCTATTTTGTCGGGATCTTCAGAACGAGTGAGAGGAAGTGCTTTTGGCTAAGTATTTCAATTGTTTATTTAAAAAAGAAGCTCCTGTATAGGCAAGCTCATTCAAATGTCACTTTCCAGTGCAATGTTTAGTTTTATTATTTGTTTTGTCATATTTTTGTTGTTTTTGTTGCTTCTTCTTAGCTATGGCGGCATGCCAAGCTTCTTAGCGTGGCTTTATTATCTCATATGCGCTAGCAGCGAGATTGAAGATTGTAAGGAAAAATAATCACAAAAGAGAGCTTGTATCTACCTCCAATAGGTGGAAAGTCTGAAAGGCCATCACTATTAAACTAACAGAACTGTGTGTAGCCACTTGAAGAAAATAAAATTACACATTAGAAAATTAATTTTATTTTCCAAATCTTACTTTACAGGATATAGTAATTGTGATATCGAGATCCTCCCACACAGAGCTAGCAACTTACCTGCTCCTCCCAAATGAATCACACTGCAGTTCTCTTTATGCAAATTCCTGTTTATGCAGAAAAAGTATTTCACACTATATTGATATTTAATTTGCTATTTTACAGAAAAAGAAAAATACAGACAGTGAGAGCGATTCATATTCCAGAAAAGCAAGTTCTGACCTCAGTGTAGTGAGAGAACATGGTGTTTTGTTTGAGTGTTCCCCTGATAACTGGACTGATCAAAAAAAACCACCACCAACTATGACTTACTGGGTTGTAGGGTAAGTAGAAGGAAACGTACTCAGATTTAAATTCAGATGATTATCTATCTTAAGCTACGTCTAGACTACATTTATCTATCAGAAAAAGGTATGCAAATTGCCTTTTTCCGATAGTTTTTTGAAGAGGCTTTTCTGAAATTTGGTCTGTCTACACTGGGCCAAATTTCAGAAGATCCTTTTCTTTCGAAAGAGCCCTTCTTCTTCGTGGAAGAAGGAAGACAGGGCTTCCGAAAGAGTGTGTGTGCTCTTCTGCAAAAAAAAACCAGAAGAGCAGACACATTCCCTGGACACGGCGGAGTTTTTGGTATCCCGGAAAAACCCCGTAGTCTAGACATAGCCTTAGAGTTTTCTGTAATAGCCATCACCATTGACGCTACATGCTGATATTCTGATATCTTGCCCTAATATCTTGTGTTTTCTTTGTTGTACTCCTAACCCCTCAGACCTCTGTCTGCATTGTCCCCATTTTGCAAGTGAATAATACCTGTGCTGCTATTCCAACACACAGCTCTTACTAAGTGGTATGGGATAAATGCACAAAATTCACAGGGTATTGTTTAAAAATGTTGCTGGCCGTGTTAGGAAAAGCTTCAATTTCCCAGTCTCAGTATGTTCAAATAATGTGTGGCATTAAGTGCAACACAGTACCCCTCATAAAGAAAACTACTCTGCTCACATACTAATAACTTCATGGTTTGGTTCCTACTTTGTAGGTTACCAGAGAGCTGATATGTAAGAATGTACCTGCAGGAAGAGAAACAATACAGGTTGAACCTCTCTGGTCTGGGACTCCCGGATCCGGAAACATCCCTGGTCCAATAGGACCACGGATGTTGCTGGACCAGTGAGCCCCTGGACTAGAGAGTGCCGGCGTCATGAAGCCTGAGGGTTGAAGCTGGCCAGGAAGCTAGGAGCCTAGTAGATCGCAGGGTCAAAGGAACCTGGAGCTGGCTGTGGAGCCCATTGGTGGCCCTGGGGCTCACCATGAAGCTGTGTGCCAGGGCTGGCTGTGAAGCCCAGCAGCACCACAGAGCAGCTGAGCCTGGTGTCTTGGGACTGGCCATGGAGCCGCATGCCAGAGGTGGCTATGGAGCCCAGCAGTAGCCGCAGCGCTATGGAGCCCAGCAGCAGCCCTGGTGCAGCTGAGCCTGGTGATGGCAGTATCCAGGGGCTATGAAGCCTCGTGGCTCCAGGGCAGCTGCACCAGGCAGCGGCATCAGCCCCAGGACAGCAGAGCCCAGCGGTGGCCCCCAGGCAGCCAAGCCCAGCATCACAGGGCTCGCTACTGATCCCGGTGGCAGCAGCAAAAGCCTCAGAGCAGTGGAGCTCGGCAGCATCAGTGGTGGCCCCGGGGCTAGCAGCACCTCTGGGGCAGGAGACCTAGTGTCCCAGAGGCAAAGAAGCGGGCAGCAGAGGGGTCATGAGGAGAGCCCATCTGGGTCTGCTGACGGACCCAAAGGGTCCAGAGTCCATCAGCAGAGGGGCCAGTGTCTTGAAGAAAACTGAGCAGTGGTGAAATTAGTATTAAAAAAGGGGGGGGGGACGACTAAGATTTCCAGGAGAACTGTGGAAATCTACTATTAACCTTGGTATACAATTACTTTCAACTTGCTGTTGAAGCCTTATAAAACACAAATAGAATTTCTAGAACAGTGAACACTTACCTCTGACACTGAATTTTTGTTTTTTTCTAGGAGACTCTTCCTTCATCCAAAACCTCAGGAGTTTTATGTCTGTTTTCATGATTCAGTCACAGAAGTTGCTGTTGAACTGGCTTTTAAACTATCCTTTGGCTTAGCTACATAAACGTGCTTCCTGATTAAGCAGCAGTCCTGAACAGTGTTGGAATCCATCCAAAGCACTTAAATATAAACAGAAATTCAGTAACTCATGATGCCCTTCTGAGTGTTCTTTTGAAGTGCTTTAAAAAAATAAATCTGCCTTGTGGACTAGTTCTGTTAAACACTGAAGTAACATGTTAATGCTGACTTACTACATTATCAGCTATCTCTGGGAGATGATGTTTTGGGAAAAGCAAAACATTAATTTTAGATATAGTCAAATGGATCATGATGAATAAAAAGATGGAATTATTTATCCAAAGTGTAACTTTGCTACATAAAACATTAGCATAACATTTACATTCCAGTATTGTCCAGTGTTTAATATCAAGTGCAAGACATACTGTCTCAATATTTGGTAATCAGCAATGGAAAAAACATAACATACCCTGGTAATTAAGTGCATGAAGATCTGAGGGTATGAACAATTGCTAGATGGTTTTACTACACTTCTGTTAATAAAAATGAAAGGAAAACTAACAGCATCTGGATTAGAGGCGACAAAACACTCAAAATTAGCAGATTATCTTTTTTTTATCCATTGTGATCCTTCATACAGCCAACGGCTATAATAATGTTGAAATTTTAAAAGATTTCGTGAATTGCATTGTAAATAACAAAGTACTACATTTGTTGTAGAGAAATTATGATCTTTAAGAAAGTATAATAGGTACGAAAGTATAAAAAAACGTTGGTAGTTTTGTTTCTGAAAGCAATGCACAAATATAAATATTTTTATATGATGATGCTTTTATAATAAAGAAATTTGTATATCTGTAGGAGGAAACTGTGCCTTCTGTATTTTTTGTACACACTCATCCATTTTCAGGTTTGTCACATTAGGCAATATTAGTTTGGTTAGCCTGGTTATGGTTTACAATAGGATATTTTTTCACATACTTATTGTCTAGTCTATAAAAAAGTTCATATGAGGCAAGTGGAAACAAAACTCTTCAAAATGAAGATGTCTTCTACAAAAGCCTTCTACAAAAATCAAACTGTTGGAAGTTTTGTAATCCACAGCCTTTTCAACAGCTTTCTTAAAAGCTGGCTTTATTTAGAATGTACATTTTTAGTCCCCCTTTCTCTTGCTTTTTTCCAGCCCTAACATTTGGTGCTGGCTCTTGGAGTGCAGCTCATCGCATTCCATGGTGGCAGTCAGTTTTTCTTTTCTGATTTCTGTCATCGCTGGTTGCTTTCATTGTTTGCCCAGCAAGAAAATGCAAACTGTTAAAGTGCATGATTAATCTTAAAGTTGCAGTATGGTTGGATAACAAACTGAAGAGAAATGTTGAAGAAATCAAAGGTAATTTCAGAAGGCTATAACTAACAAATATATTTATTTAGTTTTATCTGTGTGAGAAAATTGTACCAATGTAACTAAATCAGTTTATATAAGACAAGAAAAGGAATTCGTATGCTGAAATAAAGGAGTACAAACAAAAGCATGTCTTTCACAAGTATCTCTTGAATCTAGCAAAGTGGCCATCTTAAAATTGTTGGTCTTAATTTCTCTGCGTCTGTGTTCCCCATCTACAAAATGATAGCCATAGAGATGTGTTGTGAGGTTTACTTTGTCAAGTATGTTCAGTACTATTACTGATGTGTGTACGGCATTTTGAAAAGGCAAAATACTTCAAAGCAACTTTAAAACTACTTAATGTTAAATTGTATGAGGGATTCCTTTTAAGATGGAAGAAAGAGTTTAGGGGAAGAAAGGAAAACAATCTTTGTTGCACTGTTTCCAACTGAAGAAGCCCAATTGGCCCATCGGTCAAATTTTTAAAGGCATTTAGGTGCCTAACACCCAACCAATGGGAGAGGGTACCAAAACACATTTAAAAATCTGGCCGCATTTCTTGTACTGAATAAACTTAAACATACTGGCTATGTCTACACTGCAGGCTTTTTGCGCAAGAACAATTGTTCTTGCACAAAAACTTGCAGAGTGTCTACACTGCAGGCGTTTTCTTGCGCAAGTAAATTTACAGTAAAGCGTCAGAAAACAGGGCTTCTTGCGCAAGAGTTATTACTCTCCCCACGAGGAATAAGCCCTCTTGTGCAAGAGCTCTTCCACAAGAAGGCAGTGTAGACAGGCAACAGGGGTTTCTTGCGCAAGAAAGCTCTATGGTTAAAGTGGCTATCAGGGTTTCTTGCGCAAGAGAGCGTCCACACTTCCGTGGATGCTCTTGCGCAAAAGCACATCACTTCCACAAAAGCACATGGCAGTGTGGACACACTTGTGGAAGACCTTTTGCACAAGAACTCTTGCGTAAAACAGTTCTTGCGCAAGAATCCTGCAGTGTAGATATAACCACTCTGTTTGGAAACAGAAGAAAAATTCAAGTATTAGCTCACTAAGACAAATAGTTCTATAATCTTTTGCTGATACACAAGATTGTGCCTGAGCTTAATAAAAGTTAAAATATCATCTTTCATTTGGTTACACACTTTCAAATGTGCTGATATTGTGGGTCCTTCTGGAAAACAATAGTACAGGTTTTTTTCTATAAAACATTCTTCATAATACATATTGCAGTATTTTGTAGAGGTGTATAAAATGTTTATTAGTCTTCAGTACCTGGTTGATTATTGCAAACTATAGCTGCATATAAAACTTATGTAAACAGGAAAGTCCTTCTAACTATTAACTTAGTTTCCATTTGACTTTTCCTTTTGTTTACTGTATGGGATGTTTATATCCAGCCCCACCCATGCCTTCCCTCCCCCAATCCAGCCATGGGCTAGACAGAAAGATCTTTGGAATCCATTACCTGGATAATAGAGTTGTACAAGTGAAGCAAGTCACTCCTTAAAGAACCCTCAGGCTAACTATACTGCTTTCTAACCCCTCCATTTACCAAAACAATGAGCTAACTTCAGATGGCTGCCTATTAATATCTTTTTAAACTGCTGTTCACATCTGTGGTGTGTTCCATGTTATATTACCAAACGAAACCTACGTTTAAGGTTAAGGCTGCTACAGGACACACCCTGTCGATCCAAAATTTTAAAACATGGAAATAAGTTAAGAGGAAAGACAGCTCCATTCCTTTCCATCTTCATATTAGGGTGTGTCTAGAGAGTACCCTTCTGTCAGAATAAGCTATGCAATTTGTGCTCTGCAAATTGCATAGCTTATTCTGAGTCTAGATCGAAAGAGCTTATTTTGAAATTTGGCGCTGTGTAGACAGCACCAAATTTCAAAATAAGGCACTATTCTGACAAATCCCTTAACCCTCATGGAACGAGGGTTACAGGCACGCCGGAATAGTGTGCCTGCTATTTCTGGAAATAGCAGGAGTATTTAAAGATGCGGTGTTGCTATTTTGGGACACTTCCAGTATCCCGAAATAGTGCCGCATTCTAGACATAGCCTTAGTTACAGCACTGCCAGAGCAGAACTCCAGTGTTCTATAAGGCTTTCACTCCTATCCTAACAGATACCTCTAGCCAGTAAATACCCCATCTTCAACAATTACACATTGTAATGTGGAAGCTTAAGAGTGACCTCATATACTTTTCACATTCCATGCATTTTGGAAGTTACTTTGCTTTAACACCTGTTAAGGTTTTGTGTTAAAATGAAAGTTTGCTTACCGTGAGATATGTATTGCCTTTTGGTATCTGTTGGAGATGAAAATGAAAAGCCATATGGAGTTCAGTATTGTGTTAATAATTGTATAATAATTAAGTGCACCATGATACCCCGAAGCTATTGTTGTACATTGTCGATGTAAAATGTCTATCCTGTTGAAAATATCAGTCAGTTATAGGTATTTTCCTACAAACTCATTTAGAGAAATCAAGAAGAAATAGTATGGAAAAATCCTAGCTACAACATTATAGTGAAAGAATAGATGTGCCCACTATGTTGCAGTAGATAATACTTTTTTGCTGCAGACACAAATTTAAGGGTGATGATAGCATAGTTTACCCAGGTGGCATATGAGAATGAGATAGTAAATCACCACCTATGCCAGGTCTAGTGAAGAATCTGACAAATGAAAAGCAGCGTCCTGTGTACAAACAAATCAGAAGTCATTTTCAATCATTTGCGTGCTCAGAAGAAGCCAAAAATGGCAGTTAAATAAGGGAATATTTCTGATATTTATATTGTACTTCTCCCTTACGAAGGAAGGGGTTTATAATTCCATAGCTCCCAAAGAGTGCTAGGGCTCTACAAGAGGCAGACAAATTCTCTGCTCTGAAGAGCACCCAATCTTTGTTCTAAACAGATCTTGTGCAGACAAGATGGGTGAGGAGGCGGAATGCAACCAGCTAGTATATGACTGAGTGCTGAAATTAGTATGGAACTTGTTACAGTCAACACTTTTCATTAGAGGGTTTTTATTGCTAATTTTTTAAATACTGCTCTAAGTACAGAACTATGTTTGTAGATTTTTAGAAGCATGTCTTAAGGAAGGCTCTAAAGGAGGAGAGGGTATACTTTCCTGTAAAATATAGCAGGGAAGATCTATATCCGATATATTCGGTTCAGCTTTTGGCTTTCTAACTTTTGGGATTTTTACAGCTATGAATCAGGGACATTGAAGCTGAAAACAAAAGGGAAAGAAATGGAAAGCAGCTACTAAAGGAGTCAGAACTTAAGTTTCATGCCACAATAGAAATGTGATCCTCCCTTGCTGCTTTTATACAATTGCTTATACAAATCTTTATGGGGGGAATGGGCATGCAAAAATTTGATGAAATGCCAGGGTTTAAATTATTAGATTTCAAGAAAGCCTAGAAAGTAGAAAAGGCAGAGTCAGCCATAAGCAAGCAAAATGATTGTTTAAAAAAAAAAAGTGGTTTCCCTTTGGTTGATACCTTTATCAACCAGAATAGTGTCAGGAACTTGGGGAAAAGGTAGTAAAAATCACATTTTTAAATCTTGCTTTTCAAATAGATATGTCTGGCTTGTAAATGAAATATACATACATGAAGCAATGTTTATATGAGCAGCTGCTTGTGAAAGAACCCAAGAAACAGTTCAGACAGAAGCACTGGTTCATTGGGCTGTTACTCCATGCTTTCTGGAATCGGGAGGCAGACAGCTTTCAGCAGCTTTCAGATTGTTTCTGGGAAGTCCACTTGCTGCTTAAAGTGATTATAGACTAGCCAAGAATGGAGGGGGAAATTTAACAGCCTTTCTTCTAGAAATGTCAGGTGCTTGTTACTTTTGAAAGAAATGTGTTGTGTGGCTTTAGCAATGAAAGCTCAATCAAAAGGCCAAGATTTACACATTCAGAATACCATTAGGTTTTTTTTCTTCCTATAGAATATCATTTGGTGTCAGTGCAGCACCTGAAATACCTTATAGAACTAATGAAGCAGATACTTTTAGAAAATATAAATATAAAGGCATATAAATATATTCTAATGCTAATTGAGACTGTTGTAAGCAAGAACAAGAGACTAATTATATATAGCTCATTGAATAATATAGTTGCATGCCAATGCTAAGTTATGGAAAGTGACCATTCATAACATGGATGGATCCAGTTAAAGCAAATTTTAAGCAGTGAATTAGGACATATTTTTCCAATCCAGTCATAAACTTCAAAGCTGTGGACACCTAGAAGAAAAGCCTAATAGCATTTAGGAATGCTACTTAGTTTCTATTGCACATGTTATGCAAATGATGATAGTGCACAGAAGGCTAAGTCGCTCATAGTTAAATATAACCAACACAGAGCAAGATAGAAATGGATCACAAACCTCAGGAATGATATAATGCCTTCCAAACTGCTCCAGAATTTGATAGCCTCACATTCAGAGAATGGTAATAAAAATGCAGGAAACCAATTGACACCCAAGGAAAGTACCTTATAAACAAGAGCCCTTTCAGGAGCAAAACTGCTATACTACAAGGACTGTGGTTTCATATGAACATAATGACAATCACATCTGAAAAGCCTAAAATCTGAGGATCATTAAGAAAGTGTTCTTGAGCTTTCAGAAGAGAACATTATACAAACATAGTGGATTCTGACTAGCTTGTCTAGTATTCTGTCTCCAGCAGCAAATTAATTAACTAATCAATGTGCTTGAAATTCACAGGGTGTTGGCTCACACCCCAATAGTGTTTGAAAATAACCTGCTTTTACACCTTTCATTATGGGGCACCCATGTCTGATTAGCATGTGAAAAGTATTATTTTACCCATGTAAAATTCACCTAACTGGCATTATTCCTCAGCTTAGCATCCAGGAGATGTGCATGGGCACTTCTGAAAATCCCAGGGAGCACAAGGGGACAGATTTGTAAAAAGTATTTAGGTGTTTAGAAATGCAGACAAGTGCCTAATGGGTTTCCAAAAGTAGCAGCTTTAGGGACCTTTAAAAATTTGGCTTCTTGTGCCCAGGAAACATGGATGCTGACAAACACCATCTTTGAAAATCTGTGTGTTCACCTTCCATTTGAGCCCCTAGATAGGCACCAAAATTGCAGTTGGCTCCTGCCCAAGATTTAGAAACTGCCCTTAAATATGCCTCTCATTCCATTTCTGCTGCATTTAAGAACTTTTTAAAAACAGTGACAAATTCCCTCCACTCCATCTATTTCTGGGTTTTTTTTAATTAATCTGGGTGCTGGTGAGATCATTGTACTATTACAGCAAGCTCCAGAGTCCCCCAAGAAAACATTGCTGCAGTGTAAAGTCAAAATCAGTGATTTTAATGGGTGTTTGATCTGGCAGTAAAACAAGAACACAAATTCATGAGCAGAGTTAAAGCTTTTTGGGCGCTGGATCTTTGTAAATCTCTGAGTTCACATGATGCCTGATTTCCTGCAGCTTCACAATCTGTGCTGTCCACGACATCCTTGAGCACTGGTTGAAGCTGTCTCTGCTGAGCAGGAAAAGGTTTTCCCAGCACACCTGCGATCATTTGAGGAGCTCCCCAGGCCTAGTTCCTCAGCCAGTCCTTGTTGCCAAGCGCCAGCCAGCAGCCACCCCAACTCCAGTTTCTCACTGCTAGGCTCCAGATCTCAGGCCCTGCTACCTTGTGCCAGCCCCTCTCCCTGGCTCCGTTTTTGCCTGTAGGCTTCTAGCTGCAGTGTAGTTACTTCATGTGACCTGCAGGGGTGGGTTCTGAGCGTGGCAGTTGGCCTTGGCCTGCTGGGAAGAGCCTGGAGCCTGCCCTCTTCCAGCTGGTGTCACCGCACTGTCCTCGCCTCTCCGCACCATGCAGGCCTCGGAGAATGAGGAGCTCTTCGACCCCATCTCCTTTGGGAAGGACCTGATGGCAGGGGGCATCGCGGCTGCTGTCTCCAAGACCACGGTAGCGCCCATCGAGCGGGTGAAGCTGCTGCTGCAGGTGCAGGCCTCGTCCAAGCAGATCCGCGCTGACCAGCAGTACAAGGGCATGATAGATTGCTTCGTGCGCATCCCCCAGGAGCAGGGTATGGACCCCCAGCACTTCCTGTCCCCCTGTTTTGTGGGCATCCCCCAGGAGCAGGGTGTGGCTCCCCAGTACGCCCTGTCCCCTGCTTCAATAGGAGGTACGGACACCTCCCACCCACCCCCCTTCAATGCTCTACTTCATGTAGAACTACATGAAGCACTGTATAGATTCTGCACACCTAATCCTGTCCTTGTCGTCTCCACGTGTTCCTCTAATTCTGGGGTTGCCAGGAGTTATGCATGTCACATTACACACCTGCATTTATCACCCACGTCATGCATCTGTTTTTACTGGAATTACATATATCCAGTATAGTTGGACATGTGGCAGGGATTCCCTTGTAGCTCAGCCTCCTGACACTAGATGATGATGTGGCGCCTGGTGTGCAGGCTGCCTCCTTTCCCTCTGCTCCCCTACTGAATTGCAGCCAGCAAGAGATCAGCAGTCAACAGCCAAAATACAAGGTAAAGAGGGAGCACTGACAGTCCTTCTGTGCTGCTGCAGGGTCTGTCTCCTCCACTTCACCACCAATCCCTTCACTCCAAGCATCTCTTCACCAAACCCACTATCAGCTTGTTGGTTCCCCACATTTCCTTTTCCACAAGTGCTCAGTTCAGGTTCAACCTTAATTTTTGCTTTTTGTGCTGGAATGAGATTGAGGATTCCCTCATTGACTCTTTTTTAGTGATCACGATTAATGCATTTTTCTGAGGGTTGTGTTTTGATAACATTATGTAGATGGGCTCAGCAATTTTAATTAAGTATATTTTATAAATTAAAAAATAATTAATAAAAAAGTCAGAAGTGTTCGTTTAATCTACGAGCACATCTTCACATGCTGGAATAGCAAAAGTGTATTTTCACGTATTTATGGGTTGCACAAGACATCTTAGAGTTGTGGGGGGGGGGTTTAAAAATAATCTTCCCTGATATATAGATGTAACTATTTGGCATACTTATCTTAATGCCCATAAAAACAAGAAGGGAATTTGGGAGCCTTAAACTTTGAGGCTTCCCCTTTGTGAATGGACTTGCATATCCACCCTAAAACAACCCATATGAGTGAGACAAGTCTTGATGAATGTCAGGCTTTGTCTACATTGTACTTTCCTTGTTAAAACATTTATTATTCAGAGGTGTGAAAAAAAACCACCACGAATTACAAAAGTTTTAATAATGAAAAACGCTGATGTGAACAGCACTTTATCAGCGGAAGGTGCTCTCCTGCCCATGAACTACCGTCCCTTGTTGGGGTTGGGAATTTTTTGTTACCAAGAAATCTCTTTTTTGGTGACGAAGAGCAGATACACTGCACATCTTACAATGGTCTGGCAGCAGTGGCATAGCCACATTATTGCAAGGTGTCAGTGAAAACAGACTGTTATAGTGTCCAGCTGTTGGTTCAGAAAGCCAGGAGCAATGGATAAAGCACTGGGGGTTTTGTCCTGATTCTTGTTAGGGGTCCTATCTCAACCTCCTTGTATTGCCTATTATATTCTAGCTGGTAGATCTCTGATAAATTTGTCAGGCACCTGTATCCATAGTGCTATCATTTTTTGGCTCATTTCTGTACCAAGCATTCTTGCTCCAGTCCCACAAAATACTTAAGAACATGATTAATTTTTAAATATGCTTGTAGTCCCCTTGACTTCAGATTGTGACCAACTGATGCAGTGTTGTCAACTGTTTATTTGTAAGCCCTGGCTCCTGGAGTCAAAATTATGTGAGGCTGTCTGCTATAATTTGAAAAGAAAGTCTCTAGCCCTGTTTATTGAAGAGAACAAAAACATGAAATTTAGAGATATGAAAAGGAAAATAAAAAGAATTCAACACATACAACTTTTGAAATTGTCCTGATTTTTAAGCCAGTCACACGACATTTTGGATCCTTACTTGATGCTTAGAGCTGGTAATACTGTTGATAGCTTGTCCCATCCCATCCTAATGTGTCATGTGGATTTGAAACAGTCAGGAGTAACTTGGGTTATCAGCAAGACATTAATGGAATTTAATTCACTGTTGAGAGGCTAGACATTTTTTGTTAAGGCGTAAACGCTGCAAACATGGATTAGGTCCCGTCCTTACCAAAGACAGATTTGCATTTATCTGTCTTAAGTCAGTGGATTTTGTGCCCAGCAGTTATGTAGGTGCTTAAGTGAGGGCAGTTGCAGGTGTATATTCTTGCTATGGGATGGGCTCGACAGAGTAATTTCCAGGGAAGATTTTGGTGTTACAGGAGATTTGGTTAGCATAATCACCCAAAGTGATATTGCTACTGCAAAAATCCACCACTGGGTTATTTCCATGCCTTTTTACTTAGGGCACATCTACACAGCAGGGCTAAAGTCAAATTAAGCTATTCAACTTCAGCTACGTCAATTGCGTAGTGTAAGTTGAAATAGCTTAATTTGGCTTTTGGCGCTGCCTACACAGCAGAAGGTTGAAGGAAAAACACTCTTCCTTCAATTTCCCTTACTCCTCGTGAAAAGAGGATTGCCATGAGTTGGAGTAAAGTCCTCCAGCTCAACATTATTTCAAAATAAAGGCTTGTAGTGTAGACGTGCACTATGTTATTTTGGAATGTCAGTTATTCTGAAATAACACTGCTGTGTAGACATTCCCTTAGAAGGTTATTGCTGATGTTATTATCATGATTTTATTTGTATTACAGTAGCTCCCAGAAGCCCCAATCAATATTGTGGCTTCATTGCTCTGGACACTGTCTTGATGTTGCAAGGGTCACTCTGGCAGCATTGCTCTGAGAAAATTAATAGTACTAGTTAGAGACAGCCATTATGCAAATAGACTCTGGGCAAACTTCTCTACATATCGAATAGGATTCCATACATCCAGGCAGGTTTTGCTCCTAGATGGTGCTGTAGACACACTTGCCTGTCTCCTTAATGACTTAATTATATTGTCCAAAAGCACCATACAGAGGAATCTAATGATAAAAGTTTACACTGAGTTCCCAATGTTTCATCAACATTTCACCATTTTGTTTATATGGAATCTGAGCACCTTCTGTAGTGTTAAAATACACATGCTGCAGCCACACTTTCATAAGATTAAGAACATGATTCATATATATATCCCAGTGAAGGCATATAATGAGATTTCTTCACGTGCATTAAAAAGATGTATCTTAAATCTTATTTATGAGGTAAGGAAGTTAGGAACCTTCACCATTTCTGAGCATTACTATAATTTTTTCTTACAGTCTCAAGAGCTGAGATTTCTTATTGTTGGCTACTAATACAGACATCTGTTAGTTAATGTTAGGGGGGGGAAATCCAGATTTCCAGTACTGTAGGAATTTTTGGACATTTTTACAACTCATCATAAACTAGCAACAACAGCAATGTAATATAAACTATTTAGTGTAATATAATACAAATGTAATTTAATAATCTTTTTTTTTTGTACAGGATTTTTGAGCTTCTGGCGTGGCAATTTGGCAAATGTTATCAGATATTTTCCAACACAGGCTCTAAACTTTGCTTTTAAGGACAAATACAAACAGATTTTCATGACTGGAGTGGATAAAGATAAACAGGTAAATGTGCTATAACCCATTTGATCATTTTAATAAGTAAACCTATTTTGGTCTGACCTAGAGCAGATTGAAAGTTTTCCAATGGTAAATGGTGATTTGATTAAATCAAAATGTTTGACAATAAATTAGTTATCCAGTTTGTTTCATGTGAAAATAGAAAGTTCAAACATCCCTTTTATATATCTGTCTCACATTATCTTTCTAGGATTTCTGCAGCGTGTTTCTGTATTTTCAAAAAATATGATGTTCTCCGCTTATCTTCCTGGCAGCTCTTTCTGCAGTGCCAGCAACAATTCCTGCTTCCGACTTTCCTGTTGGCACTGACCTGAAGGAACATTTACTATTCTCTGACTCATCTCTTTGTATTGCATGCTAAGTCTTAGTCTGGACTCTTTTGTTCAAAATAAATATATATTTAAGCAAATTCTCCTTTTTACTATGGAAAAAAAGCCTATGTTTGGTATAAATAATATTGAATTTACAATTCTTGAAATCTCTTTTCCTTCTCATAAAAATTTACCCATCTGGGATGCATTTGTTGGTTTTTTGGGACTCAGATTTTCCAAACATTCTATGAATGAAACAATGTTTAGGATTCTGTTATATAAAAATGAGTACATTTTAATACAATTAGTGTGGGGTTTTTTGAAGCTCTGGTCATTAGGATTCACCTCTTTATGTTTTGTGTTGTGGCTTTGTGGGAAAGCCTAGAGAGGAACAAGGTTATAAGCTATAGTTCCCTTGCTAGCTAAACCTTGTTAAAATATGAATATGTCAATTAAAAGCAATAGAAGAGGTTGCAGAAATTAAAATTCTAGCTTCTTAGCTCCATAGAAATCAATGGAATTAAGCCATTTTTCACCAGCTGGGAATCTGATGCAAAATATTTTAATCTGTTCCCCTCCTGTTAGCTTTTTCCTTGCATGCTTTAAACACTCTGAGACAAATCCATCATTGTTGTAAGTCCATTTAGTTCAATTTGGCCCATGAGACATAGGGACTTTTTTCATTGTGGTACTAGAGTTGGTGCACAGTTGTAACATCATCAAAAAGCCCCAACAGTCCAGCAATAATGTGGGTTTGGACAATCATTGACCAGAACTATATTCTAATATAGTATAAAGGGTTTTTTGCTTGCTCTTGGGAATTACAAAAGCACTTTATAATTTAAAAATAGAGCGGGGGAGACCTTATAAATGTTTTGTAGTAAATATGAGAACAGAAAGGGAATCTTGCCAAACTGATGTGTATGAACTACTACTACACATACTTTCTGAACATTTATTAGATATTAATTGGTAACATTATCTGATTCTTTGGTAATTTTCATTAATTCTTTAAATAGTCATACAGAAGATCATTATGATGGGTTCATAATTCTATACTTTCATAACTGTATGCAGTATTTTTTGTATTTCAGTTCTGGAAATGGTTTTTTGCAAACCTAGCTTCCGGTGGAGCAGCTGGAGCAACATCTTTGTGTGTAGTATATCCACTAGACTTTGCACGAACTCGATTAGCTGCTGACATTGGGAAAGGTAGTGAATTCACTTGAATGACCCTTCTAATTTTTCCCTACATGTATTTCAGACTGTTTATATACATCTTGATGCTACAACTAAATCAATACTCAGCTGTGTGCATTAGGATTCTTTGCATAACTTAGAAAAATGCCCCAAACAGTTAAAAATAATAAAATACATCTATGAGTTATATGATCTTTATTACAAATGAGAGAGAGAAAGCGTGTGGAGAGGGGAAACTTCGGAGACAACTACACAACATAAATCTTAAATTTCAATAGTTTTTTCCTCTATATTTAGCTTATTTTTTACATTCATATTAAGCTACTCCACTGGATTTTGCCAGATATAAATGCCAACAATTGTAGGATCTTATTTTTGTAATCATATAACTCTAATGGCACAGACTTCACAGGGCAGCAGCCATCTCTGTTCCACACCAAGAATATCAGTGGGAATTTTGTACAAATATAATGGGTAGTATGTCCCTAGAGCAGGGGTGGGCAATAAGTGGAGAGCGGGGTTCGAGAGGGTTAGCCCCTTACAGGCCACTAGACACTTCATTCACCTGTGCATCCGTGGGTATGGCTGCTCACAGCTCCTATTGGCTGTGGTTCGCTGTTCCCAGCCCGACTAGGCAACAACTGAGGTACAGGAAAGAACAGGCAGGCTCAGCCATTCTAGGAGGACCTCTCTGCTCATAACATATATGAAAGTTGTGTCTGGCCTGGGAGACGTAAGAGAAGAAGACATTTATGAGCTGTGTATTGGCCAAACTGTGGGGAGGACAAAGGAACCTGGGCTCTTTTACCTTTTCTCACCCTTGTTTTGCGTGCAGTATTCTCCTGGGCATGCAGCAACCATCTTGCCTCTATTGCTCCCTGCCCATAGTTGAGGTTTGTGTTATCAGGAGGGTGTTGATCTGATCAGATTGACAGTTTCTGGATATCAGGAAGAACTTTTCTCCTTAAGGAGAGAATGATGGGCCAGTCTGATGGATTTTTCACCTTCCTCGCAGAATTCTGGGGCCTTGGTTTTTAGAATAAGGAAGAGATTCAAAAGCAGAATTTGTCATTTTGTTACTGCTTACAGTGCAGTTTAAAGGCTGAAAGAGATCAGCTACCAGGGTAAATGTGAGTATCAGAAGATAGCTGATTGGCCAACTAATTCGCTTGGTGAGAGAATGAGAAGCTTTAATTTTTTGTAGAGAGAGGTACCCTGCAGGTACATCCTCATTCTGTCCTTGCAGGAAAGGGCAAGATGATTCAGAGGTGAGCCAAATCCTAAGGTTAGATTGAAAGGGGCCAAACTTGAATATTGGTTATTTGGCATAAAGACCATATAATATTGAATAGCACACAAATCAATGTCTGACTTTTTTGGAGGGGAGGGTTAGTCCTCTCCCCATTAAATTAAGAAAATTAATAAATTTGTCACCTGCTGCTTTAAATTTCATCCCTAGGTCTGTGTTTCATTCCTCTGCGAGCCCTGATCAAATTAATTTGTGGAAGAAACATTTAGAATCAGCTAATCTTAATTTGTAGTGGGAAGTTTGGATAATTTTGAAGATATTATTGTGTCATTTTCTGAACAATGATGTATATCGCCAGTGTAATGTTTCCTCTAATATTTCCTATTCATGTGCAGAGAACATGTGGTGGGAGTGGAGGCAAGGGATTTAGAGTGTGTGAGGAGGCTCAGGGCTGTGGGAGGGGCTGGAGTGCGGTAGGGGGTGAGGGTTCTGACTGAGTGTGTGGGCTCTGCAGTGGGGTGGGAGGATGCTCAGGCCTGGAGAACGGTGTTGGGGTGTAGGGGTGTGAGGGCTCTAGCTGGGGGGCCAGGGAAGAGGAGTTTGGGGTGCAGACTGCCTGAGGCTACAGTGTGGAGAGAGAACTCCCCCAGTCATCTCTCCCCATGGCATCACCTGGGCTGCAGGAGATCATCTCTCCCTGCCGCAGTAGTGCTGGAGATGGGGGAGAGATGCCTATCTCTGTTGCAGCACCTCCTGGGCTAAGGTTGGAGGAGGGGTACCTCATCCCACCACAGTAGGTCTGAGGTTGAGGGAGACACTCTCCCCTTGCCATGCCACAGCCTTAGGAATGGGCGAGTTAAGTGCATGATGCTTGGTGGCTTCCTGAGCAGCTGCAATTCTTTAGGGGAATTGAGAGGAAAGAACTTTCCCCCTCCCCTGTCAGCACTCTATTCTTCTACTGTGTGTACGAGAAATTTAATACTTTCTCTCTTGTCTAGCAATGTCTTTTGACCCAAAATGATGCAAAGTGTTATTCTTTTAAAACAATGCTGTTCTGACAAAGAGACAAATATGCATGTTGTTTAATAGAAAATTTCTTTTGCTAGGTCTTGCTGAGCGACAGTTCAGGGGCCTTGGTGACTGTATTTTTAAAATTGCAAAGTCAGATGGACTTGTGGGCCTGTACCAGGGATTTGGTGTTTCAGTACAGGGAATCATAGTGTACCGAGCTTCCTATTTTGGATGCTATGACACCATTAAGGTAATTCTAATGGATAAATGCACAGGTTGATAAGATATTTTAAGAATTCATTAGTAATTAATAAAAATGTTTTTTTCTTTGTCTTTCATTTTAAATACTCAAAATATATTTACTTTTTTAAATTACAAAGTAGGTATAAAATGTCAAATATCTTTCTTTGGTAATTACGAAAGGAATCTAGGAAAACGACACTATGCACTTACCAATTTTGACATTAACTTTAGATGATCAGAAATTACATTGTCATCTGTTGTTTTTCTTTTTTTTGTAGGGGCTATTGCCAAATCCAAAACAAACACCATTCATTTTGTCCTTTCTCATTGCCCAAATTGTGACTACATTCTCTGGGATATTGTCTTACCCCTTTGACACTGTCAGAAGACGCATGATGATGCAAGTAAGCTATATATTTTAAAATTCTTTTTTGAAAATCATGTCACTGTTATATGACCCTCTAAAATTCCTCATCTGCGCGCTCCTCAGCTGAGGTAAAAAATCTCGTCAGCTGCAATCAATGAGACAACTCCCACAGAACTGAAGAAAAAGTTTGAGTACTTCCTCTTACTGACTTAACTTCCCTGAGATGTAGCAGTTGTTTCCTTCAAAGTACTTACGATGACCCAGGCAAAAAAATATTATCAATTCAAATAGTTTGGTGCCGCCCATGGTCAAAATTTTTTTTCTAGTAAACATGGTTCTCTTTTCTTCTTGGAGCCTGGGTGTTTTAAGATATTGGTGTAAATTCTTAAGGATGTTTCAGAGAACAATTGCTACTTTCAGGAATTATCCTCAACCAAGAAGTAAAAACCTTAAATATGCTCCTGACAAAACAGGAACGCTTCCCTTAGGGCCTAGATCTTTGGGGAGGCTTTGACCATTTAGTATTAGAACTGAGAATGGCAGTTCCAAAAAGGTTTACATAAGTTGTATTTGAAGAGTGTCATGCGGCGTGCGCGGGTGGGGCTCGCCCCCTCCCCTCCGCCCTCCTTTCTCCCCTCTTCGTTCCTGTCTCCCTCTCCTTTCTCTTCGTCTGGGTTCCCCGCTGGCGGGGTGGGGGTCCGGGCCCTCCCTCACTCCCTGACCCCGGCCCAGGGCCCTAACACCGGGAACGCCGCTCCTGGTGGAAGCAGGCGGGGCCGTGCCCCTAAACGCGCCTGCTCACGGGCTCCACAACCCTCCCTAGGCCTGATCACCCCGCCGGTCCCGGCTCATCCTCCCCCAGCCCTTTTACCGTGGGACTTGCGCGCCGCCCCGCGCTCGGTCCCCTCCCAACACTCTCTCTCCCTCTGTCGCCTGCCTCCGTTCCCCCCTTCTTCCTCCCTCGGCCAGCCTTTATCCCTCTTCCCCAGCACCTCCCCTTCCGGGCGCCTCGCCCGGCCACCTCCGGGCGCGCCGGGGACGTCAGCTGACGCCCCCGGCACCTGCTGACGTAGTCTCCCTGCGTCGTCCTCCTCCCGCTGTGCCGG
Source organism: Pelochelys cantorii (assembly GCA_032595735.1). Taxonomy (NCBI): domain Eukaryota; kingdom Metazoa; phylum Chordata; order Testudines; family Trionychidae; genus Pelochelys; species Pelochelys cantorii. The sequence goes on along the minus strand of CM064331.1, from coordinate 96,978,590 downwards.
GGTTGTCCACTTCGGCCGCGGAGCCACCCGCAGCGGCTCTGCCGCGCGTCGGCTGGTGACTGGGTTGCCTTACCCCGTCACAAAGAGTACTTGCTCTTCTCATTGTATCAAACAAAATTTTGATGCATCAGACATCAGTGGAAGTTAGGTACCTTTACTCCACTAATACTTCTCTGCATTTCTAAAAATCTAGCCCTAAGTCACCAGAAATCCCCACGGTGTGCAGTAGATAGCATGTCACTTTCGGACAGTCATGTGCTTGTTGTGTCTTCAGATACTGCTTTACCTACCTGATTGGCATATGAGCCTATTATTTATGCTGCCATTACTAATATGTGCTTGTGCTTGTTGAGTTTATTCTCACCAAAACCAGCAATTATTGGTTGTAACTCAGTACCTCCTGCCATAAGGGCAAAAGGAAGCGGCCAACTGGTTCTTAGTAGGTGTAGAAATATCCAAGAGAACCTAGATAGTTTCAAAGATGATTTATAATTGTGGGAATGGTAACTCCACCCACCAGGAAATGCACACTGCCATAGAATACAAGCAGAAGCATCATCCAGTGATATTAGTGATACATAAGAAACAGAAAGAGAGCAAGTAAGGAAAATTTAAGCACTTGCTGTCGCATAAAACTATAGGGCTAGCTATTCTACTTAAGGTGTCTGTGGGGGTGGAGTGGTTGTTATTCTTTTTTAGAAAAAAGTTAATGTGGTTCTACAAATACAGCCACAATACAGTTACTGCTATGGATGATTTGTATAACAGTGAAATTAACAATATAGATGCAAAACTAGTTCTCATTGAGATAATCATTCTGACTGTGGAGGAAGCCAAGCATTTGATACAATACTTTCTCCAGCCAGGAGTACTTTTGGCTCTGAAGGCAAATTCCTGGGATAACCAGGGGACAGTACCATTACTGCTTCCTATGTGAGTTAGTTCTTATATTAAAAAGGAGAATTCTCACCTAAACACCAGTATCCACCACCAACATCCTTTGAATGTATTGCAATAGATTCAGATCCTGTACAGATCGTGCAACAGTGTTTGCTACTCTATTATATCTCCTGCTACCTCTATTATATTGCAACTTTTTATGAACTTTTGTTATGATGACACTAACGGTGCGTCTACATAGCACAGTTATTTCAAAATAACTGAAGTTATTTCGCAATAACAATGCGAGCATCTACACAGCAATTCCGTTATTTCAAAATAAATTCAAAATAACGGACAGCTTATTCTGACTTTTGTAAACCTCATTCTGCGAGGAATGACGCCTAGGCTGAAATAGCTATTTTGAAATAGCTGTAGTGTGGACGCTCCACTGATGATATTTCGAAATAGCTCCTCCCCGGAGCATTCAAACTAGGATGCTAATCGACTAGTCAACTATCCGATAAGCAAATGCTTTTGTGCATTTCCAAGCGGCAGCGCAGCATGGAGCCCAGGGTCAGCGGGGGACTCAGAGTTATGTGGTTCTGCGTGGCATTTCCCCAGAACCCGGGATCAGCTGTGCAGCAATGCCCCTTTGAAACATCACCCCGTGAAGCCCTGGATCAGCTGGGGAGTCCCCAGCTGATCCTGGGCTCAGTGCTGTGCTGCCCCTTTGAAACGCTGTATCAGAGTAAGGGAAGTTGGATGAAGAATGCTCTATTTTGAAATAAGTGCTGTGTAGACACTCCCAATTTCAATTTCAAATTCAAAATAAGATACACAATTGGCTTAACTCAATTTGCATAGCTTATTTCAAGTTAAAAAAAAAACCATATCTCATAAAACTGGAAGGGACCTTGAGAGGTCAATCAAGTCCAGTCCCCTGCCCTCACAGCAGGATCAAGTACCATCCCTGACAGATTTGCTCCAGATGCCTAAATGGACCCCTCAAAGATTGAGCCCACAACCTTGGGTTTAGCAGGCCAATGCGCAAACCACTGAGCTATCCCTCTCCCTGCTGTGTAATGCATCCTTAATGTGGCTGTGGAGAATTAGCTAAATGAGCATTAAATCAAAGATGTATTTAATAATTCAAGTACTCACATTTGACATGAGGCAAACTGAGGAAAAGCTGTTCCCAAACTATCAGGCTAAAACATTCATTACTAGCGAGGAAAGAAAAAAACACATTTGCAGTATATTAAGCGTATACATTTTTCTCGCAGTATTGCATGAAGGTTTTGTTTTTGTTGTTTGTGTGTAGAGTGGAGAGGCTGACCGTCAATATAAAGGAACCATTGACTGCTTTATCAAGATATACAAACAGGAGGGACTTAACGCTTTCTTTCGGGGAGCCTTCTCCAATGTCCTTCGTGGAACTGGAGGTGCATTAGTGCTAGTGCTTTATGACAAAATTAAGGAACTTTTCAATTTGGATGTTTCAACGAGTTCATCATCTGATTAAAATAGTAGATAAAAATTTATCTTGCCTGTATAACGTATAATGACACAAGTCTCATTTGGATAACATGTTTGTAGTTTCATTATTGTGTTGTTAATGCTGTAATTAAAAACTTAGGAGAGTTATTAGTTTCCCCCCACTCATTGTGCATATTGTGCTCTTTTGTTTAAAATGCTGAACTTTCAATTTTTATAATGAGAAATAAAGCATGCATGATGCACAAACATGATGACTATGGAATATGGATTTTTCAAGATGCCCCTCTGTCATCAAAGAATAATTAATGAGATTATATGCTTTGTCGCATCCTTGGGTTTCATCGGCAGATCTTGGCTTGTAAGCCCCCAAATGAAAGAAAGATTGCCAAGGGACGAGTGGGTTTGCAGCAGTGCAAATAGCTCTACATCTGATACTCTCATGTGTCAAAGCTGGCTGACACAGCTAACAAAGTGGGCAGGGCAGTCTGGGATGGATGGTGGAAAGAAATCCTGAAGATGTCTGTTCATTCCCCTAGGCAATCTACAGCACCTTTCTTTTACAGCTTCAGCAATAATTTGATTCTGCCCTCCCTTGGTAAAGGGCAGTGTTGCTCTTAAATATGCCCTTCTCTTCTGGGTGAGTTTCTCTAGTGGCACAGGGGAATGCAAATTTTATCTGTGAGATGTGAATTGAGCCTTTGAACTTTTAGAAAAACAACAAGAAAAGTTGGATCTCTTTTACTGTTTATTTTTTTAAACAATCTCTATTTTTAAACATAATCATGATGACAGAATAATTAGGGGGAAAAAATGAATACATTAGCTGAGTATAAATACGCTAACCATACTAGTCAGCAAACTTGGCAAAGTAGGCAAACTTTCCTTGTCCTCATCTCCATGTTTCCATTACAAATCCTTTTCTCCTCTGAGCCAGGAAAAGTCCTGTAGGAATGGCTGCTATTCTGCTCGTTCCTTCCTCCAACAAGAGCCACTCTGTCATTGCCTAGATCTCTAGTTTATCTAGATCCAATTGCTGTTCAATAGAAGCAGCATGTAGGACTAATGAGAAGAGGGTTTATCTCATAGGTAATCTGTGACTGCCACACAGAAATCTGAGCATACAGCAGAAAGAAGGCTACTATAGAGAGCACCGCCTCCCTTGCTCCACTCCCTTGCATCCTGGAAATCCTTAAAGCTCCCAAGGAGAAGTGTCTGTGAAGGGTCAGGGGATGGAATGGGTAGTCTCCGCTTTCATGTGTAAAGGAGGAAGTCCTCACTCAGGCTATGTCTAGACTGCAGGTTTCTTTCGGAAGAAGCTGTTCTGGAAGAGATCTTCAGAAAAAACTTCTTCCGAAAGAGAGCATTCACACTGCCAAAGTGCATCAAAAAAGCGATCAGCTTTTTCGACAGATAGCGTCCACACTGAATGGACGCTATCTCGCATGTAAGCTGTGATTATTCTGGGTGGAGTGGCCACCAGGGCACCTGTGCTTTTTCCTCTTTCCTCTTCTATCGAAAGAACTCCCTCTTCTCCGTCCACACACACCTTTTTCCGAAAGGGCTCTGTAGAAAAATTGTAGTAACCATTTTATATTTAGCTAGAAGCCATCTTGTATAACAGAAACCATTTCAGCTTTTCTCTCAAGCACGTAGACCAGAGTGAACTTTCTGTCACCCCGTGAGAAGAGGCCTACAGGATGGGCTATTGGTATGTGTTAATTGGGCTGGTTGGGACAGGAGGTGTACTCCCTCGTACCTGTCCGCCATCTTGTTGATAAGGCTTTGTTTTTTGTAGTTTAATTGATGATTTCTGTAATTGGATGCCCTGACGTCAGACTGTTTGGTTAAAGGTATAAAGATACTAGGACTGATTGTATTAGCAGCCTTACTGGGCCTGGCTTTTCTGGGACCACGTTTGGCTCATGCTGTGCTTTATTAATTAATAAAGCTGTTTGTTAGCTGCCTAAACAGAGAGGAGCGTTTTTGCTTCGACAATTTGGAGGTTCCACCGAGATTCCTAACGTGCCACTTGCCCGTATGGACGGACCGGCACTCCACTTCCAAACCTCTCAGAGCGCTCAATAAAAGGTAAAGGGGATACCTGTTATGAAATCTCCTGGTGAGGGCTTAGGATTTGGAGTGACGGCCGGCCATTGGAGTAAGGGGAGCTACGGAATCCAATTTTGTGGAGCGGCTAACATTTTGTCTGTCTGTGTCTGTCTTTGTCTATTAGGCCTGTCTTATGTGTCACAGTTCCAAAAGGGCACACCGGTGTCTCTAGTGAGGCAGCCATGCGCTGGACCCTCTGTGTTCGGACGCTAAAAGCTGGTATGGTGCCATTACACTCTCTCAGCACATGGAACTGTGGGAAAGCTTTATTGTCTCTTTCTGTTACTTGTAGACATAGTACTGACCTCTGAGGCTAACCCCAGGCCACAGTATTTCCCCATTCCGTCAGGCTGTCTCCAGGCGCCAGGACGTGGTGTTCTGTCGGGCTGGGGTGGGTGCCGGAAACCCCTGTGAGCGGGTGGATTTTGGTCCAGCGTCTCACAAGAAAAAGCGGGGGGATCAGTGCGAGAGGTAGCGGGATCCGGTGACTCGCAGGGCGAGCAGGCGGATTCTGATCCGGTGACTCGCAGGGCGAGCAGGTGAATTACTCGCAGAAGAAAATAGTGTAAGCAGGCGGACTTTTGGTTCGGTGCCTTACAGAATCTTTTAAGCGCGCACAGAAAATGGGGGCAGGTCTGTCTACAGGAATTCCAGTGCCTTTATGATAAGTGCCTTCTGGTATAGGATCCTAATGAAGTCTGATATTAAGTGCCGGGTGTCTTAGGGCAGCGTCACTTAATAGAAACCCATGGGAACTGGACAATAAAGAAAGATGCATCTAAATGTGGAAACTGTAGGAAAAAAATGTGTGTGGAAAATGAGTATGAATGTAAATGAGTGAAGTATGAATGCCGCTGCATAGGTCTGAGACTTGAGTTGATCCCAGCTGCACCGGGGTTCTCCCACGAGGGAGCTCTGAATGCAAAGGGGGGGGTCAGCTGAACCTCGAGACTCAGCGGATATGTGAGGGAGTGACGACTCCTCTTATTTCATGAGCTGCTAAGGTCTGACACTCTAGACCCGGCAGACTCTTTCTTTAGAGTGTGTAAAGTTAGTTTAGGTGGGGGTTAGTCTAAACATCCCCCCACACTGCCGAAAGGCACCCCTGTGTACTACATGTACGTGCATAATGGTCCAAGGACCTGTAAGCATTTAACAAATTGGAAAAGAGGAAAAATTAAAGCCCTGAGGGATGAAAGTGAAGCTCAGAAAAGCAAAAAATCCGCCCTGCAGTAAGATAGGTAACTTACAAACTTGCTGCAGAGCCTCTGTGCCAAAATAATGCACAAGAAGTGGGGGAAAAAAAAAGAGATTTCTCAGTTGGCACACCCGTATCAACCAAGATTGGAGGGGGGGGGGAAATTCGGCACAACATCACCCCTGTACCCCTCTTTATAACGCATACACAGAGAGGAAACACAAAAAAATAACTGAAAGGAATTAGCTCTTCCCTTTGAAAACACGGGCTTCTGTAACAAACTTGCCCGATCCAAAGCAAAACACCAAGTTTAAAATAAGTTTAACAGTTTAAGGGAAGTGTTCCTCCAAATTCTAAGGAAAAGAAATTAAGCAATATTGTAATGTGTAAGAAAAAAAAACTGCTTTAGAAATGACTCCTTGTTTCTTGCAGCCTCTTTTAATCATCTACGCAAAGAAACAATCGAGTTTAAACATTTGGCTACAGACACTTTGTTAAATCTATTGCAGGGAAAATAAGGAATTCTACTAAAACTTAATTGGTTAACTGCATTAAAAAAAATAGAATCTATACATTGTAAATTTGTAAAACCTGCACCCTAAGGGTTAAATGTGTCTTTCAAGGAAACTAATTATTGTTTTAAAAATCCAAGCCCAGAAACTTCACGGTGTTTCTGTTCAAGGCTGAGTTGATAGCACTTTTGGCTTGCTTTCAGATCCAAGGTTGTGTGTGTCTGCAAACTGCCCGTCTGTTCTGGAAGGGGGGGCACTGTCCCCCATAAGTAAGCCTGTAACATCGCATATGATTCTTTTCAGGAAAAGAAAACCTTTTTTGCTTGCTGAAATAGTAACTAGCAAGTGCCTTGTTCTAAGAAAAAGTTTCTGTGGCAGTAAATCATTTGAAGCTTCACACATTTAAAAAAAAAAAGAGCCTGGTCTGCAGCACAAGAGGGAAACTGAGGCATGCCACCTTTAACTTAATAATTAAACAATGAAGTAATTTACTCAAACCCTCTGAAGCTGGTGTGCAAAATAAAAGCATACCATTGGGTAACAGCAGGCTGATCAAAAAGTAGCAAAAAAAATCTGTAAAGAAAAAGTATTCTAAAATATAATGCACCACCCCAATGTGGGTAGAAATGTTTTCTTTGTCTTTCAGATGATCAAAAAGCTAATATCAGCTGAAAATTAACTGAAGAAAAAAAAACCATGGTTCTGTGTCATGACATAATAAGTTTGTGTTCTGTGTTCTGTCCAGATTTGTCTTGTGTGTCTTAATTGTGATATATGTATTTCAAACATTGTTGTGTGTACAATATTGTTGTTTTAATGAAAAAAAATAATTTAAGTACCTTGAATAATCTTAACTTTGTGCTTTACACAGATGGTTTTTTGCTTTTATAATTCTAGTGAAGTTTTAGTAGAAGGCTATGCAGTTTGTACTGTTTGGAATGTAGCAGAATCTGCTCCTGTACCTGCTGTTTTTCCCTTCTCTCCTACCATCGCCAGCTCCTATGCCGTCTCTTTCAAAACTGGCCCTCCTGCAAGACCAAGCCCCAAAATCGGAAAAACAGGAGTGGAGACTGGCAGGGTGCACCTTGCACCCAGACCACTTGTGGTGCAGCTCTGATGGCCACATTGTTGCCCCAGTGGTCTTGCTACCTCACCTTGCCTCCGTGCTCCATGGATTGTTGCACATTGGCAAAAGGGGGGGATGGTACCCACCTTAAAAGAAAATTGGTTTGCTCCAAATTCTCCCAAGCAGCCAAAAAGCCCACAACGTGGGTAAACCTGTAAAGACAGTTCCGGCAACCAGACCTTCGCCTTTGGGACCATTTCTGAATTTACAGATGGACTTTATTCAATTGCCTAAATGTCAATCTTTTGAATATGTGCTGGTTATTGTTTGTTTGTTTTTGAGATGAGTAGAAGCTTATCCCTGCAGGAAAACTGATGCGATCACAGTGGCAAAGAAACTTCTAAATCATTACATCCCATCATGGGGAATACACCTTGTGATCTCCAGTGATAGAGGTACCCACTTTACTGGACAAATTGTTCAAAAACTGGCAAAGTACTACTCCATCAGACAAGCACTGCACTGCGCGTAACACCCAGGAGCAGTAGAGAAACTAAACGGGATTTTAAAGAACAAACTTGCTAAAATATGTGAAAGCTCTGGCTTAACATGGGTAGAAGCACTCCCGATTGCCCTAATGAGCATGAGAGCCACTCCTAATCGGAAAACTGGACTCAGTCCACATGAAATTACATGTGGCCAACCTATAAGACTGTTAAGCAGCCTAAAAAAAAAAAAAAAAAAAATTGATCTGGCTGATGTCACACTTATTAAAGGAAGCATAGTCAAGTATTGTCAGGAACTTATGAGGTGTGTATAGTCTTATCATTCACAGGTTAAGGACACCTTCCAGGAGGCCCCGACTGAGCCGTGCCATAAACTACAACCAGGAGACTGGGTTCGCGTGAAAGTTCACCAGCGGAAGACTGCCCTGGAACCCAGGTGGAAGGGTCCCTACCAGGTCCTTCTGACCACTCCTACTGCTGTAAAGTGTGAGGGATTGCCCACCTGGATTCACGCCTCCCACTGCAAACCGGTTCCAGCCCCTACAGAGGTTGGCCCCAACAAGGAGCACTGCAGACCTGGTACCAGAGACCCAGGTCCAGAAGCAGATGGGGATCACCGCAGACCTGGTACCAGAGACCCAGGTCCAGAAGTAGATGGGGATCAGCGCAGGCTTGGTACCGGCAATCCAGGCCCAGAAGCAGACGATCCTGAGAGACCGAGGCCAAGGTACCAGCTGCGGCCCAGAAGAACCTGCCAGCGATAGGTGAAGCAAACTACGAAGTCCTGAAGAACAGCCAGCATGAGGCTGGACAAACAATTCATGTTGAGCTTATGCTTAATCTTGGATTTAATGCCTAGCAGTTATAACCTATATGGTTCAAATGTGTTTATGCTTTTAATGAACCAAGTTTCCCAAGAATTTAATTCCACAGGTTGCTGGATATGTGCTCGCAGCCCTGTACATTCAGAAGGAGGTATCCCAATGATTCCGGTCCCACTAAACAACACTCAAATATGGCACACTGTTTAGTAAACTAAACCCAAATAATACTTGGCAGGATAAAGGGTTTACTAACCCACGGTATATCCACCTAGCCCTGACCCCAATTAGAAAGTACTGCTGGACATGTAATGGTTCAGGAGCCAGGGTGGGAAAGAGCCCAAACCAGATGGCCCTAGACTACGTCCTAGCTAGTAAGGGCGGGGTTTGTGCCTTAGTGAGAAAAGAATGCTGTGTGTATATCACTGACACCAGCAAGGAAGTAGAGGAAGATGCCTCAGAGATTGAAAGAACTGTGGAAAGCCTAAGGCAGGAGGAAGACAGGACCCTCTGGGGTTGGTTGGGAGGCTGGGTTGGACATGTGGGAACTTGGATTTTGCAAGGAGTAGTTTTAGTATTAGCTATATTCTTTTGTGTTTATTTTTGTTTCTAGTTAATCAAATGCTGTATTTCTTGTATTCTGAAAAACACAAGACAGACCCTTACTAAAGGGAATGTGGAACTCATGATGATAAAATACGATGAGCAAGAAGGAAACGAGATGTACATGAATGCGTTGATGGAAATGGAGGCATAAAATGGTTCAAGGTTATCCTTTAAAAGGCTAAAAGGGGGGAGTTGTAGAAAAATTGTAGTAACCATTTTATATTTAGCTAGAAGCCATCTTGTATAACAGAAACCATTTCAGCTTTTCTCTCAAGCACGTAGACCAGAGTGAACTTTCTGTCACCCTGTGAGAAGAGGCCTACAGGATGGGCTATTGGTATGTGTTAATTGGGCTGGTTGGGACAGGAGGTATACTCCCTCGTACCTGTCCGCCATCTTGTTGATAAGGCTTTGTTTTTCGTAGTTTAATTGATGATTTCTGTAATTGGATGCCCTGAAGTCAGACTGTTTGGTTAAAGGTATAAAGATACTAGGACTGATTGTATTAGCAGCCTTACTGGGCCTGGCTTTTCTGGGACCACGTTTGGCTCATGCTGTGCTTTATTAATTAATAAAGCTGTTTGTTAGCTGCCTAAACAGAGAGGAGCGTTTTTGCTTCGACAGCTCTTTCGGAAAAGGCATTCTTCCTCGTAGAAAGAGGTTTACCAATGTCGGAAAAACCCCTCTGTTCTTTCTATTTTTTTTTTCCAAAAGAACATGACTGCAGTGTGGATGTAAGTGAGATTTTTTTGGAAAAATGACTGTTTTTCCGAAATAACTCTGTAGCGTAGACATACCCTCAGAAGACCTCTCTGCATGTGAATCTTAAGATGATGATTTTGGCCCAAGTGTTTATTTTGCAGCTCATGAAAAGAATTCTATCCATGTAGCTGTTAGGCTTTCTTTAGCTGCAGGAAACAGCAGCATCAGAATACGACTGAGTCAATGCAAAGTAAGTTAATGCAACATTCTGATTTACAATTTAAATGCAAAGAGATTTCAAAATTGAAAGTTATGTTTATTTCTGCAAGTGTAACTCCCTGTTGCACATGAGTTCATTGTGTATGACTGCATGTGACGTTATAATTAATGTCTGACTGTGTGGCCTGGGGCCACAAAGCACGTCAGTGCATGTCTGACTTTAAGCAAATGGATAGTCTCATTCTCTTCAGTTCGTCAGTTGGAAATACTGTAAGTTCTCTGCTGTGGGTGAATTGCACCTTTCTGCCCCAATAGGGATGAATATTACCTATTTATTACATTGTATTAACAAGATGACTTTTTGTACTGAATTCTACTTTTTCTTTAAAGGAAAGGAAACATTTGTAGAACTGTATCTCCTCTGGTAAGAAGCTTTATGAATTTTTGTGGTTCTGAATACACATGATATATCATGTGACCAAAAGTGGAGATGTATGGAAATAACATATGCAGAAAACTCAGGTTGCTTGTAAGTAAACTAGCACTATTTTACTTTCTCTGATCACTGCATCATTGTTTTTGGGAAAGCAAGGTTGTCTCCCAGAAGCACATCACTTTTCTTCTGCGCATAATCTTGATCTTTTCAGAGCTGTACACAGGTGGATCAGAGAGAGTTGATTTGCTTTTGATGCAATATAGTTACTTATGACATGTTCCAAATACCACTGGAATTTAAAACCATAAAATAAATATAAAATGATGCCATAGCTGTGAATTACAATGTTCTTATCAATGGAGATGCAGGCAAAAAAAGGTGATTCAGGGATGGTGAAAAAAGAACAGTCATAGTAGTAAGAAGAGAAAACTGCTCATTAGAAATGGCAAAATCAAATAAACCAGACTGTCATAGTGATAATCTCACGCAACGCTGAGTGCTGAAATCTTGCTGTTGCAACATATTTCATGCATATGCAAATATAAGAAAGGTGGACCCCTCCTTAGTCTGAAATTGCAAGGAAAAGGACTTAGCCAAAAGTCCTTTCTTAGGGCTTGTGTACACTGGCACATTTTCTCTCCAAAACCTACCTTTTGGTGATAAAACAGTGAGAACATTTACACCGTGTACATCTTCAAGACTAACAATAGATAGATAGAAACTAACATGGGCTTTCGTGGGCAAAGCCCACTTCCTCAAATGAGCAGAGTCATCACAGTGACAGACTAGATTGTATGGTCTGTGCCCCTTTTTTTTGTGGCTGTAAACTTGGTACAGTCTGACTCCAACCTATGGCGATAGACAGGAACTGCCTGTTTACATGGATAATCTCTAACATAGGATAAGTAAACACATACAATTAGTATCACCTCTAATTCTCTAACAATACAGGTTTTCATTTCAAAGTTCTAGCCAGTCTAACATGGAATGGCCCTAATTACTATTTGATTACTTTTCTAACATGTCTCTAAGGGGATGTCTACGCTATGGGATAAGGTCGAATTAAGATATGCAACTTCAGCTACGTTAACTGCGTAGCTGAAGTCTAAGTACCTTAGCTCGACTTTTGGCACTGTCCACACTGCAGGCAATTGAAGGGAAAACACTCTCCCTTGGACTTCCCTTACTCCTTGTGGAAGCAGGACTACCGGCATCGACTGGAGTGCCCCTCTCAGTTTGCATTAGCATGTCTTCACTAGACTCGCTAATTCAAACTCTGGAAGATCGACAGCAGCAGCTTCTCGCTTCTCTGTAGTGTAGACATACCCTAATGGTTGAATCTGGCTCATTTGGCCTGTGAGCTACTTAACCTCTTTTGGCCATCCGTCACAATAGTTCTCTGAAAATATCTGCTCAGTGTACAGTAGCAGTCAAAAAGCAAACAGAATGTTAAGAACCATTAGGAAAGGGATAGTAAATGAAACAGAAAATCTCTTAATGCCACTATATAGATCTGTAGCATGCTCACCCTTTGAATACTGCATGCTTGCCCCATCTCAAAAAGATGCACTAGAACTGGAAAAAATATAGAGAAGGGTAACACAAAGGATTAGTGGTATGGAACAGCTTTCATATGAGAAGAGATTAAAAAGAATGGGACTGTTCAATTTAGACAAGAGACAACTGAGAGGGATATGATAGAGGTCTATAAAATAATCAATGGTGTGGAGAAAGTGAGTAAGGAAGTGCTATTCGCTCTGCCACATAACACAAGAACCGGGAGTTGCCTAATTAAATTAATAGACAGCAGGTTTAATACAAACATAAGTATGTACTTCTTCATACAATGCATAGTCAATCTGTGTGACTCATTGCCATGGGATGTTGTGAAGGATAAAATGGGGGTGGGTGGGCTGGAGCGTGCCACCCCCTACCCCACACAGGCAGGGGCTGCTCTGGCCAGGCTGGAGTGCCCCTGTCTGCAGCATGCTGGACCAGGTTCGCTGTGGGATGCAATGTGTAAAAAAAAAATCCAAAATGAAGAATCACGAAAATGTCTATGCAGGAAATGTAAAATGATACGGGATTCCTCCCATTAGTTAAATAAAATGGACATAGTATAAATTTTTAATCTTCATTTCTGATGTAAATAATTGTAAACAATTCCAGAGAAGAGACAGCAAATTTGCGTAACATGTTACCTTCAGGACTAACATTAACAATGACCCTCCAAATAAAGAAATATTTGAGAAGTATCCAGTTAAGGTTATAAATGATGTGGAGGTCTTTTAGCACTTTCTTGTCATTATCGTGAAGATATATAACTCTGGTGCAAATTTCCATTCTTATTTTCTATATACAACACAGATTGTTAATAACAACAACTTTCTCACAACACTTGTACCTGAACAATTTTATGATGTGAGTTTGTGATTCACATTGCCAATACTGGTAATCTATTATGGCCTATATTTGCTTTTTGTGAAATGACTGATGATGCCTTAGAGGTTTGGTCATGGTATATAGATTCTTTCATGTCACCTATGTCAATGAACTGCAGTATCCAAAAATTGCTAGCATCTAATGACTCTTCAGTAGCATATGTGAAATAAGTTAGAGTTCTTAATTGCCACGCTGCAGAATAGACAATCTTAAATGGCATTCTTATTAGCTTTCTCAGAATAAAATTGTATAAATTCTCTTTTACGATAATCATTTAGTAGTTCAAAACAACTTTCACTAGGTATCCAAACATTCTGAGATAGGCAGACTCCCACTCTCTAATTTAAAAAAGAAAATAACAAAGAAGGAAGTAACAGTTTTGGCATTGAAATGCATGCAGACTGCAAATAGCTTTGCATATTTTTCAGGAAAAGTGAACAAAATGTGTTGTTATATGACCAAATTTAATGACCAAGTAAATGTAGTGCTCAAACATGGTATGAATTTAATGGCACAGATATCAAAAAACAAAACCATCAATACAACTGAATGAATTGTGAGAAATCTCAACAAAATGGACAACCAAACCAATATTTATGGAAACCCACTCACCATTAGAGAATGAGGATTCCTACAGTATAAGGCAGATTATGGACATATCTATCTATATATTTTAGAAACGTGTGTCTGTCTGTGAGTCTATTTGTTCAAGAATGCCTCCTAAGAGCTGGGACCACTACATTTGGTATGCAGCTTCCTCTTATCCTAACTTAAAGCAAGGTCAGGGTTTGGTTGTGTCAGGACAATGGGATGTGTCTGGAATTTGATTGTTTCTCATAAAATGGAAAGGGAGAGCTCTGGTCAGAGGGAGTTACACTGTGGAATGACCACAGTGGGGCAGCAAGCACCCCAGCAGGAAGCCACTGGCCAGCAGCAGCCAACACCCTGACCTCACTGGGAAATAGCTGTTGGCAGCTGCGTTGATCTACCGCCCCTAGCCCAGGCCTGCTGGGAGGGTGGCCTCCGCAGCCCCATGCCCACGTCAGGCCTAGGAAGCACCAGTGGGAGTCCTGTATGGCCCCCGTTGCCCCAGAACACTCCCAGGGTGAAGCTGGTGGCTGGGGTGCATGATCTCCCCTTCCCCCCCCCCACCCCCCCGATGGCACCTGGAAGAAGCTGGCAGCCAGGGTGTGCGTCTCCATACTCTGCTCCAGGCCAACCCAGGGAGAAGCCAGCAGCCAGGATCCCACCCCTACCTTGGGCCAGACCCAGGCAAAGCCAGGTAAGTCTTCTATAATACCTATACAGTGATGATGGTTATACACATATTCATGATGGGATTTTTTATGATGCAGTCTGAAATGGTGTGTGAACCACTGCATATGTAATTTAAATTGGTTCCAGCTGCTGAATGCATGGTACTCAGATTTTTGTTTTATTTTTATACTTATCTCTATAAAAGCTAAATTCTGCTTCCCTGATTTTTTTTTCACAGACAGATTAACTGAAATGAATCACTAGTGTGAGTATGGTGAGCAGGAATTAGAGCCTGATTCAGCAAAGCATTTACAGACATGCTTGAGTGCTTTTCTCAGTCAGAACTATAGCTTGAAACACCCTATCCTGAAATGGGCTGAGATTCCTGAAGTCTCATTGTCTTTGGCTGGATATGAGAATGCTCTAAATCTTACAGGAGGTGCTCACTCAGTACTTTACAGGTTTGGGCACATAACCTCTTTGTGTCTCATTGGTAAAGTAGGGACTACTTAACTATTGTACTATCTACTTTGCAAGAATATTGCAAATCTAAACTGAATTCACAATGGATAAACACTTTGAGATCTTCAGATAAAAAGTGGCTATATAATGTGAACTTATACATTAATCATAATTAATGATGACACAGAAAATCATAATCATATTTTTGATTAACAGTAATTATACTGGATTGTAATAATTATATTAATTATGTTGCAATAAATAGTTATTTAATTATAATATATCATTACATTTAATTGTTTTACATTTTAACATACATAAATATTAACGTAAGTTCTGTACCAATGGCACATGAACACTCCCTGCCCCATTGCCCACACTGTTGGAGGATCATGGCCATAAAGTTAGCCAAAATTATAGAATAGTCTAGATTATCATGCATATACAATTATAATGTTAAACAATTAATACATAGATATTGCCAGTGCCAAGTGTTCAAAAATCATGAGTCAACTAAAAAAAATCATGAGATTTTAAAAAGAATAAATGTTGGATTCTTTACATTTGCTTCCTGGCGTTTGAGCTTTTGGGATGTCACATTTATAGTCTTTCCTCTGCAAACTTGGGGGCAAAGAAAACTGAGCAGCTCCCATAATCACATGACTTCAGGAGCTGGGGCTTTAATACATACACCATATAGCATCCCTTCCCAATAAACTGTTAGCAGCTGGCAGCCCCTACCCCAGTGCTTCATGCTTTGACTAAGGCTATGATTTAGTCATGTGTATTTTTAGAAAAACACATGGACAGGTCAGAGGCAATAAAAATTCATGGCCCCTGACCTGACCATGACTTATAACCACCCCTACTAAATCTTGGGAAGGCTACTGCTGAAGGGTGAGCCAGTAGTGCTGTTATTTGGAGGAGTAACTGGGAGGGAGGGGGCTGCTGCTGGGAGTTGGAAGATTCAGGGCCACTGGAGCAGCCGTTTGCTACAGAGCTGCTGCATAGGCCTGCTGAGAGGGGAAGGGCTCAAGGGGGGAAGTTGCCCCCATGAGCCAGTTGTTAAAAAGGGCCCAAGGCTCTTGGCCACTGCCACTTGGTTAAAGGGCCTGAACCCTTTGGCCCTTTAAATCACTGCCAGAGCCTTAGGTGGCTCTAAGAGCTGGCGAGGTCATGGGGGCCCAGTGCACTCCAGGTGATACTGATGCTCTCAGCCCTACCCCTTCTGCCCTGAGGCCTTGCCCTTTTCAGAACACAGAAGTATGGTTGCCTACAGGTGCCCAAAAATTCTGTCAGTTCTCCTGCTTCTGCAGCAGTGGCTGATGTGTCTGTCTTTGGGGCTACCTGAACAGCTGCTTGGGCAACCCTGGGACCAGCCACACTGGCTGCTGCACACATTACAGAGGTTGCCATCAGAAGTGAAAGTAAGCGGGTATGCCCTGATGCACAGCTCTAGCAAGAGCTGGCTGAGTTCCTGGCAGGGACCCGGGTGGCAATAGGACAGTACTTGTGAGAAATTTTAAGTTACTTTTGCTGCTGGTTGTCATGGAATTGTAACTTTCACAAGGGAGCCCTAGCTATGACTCAAAAATACACAAGCCAAACATTAAAGTAAGCTATGACTCATGGGTACCAGCCTCCCCAATCACTGTGTGGCACCACTGGTAAGGGACTGGCTGGGGGTGGGGCTTTCGTCCAGCCAGCTCAGTTATCAAACGGCCAGGTAGTGCAATCCCTGCTGTCCCTAGCCTGGGGGATCTAGCAGCTAAACAGCACAATTCCAGCTGTCCTGGCCATCCCTGGGCATCTCGTGTCCCAGCGCAGTGGGTACACTCTCCGCCCCAGCCTCACACCTCCCCCAAACCTCTGCTCTGACTGCTGCACTCTATACCCTCCATACCCTTGTACTGAGACCTCCCCCCCCCACTGTGCCTTGAATAGGGATATTAAATATTGGTCAATTGAATAGTCGATTAACCTCATGAATTCTTATGGGTTAGTCGGCTATTTTATATTCCCCAGGAAGCCCCTGTCTGGGGGGGAGGGGGTTGAGCTCCCAGCCCTGGCACAAGCCAGAACTGTGCCAGGCTGCCTGCCCACCTGCCTCCAAATACACTTTAAATGCAGAGCCGCAGTGGAGGTAGGTCCAGGACCAAGTGCAAGCTGGGACTTAGCTGGGCTGCTGGCCAGCCTGCTAAAAGATTTACTGGAAAGGGGTGGAGGGAAATGCATGTAGTCTATAGCATTAACCTATAAGCTTTTGCTTATCGGTTAATTGACAATACTATTACAGCCCTTGCCTTGACTCCTGCATTCCGTACCCTCTGCCCTGAGCCCCCATACCTCCCAATCCACTGCCCTAATGCCTGCATCCTAGCCCCCACCCCTTGGTCCTTGAGTGCCCCCACATGCCCCAGCTTTGAGCTCAGCAGCCCCAGCCCCCGCCCCCTGCCATGAGACCCCTGCACTCCACCCCACACTTAAATTTATGACACGCACTGTCCTATCAAACCCCCCTGTTCTTCCTCCCTTGGGGATGCAACAGGACAATACCTGTAAGAAATTTACCTTCACCCCCTAACAGCAGGAGATTTTATAGTGGACCTCCCTGCCCTGTATAGAATTGCAAAATCACGCGCAGAACAGCCCCATTATTTTGGGTGCTGTCCCTTTAAGCCGGCGCGCGGGGCGGGCGAGCGAGCAGCAGCAGCAGCATTTATGAGCGGCCACGAGGTGGCGCCCGTAGACAAAACGCTCCCTTTCCAGATCTTTCTCGAACTCAGCCCGAGCCTTTCCGGAAACTGCCGAAGGGCCGCCGGGTCTCGCGCAGTCCTCGCTGGAAGGAGCAGCGCGCTTGCGCGGCGGAGAGTAACTGCCGGTTGGTGGCTGGTGCTCTGCAGTGGGGAGCGTGACGGGTAGGAACCGGGAGCCGGTGCGGGCAGACGGGAGCGCAGCGACAGGCCTGCGGGGAGTGGAAAGCACCAGGCGCAGCCATGTCTGTGGTCGGCATCGACTTGGGCTTCCTTAACTGCTACGTCGCGGTCGCGCGAAGCGGCGGCATCGAGACCATCGCCAATGAGTACAGCGACCGCTGCACCCCGTGAGTACCGGCCCCCCAACCCCTGTACACTACACCCCAAGGGCACCAGCCCCCCTCGCGGGTACCGGCCCCCCCGAACCCCTGTACACTACACCCTAAGGGCACCAGCCCCCCTCGCGGGTACCGGCCCCCCCGAACCCCTGTACACTACACCCCAAGGGTACCAGCCCCCCCCGCGGGTACCGGCCCCCCCGAACCCCTGTACACTACACCCTAAGGGCACCAGCCCCCCTCGCGGGTACCGGCCCCCCCGAACCCCTGTACACTACACCCTAAGGGTGCCAGCCCCCCAACCCCTGCGCACTGCACCCCAAGGGTACTGGCCCCCCCTCGCGGGTACCGGCCCCCCCAACCCCTGCGCACTGCACCCCGCGGGTACGGCCCCCCCCCAACCCCTGCGCATTGCACTCCGATGGTACCGGCCACTCTCGCGGGTACCAGCCCCTCCCCCTCCCCAGCCTCTGCGTACTGCACCGCAAGGGTACCGGCCCCTCTCGCGGGTACCAGGCCCCCAGCCTTTCCCCACTGCACCCGCGAGGGTACCAGCCCCCCCGCCAACCCTTGCTCACTGCACCCCGAGGGTACCGGCCCTCTTTCCCTTCCCTGGCCCGCTGCACCTCAGGCCGGAGGACAGGGCGCTTCAGCGTGTCTCGGAGGGGTGCCCGAAGTCGCTCTGAGAAGCCCCGCGCGCAGTTGCCCGCTCGCTTCGCCTGCCGGGTAGAACGTCTCTTGGCCCAGGGCTTGGGACGGGGCGCTCGCAGCCTTTAGGGCTTGGGGGAGCGGAGCCGAGACGCGGGCAGGCGGGTAGTGGCAGCTGCTGGCGGGTGCGTGTGTCAGAGCCAGGAATCTGCCAGAGTAGCGCGATATCAGTGGTAGGATTAAGTCCTGCTCATTCATCTCTTTTCCTTCATATTCCCAGTCTCCTCCTCTGCTCCCTTTTCTTTTGCCTCCCACCTCTCTGGCAAGCTAAAGGTGGAGGAGGGGTTGGGTTAAGTGTGCTATTTCTTGGTTATTCTCTCCGGTGCCTTAGAAGTGACAGGTACCCGTTTTATAGGTTGTTGTTGGGAGGCCTTTTTTGACACCCTGTGAGATTTCTCTGTCCTCTGATACTTGGGATTGATCAGTGAAAATCTAATTTACACAGATGGGTTTATGCTCAATTCATATTGCAGTGGTTTGTAGTGTTCAGAAGCTGTTCCAATAAGAACAGATGAGGGACTTGGGGAGGTGTAAGAGGACATTGTTTGAGTGCGGATAAAAGAGGGTTGTGTGAGGAGTGCCTCCGCCCCCCCTTGTTCTGCTGCTTCCTTTCCTAGCTATGAAACATCAAGCTTTCTGATGGGGGGTGGGGGCAATCACAGGACCTGTAAGAGCAGGTGGAGATTGGCCTCCTCTGTTTCTATGGGATACAACTAGGACTTCACACACAGTTGAAGTTCACTTAATGTTCTACTAGAAATTAGGAATTCATGTAAAGGCTCAGAAACTGTACTACTTGAGTAATGCATGCTCATTTATAAAAAGATTCCAGACCCATAAATAGCAACTAAAGTATTTTTCTTCCAAGAGACATCTGTATTGAGTATAGTATTTTATTATTTCATTTTCTGGAATGAAATATGTTTTATTTTGCCCAATATCTATTTATACACAAAAAGCCTTTAGCTTATTAAAAATAAAATGCTAAATAGTGAAACATACTGGTTAATGAGTCTGAGATGATAACATGGAAGCATATACTACAATGTATTATCTGATAAAACCATCCTTTCTTTAGTTTACAAAATTTTCAGTAAGGAACTAGGATTTTTTTGTGTGCACCAGAATTACCATTAGGTATGGTAAGAACTAAATCACACACTTACATTTTATTAAACTAAATCTTAAATATTACATGACTGTTTCACATTTGCAATTGTGGCAGTCTTCTGAATTGCTGACTGATGGCTGCCCTTTTTATTTTTCAAGTTTTATTAACTCTGTCACACAAGTCATCACAACACTAAATGTCTGGTATTCATAAAACTTATACAACTAGTTCTCATCTTTCCCCACTCCCATTGTCATTTTGATTGATAGACTGAAACAGAAATGAGTGTTCCTGCTTTTTTTAGTTCCTAGGTTTGAGTATCTAATACCAAATGATGAAAATATTCTCTCTGCCAAGGAAGCTACTGCTGTAAAAAGTTGGCTCAGTAACTGTTTCAGGGTGCTCGCCTAATGATTTCCACCAGTTCAGAGGAGTGACTTTGTTCACAACATCATCAAGGAACTTGTACTCATTAAATGGTTTCACTATAGTCCTAAATTGTATTATGACTGGCATAACTGTGATTTTTGAGATGCCCATGCATGGCAGCAGCATCTTCTTCAGAATTTAGGTGTCTTTATATCTGGAATTGAGAATTTTGCAGGAAAATGATCTATTCATTTCTTTGTTGCCTGCAGTTGAACTATCTGGTGAGATTTCTTTTGTCAGTGTCTCTTGAAGGACTGTCCAAATTTCAACAGCATCAGCAATGAAGCAGCAGTTTCTCTGAAGTTTAAGGCTCTGGATATAGGTTTCAGTATACTGAGCATATCTTCTACATTCCTCTTAAATCCAATGTTAGATGGTTTGGGTAAGATTTTTCCATTTATTTAATGATGGTTTTCTTTGCAAAGTTGTATGAAAGTAGGCTGTTCTTAATAAATTGCTCAAAACAATCAACCACACAATTGCATTGAACATCATGAAGGACAGTTAGTTTGGATCTTGATTGCTTCAGTTTCACTGAAGGGAAATGGTTGTTAATGAAGTATTTTGCGACTTCAACATTCTCTTCTCTTCCTGGAGAAGACTTTAAGCCTCTGGCTGAAGAAAGAAACCGTTAAATGGCACTGCAGCCATACGTTAAGGATAGTCTTCCGTTTCTTTTTAGTATCTTCTCATCTTTTGAGCAGTTTGGATCTGCATCTGTATCTGCAAAAACTAGTCATGGAGATCCGCATCCATATCCGTGGATGCAGATACCCTCAGATATCCGTGGACTTTCAGGGCTCTAATAATTGTTTCCATGTTTGTAGCATTGTCTGAGACAAAACTGCACACACAGTTGAATTTTTGTTCAATTTATTTCAGCGTTCGTTGCCACATTTTTAAATATTCACTTGTGTGAGCATTTCCCAATGTATCGTTTTTGAAAGATATGCAACCCCATCTTCTGTTTTCACACAGTTACATATTACTGGATCATTGTGTACACTGCTCCATCCATCATAGCTTAAACTGGCAAATTTCCTCTTGGCATTTCTTGCCACCTGTGCAAGTTCCTTTCATACACCCTATCTAGAGACCTTCCACCAATGTCTGCTCTACCAGGTGGTATGCAGTCTGGTTGTAAGGATTCAACCATGTCAGTGAAGTGTTTATTGTCAGCAATGCAAAAAGGATAATTTGTGGCATAGATGAAGATTGCTAAGTTTATTATGGTATCACAAACCCATCCATGGTGGTGGTTTTACTGGATAATCAAAATTTTTGCTTGCTACTGACAATTTGTATGTTTGGTTGAAGCACTGCTGCTAAAAGTACCAATGGTTGACTGAAGTTTTTGCAGGTAGACGGTGTCTTATGCTAAAATGGGATCCTGAAACAAAATTCAAAAATGATTTTGAATAGTTGTCCTAAGTCCTTCTCGCTCTGTTGTTCAGTTAATCATTTATATTTTTAGCAAGGATGCAGATCTGATTTCAAATGACCAAAAAAGCTAAGACTGACTGTACTTAGACTGCACTTAATTTTGGAGTAAGCCCTGTTGAACTCACTGACTCTTCTGTTTTTTTGAGAAAGCAAGTATAGGATGGGATTCCTTTGGGAAAGCTGAGTTTTGCTGAAGTAAAATCAGGAATACACTTATGTAGGGGTTTTAAGGACTAGTCGAGTATCCAATAAGCAAATGCATTTGCTTATCCGATAGTCCACTAGTCACTTCCCCCTCTCCCTTTGCTGCTTCCATTAGAGGCAACAAGGGGCGGGGGGATACTTCAAAGAGGCACTTGATCCCAGTCTCCAAGCAGCACTGCCGCTTTGAAATGCCACAAGGAGCCTGACGCTAGGCTCCTCTCAGTATTTCAAAGTGGCAGTGCCACACGGAGCCCAGGGTCCCCAGCTGACCCTGGGCTCCGTGCGGCATTGTCCCTTTGAAACGCTGCTGCAGCTTTTCAAAGGGGCATTGTTTCTCTATCAACTACTCAAATAGTTGATGCAAAAATTCATTGACTATTCGATTAGTCAGTTACACACTACTTAACGTCCTTAGACTTATGGCATCGTTATTGTGGTCTGTGGCCATGATGTTCCAAAATGAAGGGACATGTATTACGTAATAGAAGAAAATGACATCCAGAAGCAACTCGCAACTCTAGATTTTGCTTTCTGCAGCTTTCTGTATTGTACAGTTGGGTGATAGATTCTTCTAAACCTAGTTAACTAATTTAAAAAAGCCATAAACATTAGCTAAACTTTTTTCCACCAACATAGCAAAATGCTTGGGAATTCATTTAAGTCACGCTTTATCTTAAAAGGACGTGGTGTCCAACATGCTAGCCACATGGGGCTATTTGGCCAGTTAAGTGTGGCTAACTAGTTCACTATAGTAGTAGCCAGTATAATGGACGCCATGGCAAAAAGGCATAGAGTCTTCAAGAATGATGCATTTCAAAGTCAAGTATTTCAGTTGCCAACCAGTCGATCCATATTCTCTTTCAGACGTATCCATATGATTTTCTCCCAATAAGCAATTTTCCTTATGAACTTACAGAGAGGTAGCCGTGTTAGTCTGATCTTGGTAAAACAAAAAAAGCAGTCGTGTAGCACTTTTTAAAGACTGGCAAGGTGGTTTATTAGGTGATGAGCTTTCGTGGGGCAGACCCACTTCTTCAGATCATATTCTGAAAGTGAATTGGCATGACCATTATATAACAGAGAGGTACAGAATATGAATATGATCTTCAGAATATGATCTGAAGAAGTGGGTCTGCCCCATGAAAGCTCATTACCTAATAAACCATTTTGTTAGTCTTTAAAGTGCTACATGACTGCTTTTTTTTTGTTTTTGTTTTGTGAACTTATATTGCTTGCCCTTGCATCTAAGTCCTGCATCTCCTTCTTGGACTGTTTACACTGGCACATTTTCCTTTTTAACCTAGGGAAGGAAATTTCTTCCAAGTATTCCCGGATGCGCGGGGTCTCTTACTTCCAGAAGCCATGAAAGTTTTTCTGTGGCAAAAGTGTGAGGGATGTCTTCCCTTTTTCTTTCCAGTTCACTCCACTATTCCTTTCTATGCTGCCTCCTTCCTTTTCTGTATATTGTTTCTCCAACTTTAAGAGAATGCCTTCATTAAATCCTCTGTCATGCTTGGCTGAGGTCCACCACCACAAAGCACAGAACAAAAACAATCCGATCCACTTGTGTCTTTGCACATGTTGCTTTTTAGTCTGCTGAGAAACAGAAATTGAAAACCCAGAATTCTCAAGAAGCAAGAGCTGGTAGTGAGGCTGGACAGACGAGCTAGTGATTTATTTTTATGAGACTGTAAGTGTAGGTGTGTGATGAGATTTAAATGTAACTGTTATATTTAAAGGAGAAATTGTTAATTTTTAAAAAAAATTATAGTCTGATTTAAATAAAAACATCACTAATTTTTATCCACCCTGTCATTAATAGAGATATTAATAGGGGACCGTGAAGAGATCCCTGTGGAACCCTGCTTGCCACCTCCCTCCAATCTGACTTTTGATTTTATCAAGTCTGTAGCCCTATTAGTTGCAAAGATACCCTTATAAAACATGTTATGGTTTTCCTTTAAAGCAAATACAACCAAGTTCACGCCCCACAACAGAAACAGGAATCCAACAACCTATCCCTGCAACAAACCCTGTTGTCGGCTCTGTCCGCCCATCTACCCGAGTGACACCATCACAGGACCTAACCACATCAGCTATACTATTAAAGAATCATTTGCATGCACATCTACTAATGTAATAGATAATTATGTGCCAATGCTCCTTCTGCCATGTACATCAGACAAACTGGACTATCTCTACACAAGAATAAACAGACACAAATCGGACATTAAGAATGGCAACGTCCAAAAGTCAGTGGGGGAACACTAACCTGCCTTCGCACACAGTTTCAGGTATGCAAACTGCCATTCTCAGAAAAACTTCAAAAACAGACTTCAGAGAGAAACTGCTGAGCTGGAATTCATATGCAAATTTGACATGCTGACCCAAGATCTAAACAAACTCATGGAGTGCTTCTTGCATTACAATAGGTAATTTCCCATTCTGCTACTCTCACCTCATGACTGTGGGAGATAAATAAGCCTCATCCATTCTGATATAATTAATGCCCTTGTCACACACTTACCTCTGTCTTTTTTTTTTCTTTCTTGTTTTTCTCTTCAGCATCTGAGGAAGTAAATTGTAGCTCACAAAAGGTTATGCTCTACTACCTTAATAAATTTGCTAGTCTTTTAAAGTGCCACCGGACTCCTTGTTTTCCCTGAAACAGACTAACACCGCTATCTCTCTGAAACCAGTTTGTGCTGATGGCATTCCTAGCAGGCAGAGTATAAAATTGACAAAATTAATAAGGCTAATTCTGTTGTTGCTGGTCAGAAGGCCTAGGGTAATGATTAGGGATGTAAGCGAGTAGTTAACAAGCCTAGGCTTATCGGTTAATATAATCAACTACTTGCATCTTCTTTCCCCCCAGCACTGTCTCCGCGGTGCCCCCCGGTACTGCTGCCTCTATCATAGGTAACGGCAGGGGAGTCTGCCTCAAAACAGCCCTTGTCTGTGGTGGCCCTAACTCCACCAGGAAGAAGTGGTGGTGTGTTTTATGGGGGAAGGAAGCTAAAGACTGGTGGGACGCCCCTGGCAGCACAGAGTGGCAGCAGCCCCTGTCCGCGGTCTGAGCTCTGCAGACAGAGGCTGCATAGGAGGAGGGAGCAGGGGAGGCTGCAACGAAGCAGCCCCTGTCCACAAATGGTCCCAGTGGGCAGGGACTGCTGCTAGGGCAGCCTCTGTCTTGTGGTGGCCAGAGACTGCTTCACAGAAGCCTTTCTCCTTCCCCTCTTCTCTACCAGCAGCCTCTGTTTGCAGGGACTGTGGATGGGGTGGCAGTCAGCCAGTTTGCATAGGAAGTCATTTTTATACTGGCTTCCCTCGCAAATCGGCTCCCGCCTGGCACCCCATGCTGCTGCCTCTGATACAGAAGCAGCAGCATTGGGTATCAGAGGGCTCCTCATGAGTGGAGCTGGACTGCACTGGCTGCCAGCCCCGCCCCTGGGGACTATAGAATAGTTGACTAATCTCTAAGAATTCATATGGTTAGTCAACTATTCTATTACTCAATAGCTTAAAATCCCTGGCAGTGATGAAATTGACAACCATGTCACTTCACTGTTTTTGGGAGGAAACTGAGTTCATCAGAAAAGAGTGGTGGTGTTTTGTGGGGAAAGAATACTGAAGACTGGTTGGGTTAGAATTGTGGTGGCATCAGTTGTTTCAAAAGGCTACATAGGAGCATACGCCTCTATTCCAACAACCACTAGCTCCTGGAAGGGGAACTTCAGATTTCCCAGACACATAATAGCCAGGTACAATTTGTAGCCCCTGGGCAGCATCAATGAACAGCGCTCATTTAAGAAAACATGGAGGCAGTTGGTGGTACTAGGCCTCTGTAATAGATGGTGATTATATTGTCATAACTGATAAAAATGTCAGACCCTAGTTCTTTATTGTCATTAGGATATATTGAAGTGTCTAAAATCGGCTTTCATCGAGGATGTATTTTGAGTGCTTTATCTAAAAGATAAACTGTTTGATTTATAAACAATGAAAAGTAGTGCTGTATATAGAATGTACTTCAGGATTTTGTCTGGGCTGAAATATTATGTATTTAATACACTCTTTTATATTGGAAGAGTGCTGGATATAGTCACCAAATGATAGTTCTCCACTTTGAGAGAGAGCCTACGGGTGCCTTGAGGGAAACTATAGTAATGAAACTCATACACATGAAAGCAGGGGTTCTCAAACTTTGATACCGCGACCTCCAGTTTGAGAAACGCAGCATTAAAGGATTAGATTGGGATTCTGAAACCTGGTTATTCATAGATTTCAAGGCTAGAAAGGATCATTGTGATAATCTAGTTTGACCTCCTGTACAACACACAACAACTTTCACACGACATATCTTTCAGAAAAACATCCAGTGTTGGTTTAAAAATGGTCAGTGGTAAAGAATCTGTCAACTCTTAATGAATTGTTCCAATGGTTAATTACTTGCTTCGGGCAATCTTTCACTTTTAATTTCTCTGGACCTGTTAGTAAATATTTGTTCCCCATGGAGGTACTTATAGTCTGTAATCAAGTTACCCGGTAACCTTTTAGTTAGGTGACAGATTCAAGGAACTCAATCTTTTTAGCTTATCAGGCATGTTTTCTAATCCTTTAATCATTCTGGTGGCTCTTCTCTGAAACCTCTCCAATTTATCCTGAATTGTGGGCACCAGAACTGACACAGCATTCCAAGCAGGAGTTGTACCCATGCCAAATACAGAGGGAAAATAACTTCTCTACTTCTACTTGAGATTCTCCTTTTGATGCATCTCAGGATCACATTGGGAACTCCTGTTCTGCTGTTCATTCCTCACAACCCCCAGATGTTTTTCAGAGACTCCACTTTCTAGGATAGAGTACCCCTATCCTGTAGGTATGGCCTCTGCATTCTTTGTTCCTAAATATATACATTTACTTTTAGCTGTATTAAAGCATAGTTTGACTGCACCCAGTTTGCTAAGCAATCCAGATGGCTCTAAGTCAGTGAGTGACCTATTTTCTTCATTATTTACTACACCTGCAGTTTTTTTGTCATCTGCAAACTTTATCAGTGATGATTTTGTTTTTTTTTCTTCTTAGGTCACTGATAAAAATGTTAAATAGCATGGGGCCAAGAACCGATCCTTGCAGGACCCCCACTGGAAATGCCACTTCAATGATGCTTCCCCATTTGGCAGTTACATTTTGAATCCCATCTGTTAGCTGGCTTTTAATTCATTTAACGTGTGTCCTGTCATATCAAACAAATACTTTGCAGAATTCTGAGTAGCGTAAACACTATTTTATTTTTCAACCAAACTTATGATCTTGTTTAAAAAAAAAAACAAAAACCCAAGGTGGTTTGACAAATCTGTTTTCCATAAACCCATGTTGATTTGCATTAATAGCCTTCTCTTTTAATTCATTTTTAAATGAGACCCATATTTGTGGCTCCATCATTTTGCCTGGGATTGAACTCAGGCTGGGAGACCTACTGGCACAGTCTTCTGAAATGTACTCAGGGTTTCAAGACTTATTGAAGGAGCTGACCAACTCCTCGGTCAGCTCTTTTAAAAGACTTGCATGTAAGTTATCTGGACTTGTTGATTTAAAACACATCTGAGTTGAGCAACTTCTTTTAACACCCACTAATACAAGTGGAACAGTAAGAGTTATCAACGCTATATGGTGAGACTATCTGTTTTTTCCAAATACTGAACAGAAATATTGAACAATTTTTTTCTCTTATGAAATATTGAAACCTCTACTACTTCATCAAGTAATAGAGCAATACCATTGTTGGGGCACTTTTTGTTCCTTGTATATTTAAAACTCCTTAGCTTTGCTGGTTGTATATTCCGCCTTATGTCTTTGGCTTCCCATGTCAATTTTCTGTAGTTCCAAACTTCTTATTTTACATTAATTCTAATGGTCACCTGTTTTTAGATTTGTGTTTGTGTGCATATCTATGATCTCCTTTCACTTCACCTCTAAACCAGGTTAATTTTTAACTACCACTGCTGCCTTCTTTTGGGATTGTGGCTTTTTGAGCTTCTAGGGAGTGTTTAATGATTTCCAATTATCATTCACATTTTTCTGATTTTTAAATTCTTCCTTAGCTGACTTCTCTCAATTCTTTCCAACTTTCTGAGATTAGCCTTCTTAACATGGTACGTGTATATTTCTAATGTTGGTCTGGTTTTCATTCTGCTTGCACAGTGATATGTGATCAAGTCATGATCATTTGTACCATTTGCTTTAGTTTTGTGATCTTTTTCTCTTCCTGTGTGTTAGAACAAGGTCCAATAAGGAATTGCCTTGGGTTGCCTGCAACGCGTTTTGAGTTAGAAAACTGTTGTCTATAATGCTTAGAAATTCCAGTGGTGCTTTAGTACTGATGCTGCCATGCTGGGTGAACTTGGGCAAACTGGGTGAACATGGGTTTCCCCTCCAGCAAATTTGAGATCTGATATTTACTTGCTTTGGAAAGAACTTATAGTGCTTTTCATTATTAGATTTCTATGAACTAAATATTATTAAAAATGCACATTAAAATATGTGGTGGAACAGACTATATTTTTATTACTAATGCATGAAGTCTTTAGGCATTGGACATCAACTTCCAGCATGTCCACAACTGAAGCAGGAAAATAGGAACTTTATATGGATTACTGCATAGGTTCTGTGACATGGATATCTTTCTGACATAGTGTCATGGCTCCTTCCCCACTCTGGCACGATAAATGCAGAAGTGAGGGCCAGCAAGTGTACCCCAAAAACTTATCTACCAGGCTTTGGTATAAAACTCCCCCCCCCCCCAAATCTTAAAACCTAGATTTTGGAAATAAAACTTCCGCTGCCACCACCCAAATGAATATAGAAACCAGGGGAGAGACCATTTGGGAAAATCTCACCCCTAAAGTAAAAAGCAGGACACCACCATTAACCAATACCAGATTAATAAAAGGAAAAGAGAAAACTTGTATTATTCCCATACTATTCCTGTTGCAAGCATAATAACTAGATGGAAAAGTAATGAATATATACTCATGGAGAAACTCCATGGGCCTAGAACTTAGTTACAAAGAAAAGCCAAAACATTGTTTAAAAGTGCACAGACAGCAGATCCCATACCCAAACCATAAAACAATGAAACAATGGATTTATCTAAATTTTACCCTACTTACAGAAAGTGAAGAAAGAGTCTTTCCTTGGAGGGAGACATAGTGTCTGTCCCCCTCAATAGCTGGAGAGAACTGCCCCCAGAACAAAGGAGGGAAAACCCAAAAATTCCCTTGTCCCAGTTTGAAATTCCTACCTACATTCCTGTTGGCCACTCCACCTGGCTAGGTAAGGGACATAGCCAGCAGCCTGGGGACTAAGGGGTTAACTAACCCTCATGATCATGACACATAGTTACAAGTGTTCTTTTGATATTAGTTGGTAGATTGACTTTTTTTTTTTTTTTTACTGTGGTATAAGGTGCTTTGTGAAGAGCATTTTGTTACAACCCTTCTTGACAACTTTTCTTGCATTTATCAAACTTCCAGGTCTTTATGCATTTTGAAAACTTAACTCTGCCAGTCATTATAGGTTCTGATATTCTTCCTCTTGGAATCTTCCAGTGCCAAGATAGCATCATATCTATGTAATTGCTCTTAATCTACAGCAGGGATGGGCAATAATTTTTGCAAAGGGGGTGGGGGGGGACTCAATGAATTTTGGTACTGGTCATGGGCCGGCTCCAGCTCCACCTCCACCTTGGAAGGGGCAGGGCCTGCGGTGGAAGGAGCAGGTCTATGGTCTAGCCTCTCCTCAGAGTTGTCTGGAGCCAGAGGTTTTGAAGTGAAAACACAGCAAGGTGCTTGTGGCTCCCGGCCCCACTGCTGTAGCATTGCCTGGGAGCCCCCTGGGGTTGCTATAGATATTTAAAAGGCTCACTGCACCGGCCCCTGCTGGGGTAGTGCTGCGACTGTGAGCCATTTAAATAGGATCCTGCTGCCTAACCCACCTCCTGGAAATTCGGTGATATGGGCAGCAGGATATAAATAGAAAGCAGCCAGATGCAGTCTGCGGACCGGATCAAAGTGTTAGGCGGGCCAAATCTGGCCCTGAGGCTGCATCTTTCTCAACCATGATCTACAGGTTGCACCTCCAAAAACCAGCGCTCTCTGCTCAGGCACCCTCAGTGGTCTGGCAGGTCCACATGTTTCTGGACCAGAGAGGCCAGGAACCTAAGGGCTGGAGGGCCGGCCAGGGCGGGGGGCAGCATGGGACACAGGCTGAAGGCTCGCAGCAGTGCGGTGCCATAAGCCTGCAGCAGCCCCATAGAGCACGAGGCCCCGGAGCCAGAGCCTGGGCCACCCAGGAAGCCAATAGCAGCTGGGTGAGCAACCCAGCCAGGTTTGGGGTGAGGGGCAGGGGCAGAGTGCCTGCAGGGGTAGCCAGCTGGCAGCCAGTGATGAGCTTGGGGGCTGGTGGCAGGGGAGCTCCCTTGGTCCAACATTTTCTTGTTCGGCGCTGCTCGGGTCCCAGTGGTGTTGAACCAGGGAGGTCCAACCTGTACAATGGCGGAAGGGAAATAATCTCTGATAATACAAATTGTTAATGTGACTTTTAAAGAGTTCCAAAAAGTATCGTAAGGAGCAGTTAATGGCCTTCTGAAAATAGTGTTTTTAGGTAGTTTTAGGGTTTACACTTTTTTCCCCAGAGTATCTTTTTGACATTTTCTATCAAAATTAAATATTTGTCTTTCTGTTGTTATTTAGAGCTTGCGTATCTCTAGGATCCAAAACCCGGGCCATAGGAAATGCAGCAAAAAGTCAGGTAAATAGATTTAAACTTGTTACTTTACAGGAATTTACACAATCTTTAAATTATTCATATCCTGTTGAATTGTGAAGTAAGTGTACGGGTGAAGAAATCTAATATATTGTTTCATGTCTTAACTTAAAATATGCTTAAAATTTCCTTGCCGTTTTACCAGTTGTTACTAAATCATTAGGCTGAACTCTTTTCTATTAAAACTAATTGAAACATTGCCTGTGGTTAATTCTTGATCTGTTTTCTTTTTAGAGGAAAGATGGGAGTAATGTAGGACTTGGTCTATTCACCAATGAAGAAATAAGGAGCTTTCTTTATGGAGCTTGGGGGGGGGGGGGGGGGAGGAGGAGGAGGAGAATGGGGATAGGCACAAGTCTTCAATTTTTGAGGAGTGTTAGTATTCATTAAGAAAAATTTCTGGCCCTTAGTGTTTGAAAATGGAAGCAATGTTATCTTTGTGAATTTGCTGACACAACACGAATGTCTGTTGTCCTGTTAGTAGCATTCCCAGTGACATTCAGACTCATCAACTCAGGACGGTAATAAAACTTATGATTTTTGTGACTTCACTTGCTGCTGCTTGAAAACTAAAATCAGGAGGAAAGGCTGGGACTGGAGATAATCACGAGGAATACCTAAAAAATGAGGATTAAGCAGAATCTAGGGAGTGGAAAGAACAGAATATCCCTTTTTCAATCAGTGCACATGCACCCCTGTCAGAAAATTGTGGAGTAATACGGAAAGAATTCCTCCTGTTGCTTCCCAGAAGATGGGTAGTTTAAATTTCAGATACTCTTATACCTTTTAGCCAAAGGAATGGCGCGTTCAGTCATGTTATGGGGCAGATGGACCAGAACACAGCAACTAGGCTTTGCTGAGATGGGAGCCCTTTCGTTCTTCTTTGAGTGATTGCTCATGTGCATTCCATTTTGGGTGTGTGTGTGCACAGTTGCTGGAAAAATTTTCCCTAGCAGGATACCATAGGTAGGCAGGGGAAACCCCTAGAGTGGCACCAGTATGGCTAGGTATATAGCACCCTGCCTACTGCTCCCGCTCTCAGTTCCTTCTTACCACTAGTGACAATTGTTGGAGCTAGTGTCTCTGTCTTGGGTAAGCGTGCTTTGCCTAATTGCTTTGTAGTTTTAGTTTTCTAAAGTGTTGTTAAATTTGCAGCAGGGTCTCTGTTTCTTTTTCCTCCTTGGTGGTAGGGTCATGCCTTGGCTCCCTGGCTTCAGACTGTACAGACAATGTGTGAAGTTTACGCCCATGGGTGATCCGCACAACTTCTGCCTGAAGTATTTCGGAGTAACCTACTTAACAGACAAGTGTAAGAACTTTACATCAAGAACTAGAAGAGACAGAGAGTTTCACCTCTGAAATCTGTTAACAGAAGTCTGTTTGGATTCCCATCTGGCACCGCAGGCCATGAGGCCAAAAGCAGCAGCGCTCTTTTGTTGATGTGATGTGCACCAGCTCTGAGGAAGGAGGTGGACAAGACACCCCGGACTTCCATCCACTGAAGCCTAGCTCTTGGTAGCGATCCCATTCTCTGGTGCAGAAAAAGGAATAGAGGTGGGAAAGGGGGCGAGTCCACTATTTCCCGAGCTAAGAGGCTTAAAGGGTCACATGCTGAGTTGGAGCATCATTTGAAACAACCTGCCCCTGCAGCACCGTTGACTCCGGCACTGCCTCCGGTACCATAGAGTCCGGTGCAAGTAGACTCCCCATCCCGGGAGAGCTAAATGGGAGATGTGGACATGCCATCTGTTCCTGAAAAGTGTGGGGCTGCCCAAGACCTGATTGAGCTAATGTCTGGCCATTCAGTGTCTCCCTGTGAGTCTTCGGTGGTTCTTCTTCGAGTGGTTGCTCATGTCCATTCCAATTAGGTGTGCGCACTGCGTGCACTGTGTCTTCCGGAGCGTTTTCCCTAGTGGTACCCATAGCGCCGGCAGGGCGCCCCCTGGAGTGGCGCCACCATGGCGGGGCATAAGTACCCCTGCCGGCGTTCCCCCACCTCAGTTCCTTCTTACCGCCCGTGACGGTCGTTGGAGCGTGTGTCTCTGTTAGAGCAGGTAATGGTTCCCGTTTTTTCTAGTCTTGTAAATAGTTCTAAATAGTTCACTTAGTTAGATAGTTAAAGTTTCTTTGTTTTTCTTCTCCCCCTTCGGGGGTGAGGAATGCCAGGGCCGCAAGGCTTTAAGGCGTGTGCTGTCTGCGCAAAGTTTATGCCTAAAGGAGACCCTCAAGACAGTTGTCTGAAGTGTCTGGGTGAGGCCCATCTTAAAGACACCTGTAAGATCTGCAAGTCATTTAAGCTGCGGACTAAGAGGGAGAGAGACTCTCGTCTAAAACTTCTCCTCATGGATGTGGCTTTACAGCCGGCACCGGCTGGACACTCTGCGGTGCGCAGTGCACCGGCGTCCACGCGTGATGCCCCATCTCGGGACCGGGCCTCGGTGTCGAGGGCTCGGCACTGTTCTCATTCTCCGGCACCGAAGAGATCAAGAACGTCCCGTGGTAGGTCTCCGAGCCGAAAGTCCAAGTCACGTCTACACCACAGTGCCGAGTCTCCAGTGCACACCTCCTCATCTAACACGGTGCGGCGTAAGCGAGGGGGACAACCATCCAGCCCAGGGCAGCTTCCCTCGCACCGCCCCTCCACGCCGGACACTTTTGAAGCGGCGCATGACCTTATTAGCCTCGCTACCTCCCCTCTGTCGTCGGCTGAGGCGGAGAGGTCGAGGTCGCCTTTGCCGGAGGCCGTGTTGGCACCGGCTTCCCCGCTGCACTGTCGTAACCAGACGGCACCGGTCGCCTATGCAGCGGGACCGTCCTCTGTGGGATCAGTACTGCTTGCGTCTGCATCGGTGCTGGCCTCGGCGCAGGCCGCCAGGCTTCACTCGATGCTCAACTGGGCTCAGCCTCCCTCGGTGCTGGGACCTCTTCCAGCCCCCGTCTTGACTGCACCGGTGCCCTATCACCCAGGCCTTGCGGCACCGTCTATGGCACCATCATTGGTGCCAGCGCTGAGCAGCTTTCCCGGGGTGCGGCTCCAGTCTTCGGCACCGGACCATTCAGCATCAGCCTCTTCGGCACCAATGCAAGTTTCAGCACCATTACAGGCACTGACATCGACCCCGTGGGCCATGCTGGTGCCACTGTCGCCGATAACGTCGGTCTCTTCGGGATTTGTCTCGCAACCGGTACCGACTTTGACAGCGCAGCCATGCACTGTCGCCAACGCAACTGGCACCGGCACACTCGGCACCGGGGGCCGTTCTCCCCGTGCCGCAACCGGCTCTCCTCCAGGCACCGGGGGCTGTTCTCCCCATGCTGCAGCCCACACCGCATCCAGCACCGGGATCTGTTTTCCCAACGCCAGCACGCCCTCATCGCTCACACGTGGGCAAACCCGAGTCTATGGCCAGGTTCTCCCCCCCCCCGCCTTGGTGGCAGAGCATTCGTCATCTGCACCTCCCTGGCCTGAGTCTGACTAGTCATCTGATTCTGATGCGGCCTCGTTCAGGTCGGAGTCTTCGGGAGTTTCCTCGAGTCATAGATCCTGTTCCCGGCACCGGTGTGATCGTCCCCATATGCAGCAGACTTGGCCACCTCAACCGCAATGCCTTTTCTGGACACCGTGGGCTTACCACCAGTGGCAGGGGCCTGTGCCCCCCTCTGTAGTGTCCGGTGTTTCGGGGCACCGAGCGCAACCGTTGGCGTCGCTGTCACGACCCCCTCCCTCTCCCCAGAGGTCAGTTTCTGCGGATGTCGCTACTGAGCCACAACCCCCGGTGCCGGAGCTGCCTCCGCAAATGGTGCTGCCTGCCCAGCTGGCTCCTCAACTGGGTCCAGCGCTGGATCTGGTACCAAGAGTCGTCCTCATCTTCGTCTCCTGATGAAGCCTGGTGGATCCCGCACCGGCGTTGCCTACTATGGATGCTCAAGCGCACCAGGATCTGCTTAGGCGTCTGGCCTCCAACCTGGGTGTCCCAGTGGAACCAGTAGTCGAGGACATGGACCCCATGGTTGACATCCTCTTGGACGATGCCCCTGCCCGCTTGGCTTTGCCACTTAATAAAACCGTGACCAAGTTTACTAATGCCCTGTGGCAGACCCTGGCGTCCCTGACCCCTACCTTAAAGGGTGTCGAGAGGCGCTATTATGTCCCCCAGTCGGGACACGAACACCTGTACTCCCAGCCCGTTCCTGGGTCCTTGGTCGTCCAGGCTGCGGCCCAAAAAGAGAGGCTTCCCCAGCCGGGGCCGTCCCCGAAAGCTAGGGAGCCCAAGTGCCTTGACCTGATGGGCCGTAAGGTGTATGCCACTGGTGGGGTGCAACTTCGTGTTGCTAGCCAGGAAGCGATGCTGAGTCGTTACGCTTATAATACATGGCAAGCGGTGGATAAGTTTAAGGATAAGCTCCCTGCCGAGACCCGTCAGGAGTTTGCGGCCATGACTTCGGAGGGCAGAACCATCGCCCGCATAGCCCTTCAGACTTCCCTGGACGCTGTTGACTCTGCAGCTCGCACCATGGCATCGGGTGTAGTTATGCGCTGTGGGGCCTGGCTGCAGGTGTCTGGAATACCTCAGGACGTCCAAACTATGATCCAGGACCTGCCTTTTGACAGCAAAGCGTGTTTTCGGAGCACATGGACTCCAGGCTCCATACACTTAAGGACACGAGATCTACTCTCCGGTCCTTGGGGATCCACATGCCGGCCCCGCAGCGTCATCAGCTGCCATACAGACAGCAGGGGAGAACACAGTCCCAGGTCCCCCGTGGGGATTACTGGAGACGCCGTCCTCGTGCCCCCAGTGGGAGTGCGGGGGTGGCTGCGGGCCCCTCGTCCGCAAGGGGTTGTCGATATCGCCCGAGAGGGGACAACCCGGGGTTGGTCAAGGCTCCTCCCAGCAGCCCAAGCACCAGTTTTGACGGTCTGCTAGAGAGTCGCGCACCAGCCTCCCACCCTGGCCCCCCATTTGGGGCCAGGTTATCCTGGTTTGCCCACGCCTGGGCAGAAATCACCACTGACGCCTGGGTTCTAAAAATAGTCACAAATGTATATACCATCCCCTTCCTGGGCTTGCCCCCTTCCAACCCGCCCACCCCGTCCCTTTTCAGGGACACCTCTCACGAAGGCATCCTCCGTCAGGAGGTGCTAGCGCTCCTCGAAAAGGGAGCTGTGGAGAGGGTCCCTTCACATCTGAAGGGCAAGGGGTTTTATTCCCGCTATTTCATTGTCCCAAAACCCGAGGGCGGGGTTCGTCCCATCTTAGATCTCAGGGACCTCAACAAGTCGGTGGTGAAATCCAAGTTCAGAATGGTAACCCTGATTTCTGTCATTCTGGTTTTACAGTTAGGAGACTGATATGCAACTCTTGATCTCAAGGACTCTTACTTCCATGTGGCAATAAGACCCAGCCACAGGAGGTTTCTCCGTTTTATTGTTTCCAAATGCCACTTCCAATTTACGGTGCTCCCATTTGGCCTTTCAATAGCACCCAGGGTCTTTACAAAATGCATGGCAGTCGTAGCGGCGTTCCTCCGCAAAAAAGGGGTACACGTCTTTCCGTACCTAGACGAGTGGCTGATTCGTGGTTGTTCCTACGAACAAGTGGAGGCCCATGTTTCCCTCACAAGGGCCCTCTTTGTCAGGCTGGGGCTCGTGCTAAACGAGGAAAAGTCATTGTTGACTCCCTCTCAGCACCTCGAATTCCTAGGTGCCCTCCTGGACGCCAGGGTGGCGAGAGCACTCCTCCCCAGATCCAGGTTTCTGTCCATAGTGGAACTGGTCTCCAAGTTAACCCGGTTCCCCATCACGACCGCCCGGGTCTGCTCGAGGCTGCTGGGACACATGGCGGCATGTACGTATGTGGTACGCCATGCTCGAATGAAGCTCAGGCCTCTGCAGGCCTGGTTGGCCAGGGCATTCAACCAGTCCAGGGGCCTCTGGGACACGGTTCTCACAGTGCCTCCGGAGGTGATAACCTCCTTACAATGGTGGACCTAAGAGATGGTAGTGTGCAGCGGGGTTCCGTTCACTGTACTTCCCCCCTCACTTACACTGGTCACAGATGCTTCCGACCTGGGTTGGGGAGCACACATGGGGTCTCACAGAACCCAGGGTTTATGGTCCCCTGCAGAGCGGGCTCTGCACATAAATGTCCGGGAGCTCAGGGCAGGCAGGAGAGCCTGCGAGACCTTCCTGTCGAAGCTCTCTCGCCGCTCTGTCCTGGTGCGCCTGGACAACACGGCGGCTGTGTTTTACCTGAACAGGCAGGGGGGAGCCCGGTCGCCTTTCTTCTGCCGCGAGGCTCTGTGCCTCTGGGACCTGTGTGTAGAGCACGACATAGTTTTGCAAGCAGAGTACCTGCCGGGGTGCAGAAACTTGCTGGCCGATGCTCTGAGCAGGTCCTTCGGAGCCCACGAATGGTCTCTCAAGGATTCGGCCCTTCATCAGGTCTTCCACAGGTGGGGTTGTCCCCTAGTAGGCCTGTTTGCCTTGGCACGCAACACCAAGTGCCGGAGTTACTGCTCCCTGTTGGGGCTGGGGGCGCACTCCAGGGGGGATGCCATGACTGTGCCGTGGCCGGCAGGCATCCTCTGTGCTTCCCTCCGTTTCCTCTAATTCCCAGGGTTCTGACCAGGGTCAAGACCTTCAGGTCCACGGTCATCCTGATAGCCCCTCGGTGGCCCAGGCAATTCTGGTTCCCTATCCTGGTGGATATGCTCAGCAAGGAGCCTATAACGCTCCCGCCGGTTCGGGATCTCCTGATCCAGCCGTGGGATGGGGGGGACCATGGTTCACCCGAATCTCAGCTCTCTCCACCTAACGGCCTGGTTTATCTGTGGCTGACCCAACCGGAAAGGGAATGTTCCCAGGAGGTACAGATGGTGCTCCTAAGTAGCAGGAAACCGTCCACCAGGCACTCGTACGCAGCCAAGTGGCGGCGGTTCTCGTCTTGGGCGTCCAGAAGGGGAGTGCACCCGTCCTGTGCACCTGTCCCGTCCACTCTTTGAACTTAGGACCAGTGGCCTCTCTACCTTCTCCATCAAAGTCCATGTGGCATCCCTCTCCGCCTTCCATGTTGGTTCGGCAGGAGTCTCTCTGTTTTCTGACCCTGTGGTAAAAAGGTTCCTTAAGTGTTTGGATAAGTTGTATCCCTCGGTTAGACCCCTTCTCCCCGCTTGGGACCTTAACCTCGTGTTGTCTAGACTTATGTCACCCCCCCCTTTGAGCCACTGGCCACGTGCTCGTTGAAGCACCTCTCTGTGAAGGTTGCATTCGTTGTGGCCATCACGTTGGCTTGCAGGGTCTCTGAGCTGAGGGCGCTAACTGTAAACCCGCCCTACCTAGTGTTTTCTGACAATAATGTGAGGCTCCGCCCTCACCCGGCCTTTCTCCTTAAGGTGGTGTCACCGTTCCATTTGTCCCAAGAAATTTACCTCCCGGTTTTCTTTCCAAAGCCCCATGCCTCCCCTAAGGAGCAAGTCCTCCATTCCCTGGACGCTGGACGTGCGCTAGCCTTTTATATTGATAGGACTAAACTCTTTCGCACATCCACGCAATTGTTTATTGCTGTCTCTGACAGAATGAAAGGGCTTCCCATTTCGACCCAGAGGTTGTCCAGTTGGGTCGCAGGGTGTATCAGGGAGTGTTATGCCTTAGCCGGGAAGGTCCCGCCCCGAGTTACAGCACATTCCACCAGGGCGCAGGCGTCCTCTGTAGCTTTTGGGGCGCAGGTTCCAATCACTGAAATCTGCAGGGTGGCCACGTGGTCGTCACTCCATATCTTCGTGGCGCACTACGCGCTGGCACAGCAGGCTAGGGGGGATGCAGGGTTGGGCTCTGCGGTCCTCAGCTCTGTATTGTAAATATGTATGTTTATCTTTACCAAGTTGCACTTTTTCTACAGTTTTTTCTATGTTCGGTTAGCTGAATAAATATGTTTGGATTATTCAACTTTCGTGGACTTCTCTTTCTGAGTGCTCCGACCCCTCCTCCTTGAAGTGGGGTTGACTTGGAAGTCACCTAATTCGAATGGACATGAGCAACCACTCGAAGAAGAAAGAACGGTTACTTACCTGTAACTGTTGTTCTTCGACTTACCTGTAACTGTTGTTCTTCGAGATGTATTGTTCATGTCCATTCGATTCCCCCCCTACCTCCCCTTCATCGGAGCATCCGGCAAGAAGGAACTGAGGTGGGGGAGCGTCGGCAAGGGTACTTATGCCCCACCATGGCGGCACCCTGCCGGTGCTACGGGTACCGCTCGGGAAAACGCTCCGGAAGACGCGGTGCACGCGGTGCGCACACCTAATTCGAATGGACATGAGCAACGCATCTCGAAGAACAACAGTTACAGGTAAGTAACCGTTCTTTCTGCCAGCACCGCTGCCAGTACCGGATTTGATACAGTCAAGGAGCAAGTCTCCAATGTTATGAAGGTCTCTTTTGCCTCTGCACCATTCACCTTGGTGCCGATCTGGTAAGGACTCCTGTACCAGGTGGAGTCCTCCCAGTCAGCACTGGTCGCGGAGCCGGGATTCACGACCTCTCGACCGCTGCAGTGTGGGCTCCTGTACAAGGTGGAGTCCTCGCAGGTGGCATCGGTTGATCAGTGGGGGTGGTTCCCTTTGGCACCTGTTCCAGTGGGCGAGGACTTCTGTACAATGTAGAGTCCTTCCAGTGACCATACACCTGTGCACAGGCTACTGGAGCAGTACTGCTTCTCGGTGGTCCCTGCATTCCACATCCACTTCTGAGTTGGAACTGGAGGGCCACTGGTACAAGAGGAGGCACTGCTCGGCACAGGTTCCTCCAGAGAGGAGACAGGAGTTGGCCCGACAATGTCGTCCCCAGTGGCTGTTCTGGACCACTTGAGCCTACCACCAGATGCAAGCCAGGTCAGTCTCTGTTGCTTTGGTCAGTAGGGGCACTCTTTCAGTGGCTGTGGGTCGAGATCTCGCCGTAGGGATATAGTTGTCTCAGACTATGCTGGGGTTGGAGATACCTGCTGTGGAGTCCCTTTTGGCACCGAGCTCCCGCTAGGGACGTGTACAGGCTTCCCAGTCTGGGGAGGACCAACGGCACTGGGTTCCAGGGATGTCTCTGCACCTGGTGCCGTCTGCTTCACAGCACTCGAGTGCTGGTGACAAAGGGCATGTGCCCAAGGTACCGGTATTGGAGGTGGAACAGGAAGAAGGGGAGCTGTGCGATCCCTCCTCTTTTTTGTCACCTGAGGCAGTAATTGGGGCAGTGATATCGCTGTCCCCTATGGACAGTAGGGTGCATCAAGACCTATTGAGGCGAATGGCCCAGAGTATGGGTCTGCAAATAGAGGAGGTCGTGGAGGATGCAGATCCTATGGTGGACATCATGTCTTGGGGGGCAGGGGGAACCTTTATCAGATCCTCTCCTCCACCATGAAAACCCTTTGGCAGATCCCCCACTTCCATTCCCCTGACCGCTAAAGGGGTGGAGCAGTGGTACTTTGTCCCTTCGAAGGGGTACGAGTATACGCACCCGCAACCGGGAACCTTGGTCATGGATGCAGCTAATGCTAAGGAATGCCAATGTCACTAGGGCCCCACTCCCAAGTCCAAGGACTCTAAGAGTTTGGACCTGTTGAACTCATCAGGTTGCTTCCAGCTGAAGGTGGCAAATCAACAGGCAGCGTGTTGTCCGCTACAATTTTAATACATAGGTGACCATGGACAAATTTTGAAGAGCTCCTCCGGTCAGATTCTAGGTTTGAGTTTGCATCCCTCATAGAGGAAGGGAGGGTAATTTCCCAAACCTCTCTTCAGGCAGCTCTGGATGCCACAGACTCTGGTCAGGTCTACGTCAACAGGCATAGTTATAAGGCAGAACTCTTGGCTCTAGGTGTCTGGGATCCTTCCAGAGGTCCAGAATATAATACAGGATCTTCTTTTTGATGGCTCTGGCTTGTTTGCAGAGCAAACAGATTCCAGGTTGTGTAGTTTGAAGGACACGAGGGTTATCTATGTTAAAGCCCTTAGGCCTTCACACATCTGTAACACAGTGGAAGCATTTCAAGCCAACTCTGACCCCCAGATATTATCCTCCTTGTCAGAGGCAGGACCAGAATAGGTGGGGTAGTAGCTGATGTCCCCCTAGTGTCAATGGTAGTGGGAGTAGCAGCGCTGATAACTATGCCCAGTCTTCTAGGCAGTCACCAGGTCCTAGGAAGAATTTTTGAAGGTGCACCCAAGGGCAATGTATCTTCCTCCTCCTCGGATCCTACCCCTATGTTTGGGGACCACTTGTCCCATTTTTACCATGCCTAGACCTGAGTCACATCTGAGAGGTGTGTTCTAGGCATGGTAATGATGGATATTCAATTCAGTTTCTTTCTACCACACCTTCCCATTCCCTGGCCCCATTCCTTTTCATGGTCCCATCTCATAAGCAGCTCCTGTGTCAGGAAGTGCAGACACTCCTCGAAATAGGAGCAGTTGAGGCGGTCCCTCTACAGTTCAGGAACACTGGGTTCTATTCCTGTTATTTCCTTATTCCCCAAAGACAAGGGTTGACTACGGGTCATTTTGGATCTATGCAGATTAAATAAGCACCTCAAGAAGTTAAAATTCCATATGGTATCCTTGGCCTCAATCATCCCTTCACTGGATCCGTGAGACAGTACGCTGCCCTCGATCTGAAGGACGCACATTTTCTTGTGGCCATGCTTCCAGTTCACAGAAGGTTCCTTCATTTCACCGGGGGGGGGGGGGGGAGGTTTCCCACTATCAGTTTCGGATACTCTGTTCCCTTTCAGTTTCTCTGATGCACCAAAGGTGTTTACAAAATGCATGGCAGTGGTGGTGGCATTTCTGTCGTAGAGGGGTTCAGGTTTTCCCCTTCCTGGACAACTGGTTGGTCAGGGAGCCCTCTGAAGCGGTGGTCAGGGCTCACATAAAACTTATCATGACAACGTTCTGGTGGTTGGGTGTATTGCTGAACCTTCAGAAGTCGACCCTGTCATTCACGTAAGTCGTATAGTTTGTAGGGACACGTTTGTACTCCCTGGTAGCCAGGGCATCCCTCCCCCAGCCCTGTTTCAAGGGCGTGTGAAGACTGGTTTGGGGTGTGGGAGCCCACCCCATTACGACAGCCAGGGCTTGCCTTCAGTTGTTGGGGCACATGGCTTCCTGCACCCATGTTGTCCCCTTTTCCAGACTGCGGCTCCGCCCCCTACAGATATGGTTGACCAGTGTGTAGAAGCCATCTTGCCATCATCTGGACAGTGTTAACTGTCAGTGATAAAGGTTCTTTGTTAGTGGCTAGACCCTTTCCACATGTGCAGAGGGGTTCCGTTTCACACCCCTTGGCTCACCCTGACTTTGGTTACAGATACCTCGGACTTGAGATGGGTTGCTCATCTGGGTGGACTCAAGACTCGGTGTCTGATCTTGAGTAGAATGTGCAATATCGGCATTTCATCCCAGATCGGGGGGGCCATTCGATATTTGTAGATTGCTTGGTGAGCCAATTCGTTGAGAGCTTGGATCGATTGTGCAAGGGATGTACTCACATTCTTCCTCCCTCACCCCCACTATATCAGAGGCAGCAAGGGGGGGAAGTAGGAGCCAGTGCTGGGGGGAGCCAGCTTAAAAGTCGGTTTCCCCCTAGCATGGTCTCCGCTTCCCTTGCCGCCCCCCGCCCCTCCCCCTTGGCTGCCTCTATCACTGTGGCTCTACAATTTAAAAGGCATTAGGAGCCAGGCAGGCAGGCAGTTCAGCTCAGTCCCTGCTCATGCTGGGTCAGGGACCAAACCCTGCTGCGGCTCTGCAATTTAAAATGCATTAGGAGCCGGGGGGCAGGCTGCCCGGCTTCTCCTGTCTTTTAAATTGCAGAGCCGCAGTAGGGTTTGGTGCTGGGACTGAGTGGGGCTGCCTGTTGACTAGTTGATAAAATTCTATTGTCTGCTTGGTTCCTAAATTTAGCATCCCTAGATTGTGCCCGCATGTGAGGGAACCAGTACCTCAGTGGGATTTAAACCTGGTCTTATCAAAGTTAATAGCTCCTCTGAGCTGTTAGCTACTTGATCTTTATTGTATTTGTCAATGAAAGTTGTATTTTGGTGGCCATTACTTCTGTCAGACAGGTTTCTGAACTAAAAGCATTGATGTCGGAACCTCCTTATACTGTTTTCTTTAAAGATCAGATTTGGTTGAGACTATCCTCCGTTCCTCCTGAAAGTGGTTTCCCAGTTACATGCGGACATTTTTCTGCCCGTGTTTCATCCTAAGCTCCACCTTACCCACTGGGACAGGTCCCTACTTTCCCTGGATGTCAGGCCGGCTTTAGGTTCTTACCTGGAATGTACTAAGCCATTCAGGAAGTCTAATCAATTGTTTGTTGCAATAACAGAGAGGCTGAAAGGGCTGCCTGTTACTGCCCAGAGGATATTCTTTCTCCTGGATCATGGGGTGTATTCATACTTGTTACAAATTAGCGAAAGTGCCAGCCCCTCAGCTGTCTGCCTACTTGACTCATGTGCTGGCCTTGTCAACAGCCTTTCTGGCACATGTCCCCATCCAAGACATTTGTTGAGTGGCCACATGGTCTTCGGTAAACATATCACTGATAGTCACTGTCATGCTAGGGAGGATGGAAGGGCAGTGTTGCAGACTGCAGACCGGTGATATCCAACCCTTCCGCCAGATAGCTGCTTGGGAATCGCTAAAGTTGGAATGCGTATGAGCAATTACTTGAACTGGTGTTACCTTTCATAACTGGTATTCTTCAAGATGTGTTGATCATGTCCATTCCAAAAGCCTCACGCCTCTCCTCTGTCTGAGTTACTTCCGGCAAGAGGGAACGGAGGGGAGGGGGCAGTCGGCAGGGTGCTATATACCTAGCCATACTGGTGCCACTATAGGGGGCCCCCCCTACCGACCTATATCATCCAGCTAGGGAAAATCATCCCAGCAACTGTGTACATGCCATGTACACACCTAAATTGGAATAGAGAGGTATTGCTCATATCCAAGAACACCAGTTACTAAAGGTTGGCTTCCAGCTGTTAGCTTAATTCT
Organism: Pelochelys cantorii; assembly: GCA_032595735.1. Lineage (NCBI taxonomy): Eukaryota > Metazoa > Chordata > Testudines > Trionychidae > Pelochelys > Pelochelys cantorii. The sequence continues at coordinate 96,935,013 of CM064331.1, read as the reverse complement.
CAGGCTAGTGAATACAGGGTACACTTTTTCAAAGCTTGGAGTGCAGTTGTAGCCTACTTAAAAAATCCTGTGTTCATTAAACAAAATAAGTAAGTTCTTTAGATATATAATGATTCAAAGTCAAGAGTTTTAAATCACCATCCTGAAATATTGAGAGAGTAGCTAAGGGGAGAACTCTTCTTGACTTGAGATGTGACTTAAAACATTTTTGGTACTTTAAGCCATAAAAATTACTGAATGTTTAGTTACAGTATTTTAATAACATTGGTAAGATACTTGCATATTCAATCATTGGATTAGTACGTAATTAATTCACTGTCCAAATTGGTTATAACAGGAAGTTCCTCTTAAAATAAGGAAGGAGGGTGAAAACTCGTGAAATACTGATGTATACATGTGAAGAAGGTTTGTATATTAATGGGTCTCATAAATAAAGTGACGTGACAGGCTTAAGAGTTGTAGTCATTGGGAAGTGAGGATAAAGATACATAGCTCAAATGTTCATGTTCATAGTATAGATTTTAAAATTTATGTAGTTAGGTAACCGTGTAAGCACTCAGTTTTTCAGTGGTTACATGTGAGGCCCTGTATCAGAGGAGCCATGTGTTATACTGGGAGCCATGTGTAACCGTTTGGGTAACTGGTAAGCTCATGCTAAACGGTTACTCATTTAAACGGCTACACTCTTACATCCCTAGTTCATAGCAGGCCACCCATTCCTGTTTAGAACTCTACTATGAACATGAACATTTGAGCTATGTATCCTGAGATAAATAGAAGACATAATTTGTGTGTTTTGTGGTATGCATCTCATAGCAACACATTTATTTTCCACAGATTGTCACAAATGTAAAGAACACGTTACATGGCTTCAAAAAAATGCACGGAAGAGCATTTGATGATCCATACATACAAGGTGAAAGGGTCAAACTTCCATATGAGCTTCAAAAGATGCCAAATGGGAGTGTAGGAATAAAGGTGAGTTTTGCAGTTTCCACATGCACCTGCAGCTGTCACTGTGTGTGTCATTATTTTGACAAGCAAGTGGAACTTTTGTGCTTGGCATTACTTTACTGTCAAATGAAATTGCTTCACTGAGCTTACTATTTTAACTTCCTTAAATTCTGTGAAGGTAGCTCTGGATATAAACATACCCATCCAACCTGGGGGAGGGAAGAAAATGAAGCTGTTTTAAGAAAGACTTTCTGGAAGATAGAGGGCAAGAAGTGTGTTCTGTTTTTGCATTCTGCTTCTTTGGTGACAAAATCAAAATTCTCATGAGGCAAGATTAGTTACTAAAACTCAGAATGTTGACTTTCAAAGAAATTAAACTGGCCACATCCTAGATTACATTCAGTTGAAAGATGGAGATGTTAAATGGAGTTAAAATTTGTAGTCCTGCTCCTCCTCCTATGTGATTCTTGCTATCTGTTTTCTAGAGGCAAGTATCAGTCAATGGTAAGAGCTGATGTTGGCATTCTTGTTGCAGTACACATACAAATACTAAATTTATGCTCAACATATTTCTAGTCTTAACTTTTTTTTAAAAAAACAACAACAAATGGTCTGGTAGCACTTTATAGACTAACGAAACATGTAGATGGTATCATGAGCTTTCATGGGCACAGCCCACTTCTTCAGATGACCGGAGTTATGAGTTGGGGGTATGAAAACTCGAAATAAATAGGAGAGGGGAAGGGGAGGGGGGGAGAGAGAGAGAGAAAGGGCGGGGGTGGGAGACCGAGCATCATTAACAGCCACCTTGAATATTTTAAATAGAAAGGCGGGGTAAAAATATTTAAATAAATAAATAAGTTATCTGGATAATGGGTAGTTAACCTAAGCAGATAAAAATCAAAGTCAATAGATGGATTCCTAAAACAGGAAGGATACCACTCAGGGAGCTGTTAGCACCTTCAGTAGTTAAGTAGTATGTAGAGTCCGCACCTGCCCATATCACGATTGAGTCCGTTAGCATGTGAATTGAATTTGTGGATGAACTGGGATTCCACGGCTTCTCTGTGTATTTGGATTGTAGGCTGGTTTGTGACAAGACAGCTACTGGCAGGTCTGTCAGACTGTGGTTAGGCAAGCTGAAATGCTCACCAACAGGCTTCTGTATATTCCCATTACGTATATCCGATTTGTGTCCATTGATTCTTTCCCGCAGAGACCGTCCAGTTTGTCCAATATATATATATAGCAGCGGGGCACTGCTGGCATTTGATGGCATAGATCAAATTACTGGATGTACAGTCAAATGACCCTTCGATTTTGTGGCTTATGTTTGCTCCAGTGATGAATTCGCCAGTGTAGATATGTGGGCAGAGTTGGCATCTCAAGTTCTGGTATATTCTGCTTTCATTTTAACATCTGAGGGATTAAGGTCTGCTTTCTTAGCATGACCAGGGACTCTTAAGAATTGGTGTTCGGAAAGCTGGCATATGGAATGCTATAGATTACTTGATGTCATCTTGTCCTTACTTCGATATCCAAAATACACTTCTGTCTAAGCATCCTGCAAAGCACTTCTGATAACAAATTGGCATCTTCTCCTGGACTAATTACCATGCAGGGACACGTCATTTTGGATGAGAGTGTATAAGAGTAGCTTGTTCACGTCAGTGTGCTTTGTGCCTGTGTAGTATGTCCGTAGTCCTGGCACTAACCCTGAACTGTTGAATTTATTCATGTGCTCAGTAGAGCTCTGAAAATTCAACACTTCCGTGCAGGCAGAGATGTTTGGCGTATTGTTTAGTCTCTTTCGTTGTGGTCTCAATTCTAGTCTTCTCTGGGTTGATCAAGATAACTGATATAAAGAATTAAATCAATCAGAAAGCAGAAACAGTTAGAAAAAGCTGAACTTTTTCAGGTCTTCATACAGATGTCTACTTATACAATTCGTTGTAGTAAGTAGAACCCTGTGCATATACAAAACGGGTATCTGATCTGCAAAAATGATCTACGGATGTCCGCCTCCGCATCTGTATATGCAGATACCCACTAGGGATGTTAAATTAACTAATCAAGTAGTCGATGGAATTTTCATCGACTATTCAATTAGTCAATAAAGGCACCTTTGCCTTTGAAATGTAGCAAGAGTCCTGCTGGCTCTTGCTATATTTCAAAAGCCAAGTGCAGTGAGGAGCACGGGGCCAGCGGGGGACTCAAGCAGTCCCCCGCTGGTCCCATGCTCCCTGCTTTTGAAATGTACGAGAGTCCATTAACAGACTGTGTAGACAAACCATAATGTGATCTAGAATTTTGGGCAGTAGCAGCACCAAATTAGCATTCCCTATATCAACATGCGAGTGTGTATATACTCTTATTAAATCTCAGTCCTTTTCTCTTTGCCTGGTTGGAACCCCACCCTTTGATATAATCAGTTTAGTTGCTTTCCCATATTTATATATGTGATACGTGGTACAGTTTTGAGTTGCACAGTATTGTTATTTAACTGGTTATTTTCATGCACGAGCTGCTTTTTTTTAATAGACATTTCAGCATTTTAAATGTCTCCCAAGTTAATAAATGTAATATAAGAATTGCTACACAAATGCACCAGGCCAACTCAAATCCTTTTTTGAGTGCTGTCTAGGATTAGAGTAATAACTTAGAGAAAGCTATTTCTCTAAATAGCTTGCCTAGAAGGGTTTGAAATGTAAATTAGAGTGACTTCAGAGGAGAAATTCAAACATGTGACACTCTATCTCTGGGAGGACATTAGTTTTCTCGCTTGACATACGTCACGTTTGTTTATACCTAGGTTGAATGTGGGTTTTTCTACACCTGTTTGAAACTTTTGAGAAAAGATTTAGAAAACTTTGTCTAAAATAAGCATCTAATTATCTTATTAACATGAAATGACACCTACTGACCATCTTCAGAGTGGCTGCATTTAGGTCTTAAAAGACCTAAGAAATACTGGGATAAAACAACCTATAAAAATCCATTGATTTGTACTGTGAAAATATTTTTCTGCTTTACAGTTGTTTAATCTTGTGTTTCAGGCACGCTATCTAGATGAAGAGAGACCATTTGCAATTGAACAGGTTACAGGAATGCTATTGGCTAAGCTTAAGGAGACTTCAGAAAGTGCACTAAAAAAACCAGTGGCAGACTGTGTTATTTCTGTAAGTTGTAATATGTTTACCAGAATTCTGCTATAATGGGTAACTGTATGTAAACAGTACATTTATAATGGTTTGTTAACTGGAAAAGATCCAGCTGATGTGCTCTCAGAAACCACCCAGAAGAAAATAAAACTAAAATATATGCTGAAAAGCACAAAATATATTTTTAATCATTAATACAGCCGCTCCCCGAGTTACGAACAAGTTACGGACCAACACTTGGTCCGTAACTCGAAGTGTTCGTAACTTGGATCCCATAGTGTTACACGGTGACCGCGCTGTTTGTAAGCGCGGATCGCCGTTCATAACTCGGATCTGCATTTACGACCACTTTGGTCGTAAGTGCGGATGGTCGTAAGTGGAGGTGGTCATAACCCGGGGAGCGGCTGTACCCATTAGCCCAAAAAAATTTCAGGCATGTCTTGTGTGGAGGGTGGGGTTAAGAACCAAAATTTGCTTGATGACTTTGTGGTGTTCCTTAGATGAAAACAGGCTCTGGTACAGCATGAGGCTTCTTGATACATGCTATAGAATTCTTCCGATCTAAAGCTAGATCTTATATCTACTCTACAAGAAGTGCTGAAGCTCTGTGATGCTATGGGCACTATTGACAGTTCTACTGAAATGTGAGAATTATACCTCACTTGCATATTTCTACGAAATCTCTGAGCTCTTTGCTTGCAACATGTTTTCATAGCATATTTTCGATGCCACGGTTTTGTGTGTGTGGTTTTTTTTAATATCTTAACTCCATTCTTCCTGCCTTCCTTGTGTTCTTTGTTTTGGTACAATTTTCAGCCACCCCCTCACACCCCTGACGTTAAATGTAAGCTATTGCTTCCTGTAATAAGGAGATTAATTTTTTGAAATTATTTTGTGTTTATTTCTTGTGCATGGGGGGCAGACATAACTTGGATTAGTTTAGAAAATGAGCTGAAATTTCACACTTATATAAATGTTGAAATATTTTCTCTGTGAACAAAAAAATTAAGGTATAAACCTTTTTTCTTAAAATCTTGCATTGAGATTTTTTTAATGTTAAATGTGGTTTGTTTAGAAACACTTGTGCATCTTGCATCTGGATTTTCACAGATCCTGTAAATCTTGATAATGCAGGATATTTATTGTCTTAAAACCAGCTTGGATAATTGGAAGTTGTAATAACTTTTAAAAAGATCTAGCACTTTTAATCAGTCTGGATTAACAAAATAGAATTGATATTTTAAATGTCCATATTAGTCAAACTTGTGGAATTTGTTTTGTTTTTTGGATATGTTAACTCTTAAAGTGAACATAGGATTTTGGATGTCATGAAACTTGTATAATGGAGTATAATCTTTGTTTTGAAAACAGGTCCCTAGTTTCTTTACTGATGCTGAGAGAAGGTCTGTAATGGCATCTGCTCAGGTTGCAGGTTTAAACTGTCTGAGGCTGATGAATGAAACTACAGCAGGTAAATTTTAATACTTGCTAGAAGCAGACCAGGAATAAGTGTGTAACGCTGTTTTTAACAGTCGAAAAACTCTTAAACTTGGAATATTGGATTTTGAACAATAATTATTTATTTAAACATATTTTATATGTTAAAAATATATAAGATAATCTACAGGCTGAACCTCCCAAATCCAAAACACTCTAGTCTGGCAACATCTGTGGTCCGGTGGGCCAGGGATGTAGCTGGACCAAACAGCCCCAGAGCAACACAGGGCTGGGGAGCTCTGGCTGGACCAGGTGGCATCTGGTAAGCCACCGCCTGGCTCAGAACTCCCAGCATTGATGGGGCTAGGCGGTGGCTGGGGAGCCCTGGCTAGGGAATCTCCTGTGTAAGCGGGGCCAGGTGGTGGGCAGGGAACTCCCACCCTATCTGGGCAACCCCTGGCCAAGAACCTCGAGAAACCCCTGGTGGCTGTGGGGCTGGGGTGGCTGGGCAGCCTCGGCTGGGGACCCCCCCCCGGGCTGAAGTGGGGCTGGCGGAGGCAGGTAGCTTGAGTCCCCAGCGGCAGCACAGCAGCTTCAGCAGTGGGTTAGGGTGGCCGGGTGGCAGTGGCTGGGGACCCTCTGGTGTGGTAGTTGGATGGGCCCCAGCCAGAAACCCTGGAGAACGTCCTGCGGCAGCGATATGGGAAGCGGCCAAGTGGTCCCTGCTGGGGACCTTGGGAGACCCTGCAGCAGCGGGTGGGCAGCAAGGTGGGGAGCAGTGCTGGGCCAGCTGCAGGGCAGGAAGCTTGGGAGTGGAGCAGCCAGCAGGGGAGCACAGACCTCCCCTGGTCAGGCAAACTCCCTGGTCTAGGACAGCTCAGGTCTGGGGGATGCTGAACCGGGGAGGTCCAATCTCTACCAAATATTGATAGGTTAGTTGTCTGTGTTACACTTTTCTCTTCTGACGGTCCACTTAGAATAATTACCTCTGGAGTAATGTACGCCACTTTAAAAAAAAAAAAAAAAAGTCTTTGAAAATTGAGAAGCATGGGGGTTTTGTTATTGACTTAATCATTAAAACCCAGGACTGCTAGGTTCCAAGTACTGTTCCTGTATGTTTTGTCTGTTTGAGACCAGATAGCTCCTCTTAAATTTTGTTTTAGTTTCAGGGAGATAAATGTGCTGCAGAAAAGATCTGATCTTACTCACACATGTCAGGTGTATATTTGGCTACAAGAAAAATACATCTTTATTTTTCTCTGGGGTCTCAGTCTTGCAGCAGAGGCTCAGTCAAAGTGGACTTTGTGGGACTTCCGAGTGTGTGAGTAGGTTATTATTGAGGATACTTAGAACAGAAATCATTTCTATAATGTCCCACAATCCCCAAGTCAAGCCAATAGTACTAATATGTGTGAGTTTGATTATAACCACATCTTAACATTTATCTAGTTTTGGTGAAGTCCTACTAATGTATGGCTTAGGGATGTAAAATTTTGATTAATTGGCTAATCGAATAGTCGATGCAATTTGCATCGACTGTTCAATTAGTCAATAAGAGCACCTCCTCCAGGGCTGTTGCTACACTTCAAAGGCGAAAGCACTGCTGGGAACACGGGGCCAGCGGGCAGGTCAGGGCTCCATGTGGTGCTGCCACTTTGAAACTCCTTGGGGAGCCTGGTGTCGGGCTCCATGTGGCATTTCAAAGCGGCAGCGCCACATGGAGCCCGGGGGGTGGGTGGGGAGGGGAATCCGTTTCTTCTTAATGATGTAGCATCTGCCAAGGTTGCCACAAAATTTGTTAGCGTGCCTCCCCATGGAAACTGGATACATTATCCCTTAATATGTGGGTCTCTTGGTTATGCTATGGACATCTTGTCATTCTGACACAATACTTAATTCATAGCCCTTAAAGTCCCCAGCTAAATCAGATATTTTTTCTTCACTTCAAATTTAGGTTGATATTTTTCTCTGCTTCTTACCTATTGCGCCTCAGTCTAGATGCCATGATTTTTGTCTGATTACACAATTATAGAATTGGCACGCACAAACCATTTATAAGAATGAGTAATTTGCTTATTCGTCATGTGATTGCTCAGGTCCATTCCATGTAGGTGTACGTACGCTGAGTGCATGCGTCAGAAGTTTTTCCCTTGGCAGTAGCCATTGGGCCAGCAGGGATCCCCTTGAAGTGGTGCCAGTATATCAGCTAATATATACTCTGGCCCTCCACCCCATGTTCCTGCGACCACTCATGACGGTCATTGGAACATGCCTTTCCATTTGCTCTGCAAGTGCATCTTAGCAATTCTTTCTCGTTCTAGTACTTGGTTAAAATTTTTACAGTTAATTATTCCAGTCTAAGTTTTTAGTAGTTAAGTGTTGTACTTGGTGTTAAGCACCCAGGAGCAGGGCTTGCTTCGTGTCCCCAGCATGTCTGGCGGAACGTGTCCGGTGGGGCATGCCTGGACCCCAAGGCTTCCAGAAGCCTATGCTCTGTGGAAACCCTCACGCAGGCTGCCTTAAGTGCCTTGGAGAGGCCCACTTATCTGAGGCCTATAAGATCTGCAAAGGCTTCAAGCTACGCACCATTCAGGAAAGGGAGTCTCTCTTGAAAATTATCCTAACGGAGGCAGCTTTATGCCCGGCACCAGCGTCCAATCTCGCACCAGCAACCCAGAGTGCACCAGCTTCGGTGCGGGAGGCACCTAGCCACTTGCATGCCTCCCCAGAGCTGCATAGGCTTTGGCATCGGTTGCAGTCCCTGGTGCCCCAGAAGAAGAGGAGACCTAATGGGGCAGGTCTCCATCAAAGCACGTGCCCTCTGTTCACCCTCAAGTGGGGCATGTGGCACCAACGAGCACAGCACCTGGACCATCGTGGTCAGGTTGGTGAAGCGCTAGTCCATGCCAAGACACCAATTTGGCAGGGATCTTCCTGGAGAACTCCACTGCAGTACCTTTGAGGCAACAAGAGACTTGATTGAGCCAACCTTGGCACCGGACCTGGCCAAGGAGCGTGGACCCAGATGGCACCGCCCTGTGGTCTCTGCACGTAGCGCTCTGGCCCTGGAAGCAAGAGGGCTCCACCTTCCTGCTCTGGTGCCAGCTGCTTTGATGCTGGTCCTGGGTGTGGCACTGTCTCCAGGTGTGGCACTGGCTGCAGCCTCCACCCCTTCCTGGGCACCGACACAGACCCTGGCACTGGAGTTGGCACCAGGTCCTGTGACTGCCGGCCTTTCTTAGTTGGGTACACTGGCACCACCACCAGCCATGCCCCCACCTCCATCTTGGCACTGGGGGAGACTGGAGTCGATGGCCCGGTACAGTCGAACTGGCAGGCCTCTGATTGCTACTGCCAACACACTGCCCTGGTGGACCTTGCAGTATCAACAGACTCCAAGGCGGAATCCATCTGGTTGTCCCAAGGCTCAAGGACTCAATTCAGGCACCGGTCCTACTCCCGCCATTGTTCGTGGCACCACAGCGCCTCGATGCAGTAGCAGTGATCTCAGCCTACTCCAGTACTGGTGTTACAGCAGCCCTGACCACCACAAATGCAGGTCCCGACTCAGTGGCCATTCTGAACCCTCTGGGCCCATCACCAGAGGCAGGGTGTGGGCCCCTCTAGGCCAGAGTCGGTCTTCTCAGGGCCAAGGGCTCCTCCCTCGGTGACCCTGTTGACCCACTCCCTGATGTTGGGCCAGTCTTTTGACCCGGGTCAGGCTTCCCCAGGACTTCACTGTGCAGTCCTCTACCATGCCTCCCCCATTGCTCAGCCCTCTAGCAAGGCCTCTTCTGTGGATGAGGCACTTGGTGGCTCTCTCCCTTCCATGCCATTCATGGATTCAAGGTCCCATTAGGAAGTCCTTTGCCGCCTGGCTCAGAGTCTGGGAGTCCAAGCAGAGAGGGTGTCAAAGGAGTCGGACCCTACGGTTGACATCCTGCAGCCCGGCACCCAGACGTTTACCCCAGGCCCCATGCTTCAGGTGAAGAACAGGAGTTACACATTTCAGATGTTAGGAGAGCTTTAGCCTTTTATTTGAAAGAACAAAGCCCTTCCCTAAGTCCCCACAGCTCTTCATAGCAATTGCAGAGAGGCTGAAGGGACAGCTGGTCTCTGCACATAGGATCTCCTTGTGGATTATGTCCTGTATCAAGGAGTTCTATGGGCTAGCTTGGCTGCCATCTCCTCCCCTCACGGCCCACTCGACTAGGACCCTGGCCTCCTCTATGACCTTCATGGCTAAGGTACCTATCTTGGACATCTTCAGGGCTGCCATGTGGTCTTCAGTCCATACTTTTGCTAATCCATTATTCACTGGTCCATCAGGCTAGGGAGGATGCAGCCCTCGGTAGGCCTGTCCTCCGCTCAGTTGAAGGTTAGAACTCCGACCCTGCCTCCTAGCATTTGTTTTGGAGTCACCTACACAGAATGGACATGAGCAATCCTTTGTAGGAAAAAAAACATTACTTACCTTCATAACTGTTCAAGATGTGTTGCTCATATCCATTCCAAGTCCTGCCCGTCTCCCGTTCCTTGGAGTAGTCCATTAAAAAGGAACCAAGGGGGTGGAGAGCCAGCAGGGGTATATATTAGCCGATACACTGGCACCACTCCAGGAAGCTCCGCTACTTGCCCAATGGGAAATGGTAAGGGAAAAACTTGCAGTAACACCTGCACACCTACATTGAATGGACATGAGCAACATAGCTCAAAGAACAACAGTTATGAAGGTAAGTAACCTTTTTTTTCCAGGTGTCCATTGTTGTATTACAAATTATTTGGCCAATCTGAGGACCATGGTCGATTACAGCACAGGATAGATCAAATTCTCATTTGCCAAAAGAATGGTGGCTGTAGTGAGATGCTTTCATTGTAGGAGGATTAAAGTAATATAAATTTGTGTGGGGACCCAGACGGAGCAGTTTAAATCAGTGACTTTTTCAAAGTGAGGCTGGCAGCCGAGAGTTGAGCTGGGAACAGAATGGGCCTGAGTGGTGCTCCTTCCATGCCCACTTCATGAGGGCTGACACTGGTCCCATTGCACCCTCCCAGACGTTCCTCCTCACCCTGCTAGATCAGTATGCCCTGCAGTTTGGGCACCACTGTCAATGGCATGTTTTTCTCTGAGTAATGTCCCTGTGGGTGCTCCACTTCAGGTGTCCATATGTTCCTGGAACATTGAGCAGAGATTTTCAGCAGCAGTGCCTGTCTGGGTCGTGCACGTGTCATCCCAGTCTTGTGGTGCTGTTGATGTTGAATCCAGCTCACACAACCCAACTCTCCTTGACTTCTTCTCAGATTGGATCTTGAGGTGCATACAACTTTGCTACCAACGAAAAAACTTAAACCCACTGCAGGGATCAGAACTCATTCTACCAAATCTATAGCAACCTCACTAGCCTTTCTGAACAATGTACCACTCGAGACATATGCAGACCAGCCATCCGGGCCTCTGAACATAAAATGCATAATTGCTTTCTGGATATATCTGACCTGAGGGTCTGATACCCTGCAAAACCTAGTAGTGCTATGTTCAGTCACTCAGACAACTGTGAAGCCACTTGCGTCTGTCCCCTGGGAGCACTGGTCTATAGTCACCTGGAATGGAACAACAACCGTAGGGACATGATTTGAAGAAGAAAAGGTCACTCACCTGATGCAGTAACTGCAGTTCAAGATGTGTGTCCCATTACACACCCTCATCTCCCTATAGTTTCTACTATAGACTCTACAGTAGAGAAGGAACTGAAGGGTCAGACCATGCATGCTAGATGAGGTACCTATGGAACCATGAGATGGGGAACGTGCATGTGTAACTCAGATTGGCACTGCTGCTGAAATTTGTTAGCAGCAGCACAGGGATACGTGAACATCTGAAATGGAGCACTCTCACAAACATTGATCTTAAAGAACCTCAGTTACTACACCAGGGGATCTTTGTCACTTTAACACTGAATGATTTTGTTCTAATGTGAAAGTTATGTAGACTTTCAACATATTATCTATCATAAGTTACTGTGAATTTTTGTAAACAGGCCCAATATGTTTTAAAATTTTTTAAAAAAACCTGTTAAAGTATTGAAAATTGCTTGACCCTTGTGGTAGTGGTGTGTTTTGGGTTTTTTTGTTTTGTTTTTTACAGTTGCACTAGCTTACGGAATTTATAAGCAAGATCTACCAGCTTTGGAGGAGAAGCCAAGAAATATAGTCTTTGTAGACATGGGACATTCTGCATATCAAGTTTCAGTGTGTGCTTTTAACAAAGGAAAACTGAAAGTAAGTTAATTTTTACTAAAGTGTTGCACCATAGACTAAGATAACTTTGATAACAGTAGCCATGCTTAGCAGAGACAGTGCTTAGGAAACTGTTCACTGGAGTGCATTTCTTAATGATTAAATATCATGCCTGGTGTGGTAAATACATGCTGTTTGTAGTAAATATGTATGAAATGGTAAGAACTAAAATAACCTCTAGCTATTAAATGACTGTACTTCATGGCACTGCTTTAATAGCTCACTGTAGAAGGACAATACGTAGCCACACAACCAAGGAACCTCTTTGTGTAGGAGTTAGAATGGGAAAGTGTGTGTATGAACTAAGGATGTTAAAATGCAGTTAATTGACTAGTCAACTAGTCCAGTGGTGCGCAACCTGTAGGGGGGGGGTCGCGGCTGTCTTCCGGGGGGGGGGAGGGGGGCGGAGAAGGGGTCGGCCGCCATTTTTTTTCCCCAGTGCGGCGTACACATGGTGGGGGCGGGGGAGTGGCATTTAAAGGGGCTGCAGGTTTTTTCTCAGCCAGAATTTTCCCGGGGGTTGCGCTGGGAAAAAGGTTGCGCACCACTGAACTAGTCGATGGAATTTCCATCGACTAGTCGATAGGCACTTCTGCGTTCCTCCTTTGAAATGTACATTTCAAAGGAGGAATGCAGAACTCTGCATACAGCACGGGACAAGCGAGAAGTCCTGCTGACCCCGGCTCCGTGGGTTTGAAATACACAAGAGCCCCTGCTGGGGACTCTTGTGCATTTCAAAGGAGGAATGCGGAAGTGCCTATTGACTAGTCAAAAGACTATCCAATAAGCAAATGCTTATCAGATAGTCGACTAGTTTTTAACATCCTTAGTATGAACATAAGAACGGCCATACTGGGTCAGACCAGAGGTCTATCTAGCCCAGTATCCTGTCTGCCAACAGTGGTCAATACCAGATGCCCCAGAGGGAGGGAACACAACAGGTAATCCTTATGTGTTCACTTTTCTGTCACCCATTTCCAGACAAACCGAGACTAGGGACTCCATTCCTACCCATCCTGGCTAATAGCCATTGATGGACCTAACCTCCATGAATCTATCTAGCTCTTTTTTTGAACCCTGTTAAAGTCCTAGTCTTCATCACATCCTCTGGCAAAAGGAGTTCCACAGGTTGACTGTGAGGTGAGTGAAGAAAAACTTCCTTTTGTTTGTTTTTAAACCTGCTGCCTATTAATTTCATTCGGTGACCCCTAGTTCTTATATTGTGGAAATAAGTAAATAACTTTTCCTTATTAACTTTTTCCACACCAGTCATGATTTTCATATCCCCCCTTAGTCTCCTCTTTTCTAAGCTGAAAAGTCTTCATCTTTTTAATCTCTCCATTTGGGACCCATTTCAAACCCCTAATCATTTTTGTTGCCCTTTCCCGAACCTTTTCCAGTGCCATTATATCTTTTTTTGAGATGAGGCATCCACATCTATATGCAATATTCAAGATGTGGGCATACCATGGTTTTATATAGAGGCAATAAGATATTCCATCTTATCCTCTGTCCCTTTTTTAATGATTCCTAACATTCTATTTGCTTTTTTGATGACTGCTGCACATTGCGTGGGTGTTTTCAGAGAACTATCCATAATGACTCCAAGATCTCTCTTGAGTACTTGTAGTTAAATTAATCCCCATCATATTGTATGTATAGTTGGGATTATTTTTCCCAAATGTGCATTACTTTACATTTATCAACATTAAATTTCATTTGCCATTTTGTTGCCCAGTCACTTAGTTTGGTGAGATCTCTTTCTTTTTGAAACTCACTGTTTACCCCTTTCTTTAGAACATTTATAAATAAGTTGAATAGGATTGGTCCCAGGACAGACCTTTGGAGGATCCCACTAGTTACCTCTCTCCATTTGGAAAACTTCCCATTTATTCTTACCCTTTGTTTCCTGTGTTTTTTAACCAGTTATCAATCCATTAAAGATATGTAAGTATTTTATCCCATGATAACTTAGTTTGCTTAAGAGCCTTTGGTGAGGGACCTTGTCAAAAGCTTTCTGGAAATCTAAGCATACTATATCCACTGGATTTCCCTTGTCCACATGTTTGCTGACCCCCTCAAAGAACTCTAGTAGATTCATAAGACATGATTTCCCTTTACGGAAGTCAATTTCATAATTTGTTGAAGGAAGTCAAATGTCTTATGTTCATCTGTGTGTCTGACAATTTTATTCTTTACTATAGTTTCAGCTAATTTGCCCGGTACTGATGTTAGACTTACCAGTCTGTAATTTCCAGGATCACCTCTAGAGCCCCTTTTAAGTATTGGTGTCATATTAGCTATCTTCTGGTTATCAGGTGCGGAAGCTGATTTAAAGGACAGGTACCATTGTTAGTAGTTCTGCAATTTCCCATTTGAGTCCTTTCAGAACTCTTGGGTGAATGCCATCTGGTCCCGGTGACTTGTTACTGTTAAGTTTATCCATTTGTTTTAAAACCTCCTCTAATGACACCTCAGTCAGGAACAGTTCCTCAGATCTGTCACCTAAAAAGAATGGCTCAGGTTTGGGAATCTTCCCAGTATTCTCAGTTGTGAAGACTGAAGCAAAGAATTCATTTCTCTTCTCCGCAATGATTTTATCATCTTTGAGTGCTCCTTTAGCATCTTGATTGTCCAAGGGCACCACTGGTTGTTAACAGTCTTCCTGCTTCTGATGTACTTAAAAGACGTTTTGCTATTATTTTTTGAGTTTTTGGCTAACTGTTCTTCAAACTCCTTTATGGCTATAAAGTCCATCTTTTATGGCAGGGATGAGGACACTACGGTCCCCTCCCACGCACTCAACACCTTATTTGGGTCCCACCTTGAAGTCCTACAAATCTATTAGTGTTGGGCCCCCAGATAAGCTAATCCAGCCACTTCTCCAGTGAGGCTGGAGTGTGAGGGGAACCCTGGCATCCCGAGTTGCATGAGTGAAGTGTCGTCGTCGTCTTTTTAGTTCAGGGCCCCATCAGTTGGGGGATTTTTTTGCGTTTCACATGTATGTGGCCCTTGACTGATTTTTCCCCCCCCCCCCATCTAACACCGAAGCGTTTTTTGAGAAATGAAGTAGGCTATTGCTGAATTTCAATGAATGGCTAGGAATAGAGTTGACTGGTGGTATTTGATAAGTGTGCTTAATTGAACCATTTTAATATTGTATTTGTAAGACTTTTTTCTTTCAAGGTTGGAGCAATAGTGGCTTAATTTTTTTTACGCTAGATTATATTTGTCTTCGGTAATAAAACACAGTTTTGTGAAAAATTAGTGTTCTGTGGTATCATTTTTTTTAGATAAATGCCTTAGGCATGCTGTGTTCTGAACAGAGTCTTTGTTTTTAGAAAGGATATGCATACCCAGTGGAACACCTAAGCAAGAATGAGTGTTGGCGGATTTTATTTTCTTAATGGAATAATAAATTGCTGTAGTTTCCCTACGCTACATGACAAGATAAAGATCCTGGTTCTTCTTTCTGTATGTCCAGAATGCTCTGTTCTGTGAGCCCATGAGCTTCTTTAGTAGAGGGCAACATTATGGAAAATATTGACTTGGTAGGAAGTAGAGGATCAGTATATACTTGACACATTTCACTTCTTATGCAGGTCTTGGCTACTGCTTTTGACCCTTATTTGGGAGGCAGAAACTTTGATGAGGCTTTAGTAGATTACTTCTGTGGGGAATTCAGGACAAAATATAAGCTGAACGTGAAAGAGAATGCTCGAGCTCTGCTGCGCTTGTATCAGGAATGTGAAAAACTGAAGAAACTTATGAGTGCAAATGCTTCTGACCTTCCGCTCAACATTGAGTGCTTCATGGATGACCTTGATGTCTCCAGTAAGATGAACAGGTACTGCAAATTGCACTAATTCCAAACAGAATGTGGTGGCTTTTATTCTGCCTATAACCTCATATTTCTTTTTCTACAGAGCTCAGTTTGAGCAATTATGTGCTCCGCTCCTAGCTAAAGTGGAACCTCCTTTAAGAACAGTAATGGATCAAGCTAGTAAGTAGAAGTTAATTCAGGATACTCTTTTTTGTTAACTGGCTCAGAAGAAAAACTGCTAAACCTTTTAAAAGATATAAAATTAAAGTATGCATAACTAAGCACTGAAAATTTAGATGTCAGTTGAGGTCGTTGTCAAGGCAAGCTTAATTTGGCCTCCTTGTATGTATTACGATATGGTCTATAACAGTGTGGTTTTTTTTGTTTTATTATTTTAAAAAGAATGCCAGTCCTAGGGTTTTGTCAAGCGCAAAAAAAAAAGCCAGGGAAAATTTGTTGAACCTCCCCTTCTCCTGCCGCCCCCCCCCCCCCCCAAAAAAACCCCAAACCACTCGTGAGCCCTTTAATTGCCGCATGTCTTGAGCAGGCTTCCATCCAGTGCGACTGCTCGCTCCCAGGGCCGGCTGGGGGCTGTGTGAGAGGAAAGCGGCGAGTGCTCCGATGCGTATTGTCACAAAAAAATCACTGGTCTATAATTATGATTGCATAAATTTTATGGGATTAAGTCAAATGGCAACAATTTAATATGTATTCCTGATTTACTGAGCACCATTCATCCTGAACAATGAATGAGGTGGGTTCAGAGGGGGGAAAATGGAATATAATCATGCAGTTAAGTAGCATCATTAGGCTTGCACTATGCATACAACTGACACGGCCTTAATTTCCTGACTTCAAGTCCTTGACTCTGCAACCTTTAGATTTTGTTGCGTAGCTTTTTATATAACTTTTTTAAATAAAAAATATTACATGCTATGGAAATAACCCTCTGCATGAGTTGTCAGCAGGGTTTGAAGGGATGCAGTAGCTAAGTGTTTCACAACAGTGCTAAAGGTTCAGTGCGACTAGGGAGTGTGGTCGGTGCAGATGGAATGATGAGCATTTAGGAGCAAAGCCTGTAGTGTAAATCCTGCAGCACATGTGTAAACTTTCATTGTTGGTCACTAAATCTAGATGGATTTTCACAGACCGAAAAAGACCACTCTAATCTACTCAAACCTACCCCTTAAACATGTTAAAAATAAAGGGAAGGAAAAACTATAAATAAATTTTGTGAGCTGATTTTAATGACTAGATAAGTAATGCAAAAATTAGGAGAGAACAGATCCTCTATGCTAGAATGCAGTATACAGTGGGTGACAGTTGCCTGAGAGAAAGTTAGTTATGCCCATATGATCCAAATCCAGAACTGCAATTTTGAATTGAAATCATAAATGCAGATTATTCATCATGTTTCTAGTGAATGCTTGTGGTTTTTAATGTCTGTATTGTAGCCAAAACAAGAATCAATTTAATCAAAGAAACTAAGTCTTCAAGTGATAGTTCACATGGATTCTACTTCTAGGACACATGCCCCTGCACACAAGATCAAATTCTTTTGGCAATCTTTGTCCATTGGGGCTGCACCTGTGCTTTGGATGCCCTCTAACGTCCCTTTTCTACCCTCCAAACCTGAGGGCAAAAAGAATGGAGCCACTTAACTGTTCTTTGTTCCTTCGTACTGCCATGGCAGAGAGACAGAACCCCAACAGTGGCTTCATTTTTGTGCACCGTGCAACTGCTCAATGTGTGTTCAGTTTTTTCTCCTGTTTATATCCATTGTCTCTAAAAATAACCAAAATCCACAACTTTATTTTTCTCCCACTAGTATGTGTTAGCAGCCAAGGCTGAAACAAAATCAGTATTTTAAAACTGCCCCCATTCCTGTCACGTAGCTATTCTGATCAATGATGGCCATTTGACATACTTTTTACCTTGAAGAAGGGTATATCCCTGATAGGTGCTTAATGTGTCTCTCTTTCTTCAAGATGCCACAGAAGAGGCGAGATGTCTATTTTTAGACTCTCTGTTTTCAGGATCACACAGTATGAAAGTCTCCTCAGAACCAGAGGGGGAAACAGAGCTCACTAAGCCAGAACAGCCTTTCTCATCTAGCACTCTTGTGAGTTAAAATACAGGTTGGATATCAGCCTAGGTCACCTTCCCCAATAAAATGAGTCATAGTGCCTCTAAGTGCTTACTCATGTTCATTTAATTGTAAGTGTGTGTGCTTGTCACATGCACAGGTGCTTAACATTTTTCCTTCAGTGGTATCTGTAAGGGAATGGCTCTGGTACCTTCTGGAGTGGCTCATGTATGCTGTGCTTATAAGGGACTGGGGATGTAAAATCCCATGTAAACATATTAAGGGTGGGGGCTGGCTGGAGCAGCCCCCTGCCCACAGTGAGTTGGAAGCTGCTCCATCTCCCACTAGTTAACTGGAACTAGTTAGCATCACCCTTAAGGATGATGCTTACCGATTAACTTTCATGTCCCTATAAGGAACAATGCCTCTCCCCCTGCCCTCAGTTCCTTATCACCCTCAGCAGATCCCTAGTTGAGTTTTGAGGTAATGTTGATGTGATTGGAATAGACATTTGGTCTTAATACCGCCCTGCTTCCCAGGACATGATCTCTCATTGCTGGCTCCGTTATTAAGGAGGAGTCTCTGCCAGCAGGGCAGGATCATTCATTGGTGGCACTGATGCTCCCTGCGGTACTGTCTGGAGCATCATGGCCACAGGGCCAGTATTCTGCCCCGAGCACCACTGGAGTCACTTGGTTTCGACAGTCATCACAAGGGCATAGATAGACTTAAGGGGCCTCAGATAAGCTGTCAGTGACAGTCTCCTAAGTGCTCCCCAACATGGATGTGACACTGGAAAAGATCCCTCAGGGTCACCCAGGCCCATGGAAGAGGAATCAGTGGTGGAAGAACTGCCTGTACCTGCTGCCTCCTCATCTTTGTCCAACAAGGTAATTACGGGTCCTCCAGAATGATGTCAAAGCTCATCAAGTCTGAGGGGGGGACAACAGCTTCCAAGTACTTAGTTGTTACACGGCAGAATGAGAAAAATCATTCTCCAAGCATCGGTTGGGGATGATCAAGATGGTGCTTAATCCTGCCATAAGTGTGGGGGACTGGACTTGGTGACCTCAAGGTCTCTTCCAGACAGAGCTGGAAGTGCCAGGAGTTTTGATCTCTCCCAAGCCCCAGCCCTATCTGATACCTTTCTCTGGTCACGGGCAGGGGATCTGATGTACTTATTGCCACTGATTCTGTTGATCAGCAGTGTCCTGTCAAAAGGGAGAAGGTGCAAGTCGTCATAATTATCCCTCGTGGCCTTGCAAGAATGTGGCTGTTGCATGGTTACTGCCAAGCCACTTGGATCTCCTGTACCCATACCTTTTCTCTTTCTACTTCATGGCTTTCACTTCAGCTGCTGCATGGCTGAATCCAGAGGAACAGGCTTGCTCTAGTCAGGTAAAGCAGGTTCTCTCAGAAATAAAAGTTCTTTACCAGAGTGACTTACCTGGCAAAGTGGGAGCTATTGTCTTGCTGGGTATCAGAGTGTAGCATCTCCACAATCAGGTTGAATCTGCAGTCGATCCTTGATTAAGGAAGTAAACTGGTAACCTGCTACCCAGTAAGGACCACCCTGTAACGTGGTGCTTACCGAGTAACCAGTTAGACTGGAACAGCTCTTCTGCCCACAGTGCAATGTGGCAGCCCAGTTAACCAGTTAAACGTATAGTGTAACAGGTTAACATTTTACATGGGATTTTACATCCCTATTCTTGATCAGCTGCTCCACCTAAAGCACCAAGGCCTCATGCTTTCTTCCATAAGGTTCACTTGGCAGCCATTTTGGCCTTCCATCTGTGTGTCTAAGGTAAATCAGTCTCCTATGGCATGTCTGATTCCTAAGGGTCCTTGAAATGCTCTTCCCACTGATCCAGGACCTGGTTCCCTAATGAGACTTCAGTTTGGTCCTCTCTAAGCTCATGAGCCTGCCCTTCTGAGTTTATGGCTTCTTGTTCCATCTAGTGTTTAAAGTTGCTTTCTTTGTAGCTGTACCTTGGCAAGCAGTAACTTAAAAAATAACAAATACTCTTGCAGCACCTTAGGTTATATCTAAATTACATCCCTCTTTCAAAAGAGGGATGTAAATTAGACAGAAATTGCAAATGAAGCTGGGGTTTAAATTTCCCGTGCTTCATTTGCATAATGGCAGCTGCACGTTCTTTTGAAAAAGGGCTTTTCAAAAGTAAAACCGCTGTCTAGACAGGGTTCTTTTGGGGGAAAAAAAACAAACCTTTTTCGAAAGATCCTGTATTCATATTTTGAGGAGTACAGGATCTTTCGGAAGGTTTTGACAAAAAATACTATGTATCTCCCAAGGGAGCAGAATTCCTGTTCTCCCACTAACACCGAATTATCTAGTAGAAGCGGTCAATCAAAGAGGGAGACAACAAAATATGTTTACAGCTCCCAACGATAGGGATTGGAAGAGGCTGGATACGATTGGAAAAAAAGGCGTACTCATCAGCAGGCCTACAGATCAGAATAGCTAACTACACTGCATTATTAGCAAAGTATACACACCGCATATTTGATCAAATAGCATCTTTTATTGATTCAGTTCCAGACACAAAGGCAGAACAATTCAAAGCAAACATTAAAGAGGGTACACTTACAGTGCGCACAGCCCTACAAGCTGCGCTGGACTCGGTAGACAGCAGCCAGATCTTTAGCCTTGGCTGTGGCGATGAGGAGGGAATCTTGGCTTCAGCGCTCAGGCTTTCCGAGAGGTTCAAACCACTGTAGAAGACCTTCCATTTGAGGGGACAAAACTATTCGCGGAGTCCACAAACACATCCCTCCACATCCTGAAGGATTCAAGGGTCACTCTCAGAACGTTGGGCATCCAGGTACCTGTTATAAGAAGAAAACAGAATAGATAATTCCAGCAAAGATACAGATCTCCAGTGTTTAACCAACAGCAGTGATACTTGAACAGCAGTCATAGACAACGTCAGAATGGACGCAGACAGATGTCTGAACAGTCCTGCAACCAGCAACATCCAGGAAACACTTGAAGTCCTGGTCAAGGATCTGACAACCCTGAAATTTCCAAGGCAGCAAACAAAATCATCTATGCTATTTGGCAACAGACTAGTCGACTTCTATCCAGCCTGGTCTGCCATCACTACCGACAAGTGGATGTTAGAAATCATAAGAACCAGCTAGTGCATTCCTTTCATAACTCTCGCCCCGCCCAACCCTTTTCAGGGACCCCTCTCATGAGAATTTACTGGTAGAACGTCTCATAACCTTAGGGGCTATAGAAGAGGTACCCAAACAACACAGAGGCAAGGGTTTCCACTCCCATTATTTTGTTACCACCAAGTAGTCAGGGGGCTGGAGACCCATTTTGGATCTCCGCAAACTCAACCGGTTCATCAAATACCAACGCTTCAAGATGGTTACACTGGCTATGATTATACCTGCCCTGGAAAAAGGAGCAAAGATGTCTACCCTTGATCTCCAGGCTGCATATTTCCACATATCAATTCACCCATCACACAGGAGATTTCTCCATTTCACAATAAAGCATGGACACTGTCAATACAGAGTGCTACCGTTTGCACTGTCGACAGCCCCACAGGTATTCTCAAAAGTACTCGCAGTAGTGGCTGCACACGTACGCAAAAACCGAATTATGATATTCCCTTATCTAGACGATTGTCTTGTAACGAGCTCTACACAACAAGATACACAGCAAGCAGTCTCAACAACTGAAACCCTATTCGACAAACTAGGTCTACTGTTAAATATGGTAAAATGCACCTCGTCCTCTACTCAAACTCTGGAATTCATAGGGGCACACCTAGGCTGTGCAAAAGCCAGAGCCTATCTACCACACCACAGCTGGCTCTCACTCAAGCTCCTGATAGAAACAGTGCAGTCAAGCCCATGTATAACAGCACGATCATGTCTGCAAATACTGGGACACATGGCGGCAGCCACATTTGTAGTACCTCACGCTCGATTACGCGTGCGACCATTGCGAGTATGGCTACACACAACCTATCGGCCTCACCTTCAGCCTTTGAGCAAAAACCTTACTATGCCCAACAAGATAAAAGCTTCCCTTACATGGTGGACGATACACAACAATGTATGTGTAGGAGTCCCCTTCCAACAGATTTCACCATGAATAACCAGGGCTTGACAAACGGTGGTGAAATCTATTCGCCAGCCCCACACTGCGCATGCGCAAGACCCACATTGCGCATGCGCGCGCCGCCGGTGAACGGGGCGACCGGCTGAAATCTACTCACCACGGGCGAGTAGAAACAGCGATTTGTCGAGCCCTGTGAATAACAATCACTAGATGCCTCCCTCCTAGGTTGGGGAGATGACCTACATCATGAGCTTATACAGCAGGGGTGGCCGAGGCATTCTGGGCAAAGAGCCAAGATAGCAGTGGATCCAGCACGAAGAGCGGAGTTGTTGAGCAAAAAAAAAAGGACTGCCCCTTTAAAAGGAGCCCCCGGCTCGCATTTGGTCGAGGGGGGGGGGGAGGGAGCTCTGCCCCTTTAAGAAAATGCATTTAAATGCGTTTTGAGGCTTTTTGGCCACAGCAGGCTCCCAATGCTATCTTGAGTTCTGCATCTTTCATGGCTGTGCCAGATGGCTCCCCTGCCCAGGTCAGCACAGGGAGCTGGAAGGAGAGGGTTGTTTTTGGCGGTGCGGGGGCAGCTTACGAGCCACGGGGGGGGAGGGAACGACAGTACGCCTCTGGGAATGGTGTATCCCACGAAACGTACACTTGGTTGCATCTTATCTAGCAGGCAAAGATAATACATAGGCAGACAATTTAAGCAGACAATTTCCACAAAACTAGGAGTGGGAGAGAAACCAATCAGTGCTCACTTACCTTTTCAGGAAATGGGGATTCCCAATTGTGGACCTATTTGCAATACACAAGAATGCTCATTGCCCACAGTACTGCTAAAGAGCGGGCATAGGTCTCGGCTCACTGGGGGGATGTGTTCAGTATAGAATGAAACGCACACGTGGCATGTGCGTTCCTGCCTTTTCCTCTTATACAACGAGTGATTCTCAAGATCAAGTGAGACAGGGCCAGAGTAATAATCACAGCACACAACTGGCCTAGGCAAATGTGGTACCCGTACCTGTTACAGATGAGTGTTCGGTCACCACATCAATTTCCACCAGTCAAGGCTTTACTGACACAGGGAAATGGTCAAATTCCCCACCCGGCCATCCACAAGTTACACCTCTGGGCGTAGAGGCTTGTTGGTTAAATTCCACGGAAAGGACCTTTCCGGAAGCAGTAGAGCTCATTCTCTCAAATTCCAGACAACCTGCAACAAGAAAGACACATGGTCAAAAATAGAAAAGGTTCACAGCCTTCTGTACAGCCCACAACCATGAACCGCTCCACACGGGTATATCACACATTCTACAATACTTGTTAGAACTACGTAACACGGGTCTCTCCATAAGTACCATCAGGGTGTATCTTGCTTCCATTTCCGCTATACATGCTCCTGTACAAGGACACTCAGTCTTCACACACCTGTTGGTCAAACACTTCATACAGGTTTTACACAATATGTTTCCTCCCCATACAAGGAACCAATCCCAGCAGGGGACTTGAACTTGGTATAAATGTGCTCAGGGGTAAACCCTTTGAGCCTCTTGCCACCTGCTCACTATCACACCTGTCAATGAAAGTAGCTTTCGTTGTGGCAATCACCTTTGCAAGACGTGTTGGCGAAATAGCAGCCTTAATGGCGGATCCACTATATTTTATAAGGATAAGGTCACACTTAGGTTAGAATCATAGAATACTAGGATTGGAAGGGACCTCGAGAGGTCATCGAGTCCAGCCCCCTGCCCTCATGGCAGGACCAAATACTGTCTAGACCATCCCTGATAGACATTTATCTAACCTACTCTTAAATATCTCCAGAGATGGGGATTCCACAACCTCCCTGGGCAATTTATTCCAGTGTTTGACTTCCCTGACAGTTAGGAACTTTTTCCTAATGTCCAACCTAAACCTCCCTTGCTGCAGTTTAAGCCCATTGCTGCTTGTTCTATCCTCAGAGGCCACGATGAACAAGTTTTCTCCCTCCTCCTCATGACACCCTTTTAGATACCTGAAGACTGCTATCACGTCCCCCCTCAATCTTCTCTTTTCCAAACTAAACACACCCAGTTCTTTCAGCCTTCCTTCATAGGTCATGTTCTCTAGACCTTTAATCATTCTTGTTGCTCTTCTCTGGACCCTCTCCCATTTCTCCACGTCTTTCTTGAAATGCGGTGCCCAGAACTGGACACAGTACTCCAACTGAGGTCGAACCAGCGCAGAGTAGAGCGGAAGAATGACTTCTCGTGTCTTGCTCACAGCACACCTGTTAATGCATCCCGGAATCATGTTTGCTTTTTTTTTGCAACAGCATCACACTGCTGACTCATATTCAGCTTGTGGTCCACTATAACCCCTGGATCCTTTTCTGCCATACTCCTTCCAAGACAGTCGCTTCCCATTCTGTATGTGTGAAACTGATTGTTCCTTCCTAAGCAGAGCACTTTGCATTTGTCTTTATTAAACTTCATCCTGTTTACCTCAGACCATTTCTCCAATTTGTCCAGATCATTTTGAATTAAGACCCTATTCTCCAAACTACTTGTAACCCCTCCCAGCTTGGTATCATCTGCAAACTTAATAAGCGTACTTTCAATGCCAATATCTAAATCGTTGATGAGTTGATGAAGATATTGAACAGAGCCGGTCCCAAAACAGACCCCTGCGGAACCCCACTTGTTATACCTTTCCAGCAGGATTATGAGAGGACTCATCCCACATTCTTACCCAAAGTACTTACCGTGTTCCACTGCAGCGAACCCATATACTTACCTGTTTTCTTCCCTAAACTGCACAACAACAATAAAGAAGCAGCTCTCCATTTCCTTGTGTCAGTAAAGCCTTGACTGGTGGAAGTTGATGAGTGTGTACCCATCTCCTGGAAAAGTGACTGAGGTCGGGGGGACATGAGGAACCTCAATTTCTTGAAGTGACATGGGTCCAGGATGGACCATGGCCCCCCTCCTTTCACCTTTGGGATAAGGAAATATTGGAAAATCAAACTCCTACCCTCTCAAGTCCCGATATATGCAGATCAGCTTCTGCTCCCTGGGCAAGAAGTTGCTCAGGAGGATCCTGAACAGGTACAGGTATGGGAACAAGGGGTGGAGGAAAACTGCTGAATGTATACAATGGTCACAGTACAGAATACTCAATGGTCTGATATTTGGGAACACAGTGTGGAAAGGAAACATGCAGTTCAAAAATATAAGGGAAGGATCCTGAACAAAGCCAGTCCACAGATGCATCTTCAAAAGGCCTCTCTGGGCCCTCCTGGGATATCTACTCAAGTTCAACTGGGAGGCCAATGTAGAAGGCAGGGGCTACTTATCAACCCTTCCCTACCTCTTGGGCCCTGAGGTTGCTGCAGCCTAAAATGCTTCCTGGAGGCCCAAGGGTGTGTACAGGCCCAAAAAGCAGAATATGACCCTCCAATCTTTAAGGCCATGCAGCTTGGTGTCTGTTTAGAGAACACAGTATTGCCCTTGAAGGGGAGGTCTTGGATGAACTATGCTTCACCCAAACTTTGCCTCCCTTCATCTGATGGTGTGGCTGAACTACAAGGAGAATGCTTGTTTGTTGTAGGTCCAGCAAGTTCTACTGGGTAGCAGAAAGCCCTCCAACAGAGCTACCTGTCTGGCTAAATAGAAGCGCTTCACTTGTTGGGCCTTTGTATAAAGTGTCTCTCCATTTTAGTCTTCCTTGCCATCAGTCCTGGGGTATTTATTCCACCTGAAGCACTAAGGGCTGGCTCTAGGATTTGATCAAGGTCCACTTGGCAGCTATTGCATTCTCCTGTCCAGGGCAAGTCGGTCTTCTCCCATGAGATGACTATCAGGCTCCTCATAGGCTGCTCTGTGGGATGCCAGGGTAGTCTCTGTTTGCGGAGAGCTCGCCCCCCACCACAGCTGAGCTGCCGCTGCCCGTAATACAAAGGCAGCAGCGTAGGGTTGCAGGGGCTCTCCAGGAGAGGGACTGAGAGCGCATTGGCTGCCAGCTCACCCCTGGAGGGGAGTACTGAGTTATCGTGTAAGAGCTAAATTGAAATATTCGATTTCTAACCTCCTTAGTGGTGAGCCACTGGATCAGCAGAAATCCACCTGCAACACACTGACCTAGTATGAGGCACCGTTTGACACCTCCATCCTCCCAAGGTCGGTGGTCAGTTGTTGGTGCCTTGGACCATTGCTGGTCCTGGAATTAGGCAGCAGCTCTGGGAGCAACTCCTTGATGTCCCGCTCTGGCAGCAAGGGAAAAGAGTCTCCCTTGGCTGCTCCAGTCCAACTGAGCTTCAGGGCCAGCCTTTTGTACTTCTGCTTTCTGTCCTGCCCATCAGCTTCCTGTAGGGTCGGCATGGCTCTGCTTCCCCAGGGACGGGTTTTGGCCTCTCTCTGAGGAAGGACACACCACCTTGATACAGCAGTGAATTTGGTACGGTCCTACTTCTTTTTAAAGAACTGTATAGTTATTATGATGTCCTCATGGAATCTATGACCCTCCTATTTCCCTATTGCTATGGAATACTATACTATTTAGCTTCTGTATTGGAGTAAGAGTTATGGATGATTGGCTCCCTATACTCTTATGCCTTCCAGGGAGGGGAGGGAAGTGGGCGAGATGGGACATGGTTGGTCAAAAGAATCTGATTTTGTGTATGAATAGGCACATATGCAATAAAAGTGGAATCCGTATCATCTCAACCACAGTCATTAAGATAAGTAGTTTTTTATTCTTGGTTTTTGCACTTGGAACTTGAAACTCACATTGACTAAAGGAGAGGCAGAGATTTGTTTAGTATGAATTGTTGCAATTGAACATAAAATTCTCACTGCACAGTTTGGCCATTCGCCTGTCTTCACTGGTTCTTGTAGTGTCTAGGTATTTAGTTTTATTTTAAGAATGCCTTGAGCTTTTCAGTCAAGAGTGAGAAGCCAATAAAATCAACTTTGGGTAATTTTGAAGCTAAAATATTTAGATTATCACCTGAACGGTTTCTTTCCTAGAACTGCAGCGTGAAGATATAAGCAGCATAGAAATTGTAGGTGGAGCCACTAGAATCCCAGCAGTGAAGGAACAAATATGTAGGTTCTTTTGTAAAGATATAAGCACTACATTGAATGCGGATGAAGCTGTTGCAAGAGGTTGTGCATTGCAGGTATGGCTACTAAAATTCTAATCTATTCTACAGCATACATTGCTTGTAATTGTTTATTAAGCAAAAGTCAAAGAATGCTGCAACTTAAACAAAATGTCCCTCATATCACGATTTAAGGTCTTTGTACTATTTGTTCTTGCACAGTCATATTTGCTAATCATTTAAACATCTGTTGTAGTCACATTTGGTGGTAATTATGTGAGTAATGACAGGAAGGCCGGTCTTATAGTTAAAGTACAGGAGTGAAAGTCAGAATATCTGTGTTCTCTTCCTAGTTCTGCCATAGACTTTTGCATTAATGAGTAAAAGTCACTTTCTTCATCTGTAAAATTGGAGTGTTTAAACTTCAAAGCCATTATGAGGTAATTCAGTCTGTTTTAAAAACTCAGAGATTCCTGTCACTATAAACACACTCCATCAGTATAACTCAGATGATGATTCTTAATTAAAGTAACTTAAAATTGTCTGAATGTTAGTATGTGTAGCTCATTTAAAAACACTTTACACTGAGATAATCATGGCCAGTGTGCTAGATGTATAGAATAATAATAATGCTAAATTCAAGTAAATGTATTCACTAAACTATATGCATATTCAAAATATAATCTCTCTCTTCCAGTGTGCAATTCTTTCCCCAGCATTTAAGGTGCGTGAATTTTCCATCACCGATGTTGTTCCTTATTCAGTAACTCTAAGATGGAAGTCCTCTTATGAGGAAGGAACAGGGTAAGTTTTTTTTTTAAAGTAAAATATGCAAAAAGACTTAATGGTGTGCGAAGGTCAAACCTGTGAATTATAGCTCATTTGTCTATATTTTGTACTGTATTGTCATTAATCATTTTTTTTGGAAGTTGAGGTCACATACCATTTTGCTACTCATCACCAATTGCTACATTGTTCTAATTTATTTATCATAACTTAATCATAATTAACTTTCTAATATAGGAAAAAAAATCTACATAGAGATACTTGTAAAATGTAGTATTGTCAGGTTGGTCGTTGAGTTTAACTCTCATTCTGCCTTCAAACTTCAGTTAACTTAGAGAATGCAAAATAATTTTCCATAGCCAAATAAACGTCTATTAAATGTTTCATTTGGTTACTAGGTTTGCATGGATGTTCACAGCTAATATAGCAGGGTCTAATATAACTTGATTCATGATCATTCTACAAACTATTACTTGTATTTACTTGAATACTTTTTTATGTCTCTAGGGAATGTGAAGTCTTCAATAAGAACCATGCTGCTCCATTTTCAAAAGTTATTACTTTCCACAAGAAGGAACCTTTTGATCTGGAAGCATATTATACCCACCCAAATGAAATACCTTATCCTGAACCCAGAATAGGTGAGAACAGACAATGGAAATACATATTAAATCTTTTGTGTGCATTTTAAAAGCGATCCATTCATTTAAAATTGTGTATATAAACAGCTGAGCCAAATGTCTTGGCATAAAATCATAGAAATGAAGAGCTGGTTGTGTGTGTGTTGGAGAGCTTTTGCATCTCCTTGTTACCTCACTTCACTTATCGGAACATTGTGAGGCTGAAGCTGCTGTAAGAATCAGACCAGAAACCTTGCCAGGTCATTTTGGATTCAGTGTCTTCAAAGACTTAATGCTTTAGTTAAATTTCTTATTTAAGATGAGTGTTAGAATTCTTAACATTGTTTGTGATTTATAGTTACTACCTCCATAAATTTTATTGGGTCCAACACCATGGTGTAGGTTCACAGATCCAAAAGTAGAAGGGGAGTAAGGATTCAAGAGGTTTGTCCTGCTGTATTCTTCACTTCGTTGTCTATACAAGGTGTCTGATTTGCATAGTGGAATGATGTTCTTTTTCATAGTGCACAATCAGCAGCAGGTTCACCACAAGCACTCATATTGAATTTCCAAACCAGCTCCAAGTGTTGCTGATCTAATAGCTCTAGCAGCCAAATCCTCCAATTCTAAATACGGATGTTAAAGACTAGTCGACTATCCGATAAGCAAATGTTTATCGGATAGTTAGTCAACTAGTCGATTCCCTCTCCCTCCCCCCTTTGCTGCCTCTGTCATAGCTCAGCTGTGCGGTGGCTGCCCCCTTAAAATGCTGCCTCTAGCGTTTCAAAGGGGCAGCAATGTTGAGCCTGGGAGCAGCTGGGGACTCCCCAGCTGATCCTGGGCTCCCTGCGGCATTTCAGCATTCTACAGGTGCCTGCCTCTATTAGAGCAAAACCTCATGTGTTTGCTCTTGTGGATTTGACATCTTTCCTTTTGGATAAGGATACTTAACAAGATAGGACTTTTGTTGGCAGTGCCAAGCAGTGTTCCAAGTCGCTCTCAAATACTGCAAAGCCATTTCTGAGAACTTGCTCAAATTGTTAACCAAATATATGGCAAATACCCCCAAAAAATAAGGGTTTCCAAACACTTCCTCTTGCACCTTTTAAAACTAATCAGAAGCCAGTACAGGTGAACAAAAGGTATTGTATCTCTGGGAAACATGCCCATAATTGAACCAGATTTTGTACTAGCTCAAGCTTCTTCAGTTGCTGCCTTCTTGGTCATATCCATAATGCAGTACTGTAGTGTGCTCTAAGGCAAGGATACCTGAGATCCATATCAAAGCAGAATGGGTGCAATTGAAACTGAATGAATAATTTGCAGAAAGACTAAGTGGAATTTAGCCCCACCTCACCCCCTTTCTGCAAGCAGATTCATTTCTTGAAAGGGAATGGAATTGTAAAATTTTTGAAGGTTAGGTGGTACCATCATTTAGGAGACAACAGCCTGAAGAAGATCTAACAGAATGGGGTGAAGCATGAAGTATATTCTTCCAATGTTCCAGGATAGTAATGTGTTTGTCAATAAGACCTCCATTTACTGCCAACCCCATTTCTGTTGGTTTAGGCTACTTAATGAAAGGTACTTCTGTGTAGTGTTTTATATACTTATGTCTCTGTACAAAATATTACAACGCCTCATATAAAGAGATGTTCATTTTACAGTTGGAGAAATTGAGGCAGAGTTTTCAAGTGACTTTCCAAGGACCTGTGATCAGTAGCAGAACCAAGATTAAAATTGAGGAGTACCTGATTCCCAACACTGTGCTCATTTTCTGCTTGGAGCCATTGCTTCTCACAGAATATAGGCTATGGAGCTCTTACAGGAGAGGTTGTATGACTGAAGTTCCTGCATTTGGTAAAGGAATATCCAGTTATTCTGAGATTAGTCAGCCATTGTTCTAGCTACTGATTTACCCCTCTAACCTACAACTATTTGAGTTTTTTGGAGCAATCCTTCTTGTCTTTTTTAAAATGCTTGATAGTGAAAATGGCTCTAGGGAATATTTTTGAGGAATGAAAGCCCTTTTAGACATTCCAGAAAACCAGATTAATCCTTATATGCTGCTTGTTGTTTTTTTAGGACGTTTCACTATTCAGAATGTGGTTCCTCAGTATGATGGAGACAATTCCAAAGTGAAAGTTAAAGTGCGTGTCAATGTCCATGGAATCTTCAGTGTGGCTAATGCATCGGTAATAGAGAAACAAAATGTGGAAGGAGATCACAGTGATGTACCTATGGATGCAGAATCATCATGTAAGAATCAAGGCAAAGATGAACTGGTATGTAACATTTGAAAATTTCTCTTGTAATTGCAACAAAAGA
Organism: Pelochelys cantorii; assembly: GCA_032595735.1. Lineage (NCBI taxonomy): Eukaryota > Metazoa > Chordata > Testudines > Trionychidae > Pelochelys > Pelochelys cantorii. Next base: position 96,904,345 of record CM064331.1, on the reverse strand, counting down.
ACAAAAGACGTGGAGAAATTGGAGAAAGTCCAGAGAAGAGCAACAAGAATGATTAAAAGTCTAGAAAACATGACCTATGAAAGAAGACTGAAAGAATTGGGCTTGTTTAGTTTGGAAAGGAGAAGACTGAGAGGGGACATGATAGCAGTTTTCAGTTATCTAAAAGGATGTCATGAGGAGGGAGAAAAATTGTTGTTCTTAGTCTCTGAGGATAGGACAAGCAGCAATGGGCTTAAACTGCAGCAGTGGAGGTTTAGGTTGGACATGAGGAAAAACTTCCTAACTGTAAGGGTGGTTAAACACTGCAATAAGTTGCCTAGGGAGGTTGTGGATTCTCCATCTCGAGATATTTAAGAGCAGATTAGATAGACATCTATCAGGGATGGTCTACATGGTATTGGGGACTGGACTCTGACATCTCTAGGTCCCTTCCAGTTCTAATGTTCTATGATTCTATGCAATCAAAGGTTAATTCTAATCTACTAATTTTCCCATTTCCAATATTATTTGTTACAAGAATATTGTTACATCAGTTAATGTTATTTGTATACAGCTTTCTATTTATGTAAGCATTAATAATAGGTTTAGAGCTACAGAGGACACAAATATTTTTCACACCCTCAGGAGTTACAGTATATAAAAGATAAATACAAATGAGATTCTCACAGATACCCACAGAAAAATGTTTGCTCAATTTTTCTCTTCTGCCGACAGTTTTCAGCAGATTTTAATACTAGTATTTAATGGCAACAATGATATTACTTTTGAAGAAATATGTGTTTAATGATTTCCAGGTAAACAAGCTTTTTAATGGTTTTGTATAAAACACTTCCTAAAACTATTTGTTAAATGAAATTTACTAATGAAAACAGTTCTATATTGTGCATCCTATGAAGATCACTTGATTTCATCTTCAGCTTAAACTTTCATTTGTTTGCTTTTTTCATTTTTATATAGTTTAATCATGAAAAGCTTTAAGTGCAAACGTACTTGAATGACTAAAAGATGAGGGGGAAATATGACAGTATTTTAATAATTTTATGCCACGTTTAATCATGGATTATAAACTTGGTGATACACTAATCAGTGACAATGCCCATAAGACTTGGGCACCGGCTGAAGTCTTTGTCCCCTTTCCATTACCCCTAACATGTCCTAACCTTGCAAGAGTGCAGCTGTTGGAGGTCACCAGACTGATCTTTTAGGGAGAAGAGAATAAGACAGTTGTATGACACTAAGTAGTCTACAGTATACAACTGCAGACATGAACCTTTCAGTAAAGGAATGGGCAAGCTTACTTTCCAGTTCCTGCTGTGGTCCCTTAGAGAGCCACATGAACAGCTCATACATACAGGACTACAGTCTGAACTAAGTCAGTTTTTTGCCTTTTGGTATCTACCACTTGGCTCATAGTATATCCTAACTCCACAGGAGACCAGGTGGATATCAGAGCAGTATGTAGACTTCTGGCAATAGGATGAACTCTCACTCCTCCTTTATTCTGTAGTTTATTTAATTGTTGCCACCTCTAATCTTAACTGCTAGCATCTTTTCTTCCTTCTGACAGTTGCTGCTCTGCCAGCTTGGGTTGCTTCTGTCTTCAACTCAACTCTCATTTTACTTGTTTACTTTCATCTTACTTGTGTGTGGGTCTCACGTGGCATTTACTGCTTTTTATATTTGAAACTCAGGTTCAACCTCAACTTCCTGCTATTCAACTACACATTGATTTACCTTGTCCATTCTATGTATTCCTTTGATTCTGTCTAAGGTCCTTGCTAAACAATTCCTGTGTTCTGTGACTGTGCCTCCAAATCCCGGGGACACACTGCAAATTTTTGCAGACCATATTGATCCAGTTAATCAGAAATTTTCCTCCTTTTTCTCCAATCTTGTCTTCCTTGTTTCTGAATGAGGTGCCCATCCTATTATCCATCTGTGACCATTCTTCTTTAACAGTGCTCCTTTCTCTCTCTATTCAAACATGCTCTTGTGTCCTAACTTAAATTTATCATCCACTCATCTGTCTTACCCACCAACAGTTCATATAAAAGATTCACGAGCATACTGTATTCTGACTGCCTTGACTTCCAATGCAGTTTCCACTCAGTCTTCACTAGAGAAACTGCTTGAGGCAGTGAAAACTTGGCAATAAAGTCAGAGTTCTTTGTACTGGGTTCAGTCTGAGTTCTGCTTTTTGCTGCTGCTCATTTTGTACATGTATCCTTTGGCTTCTGTAATTGAGCTTGAAATGTTATGCTATTGCTCTTGTATCTTTGGTGGCTCTTTGAGTGATTGCTCATGTCCATTCCATTTAGGTATGAGTGTACTGCGTGTCTGATTCTCGGAAGGTTTTTTCCCCCTATGGTACCCATTGGGCCAGGAAGGGAGCCCTCTAGAGGGGCGATCCCATGGTGGTGCACATATACCCCTCCTGGCCCTCTGCCCCCTCAGTTCCTTTTTACTGCCTATGATGGTTGTTGGAACACTCTGCTTGCTACTGCAAGGGCTCCATTAGTGGTTCTTCTGTAAAGAATTACGACTTTATATTTACTGTATTTCTGTAAGTTGTATTCATAGTGTAGTTACAGTACTGAGTGGGGTTTTCCACCCCATCTTTGTTCTTCCACACCAGGGTATAGTTGGGCCTCAGGACTTTAAGCCTATGCCCCATGGTGACCTGCATGACTTGTGCCTAAAGTGCCTGGGAGAGGATCATCACACAGTTGGGTGTAAAATCTGACGGGGAGTCAAATGGCTCACTAAAAAGGAGAGGGACATGCTGCTCAAACTTCTTATGGAGGCAGCTCTTTGGCCACAGGTGGACTCTTAGTTAGCACTGGCGCCCGTGACACACAGCACACCAGCATCAGTGCAGAAGCCTTTGGCACTGAAAAGACCATCCCTGACTCCAAGACTGACCACATCCATATGGCACTGCTCACAGTCCCCGATGCCCCAAAAGAAGAGGAGGATGAAGAGGGCCAGTCTCCATTCAGGCATGCAGCCCAAGTGCATCTCCAGGCAAGATACTCTAAAGTGGCTACTCGGTCAGTGTTGGTGATTGCTCCTGCACCTTCAAGACCGCAGTCAAGCCCGGTGAGCGTCGACTCTCCAGAGCTAGAAGAGGCAGTGGAGGAGGACTTTAACTAGCCCTTTGCCCCAGAAACATTTGAGGAGGCCAGGGAACTCATTGAGATGAGACCCCCAGAGAAGGCACTGAGGAGACTTTTGTGCCTATGCTTCCTTGGTCTCTGGCTGTGGCAGGGTCGGTTGGTACCAAGGGCAACCCCAGTTCCAGCTACTGCTGCCCTTCTCTGCACCAACCCTACTGGTGCTGACACCTGCACCAACACAGATGCCACCCCTACGGATGGTCAGGCACCGAGGCAAACAGACGTAGATGTCTTGGTACATGTCATGGCACCGATCACCAGCACTGACTTCTTTGGCACCACATTGATCAGCCTTTGAGTATTCCTCTGAGGCAGAGTTGCTCTTGTCCTGCACAACTTGGCACTGGTCCAGCTCCCGGAACTGAAGCACTGACCCCCAGTCTCCACAAACCACCTATCATCAGGCCCAAGGCCCAACAACACTTAGAGTGGCATCTGTCTGCTCAGCTGCACATGGTGCCCCGTCGACCACACTACTCCTAGGTCAGCATCTAGATACAGCCTAAAAGGATATTCCTAGGCCTCCTCTTGAGGACAGACGTCTGCAATTTTGCAGGCCTCAGCTGTCTGACTACCTATTCAGGGTGTATTCAGGACACTAAGGAGCAGGCTTCCCATAGAGCAGTGGTCTCCAACCTTTTAAGCATGAGATCACTTTTTGAATGTAAGTGCAATCCAAGATCTACCTCAAACACCCTTTCCCTGCCTCCTTCCAGCCCTTTCTCTGAGACCCTGCCCACTCCATCTTCCTTCCCTCCCCCATCCTCCCTCCCTTTCACCAGGCAGGGCAGTGGGTTGGGGTGCAGGGCTCTCGTCTTAGATTAAGGGATTTGGAGTGCGAGAGGGGCTTTGAGCTGAGCTTGGGGCAGGCAGTTGGGGTATCGGAGGGGGTTCTAGGTGCAGGCTCTGGGAGGGTGTTTGGATGCAAGGGTGCTCGGGGCTAGGGCAGGGGCCTGGAGTGCAGGAGTGGGTTCATGAGTGGGGTAGGGTTTCAGGATGTGGGCTCCGACTGGGCACCACTTACCTCAGGTGGCTCCTGGGTGGTGGTGCAGTAGGGCTAAGGCAGGCTCACCCCTGCCCTGGCCCTGCACCACTCCCAAAAGCAGCCAGAAAACTCCATCCCAAGGCCTGTTGTGCCCCCTACTCTGCTCTGTGGAGATAGGATACAGGATGGGAGAGGGGGCACCTTGACATCAGTGCACCTCTTCTCCCTGCCCTGCCCTGCACAGCAAGCAGGAGGCTCCTGGGATTTGGGGGAGGCAGCTCCAAGGCAAAGGACAGGATATGCTCAGCAGTAGGGGGAGGGGCAGCTGAAGTGCCAGCACTTGATAGCCTCTTGGCCAAACCAGTCAGGATTACCTGTCAAAGGCTCCAAGATCTACCAGTAGATCCTGATCTACTAGTTGGTGACCACTGCCTTAAGGAATCTTTCTCGTCCTCCCCAGATGAAACCATGGTGGGCACCTTACTCTCTTTACCTGCCATGGACGCAAGGTCCCATCAAGATCTCCTGAAAAGGATGGACCAAAATTTGTGAATGCAGGCTGTGGAGATTGTAGAAGAGTCTAACCCAAGGTAGACATTCTGGTGGTCAATGGACCATCTAGAGTGGCTCTCCCCCCGTTAAGTTGGTGGCAAATACCATAAGGTGCTGTGGCAGACTCCGGCATTTGTTCCCCCAATGGCAAGAGGAGAAGAGCGCTGATATTCAACCCTCAAAGGGATCATGAACACCTCTTTAAGCATCCTCCCACAGATACTCCCGTGGTTAACAATAGGAAGACCAACCAGGACCAACTGCCAAAGCCAAGCAGTTCAAGAGGCTAGATTTACTAAGCCGCAAGGTATACGCTACTGGTGGCCTACAGCTTTGTATTGCCTATAACTCTTGGGTGGACTTGAGAAAGTTCAAGGAACTTCTGTCTGACATCAGGCAAGAGTTCAGGGTGATGACAGAGAAAGGAAAGGTTATCTCGTGCATAGCCCTCAAGCAGTGTTACATACGACTGATTCTGCTGCATATACTATGTCTACAGCTCTAGTCAGGCACAGGAATTCATGGCTTCAGGTATCTGGCATCCTGCCAGAATATGATTCAGGACCTGCCTTTTGAAGGATCAGGACTTTTTTCTGACCAAACAGATTCCAAGCTCTATAGCCTGAAACTCAAGGATTACCAGTGGGATACACTGGCCCCACAAAGGAGGCCATTTAGCCCCTGACTGCTACCTCACCCATATCAACTGGGCCCTAGACAGGACTTCTCCAGGAGCAGGAGTAGAAACACCTGGGGAAGGAATAATAGGAGATGCTCAAGGTCTAATTCAGACCAGGGTACAGAGCCCTTCAACAAGGGTCAGGGCCCCAAATCAGGGTTTTGAAGGTGCACTCGGGACAGTGTTGCAGTACTACCTGTTGATCATCCCTTTGGCAATCATCTGTCCCACTTCTACCATGCCTGGTCATAGATAACATTGAACTGCTGGGTCCTAGCCACAATGAGAGAGAGGTATTCTTCGAATGCTTGCTCATGTCCATTCCACTTACGTGTATGTGCGCCATGTGCATGGATTATCAGAGAGTTTTCCCTTAGCAGTATGTGTCGGGCCACCAGGGGAGCCCCCTGGAGTGGCACCACTATATAGGTGCATATATACCCCTGCTGACCCTCCACTCCCTCAGTTCTTTCTTACTACCCGTGACGATTGTTGGAGCTCCTTTCTCATTTGCTCGCAAGCATGTGGTATTCACCAGTGATATTCACCCGTAATTAGTTAGCTCTTATTTTCCCTCCAAGTTGCTCTTCCTGTTAAGTACTTGCTCAGATAGTTAGTTAGATACGGTTCACCTATTGCATCCCCCTTCCCTCTCTGCCCATGGGGCATGTCAGGGCCTCACAGCTTTAAATTCTGCGCTGACTGTGCCAAGCCTATGTCCTGCGGTGACCCGCACAACTTGTGCTTGAAGTGTTTGGGTGAGGCCCACGTGCTGGCTAACTGCAGAATCTGCCACAGTTTTAAGCCCCGGACCCAGCGCAAGAGAGATTTGCACTTGAAGATACTCCTACTGGAGTTGGTGCTTGACACTGTGCCGGAATCCCACAGCACACTGCCTTTGGTGCAAGATGCACCAGGGTCTTCTGGAGCCCTGTCGTCATTGAGATGCCCTTCAGTCCGGCACCACTCGCAATCACCAGTGCTGTGTAAGAAGAGAGCGGAGAGGGGTAGGTCTCCATCCTGGTGCGCCCCCAGTCGGGGCACCCTGTTGCGCCCATACTGGCCTTGAGGTCTGCTGCTCCTGGGTTAGAGCGTGGCCAGTCGAGCACAACCAAGGGCTGCGGTGCAGAGGAGGAGCTGGTTCCGGTTGATAGGCCCTGTACACTGGACTCGCTCGAGGTGGCATGGGAATTGATCGAGTTGACTGTGGACTCGCCCTCGCCTCCTCTTGCATGCTGGGACCTGTCTCGGGTCCGTACTTCGGCGGCAGCACCGGACCTGGACAGACGCATATCGAGAACAGCACTTTCTCCAGCCTTTGTGACGCCGTGGGGTCCGGTAGCATGTGCGACACTGCACTCCCAGCGTTCACATCTGCGCCAACACTAGTGGGCCCTTCAGTGCCAGTGGCCACGCTCTCGCAAGAGTCCAGGGAGAGCTTGGCCTCCAGCACCCTTATTCTGGAGGCACAGTCCGCAGAACTGGAGCAGTTGATGCCCCCACCACCAGTCTTGCACCAGGGCAAGCCAGCATCAATGGTTTGGCACATGGAGTGGCACCGACCAATGCGGGGTCTGGGGAACGGAGTCTGACTACTCAGTGGATTCTGATGTTGAGTTGGTACAGTGCTGAGTGATGCTGTCTCATTCTCGGTCCTGGCGCCAATCGAGCTTCCGATGCTATTCCTGCTCCTGGCACCACGAGTGACATTGCAGTGCTTCAGGCCAGTTGCTACTGCAGACTTGGCCTCTGCAGTGGCAGCACCAGGTGGTCATTCTGGGCTCCGTGGGCATACCATCAGGCCCAAAGGAGGACTACTACTACTGTGGGATCCTCACGTTAGGGTGCCCTGATCCCGGCCTTCCACCATGCTGGTGCCCCAGCACCGCAGGCCTTGGCAATCTGGGGTGACTTTCCTTAGCCCCCACTGGAGGGCATCAGGGTTCAAGTCCGCTCGGGTCAATCAGGCCCCGCCCATAGGCCTCAGAGCAGCTGTGCAAACTGGAGGACTCGATAGTGCGCAAATATTCATCTTCTCCAGATGAAGCCTTGGGGCTGGCCTTACTGTCAATGCCAACCATGGACTCCTCGGCCCATCAAGAACTTCCCCGGAGACTGGCACAAAGTCTCAGGGTGCAGCTCGAGTGGGCCTCGGAGGACTCCGACCCGACTGTCAACATCCTCAACACAGAGGCACCGTCTCGCATGGCTCTGTCCCTAAACAAAACAGTGGGCAAAATTACCAAGGCTCTCTGGCAGATGCCAGCATGCATACCACCCATGGACAAAAGGGCAGAGAGGCAGTACTTCGTCCTCCAGGTGGGCCATGAGTATTTGTTCACACCCACCGCCTGGCTCGATAGTGGTACGGGCTGCTAACTGGGGATGTTAAAATTAATCAACTAATGGAACAGTTGATGGAAGTTCCATTGACTGTTCAATTAGTTGATAAGGGCGCTTCTGCTTTGAAACGTAGCAAGAGACCATTGGGCTGTTGCTAGATTTCAAAGGCAGAAGTGCCGCGCAGCATTCTGCCTTTGAAATGTACAAGAGCTGCAACCCTGCTGGGGATCTTGTGCACTTCAAAGATTGAAACGCAGCCTAGGGCCCGTGGGGGACTGAGTCCCCCATTGGCCCCAGGCTCCATGCAGTGATTCCGCTTTAAGAGTCCCAGTGGGAACTCTTGTACATTCCAAAGGTGGAACGCCACTGCTGCGCCCCTGCCCCCTGTGAGCATCATGGACAACCCGCTGCAACCCCCAAGAACAGGGAGGCCAAGCAGTCAGACCTGTTGAGTCACAAGACCTACACCTCAGGGGTCTCCTGCTCAGGATTGCTAATCAGCAAATCCTCCTGAGTAGGTATGCCTTCAACTCCTGGGCAGCAATGGACAAGTTTGGAGAGTCACTGCCCCAAGACTTTAGACAGGAGTTTCAGACCTTCCCCGAGGAGGGAAAGGTAGCGAGTGTCCTGGGCGGCACTCCAGGCGGCCTTGGACTCCGAATGCAGCGGCCTACGCTATGGCAGCTGGCTTGGTCTTGCACAGAAGCGCATGGCTCCAGGTGTCTGGCATTCCAGCAGGAGTCCAGAACACTATCCAGGAGTTGCCTTTCAAGGGTGCGGGCCAGTTTTCGGAGCAGACTGATACCAGTCTCTATGGGCTAAAAGACACTAGGGCAACGTTCAGGTCCCTAGGCATCCACATCCCTGTCCCGCAGGGGCACTCCCTCCCTAGGGCCCCATCTTGCCCTTTCCAGCAGGGGAACAGGTTGAATTTCACCAGGCGCAGAGGCCATAATAATAATAGAAGTGGCAGGCGACAGTCCTGCTCTTCATCTGACTTGTGGGAGTGCCCCTCAAACAAGCCCAAGGGCCCTAGACCGAATCTTTGAAGGTGTGAGTATGGACAGCGCATCAGTCTCAGACTAGAGGCCCTTTACTGATCGACTTTTTTTCCCCTTCCACCGTGCCTGGTCACATATCACCATGACTGCTGGGTCCTGGGCATGGTGAGAAGGGATTATTTCATCCCCTTCTGCTCCCACCTCCCCTCCCTTCCTCCTACCCCATCCCTCTTCAGGTATCCCTCTCAGAAGCATCTTCTCAGGTTAGAGGTGCAGAAGCTTCTTGACCTGGGGGCGGTAGAGGAGGTCCCCCAGGACCTCAAGGGGAGGTGTTTCTTCTCCTGGTACTTCCTGGTCCCCAAGGCCAAGGGCAGTTTCCACCCCATTTTGGACCCGAGGGATCTCAATACTTTACTAGGAAAATCAAAGTTCAAGATGGTAACGTTGGCCTCGATTATCCCTTACCTAGCCATGGGAGACTGGTATGCTGCCCTCTATCTGAGACACCTACCTTCACATCTGTTTCATCCCTGCACAGGTGAGTCCTCCGCTTTATGGTGGGCCACAACCATTATCAGTTTACAGCCTTTCCCTTTAGTCTTTCTACAGCCTCCAGAGTTTTTACAAAGTTATGGTGGTAGTGGCCGCCTTCCTGAGGAAGCAAAGGGCGGGTCCAGGTTTATCTGTACCTGGATAATTGGCTTATAAAAGGCTCCTCCCTGTCCCAAGTGACCAACCACATATATGGTCAGGGAGATGTTCTTCAGATTGGGCCTTATCCTAAACAAGGCCAAGTCCACCCTGATCCCCACTCAAATGATAGCTTGTGGGACGTTTTATGGATGCGATGAGGGCGTTCTTCCCTGGCATCCCTTAGGTTTCTTTGCTTGGTGTCCTATTCTATTTGCCTTTTTTACATTGATGCATTATATGGCAGTCCCCCAAATGCATCTCTTATCTTCATTCTATTCCCTTACTTTCAAGCTTGCCTTTTTAACTGTGGCACACTTCCTAGAATTCCTGTTGTCATATTAAATTTCATGTTCTCCTCCAAAACTCTGTTACTTGTCTTTATCATCAATTATAACTTTTTTTTTTCAGTTAAACTCAGCCTCATTGTTTGCTTTTTTTCTTCTCCATCCATGTTATTGTTAAATTCCTAATGGCTTCCTTCTTTCACTTTTCTGAAATCTCTCCTTTGTTCCCTATCCCCATTGGTAAAATCTTGATCTGTGCATTGGTCAGAAATGCATATGGGCTACTCCAGACCACTTTTACTTCCTCACATCTCACCTTAGAGGAGACTAAGGGGGGATATGATAGACGTATATAAAATCATGAGTGGTGTGGAGAGGGTGAATAAAGAAGTTATTTATTCGTTCCCATAATAGAAGAACTAGAGGATACCAAATGAAGTTAATGGGTAGCAGGTTTAAAACTAATAAAAGAAAGTTCTTCTTCACACAGCGAGAAGTCAATCTGTGGAACTCCTTGCCAGAGGAGGCTGTGAAGGCTAGGACTATAACCGAGTTTAAAGAGAAGCTAGATCATTTCATGGAGGTTAGGTCCATAAAAGGCTATTAGCCAGGGGATAGAAATGGTGTCCCTGGCCTCTGTTTGTCAGAGGCTGGTGAAGGATGGCAGGAGATGAATCGCTTGATCATTGTCTTCGGTCCACCCCCTCTGGGGCATCTGGTGTTGGCCACTGCCGGTAGACAGGCTACTGGGCTAGATGGACCTTTGGTCTGACCCAGTACGGCCATTCTTATGTTCTTACCTTCTCACATCAATCTGTCACTTCCCCAAACATTGCTGTTCCTATTGAAATAACTTCCTATTGTGTAAGTGAAACACCTTGCCTGCCTACTCTTTTTTTCAAATCCCTTCTTGAAACTAATTTTCTGTCCTCTGTGCTAATTTTATTTTTTCATCCTCTTGCATTTGAACTTCCCAAATTGTTGAAAGCTCCTCAGGATAGGGATTTGAACTTGTTTAGAAGAAGCCTTCTCTTCCATGTACATATTTTTTCCTCCCACAGTAATATTTTTCCAGTTTTTCTTGCATAGCATATTTTAGCATTTGGTTTTATGAAGGTTAGAATAAGTGGTAGTGCAGTTAGCATCGCACCAGCATACGGACACTTTTTTGTGCTCTGATAACTTGAAAGGATTAATATTTTAAATTAAGGAGTAAAAAAGTGCCGTTGACACATTTAAAGATACTTATTAACGGTGCTTTTTTTTGGTAAGAAAAAAGGTGCCAGTACTCCAGGCTCAAAGTTGTTGAGCAAAACAAAAAAGAAGCCACACCTGGGTGTCCCGAGCAGACTTCCGTCAGGAGCCAAGCTGCCCCAGGAAATAGGTGCCGGTATGCCAGAGGGGAATCCCATTCAATTAAAGTATGATGGGAAAATAGGTGCTGGTATGCCATCCCAGGGCCTGCCATCAACAAAAAAATCTCTGTTTATTAATAAGTAAAATGTAAAAAATAGTGGCAAAAGACATGTCGACATTTCCATGTAATGTATTATGTATAGAGAATATTCGGAATAGTACACTGTCCTCAATACAAAAGTAACCCACTTTTATCTCTAGGCTTTTCCCCATGACAATACTTCTGTTCTTCCTAATTTGTCTTCTGTTTTTACTGTGGTGCTTGTCAGCAATTCTCTTTCATAATTGAGGATGATACCCTTGACTCTGAGGATAAGGTTTGTGATGCATATGTAGTATTCTTTTATCATTAGCATTTTCTCTTTAACTATAGAGAAGATTTCCCCTTCCCCTCTTTCCAATTGTTGCCTCTGGTAGTCTGTGTGAACAGTAAGAACAGTAAGTTGAAAACTTGGAGAAGTTAAGCATCAGAAGGCTACTTCTGCCAAAGTAGATGATTAAACAATAGTTTAGCAAACTAAATTATTTCATACTTGCAGTGGATGCAGCATATGCTAGCACCTGGAGTTTCATAGCAAATTTTATTAACCTACAAGGAAATAATTTTTAGTCCATGTGCGTTTGTGTTGCTGTCAGTTACTAAAGACATTTAAAAGTAATTCACTTCATTCTCATATGTATACTATGATAAATTCAGGAATTTAATTTCTAGGAATTGCTTCTAATTTTATTATTATCGCAAATGATAACTTTCCTTTAAGTACAGTAGAAAAACTTAGCAATCTATTGATATTGAACTTTGCTGCTTAACATTTTAAAGATTCATTTTATGCAAACTGAATATACATGAGTAAGTAAATACATTTTTAATTCTAGAAACAGTATGTCACTTTTCATATATATTAGAGCTATATAGCTTTGCAGGACTATTGCTTTCTCAATAATAACTGAAAATATTTTCAATAAATGTGAATTGCAAACGCAAATCAAGATTAACATTTTAAAATCATGCAGACTTCTGACTTATGCCATTTCGAGATTTTAACATACTTGAGATTCCAGACTTCAGTTTGAACTCTAAACATTATTGCCAGTGTTGTTTTAATTCTGATGTTTAAAGAGCTGAATCCATGTAATAATAGGGGACATTTCTGCTGATTTTAAAAAAGGGAGAATAATATATATTATTAAGATGCTTATGACAACAAAATATTTGTTAATAAACAGTTCAGCTGCTAGTTGAACTCACCTCACATGTTGAATAAATGTTCATAGTAATTGTGATGTAGTCATTAGAACTTGAAACAAGAACAGGTGAACTGATCTTAGGACTGTTACTTACAGGAAAGATACAGGTGGGAAAAATCACATACTCAGTTTTTAAAGAAAGGTCCAGATAAAATGCCAGCAACTCCTAGTGTTGTCTAAAAATAGGTCCAATATGCTACATCTTGACCTTTTTCAAAGAAATTATTATTCATGGTAGGTGTGTAAAACTAGTTTTCAAGTGCTAATATCATGTACCTGCCCTGCTTGCTGCTTTCCATGCACCCAAGAAGTGTCAAAGTCTCCATTATACAGGACTTAAGCTCCCAGTTGACCTTTTTAAGAGGGGTTTCATATTTAGTTACCCTCTTTTGAGCCTTTTAGGAAGAAATTAGACCTAAACTGGGGTACCCACCTTCTTGCAAAAATGATTTTTTTAAATAAGTGCTGACCTGATATAATGGGTGTCCACCAACAACTAGTGTCAGAAGCTCTTGGCAGCTTCCTCTTCATTGGAGTAAGAGACTGTATATAGGATAACAGTAGCATGCTAAATAAGTATTGCAGTAAGACTTTGACACTAAGACTGGAAACTAGTTTCATGGTCCTACTATGACTATATATGTAAGTAAAAATAAAGCAATGAAATTTTTTTTCAGATTGGATGTAAACTTGTGATGATGCAATATCTGAAGTTCTGACTGTTCCATAGAGAATCTTTTCCTCTCCTACCTATGTTGGTGTGGTGGTCTTAAAATGTCTTTTCTATTCCTTGCCTACAGTTTATTTTCAATTAAATGTGTGTAAAGCGTTGTGGTCTTAATGTAATTTTGTCAAAGGGCACATTCAAAAGGACCACTTCTGATTCTTTTTTAAATGTTAAAAGTTCATAGCCTTTTCTGAAATAAGGATAGCACTGCATCAAAACATGTCACTTTCATTGTTACACATGAGGATTTTGTCCTCTTAATTTAAACATTAAGACTGTTCGGTGATTTATAATAAAATGCTGATCTGGAGTGGTTGACTCAGGTCAGAACATCTTGAGCAAGGGTAGATATTCAGATAAATTATTTATCTTTCTAGGATAAAATGCAGGTTGACCAAGAGGAAGGCAATCACAAAAACCAGGCAGAACAGCCAACCCAAGCAGATGAGGAAAGTGAACAACACGGAGGAGCTGAAACAAAGGTTTGTATCAAGTATTGAAAAGGAAACTTGTGAGTTTTCTCCTACATTTTTTCCTGTTTTCATGTGTCCATTCTTAGCTTGGTATTCCTAATAAATATGTAAATTTATATACACATTCCAATGTACACCTCATCAAATTTAAGTACAAGGGATTAATTCCAGGATTATCAAAACCTATAATTAGTAGTACTGCCATAGTACATTTGAAGTGAGTTTGTGATGTAGGTATGAGTTTAAGACTTCAGAGAACATTTAACTAAAGCATTAAAGAAATAATGGGATTCATAGTGCTGCTATGACACAGGGAGATGGGATTTTCTGAGACAATGGAAATGCAAGCACCAGAGATTTTGCTGAAACTAATTTAAAGAGCTCTTGTTCTGATTTTCTTTTCAGGCTATGTTTAATGTAGTGATTTCACATCTTATTTTCATATTAAATATAAAGCGTTGATGCTGTTTCAAAAGTAATAATTTCTCACTTAAAATTTTGAAATTTAGATTTCAGAAAAGGAGTAAATACTGAAGATGCACATAGTATGCAGTTAAGATATAGTGTCCTTGGAGTAGTACAGCATCATCAACTTGTTTTAGTTCTTTCTTGGCTGTTCTATTTCCATGTTTGGTATTCTCCCTTTTTAATCCTATAGCCTTTGGCTACAAGAGAAATGTTACACCCACAGTTGAATAATTCTCAGAATGTAATATAATTTTTTCCATAGACTGCTTCAGGAGACAAGCCAGATCATCTGGCCCAGCCTGTCAAAGCTAAAGCGAAGATCAAAAGTATTGAACTACCTATCCAAGCTAGCCTGTATAGACAGTTGGGGCAGGACCTTATCAATAGCTACATAGAAAATGAGGTAAGTGCATAAGTTTCATAAAGAAAGCAAAAAAAATTTCCTTGTACAAGAAATAGCTGCTAGCATATGCTTGATTGTTCCAGAGATAAATAATTTAGAACTAGCAAATTTACTTCATATTTCTGTAATATCACTATTACTGGTCATACCAGGGTTTTTTCTTAAACTGAAAATTTTTACTCCTAATCTACAAAAGTTAATGTAGTTCAGGCTAAACCACCATCACCACTAACTGTAGTTTAAGTCTTTTTGCTTGGAGATTGCAGTGACTCTTAAGAACTTCCATAAAGAAGCAATATGTAGTACATTAGATACACCTGGCTGAGAAGAGCCAGCTCTTCTTGTGGCAAAGGTGGAAATGACCAGCATGCAACTTTTTTTCAGTCTGTTTTAACAGAGGTTCCATCTCCAGCTATACGTTTGTCTAGAAATTGGAGGAAAAAGCAGTCTGTAAATGGAATGTATTGAGATCTCTAGAAACAAAGCTTGCCAGTGGGTATTACCCAAGAAAGCTCATGATTCTATATATTTGTTAGTCTCTAAGGGCATACCTACACTAGGAAATTTTGAAATAGCTATTTGAAATAGCGTATCCATACTACAGGGATGCCTTGACATTAGTCTGAGGCAGGCTCCTTTAATGCGGACACACTACCTCAACTTAGAGCCCCAGGAAGCACTGGGGAGTAATTACTTTGAATGACTCTGAGGAGTAGTTAGTTCGAAATAGCAGCAGTGGAGTATCCACGCTACTGCTGTTTTGAAATAACCAGCCCCTTCTTTCAAAATAATGGGCTTGGTAGGGTGGATGCTCCGCTTGTTGTTTCAAAATAACTCCCTAGTGTACACTAAGAATGTAAGCCACTGATCGACTAGTCGCTTCCTCCCCTTGTTGCCTCTACCAGAAAGAGGCAGCAGAGGTGGGGGGGACTGGCTTACAAACTGGTTCCCAAACTCTGTGGGAGGGGGCAGGGGTGCAGCAGTGGCATTTCACCTTTGAAATGTACAAGAGTCCCCTGGTGGGACAAAGAAGAAATGCTGCATGGAGCCCAGGGCCAGTGGGGAATTCTGGTTCCCCTGCTGACCCCAGGCTCCATGTGGCTTTTCAGTCTGTGAAATGCACAAGAGCCCCAGCAGGGACCCTTGTACATTTCAAAGGTGGAATGCCACATGGCACTTCCGCCTTTGAACTGTAGCAACAGCCAGGTGGGCTCTTGCTACATTTCAAAGCAGAAGTGTCCTTATCAACTATTCAATTAGTTGATTATTGTAACTTTAACATCCCTAGTGTAGACCAGGGCTAAGGTGCCACAGGACTAATCATTGAGCATGTTAGGAATCATGCCTTTAAAGGCTAAAGAATTCCTTATGACTTGCAAACCATTGCCCAGCCTCTTGTCTTCAGTGCTCTCCAGCCCCATGCCAGTATCTTTCATCTGAAGGAATGCTACTTGATCCCATCAATCTGTAGCAAGCATACTCTGATCCCAACTGAGAATTCCTTTTTTATGATCTGCTAATAGTGCAGACTCTTGCCCTCCAATAAAGATACAAGTTCCTTTAGGATGTTCAGTTGGAATAGAAAATACAATCAAGAGGTTGGGAAGCTTGTGAGTGGAGGAAGACGAGAGACAGTACTAAAATGTTAAGAGTTTGCAGAAATAAAAAATGGTATTAATCTCCCTGCTTCTGTGTTGGAAGGGGGCTATAATCAGATTTCACACCTGGAACTTGGTCACACACAAAAAAAGAGCAAAGTCTATTTATATATAGGGAACTCTGCATTATAATTCAAACTAAAATGCTCCAAAAATCATAGTTGCTTAAACCACTGCTACCTCAAATTGTCAAAGGCCCCCCATATTTATAGGCAATATATTACTATAGTTCTGGTCATTCCCAGTTTGGATTATTATTAACAAGCATATCTGCTGTCTCATTGTCAGTCTAGTAATGCTCGCTGTTGGTGATCAAACAGCAAGGCAGTATAAAACCTGCTGCATATCAGATTTTTTTTTCTTGTGCTTCTACTCTCACCTAAGCCTCTGAATAGCACTCACATTGAAACAGAAGGCACACGAGCTGAAACCTAAAAGAATCTGCACAGCTAGGAATAGCTTGATACAGAAATAACACTTTGAATTTTAATATGTCACTCTTGATGTTTCTGTGCATTACATTTGAACTGATTTTGAGCTTTTTTTTCTCCCCATAGGGGAAGATGATGATGCAAGACAAGTTAGAGAAAGAAAGAAATGATTCTAAGAATGCTGTTGAAGAATATGTGTATGACTTCAGAGACAAGCTATGTGGTGTCTTTGAAAAATTCGTCACTGAGGAAGTAAGAAAGCCAGATACAATTTTAACACATTTCACTTTGAACGAATATTGAGTATGGGTGGGTAGGAGCTATTTGTAAGTACCAATCTTCTTTTTGGGCTTTAGGATAATTCCTTGGGGCAGTGAATTAGCCTTCAAACATAGGTAGCATTGCTATCTGATGCTGTTCAAGTTTTGCTCCATTTTAACAAAACTCTACCAGTTCTGGTTTTGTATGAGTGAAGTCTAGATGTCAGGTATGGGGGTATATCATTCCTGGTATCCAGCACAGTAAGGTTTCAAGTGTCATTTGTCTCCATGAAAATCCAGGAAAGAATGACCAATCTTTTAGTATTCAGTCCCAAATGGAATGAGTCAGGAATAAAATAAGTGGCACAAACAAAGCTTTCTACAGCCGTTCCCTGACTTACGACCATCTGCACTTACGACCAACCTCGCAACAGCACGTTGTGTTTGTGTGTTTGCGGTCAGGCAGTGTGTTTACGTTTCCCTCGCAGTGTTTTCGGTGTTTGCTTGTGGCCATCGTGTCAAGTAAAAGAAAAATTTTGGCTAGTGATAAGGGTGGTGAGAAAAGAAAGAGAAAAACTATTGATTTGGAACAGAAAATAGCGATAGTGAGACAATACGAAGGGGGTCAAACAGTGTCCTTCATGTCACGTTAAGTTAGGGCTATTGAAATCCACTATCAGCACCATTATAAAGGATAGCGATCGCATTCGTGAAGCAGTGAAAGGGTCTGCTCCTATGAAATCAAAAATTCTAACAAAGCAAAGAGCAGGTCCCATCCTGGAAATGGAAAAACTCTTAGTGCTTTGGATGGAAGACCAAATTGAAAAACACATTGCCATTAAGTCTCATGATGATACAAGCTAAGGTTCGTAGTCTTTTTGAAGGCTTAAAGAAAAAGGAGGGGCATGACTATGACCAAACTTTCACTGCCAATCCCGGTTGGTTCAACTGTTTCAAGATGCGTGCAGACCTTTATAATGTGAAGTTAAGCGGGGAGGCAGCCAGTGCTGATTCGAAAGCAGCAGAACCTTTCATAGAAGAATTGGATAAGCTGATAAAAGAGGGAAATTATTTTCCAGAACAGATCTTTAATGTTGATATGAGACGTCTCCTTTGGAAGAAAATGCCCGAACGTACCTACATACATAAGGAAGCAAAAACTATGCCTGGTTTCAAGGCTTTCAAAGATGGTCTAACAGTCTTGTTAGGAGGCAATGTTTCTGGGTATAAATTGAAACCCCTCTTGATTTATTGCTCTGAAAACCCTAGAGCCTTCAAGAATATCAGCAAGGCTACTTTACCAGTCCATTATCATGCTAATAAGAAAGCATGGATGACGCTTACACTTTTTGAAGATTGGTTCATGAACTGCTTCATCCCTGAAGTCAAGTTATATTTTCTGGAGAAAGGAATTCCTTTCCAAATTTTGCTTATTTTGGATAATGCTCCAGGTCACCCTCAATACCTAAATGACTTGCATTCTGACGTGAAAGTGGTGTTTCTGCCTCCCAACACCACATCTATTCTCCAACCCATGGACCAGGGGGCCATAGCTGCTTTCAAAGCATATTATCTTCACAACACATTTGCAAAGGCAGTAGCTGCCACAGAATGTGAAAACTGCAAAACATTACGTAAATTTTGGAAGGACTACAACATTCTGCATTGCATAAGGAACATTGCTGCAGGGTGGGAAGAAGTCACTCCACAATGTATGAATGGCATATGGAAGAAAATCCTAAAAAGATTTGTGAACTTTTTCAAAGGCTTTGAAAAAGAAAAGGCACTGGAAGACATTTCTAATAACATTGTACAGCTGGTGAAAGAAGTGGATCTGGAAATGGATAATGAAGACATACACCAACTGGTTGAGGATGTTGGGGAGGAGCTGAGCAATGAAGATTTAATGCAGCTTGAGGCGGAGAGGGTAGCAGAGGAAGAGACACAAACAGCCCAAGAAGAAGAAGAAGCCGCCCCCAAAAACTGTGATGAAAGAAATGGCTGCAGCTTTCAGCAAAGTAAATGAAGGAATGCAAATGTATGGAAAAAATGGACCCTAATGTTGCGAGATTCTCAAAGGTGGATCGTTTAATTCAGGATGCCCTGGCTTGATATAAGGAAATTTATAACGAGAAGAAAAAACAAATTGTCCAGTCCAAAATGGATATTTTTTTAAAGAAAGCCCCCAGCAGTGCTGCTTCCCATACTGATCCTATGCCTTCTACAAGCAAAGGAACTGCTGAAGTAGAAGATGAATCTATTGATGATGTTACTGTAGTTTTTTTACTCCTCCGATTCCTCATCCAATTAATTGTTCACATTACTGTATTTACATTACTGCATTGTGTTTTGTATTTCATGTTCATTAAATAGTTTGCTGTTGCTGCAGTAGTGTTGTTTTTTTCGTGTGTTTCTATTTTTCGTTGTTTGCTGTGTTGTTGGTGCTTGGTTATGCTTCGAGTGCTTCGTATGGGGTATTTCTGACTTACGAACAAATCGAGTTACGACCAGCTATTTGGAACGTAACCTGTTCGTAAGTCGGGGAATGGCTGTATTCTTGATTTCTACTTAGTCTTGAAAGGTGTATTTCATTTTGGAAAAAATTTATTGGTTGGTATGTCTTGCAGGCCCAAATGAGAAGTGCCAGATAGAACATCACTTTACCTCTTCTGTGTCTTACCATGCATTTGGAGGCACCATATTAAGTGTTGTTTGATTGTCCTTTCTGTGGTGTCCCTGTGTCCAAGGATAGAAATTGGCTACAGCAGATGGCCACGTTGGCTTAAAGCGACACTAAACTTACTGTAAATATTGGTACCAAAGTCTGTTCCAGTGGTGTTATGGAAGCATAATTGATTAATGCTGTATTGGACAAGTACGTGTGGTGCAGAGACCTTTGAAGAGTAAATTAAGGGAGAATGAGGCCTTAGTTTTTTACTAAAGTCTAAGAATCATCTTCAGCGTTTGATGGAAATATGCAACCAAATATTGCCAATATCTGCTTTTATGCATAAACAAGGGTGGTTATGATTGCTAAAACCATACTGCACAATTACACTTTAAACTGACAGGAATTATATAATTTATTGAAGTATTGCTATTTAAACTCTTGCCAGTGCCCCATAACCTTGCATACAAACATACTACAAAGTCAGAAGCTTAAGATACTTTGTGAATATAATTCACCACTAGAAAAATCCAAAATTTCACTATCAGTATTCAAAGGGGAATATGCAAAAGATCATTTATGTAAATTATAAACCTGATTAGTAGAGATGCAGTACCCTAACTGTATCACTATGTATAACTTAGGCTTGAAATCCTTGCTGGTTAGTCTTTAACTTCTTGCATTTGGTTTTTCTCCTAATCATGAACTGGCATATAAGCCCAGAATTCCCTTCCATTTTCTGTAGATGTGGTTAAATTAGGACCTTTCTGTATTTGTCCTGCTACCATCTAAATTATGTTAGTTTCAAAAAGAGAGCTAAGTTTGATGACCTTGTTCGCTATAAAAACTTGCTTTTTAGGAGTCAAGTAAACTGACCTTAATGTTGGAAGATACAGAAAACTGGCTTTATGAAGATGGCGAGGACCAACCAAAACAAGTATATATGGATAAACTTCAAGAATTAAGAGTAAGAGAGATTTTTTTTGCTTTTATAGAACACCAATTTTAAGAAACATCACCATCAGTGATTATATATAGCGACCCCTGTGTATGAGCATGTGTTTATCCATTTAAGAATGTTCACGAACACTGGTATTAATGAATGATTCAGGATTAATGAAAGTTTTTAAATTAGATACCCACATTTGCATCTGAAAATATTTGTATGTTGGTCTGTGCAATTATTAGGATACTGTAATTTAGTGCATCACATTTGTGGTTAATATTGTGGGGGAAGTTTGAAGATTGCTTAACACTTTGATTTTTGTCAGGTGTTTAGCGTGTGGGTTTTTTGGGGGGTGGGGCACCTGTTGAATAACACCAGTGGGTGCAATCTGACGACCACCTGGCATGAGGTCAGCAGTGAGGAACCTTTTTTGGGTCGAGGGTCACAGATCCACAGAAAACTCAGTTGAGGACCCATACACAAGTTGAAAAGCAGATAAACAGCCCCTCACTGGCCCCCAAGTGAGGAAGGGAAGGAAAAAATCCTCACACACATGCCCCCCCCCCCAACTGAGAAGCTGGAAAAAAACACACACTCCCCTCAAGCTCCAGCACCATGAGGGGAGGCACCAAGGCTCATGGCTTACCCTCAGGGCTAGGTTAACTCTTCACTGGCCCTGGGGCTAGTAGATTTTGTGGGGCTCCTCTAGGCTCTTGGGTGGGTCCAAAATGAGGGGTTCAGTGTATAGGGGGGCTGCCAGTGAGTGGGCTTTGGGGGTAGGGGTGCTGGGTCTGGGTGGTAGATAGGGTGAAGGAGTGGCTGGGCGGGAGGAGAATACTGGAGTGGGGTGAGTATGGGAGAGGATGGGGATTAAGGGGTCTGTCTATCTGGCACAGCTGCTGGGGGGCACAGGTGTTTTCATGCATTTCTGTGGAACTGCCAATGGGTGGGGGGGGGGGGGGGCGTGTGCTTGCAGGGAGTGCTTCCCTACAGCGTGTAGAGCTGCTTCCTTCCCTCTTGCTGGAACAGCAGCGCTCACTTGCCCTATTGTAAGGGGGTGGGAGCGAGCTAGGGTTGCCAGATGTTGGTCGGTATTTTTTCTGAGATCAACAACAAAAAAGAAATATGCCAGGAAAAAGTTTGAACCAAAAAAAAGGACCCTGAGAGTTGTTAAGCAAAAAAAAAACAACCCCCCAAATCACCAGCGTGGCCCCTTTAAAAACCGTGTGGTGAGGCTTTTGGCCCTAACAGGCTGCCAGCGGCCACCCGCCTTCTTGTGCTGGGCCAGACAGCTCCCCTGCAGAAACCGGTAAGCACTAGGGTTGCCAGGCTGCCTCCGTACTGAGCCAGACAGCCCGGGATTTTCACCTCCTGGCTGGGAAAAAAAAAATTCAGTAAGTACCAGACATTTTAGATATCCAGTATTTTCTGAATTTTTTTACTGGACAGGTGGTGAAAATAATGGACTTGTCCAGTCTAATACCGGACACCTGGCAACCCTAGGGCGAGCCTGGAGCCTTGCGGGCTGGATCAAGGCAAGCTGTGGGCCAAATAAGAAGGGCCGTACTGGGTCAGACCAAAGGTCCATCTAGTACAGTGTCCTTTCTGCTGACAGTGGCCAATGCCAGATGCCCCAGAGGGAGTTAAAATACCCCATGCGCCATAGGTTCACCATCCCAGTACTAGACTTTCTGCAGCTCTTGTTTCCAGAAACTGTAGGGTAAATGTTGAATTCAGTTAAGTCTTGTTAAAAACATTTTCTATGAGATAAGATGTTAGTCTTCAGGTTTTTATATTCCATTGTGCTCATAGCTGAGATCTGCTTGGTTTCGGACAGTGGAGTGGGGGCCTCAGCAATGATTCCTCATATCAAGGGCATTTCATAATTAAAATCGTGGATACTTAACTCTTAACCTCAAATTGAAAAATGCTTCAGTCTCAAATAGTGTGGTGAAACTGATTTAATACTGTTATCTGGCTAGTGCCCCTTTGCCAAAAAAAAAAAAAAAAGTTTTCAAAATCTTTGAGCAGCTGGTGATTTTGAAAAAATGGCTGCTGCAGAGCTTTTGCTGATTTGAAATAATCCAACTGGGGGAGCTATATAGATGAGATTCAGACTGATTGTCGTACAAGACAGTAATTAAGCACATTCTGGCAAATGGGAAAGGTATCTTAGAGAGAGGAAATGTAGAGTCTGGTGGTTGCCCATTTCCTGTGGTTATTTGGCTTAATGTCTATTGAATGATTGCAATTGAGTTGTGAGCTGTCCAAAAGGACATTAACTTGAAATCTAATAAACTTCAAAAATATTGTAAAAGTAATTTTATATATTACCTAGACAATTTTTGTGGCCGTCAAATCTTGTTTACTTATTTTTTACTTGTTTCTCTTCACTATTATATAGTGGTCTCACAATATTCTAACTGCAGAATGTCTTGCTAGAGCAGGCCTAGGCAAAATATCCTCCGCGGGCTGGATCTGGCCCACCAAGCTGCCAGATCTGGCCCGCAGATGCAGTGGGGAGCCTCTGGCAGACTCCCTGCCTGCCACCCCCTGCTGCTGAAGAAAGTGGATGTTGTGGGGCTCTTGTTTGAACAGCTGTGAGCCCGGGGAGGGAGGAGAGGCTTTGTGTGGTGCCCCCTCCCCTCCCCTCCCCTCCCCACCCCACCCCAATTTCCATTGGCCGGTTTCTGACCAAAGGGATCTGCCTGTCAACAGACAGCTTGCAAAGCACCCTCCCCCTCCTCCCCTCAGGCTCCTAGCTGTTGAAAAACCATATGGTCCCTGCAGCCAATGCAAGGGCAGGCAAGGAGTCTGCTGGCTGGGAGTCAATCCCGTAAGTCTCCCAGCTGGAGTCTGCACCCCAACCCTTTGACCCCTACCCCCACATAACCCAAACCTTCTGCCCCCCCCGATCCTGCACCCTAATCCCTTGCCCCATGTCACAACCCAAACGCTCTACCTCCCCTCTTGCATCCATATTCCCCCCCCCCAGATCCTGCACCCTAGTCACCTTCCCTAGGTCACAACCCATATCCCTGCACCTTACCCCCCCCCCCAACCCAGGTCACAACTGTCTCCTTCACCCAACTCCCTCCCAGCCCCTAATCCTCTCCTGCACCCTGCTCTCTTCTGCACCAACCTCTATCCCAGACCCCGCACCATCTCCATTAATATGGAAGTGTGTAGTCCTTGACCACTTTGCAAATTCTTGGAATGGCCCCCCTCATCAAAAATTGCCTGCCCCTTTGCTAGAGTTTACTTCCTGTAGGATATTCACCCAACTTGGAACATGCTATATTGACCTTAACTGTAATGTTCAGTCACTGAGTTAGCTAAACATATAAGTGTTAGAGTTCAGTTTTGGAGGTAATTACAGTGTGCCATGCTCTGATTTATACTTACAGAAATATGGTCAGCCTATTCAGGAAAGATACATGGAACATGAAGAGAGACCAAAAGCTTTAAATGACCTGGGAAAGAAGGTCCAGCTTCTAATGAAAGCAGTAGAAGCATTCAAAAATAAGGTACATATTTATACAGTTGGAGTATGGGGGTTATCTAGGTTAGTAAACAAAGTTTGAAAAACTAAGGGCTTTTCTGTAGTTAGTGGTACAGTAGCTATGTCAACAGGTAAAGTCTTCCCATCAAAATATTGTCTACAGTGGAGTTAGGAGGTATAACTGCAACACTCTGGGTTATGAATTTTCCATATTCCTGAGGAACAGTTACACTGATGTATAGTAGAGTCTGGATTATCCGACCTTTGGTAATCCAACATTCCGCTTTATCCGACATAGCCGGATAAACCCTGGGGTTCCGCGAACAAACCCCAGCCAGCCTAGTGCAGTGCGAGTATGCGGCCCCCAAGGCCAGCCGTATGCAGCCTCCCTGGCTGAAGAGGCTCCAGAAGCAGCCCCTGAAAGCAAAACTAAAACCCCGTGCTGCCGCCACCTGCCCGCCCACCATGTGACCCGGCCCGTTTCTCCTGCCCCAGCTGCTGACATCCCTTGAATTGCAGCGCATGGCGGGCGCTTGAGAGTCCAGCCCGCGGGTTGGAGCCTCTTGCTGGCGCCGCTTGGTCCCCTTCCCTCCCTGCAGCCCCCAGGCATGGGCCAGGAAAATGGCCCTGCTCGCTGCCCTGTCGCTCCGGGCGCTGCTTTCGCTGCTGCCGCCCTTCTCAGCGGCCTCTAAGCGGAACATCCCCGAAGTGCTGCTTCCCTGCGCCCAGAGCACCCAAATCAACTACTGTACAGGTAATGTTCTGTACTCCATGTTATCCAACATTTTCGTTAATCCGACCACCTATCGGTCCCGTTTAGGTCGGATAATCGGGACTCTACTGTAAGTTGCTAGCATAGACCAAGTCAAAGTCTAGGAATGATGTTTTTCAAAAGGACTTAGGTGCTTTTAGAAAGATTATCCTAGAGCTTGAGGAAAGGGGGTTTCTTTGTATCAGTCAAATGAAAAAATTCAAGATTTCCATCTTGTACTTTAAGTGTCTTTTAAACTAAATGCATAATTCATTTGGCAGTTTTGTTAATCACTCTTACGTTGGTGGGGATTGCCATACGTTAAAATAAACTTATGAAAATTGATATATCGTGAAGCATATTGGGCTCTGAGTTAATTTGAACGACATCAAGGAATAGCTAACTATAAATTTAGTGAAATCCCAAATTATTTACATTTCTATAGAATGCTTTCTATAAGAGTATCTTGAAGCATTTAAATATGAACAAAGATGAAATCTCCCTATATAATTTTTTTAGCTCAAAAGCTATTCTTCCTTCTAAACTTCAGTTTATGCATGGATTTATCACAGAAATAGTTGCAGTGCAATCTTAGATACTGTACACTTCTTTTACCAGTGTGTGCCCCATAAATTCATTGTGGTGATTTGTTTTAAAACATTTCTCTTCTTAGGATGAAAAATATGATCATCTAGATCCTGCTGAGATGGAAAAAGTTGAAAAGTTTATCAGTGAAGCCATGAATTGGTTGAACACCAAAATGAATGCCCAGAATAAACTAAGTCTGACTCAAGATCCAGTTGTGAAGGTGGCAGAAATACTAGCAAAATCCAAGGTAAAAAAGCATTATTGTACCTATGATGTCCTTAATATAGGGAAGAAATCTATAAATAGTTAAATTGCATTAAACTCAAGAGACTGGAGAGCAAAATGGGGTAGAGATGAGTGGGGCGGGGGGGGAGGTGTACCTAGCTAATAGGCTTTCTCCCTGTCTTAACCTAGAATAGTAAGTCTGCGGGTGTTTTTTCTCCAGAGATGTAAATGGGAGGGACGATCCCTTTCATTTAGTGATTTAATCAGTCCTATTCTGGAGTGATAGCGGATTAAATATTTCTCTGTGATCCTATTTGCCTTACAGCTTAAGTAACTGGTATTGTTTACTGCACCCAAGTTTTATAGAAAATTGACTGTTTCCATCTGAAAGAATTTCAGAATTAGTCAGAGAACATCTATCACGTAGGCTTTTCACACTTCACATTAAATAAAATCAGATTCTGAAACCTAGATTCCGTGGAAACTTTGAAATAAATGCCTCTCAATTCTGTTGTCCTGGATAAACTGGAACTCTTAAACTGTCTTCCTTAGTACAAGTGTTTTGAATGCTTGTTTCATCACTTAAGTGAACATAATTCTTTTCTTCAATCCTAATATATTAGGAACTGGATAGTTTCTGTAACCCTGTTGTGAACAAGCCTAAGCCAAGGATGGAGCCCCCCAGTGAAGCTCAGACGAAAGCTAATGGTGAACATAATGGACCAGTGAATGGACAAAGTGGTGCTGAAACAAAACCAGATCCTGCAAAGGACAATTCTCAGCAGACCAAACCATCTGGAGAAATGGAAGTGGACTAAGTTTCAATTTCTTTCACTTAATTAAAACAGTGCAAGTAACTACAGGGTCCATTCTTCTTTTATGTCTAGCACCACTACGGATGTTCAGTTATTCTTAGCCAACTTTCTGTCCTTTTGTTCTTTGCAGTAGTTTTGAATGTGTTTTACATTGAGTTCCCTCCAATGTTCATTTCCATTGATGCTGCTTATGTGGAGCTTTAGCCGAATGTAGATTGTAAAAGTCAGTTTAAGCTTTCCCAATATATTTTATATCAAACATACAGAATTGATATATAAATGGCAACAATCTACCTTGTTTAAAGCTTTTATTGTGGATAAACCTCAATTCCTTTAATCAGAAAAGGACACTGTATTGCACTACTGATGCTGAAGTGTAGATTTAATTGCATCTTTATTTTGGAAAAATATTGGAATTGAAGTGGTGTTAATATGGCCACTTGAAGCACTGACCTATTTTCTAGTTATTGTACTGTTATTTAAATATTAAAATAGAGGTTAGCTAGTATACTAGTCCATCTTGTTGATGAGAACTGTACGGTCTTTATATTTTTCATATAAAACATACAAGTTTAGAAAAGAATTTTCTTAATTTGAGAATCATACCATGAATGAACATAATTATAAAACAATACTGGTAAATTGGCTTTGTCATTTGTTCAAAATAACTCTTGACCTCTTCATACACACTTAATGCACATGTGGTTATGGTAGACTGATACTAAAGTCACAGTAATAGGCAAGGATTATCACTTTCGAGAGAGACATCTAATTATTTTTGCACTTGTTACTTTTTTAAACTAGATTTCCTGTCAGTTAACAGCTATACATGCTCTCTCAAACAGCACATCTTGTACACATTACAGGAGAAATAGTAACAAAAAAAATTGGTTCATAAACTGTCTTAATTCTGAGGTGTGCATTTAAGTCCTTTACTAAATATTTCAAATGAAAGCAAATGGATAATTTACTCAAATTGGCAAATGTTCATTATGATTTGGGATTTTAACACATTGAGGCAATGTGTGCCCAAATTATACATAGGAAAAAATCCTGCCAAATCCAAGCAGATGCAGAAGGGTTGAGAAACCAAGGTTTATTTCAAATATATATTTGACTTAAATGTATATTCCTTGATCTCAGTTTAACATAATAGTAAAAGAACAGCCTTATCCAGTAATTAAAAGGGAGAGGAATATATGGCATCACTGTCAAAATACTCCTAATGGGGAAGTAGAGCGAAGTGCACTCATGTATCTTGCTTTCAGTTGTCTTGCAGAGTTAACCAGCTAGTGGGAAAACTCTAGTCTTACACTAAACCTAGGAAACTGTTTCATATGAAACCAGAATAATACATTTTGAATCAACCTTTGGTAAACCCTTCCCTTCAATTTTCTTAACGTAAATTTTGGCATGATTAGATGGCCACTGTTTTATGTGGTGGTGCACAGTGTTCGCGCTCAGGGAAATGGTGATATATGTAGCACTCTCTAGGGAAAAAAGACAAAATCCCTACTAAGAACAGACACGAGACCATAAAATGTTACCAGCTTGTGACCAAGCCCACCTCCAAATATATTAAACAACTTTGCCACCTACTCCCATTGTTCAAGATCACACATTCCAAAAGTAAGTAGTTTGGTGTATTTATTTTGTTTTACTAGAGCTTGTTACTGCTGTGGATTGACTAAGCAAAAATGTAAATGAATGTTAGGCTTTCACCTCCTCTTTTAGTGCAAGTGCTTACATTCTATCACTAACAGACATAAGGTGGAGATTGTACCCCCAAACTGTCATGATTGCCGTTCTTTCACAGAAACTTCAATATTTATGGGTTTTGAGTTTATAGGGTCTTGACAACCTATTGAACCGAAAACAAAATACGATCTTCAACCTAAAAGCAAGATTGAGCGATTACATAAAGACATATTGCTAAATAATCCACAGCAGCAATATATACCTGTACATTTTCCTGCATTAAAAAATCTTAATGGTGACCAAAAGCAGTCTAGGACCTTAAATCATGCTCAAAAATGTAAAATAAAACTCCCCATTTTACTGAAGGGGAATAAGACCTAACCATTGTGTCTTGAAAACTGCATAAAATGAAAACCTTGACCACAAAATCTTTATCAGAAGATGAAACAGATTATTTAAATGTTAGCTGTCCTCATGAAATAAGGGATAAACATGTTTTTCCACACTTGCTAATGTTAAGTGTTTTTTTCGCATAGAGCTACAGTATTTCCTGTTCCTCAGTTAAATGTATGACTACGTAGTTCAGTCTTACATCTTATCCCATTAGTATCTGGCAGGTCTGTCTTCAGCAATGCTGACTGGTATTTCAAACTGCTGGTGAGTAGGTGTTCACAAAATATATATTCAGCTATTACCCCAAAATAAGCTGAGAAGTAAATGTTCATTGTGGAAAAATACCTGTTAGAGGCCTTAAGACCAAGTAGCAAAATAGATGCCATACAAAGTAAAAATGTGGTGTTTCCAAATTGATAAACTATTAACTGTTTTTAGACAAAGGATAAAAGAAAGACGCATTTGTATATTAAGCATGGAAAGGATGTTATCCAAAAGCCTGTTAACACTGATACATCATCTAGATGTATACTATGAGTAGCAGTTGGGTGATCAGGAGTTTGTAAGGTGAAACTGTCTTGGGTTAAAACCTGTATTATGCAATTTTGAAACCTTCAAAAATGTATTTTGGATATTAAGATATCCTTGGTCCGTATCCTAGTAGGCATTTGTACCCCAGCAAAAATTTTGAAAGGTCATCTTTGTAATTCATCAAACTGTTTTGTAATAAGGCCATTATTTTTCAGAATCATTTATATTCTCATATACTGGAACACTTGCTAACCTTGACAAGAACAAAGCTATCATCTCAAGACAACATGACACACCATTAGAATGTGATTTGTGTGGGGGGGGAGGGGGGGTGTTACACAATACTAGCTTCTGTACAGTACCAGTCGTGCATTTAGACTGTTCTATGCAATGAAAATAGGAGAAAGCTAGAACTTAAATGCTGACACCCTAACCTTGATATTTTTATAGTAATAGTCCACACATCTGATCTGTTTTTAAAAGACCATTTAATATCTTTCCCCCTGCAAGGGAAGAGGCAGATACATCAGTGCTTTTAAAAATGGCAGACTTTCTAGATTCAGTGGGAGTCTGTTTCATGGGTGTGGAAGCAGATATTTTTTTTAAAAAACATGAGCAGAGAATGGCTTTCAGGCATGATCTTGATTAAAGTTTGTCTAACTTAGTGCCATACAGTTGTTGAAAACAAAACTTCACATATACATACTAGTTACTAGAACTACAGTATGAAAATTGTGGAACGCAGAATTTGTGGTTCATCATTGGTTTGATCATTTGGTTTACAGTTATTAAGGAGTTATGAAAATGGATAATTGTTGCATCTTACTGGATTTCTAAGGCTAGGCCTACACGAGGGGATAAGTTTTAATTAAGATATGCAACTCCAGCTGGAGTCTACTTACCTTGATTTGAACTTTGGCATTGCCCCACAGTGGGAGGTCAAGGGGAGGAATGCTCCTGTCTACTTCCCTTACTACTTTCAAGGAGTAGGAATGCTGGCATTGATAGGGGCGTCCTCAGTGTTCAATTTAGCAGGTTCTTACTTAGACCCACTAAATCGAACGCTAGAAGATCAACCTCTGGAGCATCAATCTGCGGGTAAGTATAGACATATCCTTGATCTCGAATTGCATCATTTTGAGACTGTCTAGCAAGAGGCTATTTTTAAGTGCTACTTTACAAACTGTCCATTGTTTCATTATATGGGAATCTTATACTATAAGCAAATAGACTGAAGAAACTAGAATTAGTCCAACTTCTGCTTAAACTGATTCTACTGCCCTCTTTCTTAGTCAAAAGATTAATAACAGACAATCTTGGTCATTTGACAAATAGGATTAAAGAGGCCTTCCTTTCTTCCTATGTTCATAGTTAAAGCATCATGTGTCTGTGCACACTTGAAATTTACAGCAGGAAACTTAAGTATCCTGTAGCATAGTAAAGATGTGGAAACACTATACACCTCCTTTGAAACACTGTGTCTGTCTGAAGGTTATAAACAGACCTACAAAGATGCAGGTGAGATGTATAATCAGTAACAGCACGAGTGCCTGTTACAATTTACATATGCAGTGTGGGGTTGTTTGATACTTAAGAGTGAAGGGAGAGTGCTAGTCTAGCTGTCAACCTGTGACTTTTAGCTGTTTTTTCAAAGCAACATGGTTTTCCTTAATCAAATTTACTATATGCTGAGAGGAAATTAAGCTTATTTTCCACTAGCTTCTTCTCTCTTGTACAGTAAAGCAAAGCTGGTGTATAGGCTTCTTCTTGTGTGCTGATGTATGACACTTCCTGTGTGTACCCTTTGATTTTTTAAGATATCCCACTTTGCCTGGGTTTAGACTTACCTTCCATTTTCTATCATATTTACTTTTTACCTCTCCCCCATTTGAGACTCAACATTTTCACTTGAGTCCATTTGTAATATTTCCTGCTTGTGAAAGGCACTGAATAAACAATCCTTTAAACTGAATTCCCCTTTTTGTTACAGGCAGTGACTAGCCTTGGCAAGTGCTATTGCAAATTTCCTTCCCCTGCTACTGCTTAATGTCCCTTAATTCAGAGAAATCTTGCTACTTGTATTTTTAGTATCTTTCATAGTACATTACACTTTCTAAAGATCTAAGCATCAAAACAGTGGTTCTAAAACCCCTCCCCCTCCTAAAACTGGTTACAAAATATTGGCATAGTAAATCCTGTTACAAAAGGAATGAAATTGACTATTCAAAACTTTTCTATTAACGGTAATTTGTCAAATTTTTTTTCACTTGTGACCTTAAAAAAGCTGGAGTATAAATATAACCCTTATGCTTTAGAAGAATAGTAAAGTAATATTTTTACAGTAATCTGATCAACAATGTCCAACAATTACATAGATGGGTAAAATAAGTAGCATAATTTGTTTAGTTGCATGTAATTGTTAATTTGAATATTTTCTCTTGCTTGAGTTTTGGTGCTACAGTACTATTGACCTGAGGGAAACATATAAAAAAAAACCTCCCTGCTTTTTTATGGGGGTGGGAGGTCTCAAACATCTAGCAGTGCAATGTGATTTGAAGAATGCATTTTAAAATTGAAAATGAAGTTTTGAATTCAATGCAATGACTCACCCATATTAAAAGTGCTGAAAGTTGTAGTTAACTGGTTCATGATGAGGTAATGGTTATTGGATGTTGCATATTTGTCATTTTTAGGCTAAACGTATCTTTAGAGAGCAGGAAGGAATGCGTGAAACTTGAATAGACTCACAGCAGTGTTAAAGTGTGGAAAATGTTTACTATGTATGTAAATTACATCTTTATAATAGTGATAGATAATGTGCAAATTGACATACTTCAATTTATTTTTGAATGGCAACTCAAATTGAGGTTATGTATAATTTATAATAAATATATATAAACCTGCTACTTGAACCATAATCACGTCCACTTGAGACTTGTCTTTTATAGTGAACCTTGCTGCAACCAACTCAAGCTCTGTTCAAGTTTTTTTTTTTCCTCCCTTGTAGAATGGTAGTAGCCATTCCCAGGATTGTTGACGAATTCAGTTTAACAGTGTTAATACATCCAAGAGGTTTAAAAAAAAAATTCAGATTTTGTGCAGTTTAAAATATAGAAGAGTAGCATTTATGGTGGCTACATGCAGATGAGATTTTTTTTCAAAAGTGCTGGGAAAAAATACAAGCCATGTTAAGGAGCTACCCTGTACAACAGTAAGATACTGAATTTAGATCAAAAGTGACTCAATAGATCTGTATTTTCTACTATATATTGCTCTCCAATCATACTAAAATATGACTTCAGTGATTTCAAAGGTAGCACTCTTGTGCTACATCTACACAGCAACATTTTGAAATAACATAGTCCGCGTCTACACAGCTGGCAGTTATTTTGACATAACACTGTGAAGTTGGAGGACTTCTTACTCATACTCCTGTAACCCTCATTTTGAGGACTAAGGATAGTTGGAGGAAGAGTGCTCTATTTTGAAATAAGCTATGCAATTGCATAATTATTTCAAGTTTAGCCCTACTATGTAGATGCGCCCTTGAGCACAAGTGACTTCTGAAGAAAACCAGTGGCAAGGTAACTGGCATTTTAAGAAATATCATATTTAGAACTTGGAGTGGAATATCCTACTGTGACTGTCGTAAGCATTGCTGTGGTAAAACGAGAATAATTCTAATGTGTCAAGTCGACTTTAAGACCAAAACACAAGATTCTTTGATAAAAGTAACATGCAAATTATAACAGATGAGAGCTTTATTTATTTTACAGCACTTTAGCCTATCACAGCAACTAAACAGTTTTCAAAAAAAATGAAATTCCTCTCATGCATTAGCAGCTACTCATGTAAGAAACCTCATTATAAACTACTGATAAGCTGATGTCCCTTAACTGCTGGTAATACTTTATGCTTCATGTGGCTTGTGTAGTATTTTTCAAATGGTAATTCTCAGCTATATAGTGCATTATCCCCATTTTAGAGGAAATGGAGGCACAGATGAAGTTACCACTTCAGAGAAGTCTGATTGCAAATCCTTTCTGCATTAACCTATCATTATATTGATACTGATCACCTATCATTATGGTGATGATATACATCCTAGGAGAGCATGTTGTGCCTAGATCCAGCTAGCTGTTTTTTATAAAGGGGAGTAATATCCCATTCAGATATGAAGACTGGGTAAGTAGTTCATAGAACCCATGTTTTGATGCATTGTATAAACTCTACTGCACCATGATCCCCTTCTGAAAAAATTACTAAAACCCCAGCAGGGGCATAAATCCACCAGAGGCCCCCTTTGTCCAGGGGGAAGAGGAAGAAAGAGCCTATGCTTCCCCATCCCAGGTATTGGGG
Source organism: Pelochelys cantorii (assembly GCA_032595735.1). NCBI lineage: Eukaryota > Metazoa > Chordata > Testudines > Trionychidae > Pelochelys > Pelochelys cantorii. Next base: position 96,871,072 of record CM064331.1, on the reverse strand, counting down.
TCCAAAGCTGAAGATAAAGGGCTTTTGGTGAGAAATGTAGGCCTGACTTGTTTTGCATAAAAATGTACCTTGTTTTCAGTTACCTATCTTTCAGTTGCCAGAGAACTAGACTTGCACATGTAATTTCTTAAAGCTATATTTGTTTAATGATCACATTAAAAAATCATGTGTTTGCTGCCTTTCTTGGGAGGCTGCACAGTTAGTATGCTTTGTTCAGTCAAAAGCACATTAAAGCATCTGAATAGGAAGGTAGGCCTATTAGGACTCAAAGAATTAGCTGCAGTATTTAATGTGTCAAAATGAGTACTTGTGAGGACTATTTTGTGGGTTTTAAATGGAGTAGACTACTTAATTCCTTTAACTAATATCATACTCCCTTTATAGCAGGGGTGGGCAAGAGGTTGCCAGTGGGCCAGATCAGCCCCATCAAGTCACCAGATCTAGCCTGTGGCCACCTTGCCAAAACTCATTGGCAGAGAACAACTCGTGCTTTAAAAAGCCAGCTGCTCTCTGTGCTAGATGGCTGAGGAGGGAGACTTCTTATGCTGTTCCTACTGCCCAGCGAATTCTCAGTTTTTGGCCAATAGAAGTGGAGATTTTTGCTGGGTGCAGAGGCAGTGTGGGAAGCCTCCTCCCTTGCTGCTTTACCCCCTCATGACTGCAGCAGAGCAACCTGCAGCAGGCAGTCTGCCTCACGTTTCTGCAGATAAGCACCTCCCAGACAGTGCCTGCCTCTGGCACTTCCCCTCCCCTCTGACTACGTGCCCCAGGCCATCACCTAAACTCTGTGCTCCTTTTCCCTCTTATCCCAGGTCATGACTCCCAGACCCTGCACCCCCCTCCTACACCACTCCCACAGGCCACAATTCTCTTCTGCACTCATACCCCTTCCCTGACCCTGCACCCAATTCCCCTTCTTCAGGTCACCACCCAAACTTTCTGCACTCTTCACAGCTCCCTCCCAGACCTTGCATTCCCTCCTAGAGCCCCTCCCCCCAGCCCAAATCCTCTCCTGCACCCATACCCCTTACTGGACTGTGGGCTCCTGCCCCTGATCAGCCCAAACTCTATCCCCGCCTGCACATCACCTCCACAGAAGTGCAGCCGTTGACCATTTGCCAAAATCTTGGCATACCCCCCCCCTTTAAAAATTATTGCCCACCCATGCTCTATAGTGACACTGAACAGTGGATCAGCTAAGTGGTAGTAGTGTAGCAATCCGATGGTAAAACCGGATAGTTCGTAAGCCAGGGGTGAGCAATAATTTGCCAGGAGCCAATGTCACAAATTTTGGTATGTGACCATGGGCCAGCTCCAAGGTCTCCTGAAGGGGTGGGGCTACAGTGAGAGACAGAGATGTACACTTTGACAGAGTGTGGGAGCTGGCTAAGTTTGAGAGAAGTGATGCTCTAAGGGAAATCCATCCTGTTCTGTTGTCTGCCTCCCTACCCACTTTTGGAATCCTCTGAGTCAAATGGTTCAGGTTGGAGCAGCTCTGGTGACTGTTGCCATCTACAACACCTGTGCTGTAGAGATGGAGTATAGGGGCAAGGGAACAACCTGACTTTAGCACTCCTCCCCTCTGCCCCAACTAGCAGAAAAATCCTGGGAGCAGCTCTGCTGCAGGACAGAGCAGGGATGGGGGGAGGGGTAGGTGAACACAAGCAGGCTTTGCTAATCAGCTGATGCAGCCTAGAGAAATGCTTGGGCCAGATCCAGCCCCTGAGCCTGCCCTAAGCAGACCTCTAGTCAGTCATCTTCAGAACTTACACAGAAGTCTGTGGCTCAATATGGTTCTGGATTTTCTAGGGCATGGTAATAGAGTGCTTGTTTCCCTACCTCGCACCTCATTCCTTTTTTTCAAATACACCTTGCCATGCACTCTTACACTTGGCTGTGTGAGGGACACACACACATGCTTTTCCCATTGGTTGCCAGCAGGCAGGTGTTCAACACAGAGCTGAATTCCAGGCTATGAACTTCCTGCCACTCTTTTGCTGCTTCCTGGTCTGGAAGAGGGAGTGGAAGATGCTAACTAAGAGCAGGTCAGTGGTCTCCAACCTTTTTACATCCAAGATCGCTTTTTAAATGTCAGGTCAAGCTGGGATCTCTCTCATCCCTTTCTTGAGGCCCCACCCTCTCCACACCTTTCCACAGACTAACTGTTGCTAGTGCTGCAGCTGGGGAGAATGGTTTAATTTAAATTATTAAACAGATTAAGCATTTATTAACATTAATTTTCTCATGTTAGTTGATCAAACTCCATTTTAAATAAATTAATATTTTACTTTATGTCCAACACACAAGGTTTCAATTTTTTTTTTATGGTGGGAAACCTTTTTTGGGTTGGGGCCACTGACCCACAGAAAAATCAGTTGGGGACCACACAAGTGAGAAGCAAAAAAAACCCCTCTGCAAACCCCCAACCCTCACTCCTCTGGCACTACAGCCCCCACAGGGAAGAGGTAAAGAGGGCTGGGGTTCAAGGCTTCCCCTACATCAGATTTACTTTTCTGGGGTGCTGGAGTTAGTGAATTATGGACCCCCTTAGGCTCTGAGGTGCGAACAAAAGTGAGGGGCTCAATGTGCAGGATAGGGTTGCAGGATCTAGGTGAGAGGGGGGCTGCAGGAGCGGGAAGGGAGTTTAGTGGCAGGAGAAAGTGTGGAGTACAAGGGGGAGTTTGGGAAGTGGGAGGGTTTGGGGCAATAATGCAGAAAGAAGTGAAAGGGTGAGAATGCAGCCAAATAGCTAGTTGGAGAAGGAGGCAAAAAAAGTGGGGAGTAAAGGAAAGTGCAGCTTCTGCAAAGTAAAAAAAAAAAAAAAAAAAATCTGTCCCCCCTCCCCCACCACCACCCACCCCTTCCCTCTGCTCCAGCCTCATTCCCCTCAGGCCCATGATTCCCCCCAGCCTGATCCCCTGCATTGCTCCATGCCCTTCAGTGCAACTCCTACCCCCTCCCATCCTTCCCCCGCACCTTCCTTTGCCCCCAGCGCTCACAGGCAGGACAGTAGCACTGGGGCGAGGAGGGGAAGGGGGCAGAGTCTCAACCCTTGCCTGCAGGCAGCAGCTCTGGGGCAGGCAGAGCTCAGGGTGCCTTCAGCCATGCCAGGCACAGCAGGGTGCTAGGAAAGGTGGCTCTCCAGCCCTGCACACAGCCTGCGGGGAGCAGCATGGGGTAGCCCCAGTGCCCCTCTGATCCAGCCCAGCTGGAGCATAGTGCAGCCTCTGTGGGCTGAATGCCATGGCCAGCTGCCGAAGGCGATCAACCAGTCAATCATGACTGACTAGTTGGTGACCACTGGAGTTGGTCTCTCTTAAGGAGAAGGCCAGCTACAGGAACCAAGTTGCTGGCCTTGTTACCTGGGGAATACTCTAGAAAATTAATTCAGATGAATGCAACTTATAGTCCACAGCTATCCTTAAACCCTAGCAGACAGACATTGTGGCTTAATATAGTTTAACTAATCCATCCACATTTTCAGCTACTTCAGATTAATTTTTCAGCCTGTTTAGAGATGCCCTCGCTGTAGACCAAGTGTTCTTGCCAGAATTTTAGAAGTTAGCAAATTCCAAAAGTTTCAGCCAGGATCACTGGCTACTGCTCTGTGGATTCTCAATATGCTCACATGGAGTAACTCCCACTGTTATTTAGTACTGAAATACTTAAAGAAATTAAATGCTTTAGTGAATGTTTAGCAAATGCAATGGTCACTGCATTACTAAAGCTAGGCAACCATTTTTGGAAGTTTTCTGAGGGGAAAAAATAGTTTGAAGTTGTGGTCGATTCACAAATTGTCAAGTTTGCCAACTACATTTGGACAAATCTCAGGCTAGAACTGCAGGACTGCTGCTTCAATATAAGCAGTGGAGGTGATAGGCAGTAGCATACTGCTTTGTGAATGGCACTTCTAAATGCCCTTTGCTTCTAAGAAGTTGTTTGTTCCAGGTCAAACTTTTTTTCTTGTTCAGTCAATAAACCAAAACAAATTATTGGCACAACTCTTACAAAATAAGTCTTGTTGCATCATGCTTTATTTCCACAAGCCTGCATGCTGAGTTTGCCTGAATATCAGACTATATTAGGAGTGAATGTCTTTCTATGCTAGTATAAAGTAACAATTGAAAGATACTCCAAAGACTATAAGCATTATTACATTTTCAGAGTACTATGAATATTTGTGGTTATACATGTAGATAGCATTAAGTACATAGCTAGGATAATGGCAGTTGTGTTGTGTAGTTTCATACTTGCAGGGTGCACTGTAATGTGCTCAAAAACAGTATATCATCATAAGTACCTCAAGAGGCAGGACCAAGCCACTAGGTTGTGGACATTGCCTAGGTTAGCTGAAGTGAACAAAGTATATCACAAGACCTAGGCTCTATCTTGCAAGTTTCATAACTTTAACATGCTTAGGTTAAATGCGGACTAAACCCCATACCAGCATTCAAATGACTAAAACTAAAAGTTCTTGTCTAAAGAATTTTGCACAAGATTGGTTAATTCTGCAAAACAAACTTCCATTATAGAAATAGATTACATCCCACCATAGCCTTCATTCATCCCACAAATTGTGCAACCTTAGAGAAAGTGGCTGTTGGAACAGATATTCCACATTATAGGGAGCTGCAGAAGCTGGCTCCTAGGTGTTTGATTTCCCCCCCGCCCCCCAACTACAGCTAAGTCTAGACTTCCTCTTGTTACAAGTTGTATTAGCTGCATAATCCCATCAACCCTGAATTTAGAACAAGAGTCATTCTTGGATTATCACTCTGCCTCTTCTGCATCAGACACCTTTCCCAAGCAATGGCCACCTTTGCTATAGGGATATAAAATCCTGTTTAGTTAACTGGTTATAAACATTAAGTTTAACCAGTTAACTGATTAAATGGGGGTTGGGTGGGGAAGCAGACAGCCCAGCCATGCCACAGCTGGGTTGAAGCAGTCCCCACCAGTTAACCATGACCAGTAAGCATCATCACCCATTAAGGTTGATGCTTACTGCTTAACCATTCATATCCCTACTTTCCTAATGCCTGAAAAATGCTTCTTTGACATCCAGGTTAAAACTACTGCAAGGATAGAAACTTTATTATTAGAGCCCTGCAAATTAGGGATGTTAGTGAGTAGTTGACTGAAGTATTGACTACTCTCCCCCCCGCCCCCCCTCCTGCTGCCTTGGAGGAAAACAGGAGCTGGTGCTGGGGGGAGCTGGCTTAAAAGTTCTGAGGCGGCGGCGGGAGGGGAGGGGAGGAGGAGAGAGAGAATAGGAGCCAAGGCTCACTGAAGACAGGGGCTGCTCTGGCAGCAGCCCCTGTCCATGAGGGTCCCAGTGGGGAGCTAGGCCCCTCTATGGCCAGGGGCAGCTGCTGCTAAACAGCCTGTTTGCAGTCGACAGGGCTGAACACTGAAACAGGGGCTGCTGGACTCCGCATGAGTCAGGACCAGCTCATGCTGGTCTGGAAAGCTGCCCCTCTGTATTTTAAAGGTAGTAAGACCCCAGAGGCTCTTACTACGTTTAAAATGCAGATTCGCAGCAAGGGTGGCTCCTGGAGTCAGCACAAGCCACGACTACTTAGTCCTTGCTCGAGACTGCTCCTGGAGCCACCTTCACTGAGGCTTATCGACTAATTGTGTAGTTAATAACATGGATCAGATAACCACAATTTAACATCCCTTCTGCAAATCCATGGAAAGTCTTGTCTATTATTGTGGATCAGTTGCAAAATCTGGTATCTGCACAGGGCTCGATAAATTCTTTCCACCCTAACAGGGCAGACAAAGTCCCTCCTCCCAGCAGCTCAGTCAGTTTGTTTTGGGCAGTTACAATATGCAATGGCATAAAAGCCACTGTACTCCACAAAACAAGTGGCACTTTGTCGAGAAATCAGATTACAGCACTCAGCAGCTGCTCATCATGAGTACACCTGACACTGTGTAAGCACTGTACGCTGTCGTTAGGGAAAGATGGTTCAGTCTAACAGATGTCTCTTAAAGATAATTTTAAGAATGTCCACACTCAGAGCCTGTGTTTCAAAAAGCAGAATGAACTATGCAACTGCTGCTCTAGCAAACTGGTAGGTAATACCACACAAATAGCTACATTTCTGAGAAACAAGTAAATGCTTCATCGTCTGCTAGAAGTTTATTAGCTCTGATGGGATGGAAAGCATGTTGCAGTAAAGCCACCTCTACACATAGATATGGATAACCCTGCTATAGCCCTTTGCCCGGGGGGGGGGGGGGGGGGGGGGGAGCCAGCACAGTTGTGCCTATTTATATTTGGTCAGTCAGGTGCACCTGTGTGGTTCCACTAGGACCTTAGGCCCAAACTTCATTAGCATATCCCGCCCTGAAAGGTCACTACTTTAGGGTATTGAGATTTTAACTAGTTAGCCCTCAACTAGAACCTGATCTGCATTTGAGCGCACTGTTCATTTAACAAAGAGCTGCAGCATTGTAGGGATGCTGCTGCCACAAACGACTTCACCGTCTCTCCTGGTGCCCTCACATGCTGGAAAAGTGATAAACTAGGACCCTGCACAATCCCCTCTGACAACAGTCCCAGGACCAAATTCTTCCCTGTGTCATCTCAGGCAGGAAGAGCCACCACCACTGCAGTAGGAATGTTTAAATCTCATGCTCACTAGTATTAAAAAGGCAACTCTCAGATCTAGAGGTTTAAAAATAAGTGGCCACCTATTTTTAGTCAGATATTACAGAACCATCACCAAGCCTAAAGCTTAGTTTGTGCCTTATTTGTGTCTAAAGCAGCAGTTCTCAAACCCCCTTGGAAGGGGGTCACCAGGGCTGGCTTAGACTGCTGGGCCTGAGGGCTCCATTCTTGGGTGACAGGGCTCAAATTCCGGGCCCCCTACCTGGGACTGAAGCCCTTCAGCTTTGGCACCCTGCTCAGAGTGGTGGGGCTTGGGCTTTGCCCCTCCCTATGTGGGGACAGTAGGAGGGGAAGGGGGTCAGGCTTTAGACCCCCTTCCTGGGATTGTGAAGTAATTTTGTTGTCAGAAGAGGGTGGCAATGCAATGAAGATTGAGAGTGCCTGGTCTAAAGCCATGCTAGAAGGTCAAGAAGTCGAGGTTGCATGCTAAAGCAAGCCACAGCTGCTTCACTAAAACCAGCTCGAGTCAAGAAAAGGTAACGAGCTGAATTAACGGCATAAAGGCCTAAAATCCCATAGTTACATTTGTCATTTAAAAAAAAAAAAAAAAAATCAAACACCGAGGTGATGCTTTGTGAAGAACTTGCCTTTTGTTCGTTGCCATACTGCGAGGTGAGTGGCATCTGCCTCAAACATACTCCCAAAAGACATGTTAGAATGCCAGAGTGTCTGGATCGTCACATTCTGTTGGATTTAGTTTATGGAAGGCAGCTGGTGGTACATAGGTTAACTCACAAAGTTGGAGGGAATGATAAGTCGTTAGCACTCTGCTTTCTTGTGTAATGGATTTGAGTTGAGAATGAAGTGCTCTGAAAGACAGGGTGATATATAAACAAATGCAGATGGATTATGCAATTGCCTTTAAAAAGGAAGGAAAAAAAAAAAAAAAGTGTCACCTTAAAGTTAAGGGGGGATTTTTCTCTCAAATTTGATTTCCAACAGGTTTGTTCCCAATGAAAACTGGCCTCAGTTTCCTCAAACTAAACCGAACCTGACAGTTCCACTCCACACTGCACTACAAGAGCATGCACTGATATACATGTTTCCTCTAGACTCCACTAAGCTTGTTGCATCTGATACCATGGAATTAAGAGGCTCAGCCTCCACTCTGCTTATGGTACCAACAAGAAAACAGACAGGAGGTCCAAGGTTTTGGTTAATTTGTTTTCCATGCATCAGAAGGCACTCCTAAGGTAAGTGCAACGGAGTGGTGCGTACAGCAAATAACGACCGTGGATGAGTGCTCTAGCTACAGTGGGCTACTGTGCATGAAATGGGGAGCACTGCGCCTCCATTTTTCTAGATGGACTGACCTGCTGTTAAAGGCAAGCAGAGTTGGAGGTGGGGCAAAGGGCCAATCCCTGTACTTTGTACTGGTGAGCTTAGGTGGCTCCATGCTCAGAAAGCCAACATTGCTGATTCTTCCCTCCTTCTCTGCCCTGCCAATCGAATTCTGCCCATCCACTGTGTGGGGAGTCTGGGGTTATGGATTCCACTTGGCAGCAGGTTTCTTAGAAGTTAGGTGTCATAACAGTTGGGCTAAATCCTGTTTGCAAATCCCACCCATTGGGTTTCCCTGGCAGTTTGCTGGTAGCATTTGTGTGTACTCTGAGAAACTCAGTTCCTCCTTCTGGGCCACCAAGGGCTCAGAACGCTGCAGAGAAAGCAGGTTCTGCATGTTGGGAAGGAAGTTCCACTACCATCTCGAACGCAAAGATTTGGGCAGATTCAAGGGGGGAGGGGGTGTGGAAAATCAAACACACACAGGTTCTCTTTGGGGAGGAGCAGAAGGGGATGAAAGCATCCACAAGAAGATGAGAACTTCCCAAGCAAATATGCCACTAGTAGCTTTGTATATGTAGTGCATTTTCCCTACCCAAAAGCATGGTTAGAAGAGGGGAAAAGCAGGGTACCGGCCCACATCCCCATGGATGATGTAAAGATGGCATTCTCAGATGGCAGAATGCTAACCAATCATGGTTTAAATATGGAGACCAATAATGCCCCCTCTTCCCCCTCCTCCCCCCACACTTCAAGTTAGTGTGACCCTTGGAGTCCTCCTCTAGAGCCCTTTAAAATGTCCCTGAAATCAATGAAGGTGTGTACCTGCGCTCTGACTTTGCTGTCTGCCTTTGTTTCAGTTCTTCTGCAATTTCGTCATCTTTTATCAGGCTCAAATGAGAAGCCACCTGACCGTCAGGCTAAACAACAACAAAATTACTCACTCACTTGTGACAGTAACTGAAGCTGGACCAGTGCTAGTACAAATTTGAACATATATTTTTCATCCAGGAAGTGGCAGATATATAGCAAAAACTGTGGATCAAAATCCGCAGAAGGCTAATGGGCATTGCACATGGTGTCGCTTGTGTGGAGGACTTGGATTTCTTGAACCTTTATATAAAATAGATAATGACAAATGAAAAAGGAAAAACCCTGTGTTTCCAGGCCTGATCGTTATGCAGGAAAATCACTGATCCCTACCCCACCAAGATGAGCAAGTTTGATGTGAGTCAGCGTGACACAAATGCATAGTACCATGCAACCATTTTTACAGTCTGTTCTAGGAGCCGGAAGAAACCAATATTTAAGGAGGGATCTCTTTTCTGCTGATCATTGTGTTTAAGTTGCTGTACTATCTAAGCTCTTTCCAATCCTAGTGCTGCACTTTTAGTGCAGTCATTCATAACCTGTGAAAAAGAAGAACATAAGAATGGCCGTACTGGGTCAAACCAAAGGTCCATCTAGCCCAGTAGCCTGTCTGCTGACAGTGGCCAGTGCCTGGTGCCCCAGAGGGGGTGGACTGAAGACAATGATCAAGCGATTTGTCTTGTGTCGTCCGTCTCCAGCCTCTGACAAACAGAGGCCAGGGATACCATTCCTACCCCCTGGCTAATAGCCTTTTATGGACCTAACCTCCATGAATTTATCTAGCTCCTCTTTAAACTCTGTTATAGTTCTAGCCTTCACAGCCTCCTCTGGCAAGGAGTTCCACAGGTTGACTATGCGCTGTGAAGAAGAACTTTTGCTTATTACTTTTAAACCTGCTACTCATTATTTCATTTGGTATCCTCTAGTCCTTATATTATGCGAACTAATGAGCCCCTGTGTAGTATGCATTAGCCTTCAGAGAAATGGAATTTCTCTCTCCCCCCCTTCCCCCACTGGCACACAAGTATTTATATTTACTGATTTTGTTAATTAAAAGCATCCCCACCTCTGTGCTGCTTACCTTATCTTCCCTTGGTTTTACTGCTGACACCTGCCTAGCATGCATAGTTGAAATAATGTGGCCATCTAGATTAGAGCCTCGCCTCCACGATGTTTTATCTTTGATGTTCCATAGATCTTTTTGACCAAATGTACCTAACGGAATGAAAAAACAACAAGGGATGAGGACATGGTAAAGACTCCTGACTCCTCGTCTACAGTACAGCTTCCATCATTGCTGTCCTCCTAGAAATGTCATTGATTTTGAGACCTTGAGGGACAATAAGATCATCCAGTCTGACCTGAAGAATACAGAGCCAATTTCACTTCTTTTACCCTGTCACATATGTTAACTGAAGTATATCTTCAAGAACAGCATCCAGTTTTGATTTGAAGACAAACAAACAATGGAAAATCTACCACCTAGCTTGGCAGTTTGTTCCAATGGTTAAATCAACTTGCCATTAAAAATCTGTCTTAAGTTGCAGAAGTGGCAAATTACATATCTGACTCTGAGCTCTTACAGGCGAAAGGGGAGGGAGATATCATAACACCCTGCTTTTCCGACTACTGGCCCTCAGCAGGCAAAAGCGGAGCCACTTAACGAACAGGGGGCAAAGCACTGACTCCTCCTCAAGCAAGATTCTTGTTGCTTTCATACAAACATGATCCTGTGCAGCACTGTGCAGTCCATAAGATGGTTTTCAGCAGCTTTCCCAGGCCCTGCACTTTGGGGGCGGGGGGTCCCATAGCAGTCACCCCAAGCGGCCTATGGACAAGATGGGTCCCATGTTGGCCCAGGGCAGCGTGAGGCATTACCTCCAGGGTTTGGTGTGGAGCAGCAGGAGAGTCAGGCTCATCCCCTGCACTCACTGTGGTGGCAGGAGCCACAGGAAGCAGAGTGACCCAGGAGCCTGCTCCACTCAGCCACCCATCTCCCAGTCAGGGTGCTTTCCTTCCTGCCACTGTGGGGAGTGCTGATGGGGGAGCAACCCCTGATGCCACCCTGCTCCAGATGCTGTGGTAACACCCCAGATCCTGTTTCTTAGGGGAGAAGGGATCAGGGAAGGTGTGCAATGAGAATAGGCAGGGGCAAGGACTAGGAAAAGCGGGGGAGGTTGCCTCAGGCCCTGAACCCTTCTAGTGACAGGCCTGATGCTGTAAATGACTCTAGGTCACAGAGACTGGTTTGATCCTCATTAGCAACTAACCCACCATATTATGAACTTCTTCCATCTTGTTCTTCACTTACCTATGTATTCCCCTTCTAGGCTCCATAGTCTCACTGTGCAGTCCAAGGATGAGGTGAGAAGCAGCTGGTTCTCACTCACCAGGGTGACACTGCTCCATTGGAAGAAAAAAAAGGAGATATTGACATTGTAATACTAAGGGCTTGTCTGTGCAATACAGCAATGCAGGCTTCATGGCAGGGAAGGAGGGTGAGTCTGTGTCAGCAACTAATCCACATGGATCCTGCCGGTGCAGGCTCCAGGTAGTACACACTAACATTATGCCGTTTCAAACAGGTGCTGTGTTTAAAGCACACTAAAGAACTTTTAGTTCACTATTAGCAGGGTCTACATGGACCAGTTAACAGGCAATACATTAATGCCCTTTAGAAGTCACACCAGACGTAGGGTCCACAGGCTGGATACAGCCTGCCAAGCCGTTTGATGCAGCCACCCTGCTGCTCCCCCAAACCTATCAGGGCCTGGGGGTGGAGGAGCACATGAATTCTCCTCCCCCCAACCAGGGGCTGGCCACACCTAGAGGGAACAGCCCCTTTCTGTCCAAAGCACCACCACTTCGGGAAAATGACCTGTGACCAAGGCCAAAATTTGTGATGTTCCCCCCCCCCCCCCATAAAAGTTATTGCCCACCCCTGAATCACACCCATTAACCATGTATTGCTTCACTGTGTAGTCTATCCCCAAAAGGAAAAAGTCCCCAGGAAGTTGGGAATCATTTCAACTGGGTTAACTAACTAGAAACAGACACCACAGAATAAATTGCAAGGGAGGCCATGTCTATCACTTCTCAGAATGGACATGGACTACTTTTGTTGCTACACTTCAAAGGCGAAAGCGCAGTGTGGAACCCAGGATCAGCTGGGGACTCCAGCTGATCTGGGGCTCCACACAGCACTGCTGCTTTGAAACCCCACCTACAGCCTGATGCCAGGCTCCCTGCGGCATTTCAAAGCGGCAGTGCCACATGGAGCCCGGGGTCAGAGGGGGAAATCCCAAGCTGATCCCGGACTCCACACAACACTGCCACTTTGAAGTGCTGCAGGGAACCAGGCTCCTTGCAGTGTTTCAAAGTGGCAGCACTGCACGGAGTCCCAGGATCAACTGGGGAGTCCCCAGCTAGCCCTGGGCTGCACATGGTGTTTCAAAGCAGCAGCATTGCAAGGAGCCTGGGGTCTGGCCCCAGGCTTCAAGCAGTGCTGCCTCTTTGAAGTAGCCTTCCTTTTTCCTCCCCATCCCCCCCCCCCCCACTGCCTCTTTCTGATAAAGACAGCAAACGGGGGGGGCGAAGCGATTAGTTGACTAGCATGTCGACTATCTGATAAGCATTTGCACTAGTCCTTCACATCCCTACTGTTAATGTGTCTTTGCCTACTCCTGTTTTCCTGTCCTCTCAGATTTACTTTAAAACATGTCATTTTGGCATCCTTAAGTGTATGTGCTGAGAGATGGTATTACGGTAGCTCTTTGCATTTTATTGGCACAATATGGAGAGTGAAATGGATTCTTCTTTAGGCTACATTTATGCTACAGCCACAGGGTGACTGGCAGCTTGCACCCATTTTAGCTGTACTCTAGCCAGAGTGCTAAGAATGGGAGCAAAGGCAGCAGTGAGGATAGATGGGCTTTTGCAGCTCTCATTAGAGCCTGCAACACTGCATCATCACTGCTATTTTTAACTGAAGTACACTAGCATGGATGTGTCTACATGGGCTGCAACTCACATCCCCAGCTGCAGTGTAGAAGCAGCCCTTTAAGTGCCCTCAGTTACCACTTACATGCTCTCTCTTAACCCTCTTCCTGAACCAGTTTCCTTTGCTCTACCCACAGACCTTAAAAAGGGCTGCAGCTAAAGTGGACTCCCAAATATTCAATGAGTTTGAAATAACAGGTTCTTCCATGTGCTTCCAAAATGACTATGAATGTCAGCAAGCTAGCAGAACAGGCACTATAGCAAAATTTAAAAAATAATGCACTCAAATTATCTTCCAGCTGGCACATTTTAGCCTTTCACATTAGCCACTCTGAGCTGCTCTACTGAGACTGCAGGAGTCAACTAAAAGCAGAAAATAATTCCGGATCAAAGCTGGGCAAAATAAAAATATTAAAAGCTTTAACTCTCTCCAAATGAATCCCTGCAGCCCAGGTCCTCTCCTCCTAGCCATGGTGCCTCTGCACTGCTCTTTATCTTACCTCACAGCCTGCATGAGACAGTTTCTTCAGAAGAGCCATTTTAACAGCTCTTAGGAGGTCACACGGAGGCTCAGCTTGCAAATACCCTATTCGGCACTGACTGCCTCATATAGAGAGTCAGGTCTCTTATTGGAATCCAGCTGTTTGATGTTCCGTCCCCTCCAAACACCAGGTGTTTCTGGTTGGCTCATTAAGCAAGCTTGCTCCAGGCAGCCCCACCCCTTCTCTCACAGCATCCTACCCTGAGGCTTTCCATACAGCATAGGGAGCACCCTCCTGGCAGGCAGTCCTTAACAGAGTGACTCTCAGCCAAAAGGAAGTCTTGCCATAATGCATGGAAATTACAGTGGATGAGTGAAGAGAGCAAAGAACAGAGACGTGGCCATCAATCACCTGCACTTGGCTGTACTAGCACAGTCCCCAATATCAGCATATTTATAAAGGGTTTTTTCCATCTTCAAAGCTCTCAGAAATGTCTGCAACCCAACACCCATCACATCACCACTGAAATCAGTCACCTTTGGGAACAGTCACGCTGTAACTATGCCCAACAACTAACTCCCCAGTGCACTGCATGAGGAATGTAGCTTGGCAGAATGGAATTGCTTAACTAGAAATGGGCCAGAACACAGGCTGACATCTCTAACCTTGTGACGAGTGCATCAGATATTCAATAACCCCAAAGAGGCAGCAGCTTGATTTTATGTTCCCTGTGATGCGCCCCCATGCTTTATGAAATTGGCTTATGAATATAAATATGCATAACTTGAAAACGCTTTGGACAAAAATCCTCATGTAACCTCTCAATTGTAATGTAACAATCTGCTGGATCTGCATATTTTATTTTGGGGCATGTAACTTTCTTGAATGTACAGTTAGAAATATGAAGTATGAGAGTGTTTATGGCTTTAAATGGGCTAATGAGCACCTGCAGTGGTGCTCTGGAAGCCTTAACGACTTGTAAGCTGCTTTGTTTGTCCTTTAAGTCTAAGCAGTGGTTGGTCCTAGGAAGACGTGTGTCCATATCACCTTGTTCTGGGATACCAGTTTGACCAGGTAATTTTCCATGGAAGGCAGGATGTAGAACATAAGATTCCCACACACGGAAAAGTCTATTTAAACAATGGGAAGCTATGAGTCTCTTTGTCTTCGGCTAGCATGACACACCCAAAAGGAGAACTGAGGACCCGCGTCTGGTAAAAAGAGTCTCTGCCTGAAGATTATGGCTAAGACAAGGACAGACTTTTAGGGTAAGAGTTAGGGAAGTTAAGTAGCAATTAGCTAATCAAGTAGCTGATGAAATTTCCATCAACTACTTGATTAGTCGATAAGAGGAGGGTGCTGGCTACCTCCACTGCGGCTCTGCAATTTAACTGTAGTAGGAGTTGGGCGCGTAGACAGCCCAGCTCCTACTACATTTAAACTGCAGAGACACAGTGGGGTTAGGTCCTGGGGCCAGTGAGAGCCAGAGCTAAGCAGTTCCAGCTCGTACTGACTCTGGGACTTCTGCGGCTCTGCATTTTAAATGTAGTAAGAGCCCGCTGGACTTTTACTACATTTAAAATGCAGAACTGCAGCAGGGTTAGCTCCAGGGTGCGCTACGAGCCGGGACTTTTAAGACAGTGCTCTTAACCCAGCTCCACCACCCTCCGGCACAGCTCCTGCTTCCTCCCCCATTTGCTGCCTCTGATACAGAGGCAGCAAGGGGGGGAAGCGAATAGTGACTCGACTACCCGATAAGCCTAAGCTTGTCAGATAGTCGACTACTCGAGTAGTTGCTTACATCTCTAATAAGAGTAAGTTTGCAATAAGCTTTAGTGTATTAGAACTAGTTATGCATTTTCTTTTTTTTTTTAATTTGCAATTTACTATGAGCTGCTGTTTTCACTTGCAACCACATAAATCCTGCTGTTTGTAGTTAATAAAAACACTTTTGTTTACTATCAAGCCCAGTGCAAATAATCGTTACCCGAGGGGAACAATCAGCATGCATATCCTCCTTTCATTGATAAAGGGAGCTTTCCTGAATGAGCTTTCATTGTGTAAAACTCTTACACAGACAGATTTATTTGGGGTTTGGATCCCTTTGGGGGTCTGATTTCCTGGTGCTGTGCCCTAGAACTCATTCTCCCAGAGCTGAAGTGATTCAGTGTCTCCATTACTCCTTGGGGGAGGGGGCGTTGGTTACCCAAGCAAGACGGGAGGTGCGGAATCCCGGAGAGCAAGAAGGCGAGTGTCAGTGGCATAATCAGTGAACCAGGGAACAATCCCAAGGGGTGGTCTGTGAGCGCACCCGTCACATTCCCTATGAAAAATTATGTAAGGATATATCTTTAGGTGGAAGATCATATGGCATCTCTAAGAGGTAAAGAACAGACTATGAAGTTTATTTTACCTTGTAGCACTGCAGCTGTGAGCTCTCCAACTCTGAAGCACTTGACAAAGGGATGGGGGGAAAAATAAGGTGCAAATCAGTTATGCAGATAGCAGCAACATGCGACCGAGCTACACGGCATTGTGATTGAAGGGGGAGGAGAAAGTGGTGCTCACAAGCTGGTGGTTTCTCCTCCGGTCCCTGAAGGGCATATTTTGTGATGTTCCAAATATAGATGTAACCCAGCTGGTCAGCTGCACATAGAAGGCAATCATCATCACTGACAGTTATGTCACTGATTGCAGACCTCTCCTTGGACTGTAAATGAAAGAGGAAAGATGTAGCAGTGAATACAATCATCACAGGTGCCTGGCAGCACAAAGCAATTTTTGGTAGTGGTAAGACAAGCTCTTCATTCATAATTCAGCTACACAAATATGATGCTGGCAAGCTGTGTAAGACAAGGGCAGCAAATATTCCCCAAGATATACAATGGAAACAGGTGGCAGGCTAACCAGCACTGACACACAGAAAGGAGCAGCTGGATTAGTTGTATTTACAGGCAAAAAGGAGGAGCTTGCATATTTCTTTGTGTCAGAGGGCAGGACTGCATGGCAAGTGAGGATGTGACTGGAGCATGGGGAGGTATACCCCTGCTAACTTTAATCAAACTAGCACAAGCAACAACAGATGTCATGGCAGGGCCTTCCACATTAGTTGCTAGCCCACATACAAGCCTGCCAGGTAACCCGGGTACACAGTCAGGTCATTAGCCATGCTTAAATCCTGACTACCACATCTCCACTATTGTTTTTAATCCATGCTAGCTAGCATAAAGCTAACACAGGTATGCTCATCTTTGCTACATTTACAACCTTCCCATGCAGTGCAGACATACACTGAAGGGGTTCCAGAAGCTTTTGAGAAATGATGCACTAAGATACAGATTTAAGGGGAAGACCCCATGTGCCTGTTGGACAGCACTGCCAATACTTAGTATTTGTGGAGCATTTAAGTCTTCAGAATGTTCTACATACTAACCCTCATGTTACTCTGTCAGGTGGTATTATCCCCATTTCACAGCTCTTACAGCTAAGACAGAGATACTTGCCCAAGGCCAAGAGGAAGTTTGTGTCATAATTACTGTAATTTAGCAGTTCTTGGTGTTCAGACTAACATAAAACTCCTGAGAGCCTTATTCCTCTAGCATATATAAGGTCCTATGTAAAACCTATACTAGAATCTACCAGGGCTGTTTCTGGATATTTCAAACTCCTGATCCAAGAGCACAGTGGGATTAGCACCAAGTGATTATAATTATAAGTTTACCACATCCCTGTACAGCTTGGTGGGCTGTAACATCTGAATTTAAGAGTAAGGGAAAACTCCTGACAATCTAAATTCCTTGATATGTTTAGATGCTTCTAGAAAGCCCTTTTCTCCTCTAGGCATGTAATCCTGTGCTTTAAAACTATTTAGCTGTATTACTTTTTTAAAGTAACAGTATATAAATATAAAATATGAATTAAGACTATTAGGTTTTTAAATTTGTCAGTAATGTAGGTTGCTTGTTTGCTTTAAATTTAAAAATAGAGACTCTCCTCTAATTATTGGGTATTTAAAAAAACAAAGTATGAATATGACTTAGAATGAGTCTCTACAGCAGTTTGATAAATAGGAAGAGTTCAGGTGAGAGAAGCATAAACCCTTTAAATACTTAGCAATTCTATAGTATATTTTCATCCAAAGAGCTCATTTTTTCAGATATTAATCTAATTTGATCGTAGATCAGGGGTGAGCAATAATTTTCAAATGGGGGGGCCACTCCAAGATTTTGGTAAGTGGTCAAGGGCTGCACTTTTATGGAGGCGGTTTGGGGTCAGGGATGAAGGTTGGGTGCAGAATGGAGCTTGGGGCAGGGGACTGTGGTGCAGGAGTGGGTGTGGGATCTGAGAGGGAGTTTGGTTGAAAAAGGAGTTGTGATCTGGGGCAGGAGAATGGGGTGATGGTTCAGGGAGGGAGGTATGGGTACAGGAGAGGAATCTGGCCTAGGGGAGGTGTGTAGGAGCAGGTGCAGAATCTGGGAGGAAATTGTGACCTGGAGGAGATCAGGAGAGAGGTACTGAAGGTTTGGGTGGTGGCCTGGGGCAGATAGTTGGGGGAGGGAGGTGACGGGGGCCAGAAGCAAGCTCTGGCTGTGAGGCGTTTACCTAGGTAGTTCCCAGCCAGCAGCCCTACAGGAACACGAGGCTGCCTGTCTGGGGCAGTCCCAAGCTGCTCCATGTGGCTTTGGGTGGGAGGATGGGAGAAGGAGGAGACTTCACATGACGCCCTGACCCCAGCAAAATATCTCAGTTTCTATTGGCTGGAAACTGGCCAGTGGGAACTGAGAGATTTTGCTGGGGGCAGGGGCAGTGCACGAAGTCTCTTCCCTCCCTTCCCAACATTCAGAGCAGAGAGCAGCCAGTCTTTAAAGCAGCTGTAGATGCTCTGTAGTAAGGGTCCCGGTGAGGTGGCTGTGGGCTGGATCCAGCAGCTTGGTGGGCCAGATTCAGCCTGCTGGTCACATCTTGCCACCCTTGGCATAGACAGAGAAGAGAGATTCAATGAGATCAATTCACCCACCAATGATATATTCCAGACTATCTACTATATATTTGAGTGAGCTTGTGTCTGTCTGAGTGTCCATCCATCCGTCTCTGAGTCCATTTATTCAAGAAATCCTAAGAGCTAGGACCATCAAATTTGGTATGCAGCTTCCTCTTATCATACAGTAAGGTAAAGGTTTGGTTGTGCCAGGACAATGGGATGTGCATAGAATGTGATTTTTTTAAAATCAAACGGAAAGGGAGGGCTATGATAGCAGGGACAGTTTGGGCTCGTCTAGACTACACAGAAGATTCGAAAGAGAATATGCAAATTCCACAGGATCTTCCACAGGAATTTGCATATCTTCTTCCGATCTCACTTTCGAAAGCAGAGGTTTCGAAAGTGAAAGTAGTTGGGATGTGCTTTTTTCGGCAACCCCCCTTTTTCGAAAAGCTGTGTAAACCTCATTTTTTGAGGAAGAGCTGCTTTTCGAAAAGGGGGGCGGGTTGCTGAAAAAACCCATCCTGACTACTTTCACTTTCAAAAGCTCTGCTTTCGAAAGTGAGATCGGAAGAAGATGAGCAAATTCCTGTGGAATTTGCATATCCTCTTTCGAAACTTCCGTGTAGCCTAGACATAGCCTTATACTCCCAAATGACTGGGGGACAGGAGTGCAGCAAGTGCCCCAGGTTGGCCCTGGGGAGCAGATGGCAGCTGTATAGTGCAGCCTCCACTACCCTAGGCCAACCCTGGTGAGCAGCTGGTGGCCACCCCCTAACCCTAACTCCTGCATCCCTGAAAGACCCAAGCAACACTGGGTAAATCTTCTAGTACAAGAATAATTGCTTAGCAGCAAAAGAACCACAAATGCAGATTAGATAAAATTCATTACAAGATTTTCCATTTGCGATAGCTGCTTAAATAAGGGCGCATAAAAGATTATAAATAATTTCTCAGTTAAACCTCCATCTTAAACTTCTACAGTCGGCAAATACCAATTTGGTCTCTCCTTTAAAAATACAGGTTAAAATTACTGATCTTTCTTGTGTCCAACATAAACATTCCTTTCATCAATCAAAAACAATATTATCAAATGTACCCATTAATTCTTGTGAAAATAATAGGTAATCAGCACTTACTCCAACAAAATAAGCAAATAGCTTCCCTTCTCCAAATATATTCCAAAATGTAATATAACCTGAAACACCAGAGAACATAAGAAAACATATCAACCAATTACATAGGAAACTAGTTTCCAAATACTTTTAATTGTAAAATTAAAAACAATAATGACAAAAAAGTTGTAAACCACCAGGTTTCTCTCATAAACACATAACCCTAGGGCATGGTGGATTCCATACCTGTCCTCAATGGATAAACTGTGAAAAACACACACACACTTATCTAAGACCGAATAAAAACAAACCAACCAACCAAACCTACTGACTTTCCTACTGCATAGAGGCCCATATGTGTGTGTGTGTGTGTGTGTGTGTGTGTATCTATATATAGATAGAGAGAGAGAGAGAGAGAGAGAGAGAGCTTAACTTCCTTTCCCCAACCCTGTACTTGCCCTTTACCTTATTCCAATACCAATCATAGTATTACAGGTTACTTGGAGTTCTCTGAATCAGCATACTAAGGATTTTACCAAGAAGACTGATGGGGTACGTCTAGACTACAGGCTTTTCTCGACAGAGCCTTTGTCGACAAAGCCTCTGTCGAAAAAGAGCGTCTAGACTGCATTACGCGGATTGAAAAATCGATCTGCTTTGTCAAAAAAGAGCGTCCAGACTGCTGGATGCTCTGTCGACAAAAGAAGGCACCCGGAAGTGCTTCTGGCAGGTCACAGGGGCAGCCTTAAATTCCAGGCACTGCTGCATGCTCTTTGCAGAGACGCGTGCTTAAAGGGATCCTCCTGGACAGCCATTGCTCTGCTCCTGCTTCTGGCTTGCCTACCTCCTAGAGGGAAAGCAAAGCTGCTGCAGTTCTTGCTTTGGTTCCCCTACTGCCTCGGACACCACAGCAGTTTATGTTTAGGTTTGTTTTCGTGCTTTGCACTGTGTTTTTGGCCATGGAGCTTGAGCGGCCCTTCAGCAGGTGATGGCCCCACACTGTGATGCTGGAAGTTCTGCTGCATCTTCATGAGAGCATCATGACGTTTGTGGCAGAGCCGGATTCAGAGCTCAGCTTTGAGCCCCTCACTCAGGCTGCAGCCCTACTGCTCTTGCCACCGAACTTATTCCTGGAGAGGAGAGTTTGGAGGCTGGACACAAGTTCTGACTGGTGGGACCGGCTTGTTATGCAGCGGTGGGATGACAACCAGTGGCTCCGAAACTTCTGGATGCAGACGTCCACCTTCCAGGAGCTCTGTGCCTGGCTTGCCCCTGCCCTGCAACGCCAGGACACTCACTTGCAGCCCACCATCCTCCTGGAGAAGCACGTCGCTACTGCTCTGTGGAAGCTGGCCACCCCCAACATCTACCACTCCATGGGACATAAGTTTGGTGTGGGGAGGTCTACTGTCAGGGCCGTTTTGATGGAGGTAAGTCACTCTCGGGGGACAGTCCATGGGGGTGCGGGTAGGCGGATAAGGGGAACGGTCAGGACCGGGCACAGGGAATAGGGTGGGAGTGGTAGAAACCTGCCTGGCCTCATCCTGCGGTGATACGGGCAGTACAGGGGGGTTGCCTGAGGGGAGGCTCTTGGGGGTCTGGGAGGGGAGGGGTGGGGGAGCACTTCTCATCAGCTCACGCAACTCCTCTAATGTCCTGTTATGTGTGTTTGTATTTGTCCCTTTCTGCAGGTGGTGACAGCCATCAACTCAGAGCTGCTTCACAGGACTGTCCGCCTCGGAGACCTGCCTACCATCTTGGCCGGATTTGCGGGGCTGTGTTTTCCAAACTGCGGTGGAGCACGCGACGGGACACACATCCCGATCTGTGCACAGTATATTAATAGAAAGCAGCACAGTATATTAATAGAAAGGGATACTTTTCGATGGTGCTGGAGGCCCCAGTCGACCACTGGGGACAATTCACAGACATTTGTGTCGAGTGGTCAGGCCGCACACACGATGCCCACATCTTCCAGAACTCATACCTGTACCACAGGCTGTAGCATTCTTTCTGAAGAGAAATGATGCAGTCAGGGATGTGCAGATGCCTACATGCATCATGGCCGATGAGGCCTACCCCCTTATGTCCTGGCTCATGAAGCCATTCACGGGACACCTGGATGCGAGCAGGGAACTCTTTAACTCCCACCTGAATCAGGCTCACTTCCAGGTGGAGTGCACTTTTGGCCATCTGAAGGGCAGATTTAGATGCCTGCTCACTTGGCTGGACATGGAGGAACACAACATACCCCATGTGGTTGCTGCACAACCTAGTGGAGAGGAAAGGGGAGACCTTCCTCCCTACTTGGGGACAAGGGTCAATGTGGAGGGGAGGCACTTTGAGCAGCCCCGGACAGCTGCCGTCCAGCAAGGCCATTAGCTGGGATTGCGCATTCAAGAAGCCCTGAGGGAGCAATTCTCCCAAGGAGGCCGATGATTTTCCCCAAGGCCTTCCAATTGTGGGATTGTCCCATGGCCCCAGTGCCTTCCTCCCCAAAACCCCTCTGTAGCCAGACATGAACCCCATCTTGTTCCCCCCCCTCCCCCCAGAGAGCAAGAGAAAGGCAGTCAGCCTTTGATGCCCTGGGAACGCAGGTGTGCTGCCTGTCCCTGACTCTAATAAACAGAAACCAGACAGTAAATGGGCTAGCTGACGACCAGGGGGCCTCCTGCTGCCCTGATGGCTAGTACCAGTAATTGACATGCCTACACTGTCCCAGGAGAGGAATCTCCACCCATCACATACTAGAAGTGTCCATTGTCTGCATTTTCCCAGGTGTGAATTATGCTTTGCACCCTTCGTGGGAAACTTGGCATTCAAAGCCATTTTCCCTAATTGGCCACTTGAGACCAGGAAGAAGCCTATGTGACCCAAGGGGTATAAAGATGGGTTTAGTAGCCCACTCCATATGAGCTCCAATCATCTACACCTGCTGGCAGGTATCGGTTGTCTCCCGAGGTCTGTGGGACGCCCAACCTCGCCCTACTTCTTCCCGAGGGATTGAGAGAAAGACGCTGGCCACGCCAAGTCTGGAACGCAGGGGTGAGAATATATACCTGCTAGGTGTCTATTTTGCATGCATTTAATAAGAGCTCAGAGAACCAAAAGGGTTTCATGGTACCTGTAAGTGACTTATTAGTGTAATTTCTGTCCTGTCCTTTGTAGTGGCTGTGTTATCTGTAACACAGTAATAGCATTTAACAGCTAAGTTTACCCTGTAACAATAAAATAGTAACTGTTTAAGCTGTGACCTGACTCCTTCAGTTGCTGTAACAGAACCAAGCACAATTTTAAAAAGAACTCCAGCTGGTCATAAGGGACAGATATAGGGAGAGCTTGAGCGTTGGATCGTGTCGCTTCCAGGGGACAGATCCGTTGGGGCATCTCTCAGCCTCCCCAGGCTGCCCGCTGCGAAGGGATCGTGTATCCTAGCAGTCAAAATCTGAGGTGTAATAAGCTCTCCCTGTAAACTCTGGGGCGTCTGTCGGCCTGTTGGCTGCCCACCGCGAAAGGATCCCGATCCTAGCGGTAAAGACACAGACGTTAAACTCCTCGGGGCACCCGTCAGTCTCACCTAGACTGCCCACTGCGACGGGGCCTTGTGTCTGAGCAGTTGAAGACTCGGGTGTAACATACACACATGCACTGCCCTGACCACCGGCTGACAGAATAAGCCCGAGGGAGCAATTCTCCCAAGGAGGCCGATGATTTTCCCCAGGGCCTTCCAATTGTGGGATTGCCCCATGGCCCCAGTGCCTTCCTCCCCAAAACCCCTCCTGGCCCCACATTCACACATTGTATGCATTCATCACACACTGACAACAGAGACAGGTGTTGGTGAAAAAATGTGAACAGTTTATTTCACTGTTGGTTTTTTTAAAAACTAAAATACTCTTTTGTTCAGAAAAATAAAGTGTTTGTAAACACTCTCACAGGTGGGAGGGGGGAATGTCAACCTGGAAGGGGGAAGGGAGGCTCAGGGCTGAGGGTGCTGCCTTGATAAAAAGCCCCTGGCACTTTGGCTGTGGAGGCCTGCTCGCAGACGGCCGCACATGCGGGATGGGACTGTAGGGGGCTGGGCAGGAGGTAGGGCTGTACCTGGGTTTGGGATGGCAGGGGCTGGGGGGGGGGGGGGGAGGGGCAGGCTGAGCAGGAGGAGCAGGACCAGGCACAGGAGTGGGGAAGGCAAATCTCAGTGCGTTGCTGGACAAACTCGTCCAGCAAGCGCCTGCACCACTCTGCTTCTGCCTCCATCCTCCAGTTCATTGCGTCCTGCATCCCCTGGAGGACCGACATGTGCTGGCGCACCAGGTCCAAATACGTGTGCCAGTGCTGATGAGTTCCCTGCAGCCGTCTGGGTGGTGGGGCAGGTGTGGCGCTCCCCTCTTGGTCAGCTGGTCCGGCTGTGGAGGACAAGAGGGAAAAGTCGTCAGTCATGCATGCTCACACTTTCCCTGAGAGGGCATGCCCTCCTTCTCAGCAGTCTCTAGGGTCAGAGAATGCTCATGTGCATCTCAGTAAGGCATGGTGTGGCCTGGCCAGCAGCCACAGCCTCCCTGGAGCACAGAAGGTGTGCAGGCCACCATCCTGCCCCCCCTCACGCACACCCCATGGCCAAGCAGCACAGACAAGTGTCAGGCCACAGTTGAGGTTCCTGCAGGTTGCTGAGAGGCCTGAAGCTGTGTGGCAATCCCAGCGTCCCCAACCCATGCCTGCACCTAGCATCACTGCCTGCAGGAACAGTTGGTGCCTCGCAGCCATGCGGGTGCAGGGGTAGGACGGCCCTCCCTGAGGTCAGCCATGTTCGTCCCCCCAGGCTGTGATCAGCATGACATGTCACAGCACCGCACCATCCACTTTGCTCCCGCCTGCCCTGCCCTTTGTGTATTGGACCCTCACAGCACTCACCTGATGTTCCCTCCCCAGTGTCCGAAGTTGTCTGGGAGGCCTCCTGAGTGTGGGCGTCTGGCTCCTGGGTCAGGGTCGCTGTGCTCCTGGTGGTGTCTTCCTCCTCCTCCTCCTCTTGGAGCTGCTGGTCCTCTGCTGGGGTCTCACCCTGGAGTTGCGGCCGCTGCTGCACAGGGGTCTCCAAGCCAGACTCCACAACCCTCTCGGGAGGCAGGAGTTCCCCTGCCCCCAGGATCTGGTCCAGGTCCTCGTAATAGGCACAATAGTGTGCCGTTTCCCCAGAGTGGGAGATGCGCTCACGGGCCCTAACGTATCCCTGCCGCAGCTCCTTGACCTTGGCTCTGACCTGGTCGAAGGTGCGGGGGTGGTGGCCTTTCCTCGCCAGGCCATCAGCCATTCTGGCGTAGATGTCAGCGTTCCTCCGCCTGGACTGTGGGGCCTGAAGAGCCTCCTCCTCGGACCACAGCGCCAAGAGGGGTTTTATCTCGGGCCCAGACCAGGAGGGTGCCCGGTGTTTGGTGCCCCTGGCTTCCTGCGGGGATGTGTCCCTGGAAGGGCCAGGGGAGTCTTGGGGGGCTTGTCCCTGGGACATGGCTCCGAGTGGCCCTACCGGGAAGAGCTGCACAGTCAGGGTCCTGGCTGGAGCTGGCTTGCTGCCAGAATGCTAATCCTGGGTGCCTGTGCCTTTTAAAGATGGCTGCAGGCAGGAACAATAGAGTTGAAAGCCGTGGCAGGAGTGTCCACCAGGGCTTCTTCCTGGAGGCCTTTATTGTCGAAATAAATTCTTCCCCGCATCCACACTTACCTTTTGTCAACAGAACTCTGTCAATAAAGGCATTCTTCCTCGTAAAATGAGGTTTAACACTGTCGACAAAACTGCCGTGTTCTGTCGACTTACTGGTGACAGAACGCGGTGGTAGTGTAGACGTAGGTATAGTTTTGTCAACAAAAGTCCACTTTTGTCGACAAAACCCTGTAGTCTAGACACACCCATGGTGATGGGATGCCTTATATAGTGAATGCTAATGGAAATGGGGTAGGTTTAGAAGTTAAAATAAAAATTACTTGGAAAAGTTAAGATGTCTTCCAAGTCAACAAGGCCTCATTAAATGCATTCTAGAATACTCAAGGAGCTGATAGAGGAGGTATGTGAGTCTTTAGTATAATCTTTGAAAAGTCATGGAAGTCAGGAGAGATTCCAGAAGGCTGGAAAAGGATAAATATAGTGTCCATCTAAAATAAGGGAAACTACAGACCAGACAGTTTAACTTCTGTGCCAGGGAAGACAATGGAGGAAATATTTAAGGAATTAATCTGCAAATATCTGAAAGTAATAAGGTGAAAGGTAACAGCCACCATGGATTTGTAAAGAACAAATCATGTCAAACCAATCTGATAGCTTTCTTTGATAAGATAACAAGTCTTGTGGATAAGGGAGAAGCGGTGGATGTGATATACCTAGACTTTAGTAAAGCATTTCATACAGTCTTGCATGACCTTCTTATCAATAAACTAGGGAAATACAACTGAGATGGGGCTACTATAAGGTGGGTGCATAACTGGCTGGATAACCGTTCCCAGAGAGTAGCAATTAATGGTTCATAGTCATGCTGGAAGGGCATAACAAGTGGGGTTCTGCAGGGGTCATTTTTGGGACCGGTTCTCTGTTCAATATCTTCAACTATTTAGGTATTGGCATAGTGAGTATGATTATTAAGTCTGCAGATGGTATGAAGCTGGGAGGGTTGCAACTGCTTTGGAGGATAGGATCATAATTCAAAATGATCTGGACAAATTGGAGAAATGGTCTGAAGTAAATAGGATGAAGTTTAATACAGACAAATGCAAAGTGCTCCAGTTAGGAAGGAACAATCAATTTCACGCATACAGAATGAGAAGCGACTGTCTAGGAAGAAGTACAGCAGAAAGGGATCTAGAGGTCATAGTGCACCACAAGCTAAACAGGAGTCAACAGTGTGACAATGCTGAAAAAAAAGCAAACGTGGTTCTGGGATGCATGAACAGGAGTGTTGTGAGCAAGACATTCTTCCGCTCTACTCTGAGGATGTTATGAGGCAGGTAATTGGGTAATCATGTAGTTGACAACATTTATATCAACTACCTGATCAGTCGATAAGAGAAGGCATTCAGAAGTTACCACCACTGCGGCTCTGCAGTTTAAATATAGTAAGAGCTGGGCGCACAGGCAGTCTGATTACTGCATTTAAACTGCAGAGCCGCAGCGGGGGAAGCTCCTGGACCCAGCACAAGCTGAGACTGAGCTGGACTTGCTCAGTCCTGGCTTGTGCCAGGTCCAGCAGACTCTGTCCACAGGAAGTCCCTGCGGGGAGCTGGGACCCGCCCTGTGGAGAGGAGCTGCTACGGAGCAAGCAGCCTCTGTTCATGCCTAGCCTGGGTCGCTATGGACAGGTGCAGCTGCCAGAGCAGTCTCTGTTCACGGGGACAGGGGCTGCTGCGAGAGCAGCCCATCTGCGGCAAAGCCCTGGCTGTGTGAACTGAGGCTGCTCGCACAGCAGCTCCTGTCCGCAGGGGGTCCCAGCAGGAGCTGGGCCCTCCCTGTGGAGAGAGGCTGCTGCAGGAGCAGCCTCCCCTGGCCCCCCTCAGCAACAGCTCCTGCTTCCCCTCCCCCCCCCCCCACTTGCTGCCTCTGCCTACGCTTATCAGGTAGTTGACTAATCAACTAGTCGGTTACATCCCTACTCACTTCTTTCCATCAGTTTTCATGGCTGAGGACTTGAGGGAGATTCCCAATCCTGACCTATTCTTTGTAGGCAACACATCTGAGGAATTGTCCCAAACTGAGGTGTCATTAAATAAAGAAGGTTTTGGAACAAACTGATAAAACTAAACAATAACAAGTCTCCAGGACCAGATTCAGAACTCTTGAGTGAATGCAAAGAACTCAAATGTGAAATTGAGGCACTAACTGTGGTTTGTAACCTATCCTTTAAATCATCTTCTGTACCAAGTGACTGGAAGATAGCTAATGTAACACCAATTTTCAAAAAGGTCTCTAGAGGTGAACCTGGCAATTACAGGCCAATAAGTCTTACTTCAGTAATGGGCAAACTGGTTGAAACTATAGTTAAGAACAGAAATGTCAGACACACAGATGAGCAGGGGGGAAGTCAACATAGTTTCTATAAAGGAAAATCATGCGTCGCCAATCTACCAGGATTCTTTGAAGGGGTCAACAAGCATGTAGACAAGGGAGATCCATCCAGTGGACATAGTTTACTTAGATTTCCAGAAAGCCTTTGACAAGGTCCCTCGCCAAAGGCTCTTAAGCAAAGTAAGCTGGCATGGGATAAGAGGGGAGGTCCTCTCGTGGATTGATAACTTGCAAAAAGATAGGAAACAAAAGGTAGGAATAAATGGTAGGTTTTCAGAATAGAAAGAGGTAACTAGTGGTGTCCCCAAGGGGTCTGTACTGGGAGCAATCCTCCTTGCCAGAGGATGCTGTGAAGACCAGGACTTTAACAAGATCAAAAAAGAACTAATAAATTCACAGAGGATAGGTCCATCAATGGCTATTAGCCAGTATAGACATGGATGGTGTGGCTAGCCTCTGTTTGTCAGAAGCTGGGAATGGGCAACAAGGGATGGATCCTTTGGTTATTACCTATTCTGTTCATTCCTTCTGGGGCATCTGTCATTGGCCACTGTCAGAAGACAGGCTACTGGGCTAGATAGACCTTGGTCTGACCCAGTACGGCCCTTCTTATGTTCAGCAAAGGTTGCAGGGTGTGGATGCTTAGTTTAGTCCTCTAGTCTCCCACCCACCACTGAATGCCATTCTGAGATGAGCCAGCAGTGTGCATTGGCATATCTAGAAGAGGTCACCCCTTCTCTACATACCACACTGTTCAAAGGAGTGCCTGACCCTCCTATTCCCAGTGCCTCCTGTGACCAGTTCTCTTGAACTCTGATGCCAGTCCAGATTGAATGCTGCCACTTGAGAATTCTGTCAGGTTAAAACTGGGCTTTGATTCCATTTCAGATGGGAAGGTGCTTCCCTAATACACAGTATTATATTCCATTCTCAGCCGCTTTTTTATTTCAACTTTACCTCTGGGTCCATTTGACACTAACGAAGCTGCAGTCGTCTTCCTTTCTGACCTTGACTGGAGAAATATGACTTTGCTGATGAGTAAATCCTCTGGGGGGAAAGATGTGAAAAAGCATCTGAAGTAGGTCAGACTGGAGTCTAGTAGGAGGTACATTAGCAGTCAAGTGACACCTACAGTGTTGTAGCAAACATTGTTACACTAGGATGGCTAGGTCCTTAAACCTATCCCAGATTATGCCAAGCCGGTTTGAAAAGTCTGAACTGACCCTGATTGCATCCACTAAAAGTTCTCTTGCATTTATCAAGTACCATTTCAAACAGTACTGTATTAACCCACCACTAGAGAACTTTTAGTGAATGTCAGCAGGATCTACACAAGTCTATTAATGTGCAACATGCTGATACACATTACAATTAACACCACTCCACTGCAGACTAATGCACTGTTTAGACAAGCCCTAAGTCTCTAAAAATCTGTGTCTCTTCAGCAGGGTCATTTGCCAGATCTATTCTGGATGAGAAATGTTAAACATAGCATTTCAATATTTTGCAACACAGAGAAATGCAACCTTCTCATTTAGAGCCTGATTGTAAAAGGACTGCAGGGTTTGGGCCCTCGGAGTGCCAACTCATTGCCTTTCAGTTCTCTAAAGTACTATTTATAACCTTTAGTGCTACAGAAATAATCTCAACATGCTTTTACAAACATTGCATGAATTAAGCTGAGGTAGGTATTATTAAGGCTAAGAGACTTGCCCAAGGTCACATGGTGAGTCAGTGGCATAGTCAAAACAGCTTCCAGAACTCCTAATTTGAAACCTGGGCCTCAGCCACCAGGCCATGCTTTCTCAGTAGACAATGAGCAACACTTATGGCCATGTCTACAGTAAGAGATAAGGTCAAATTCATTAAGGTTGGTTTTTAGCACTCAATTTTGTAAAATCAAAAGGTTCACGTCTCCACTGTGAGCAAGAATTCGAGGCAGTTTGAAGTAGCACATCCCCAGTATGGTGGCTACTATCGACTTTAAGAGCAAGGCAGTGTGGGTAGCTATCCCAGAGTTCCTGCATCTCTTTGCATTCTGGGTTATGCTTCCAGTGCATACTAGGACCAAAACCGTGCAGCGGGTGGTTTGGGGTTCATGTCATCAACATCCCACAATGCACTTGTCTCTTCCCTTCCCCTCTGCTTGAAAGCAATGGCAAACAGTCTCTTCGTGACCTTTTTCCCCTTGGTTATCTGTGCAGATGCCACAGAAGTGGAAGTATAAAACACATCATGGATTCTGTTGAGCATCAAACCATTATGGCTATCATATTAAGACTCTCTACAGGCCATGAATATATGCTTTGAGTTGAGTGACTGGCAAATACCATTGGCATTTGATACTCTAGACAAAATGGAATGCCAGTTTTGGTGCCATCAGACAAGCACAGACTGGTGGAACAGCATAGTTATGCGAGTCTGGGACAATCAGCAGTGTCTGCAAAACTTGTGCATGCATAGGGCCACTTTCATAGAACTTTGGAAATGGCGTTCTCCCACCCTGAAGTGCAGGGACACACAAATGGGACCTGCTCTGACAGCGAAGAAGTGTGTAACAATTGCCCTGTGGAAACTTGCAATGCCAGACAGCTACTAGTCAGTTGGGAATCAGTTCAGAGTGGGGAAATCTACAGTGGAGGCTCTTGTGATCCAAGTAGCCAAGGCAATCAATACCCTTCTGCTAGGAAGGGTAGTGACTCTGGGAAACAGAGGACACAGTGGAGGGCTTTGCCGTGATAGGATTCCCTGACTGGTGGGGTAATAGACGGAACACACATCCCTGTCTTGGCATGTGACCACCTCACCAAAGCGTACATGAACTGCCAGGGGTACGTCTCAATGGTGCTGCAGGCGCTGGTGGAGCACAAGAGCCGTTTTACTGACATCAACATGGGATGGCTGGGAAAAGTGCATGACGTGCGCATCTTTAGGAACTCCTGCCTTTTCAGAAAGGTGCGAGCTGTAACTTTCTTCCCAGACTGGAAAATTACCATCAGAGGCATTGAAATGCCAACAGTGATCCTTGGCAACCCAGACTACCCCTTGCTCCTGTGTTGCATGAAGCTGTACACAGGCAGCCTGGACCGCAGTTCAACTACAGGCTGAACAAGTGCAGAACGGTGGCAGAATGTGCTTTTGAGCATTTAAAGGGAAGGTTCCACAGTCTACTAACAAGGTCAGACCTCAGCAAATGTAACATTTCCATTGTGGTGGCAGTCTTCTGTGTGCTCCATAATATTTGAGAGAGTAATTTGAAAAGTTATAGGGGAGGGTTGTAGGTTTGGGGGGGAGGTCTGAGGCAGAGCACCTTGTCATGAATTTTGAGCAGCCAGATGCCAGAGCAATAAAGAGAGCACAGCAAGGGCCACTGCATATCAGAGAGGCTTTGAAAGACAGTTTTATGACTGGCCAGATTTGAGAGTCATGTATGTTGCTTTCGATGATGTGCCCCTGCATTCAGTGTGCTTGCCTGTAAGCTTCCTCCCCACCCCTTTCAAAACAAGCCACAGAGAGATGGCTGTTCAGAAATCATGCATTTTTATTTAGGGAACACAGCAGGGACAGAAAAGGAGTTCATGGCAGGAGCTTGGGGGAAATGATCATAATTGTGATGAAGACAGCCCCTTGCTTTGGGACACATCCCTGGGGGTTGAGTGTGAGGCTGTCCTTGACATTACCCTCCCCCCACGTTCTAGGGCCCCTGTGAGAGGAAGCTATGGAACTCGGTGAGGAGGGAATGTGGTTCCGCAAGGCTTGGAGGGGGTAGCTGTCCTGAAAGGCCACCATATGATTCATCACAGCCGCCGTGATCTTCAAGACTCTCCCCTGGCTCTTCACTTCCAGCTCGCTGCATGCTCTCTTATCTTCACGCTCCACTCATCTCCAGCAGCAGCGTATTCCTACACTTGCTAAAGCGCTCCCTGTTCAAGTGGCTGGAGCGCATTTGCTCATTGAACATGTTATCCCTATAAATTACAAAAAATACCAAAAAATGTTCTGGTAGCACTTTGTAGACTAACAAAACATATAGATGGTATCATGAGCTTTCATGGGCACAGATCACTTCTTCGGCTATGCCCACAAAGCTCATGATACCATCTGTTTTGTTAGTCTGTATAGGATAAATTACCAAAAAAAGGTCTGGTAGCACTTTATAGACTAACTCGGCTACCCCCTGAAGCTTCTGAACATGTTATCCCTAGTATGTTTTCGCCTGTGGATTTGTGGCAGCTGGCAGAGTTGGGGGAGTATGTAGTATGCTTGCTGCTATTCTCAACGTAATGAAAAGTGAAGGGCGGACTTAAGGTTTTATGCTCTACAATGTATCTCGTGTAATCTGTTAGCAAAAAAGGAAGGTCTGGCTAGAGACAATAGGCAAGACCAATTAATTATTCTTTTAAGCAGCCACTATGCAGCAGGTACACCTCAGAGTTCTTAGTGGAGCAGCTGGACTCTGTTTGGCAGCAGGTATGGTAAGAGACAGGCTGTGGCATGAGCTGCGGGGGCGGTGCGGGGGGTTTGGGCCTGGATGTGGCAGTGGAGCACAGCAGGGCTCATTAGTCCAGCACCCCGTTTGCCAAGAGTGCAACTTTCCCTTCCCGCAGGACCATGGAGGCAGGAGGGGGAAGGGACTCTGGAAGCCACGCTTCCTTCAAGAATAGCAAATGGAGGTTTACTGCAGAGGCATCAGCTAATAGCTTCCCCTGCTTCATGCAGGTTGAGATACCAGTCTTCTCCAAATCACACAGAGTGATAGGGAGCTGACGCTGACTGAATGTGGCCAGAAACCTGGGCCTTATGCTGCAATGACACTTACTGCTGGCTTGGATTGCATGCAGCTGCTCACAGAAGCGTCATATTTACGGCGATGCTCCACACCATCCGTTTGCCTCTTTTGTCTTCTGGTATGACTACCACAGCTCCTTTATTTTTGTGTGTCCCTGGTGTATCCCTTTTCCTTCATGCCTTTTACAGTCTTGGCATAGATATCCGTGTTTCATTTGCTGGTTCTTAGTTCTGCAAGAAGAGATTCCTCTCCCCACACAACAATGGAGATCCAAGATCTCCTGCATGCTCCACTGCGGTGGCCGTTTGCAATCGTGGAAATTCACGGTCAGGTGTGCTGGTCAAGTGTGCTGCCTGCTCTGAGGTCTGCTCACCATGCTGGCCACGTAGGAAATTAAATTCAAAATTTCCTAGGGTTTTTTCCTGTTCACCTGGAAAGCAGTAGAATTGAAAGTCCTGGCCAGAGCAGTCACTTCTTGGCTTCCGGGAGGTGTCCCACATTTTCACAGCCCTGAGTCTGCACTATTGTAAAGTCAACCATGCAATTTAGTGTTACTCCTCGTGAAAAGCAGTACCACCAAAATAGACTTTAACAGCCCTTAAAGCGAACAGAATGGGCTTGGCGGTGTGGACTTATTGTTTAGAAATTCGACTTAATGTGGCTAAGTTCAACCTAAACTCCCAGTCTAGACAAAGCCTAAGAGGGATGGTCTTAATAGTCTTGGGGAGATTATAAGGAGACATGGCATTTAAGTTATTGCTTTCTGAAACTAAGGGACTATTCATTCTTTGTGATAAATTCTCCAGTATTTTGTTATCAAAGCAATGAAACTGTAATAAAAATCTACTCCTACCAACCTGTCCCATCCTCCATTACTGCACTGCTTATAGCACTGAGGCAGCTGCAAACATGTCCTGAGATGAGATTCCATATGAGAATTTCACCATCGTAACTAGAAGAGGCCACAAGATTTGGAGGGCAGAAGGACACACATAACACATCATCTTTGTGACCATTTTCCTAGATCATTTGGGCGACAAAAGCATTTTTTTAATAGTTGTGAAAACTTCACCTCAAAAGTTAGATACGTTACAAGTCTTCCTAAAGAAATGAACAAAACAAAAACAAAACCCATGCTCTAAGAGAAAGTACAGGTTAATAAAACGAATGTTACTAAAGGAATATCAGTAAGTACTCAATCACACTCTGTTTTCTAAAAGAGATATGGAAGAACTTTCTTACCGCTCTGTCAATCCAATCCATTTGTGGGCATGGCCCTTCAGATGTTTCACTGTGAAGATCCTAGGATTAAAAATAATATATATGTATTTCTCCTCTAGGGAGCCATTAAATCAAGTGTTGTTATAAAAAAAAAAAAAAAAAAAAAGACTGAAGATATTGTCCTAAGGAAGTACATGGCAGCACCCTGCTGGCTTGAAGTGGTTTTCATCATACACAAGGTTTACAGTCCTGTTTAATGGCTTTCAGCACCCACATTATAAAAATTGTTCCAATGCCACTAGAAGCATACCATAATGTACAAGAGCAAACTAAGAATATCAAAGCCAAATGAGAAGCACTAATAGTGCATCATCCTGGCTGTGGGAAACAGTGATACAACAGGAGTGGGAAGGCAATATGGTCTAGTAGACAGGGAGTCAGGGAAGGGGCTGGGGGACTCAATGCAGAAATGTGGGAGGTGCAGGAGATTGGATGTGGAGGGGCTCAGGGCAGGAGGGCTCTCTGGGGCTGGGTTCCCTTCCTGGCTCAGCCACTGTGTCCCCCTGAGAAAGTCACTTATTAATAATTTGGGGATGTAAGCGACTAGTCGACTACCAGATAAGCTTAGGCTTATCGGTTACTCGAGTTGACTACTCACATTTCCCCCCCCCCCTTTGCTGCCTCTGTATCAGAGGCAGCGAGGTGGGGGGGGGCAGAGGGAAGCAGGAGCTAGTGCTGGGGAAGTTGGCTTAAAGCCAGTTCCTCCCACCCCCCAGCACTGTCTCTGCGGTGCCGCCTGCCCTCCCCCCTCCCCCGTGCTGGTTGTGAAAACAGGCTGCCCCATTGGGACCCCCCTGCAGAAAGGGGCTGCTGGACCCGATGCAAGCTGGGACCTACTCCCACTACGACTCTGCAGTTTAAATGTAGAAGGAGCCTGGCTGCCTGCACACCTGGCTCTTACTACAGTTAAGCTGCAGAACCGCAACAGGGGTAGCTCCTGGACCCAGTGCGAGCCAGGACAGAGTGCCTTCCCTTATTGACTCATTGTGTATTCGATACAAATTGTATTGACTACATGATTAGCCAATTACCTGCCTCTTAACATCCTTACGATTATTTTCACACACAGCTCAGTGGGGCCACAACCTCAGTTCGGGCTTTGACGTGCTACTGTAGAAGAAATCTATGATATATTTGAGAGTGTGTGTGTCTGTGTGAGTATGCTTGCTTAAGAACTCCTCCTAAATGGTAAGAGCTAGGAACACCATATTTGGTATGCAGCTTACTCTTATCATAACTTAAAGCAAGGTCAGGGTTTGGTTGGGCCAGGAAAATGGGATTAGCCTGGAATACAATTGTCTCATAAAACACAAAAGGAGGGCGTCTGTTAGCAGAGACAATTATACTGCAGAATGACCACGGCGGTGCGACGGGGGACGGAGGACAGGTGCACCAGTAAGAGTGGTCAGCTGGGTGTCGGGCTCTGGATGTTGCCATCCATGGGTAAAGTCCCCTGCAGACTGGCATGGCCTCTGCCACCCCATATAGCTCCTGTCACCCCAGGGAGCTGCCACTGGCTGGGCTGCACAGCCCCCCACTGCCCAAGAGAGCCCCCTGTTTCTCCCCATACCCAACCTCCTGCATCTTACACATTTCTGTCCTGAGCTCCCCACATCCTTCTCTCACTCCCTGCCCTAAACACCCCCCCCCCACACCCAACCTCTTGCCTTGACTCCTGCCTCCATTCCCTGCCCTGAACCCCTCCTTATCCCTAACCTTGAGTTCAGCACACACACACACCCATCTCCCACCCTGAGCCCCCCACATCCTGAAGCCCTGCCCTGAGCCCCTCTGTATGGACCTGAGCAACTTGAGGTCAGTGTGCTAGCTTATAAAACTTAGAGCAATTTACTACTGAAAAGCAATTCAGAATGGCATTATAGGGATCTAAATTCCTCTCAAAATGATTCCAAGTCAATTTAGGCCAACTTAAAAGATGAGACACTCTTTACTTACAGGGAAAATATTGATCTTCCTGTTCCAACCAACAGAAATGATGTACCTTTTCAAAAAAATGAAAACAAAACCCCAACATTATTTAGCATGTGTTAAAGGAAGAAATAAAACAGTGTTTGACTTGAAGTTATGGATGGCTGCTAGTACACAGGTTCTAAACCGCTTTCCCTTTTATAGCTGCGAGGGAAGAAGGAGAAAGGCTTCTGAACGTTTTTGGCATTGTAACACTGACTGTCAATATTTTGCATACCATGAGCCTATCATCTAGGCCAACCTTAAGCTTATTTAAAAATAAGTCTCCTTTTTGAACCAAGTAGAGCTTAGAACAAGGTGCAACACTTGCTCCCCTTATAAATTTCAGATAGCCTTATGAATCTTGGCACAAAAAGAGTCATTCGTGCTTACAAAAGGTTTGTGCATCAAATTCAATATAAACACTTGTATAAGCAACATCATACAAGTAATGGTGCTATGGGACACGACTTTATGAGGAGAGGCTGAGGGATCTGATCTTACTTGTCTATAGAAGAAAAGAATGAGGGGAGATTTCTTAAATTACTTGAAGGGAGGGGAGGGAGGTGTTTCCAAAGATTCTCAGTGGTGGCAGATGACAGAGCAATGGTCTCAAGTTGCAGAGGGGCTGTGCATGTCTACGCAGGATATTAGAAAAAAATTCTTCATTAGGAAGGTGGTGAAACACTGGAATGGGTTGCCTAGAGAGATGGGGGAATTTTAAGATTTTAATGCCTAGCTTGACAAAGAGCTGGCTGGGATGATTTAGTTGTAGTGGGTCCTACTTTGAGAAGGGGGCGGGGGACTAGATGACCTCCTGAGGTCTCATCCAACCCTAATCTTCTATGATTCTATTCTGGATGCTGGAACGCATTAGGCATGCTGTGAGGCACAAGGCAGAAGGCCACATGCTTCACTCGCCTGAGAAGTTCAGACAGCTAGTAAGATTGTGCTTTTAGCATGCTGTAGTTTGTGATTTTAATTATTCATTTGTAACAACTGGCTAATGAGTATGGGCGCAGTCACATTTCAGCCCATACTCATTAGCCAGTTGTTACAAATGAATAACAATGTCTATGAAAAACCCACCAGAAAACAACTTATTTCCACAAGGAGCATGAAACAATTGATTTCCCGGGCACCCCATTGCAGGTGTACCTGTTGCTGTAAATATCAGCATATGTGCAGGCGGTGACTTCATCACTCGAAGCAGCTGCTAAAAAGGGGAGCAAATCAGAACACAGCTCTTCGTATTGTTCCACAGCAAATATCTAACAAGTGGAGAAAGCTGTTGGTTATGCCACTACCTTGCTTACGGGTGTGTATAGAACGCATGGTGCTACAATCCCATGTTTTCAGGCTTCCATCTCTGCCTCCAGTGATCAATCTAGGGACAAAAGATTTCACAGTAATTGTTACTGCTAAGATGAGAAGATAAAAAAAGTGCTTCCAAAAATATGGGGCACTGTTTTGTATGAAGTGCCTCCGAAATCTGCACTCAGAGGTGTGACTGCAGCACTGGCAGACATATCAGAGCTAGCTTTGATGTAGTGTGCTTGAATAAGAATACTAGTGAAGCCATAGCAGCACAGGCTGTAGAACCTCATTCAGGATCTTGACTGTATACTCAAACAGAGAGCCTATTACTCCTGAGGGAATTCTGCACCAACAGTGTACAAGTTCTGCAAAAAGAAAAACTCTGTGTAGAACACTTTAAAAATCTGTGTCCTGGGAAATTTTGCGATCAGTGGTGAGGCTGTACATAACCATGAAACACCACAAGGTCTGGGCCTTCCCCAGAAGCCAGAGATGGACAGGCTGGCTCGGACCCAAGGGGCTTAGTTGGGAGGGGGGAAATCCAGGTATGGGATGAGAGAGTTCTGTGTGGGGCAATCTAGCTGCAGGCAGCTGAGTCAGGACCAAGGGTGCTGGAACAATTGGGGTGCTGAGAGCTCTTGAACGCAACTGCAAGCCCAGGCTTATCGGTTAACCGTTTAAATGGTTATGCTGCAGGTTGAACCTCTGAAATACAGGACTCTCTAGTCCAGCAATATCCATGGTCTGACAGGATGCTGCTGGATCCAACTAGTGAAAGAGTGTGCACAGGATGCACTCTGTATTGCCCATGTATCAGCAGATAGTGAGAATAATTATTTAAGATTAAAATTGCTCTTTTAGTTCTGGCTCTGGAACGCCACTGAAGACAAATAGTAATGGAGGGCAAACATTAAGTACAGCAAAGTTTGGTCCACTGCAGATAGGAGAAGGAATAACTCTGGAATGATGAAACAGGAGGACAGGAAAGACAACAAACTCCATGGTTTATGTTACAGTAGTAGCTTTATCAACTGTGTGCTTCCCAAAAGTGGGGACATCTGTATATACCTCTTGCCACTGGTGTTTAAGGCCATACAGGTCACAGCAGCATCTCCGTGAGCTCCATAGACTTCAGTAACCAGTTGCCCATTTTGAAGATCCCACACTTTCATAGCCTGAAAGGAAACAAACAAAAAGCAATGGATGATCTAACACTGAAGACATGTTGGCATTTCTTATGGTACTCACTCTTAAAAAAAAAAATTGGTAAACACAGAATCAATAGAAAAAAAAAGAGTACTACTAACAAATTAGGACTGAAATATCTGAAGCATGAACGGGCTAAGTGGTCTTTCATTCATGGGGGCAGCAGCAACTAAAGGTGAAGGCAGCAAAATCAAACCCTTACTAGGGGGAAGTGCTCAGCAAGCATCATTTCTTTATGAACTGTCTCACCAAAGTAGTTAAACACTGAACACTCAGGGAGGGTTCGGCAACAAAGGCAAGCATGAAATGTGAGTGCGTAGGTGCTCAACAAAACTTCCATTGTACCTATTGACTTAAGAGTTTGGTTCAGACCATGGATAAAAAGAGAGAGAGTTAAGTTAACAAGGTAAGTATTTAAAATTCCAAATAAATGAATATCCCCCATGCATCTCAACAGGAGTTTAATGATAAGCCCATTAGGTATAAAAAGTACTCCGTATTGACTGAGGCTTTGGTAGCAAGAAGTTTAATACTAACACATGCTCAATAAGATCCTGTAGTACTGAAGCAGGCAAAACTCTAAGCTTAATGAACGTTTTGCCCATTTAAGGATTGCATGATTGGAGTCTAAGTGACTAAATTATTAACAATTCTTTGCTTTTAAATAAGTAAAAGTGAATTGTCTTGTGGACTGATATTATAATTCACATACTATTCAAAAATGGCAATACTGAAATATGTATAATATTGTATACACTAGCCAATTAGCCCACCATAAGACGGGATTTTCGGGTCTCTCCTCCACATCCTAGTCCCTTTCTATCTTGGTCTTTTCTCCTGAGCCTCTGGTCTCTCTCTCTCTCTCTCCCCCCCCCCCCCCCAGCTCTCCTCCACCTCTTGCCTCTCTCTCCATATCTCTCTTTCTCTTCTCCCCCTCCCACTCTGTTTCTCTTCTCCTCCTGCGTCTCTCTCCTCCCCCCCCCCGCCTCCTCTCTGTCTCCTCCGCTTTCCTCCACATCCTCTCCGTCTCGTCCGCTTTCCTCCTTTCGAATCCGGCACCCTTTCCTGATGTCAGAGACGCACGCTCGTCCAGGCCCCAACTCCCTGGCTGTGTATGTTACCGCCGTGGCGCTCGGCTGACTTCTGCACCGCTCAGCCGAGCCGCCAAGTGGGACCAAGTGACGCAAACGGCTGTTTGGGCTCTGCGGTCCCCATGCAGCATCCCCGTGCTGCATGGGGACCGCAAGCCCAAACGGCCATTTGCGCCGCTTGCTCCCGTGCGGCGGCCTGGCTGAGGGGTGCAAAAGTCAGCCGAGAGCCATGGTGGGAGGCAAAGGACATTACAGAGGCAACAGCGTCGCTCAGAGGCAACAGAAAACGTTGTTACAGAGTCACAGCGTTACGGAGTTACAGAGCCACAGACATTGGGCTTTTATATATATATGATGATAACATACGCCGCTCAGAGGCAACAGAAAATGTTCCAGCATTACAGAGTCACAGACATTGGGCTACTATATATATGACGACGTTTTAGTGGAACTTCATTTTGAAAGCTTAATTCTCAAATTAAGCTTCAAAAGATGAACTCACTATGCCCACTCTGCTTTCATCCTAGCCTTCATGGTGTGTCCTTGATACTTACAGATCCTTCGGAGCAACTAACCACCTGCCGGAATGCCTTATTATATTGGCAGCAGAGGATTGCCTCATTATGGGACACACAAGAATTACTTATCCGGTCTTCCCTGAAAAAGGGAAATAAAATAGAAAAGTCAGATGAATCGAAGTACGTGCGCACATGCTTGCTGAGTGCTTACGAGGGATTTGCAAATGATGGGCCAACACCTGCTAAATCTTAACCCCTCCTCCCCCAAATATTTTTAAAGTCAAGAGCTGTATATTTTGTAAGTCAAGAAAGGATTTGGCACTCATGAACAGTGGAAGGCAGAGGAGAGCTTTACTGTACCTGTGTGTGTGTCCTGGTGGCATAACTGATTTTGCCAGTTTGCAAGTATTTAGATTCATGGGTTTTAATATCAGAAGGGATAATCTACCTCCTATGTAACAGATCATA
The DNA here is from genome assembly GCA_032595735.1 of Pelochelys cantorii. Taxonomy (NCBI): domain Eukaryota; kingdom Metazoa; phylum Chordata; order Testudines; family Trionychidae; genus Pelochelys; species Pelochelys cantorii. The sequence goes on along the minus strand of CM064331.1, from coordinate 96,830,983 downwards.
GAATTCACCCAGTAATTTCTGGGAACAAATAAATAACTGCTGTTTGGCCTAGAATAAATTCTTTGGAAAGTGATCCAGCCTATATTTAAAGATTTCAAGTACAGGTTGGACCTCTCTGGTCTAGCACCCTTGGGACCTGAGTAGTTCTGGATGAGGGAATTTGCCAGACTAGGGAGGTCCCCTGCCACCGGCCCCTGCAGCAAGACGCTTCTCCTCACCGCTGGCTCCTTTGGCCCCACTGCTGGCTGGGCAACACGCCTACCCTAGCCCTGCTGCCAGAGCTGCTGCCCCAGCCCCAGTGCTGGCACAGCAGCACGCAGCCCTGGCCTCGCTGCCGTAGCACCAGCCCTGCTGCTGGGCAGCACGTGGCCCTGATTGAGCTGCCTTGGTCCAAGCTGGGTTGCTGCTGCAGCACCAGCCCCGCTGCCGGCTGGCATGTAGTCCTGACTGGGCTGCCGGCCTGCCCCGGGCCCTCTGAATTGCTGCGGTCCCAGCTCCGCTGCTATGGCCCCTGATGGGTTTTCTCTGCTGGGCTGCTGCAACCCGGCCTTACTGCCAGCCAGGTTGTCCACCTCTGGCTCTGCCCCTGCTGCTGGGCTGGCATGCAGCCCTGATCAGATTGCCATGGCACAGCCCTGCTACTGGAATGCCATGCATGGGCTGCCCCAGTCCCACCTGGGTTGCCAGGCTGGCCCTGCCCCCTACCATGGCCCTGCTACCGCCACCAGGCTGCTGACGCCCTGGCCCGGCTACCCCTAGCCTCGCCTTCATTTTTTGTTCGTAGGTGTATGACCTTGTATTGGGCTGCATTAGAATGCATGTGGTTCAAATGATCCCATCTTACCAAGGGATCTAAATAGGCCAGTTATAAAAACCTATTCCAATAATTATTTTCATCTTAAAGACTCCATGGAAGCACTCTTTTCTACTTTAAAAAAATTACTGAGTGGCAAAACATTGCTCAACCAAGACTTATGTGGCACACCGGCCCTTGTGCTTGCTCTCTGCTACCCTGGCCTAAATGATGATGTCAGGATACTGCCTGCCTTCTGTATTTTTTAATCATAATACACGCATGTGGCAATATAAATGAACATCACCCACTGCAGTATATTCTGGTGCTGTGAAAAAGAATACGGCCAGCAGAAGAGCTCACCAGTTACAGCTACAGTAGGACGCCATTAATATCGCCTCCAGTAGCGAAAGGAATTAACTTAAAAAGTGCATGTAATTTAAAGTCTCTCTAAAGTTAAATCTCTAATGGCCTGACGGGCTGAGCACCCACTACTCCAGGCGAAGTCAATGGAAGCTGTTCCAGCATGTAGCAGTTTCTCCTGCATATAAAAAAGTTCAGAGATTCAGTAAACATTGCAAGACCATTCTGATTTTCTGATGAAAACCAAGAACCATGCCAATAATGTAGAAGGAGCTGCCACATGTAGGAGAACAACTGCAGCATGAGTCTGCTCCATAGGCATGCACACGGGGTGTACCGGGTGTGCCCAGGCACACCCTCATGTTTCAAAGGGTCTACCTGGTAACCCTACCAGCTGCAGCTCCACAACATGGTGCGCTGGGGAACGGACGCTGTGCTGGGCTTGCCACGCATGCGTGGGCAAAACCAGCGGCTCTTAGGACCCCACGGAAACAGGTGGCAGGGAGCAGCATCGTCACCCTGCCTCCCAGGCGGGCGAGATAAGTTTAAACCCTGGGCGGGAAGGCGGGGGGTGTGCCTCAGGCAGGGGTTCGGGAGCAGTGCAGCTGGTGTGTGTGGGGGGGGAAGGGGGGGGCGAGGGGTCGTCGGGTCAGGAGCAGCGCGGCTGGGCTCAGGTCAGGGACAGCACAGCTGGCCCGGGGAGGGGGAGGTCGGGGGCAGCACGGCTGGCCCAGCCCAGGGTAGGGGGAGCCCGGAATCGGGGGCAGCGCAGCTGGTCTGGGGAAGGAGGGGGGGGGGTTCGGGGGCAGCGTGGCTAGTCCCCGCCCCCCCAGAGCTGTTTCCCATCCCCCCTCTTCTTCCCGGCCAACCTGGCATTCCTCGACCCCCTCCCCCCCCAGCTCTGCTTCCTGCACCTCCTTCCTCCGGACCCCCCTTCCTCCTGGCCAGCCCTGCGGCCCCTGACCCCCTGCCAGCTCTGCTTCCCACCCCCCCTTCCTGCTGGCCATCCCCGCCTCGTCCAGTCCCTCCCCCTGGTCCATGATCAAGCGTGTCCGGTTTTTTGGGGGTGGTCTACCTGGTAACCCTACCAGCTGCAGCTCCACAACATGCTCAGGGACAGGGCTTCTCCTCCTCCCCAAGACATCAGACTCAACTAGAGGCTCCCGGAGCCGATCGCGTCCCACCTTCCAGTAATTTCCCCTGCTGCCGCCAGGCTTCAGTCTGGCACCCAGCTAGAAAACCAGGAAATACCAGACATTGCATGTGTCCAGTATTTTCTGGATTTTTTTTAGCCAGACAGAGGGCCCAAAAACCAGACTGTCCAGTAGAAAACCAGACACCTGGCAATCCTACGAGTCGGACCCGGTGCAGGCACCAAGTGATGGGGAGACTGCGGGGTGGGGGTTTGTGGCCCAAAAGGAGGCTGAGAAACCTAAGAAAGACAGAGTAGGGGGGGCACCAGAAGGGTGATAGGCAGGGCAACCCTAGAACTCTGTTACAGACCAGCTGGCGGCTGCTGGAGGAGGGAAAAATAGGGGGAAAGGGTCAGAGAGGAAGGGGCTTGTGCTGAGGGGAGGGGGGCAGGTCAGGAGAAGAAAGGAGAAGGCACCAAGGGACAGGGTGGAGGAGAGAGACAAATGCCAGGGGGCCAAGTGGAGATAATGAGGAAAAAGGGCAGGAGGGGAAGTGTCAGTGGGGGGGGGGGGGGACAGGATGATGCTAGAAGAGGAGAGGGGAAGGGCTTTGGGGGCTAGAGGGGAGAAGGGGAGGTGCTGGGAGAAGGCTTGAAAGAAGGGGTGGGCATGAGGACGGCAGGAATGGAGCAAGGCATGTGAGGGCACAGGGGCGTGAGGGGAACGGGGGCAAAGAGTGGTGAGGGTATCAGGGAAAAAGAGGGCAGAGGGGGCAGGGACAGTGAGGGAAGGGGGAGGCACCAGGAGGGTGCAGGGGTAAGGGAAGGTGCAGGTGCCAGGGGATTCTGGGGGTGAAGCAGAAGGGCAGACACCAGCAGGGGAGAGACCAGCACCAGAGGAGAGAGGCAGGGCAGGTGTGTAGAGGGAGGTGTTAGGAGAGGGGATGAGGAGGGGTAGCTCACATGATCAGAGTGTGGCTACTGGAGGAGTGGGCATGGGGGTGGGGGGGAGAGAAAGGCTGGTGGAGGGGGGCAGGTCTCAGGAATGCTGAGGGCAGTGAGAAGGGCAGGAGTCAGGACAGCAGAGGTGGGTGAGGGGTTGCAGGAGGCAGCAGGCACCAGGGGAGCTGATGGAACAAGGGGAGGAGACAGGGCAGCAGAGGGGAAAGGTAGAGGTTTATAAGATACTTAATAACTTGGGTGCCACATCCAAACAAGCCACAAACTCAGTACTGGTGCATAACACAAAACTTATTGTGCTCATGGGAGGAAACTCTTAGAGGGAACACTTCCCCCAGCCTCTCTGCCCCAGAGTTAATGTCACACACATTGGGTTAATGCAATTGCAGGATAGTTGCATGAGGGGGGTTTGGTGAGGGCCAAACTAATCCCTATTGGTAAGAGGATGGTGGGAAAAGTCCTTGGGGGGGGGAGGGGGAAGGGGGTGTCACATGACACCTTTTATTTCTGGTCATGTGTCCATATTGTCCCGAAAGTATTACCTCCAGAGGCGTGGCTAATGGGGGTCAAAGAGTACATTTAAAAAAAAAATTCTTCGGGTGCACACCCTAATGAAATGTGCTGCGCACGCCTATGGTCTGCTCCCATCCTCTCAGCTCATCCTTGCAGCATGTTAGTGTAATAGGCTATTCTATAGCACAGAGGCAGCTCTTCCTATATTCTCTGGCACATAATGGTCCAAAGTCAAGGAACTGCCATACTGGATCAGACTCCAAGGCCCATATTGTTCAGGATCCTGTTTCAGACAGTGGGAAGCACCAGATGCTTCAGAGGAAGGTGCAAGATACCCTCAATGAGTGGATGTGGGATAGTCTGTCATCCATGAAGGCATCATCCTAAATCCTACAAGTAAGAGATTGACATAAGCCCTACAGCATGAGGTTTTATATCCTTTCCTAAACCTTTTAGCATCAATTATAACAACTCTGGGTATTCTTGTTATCTAAATACACATTAATCCCTTTTTGAATCTTGCTACATTTTTGGCAATGAGCTCCACAATCTAATTATGCCGTGTATGAAAGAGTGTTTCTTTTTATCAGTGTTGAATTTGTCACCTTTCAATGTCACTGAATTCCTATGATGGTAGGGTGGTAACCTACTTCTTTTGGAAGTGTAGGAGAACAAGGCAATCTGCTGCAAGGTAGAGAGCTCTCAGCTCATTTGAGAAGTAACAAACTGCCATCTCTCCTCTGATCTGACTGGCCTTGGGAATCACGCTGAGGAGGCAAGACTGGTCTTCAATGTCCCACACCTTTCAGAGACAGGAAGAGAGGGGTTAGTATTCCTCACTTAGCCACTTCTAGGTCTACATGAAAAACCAAACTCCCATGTGCAATGGTCAATTAGACGTAAATATAAAAATCATGAGAATTTCAAGTTACACCAGTATGAATCTCATTAACTGCATCAGTGTAGTTACAGCAGCTCACACCCTTACTGTAGACATGCAACTTTCACCAGTGTATCTTGAGATGGTAACATATTAACATAAGCCCCGTTCTACACAAGTGCCATGTCTACACTGGGCACTGCCCCACTAAAGCTGTATTGACATAGGAAATTCTAAGCTAACTAGACAGGTACAGGGGGGCTGACAGAATTGATGGGCCCCTGGGTGAGGGCAGAGGAGGAGGAGACAAGACTCCACACTCTTGGAAGGGGTAGGGTCTTGTGTGGAAGGGGCAGAGCTAGGGCAGCCAGCTCTCAGCACCACATGGGCTCTGGAGCATGCCATGTTGGACTCCAGTGGCAAATTAAAGGGCCCGGGGCTCTGGCAGTGGTGGAGGCTACTTTTGAATCACCAGGCCCCAAAGCAACTACACTCTTTGCCCCAGGGGTTGGCAGGCCTGAATGGGGACATTAGGGTGACAGAAGTGAAGGTTCATTGGGGATGGGGGGAGAGGAGCTGATTAGATGGTTCTGAGTAGTGATAATGAGCTATGAAGACTCTCACCTCTGGGTTGCTGGTTCACAAGTAACCCAGCTTGGAAGTGACAGATAGTTATTACCATCTAGAGGCCGGTTAGCAGCCAGTGTGCAGAGAAGTAGGAAATAACATTTTTTCATTCACTTACAGAAATGTCACAGACTAGCTGGCCCTTTAAAGCCAACTAGATGCAGCTTTGCTTGTTACTAGCTGCTTGCCTCTAGCTGATGGCACTAGTTAAGTTGCCAAAGCAGCTGTGAAGGAGTTGAAAGAAGACTGCAAACAGAGAGGTGAATTCAGGGCGAAACAAAACTGCTGAGAAGGTAGGAAAATGCATTGGGAAGAGGGTCAGGATCCTCTGGACAGGCACCCTGGTATAGGGATCTCCAGGTTCCTTGTAAGTGCTAGGGGAAGCTGACAAAATTCGTGGGGGAGGGAGGCAGTGAGGGAACGATTGCCAAGAAAAGAACTAACAAAAGAAGAATTCTGCAGGAGCAAGTTAGGCCTTGATGTAGGGTAAGTAACAGCATTTTAATAGCAACTGAGAGGGGTGGAATATTTATTAGTTCAGCAGAGAAGCAAGAAGCCAGAGGCCTGAGTACCAAAGGGAGGTAGTGTTAAGCAATGGCTGTAGGGAAGCAGCAAAAAGAGGGTGAGAAGTAGGAAGTAGCAGTATGTCTGAAGAAGCAGATCCAGCTGCTTAATACAGCTAGAACCCAGAGTAGAGAAAGGGGCTGAGTTTCCCCTACCAGCTTCTAAGGAAGAGGGATGCAACCCTAACTGCAGGAGTATATTAGGCTCCTGTGGAGGAGGCCCTGAAAGAACACGTCAATGCAACCCCAGAGGAGCCAAAGAATTATTTGGATGATTAGCTTAAACTTCAGTAAAACCTTGTTACCCCCAAAGGACACGGAGTGTTGTGACTCGGCCGGTGGACCAGACCACCGAAGACTTGGTCAGAGGCAGACTGCCAGCCGATGCTAGAAGTGAGGGTTCTTTGCAGTATCGCATCCTGAACCAAGGGTGATGAGTACACTACCTTAAACAATAAAACTTCTCAAATGCTCACAGTCTGTGGGGACTGGAAGAGAGGGATATGAATATATCATCAAGTGAAAACATCAGCCTTGAATAGTAGAGCTAACATTCTCTCAGTTTCTACTGCATAATTCCAGAGAATTCAAGAGCAGAATTGGGGCATACTCTGTATAACTACTATTATCAAAACCATGTGAGGCAGACTACTGCAATTCTACCACCAAACCAAGGAATAAGACTAAAAAAATCATACTAAGATGGAAGGAACCCAGGTAATGGGTAATCTAGAATCAATACAGGACATTATACTGCAGATTTTTTTCCTCTCACCAGCTGAACACCTGTGACAGACCGGGCCGGTCTGGGCACAGCTGAGGGCATCCGCTCAGGGCGAATTGCTCAAATTCTGGGCTCCTTACAGCCCCCAAACTGGAGACCTTCTCAAACAGGCCAAAAACCAGTCCCACAGAGCGCTTCAGCTGCCTGCCTGAAGCCTCATGAGCAAAACCCCTCCGACACCCCAGCGATATCCGTGCCCCAGATAGCCCCAGGCCTCATACACAGGTGAGGGGTCTTAGAACCCAATCTCACCTACCCCGAACAAGTTCTGTCTGGTTTCAAGAAACCAGCCACAGATCCCTGGTCAATTTACCCTCTGGACCTTACCCACGAATCACGCTGAGCCAATCCTTTAGAATCTACAGTCTAAAGGTTTATTGCTACAAGGAAGAAAAGCATGAGAGCAAGGTTGCTAAAGTATCATGTTACATCCATCGAGTCTCCCAGTTCTCGATGCAGGCTCTAGCAGAGATGTTACCGCTGCTGGCTAAAAAGTTCTTGTTGCGCATCCTAGGTCAGGATGCGCCCACAGATCTTTCCGGCTCTTCGATCCCTGCACTGCTGCCTCTGGGATGAAGTGCTGAGCTGAGTCCAAAAGGGAGATGGCCACATGGCCAATTTATACCTCCTTCCTCATCTCTTCTTGGCTGCAGCAGGTCACCTGGCCAGCGGCCTATCCCTGTGTCCCCTGCTGCTAGCCCTTAGGTGTCATTCCTCATTCCCGAGGCATGTCCTTGGCCCATTGAGTACTATTGTCCCACAGAGCCTCAGTAATTAGCATGTCTATAGGCCGAGCTCTGCCCAATGCTCAGCCACACACAGAGAAATATTTAATACTTGCACAAAGTATATACTTATAACTTCACACGCAGACATTATACATTTACATGAATAGCATATATGAAATTAGCAGACAGTAAGCTTCTATTTGACATCTCGCATGGCCCCCTATATACTACTTTTGGGACCAACTACCCCCCCCCCCTTCCATGGGTGCAGCAATGATCTGGCTGCCTCACTCAAATCCAGTAATGTGACAACACCTTCCTATATTAAGTATTTAGGGTTCAATGTTGAAAAGTGTTGAAGAGTCTTCAATTACCACTTAAGCCAGGGTGATGATAGGTGAGGAGCAAACATCACTGATTTGGTTGACTTAGTGTAGCTTCTCTACACACACATCATTTGAGAAATTATGTCTACATTAAAATGAGGTATGATATGGAGCTGTAAAGTGATGCTAAGTGAACCCTTAGAGTAATTAACTAACGATTGCAAATATTTTAAACTGGTCATTTTAACATGTAGGTGGTGTCATTGTTTATCCACATTTCTATTTCAGGACATAAAGTTGGATTTCTCTGACCTCAAAGCATCACTGCAACATTGGAGTAAACCAAAATCTAAATAAGTGAAATGTAAAAGCGTTCACTAGAAATGTCACCAACATCATCATCTTGTACATTATTAGGATCTGAGAGTGTGTGGGTTGCCTCAGTCTTTATTGCCTTGGTACCGGGGAGGTGGGTATCTTAGGCAGGGGAAAGCACAGCTTTTCCAAATTGCCAAGCATGGCCTCACTCACATTCCACATCCAGAACACCTATTGTAGGCATACTGGGGAAGAGTGTTGCTGCCCCTAGTGCCTACCATCCCTGTGCACGGGGACCGGGAGGCTGAGGCCACATGCCGCCCCAACTCCCTGTGGTGCTGGGGGGTAGTTGGATACAGGGCTGAGTGGTGTGCCTCCCCCAGCCCTATCTTCACCCAACGACATGCTCGGCACATTATTCTGTGCGGGAAAGACTGTTTCCTTTTTACTTCTGATTATTTGATGAACTAGTTTTAAGAGAACCCTTAATTAATAAAATCCTGTGTTATGTTTCAAATCTTTGGAAACATTTAAACATAAATATATAGTGAAATTTCATTAATATGTCTTCTTGTGAGAATCACAAAAATAAGTTCATATTCCCCTTTTCTAAAACACTCTAAACCACTCCAATTTAAAATACGTGCATTTTTTTCAGTGAGTTTCAATATGTAGGAACCTGGAATGTTTACTTCTGCAGGCTTAAGAGTATATTTAAAATATAAAATCAGCTTAAAAATACTGATGAAGGAAATGTAAAACAGAAGGGCTACATTATGTATTCCATAATATATAATGTTCTATTCAGCAGGACAATTGACTAGCCCTTACCACAAAGCTATTGCAAATAAATCTGAAAAACTTCAGGGTATATCAAAAAACCTGTGAATGACATTTCCCCCCCCCACCCAAAATTTAGTGCTTTTAAGTAGGTGCCTTCTACATGTCTAGTCGTCACAATCTAGTATGCAGTGAAAAAAACACACTCCATTTTCTGTGCAAGATATTTTAGAAAAGTGTTTTTCCCCCCCAAGTGTCGTTTGCTACACTTGGGTTCAGGGATTTGGATAAAGAGGGAGATACAGAGGGGAACAGAATAGGGGGCATCAGGGGTAAAGTATGGGTGGGGCCACAGGCTGGGGAGCTTGTCCCTCCAAGTAGCCGCTTCACCTACCCAACTCTCTAGTCCAGTGGTTAGGATACTTGCTGGGTTGTAGGTTATCAATGGTGGCTCTGCAGAGCCAACATGCATGGGGAGTGGGCTTGAGAACCAGCTTCCCACGCGCACCAACTCCCTCCTGCTCTCCCCACACTGCTGCCTCTGATACTCTGCTTGTGCTGGCTCCCCACAAACACCGGCTCCCGCCTGCCTCCCCTCCACTGCTTCTGTGGGAGGCAGCAATGGGGAGCAGGCAGCTCTGCAGAGCCAGCATGTGCAGAGAGCCAGCTTAAAAGCTGGCTCCCTGTACACACTGGCTCCCGCCTACTTCTCCAGGCTGCTGCCTCTGATAGAGAGATAGCTGCATGCGCGACCAGGGTAAGAGGCCAGATGGCTGCGTGGGGAGTCAGCTTGAATGCTGGCTTCCCATGTGTACCAGCTCCCACCTGCCTCCCTAATCTTCCACACTGCTGCCTCTCTATCAGAGAGCTTGTACCTCCGGTTAGAACCCACACCCTCCTCCCACACAGCAAGCCCCTGTTCCAACTTGGGGGAAGTGAGCAACAGAGAGAGGGGGGGAAATAGGGTGGGGGAGTGGAGCAAAGGGTCCCAAAATTTTTATAAATCAAAACAGGGGTTTTTGGGTAGCTAAGGTTTGAGAACTGCTGATCTAGCCCATTGGTATTTATGTGAACCAGTTGTTTCTGACCGGATTTTACCAACAGAGAAGTGATGCTGTTAAGGCTCAAGAAAATGAACGAAACAAGGGGAGATGAAACCTATACCTCATGAATTTCTGCTTGACGTGCTTAGGTGTCCACACTGGCATCTGAAAACTCTGCAACTTACTGAGAACACAACTACTCACCATGACTGTGCTGTCCACAGAGACAGAGAAGAGCTTTGTGTTGCCATCAGCTATACACAGGAAGCCAATTGGGGAAGTATGTCCACGTAGTAAGCCAATAGCCCATCTAGTAAAACAAAACACTTGTAAGTAGATTTAACTCTTGAATTGTGAAAATTTTCCTGAAGTCTCATGGCGTTAATTACCCTCTTGTGTGACAGTTTTTTTAAAAGTATTTGTTCATGATGAATGAGCCCTTTTTTGACCTTGAATTTAATATTATGGGAAAATTACAATTTTTGTAGACATTCATCACCTAACACTAATGATTTAATCCTCACAATACACAGGCCAGATTGGTAAGCTTTATTAGTTCCATTTCACAAGTGAAGACATGGAGGCACAGAAGTATCCAAGACCACACAGGAGAAAGAGCAGAGCTAGGAATTAGGGATGTGAAAGTGTAAACATGTACATGGTTACATGCAGCTCCTCCTCCCTTGCACTGCTGCCTCTGCTGCAGCAATGTGTGTGGTGTGGGGAGTAGACGGGAGTCTGTGTTCCTGGGGAGCCTCCTGCCCCACCCAGTGCTGCAGGGGCAGGGGAAGGGAGAAGGCAGCTCCACAGGGTTGCAAGCAGAACTGGTCTGTGAGGGGAGCCCGTTTAAAAATCGGCTCTCTCTGCAGATTGGTTTCTGCCTGCCGCTCCCCTTTCCCCCCCACAGAGCAGCTTCTGTCAGTGGTGAGCCCAAGCCTGACATAAAGGCAACAAGGGGGGGGATGGTGAGTATTGTGGTTTGGATTAACTCATAAGCCTAGACTTATTGGTTAATTGTTTACACGACTATATGATAACATCCCTATTGTATTGTTCTAGTTTAATAAAAATGTTGTGCAAAATTGAAATGACTTACAGAAGTCTAACTTTATCAACCAAACTAGTAGTCTCAAATAAAATATTGAGTTAATTTGACAATATCTTTTTCCCTACAAATATATGTTGACCAGCATTACTCACTCTCCTTTATTAATCAAGTCCCATATCAACCATCCCCTTATTTGGGCTGGAATTTCTGACAGGCCTATAATTACATGGGTTGTCTTGTTTAACCTTTTTAAAAACATTAGCACAAGATTTACTGTCTGCCAGTACTCTAGAACTTCCCCACCATTCCACAAGTGATTGAAAAATCAACATGAATGGTCCAAAAGTCAAGTTAAGCACATGTGTAAGTCTTTTAAAGATTGGAGCCTGAAAGATTATACAGGGAGAACCATAAGCCAATTTTGCAGTTACTTTTACAGCAGCACTGCACTTGCAGGCTTTGCATAATACCATATTTCCAATTCAAAATAAGTGTAGCTTTTAGTCCTAGCCCCTGGGAACAGGGATCAGCTTGTCTTGATTATCTTGAAAAATACATTGTTAGTGCTACAATAAACAAATACATGAAAACTGACTAAGCCCTTCAGCCACCTACCCAGGGACATAAGAATTCCATAGACGAATATTCCGGTCCAAACCACCAGTCACAAGAATATTACTTTCTTTACAGAAGTCAAAGGCCTTGACCCCTCTGGGCACTTTGAACTGGGATTCATCACAGTTAAAGCGCCTTGGAGGAGAAGGCCCAGCTGGCAGAGAGCACTTGGTTGGAACACTTCTCGAGTCCATCAGAATCTTCAGACGATGCTGCACATCTTTAGTTCCACTGACACAGCCTGTGCCCAAAAAATTGGAATGAGAAAAATAAACATGCTTTTTTCCCCCCAATTACATTAAAAGAAAATGTCAAGAGCCCATTCCTGCAAAGGCACAAACACTTAACATTACCCATGCAAGAAGTCCCATTGAGGTCAATGGGGATACTCACATAGATAAAGTTAAGCAGACATGTAAGTGCTTGCAGTACTGGGGTGTGTTGCGAGGCTGAAGATCCAAAGCTGTTCAATGAAGTACATACAGAGAGTGTTAATGTACCATTTAAAAGTCAAATGTTTGGAGAAAAAAAAAACAACTTTTCCATTTACCTACTGGATTGTCAAGTGGCAAAAATATAAACTCACCACACAGCAGAAACTACTACCCTGTGGGCTGGCTGTGGCTCCCCTTTCTGTGGGGCATGACCTGGTGCAGAAGACTGCAGCCCCACCTAGGTTTGGCCCTGCTATCCCTCTCTCAGGACAAAGGGCCAAACCTGAGCAGCACTGTGACCTAGGCTGCAATATTTGGATCAAGGAACTGGGACCAGAGCTGCAGAACAGAAACTTCTGCTGTGGGGTGGCTTGCTCTGCAGCCTCACCTCTCCCGCCCCCCTTCCGCACCCCCCCCCCCAGGGCAAGACACAACCTCCTCCCTGGCATGGTTCCCTGTAACATGGCACAACTCACAGACACAGGACCTCCTTCTGGTCACTTGGGAATTAGCTCTTCAGTGCTGGAGCGCCCCCTTCAGGCTAGCATCTCACCTGCTATTACCTTTTCCTGGCTCCACCACCTTGGGTTAGTGCCCATGTCCCCCCCAGACTGCAGTGCCCTTCCCTCTGGGTACTGCCCTACTGCAGTGCCTCCACATTCTGGGGTTCTCCTCCTCCCAAGGAACCCCCAATGCCCACCTTGCCTCAGTGGCCTACTCCAGTCATCATCTAACCCCTGCCTCATGGGCAAACTGCAGTCTGAAATGGCTACTCATCATTAGCAAGCCGTTGTGGACCTGCTGCCTTTGCCTACTCTGGCCACCCCCCTGCAGCCCTAGTACCCTCAAGGCAAGCTTCAGGCCCTGTAGCCTGGGAGATTGCCTGGCTACAGCTTCTCCTGCTCTGTGTGCATTTCTCCAGTCAGGAAGCCTCTAGCTTCCCTGGCAGCTAGGTCCCTTCTGCTTTACAGCTGGAACAAGAAAGAATGAGTCTCTCCCTGCTCCCTCCAGGACCTCTTATTTATACAGCCCCAGCTGGGCCCTAATTGTCTGTCTTCAACTCAGCTGCTGGTTCCACTGCTCCAGCCCTCTCCCAGGGCTGGGTTTTAACCTTTAATGGGCCAGTGCAGAGCAGATGTCCCATCACACACTCCCACTTTATACAGCACGTCCATGACGTTACACTCCATTTTCCCCCTTAATCCCTTACCTTTTATTAAATGTGCTGTGACTTGGGGGGGGGGGGGGGCTAAAAAATGCTGTGAGAAATCTGCAGTCCTCCCTACCTGCCAAGTGCAGTGAAAGTAGATAGCTTCTCTTTGAGTTTGCTTGAATGTCGAAGTAAAAATACAGAATAAACATTTACAGCTCTTTTCATGTTCAAAGCACTTTACAAACATTATCTAATTTGAGTCTCATAATTCTCCTTTTGGATAGATAATTTAACTCCAGTCCTGCAAGGTGCCCCTTCTGGCAAGAAAAGTCTAAGGGTGTCTGTGTTATGTTCTCTCACCAGACTGTTTTGTGGGGGATAGAGACATCTTTCTATCTGTTACAGGAAAACTGAGTTACAAGTTATTTTGAGTTTCAGTTCAGCTGTAGAATGTAAAAGAGTCATTATGATTTCTTGTGATCTCTCTCTCTCTCTCTAAGACTTCATATTTGGACATTCTTTGTCAACTGTTTATTCTGATTTCATATTAAGACAATCATGACTGAAAAATACTTGCCTTGCTTTTTATTTGTGGAGAAATGTAACAGAGAACCTCTAATTTTTTCTAAATTAATATACAAGTAGACATTCAAGACACTCTAACTGATTTCAGAAAAAGTCAAATTGATTTTGCAGATAACTCATTACTGCAATTTCTCCCTCATAACAAACCATTCTTTGTCTCTTCTCTCACTACCATCATTTAGGAAGCAAACACCACAGTGATTTGTTCTATACATAAGGGGCATTGAGAAATGTCATTTGGTTTAATATGTTAAAGAAGTATTATAGATCATTTTTAAATGAGGATATGAAAAATGGTAACTTGTCTTCTTATGCTCAAATGGCTTTTTGTTCTCAAGGATAATGACAGTAATGCAATTTTGAAAGCTAAAGAGGCAGATACATGCTATCATGTCCCAGAGATGCCCTATACAGTATGAACTGAAAATCAGTAACAAAACGTTAACTGTGGTTTCAGTCATGCGTAGTATAAACTAATCAATAATTTGTTGAGACAGATTTCAAATCTCACAGTGTGTGGCATATTGGTGCTCTTCTAATCACCCGAATGTCCTAAGTAATATTAAATCACTCCACATAGCACTAAAAAATCCAGATCACTTACAAAGTCAAATGCCTGTAACAAACTGAAACAACCCAATAGTTTTACATTCTCATACACAGTGATGTACAGCTTTCTCTTTTTTTAAGTAAGCAGAATGGAAGGGAATGGAGCAGTATTTTAGCACAACAGTTTAAGAAACACTAGAGTTTAAAGAGCTAGGCCATTAGAGTCAGGTAACCAAACTGCAGCACTGCAATGCGGGGAAATCTGTCTTCCGGAAATGGCCTAGGATTCTTCCCCATATAAGCCAGAAGGGCAGTTACAAGAACCTTTTACCTCCTTATGGACTTTGAAAATGAAACTGATTAGCATAAGGTCTTCCTCTTAAGAAATGCTGAGATTCAAGAGCAAGCCTTCCTTGCCACAGAAGTTATTTCAATGTGTGACAAGATTCCTCTGCTTGTACATTTTCACTTACCTATAACTACTGCAGTATAATCATCATTTGAACTGGATATAATGGATTCTATACAATGAATATACTTGATCTGCAACAGATGATAGAAAAAAATACAGACATTTTTAGTAAAACATCTGACATGCTTTTCAGGCTTCAATGTGTTTTTAAAAAAGGCTTGTTTTACTTTTGTATCTAGACATATTTAGGGCCATATTCAAAAAGGTACTGGACATTATTCCAATCACCATTGCAATGGCTGACACCTAGGTGCCCTACCATGTTGGGTAATTCTCAACCATGACCTAGGTGCCTAGGCTCTCCATACAATGAATGGGGAGAATTAGGTACCTAAGAAAGGGATCTTCAGAAGCCAGAGCTGAGTTAAACTATCCAGGACTGAAGTATGAGGAAAGGGATTAGGCCCAGATCCTCACAGGTACTTAGGTGCTTGATTGATGGGCCAGATTAGGTATTTCCGTCCACTCGTGATTCTCAGCCATGAACCCTCTCCTGGAATTACCAGGTCATCCCTTTTTTGTGGAGGAAAGGAATCTCAACCCTGAATAGTCAATAGTTTAATGGCCTTCATAGCATACGTGCAACATTACCAGGTGGCACATTACCAGGATTCATCACCAAATTTTATCTACTGTTTGGAGCATTAGTTACCCCAGCTTGAGCTGGGTACTAACGGGGAGTGCAATATGAACACTGATCCGTGCCTTCCAGCTTTACGGTTAGGGCACTCAACTGGGATGCAGGAGAATGCCGTTCAAGTCTTTGCACCACATGTGGCAGAGACGGGACTTTGAACCCAAGGCTCCCACTTTCCCAGGTGCGTGTCCTAACTATGATGATGGTGGGGCGAGAAAAATTCTCTCTTGGCTGTCTTGTACATCAGGACTTGCACATGCTCCAAAGCAGGCTTAAGAAATAGGCCCTGCCAATGCTAGGTCACTAGGTGACCTCTGCCTAGTTTGAGAATCCTGTGTTAGGGATTTTGAAGCTTTGGCTTGAGCTAGGGCTTTGAGCAGTTTGTTGGCTGTGCACAGTGTCATTGTTTTTAGGTGGCTTTGTGAATGCTGACAAGTAGAATCTCGTAGGCACCTATAGGGTGAGGCAGCAGTTGACCAGCCTTTTTGATTCTGTTATTACACTATAACTGCCGTACTCCAGGTGTCCCCCTGAACCCTGGCAGGCGGAGGCAGAAGCGGCTCAGCTGGGAGAATGGCAGCACAGCGATGCGCTCTGCCAGAGGCTTTTCCTCACTGCTCCCATAGCAATGGGGAGGCAGGGTCTGGAAGGGTGGGGAACTCAGAGTGGCAGGTAAGCACCCCACCTCATCCCCCTCACTCTTTTCCCAGCCCAGCAACATCTTTAATGCGGCAAAACCTGTTCCCCAGGGTTGCCGAATTAAAGAGGTTCAAGTGTAGTGCCTAAATGCTGGACTTAGGCACTTAAGTATCTGGGCCATAGGGAATAAGGCATGCCGTTGTTCCTAACAATAGTGAGAACTAGGCATGCACTAGTCTCCCAAACACTGCATGGAAAATCTGGCATGAGAGGTACACTCCCAAAACACATGAAGCAGCTCACATTATGCTGACATGAGAGAGTTCCCTACCCCAATATGGTATTAATTTCAAATTAAACATTACCAGCCACGGAGGCCAGACATCTTCTATGCAACAAACCAGAATCCTATTATCAAGCTGGATTCTCATATCTGGTGTTTCATTTCTGAGATCATCAAAGGCTGGAAATGGCACAGAAGCAGCATGCTCCACGCAAAAGGGAGAATGGGCTTTTTTAGCTTGATGGTGACTCTGGTCAAACAAGGAGCAGTATTACTGGGCTCCAATGAACTTCAAATTAACTTCAATGTTACACTATAACTGCCATACTCCAGGTGTCCCCCGGATCCTGGAAGGCAGAGGCAGAAGCGGCACTGCACGCAGTCGCTCCCCCTGGTCCCCAGCTGGGAGAATGGCAGCACAGCCAGTTCACGGTCCTACTTCTGTGGCAGAATGGTGGCTAGGATATGAATTGGGAGAAAATCGGGGTTGAATTCCCAGCTCTGTCATTTCCTGTTTGACCTTTGGTGAATCACTTAATCTAGCTGTGCCTCAGTTTCCCTGACTTTAAAAAATGTGGGTACAATCAACGTTCCCTCTAATCCAGAGCTACTCAATTTTGGAAGCCCCGGGGGCCACAATGATACTCACAATACATGACGAGGGCCGCAACTTAAGTGTGGTTGCATACACATGCAAATATATGCAAACAGATTCTTTCACACTTATGGGCATGAATACAAAGATTAAGACAAGTCAACACAACACGCAGGCCCCATTTGAGTCAGTTCTGCTGATATTAATAAAATGCAATATTTACCCAATTTCCACCCATATGACAGCACTTTTAATGAGCAATGACAGTCCAGGAATGTAACTACTAAAACGCATATCAACCAAAGACCATTATATTGACTATTTTTTGGTTTTGGCTCCTACCCGTGGGCCATGCATTGAGCCTCTCATAAATCCAAACTGCATCGTGGGCTGCAAACAAATGGGCCGCATGCAGCCCACGGGCTGCATGTTGAGTAGCCCTGCTCTCATCTTTTCCATCCATATGCAGAACAAATTTTGTTATGTGCACCGAGGCATGTGCAAATGTGCATCGCCAATAAAAATCAGCTGGGCAGCATCTGAATTTCTCCTGAGCAGCTACACAAATGCGCAGATTAAAGGGAACATTGGTACAATAATACTTCCTTTCCATCATGCTTGTTCTGTCTTGTCTATTTAGACTTTAAGCTATTTGGGGCACAGATGATCCCTAACTATGCGTATGTTCACTACCTAGCACAATGGAGACTTGAACTCTGCTGCAGCCTCTAACCGCTACTGTACGAAATATAATAAAGGCATGATAAGTCAGTACTCAGAGATATGTGGAATATTACACTAAAAGGGGATGGTGGCTGGAATGGTAAAGAAAGGAGGAACATTCAGCTACTCTCTAATTCTTTCCAAAATAATGCACTGGTTTTAGCTACTTAGCGATGATGTATATGGTAACAAATACCACTTCATAGTCAATGCATTAACTGTACTATTGAGATCTACAAATGAAAGGTGCTCTACAGCAGACTTGCAAAGAAAACAATAAAATATACTGAGAAGTTAGGAAGTAGAATTAAATTTAGGCTCCCAAATACAAAAAACTCCCAACAATGGAAGTCAAATCCTCTTACCTTGGTAACCCAATCGTTATGAACCTTCCAGCGAATGAAGGTGATGTTTCTACTATCAATAATGTTCTCCAAGGAAACACTGGGGATTTCCTCCATAGCTGGACACTTTGTCCAATTCCTATAGTCATGGAAAACTGTTGGTAGCTGAGAGAACTGAGGCTTTTTTGTTTGTTTTATGAACTGATTTTGTGTAAAGTATTTGGTTCCCCAGAGCACTGGACGTTGTGTATTCATTTGTAACTATGTAAACCATTCCCTTAAATCAGACATCTGTTTTGCACAGGTGTTAGATGAATCACAACACAAGAGGCAAGGCAATTAAACATCAAGCCCCAAACCTTTGTTGGGGTATGTCTAGACTACGCTAGACTTTTGAGGATATGCAAATTCTGTGGGAATTTGCGTATCTTCTTTTGAGCTCACTTTCGAAAGCGGCACTTTCAAAAGTGAAAGTAATCTAGACGCGGTTTTGTCAGCGAACCCTCCCGTTTGTCGACAAGCCACTTTTCCTTAAAAAATGAGGTTTACGTGGCTTGTCAACAAACAGAGGGGTTCGCCGACAAAACCACGTCTAGATTACTTTCACTTTCGAAAGTGAGCTTGAAAGAAGATATGCAAATTGCCGTGGAATTTGCATATCCTCTTTCGAAAGTCTAGCATAGTCTAGATGTACCCTTCATGAAACTGGAATGATGAGTATCTGAAAATCAGCTCTTATATTGAATACTCTGAACTATGATTCATGAGACAGTATGAAGAGGGTAGGAGCTCATTGTGTCAGGCACTGTATAAACATAAAACAAAAATGGGACCATCCCAAAGAGCTAGACTTGTGAGTAGAAATTATAATATTATAAAGTATTACTCTGCTCTCATGTAGCCAGCTGCACATAAGGGGCAATTCCACTGAAATCAATGGAGTTATGCTATGAGACAGGAATCATAAAATCAATTTTTTCCTAGTTAAATGGATACTGCCAGGTAGCTTCGGCCAAAATTGTAGATTTTTGTTAAGAAAAAATATAAAAATGATTACATTTGATGTTAAATATAATTTTAATTGATTTTTTTAAAAATTTCAACGACAGAATCCCTTGCTGTGTTTACAGTCTAAGCATTTCAGCATTGTGTCAATTAGCACATCAGAGTCAGACAGCAATATACATCCCTTCTTCTTTCCCTACACTACAACATTCAGCCACTCACTCCTGACAACTAGGCTGTACACTACACCATCAACATAAGATCAAGACAGCAGCCTGTCTTTGATGCTTCTCAGTTGGCCATCAGTGTCCAGTGACATCTTTCTCCCCACCATTGGCTCCTTCTTCTCTCTCTGTTCTTGTCTATGAAGCTTTTATAAACAAAGTTTTAACTTTGTCTAACTGTATAACATTTAGAGAATGTAAAGCACTGTTTTAAAGTGATCACTATTTATTATCATTGTCATTAACTGAAGTATTCATAGGTGCTCAGGTGCTGACAGCTAGCCGAACACTAGAGTAGATCTAATGTGTTTAAGTCCATCCTCTGATAGCTGGATTCACTAGAGCTGCATCCTGTGCATCAGTATATTTGAGATTCAAAGAGGATCCTTATGGCTTTTGGCAGCACTTCTGACAAGTGAGCTGAAAGGCGGCTTCCCTTTAGCCAAGCCACTAGGATGGTGCTCATTTGCCAGAGCTCAATATGATTCTTCACATCATCTTCTGCAGAGATCTAAAGAACTAATCACATACCTAAGTGTTTCTCCCACGGAAGAGATCAAGATTATGTTAACACAGCCCTAAGGAGCAAAAGGCCAACAAGTTAGAGCCCATAATGAAGAGAGTGAGAAAGAATTCACATTTCAGTGATAACATCATGAATATTTAAAGCACATATTTAATTTTAAACCCTTAGTTTAAAAACAAATACCCAGACATTTGTTTCTAGCATTGAATACCCAGCCAAAGCATTGCTGCCTACTTTAAACATTTTATTGGACTGTTCCTACTACACTTCCCATTAGCCAATGTATTCACATATTCGTCAACTTCACTATCATAAGCAGCAGCGACAAATTAACAAAACAGCCCTTGTCCCCATTCTCAGAGAGTATGTTTAGGCTATAAAGGCTAACTAACATTTATTCTAATATATTTCAACTAAACTGAAGGTACTGTACTGGTATAATTAACATACCTGTTCATCACCATACAAAATTATGCATTCATCTTCCTCTCGAACACTTCATAAAACGATAAACAGATTTTTACAACACATTCAATAAACAAGCCATTCCCTATAAAGGTCAACAATTACTTTATGTAAGAAAAAAATCAGAAGATTAATTACAAGTAATACTACAAGTATTATTGCTACTTTTGCGGAAGAAATGAGATAACAATGCAATTAACATCTGCACCCTTCTCTATAACTTGCAGATACAGGGTACAATCCTGACTCCATTGCAATCAGTTGCTAAACTCCCCTTGACTTCAGCCGAGACAGGTTTTCAGGTACTGTTTCTAGACCACAAACAACTTAAAATTTGATGGTGCTGTTGAAATACACAAATGACACAGGAAAAAACTGACTGTTGGCTTAAGCAGGTTCGACTCCTATACATCCAAATAAGCTGCACGGGCAAATGTTAGCACTAAATATTAGGGATGTGAATGTTTAACTGGATACGGTTAACTGGTGGGTGCAGTCCCTGCCTGTGGTGGGGGGAGAAGAGGAGAGAGCAGGAGCTGCTCCAGCCCAGTGGCAGGCAGGGGAGGGGCAGGCACTCCAGCAGGGGTGGAGTAACCCCACCTCTACCCTCCCTCCTCTTTAAAAGATTAACTGGTCAACCCATTAAATGGGATTTTATAGCCCTACTAAATATGGTCCCAAACATTCAGTGGGAACAGAATATCCTGGGTTTTTTTTATTATAAATAATATGAATAGCAGATCATACCTGTAATCTAAGTGTAGAGGCATTGTTTCAAGGCCAATGATTTGACAGTATGGTTCGAAGTTGGAAAGTTCATATAGGCGTATCTCTCTGTCACTGAAATATTCATGAAACACCAGAGATTTTACTTAATACACTAGAATACATGAAATAGTTAACAAACTTATTGTCTTTAACAAACAATAAAAATCTTTCATTCATATTATGAATAACCCTACCTCTATGGAAGAAATATTACATCAATTTTATAGCTGGACCAAAGTACAGAGACGTTACGTCTGAGTTGCTTTTCAGATAGATGTAAATCTAGAGCAACTTCACTGAAATCAGTTTATTGTCACTAGTGCGGGAGAAGAGAATCAGGCTTGAGAGTTAGAGGCAGAACCAGGAACAGTGCTAACCAGTCCTAATTGTTCCCTTGTTCTAGTCACCTCTCATGGTGATTTCTCAATTAGACAAACAGATGAGCTCTGCTTCCCTTCATCTGTGTTATCTATGAGGATCATGTAATAACTAAGAGACCAAGGGCATGTACACTTAAAAACTGCAGTGATGCAGCTGCACTACTTCACTGAAGATATTGCCTATGCAGAAAGGGAGAGGGGGTTTTCCTACTGGTGTAGGTGTTCCACCTCCCTGAGGCCAGGTCTATACTAGACTCGTAAGGTCGACTTAAGTTATGCAACTCCAGCTACATAAACAACATAGCTGGAGTCAACATACCTTAAGCCAAGCTTGGCGCCATCTTCACAGTGGGAAGCTGACGGGAGCAAATGCTCCCGTCGGCTTCCCTTACTAATACTGGTGCCACTCTCAGCTTTTCTAGACCTGCTAAATCCGGCACATAAGTATAGATGTGGTCTGAGAGGCAATAGGTATGTTGACATTAAAAGCCCTCCATTCAACTCAGCACTGTTTACACTGGGAGTTAAGTCAGTATAAGTCACTTAAGGGTGTGGAAGATTCACACCCCTGAATGATATAGTTATACCAACATAAATTGCTAATGTAGACTAAGTCTAAGATTATATGGGTCTCCTATAAATGCACTCATCCATCTCTAAAAATCTCGCATTCATCCTCAGATCACATCACATAGAACTTGCTCTGATACGGAGAGATTTACAAGCACATTAACAGCTGAGAAACCGCATGGGCAATTGAAAGTAGCAAAGTATAGTTATTTAAAATAAAATGTTAGCTATAACGAGGAAAAGAAAGAGAACTGTAATTCTGCTCTGGTAACATCAGGGCTATGCTGCAATATGAGATGTTACAAATAAACTGACAAAATATTACAGAAAACTCCAAACTAGAAAAACTGTGTTCAATCTCAGAACACAGCACAAGAGTGTTTTAGGAGGGAAGCAAAAACAAAAACATAGCTTTTTGTTTAAGAACTGATATTTCAAAGTGCTATAAAACCTCTGTGCACACACAGATTGTCTCAGGACATCTTGACTAAAGGACTCCAGATTTGTAACACTATCCCTTCCCTGTGTCTTGCTTATAAAAGGCAATCTTCAAGATATAATGCCCAGTATCAAAAAGGACCTGTCAATAGCTGCCATATAGTCAGCCTTGGAGGCTGTATATTCCACGTGGCAGTGGGTTAAGACTTTATGCTTCTGAGGAAGGCATTAAACCTTTATAGTGACAACAAATGTATCCTGTAGAGCTATGCTGTGTATGGGGGCAGGGAGGGGAAATACTAATTTTGAATTCTACTATGTACCCATTGGGAATGCACATATTCTAGATCTTTATCAATTGCCAGGGACTGGGCTGAGGCCACTCACTGGACTTGAGAGAAAAAATAAGAATACAAGGTACACATTTCCCAAAAAGGCATATTCAGTTTTTCTAACCCATGCATCTTTTAAAAGAAACAATCATTCATATTTAAAAAGCTGTATTTTTTGAAATCCAAAGCACTGTTCAAATGGGAGCATTTCATTAATATTCAGAAGTCCAGCAAAGGGCTACTCACCAGGTTCCTATAATCAACTTATTGTACTGGGGCATTAAAGTTGAATCTAAAATCCATTTCAGTTTTCTGTTTAATACTTTGTTTTCATCCTGCAGTCCAAAAGGAAATTGCCCAGAACTTAACGTAAGGTGAACATACATTAAAAAACCAAAATGCATAGATTCAATGTATGGATAAATACAATTATTTGAATGCTGAAAAATACATAAAGAAAAAAATGCTAATTTGAACAAGAATTCAGATACAGCCAGTCTTCCCTGTAAGCTGAGCACTTGTGCAGCTGCTCAGGAGAGATTCAAATGCCACCCACCTCATTAGCGGAGCGCCCACAGCCAGGTTTCTGTTTCTATTGGTGATGCACATACACTCATGCCTCAGTGCACATAGAAAATGTATTCCGCACATGGATGGAAAAAATCCCCACGTGGATGGGAAAAGATGAGAGGGAACATTGGGCACAGACTGAGATATTTGGAGTGGATGGGTGAGGTTCTGTGGCCTACGATGTGCAGGAGGTCAGACTATGATCTCTATGGTCCCTTCTGACCTTAATGTCTATTAGTTAATGGGGTGATTGCTGTGTGATTATACAGAACTCAGCTAGCCTGTTAAGGAAGGAATTCTGCTTCATGGAACCCCTCCTTTGGGACTGGTTGTTTCCTGTTACCATCTGGACTTACAAGACATCATGCTGATGCCCTCTGTCCCCAAAAACACATTCACATGCACACTAGCTGTCATACACTCCTCCCCCCAACCCCAACCCCTGCAATTCATCAAAAAGCAGCTATTGATGTAGTAGGATGACCACAGAACCATAAAACACTAGAACTGGAAGGGATCTCGAGAGGTCATCGAATCCATTCCCCTGCCCTTATGGCAAGGCCTGGAGCCCGGATATATTATGTTCCTGGTGAAAAACAGTGTCATGTAAATGGGTGGTGTTCAAGCCATCATGTAGTAGAATATATTGTAGTACTTAATGTTGCCAGCTGTCTGTTTCTTCAGGCATTTCAGCAGGCTAATTTACAGTTGGGTACAGTAAAGTAAAATGAGCAAAATGGGTATTGGTTTACTATTTGATTAAGCCTGATAGTTAAGGATTAAAGCTAAGATCTGTATAATTCAGATGTTCATCCATATAAACAGTGGAAGAGCACTCAGAGCTTTGTGGGTACCTTTTTTCATGTTATAAATCCAAATAAATGTTGCTATGGTATGGAAAACTAATAAAAAAGAAAGGCCACAGCTTCCTAGCCAAGGAAAACGGGTCTTTATCTGGATTTGGCCTAAACTTACTCTTGGTGAAGACACAGATGCCAACACTTCTGCTCTTGCAAACAGCGGCATAATGCCTTTACAGATAACACATCTAACAAACAAGATCTTTTATTTATCTTCAATTAAAAATTTATGTATTATGATTTGTGATTTATAAAGTTAATATATAATGTAACTAGAAGACTTACATGGCACTGCTGGGGTCCTTCAGAGTAGGGGGCTGGAGATGAAGGGGATGCAGGTGTCAGGGCAGGAGACTGGGGGTGTGAAAGAGTCAGGGTTGGGGTGAGGAGGGACTCAGGGCATGGGATGGTGTGCAGGAGTTAGAGCAAGGGGTTGGAAGGTGTGGGGAAAACTCAGGGAAGGAGATGGGGGGGGCTTATGGCAGGGAGTGGGGGCACCCACCTGGGATCAGCCTGTGGTGGGGTTGCAGCTATTTAATAAGTCCCGCTGATCCAGGAGCTCAGGGCTCCGCACACAGAGCTGCCTGGCTGGGGACAGAGCAGTGAGTCTCGCCCAGCCAGAGTGAACCATTGCTGTAGCTAAGGGAGAAGGGCCCCGCCCTCAGCCAGGCAGCTCCATGTGCGGAGCCCTGAGATGGGGCTCATTAAACAGCTACAGGGGCGTGCCACCACAGCTTAGAAGGAACCTTGGTCAGAGAGGTGTGCAAGCCGTCCGCCAGCTTCTCCTGAGACCAGCCTGTGGCAGTTGCTTCCTGGGGCCAGTCTGGGGTAGCAGGGGCCATACTGGCTGGGTGGCGGCTGCTACCTGAGGCTGGCCCAGAGCAATGGGGCTATACTGGCTGATCAGCTCTTGCTGCCCCCTGTGGTCATTCAGGGTATAACTGTCCCCTGTGCTTGCTCCCCCCCAGCCCCCGTGATCATTTGTGAGTACAACTGTCCCTGCTATCACACCCCTCCCTTTCCATTTGATGAGAACAATCACATTCCATGCACATCCCATTGTCTTGGCACAACCAAACACTGACCTTGCTTTAAGTTAAGATAAGAGGAAGGTGCTTACCAAATTTGATGATCCTAGCTCTTACCATTTAGGAGGAGTTCTTGAACAAAAGGACTTACAGATGGACGGACAGACACACACAGACAGACAGACAG
Source organism: Pelochelys cantorii (assembly GCA_032595735.1). Lineage (NCBI taxonomy): Eukaryota > Metazoa > Chordata > Testudines > Trionychidae > Pelochelys > Pelochelys cantorii. Next base: position 96,805,743 of record CM064331.1, on the reverse strand, counting down.
AGACACAAACTCTCTCAAATATATAGTAAAATATATGGGTTATAGTATTAACACACCGCTGTGAATTGCAAAAATCTACCAAGCACATTCAAGAGTTTGAAATCAAACCACCATCAAAACAGCTCATCTACCAGATTGTACCAATCACCAATTAATGGGACTTTACTGGCAGTAGAAAGTAATCTTTTCATCAACAAGCATGAGGTTTCTCCTCCAATACCAGATGCAAATTCTGAAATTTAAATGTGATGTTCCATGTAGAAATGCCTCATTTCTAGGGTCAGAGAGTGAAGATTCTGAGGCATCACCGGCTATATTATATTTAAAAAGGAAAGCCATTTAAAGAAAACTCACAAGTATAAGCCGACTTTTCTTCAGTTTTAAGTTTCTGGTCCAGATGGAAACCAATCCATCCTGCCCAACACCTATGATGTTATTATCCGGTGTAGGAGAGATGTAAAGGAGGGATTCTTTGTGTGGTATCTCTGACACTGTGGGTGGGAGGTGAAATGATATTTGCTTGGTCCTTGGTTGGTGCTCTTCCTTCATAAGGCAATCAAGTTACATATGAAAACAAATAACATTCAATAAAGATACACCAGATTATACATTCTCTGAGACTCTCTTTAAATATATAGTTTCATACTTACAAAAAAACCTAAAACTAAAAACTTGTAAAAGAGGTTTTAATCCAGTTCATGTTGAAGTTAATGGGAATTTTGCAGAATTGGGTCCAGTTTCTTTGTTCTTTTCCTAACACATAAGGTAATTTATAACATTCATAAAATCTGCTCACTGCACAAGCATGAAGCTAGTTAGCTCACTCATTTGTGTTGTCAAAACAGTCTCATGCAGATATGAATGCAATTCTATTGAGAACTAATTTTCAGATTTGAAATACCAAGTTACAGTGCCAAAAAGGACCAGATAAAGGCCCTTCAGTGCTCTCATATGCAGCACTTCATTCAGCTGCAAAAGGTGAATGTTGTGTGATTCTACTTCCTAAACTCCCTGGAACTAAGCATGTTACTGCCAGTGTCTTTGTAACTGACGCAAAGTCAAGTACTGATGTTTTTTAAAAAATTGCACAATAAACACTGAATATATGAGAAATTTGCCCAGGGTCAGTGAATCTTCTAAGTGAGTCCACTTCAAGGGACAGCAGACAGGCAAACACACCTTTTTAGTTTTTCAGGGGGTGACCTGACAATTTGTTCGGGTCTTGTGTGGGGAAGTGAAGGGCAGCTAGTGCGGATTAATGTGCCCCGACCTAAACATAGGATATCACACCTGCTATCCTTTTCATATTTTACTATAGGGGCCAAAAAAAACCCCCAACCTTCTTTGATCTTTTATGTCACTTGTTCCCACAAATCAGAAATCCAGGTTATGTCACAGGGACGGTTTTTATAGAATAGGAACGGTTCCTGGAAAAACTGTCATTTCCATAAGAAAGAGTCCAGGATTTCACCACTCCAAATCCTCTTACCAACCTAAAATATATTTTACCTCAGCCTGGTAAATAAGACAACATGGAACACATATCTTGGTATCTGCCCAAATGTAAAGATGTTTTAGAGGAAATAAGCAGTCAGTCTTTAGATTATCTTACTCAAGTTCCAGAGCAAGGAGTTGCACTTACTCCAACTTGTAAGACATGTGCTTGTTTCCCAGGGAAAACACTGTGTTTGTGCTAAGAACATAGATTTAAGATTTATAACTAAAAAAAAAAAAAGGAAAAGTAAGCACCTATAGAGGGCACCAGTACATTAACAAACAAAATAACCCACTGTTCACATGAAACAGAAAATAAGTACCCAACTAGCGATAACAATCAGATCTATTCCCCAACACTCCCATGTCAGGCCCACACAGATTATTAAAGAAGCTATCTAGGTGAGTGTCATGAGGCTGGCCCTAAGGGAATCAGATACCCAGACTAACTGTGACAGGCTCTGCTGAAGGAAATGAGCCAACCCAGCTCCATCTCTGCACAGCTAACTGCCTAAAGTAGCTAGAAAGCAATTAAGTAATAGCTGGGCCCACTGAAAGGCTTAAGAAAACTCAGTGGGGGAGGCTCATGAGGCAGAAGTGAGGGGATTTCCACGATAGCTTATAGTAGCCAGAAGTGGCACTTCAAAAGCCAAAGAGAGAAAGGATTATTGCTGCTTTCCAGTCAGGCAGGCCTGGGAAAGATCCTGACCAAACAGAGGAAAGACTGTCAAAGCACTTCTTGCAGTGGAGAAATCTGAGACTTCAGATAAACTGCAGCTGCAACCCACAGACTTTTATTTTGGGACTTTTAAACTTTTATCTTTTATTTTGGGACTTTTAAACTTTGTGGCAAGGACCTTTAAACTACTGTACAAGTGTCCCTTTCAGAAGGCGTTATTAAAGATAGAACTACTACTGTAACGTGTTTGTTTTCTTCTTGATCAGGCTGTTAAAGTGAGCTCACTGGAGGGAAACTGAGGCAGGCCACAGCACAGCCACACTCTGATGCAAGGGGGTGCTCTAGAGGTGATGCTACCACATTACATATTTAGCCATTCATGCTGCTGTTTAACAAACTAGGCAAACCAGAGACATTCCAGAGAACTGGAAAAAAATAATGTTGCACCAATATTTTTTAAAGGCAAATGGGATGACCTGGATAACTATAGGCTGACACTGATCCAAGACAAAAATCAAGGTAAAAGTTGCAAGGGTGACAGAATAACTAAAAAATGGCAGCATAATTAATACCAGTAAACATGGTTTTATAGAAAATAGTTCGTGTCACACAAACCTGATTTTTTTTATGGTTTAACCATGTTTGTAAGGCCTTGGGCATAGTACCACATGATATTCTCAATAAAACATTACAAAATACAGACTACAAAACATAAATGTAGCACTTATCAAATTGTTTTAAAACTACCTAACAGATAATCTCAAAATAACTTTTAATGGGGAACCATTTCTTGTGAGGCTCCCCCTATGGATCTGTTCCTGGACCAATGTTGTTCAATATCTTTATTAATTATCTGGATGAAAATACAAAAGCTTTACTAGTAAAAACCTGTAGATGACACAAATTGGAAGAGGAGTAAGTCATAATCAGGACAGGTCAGCTCTAGAGATAGACGGGATTCATTTGATGAATATGCATTTTAACAGAGCCAAATGCAGGATTATACAACTAGGAACCAGGAGTGTAAATCATGGCTATAAGATAAAGGACTGTATTTTGAAAATCCGTGACTCAGAAAAAAACTTGGGATCAGCAAGGATAATGTGTTTTCAGGGCAATGGTATGTCTTAGACACCAAATGTCTATAGTAGGGATGTTAAATATCAGTTAATTGAATAGTAGATTAACCTCATGAATTCTTAACAGTTACTAGACTATTCTATAGTCCCTGTGGGTGAGGCCGGCAGACAGTGTGCTCCGGCCCCACTCCCGAGGAGCCCCCTGCCACTCCGCGCTGCTGCCTCTGTATCAGAGGCAGCAGCATGGGGTGGCAGCAGCCCCTGTACAGGGGCACTCTGAGCTCCCGGACCTAGTGCAAGTTGGAACTGAGCCAGGCTGCCTGCCTGCCTGGCTACTAATACACTTGAAATGCAGAGCTGCAAGAGTGGTAGGTCCTGGACTTGGCACAAGCTGGCACTGAGCTGGGCTGCTGGCCAGCTTGCTAAAAAATTTACTGGCAAGGGAGGGTGGAAGGAAATGCATGTAGTCTATAGCATTAACTTATAAGCTTTTGCTTATTGGTTAATCAATTAATCGACTACACTATTACATCCGTAGTCTATAGACATATACTCCAAAGAATATTGAATACATGTTTTTACCTCTGTATACCAGCATTAGTGAGACCATAACTGGAATCCTATACTCTAAAAAGGATGTTGACAAGTACGGAAAAGTTCAGAGCTATAAGAACAATCTGAAGTCTGGAAAACCTGCCTTGCAAGGAGATACAAAAGAGAAGATTAAGAGATAACTTGATCACAATCTAAGTATTTACATAGGGAGAAAAACTGACAGTGGAAGGCTATTCAAACTCACAGAAAAAGGTAGAATTCTAGTAGAAAAAGGTATAACCTGATCCAATGGTTAGTAGCTGAAGCTAGATACATTCAGGCAAGAATTAAGCTGTAACTTTTTAATGGTGAGGGTAATGTAACCTCTGGAACATGGAAGAACATAATAGAGTCTCTTGAAGTGTTTAAATCAGGATGGGATATCTGCTGAATTATATGCTCTAACCCAGGGATGGGGAACCTCAGGAACGGGGGCTGACTTGAGTGGATCTGCCTGGGCCCCCCTAGACTCTGGTGTGCAAGAGGAATGTGGGGAGTGCCTTCTTCTCAATTGGGGGCCATGACTGTGAGGGTTGATGGGAGGAGGGGGAGGTTGCTTCTCTCTGGTGTGCAGTCCTCGACTGAGTTTTCTGTGGGTCAGCAGCCCCTGACCCAAAAAGGTTGCTCTAGCTTAACCAGACATTGTCTTGATGCAGGAATCAGAGAGTGAAATTCTATGACCCGTCTTAGGTCAGAGACCAGTCTAGATCATAATGGTCCTTTCTAACATTAATTTTGTTAAGTCTATAATAGCTCTTAGTGCCCCTTTTGCTCCCTAAAATCCTGGGTAAAAACATGAGCCTTGCAGTATGCCTGGAAATTCCACTGACCTGACTATTTCCAATCAATGGGAGAGGAAAGAGTTGTGGCCTGGGCCCTTCAGGATAAACTCTCTGTCAAAAGCCTCCAGTGTATAGAGGGGGTTCTAGTTTAAGCTTCTCAGCTAACTATAGCTGCAATTGGATGACATGTAGAAAGAGGCTCCCTCTGTCCTATATGCAGATCCCAAGGGCATTTTTAGCAGTCGTACCATGTTGGCAAAGAGCCCAGATTATGGATTTCAGAGAAGGAAGTACAATTTTTCCAGGAGGAATCCTGACAGGACTTAAGAGAAAAGTAAATATTAAACTAACAGTTGTCTAGTAGCACTAGCACCCATGGAGTTCATGTTATGAAAACACCCAGGAAGTGAGCCTGAGCTTTAAGCAAAGAAATATAAAACTAAATTAGCATTACATCCAGATTATAAACAAAAATTACCTTAAAAGCCATTGACCAGTTTGATTGTTCAGGAATTTCCTTTTACTCTGAAAGCAATAAAGACATCCTTATAATAATGCTACTTAGCATTGTAATGCTTATAAAACAACGTACACATCTTCCCAATGCCCCAAGGAAGTGGTAAGTATTATCCTCTTTTTACAGAGGAGGAAACAAACATATTACTGGAGACATTTTCAAAAAGTGGCCACTAGTTTCGGGGCCCTTAATTTTTTGGGTGTCCAATTTTACATAGCTTGGACATGGTTTTCAGATGTGCTATGCACCTATTTCTCACCAATTTCAAGTGGAATGTGTGATGCTCAGCACCTTTGAAAATCATGGCTTACACACCAACTCAACAGCCTCATTTGAAAATGCTGGCCTAATGCAAGTCCACATATAGAGTCAATGTTCAGAATTCCCTTCTGACAGGCCCTTGATAGCAGCAACTCTTGCCAGCCTCACATGCATCTGACGAAGTGGGTCTTTGCCCACGAAAGCTTATGCTCCAATACATCTGTTAGTCTATAAGGTGCCACAGGACTCCTTGTTGCTTTTACAGATCCAGACTAACATGGCTACCCCTCTGATACTTGACAGCCTCACATAGTAATTTGTTGCGATATGCAAACTTATAAAATATTTATTCAGGAGCCTGGAACACATTGTTAAAATGTTGTATAATTTAACACCACCAATCAACTATTGCCTAAAAGTACTCTATTTTTTATAAAGCTTTACTGTTCCAAAAAATTTAAAATTCTATTTCTTCATTAAAAAATGTGAACAAGAATATTGCAATATATTAAATATTGTTGAAAATTATAAGCAACCATATACAGGCGGTCTCCAACTTGCGACACGATCGGTTCCTGGGGAAGCGTCGCAAGTCGGGGGCATCGTAACTCAAACCCTCATTTACGATAGGCAATGTGCGCTGTTGTAAATGCGGGCCGAGGACATAAGTCAGGGGTTTTTGGCCCCTTCCGCACTTACAAAAATGGCTGTAAGTGCAGGGGGTCGCAACTCGGGCAGTCACATCTCGGGGGTTTCCCATAACTAAAAGAAACTATTAAGAAATCCAGTAACTGACAGATTAGATTCCCTGATTCTCCATTTAAGTCTTTCTTGTAAAATTTATGAAATTCCATGCTAACCCAAACCTTTTGACATTGTTAACTTTTGTAAAAGACTCACTGTCAATGTACAGTAATCAAATAAAACCTACATTGAATACAAATTTAACTTGAGTTTAAATATCAATTCCTATGCAGCTCATTTTTAACATACTGTAGCAAATTGACTGTAACAGGTTTCTCTCTCACACACTTTGGTATGCCACTAACTAGTCTTAGTTTTTTTTCTAGGAAGCATTTTTGTTAAACTCCTGTTCCAAAAATCAGGAATGAAATCTTAAATATAAATGTTTTTGTAAGTCTAAAGTACTTACTGTATGACTACTGTGCCAGTTGCATTAGCATCGACCATTCTCCTTTGTAAAGGTTCTACAGTATGTTCACTCAGCAGAATGACTCCATTCAAAGGACTTTAGTAGAGTTGAAGTTGCTATGGAGACAATAAGCTAAACAAGAAGCCTGTTTAGTTTACTCAGTGGGCCAGATCTTCAACCCAAGCAAAGTGAAATCAGTGAAGCTATGACATTTTACAACAAATGAGAATCTGGCTTCAGGTGTCCTTGACAATACACATGCTATGGTTAATTTTTAGCAAGACATGTATTATTTAAATAATTTGCTCTACAGAGGCAATGGGCCACATTCAACCCTTGAGTTGCACTAGTTTTTGACTTGCCATTGTTCCATTAGAATGTTTGATAAATTCTCTTCCATGTAAGGAATATTCAATGCTACCATGCCCCTCTTTGGGCAGTGTAGCTGCAGAGAATATTTTCATTGTGCACATTGTTAGGTTTTGTAAAAGTTAAAAATGCTGAAAAAATTTTGTCTGTGTCAGGCAAAACTAGTGAGAAATAATGAACTAGGAATAAAACACACATAAAAAAAGTGAGAAACTGCACAATATCATCAGCCTTCTTGCCAGGACACATGGAAAGTTATATAATAACTAATGCCACCAGATAACATTTGTAAACTTGAATTCAGTGGCTGATGGCCAACCACTTCACCAGTGCCATTGTTTAGTGTTGTGTAAATGTTGTTTCCTATGTAAAATCCACCAATATAACCAGGTGTTCTGTGTGCTAAGACACATGTGTAGGATCTGACGTTTTGTACCTCCCTTAATCAGGACTGGCAACATCTGTAATTCGGCAGCACCACAGATGTTCCTGGACCACACAGCCAAGGAATAGGGAGGACTGTCCGTGGGGTAGGAGTGCGGTGGGAGTGGGGTGGGGGAGGGAGAAGGGAAGGCGACTCAGCTGGGAGCCCCGTGTGGGGCAGGAAGGATGGAGAGCAGCACAGCAGGGAGATCAGGCCCCAGCAGCTGGGTGGTAGCAGGGGGCTGGCAGCGGCCACGCAGCTCCTGCCCCAGCTATGCAACTCCAGCCCCAGCAGCAGCCAGGAAGCTCCAGCTCTGGATTCAGAGCTCCAGCCCTGGCCAAACAGCCTCAAGTTGCTTACAACCTAAAACACTAAAATACATGCAACAGATACATCTACACAGCAAGCAGCAGCAGCAAGTCACAGAGACCAGGTAACAGACTTGGGCTTGTACTACAATGCTCAATAGCTATACCGACATTGAGGCTCAGGATCCAAAGCTGAGGGATGGGTTGAGCTTCTGAGATTCGCTGTCATAGGCTGTGTAGATGTACCTAACAATACAGAAGGATAATATGAAATTATCTATGAATGAATATAGAAGCCAGCGGACAGAGCAACATAACTCAGATCAGAGCATTTTTAATCATATCGCCCATATGAGATCAAATGAGATGCCACTGCCTTTTTCCAGATTATGCACCAATGCAAAATAGCATGGCTTTTTTCCCAAAACTGATCAATGGCTGACTTGTTTCGTGTCTGTTCAGGTTAATGAGAAGATGGAACAAAAGAGTCCACTTAGAAACTGTATATTTGAAGCTTGCTTGAGAACGTACTGATATTAAGGCTGTTCCACACTATGGCACTTTGCGCGCAGAATGTGGGAGCTCAAAAGAGTCTCTGAAATACCCTGTCACTAAAGACTTGTCTGTTTAAAATCTCCCCAGAATCACAGATTCCTTCACCTTGGATGATAAGCTGCATTGCTGCCACCATCCAAATGCAAAAACCCCTGTGAGAACCAAGGAAGACACATTTGGACACATTTCTACCTGTGGGGTACTCTCAAGCTCTTTAACCCTCCCTCTGGAGGCAGCTTAGAAAAAAAATGTAAATCCCATAATAGCTGATCTTGAAGTCTTAGGAACATGCACACGGAGCCTCCTGTCTTCTAAGACACAGGAATCACATCCAGAACTTAAAAAGGTGATTTTTATTAATAAAACAAAGAAAACATGCTTGGTAAAACATTACTTGGTTGCTAGATGTTACAGAGCAACTGAAAAAAGATTAAAAGAACAGCGAATTGCTTCCCTGGGATTCAATTTAAAAGTTACAGTGTATGGGGGGGTGGGGAAGTAGGGCATAATACATGGGCTCAGCACAAAGAAGTCCAACAAACCCAAAAATAAAGAAAATAACCTGATCGTGTTTGACATTCACTGATTTACTCATGTATCAGTTGTTCCAAGGTTTAGTCCTTCCCTAAGTATGGATGTCACTGGATTCTCCAAACTTTGCTTCTGGACTTAATTCATATCTGTCCAGCTCTCCTCAGGTGACACAATCAAAGGTCCTGCTTCCAATTAAAAGACACACCGTCAGTTTTTATTGGCTCTTCTGGCTTCCTACCAACACTTCCTGCTTCCCTAGCATTCCCTGCAGGCAATTCAATTAACTGAATGGCTGGGATATCCAGAAAAGGGTGGTACCCCTCCCATTCATCACAAAAGCACCATTCACAAATCCTTTGTTTTAATCCATGTAAATGGCCTATAACAGTCACATGTAGCCTGCCATGATAGTATTATTTATGAGTCAGCTATTTTTAAAATAAAATTATTACACGAAGCATATCATATCCAAAGGTCTATGCTATATTTCCCCTAGCTTTCCACTCACCTTCCTATTTTCTTATATATTATAATCATGTACTATTCTATGACTTACCTGGCATTGCCAGGCTCCTTCAGGGAAGGGGGCTGGCAGCAGGGCCGGCTTTAGGAAGTGCGGGGCCCAATTTGAACAGTTTCAATGGGGCCCTGGCAGCCAGGATTGGTCAATCCCCAGTGTGTGACCCAAACATGCGCGGGCGGTAAACGCTGATGTGAAATGATCCTGAATTAAATCATGAAATAAAAGTAAAATTATTGTAGTAGAGAAAAATAAAATAACTAAAAAACTAAATGTCTGGAAAAACAAAAATAAGGGAGATAGGAGGTGCAACTTGATTTGTTAAAAAACAGGAAGTTGCTTTTCAGTGGTCTCCAACCTTTTTACACCCAAGATCGCTTTTTAAATGACAGAACAAGCCAAGATCTACTGCCCCACCCTCTCTATTCTCCTCCTCTCCATCACTTGCTATTCCCAACCCTTATACTGCTGCTTTTTTCCCCCAATACTTCTGTAGGAAGAAGTTTTTCCAACATTTGGCCTGTCTAGACTGGACCAAATGTCAGAAAAACCCCTTCTTTTGGAAGCCCCCTTATTCCTTGTGGAAAGAGGAATATAGGGGTGACTGAAAGATCATGTTTGCTCTTCCACTAAAAGAAGTGGAAGAACAAACGCATCCCTGGATGCAGAAGAGTTTTTCTGGGATATCTCCGGAATCCTGAAAAACTCCTGCAAGTCTAACCGTACCCTCGCTGGGTTGAGACAGGATGTGTAGGCTCTGGGGTGGGAATGAGGGATTTGGGTGTGGGAAGGGGTGAAAGGTGCAAGCTCTGGGAGGAAATCTGGATGCAGGAGGAGGTGGATAAGGGAACGCTTGCTCAGGGAGGGGGCTCCAGGCTGGGCAGTGTTGGGGTCAGATGTAGGGTTAGGGTACTAAGCAAGCCACAGGCTTCTGGATGTGAGGGTTCAGGAATTTGGGTTGGGGTATGTGAGGGGCTCAGGGCACGGGGTTCCAGTGTATGATAGGCTCAGATGTAGGGTCTGGGGGAAAGGGGAGTGCAGGAGTATTATGATGCTGTGGCCAGATGGGGGCTTGGCCCCAATTTAGGGTTTGTTGGCCAGGCTTCATTTTTAAATAAAATACTATGTCAAACACAAAAAGTTTCTGCATTGTCTTTATTTCTCAGAAGGGCAGGGAACCTGTTTTGAGTCAGGGGTTACTGACCCACAGAAAAGTCAGTTGGGGCCACACAAGTGAGCTGCAAAAAAACCCTCCTTCAACCCCGCCCCCCCAAAGCTTCACTAATGTGGCCCCAACTGTGTTGGTGGGAGCAGGGGACATAGTACTGGGGACAGGGTGCCAGTGGGAACAGGTTTCTGTGGCTGGGGAGAGGGAACAAAGGAGTGGGAAGAGAGAACAGGGGGCCGGGAGGGGAGAGGGAACAGGTGGCCAGTGGGGACAGGTTTCTGCGGCTGGGGAGAGGGAACAAAGGAGTGGGAAGAGAGAACAGGGGGCCAGGAGGGGAGAGGGAACAGGTGGCCAGTGGGGACAGGTTTCTGCGGCTGGGGAGAAGGAACAGGGTAGTGGAGAGAGGGAACAGGGGAGTGGAGAGAGGGAACAGGGGGCCGGCAGGGGAGAGGGAACCGGGGGCCAGTGGGGACAGGTTTCTGAGGCTGGGGAGTGGGGAGAGGGAACAGGAGGGGAGTGGGGGCAGAAAGTCCCCTGCACCCACCTCCTCCCAGGATTCTTCCCCCCCCCCCCCCCCCAAAGGGAAGCCGACCAAAACCCCTCCCGTGCCTGCCTTGGGGCCAAACCCTCCTCCCGCGGCGCAGCCAAAACCCCTCCCACCGCTGCGCCTGCCCTGGGGCCAAACCCCCCTCCCGTGGTGCAGACAAAACCCCTCCCGCAGTCCTGCGCCTGCCCCGGAGGCTGGGGCCAAACCCCCCTCCCGCAGCGGGGCCAAACCCCTGCTTGCGCCTGCCCCGGCCCCAAACCCCTCTCCTGCGGCGGGGCCAAACCCCCCTCCCGCAGCTCAGCCAAAACCCCTGCGCTCAACTCACCCCTCTTGAGTCCTGCAGTCATGGTGCAGAGAAGCCGCCGGCGCCACACTCCTCCTCCGGAGCCAACACCCCCTCCCATAGCGCGCCTGGCACGCTACAGAGTTGTGGGAGGGGAGCAGCCAGAGCACTTCTGGAATCCCCGGAAGTGGCGCAAAGCTGCTTCAGGAAGGACTTCTGTCCACCCCGTGGGAAGCCGGCACTACGCTGGTAGGTAGTGGGGCTTCTCGGGGGTGGGGGGAAAATGCGGTGTGGGGGGGCCCCGAACATTCGTGATCGGCTGGTCGAGTCCTCGCGATCGACCAGTCGATCACGATCGACAGGTTGGGGGACGGCGGGGGCGCAGGGCCCTCTTAGGCGCGGGGCCCGATTTGGGGGAATAGGTTGAATCGGCCTAAGGCTGGCCCCGGCTGGCGGTGTGGGCAATACAGGAGGCAGGGCAGAGCAGGGCCTTGGGGATATGGGGACCTCAGGGCAGGAGGCCAGAGACACAGGAGGGTATGAGAGTGAGGGAAGTGTGTGAGGAGGGGTTCAGGGCAAGAGGTAGGAGTGGCTGCTGGCTTCACCCTGACTTCAGCACAGGGTAGCGGGACTGTGCACCTTGCCTGCTGGCTTGTTCCCCTGGAGCCAGCGGGGGCGTCTCTCTCCCCCATCCACTCCCGGGACAGGGTAGCTCTCTCCCTCCCCCTTGGTCACCCCTGGGGCAGCGGGGGCTCTCTCCATGTCCCCTGGCCACTCCCCTGGCCTGGCCCAAGAGGGGGCTCTCTCCTTTCCCCCTGGCCCAGAGTAGGAGGTGCTCTCTCTCTCCCCTGGTCCCTCCTGTGGAAGGCTCTCTCCTTCTGCTCAGCCCCTCCTGGGCTAGGGGTCTCTCTCCCTGTCTCCCAGGTAGGGGTAGCTGACAGGGGCTGACTCCCAGGGAGGGCCCCACTTATCTTTTCTGGTGGCAGGCAAAATGACAGAGCTCCAGTCCTGCTGGCCACTCTCTTGGTCAGGGGTGGGCAAGATACAGCCTGTGGACTGGATCTGGCCTGTCAAGCCATTTGATCTGGTCCACAGCCCACCCTGGCACTCCCCCGCCCCCAGACCAATCCAGACCCGAGACAGGAGAGCGTGTGAAGTCATTCGCTATTCAAAGTGGCTTGTGGCTTCCTCCCCCACCAGGGGCACATGGCATTTAGAGGGAGCCACCACAATGACTTCACACTCTTTCTCGCCCTCAGGTCCTGATTGGCCTAGGAGCAAGGGAGCGCACAAAGTCTCCTCCCCTACCAGGGGTGTGTGGGGCCTTCCGGGAACTGCCCCTTTCCACCTGAGGCCCACCTCTTCTGCGTAAGGCCCCGCCCTTTCAGGGGCAGAGCCGGCCCACAACTGCCTATCAAAATTTGTGATGTGGCCCCCCTGAAAAAATTATTGCCCACCCCTGTCCTTGGTGGTGTGGCTGCCTCCATGGACACTCTAGGGATAGCTCTCCCCTCTGAGCTCATTGCCCCCGCAGTGGCCACTCTCATTCTGTGTCTTTCAGAACAGCAGCTCCTCCCTTTGCATGTTATGGAAAACTGTCCTTTTCCCCAGGCTTCTGGATCTCTAGCACACCAAACCCTAACCTTGCTTTAAGTTAGGAGAAGAGGAAGCTGCATACCAAATGTTGTGTCCCTAGCTCTTATAGGTTAGAAGTTCTTGAACAAACAGACTCGCAATCAGACACACAGATAGACACACTCTAAAATATGTTATGTTATGTTACGTTACGTTATGATCTAAGAAGCGACCTTGAGCTTTAAGCAAAGAAATATAAAACTAAATTAGCATTACAGCTAAATTATAAACAAAAATTACCTTAAAAGCCATTAGTCAGTTTGATTGTTCAAGAATTTCCTTTCATGCTGAAAGCAATAAAGACATCTTATGAGATCCACACAGAGTAACTTAACTTTTCTGTGCCTCAGTATTTCCACATGTAAAATAGGAATGAGAATATATACTTGTTTCTCAGGAGAGTTGTGATTAAATAGTGTGTGTGCAATGCTGAAACCTTTGGAGGGAAGGAGTTACAGAAATGTGAATATAGTAAGGCCTATCTTAAAGAACCATTCAAGGGGCTATCAAAAATCTACTGCTTTAAGTGAAATGATATTTTAATAATAATAATATAGAACTGTAATACAATTGTGAGAAGGCTGGGGTGGTTCCTAACCAGGAAGTTGCTACTGGTTTGACCATACAATAATATTATAGTTGCAACATAATTTTTCCTCGAAGCATGTGAAGTAATGGGAGTGGAAGGAAGTGCAGCTCATCTCTTCTCTTCTGCTAAATGAAGAACAGATGGGAACTTCCAATCTTCTCTTTACCCTAGCTGGGTAATCAGCTCTCAGATAGCTCCCCTCTCCTGCTTCACAGATGTGATGAGAGCACTCCCTTCCGCTTTAATCTACTTTAAGCACTGCTCACGGCACACAAATCCCTTCATTAACATTAAGTTAGGTATGTTTGCAGATAGACATAACCCTCTATACCAGGACTGGGCAAAATATGGCCTGCAGGATGCATCCAGCCTGCCAAGCCACCAGATCTGTCCTGGCTGCTTTTACTACACTTAAAATGCAGAGTCACAGTGGTCCCAGAGCTAGAGCAAGCCAGGAGCTACTCCCACTGTGGCTCTGCAGAGTGCCTCCACTTATCAACTAATTGTGTAGACAATACAAATTGTATTGACTACATGATTAGCCAAATACCTGCTCCTTAACATCCTTAGTATGCAGCAGCAGAAGTGAAATATGTTCTATCATTACACCACTCGTATAAGTGATAATATCACAGTGAAAACAATTTAGCCTTTGCAAGAAGCGAAACTTACTTGACTCTTCCCACAGTGTCCTGGGACTGGGAGCACTTCCCCAGACTCCACTTGCTTCAGGGTTGGTAGCCCTCAGTCCGGGGTCTGTATTTCTCAATATGTGAACAAGAGTCAGGACTTGGCAGCCGCTTTTCTATGAGTGGCGACAGTAGGGTCTGACAAGGTACACATATACATTTTAACACATAAGCTTCAGCTCCTTTTACTTCTCCATCATATGCTGCTCCTGTTGCTACACACTGAGCAGCCCTGAAAACTGTAGGACTATATATTAGCTGGGAGATGTGCCCCTTGTAGGCTCCAAAGGCCCATGGCTCACAATTAACTGTGTGAGGGACAATACTGAGTTCAGGATAGTTCTTCGTTTCTTTGAGAAGTTCATTGCACAGCCAGGGACCAGCTCTGCAATAGTAATTACAGTAATTTGAGCTAGGGAAAGGTCCACATTAGAATCAAGGATATGATCTCCTCTTTTACTCCCCACCTCTGGGGGAGTTCAGATTCGGATCTGAATGGGTTAAGATCTAAACTTACCAGGTCAAGTTCACCAAGCCACTCTAATAAATACTGAAGGGAAAACCCTCACATCTTAGCAGGGTGGCTGTATCCCATTAAACGTTCTTCGCTGCATTTCCAGCAGCAGCCTGCAGAGGGGGCCAGACCGCCCCGGGATGGGGGCTGCATTGCATGCTGCACATGCGCAACAATCCCCCATTTTTTTTTTTCGAGGCATGAGTAACCAAGCCACTGCGCACGCGCCCTCTCTTTTCGGCCCGACAAAGAGCTACTGGCGCTTCCGCGCGAGCGTGATTACGTCATCCGCAGTCTCGCTCTAGGAATGTTAACGGCGCGATTTTTCAAAATGGTGGTGTGGGGGGAAGGAAGTTCCCGCCGGGCCCTGGCGCGGGGAAGGAGCGGCCTCGGGCGCGGCGGGCAGAGGACGCGGCCATAATGGGGCGCCGCGGCCGCGCTTCGGAGGGGAAATCATAGCAAGGACGCGGGGGGAGCGGCCTACACGATGGCGACCTGCGTCGGCGAGAAGATAGAGGTGCGGACCCGACCATCCCTTGCGTGGGGGGAGGGGTCGAGACCGAGTCCTCCGGGATGGGAAGCTCCGAGCAGCAGCAGCCCCGCCCACGCTCTGCTACCTGCTGGGGTGGTGCCCCGCCCCCCCACTAGGGGAATGATGTCCTCCTGGCAGTGTTGTGAGGGCTCAGGGCCTATGGCCTCTTCCCACGGAGGCGCCCTGGCGCAGAGGACGCAGACAGGGTCATCCCCCCTGCCCCACACACACCTCCTGGCAGCATGAGCACTGGCAGGTGGCACGTGCCAGTTCAGTAGCAACGCCTGCTCTTTCCCCTAGCCTAGCATTTCTGGTGCCACCTGCTCTTAGACCAAACTACCACGCAGATGGCTTCTGCTGCCCCTGGGGATGCTCACCTGATTGCGCTGCTGTCCAGGCACCGCTTGACTGGGGCAGCTTCTGTTGCTCAGTGACCGCAAGCCCTGTGGCCAGCTGGCTGCAGTGCATCAGGCGTTTGTTACTCCACTGTTAATGGCATGCGTTTCAGAAACACTTACGGCTGCGGTCTCTGGCAATTGGGCGGTATATAAATCAGTTATTTGATACAGCAAAGAGAAGGCAAAGACCAAGATGCTATATTGCATTATATAGATTCAGGCAAGGGTATTTAGAAGTTATTCTGTTACCAGTCTGCTGGATGGACGCTGCTGTTCATGTCTTCTACATGTACTCTGCTGAGTCATGGTTCTGGCTGTGAGCACTGGAAGTTTTGTGCGAATTAGAAAATCGAGGTGTTGGAAGCTGGAGGTCCATGTATTTTGCAGATGAGGGCCAAAGACTGTAACACACTTTCCCGTGGAAATTCTCACCCTTAACGGGTGTCACTGTTTGATGACAGTCGTCTTTTGCTAGCTATGGGTGCTCCATAATACCATACATCCCAGTCAGCACTAATGCTACTTCACTGTTGATATAAAAATATTTTATACTGGGGCCTGTCTGCCCTGAGAGTAACTCAGCCAGGTGCTAGTTAGCAAAGTTGTCCATTTAACTATGTTGTAGCCAGATCAACGGTGGTGAAGGGATATCATTAAGGCCTGTGTTAGAACCCCAGGAAGTGAAAAGGTGGTTGGGATCCGCCTTCACTACACCTACACCCATCTGTTATTTTTGGGCTCAGCCCTTTAGGGTACAGGGTTTTGCCGTATGCTATGGCTGAGTGTCCGTAGCTGACAAGAGGTGGTTCTCGGTAGAGGGTGGTTGCAAAATTTGACGTTGGTCTCCCTGGTGCTCTAGGGACAGGGGAGGCCAACTGTTTGATCAGCTGTTTCTTTGTAAACCTTGGCCACGGTCCTCGAGTGTGTGTGTGTGTGGGGGGGGCTCCTTTCGCCTTCTCCCTGCCGCGCACATCTGTTGCCATCTCGCTTCAGTTTTCCCACAGGAGCCCCGTAGTCACAGGTGCTCAGGGCCTCTATAGTGCCGGTTTGTAGGGCGGAACACCCCCAACGGGAAGAGAGTTGCTCGCGCGGAGGCCGGGACGGGTCACGGCGGGGAGCATCCCTTTGCGGTCTTTTAGGGCTGTCCGGCGGGACGATGGGAGGTGACTCTGCCGCCGCTGCTATGGCAGCTCGCGGCAGTTGCCCCCCCCCCCCTTCTGCCCCAGGCGCGGGAGAGCCAGCGGGAAAGCTGACCCGCTTCGGCGCCGCGGTTGCTGCTCTGCTCTGGCAGTTGTGTGAGTGCAAGTTCCGGGGAAGATGCCGGAGTGGCTGCTAACTAGTCTCCTTGTCCCCACGCCCAGCCGCGCTGTCTCTTTCGGCATGCATCAGGGCCGGGCCGGGGAGAGCTCCATCCAGGTAGGCTCCCCATTTCTCCCCCCCCCCCCCAGCATAGGTGCTGGATCTAGGAGGGGGGGGCGAGTGGGGGTGCTGCCGCACCCATTGGTTTGAAATAGTTTCAACATATACACAAGGTTTACAGTTTGATCCAAAGGCTCTCACCACTCTAACAGCACCCCTGGAAGAGGGGCACCCTGCACAGTGAGGGAAGATTAACTGAGCTGTGTGCTCTCTCACAGGATTTCAAGGTGGGGAACCTTCTGGGGAAGGGCTCCTTTGCTGGTGTCTACAGGGCGATATCCCTAAAAAACAGCCTGGAAGTAGCCATCAAAATGGTAAGTATCACTGCTTCTAAGGTGTAGAGAGTAGAATGTGCATCTGCCAAAGTGACTTGCGCAGTTGTAACTGTTGGTAGACATGTCGCCTGAGCTCATTCCTGCCCTACTTTATCTATGCATACTCTTGAGAGTATCTTCTCTCTTGCTCAACTTTTGCTTGTGGTTGCATCTCTAATGCTTTGGATTAGATTTAAAGTTCATAAATATCTTATTGAGGTAATAGCCTGATTGGGACCTTCATGGTAAGTATAAGTAGAAACACACGAAAGATGATGTTGATCATCAGCCTGTGTAAATTAGCATTTCATTATAGCTATGACAATTTACATCAGCTGAAGATCTGGCCCAGAGTTCCTGCTTTGAGTGTATATTCTAAGAGCCTGAGCCTGACAACTCTGGTTTCAAATGAATGCCAGTGGCTCAGTTGCCACAGAGCAGCTTGTAGGGTCAGGACTTGAGTTTACAGTAGGCTTGCAGAACTACAGACAAGAAATGTATTTTACTCATCTGCTAATATATATAATTATCCTTTTTGTGGTAATCATGGGTAACAGATTTTGTGCTTGGGTTGACTAATCTTGTGTGTGTGTGTGTGGGGGGGGGGGTTTAACTTATTCATATTAACAATTTGGCAAGACTTCTGCTAGAGTTAATACAGGATGTGTAGGTTTGTCTTCATAAGCTTCTTTTAAGGTTGCATTGGAAATGACTATATATTGCATATAAGTATTCCATGCAACCACATTAAATATTTTTCTTGTTTTATTAATGTCCTTTCAATTCTTCTAGATTTGTATGTATGCTTGCTTAATAATCAAATCTGTCAGTGTTTACCACTAAGAACAAAGTGTTAAGTGCACAATATTGTGATTTAAAAAAAAAAAAAAAAAAAAACCTCAGTGTGGATTTATCTTAAAATGTGTCTTGAAACTACTTTAGTTTGTATGTACATACTAAAACATTGATGTTTGGGGGAAAAAAATTCTTTAGTCCCTTTTTTTTTCAGATAGACAAAAAGGCCATGCACAAAGTTGGAATGGTACAGAGAGTTCAAAATGAGGTGAAGATACATTGTCAATTAAAACATCCTTCTATACTTGAGGTAAGAATAAATTCTCACTTTTACAATAAAGACTGCTGAATATTACGGTAGTGTACAAAGCAGGGATGTTAGTGTAACTGACTAACTGTTTCACTTCTAAGATGATACTTATTGGTTAATGGTGTTGGTTAAACTCAGCTGGCTCCTGGAGAGGCAGCTTTGCTATGGCAGGGCAGCAAAACCTTCTCCCCAGGAGCCCAGTGGGCAAGAGATTTTCAGCAGTTACATGGTTACCTATTTAACCAACTTTTAATATCACTAGAAAATATTCTAACTGTTTTTATTCTGTTTTTTTTTTATTTTCTAGCTTTATAATTATTTTGAGGATAGCAACTATGTGTACCTGATACTGGAGATGTGTCACAATGGAGAAATGAGCAGATATCTAAAAAACAGAATGAAACCTTTCTCTGAAGAAGAAAGTGGGTTTGGTTTTTTGTTTTGTTTTTGATATAGTGATATTCTAAGTATTTGCTTATAATAAAACAGGCATTTAATTTCAGTAGATAAGTCCATTTTAAAAATGTTTCACTGTCATTGATTTCTCTTGGAACAATTCTGTTCAGCTCTAAATCTAATACTTGAAAGGCTTTGCGACAAATGCATATATATTTTATGCATAGTTTCTTTGTTTTCATGTTAGTCCTGTTTGGGACAGGAATGATAGCATAACAAAGCAGGGATCTTAGTTTTCTATGATTAAAAATACCAAAAATTCTTTGACTAAAGTTCAGTGTTTCATTTTAATCACAAGCATGGATTTTTGTGTGTGGAGTTGCTGTGGTGTGGTTTTTGTTCGTGTGTGGTTTTTTTTTTTTAACATTCCTAGCCACAATATACGTAAAGTAGAATTCAATGTTTTATTGATGTATGCAATAGGGATGTAAGTGAGTAGTTGACTACTCGATAAGCCTAGGCTTATCAGGTAGTCAGCTCGACTACTTGCAGTAAGGGGGGGAACAGGAGTTGGTGTTTGGGGATGGGTGGAAAAGATGGCTTAAAAGCTGTTACCCCCAGCACAGTTTCTGTGTTGCCGCCTCACCCCCACCACGCTACTGCCCCTTACTACATTTAAAATGCAGAGCTGCAGCAGGGGTAGGTCCCAGACCTGGCACGAGCCAGGACTGAGTGCCTTCCCTTATTGACTAATCATGTAATCAATACAAATTACATCCTTAGTATACAATAGAATCCCATTTATTTGATTCTCCATATTAACTAATTCACCAGTCACCCAGGGCCCACAGTGGCTGTGACTCTGGCAGTCAGCCCCCACTGTTCCCCATGTTAAAATAAGTAATAGAAAGCTCTTTCTTCCAATTTTTGCTCATCTATTCTGGCCCTGGTCTGAATTAGATTGGATATAAGGGGCTGTACTGTAAAATTAAACTTAACAAAACAACAAATAGTCTGGTAGCACTTTAAAGATTAACACAATATGTAGATGGTATCATGAACTTTTGTGGTCACAGCCCACTTCTTCAGATGACCAGAGTTATTCTGGTCCTGGACACCCAACACTCTGGTCATCTGAAGAAGTGGGCTGTGACCACAAAAGTTCATGATACCATCTACATATTGTGTTAATCTTTAAAGTGCTACCAGACTATTTGTTGTTTTCTTAGTCTGTGCAGGGTAAACTTAACTTGGCTATCCCCTGAAGCTGTAAAATTAAAGTGTGTTCAAAAAATCATTACAAAAGGGGGAAGGTTGTGTCCTTTGAATAAGTGACAATGGTATTTCCTGCAGAATTTAGTTTAGTTAATGTTTCTGTTTTTACATTGAGGGGAAAAAAATAAAGATTGTATAATCACCAGTTCTGTGGTTCCCCCCGCCCCTCCACATGGGTAACGGTTTTCTTTGATCCAGCCATATAAGTCATTGTATTAGAAATAAAATAAAAAATCTCTACCTTTTTATAATCTGTTAAATTACAGTTAGTCTGAAATATGACTCTTCAAAATTGTCACTTTCTTACTCCACAGAACTGTGTCCTTGTATAAATCTGAGTTACATCTCCATGCATTAAAAATCATTGGGACAGTCACATTATTTTTTTCTTTTCCTATGGTTGGTTCCCCTTCCTCCAATTCTTGATACTGCAGATTCAATGCAGGTCAAAAAGTGGTGGACTCTAGTCTTGTGCAGCATTATTGGAATTATTTAACAAGTTCTGACGTGGATATGAAAACAATGTGGCTGTCCATATGGTACTGAGGGCCTGAACTGGCTTGTTGAAGGCTTTGTTACTGATAATGAGTGATACATTGGATGGAAGGAAAGAATCCACATCGAGTTAGCAGGGCTAGCGGTTCAAAATAAAACAAACCCTCATATCCTTGTAAATTGTGCGCATTTCATATGGAAATCATTGATACAAGAAACACGGCTTTCCATGTTACGAGTCTCTCTTGTCAGAGTAGGTATACACATCAAAAACCAATTTTGTTGGTTTCTTGAATAGTGGCTCAAGACAGATGTTACTGTACACTTGAGGATTTTTTTAAAGCACTGAAATACCTATAAGTGCAATTCATTGTCTTTCACTTATTAAAGCATCACATCATCCCTTATAGATATCAGAGAACGGACTCAGGAGCCAAATCAAGTGATAGAACAGCTGCAAAACGAGATGCTTTTACCAATTTGGAACAAGTTATTTTTAAAAATACTGTCTGTTAGATACAGAGCAGTCTCTTCTGTGGAGTGGTGCCTTTTAACAGTACAATTCACCATCTCCTTCTCCGCCTCGGCTCAAAATTTTCTTAAGGTGTTTGCCCTCTCCAGACTCCTAAGGGAGGAGTTGGAAAACAGATTGAATATATGTGGGAGGAGGGGGTGAATTAAGGGAGCTGGCCAATAGGCTAGTTTCTGCAATTTGAAGGATGGTAGTTAGTGTTGCTTTCCAACCAATATGTCTTCAATTGCACTCCAGGTGGGAGGCAGAAGCACTGAAGAATACAATACATCCTTGGAATGAGCTTACCAAATTTAAAATGCAGTTCTATTCTGAAGTTAACACCACTGTTGCCAGTGGGATTGCACAGGTGCAACTGATTGGAACTTTAAAATGATTGATAAAATACAAGTGAATGTAATTCCTCTTGTGTTGGCTCTGCAGAGCTAGTGCAGGAGTTGAGGGTGGTACACACTTTTCTCACTGAGTCAGAAGGATCTGCTGAATAAGATCTTTCTTTTATGTTGTCTTGTAGAGTAATACTGACTGAAATTAGAGGAGGTCTAATGATGAAGCTGATTTGTATAAAGTACACTTGGGAATACTTCTGGGTGGTTTCAGGATAGAAGGCTGCCTTGTAAATATGACTTCACTGTCTTTAGAATAACTTGTAACTTATTCTGTGTGCTTCAAGCACTTTGCCAAGAGTGCATCACATACACAATTAGGAAGGGTCAATTCCTTGAGCTTTAATAAGGGCTGGTAATTGAAAGAAAGTGAGAAGAAATATTCATGCTGTAATGTATATTGAATGGGAGATGGTTTAATGGTCATTTGTCTCAGCATATGCCAAAGCTGATGTTGCCATAATCCTAAAGCAGTGGTACAGGATGCTATTTCAGTGTGTGTAAAGCCTGAATGCATTCAACCCTCTTGTTCTAGACCGGGGTGGGGAATTTTTTTGGGTCGGGGGCCACTGACCCACAGAAAAATCAGTAGGTTCCCCCACACAAGTGGGGGGAGGTGAAACCAACCCCCCACTTCCCCCAAGTCCCTCACTGACGTTGGCTCCTGACTGAGAAGGGGAGAGACTCTCCCTAGATTCCCCTGACATACAGAGTCTAGGGCAGGGGTGAGCGAAAGGGCCTCCATGGGCTGGATACGTCCTGCCAAGTGAGTTGATCCATCTTAGAAGTGCCGTGGGCTCCTGGCAGGGTGGGAGGAGACTTCATGTGCTCCCTCCGTCCCTAAGCCCTTATTGGCTTGTGGGTGGGGGCAAGTGCACAAAGTCTCTGCCTGCCCTTGACAGGTGTGGTGCTTCTAAGCACTGCATGTGTCCTGGCTCTGCCCCTTCTGGGGTGGCCCAGGGCCACTTCAAAAATTTCTGAAGTGGTCCCTGGTCCAATAATTTTTTTCCACCCCTGGTCCAAGGGGACCCAGGCTAGTAAATGTTGTGTGTTCCAGCTCCACAGGGGAGTGGCAGCAGTAAGAGCGCCGGAATGGGCTCCCCAATGCTGTGGGTGGAATCCTGGAGCCTTGAGGGCCAGGTCTAGACAAGCCAGGGGCCGCATATGGCCCCCAGGCCTGAGGTTCCCCATGCCTGTTCTAGACTACAGCTCTTGCTCTTTTCTATTTGCATTTACCTGAGGGCAAACAGTCTCACATTTTAACTTTTAAATTAGTTTAGTGGGAGGAAGGATGGCTCAAGATTATTTGTGTTGATTATTGATGACATTTGTACCAACTTATTACTGGTCTGTTACATTGTGTCCAAATACCTGGTCTCTTGTATATGTAACCTATATATTGCACAAAACAGATTGGTTCTAGGAATCTGCTCTATATGCTATCTTGTAGAGAAGGTATGGTGTGGTTTTTTTTTTGTTTTTGTTTTTGTTTTGTTACTTTTCATTTGTTGGACCCCTAAATTTCAAATTGAGTTATGGATCCCTTTGGAAATCTTAGACGTAGTCTGTGGACCCCATGGATCACAGGTGATCAGTATCATAGGATGGTGACTTTTTTTTTTTTTTTTTTTTTTCCCCAGCCTTTCACAGACCCATTAGATATAGTCTGTGGATCTCCCAGCAGTCTGTGGACCACAGGGTTAAAGCCACTGCTCTAGGGCATTCAAAAATAAAATCACTGCCTCCATATTAACTTATCAAAGTATCTACAGCCTGTTTTAAATATTTTCAATTTGTATTTAAGTTTTTCCATTATTGCATATATGTGATTCAGTGCAGTTTTGCACAGTGGCAAATGAACAGATATGATTACAAGAGCCATTACTATGTTTCATAGATTTGCCTCGGAAACAAATAGTCTTGGTGTTCTTTACTACTAAAATGTGAATTAAGTGTATTAATTTGGCCATAATAAATAGGTCTGATTGGGGCAGATATATTTTAAAAGGCATGTTTTGATGTTTGTTTCAAATATTCTGCTAAAACCAGGTCTTATATTTTTGTGTTCTAATAGCACGACACTTTATGCATCAGATTATCACGGGGATGTTGTATCTTCATTCTCATGGAATATTGCATCGGGACCTCACCCTTTCTAACCTTTTACTCACCAGTAATATGAACATCAAGATTGCTGATTTTGGACTAGCAACGCAATTGAAAATGCCAAACGAAAAACACTATACAATGTGTGGAACTCCTAATTACATTTCTCCGGAAATAGCCACACGGAGTGCACATGGACTTGAATCGGACGTGTGGTCTTTGGGATGCATGTTCTACACTCTCCTAATTGGGAAACCACCTTTTGACACTGACACAGTCAAGAATACATTGAATAAAGTAGTATTAGCAGATTATGAGATGCCACCTTTTTTGTCAGGGGAGGCTCAAGACCTTATACACCAGTTACTTCGCAAAAACCCAGCAGATCGTTTAAGTCTGTCTTCTGTGCTGGATCACCCTTTTATGTCCAGACGTAACTCAGCACGAAGTAAAGATTCAGGAACCGTGGAGGATTCAATGGACAGTGGAAATGCCACAATCTCTACAGCCTTTACTGGCTCTTCAAGTGTCAGTATAAGTGGTTGCTTGAAGGAAAAGAAGAGGCTCTTGGTTGGTCAGCCGCTCCCAAATAAAATGACTCTATTTCCTAAAAATAAAAATTCCAGTGACATTTCATCTGTGGGTGGAAGCAATTCTTATAATCACTGGGGAATTCAGGGAAAAGAAACTGGCGTAAGTGGTAGGGGAAGAACAATGCAACTCTCTGAAGAGAGGCCACATTCACGTTATCTTCGGAGGGCCCATTCTTCTGATAGGTCTGGTACATCTCACAGTCAGACACAAGGAACAGCAAATGCTGTGGAGAGATGCCATTCCATAGAACTGCTTTCAACGGCCAGAATAGGAGTGATGGAAAATACAGAAAGATTTTCACCTGTAAACAGCTATGGTGATATTCCCCCTATATTTAAAGATACAACTTCCTGCGGTTCTGGTTCTTTTCAAAGACATACATCTCCATCTGTGAAAGACCAAACACAGTAAGAATCAGTCTAATTTAGAATTGGCAGATTTAAGATAAAGTCTGAAAGAGCTATCTATTCTATTAAATGTAAGGATATTAGGAGGGTGACTGGGTAATTGTGCAGTCGATACAATCATTACAAGATCAGTTGATAAGGGAAGGCGCGTGGAAGAAGCTGCTTCTTCTGCGGTACTGAAGTTTATATGTAATAAGAGCTGGGCATGCAGGCAGCCTGGCTTCTACTACGTTTAAACAGCAGAGCCACAGTGAGTAGCTCCTGGACCTGGCATGAGCTGGGACTGAGCTAGGCTTGCTTAGTCCCAGCTTATGCTGGGTCCAGCAGCCACTGTCCATGGCTAGCCCGGGTAGTTGCGGCAGCCCCTGTCTTTGGTGGCCAGAGGCTGCTTCTCAGTAACAGCTCCTGTCTGTGGGGGGGGAGGAGGGGCAAATTCCCCATTGGGACCCTCCGTGGACAGGGACTGCTGCTGGAGCAGCTTCCCCTGCCTTCCCTTCCTCCCCCCCCCTCCTCCCCCGGCACTGTTGCCTCTGATAGAGGCAGCAGCACAGGGGTGGGGAGCAGCGCAGCTTTTAAGCTGGCTCCCCGCAGCATCGACTCCTGCTTCCCAAGCACTGGCGGCTACTTCTTGCCTAGGCTTATTGGGTAGTCGATTAATCGACTACTCTTTTATATCCCTAGTTAAATGCACAAAATCATGGAATAAGCTACTTAAATTTGTCAGCACAAATGCATTTTCTGCTAGCGTTTCAAGAAATGAGGGTCCCATTATGAGGGGAGGAGCAAGTTTTGACTGCCGAAAGTTCTGGATGCCAAGTAGGAGAATGTGACTGCTGCCCGAGGGTTGCAGAGGGGTGGAGGGAAGAAAGCACTAGGGGTACGTCTACATTGCACAGCTATTTCAAAATAAGCTATTCCAAATAGCTTATTTTGAAATAGCATATCTACACTGCAGGGAAGCCTCAAAATTAGTCTGAGGCAGGCATTCCTAATATAGACATACTATCTTGATTTAGAGCCCCAGCAGGCATTGGGGAGGAATAACTTAGAATGGCCCTAGTGAGGGGCTATTTCAAAATAGCAGCAGTGGAGTGTCTACAAACGCTTTATTTCAAAATAGCTGTTTTGGAATAGGCGTTATTCCTTGTAGAATGAGGTTTACAGATTTCGGAATAAGCCATCCATTATTTTGAAGTTTCGAAATAATAGAATGGCTGTGTAGACACTCACATAGTTATTTTGAAATAACGCTAGTTATCTCGAAATAACAGTGCAGTGTAGATGCAGTCCAAGTGCAGTGTTTAAACAGTAGTCATTGTCCTCTGCACATGCAAGTTCCAGGTCCTAACAGATGAGAGCCCTGGCTAGTTTGAATGGTCTAATTTCAGTTAACTTCTATTATTTACATGTATATAAACCTATGTATTTTTTTAGACTACATTGATGGAAGTACTGGCTTTTTTACTATATATGCTGGATGCACATGTCCCATGTTACCTAGAGTTTTCAAAGCTTCACATGTTTCTCTTAGCGCATGCAAAAATATTCTGCTACTGTCTCTGCAACTGGAATAGTATTAATCTTAGTTATACAAACATACAGTATAATCTTTTTTTAGATGTGTAGCTTTTGTGATATAAATTAATTAAAAGGGCCCCTCTGTAAAAATATATTTAGCTTTAGACTTAGTAGTCTTTAAATATTTATCTTTATTGTTATGGAAACACTTACAAATATTTCTGTATATTTAGCTCAAATTATCTCTGTCCAATGAAGCCCAGCATTGGTTTAATAGAACAGAAGTCCCAGACTGAAACAATGCAGCAGTGGCTTGGAAGTGTTCAGACAAATGGTATGAATTTACAGAACGTTGGTTTTTTAATTCAAGTTTGCATAACCTGTACAAACTAAGAAATGCTATTACTTGCCCTAGGCATGTAATTGCTTACTTGTCTGTCTTAAGGTTTTTTATTTGTGATAAAAGGACACATCTAATTACGTGTAGTGAAATAACCTAGTACAGAAGGATGTACGGCTGAACTTCTTCTCTAAAGTGGGATACTCTGGTCCTACATCTGTGGTCCTAGACTAGAGAGACCAGGGGCCTGTGTTAACCTTCCCTGGTCCAGCAAACTCCCTCAACCTATCTCGAGGGTGCCAGAGCAGGGAGGTCCAACCAGTATTACAAAAGAAATTAGACATTAAATAGTTCCATGTGGGGGGTGGAGTCTGTAGAATCCTAAAGGAAACATTGGAAGGTACTTAAAATAACTAATTATTGTAATGTGTTTTTTATGCTCCTTTCACTATTTAACAAGTTTTTTAAGCAGATAAATCCATTGTTTATTAAAAGGATAGTAAATAGTACAAAATTAACTGCCTGAAATAGCATAAATGAGGCTTTATAGTCAAATTGTCTAGAACTCTGAATTGAGATCCTCTCCATTATTAATGTATTGATTTCTCATTTGTTTTACTTAATAAAAACTAACGTTAACAGAAAGATAATACAGAACATCCTAACCCTTCCTCATGGTTCACTGCTAACCAGAAGCAGAACAACTCTGTGCGCATTTTAAATGATGATTTGAAGTGTGAAACATAACATTTTTTAAAGCACCTAAGTCCGCCTCACTTTTTCCAGTTAAATTTAAGTTCCTGAATGTGCCACTTTTGCTTTTGAAAATTTTTATTGTAACTTCACTATTTTGAAGACATTTTCTTTGAATAATATAAAAACATTTGGGTATGAATATAGAATATGAAAGACAGATGATAACGAGGGCTGCAGAAGGCTGGGTGGAAAGAAAAACAAAAGGCACAGAAGGGAAGGAGGAGTTTTTTGCCATGCATTATATTACATCGTATGTGCAAACTGTACATACTAAAGATGTAATTTAACCAAGAGGTTTAAATAACAAAAATCACTCCTTTTTCTTTGTTTGATATTGCCAAACTCCTTTCCCTTAAGGGAACTGTAATCGGATTACGTATAATTGGAATTCCTTATATAACCTCCTATGTTTGTGTGCGCGCACTCTCAAACTCTTGCATTGCTTCTGTGTGGTGGCAAAAAGGATGCATTAATTGTCTGAACAAAGCAGAAAGAGCTAAGGTTGATTAAATATTAGCCTCATTTAATTAAATGTTTAAAACAATCTGTTCCCTTAGTTGAAAATGGCGGGAAATACAGACCAATGATTCACACCTAGCAGTGTAACCTAAGTTTCTAATCTACCCTTTTGTTGATGTAGAACACACACAATATTGTAAACATTTTTTATTTTAATTTTGCAGTGGCAAATTCAGATATTCTATTTGTTAGTTTATATCTAAAATAGAAAACCCTTCCTAAAAAGTGCATTCGAGAGGTGGTACTTACTATATCAAGAGCTTGCTATGTTGTAATTTCAGTAAAACTCACTAGTACTGTTAATAGTATTACATATATTATGTAAGTGGTAAATTAACTATTTCTTTCCACTGAGGGAGATCAAGTTTGATTCCTGTTTTTTAAATTAAATAAATATTTAGAAGTGTACTATAGTGGTATAATTTGGAAACAAGTTATTCAGAAACGCTGTTTCAGTTGAGAGATGCTGTACCCAATATGTTTAAAAGGCAGTGAAGGATACATTAGTCACATAGAGTTTATTTTAAATTGTATTGGAGTTCAGTACATCTTTCCAACTGGAGAGTCATTTTATTCTGGAATAAACTAAAATGACATTGTTACATCATAGAAATTTTACTTAATACTGAGGACTAAACCAACCTTTCTTTTTCAATTACTTAAATTTTTGAAAAAAAATTACTTTGAACTAGGGATGTAAGCGACTAGTTGAGTGACTACTTGTTTCCCTTCCTTGCTACCTCTGTATCAGAGGCAGCAAGGTCGGGGGGAGCAGGAGCTGGTGCTGGGGGGAGCCGACTTAAAAGCCAGTTGCCCCCAGCACCGTCTCTGCAGTGCAGGGGTGGTAGAAGGCAGAACCATAGTAGTCCCAGTCCTGGCTTGCGCCGCCCCTGGTAGCTGACCCTGCTGTGGCTCTACACTTTAAATGTAGTAGGAGCTGAGCTGCCTGCGCACCTGGCTCCTCCTACATTTGAACTGCAGAGCTGAGGTGGGGGTAGCAAGCACCCTTCCTTAATCAGTAATTGTGTAATCGATACAAATTGTAGTGACTACATGATTAGCCAGTTACCCACTCCTTAACATCCTTACTTTAAACATCTGTAAAAGACAATGAGAGTTTTTTTTTTTTCTTTTTTTCTACATATGCCTTCCCTTGGTCCCCAAGAACTGAGAAAAATCTTGCAAAGTAATGGAGTTCTTGAACCTCTAACATGAACACTCTTATGCTATTTTTCAGCTCAGCTGAGAGAATCTCTGGAGCACATCAATACTGATAATGCAAATGGAGGTTTCAGATACCATCTAGGTGTGCAGCAAGAAACATCAAGGAATGCCTGGAAGAGCTTAAAAGATAAAACAAATCCCAGTGCTCCCATTGATAGTGCACTTTCTATAAAGCAGATCCATACAAAGAAATATACCTCTGGACTTCCGCATATATCTGACAAAGCTCAACTAGCATCTGCATTTGGTCTCTGTCCAACTTCGGAACAAGGAAAAACCAGGGGCAAAGAACTATTAGGACACCAGAAACTTACGCTGCAAAGTATTGTCTCTCCTCTGAATGCTCACAGGCTAAAGTCAATTAGACAAAAAACAAAAAATGCAGTGGTGTGTTTGGTTTTATTTATTTATTTTTGAAATTCTAAAAATATTGGTTTATGGACTAAAACAAGTGCTCAGTAAAACATGTGCTTATATGCTTTCTAAGATGTCTATTAAAAGAAATAGTCAGATAACATTTGTGTCAAACATCAGTAATGGTATTTAATTATACAAAGACTGAGGTTTTTGCATACTAAAGTAAAGTGTCTTATTCTGATTTTACAAGAAAAAGAAAACTACCACTGACACAAAGCATATAGAAAACATGTCTATTTTTAATAAAAGTATTGGGAAAATGTACATTTAACTTTGCCTTGTTTTGACTATTAAGATGACTAAATTAAAATATTGTGTATGTTAGCAATTTTAAACACAAGCATTTCTCTTTAAGCTATGTATCGTAATTGGAATGGAAGAGAATAGTCTTGCTCATTCTCATACAAACACCACTGATTTCCTTCCCCTTTGCTTTTTCTGTCTTCATTCCTTTAAAAAAAAAAAAAAAATTCAGTCCTTGCTTATCGCACTTTCCAGTTTTTCTCATTCTTGTCTCTTTGCCTTTGTTTCTGTTACTGCTTTTTCTATTCATCCTTCATCTGTTCTTTCTCCTCCCTTTCCCTACTCTTTGAAAATGTATTACGGCTGACCTGCCTCCTAATTTCTGATTGGTCACTTCAGGAAGCCACACACTTTGCTATATAACTCTTTGTTCATGCTGAACAAGCATTAGAATTGTGATAGCATTAACTGTACAAGTTACTTCAGGGAGCACAATACCAGCTGTTTATTTGTAATATCACTGTTCATTTTTTATTATGAGTTTGTTGTAAACCAGGAGAGGGATAAAACAAATACTCTTCTGAAACAATTGTTGGGGGAAAAGTTAGTGTCATTTGGACAAGAAATTAAATTTTAACTTGTCTTTTACTTTTATATATATTTTAGGTGAGTATTCTAGATACAGGAGAAGTTTGTATGGAATTTCTAAAAGAACTCCATTCCCAACAGCTTGTGAAAGAAGTTCTCAGAATATCTTGTGATGGAAGTGTGGTGAGTAGTAATTTAACTTAAATTGAGCATTTCCATTTATTATAAATATCAAGTGACCTATACCATTAAACTATTCAGTATATTAAAAATGAAAGTGATAGCTTTAGCTATATTAGCCTTAATTGTATCTGTTCAGAACGCTTGTTATCCTTTAGATAAAAGTTTAATATTTTGCCTCAAGGATGGCAGTGCAATTGCAGAAATTTTCTTCTTGGCTAGTGCAGCCTTTCAAATGCAAGTAGCAAACTGATTTGTTTCTGTTTTAAAGAAAACAGACCTCTGATTTTTTTATTTTAAAACAAAAACTGGCTACATTGTTAGTTGAAACCTGCTGAAGTAAATTAAAATTGCATACACAGAGAAATAGTTAGTTAAGCCTTGAATTGTGTAACTTCCACCTGTAACTTTCTGAGGAGGAATATTGTAATATATGGTATAACAATTTATTTGTTAGATCACAGTTTATCATCCAAATGAAGGAAGAGGTTTCCTTCTTGATGATGCACCTCCTTCTCCTCCTGAAGATGTCCTTATGTACAGATTTGACAACTTGCCAGGTAGTATGAAATTTTTTGTTTAAAAAATAGGGAGATGAAAAGTGGCTTTTAATAAACTTTGATCATGGTAGGAATGAGCACTAGTTCAAATATTTCATGTTGAATACAATGGAAAAAAAGCTTCATTTAGGAGCAAGACAAAAACTAGAGCTCTAATTGAAACATCTCTTTTGAAATACGAGAATTCATAATGCTGGTAGGTAGCATACTGGTCTTCATTTAATGACTTGTTTATAAGAAATCAGACTTTGCCTATACTACACCATATGTGGGGGGGGGAGGGTGTAAGTTTGAGGCTTTTAAAAACTTTTTTGGAATTCAGTGTTCAGACTTAAACTTTAGTTGGAAACCAGTTCCCCCTCTCATCTCCAAACCAGGCACCCTAACATCTACCTTCTTTGTGGCCCTTGTTAAACATATTGACCCTGTGTCTTTTTCCAAGAATTCAACACAGTACTTCTCCATCTATAATAACTGAGTACAGTATTTTACTGATTAGCAGCTTACATTTTATTTTAAAGATCATTCACTGAATTTACCAAAACCATCTTCAAAATATTTATAAAAGGTGTGTCTGTCTCTTCCAAATGTAAATAAAACACTAATGTATGCTTTAAATGATATATGAATCTATAGGAATAACACATTTCACGTAGATATGAAAATCCTGTACTGGCCTAACTTTAAAAAAAATCAGGGGTGAAGCATTTAAATAGCTCTGTAAAATATTATTAGGTAAGCTCTTGAAAGCTGATTTCCGCCCCTCCCAGTTCCAGCTAGCGACAATAACAGATTTCCATAAACAATTCATTATAATTTGTACATATATAATCTTCTTGCTGAATGAATAAATTAAAAGTTTTTAAAATTATTTTTCTTTTAGAAAAGTACTGGAAAAAATACCAGTATGCAGCCAAATTTGTACAGCTGGTAAGATCCAAAACACCAAAAGTTACCTTCTATACGAGATATGCAAAGTGTATGTTGATGGAGAATTCACCTGTTGCAGATGTCGAAGTTTGTTTTTATGATGGTATGTAATCATATGGACAATATCTAAATCTTTTTATTGTAGCAATTAAAACTTTTATTAGCAAAACTGTAGTGAAATCCTGGTGATCAAACAGAAACCTTGTGTAAAATCAAACTTTATTAAAAAATTTTGTCTTAAGAAAAATGTTGAACATTTTCCAAATTTAAAAAGAAAAAAGTATTAGAAATTTTTAAAGTACTGTATATATTTTAGCATTTTGTCAATTGATCTTCATCCTAGCACACACAAGACATTTAAATACAGTTAAGTTACAATGTATGCTAGCTCCAGATTCAGTTATCCAGTGTTTTGAGCACATACCACAAGAGTGGTATTAAACTACTGCCACGCTCTTTGTGGATCATCTTCCTCCCGACTTGTGACTTGGTTCTCATTTTAGATGGATAAATAGTGTGCCTGCTCTTAGATTTTTTTTTCTGTCTTTTTATTTAGAAAAATTTGTGGCATTTTTTTGTAGAAATCTCAAGAGCAGGAGATCAATCATATCTGTAAGTTACTTACAAATAAAGTAAAGATTTCAGATCAAATTCTTTTCTGGTGTAAATAGGCAAAGCTGCTTTCCAATACAATTACTTAAATCTTAGACCTTCCAAAGAAATAGTAGTAATTACTTTTTTCTTAAATATGTAAGAACACAAATAGGTCAGTATTCCGGTAAATTTACTTCACTTTTCAATAGCTCTATTGAGAAGACCCTGTTCTGAAGAACAAGCTCCTGTTTTTATTGTGTTTAAGTGGCCCCTTTCATTTCATTAAGGCAAATAATGAATACATTATTCATGTGTTTCGTAGTTGGAACACAAAGGCAATAACGAGTAATATTTCGCTTCATTATCTGGATGTCTTGAGTTGGAATATCTTCACACAGTGGTTCTCAGCCTGTCTAGGCTACTGTACACCTTTTGGAAGGCTGAATTGTCTTGTGTACCCCAAGTTTCATCTCACTTTAACTACTTGCTTACAAACTAATACATAAAAAAACAAGTGGCGCAGCACACAATTACTGAAAAATTGTTTACTTTCTCATTTTTACCATAAAATCTACTTTATATTTTGAAAAGTGAGTTTGTTTGAGGAAAATAGTCATACTTTAATTACCTACAGATACCACATTTTGCATAAACAATCCTGCCACTTAAATTAACCAAATGCACTACTTTTTACCTCAGAATATGCTGGGTGAAAGGTTTCAATAATAATTTTTTGTTTTTATCAGAAATGAGTCATGACTATAATTAGATTTCATAAAAATATTTGCTAACAGTTACAATCGAGTTGCCTATTCAACTGTCATTTAGTGCAAAGAAAATTTTTATTACAAATCACAAAACTAATATGAATTATGGAAAGAGTAATGGGAGATTATGAGTTTGATTCAAATGTACTATGTATGGTAATTCAATAAAATGAATAATGTTTGAAGTTGAAATCCTAAGAATTAAAAATCTGTTTTACTTCCCTTTTGCAAGCACGCTAATAATTCTATTACATATATATAATTTATTGAACTTTCCTATAAGTTTCAGGGGGTAGCTGAGTTAGTCTGTACAGGATAAACTTAAACAACAAATTGTCTGGTAGCGCTTTATAGACTAACCAAACATGTAGATGGTATCGTGAGCTTCGTGGGTACAGCCCACTTCTTCAGATGACCGGAGTTTTGAGTTTAGGATGTGCAGACCCAAAAGCTCATCCTAAACTCAAAACTCCGGTCATCTGAAGAAGTGGGCCATGCACACGAAAGCTCACGATACCATCTACATGTTTGGTTAGTCTATAAAGCGCTACCAGACAATTTGTTGTTTTTTTAAGTTTATCCTATAAGTGTAATCTACACAAAATGATTTAGCCCCATCAACACCTTGTTAGTTACAAAATAAATCACAACCCCAGGTAGAGATACTGCTATTGTGTGTGTGTGTGTGTGTGTGTGTGTGTGTGTGTACAGTAAGGATGTTAAATATCGAGTAATTTACTAGTCGAGTAGTCAGTGTAATTTCCATCGATTAGTCGATGGACTCTTCTGCATTCCTCCTTTGAAATGTACAAGATATTTCAAAGGAGGAATGCAGAACTCCATGTGCAGCCCAGGGCCAGCAGGAAGTCCTGCTGACTCCGGGCTGCATGTGGGTGTGCCAGTTTTGAAATATACAAGAATCCCCAGTGGGGGCTCTTGTGCATTTCAAAATAGAAGCACCCTCCTAGAACCTGGGGTCAGCAGAGGACTTCCCAGCTGATCCTGGGCTCCGTGCAGCATTTCCCCAGAACCTGGGGTCATTTTCCCCAAACCCAGCTGACCCCAGGCTCCATGCGGCGCTGTTGCTTTGAAACGCTACATGAAGCTGTTTTTGAAACGTCGCCGTGGCGTTTCAAAGCACCAGCGCTGCATGAAGCCCAGGTACAGGCTCCATGTGGTGCTGCTGTGCTTTTGAAGTACCCCCTCTTCCACACTCCCCCTTTTGCTGTCTTTATCTGATAGGCAGCAAAGTGAGGGGGAATCAACTAGTCAACTTGACTATCCGATAAGGCTAGTCGACTAGTCCTTAACATCCTTAGTATATAATATATAGCAGTATAAACAAGTCATTGTATGAAATTGTAGTTTGTACTGACTTTGTTATGGCTTTTCATGTAGCTTGTTGTAAAACTAAGGAAATATCTAGATGAGATGATGTACCCCCCAAAGACCTCTGAACCCTTAAGGGTACATAGACGGGTTCTGAACCAAGGGTATAACAATAAATGTTTAAGTAATTAAAGGTGAAGTAGATATGCTATGTAATCTGGCTTGGATCTCATATTTGTTCTTGTCGTTTTTTTTAATGCACAGCATTTGCACAGGAACTATATCTAATACCAAATAGACACTAATACATTTATATGTTAACATTATAGTTGACCTATTTAAATTGCTTTTGATTTCTAGTAGATTCAGAGTTCATTTTGGAGTGAGTTAAAGGAGCTGATGCGATTCTCTTTGCAACAAGTCTTAAATGTGTTTTCTTGCCAATTAAGACAATTTCTGAAGGCATATAGGTGTAATAATTAGCTGTACTTTTTAGCTATTGATATTTTAGAGAAATAGACAACTTTGTTTTCTATAGGGGCAAAAATACACAAGGCATCAGGTATTATTCGAGTGATAGAAAAATCTGGGAAGTCTTACACTTTGAAGGAAGAAAGTGAAATTGGCCTGAAGAAGGAAATACAAGTATATATGGATCATGCAAATGAGGTAAAGATTTATTGTATTGGCACGAGTCAAAGTCCACCTCTAAACTTATAGCCTTTTTCCATCGAAGTTGGCTCCTACTCTATTTTGTATCCTTGTATTGCCTACGATTCTCTTTGTTATTGCTTTTAAAAAAATGCAATCAGACTGTATTTGGATAGCTAACTTTTATTGTAAATTAAAGATAATTGTGAGAAGAGCCTCTTGGTTTTTCTGCATAGCAGTTTTGCGGATATATGAAGGAATTTCATTAAGAGAAAAACACTGCTAATCTTAATAGAATACAAATTTATCAACCAACCTGCTAAGCTCTCCCTTTCGGCCTCTTGTCTTCCAATAAGCAGTCAAGAATAATCACACCACCTTTCTACAGGCTTAAGAAACCAAGAAGACCTATCCACTATGTGCCTTTCCACTCTCTACCCTCATTTTATTGCAAGCTTCTTGGACTGGGATCCTGCTTCTGTCTTGCTTTGGCCTGTGAGAAGGAAAAGAGGGGATGGCATGGACTCTGGATCTTGCTCTATAGGGACACTAAACGTGTGTCCCTGCAGAGTCTGATGCAAAGTCTCTTGAAGTCAGTGGAATTCTAGCTAACTTCAATGGGCTTGGATCAGGTGTATGGGGAGTGAGCACTTTTGAACTAAAGCAGGATGAGTTGAGCTCCCCCTAAAGGCCTGACAATATTTTTCTATCAACTGCAGCCTTGTCCAAACCAATTTTCTCTGTGCCAGTAAGGCTTAACAAGGATGCTGCAAACACCAAGCACACCCATCATATTATAAATAGTCTGTTACTGATACTTATACAGTACCTGCATGTTCTGAATATAAACTCACTTTTTTCCAAAACCAGGGACACCATATTTGTCTTGCATTGGAAGCTGCTGTTTTGGAAGAAGAAAAAAGGAGTGAAAGTGTTCCCTTTTTTCCCATAATTGTTGGAAGGTAAAGTTTATTTTTAATTGTAACAAAACTAGGTGTATGTAAACATTTAAACTTTTGGTTTAATGGGCATGCCATTGGTATAAAATACAATTAGACTGCATACAGGTGAGTTAAAGAAATCTAGGTCAGAAGATGTTGAACACATATGAACTTTGAAATTCTTAATTGAATGGAACTGTAGAGTAGAGATGTTAATCGTGTATTTGTGTAAATGTTTAACTGCTGAAAAATTTTAAGCTCTTATACGTTTACACACAGGAACAGGGACAGGTGGGAGCCACTGCTCGTGGGGAGCCGGCTTTTAAGCCATCTCACCGTGTGTACCAGCTCCCACCTGCCCCTTGCACTGCTGCCTCTGAAAGAGAGGCTGCAATGAGGGAGGGGAAGGAGGGAGCAGGTGTCTCCATGGGGAAAGCTTCCTGCGTGTATTGGCAGGAAGGGGATGTGTGCAAATAACCATTAGGATTAATTGATGAGCCTGGGTTAAGCGACTCCAGGTTTCTTGACAACGTCTGCTGCATTTTTATCTGAAGTAAAGAAATTCACAAAGACCTTTATTTTTTGTGCTATTTTTAATTTCCAGGAAGCCAGGTAACACTGACTCTCCAAAGGCTTTGGCACCTCCCTCTCCGCTAGTGGGTGTAAACAGCACAGCGAGTGATACTATCTCAGTGGATAGAAGTACAGTTGTGAGCTCTACTCCTAGTCATGCTCCCAACATAAATCCTTCTGTAAGTAAACAAGTATGTAGACTTGAGGCTTGCAGTCTAGTTAGAATTCAAATACACTAAAATTACATTCAGATACAAAGGTATTTTTTTATGGAATTAACCTGTGTGTCTACCAGATTAGATTAGATTACAAGCACAGTTAAATTTATAGAAATTGACAAGCCAAGAAATTGCAACTTTTGATCTTTAACTCATTTGTTCTGCTGAGGTTTTGTAGGAATCTGAAAGACATGTCAGGCAGTATCCAACAGCAATATTAGTATAGAGCAGTTTGATACTCTTACTTAAATTATTTTGCTAAACAGAAGTATTTTAATTACTGTAAAGTACTGTGGAAAAGCTGTTTGAGGCACATTTTGGTTTGGATGTGCTGGAAATGTAACACAGGATATTAACAAGCATTCAAACTGTGGTTCTGGGACATAACATCAAGGCTTTTTAACAGTGTGTACTTTGTCAAAAGTGTTATCTATAAAAAGCATACATCTAGCATGTCAAAAGGCCCAATAAGCTTCAGTAACTGAATCGAAAAGTGGTTGTATCTTGTTGCCTCCTTCAAATGTTTGGTAGACAAAAATGTTACGCACTGAGAGATTCAAAGAATAAGAACAACTTGGAATATTACTCTCTTCTGTTAGTTTCGCTTTGTTAAATGATCATTCTTTTAATTAATATGGTCTGAAGCCTGTTTATGGAGTAAAGAGTCACTGCAGTTGTAACAGTAGGACACTCTAGTAAAGGGGAAATAGGCTTAAGTAGAAGGGGGAATCCGCTGTCTCAAAGTACTTAAGTGGTAGAAAAGTGGTGTTGGTCCTTTAGTTGAGAGGATGAAAAAATACAGTAGAAAAGTATCACTTGCTGGTTTGTAACATATGCAAGCTGTAAAAATAATTGAAGTACTAGGATGACACACATAGGAGACCAGGAATAAAGGAGCATAAACATCTAAAGTTTTTATTACTAAAACTGTAAGTGATCATGATCTTATCATTAGTAAGAACAATGGTTTTGTGCATTTCTTTGTGTTCTGTTTTTAGATATCATGTGAAGGCTCTGCGTTCGCAACTACCATTCCTGAAACAGTCTGCTTCTCCAATCAACAAAAGGACTGTAGTCCAAATTCTGCCCAGCTTTTAAAGTCTGTCTTTGTGAAAAATGTTGGTTGGGCTTCTCAAGTGAGTAGTAAATTGATAACAAAGTAGAGAATTCCACATTTTCTTGAACTTGAAGTATATTTTTAAACTAGAAAAAATGAATTTTGAAAATGTATTTAATGTTCAATTTCAAGCAGGGAACACAGAGTAAGTCTCTTTAAACTACAGTTCTGGTCACTTTTTGAAGGCAAATAGGTTGGAAGATACAAGAAAAGACAGGATGATGGAGGGGAGGCTCAATATGAATAAGGAAATAGACACCTAGCCTTGAGACACTGTCTTAGTAGGGTAGACCAGGTAGCCCTACTCACCAAAGCTGTGCTTTAACTACCTATTTGATAATACAGAAAAAACTAGAACTAGTGGATATGGATATAAAAATAAATAAAACTACAGGAGAAAGGAATTAACGTAACAGGCTTTCTTCTAGAGTGGGTGGGTGGGTGTGTGTGTGTATATGTATATGTATCATATACACAGTAGCCCGATGTCTGTGACTGTAAAGCTGTAGCATTACGAGTCACCTCTGGGGGTGCTGTTGCCTCGCACTGTGGCACTCGGCTGAGTTCTGTGCCCCCGTGCTGCGTGGGGAGCGTGGGGCCCAAACGGCCGCTTGCTCCCCCACAGCAGCCTGGCTGAGCGGTGCAGAACTCAGCCAAGCGCCACGGTGGAAGTGGAAGGGGGTGGGGCGGTGATGTACACGGCCCCGTCCCCTGGCCATGTATGTCACTAGGGTACGGTAAAAAAAAAAAAACTGGACACACTTGATCGGGGGTGGGAGGGGGAAGGGACCAGCCAGGAGAGGAGCGGGGCTGGCTGGGTGGAGGGGGTCAGAAGCAGGGGAGAATGGGGGAGGGGTGGCTGGCGGGAAGCAAAGCTGGTTGGGGGTGGGGGTCAGAGGCCGCAGGGCTGGCAGATGGGAAGAAAAGCTGGTAGGGGTTGGGGGCAGCGAGGCTGGCCGTGGGAAATCGGGAGGAGGAACTGGCTGGCAGGGAGCCGGACTCACCCGGGCGCGTGCATATGAGACTGAGACCCACCCCGGAGGCTCAGGAGAGAAGACCGATGTGGAGGAGAGACCTGAAAATCCCATCTTATGATGGGCTAATTGGCTAGTTGTGTGTGTGTGTGTGTGTGTGTGTGTAAATAAATAAAATAATCCAACAGAAGTAGTAGTCAACGAATACTAGCCTTTTTAAACAATAAGATGGGACTAAGTTAACAAACTAAAGGGCTATTGGTAATTTTTGTGCTTGTCATTAGTTGGCTATTTTGGAGGATGAATTAGGAGGGAATTTTCTAATACTGCATGTGTAGTTTCTTTATGGTCTTTGTGCAAGAGTTTGGGGGGAGAGGGGAAATTTGTCATAGTCCAGACATGAATTTGAGATGCTTATGGTCCTAAATGAGTCTGTAAATTTGTATAGTAAATTGTCTAATCGTACTACATACTACAGGACCAATAGCCACAAAAACCAGTCTTGTATTACTTTTTGTGCAATTCTTAGCCAACTGTACCACTACTAAATTTAAGAGTAAAATTTTCTAAAGTGCCTAAGTCCCATTTTTCAAATCTGTTTAATCCCTTTAAAAGACAATAAGGCTTTTTCTCCTAGGTGACTTAGGCACTTCTGAAAATTTTACCATAAATGTCTTAAAATAGGTACAGTGAAAGCTTTAACTGGCATAGCAGCACTGCCAGCTGACATCATCAGCAGACATCCCCCTCAGCCTGTTCTAGCACTGCCTAACCCTTTGCTTGAGTATCCAGCACATTCAGTTACCTGGAAACTGGCATTCCCCCTGAGTGCCGGATAACAAAGTTTTCACTGTGGTTATAGTGTACACTTTTTAAAATTATTTGAAGTTTTTCAAATTGTAATAACTTTGGACACTTCTCTTATCAGTTGACTAGTGGAGCAGTATGGGTTCAATTCAATGATGGATCCCAGTTGGTAGCACAAGCAGGTGTGTCTTCTATCACTTACACATCTCCAAATGGCCAGACAACAAGGTGAGTCTTAATTCTATAAGCACATATGTTACATTCAAATAAAATGAAAATACAAGACTCTTCAATGCAAGATAGACTTTGCAGTTGTATCTAATATTGACCTTTCACAGTTTATTTTTTAATTCCTACAAATGTTAACTTTGATTACTACATTATAGTAGGCAAAGAGCTGCTTTTAATTTCCTCATATGGAAATTTTCCCAGTCACTTGTGTGTGTAGATTTAAAAAAAAAAAAGTTTACTAGTATTGTAATAAAAAAAAAACACCCTACCCAAAGTGTGTACAACTTCATGTGTGTTTTGGCCATCAAATAAGCATAGGAATAGCACATAGTAAAATGATCACGGGTCAGCCCAGGCTAAGATGGGAATGGATTCCTTCCATATCTCTTTTGATATGTGATAGTTACTTGTATTGCTTACTCAGGGATTACAAGAAGCTTTAATGAGAAGAACTCTTACCTATTTTTCTGAAACCACATCCACAATTTACAAGTTCAGGGAATGCCCTAGTAAATAACTACTTTGAGTGGATGGACCTGCTGACCTTTTAACAGCTGATGTTCTATTTTGAGTCTCAAGTGACTATGGCAAATATTTTATTGCTATACAAAGAAATTGCATTAGGAATTTCATACTATCAGTTGGGGTATTATATTGGCAGTTAGCTGCTCAA
The DNA here is from genome assembly GCA_032595735.1 of Pelochelys cantorii. Lineage (NCBI taxonomy): Eukaryota > Metazoa > Chordata > Testudines > Trionychidae > Pelochelys > Pelochelys cantorii. Next base: position 96,764,940 of record CM064331.1, on the reverse strand, counting down.
CTTTTTTCATGTAATTTGTATCAGATTATTACATAATTTACTCTACAATCCTGAACACAAGAATTCTACACCCAAATGCATATATAAGTACTAAGGGCATATTTACACTAGGAAATTATTTCAAAATAACTCCCAAAATAGCAATTGCTAAATAAGAGTTATTCCTCATTTCAAAATACAGTAAAATCTGTTATCCAGCATGCTTGGGGATTAGGGTGTTCTGGTTATTTAAACATTTCGGTTATCTGAGGGTCCCATCAACCTAGCAAAAACCAATGGACAATAATAGTAAAACTCAAGTTTTTAATATTGGTAGCTTTGTAGTGTGAGGCAGTTGGTGTCTCATTTCTATTTTGAGTTGAAGATGATTGGCTTAATTTTTTATTTAACTACTAATCATGATAAACGAAGCCAGGCCTGTGCTCCTGAAGATGTGATAGTATTGTGGCTGGAGGCAATGCCAGTTAACAAAGTTTTCTGGTTAACAGAGTGCTGGATAACACAGTTTTCACTGTAGTAACTCCAGCTTTTCATAACTGGGTTGGTAGAGTGGATGTTCTGCTTGTTGTTTCAAATCAGTGTAGACCAGAGCTAAGTGACTTAACTTCAGAGAGGCTGAGAACCCACAACTCCTGAAACCAGGTTAAGGATCCATAGATGTCTAACTCAAGTTTGAAAATGTTTTTAGTCTTTAGTATTTTAATCTACTGAAATCATATGGATGTTCTGGGCATAGAAATTGCTTTTGTTACTTACCTGTGTATCTTTCTCCACCTGCTAGGTATGGAGACAATGAGAAACTACCAGAATACATCAAAGAGAAGTTGCATTGTCTGTCTTCAATTCTTGTGATGTTTACCAATCCAGCTGGCCCTCGCTGACTAACATAAGGCAATTCTTTGGGCATGAAGGCTTAATGAATAACTTGCTGGCATTCAAGTAAAGTGACTGATTTATTCAGTTTACCACTCATAGTTCAGAAATTCTACTGTCTGCTAAGCAGCAGGAAGGAAAGCCCATCATTTGTGAAATACATATTTGAAAGATTTTCCTCAGATGACACAATTGTTCTACATGACTGATTCTGGGCAATCTCTGAGACTAACCCATTATCGTTCAGGAATTCTTTACTTGAAAAATCAATTGGAACTGTACATAGGGTTTTTGTATGTGTTTTCCCCACTGCTTAGTAGTCAATACTAGCAATTAAGGAGAAAGTATTTGTGCTATTGAAATATTTGTTACCTGTAAATATTTTATGTGGCTTACAAGTAATATATGTAAAAATATATTGTTTTATACTTGTTTTATATTTTTGTAGCAACAGCTTCTAATGAAATTTCCCTGCAAAAGCATTTTATATATAAAAAATAAATGCAGTGGTAATTGTCCAGATCATTTGGTTTATTTAACAAAAAAGTTGTCTAAAGCATTCTCAGATGGTGACACACTATGTATGAGTAAAAAGGTACAACTTCAATTACATTCTGATACTGAACAACATCCAGGTGCACATTGTCTGGATTTGGCTCACTGAGTCCAAGGGTGTATAGGGACTAGAATAATGTAGCACAATATTATACAAATGTGAGGCTTTCTAGGCCATGCCTTCTAATTTGCATACTGATAGTAGAAAAATTCAAGTTGCGCCTACTCAGAATCATTATCTAACTTGTATTTTGTTTGGATATAGATCTCCTCTGCATTTGGCCTGCTCTTGTGCTGAATTGTATTCTTAAGTTTGCTGAAGGGAAAATTTCAAAATGTTGTAAGTACTACACCAGTTAACTCTTGCATTGTAAATGCTGTTACACAGGTTGACCCTCCCAAATCTGGGACACTCTGGTCTGGCACCATGCTGAAGTCAAGGCCCCAGGAGCGGGAGCCAGCTGGGAGAATGCAGGATCTGCAGAATCCTGGCTAGTCCAGCAGTGGCTAGGCAGGGAAACCCCTTGGTGTTAGCAGAGCCAGATGGTGTTGGGGAGCCTCCACCCTGGCCAGGGAACTCGGGTGTCAGTGGGGCCAGGCAGCTGGAGAGCACCTGGCAGCAGGATGGTTGGTGGCTAGACAGCTGTGGCTGGGGAAGTCCTGGAACTCCCTGGGAGCAGCGGCCAGGAAACCCCCAGGTAGCAATGGGGCTATAGTAGCCCTGGGCAGCAGGGCCAGGTGGCAGCACTGAAGTCCCAGGGGGCAACAGAACCAATGGCAGTTTGAGAGCCCCAGGGAGAAGGTGTTGGCAGCAGGGCAGCCAGTAGGGGAGCATGGACCTCCCCCAGTCCAGCAAACTCTCTGGTCTAGGTCAGCTCATGTCCCAAGGGTGCCATGTGAGAGGTGTCCAACCTGTAGTTCAAAATATAGCTACAGTTAGGTTTTTCCCTATATCAAACACTGCAAGAATTATCATCGTTCTGGGATGTGTGGTTTAAATCAGCCACTGAAGTAGTCAGCTCAATTCTGTTTATTTTTTTAAAATGTAAACATACTACTTGAGTGTCTTTTAATTTTAGTTGGCAACTGAGGCACAATGAATTAGTACACAAGCAAAAAATACAGGAACTTTGAGTCAATAATAGATTCTTAAAATGAAGTAGTAAATACTCATATTGCATCTTTTAGAACAAGGAGAACTTACTGATCAAATTTTCTGCTTAGTACCAGAAAAAGCAGCAGGTGTCTAGATTTATAAGTGAAGATTCTTTTTAAAGTGGGCAGGATCTCAAAGCTGCTAAAGAACAGCTTTAACTTATCTACTATAATTGTGGAAATGTGTAGATGTACTGATCTCAGATCAGTGTCAGTAAAAGAAAGGAGTATTTGAAGTAATCAAATTAGTGTGAATTCAGCTCCAGGCTAGTGTGAGTGGCCTAATATATTAACCTCTAATTTAGGATCAATTCAGAGCTTGCTCACTGCTAGTTTGTCATGAACTAAGTTTTAGAAATGATTTCTCAAATAGAGCTGGTGGAACTTAATCTACCCTATGAAGTAAAATAGGCTTGTCTATACTCAGTCACATGTTCTTCACATGAAAGGGTGTCTCATATGCTTGTATGGGGGTGTGCAGAGGAGGGTTAGAAGCCCCAAACTTTCATATCTTTACAGCCTTAAAGCTCATAATGAAAGTGTGGTTGGCCACTCTTGGAATTGCTTGAGTGTTGGGAAGGACACATGGTGACAGGTCTTAAAGAATGGCAATCTGACATTTCTCAATATTAATAAAGCAACTGTTTTTCTACTTTCACTTGAATTAGCTAGTATGCACACGTACTACTTAAGTGCATTGTGAAATGCTCAAAGTTAGAAGGTTATTCTGTAAGATTTCAGTTGTCATGAAATTACAGTATCTTCAAGCACTTATAATTGGTTACATGGTAATTACCCTCTATTCAAGTCACCTGGCTGCTTTTTGAGAATCCTATCCTTATTGCACATCCACCAGAGGGAGATTACTTATTCATTGAATAAATAGGGAGATGCTGTAGGAAAGATATGTAGGTACTTGTCTATCTTACAATTTACATACATAGGTAAACTACAAATAATTGGTCTTTAGATTTTTGCCTTCATTTAAAGGGCTTTGAACAGAGTTGGTTACTGGGATGGCTGGCTGCCTTAATTTCGTGTTTTTAAATACAGCATAGATGCCCAGAACACTATCATCCTTTAAATAAATGAATATTTTTTACTTGACTGGTGAATGGCAAACCAAACCAATTATCCTTTTAATTAAGATTATGCAGGGGTGTATGTGCTCTAGAGAATGGATTTTAATAATCTAAACTTTACTTCTACTCAATTCATGCTTTACCTCTAAAATTCTTCCTTTTCCTCTAAGTGAAGTTATTGTTACTCATTTTCAAAGTACAAACCTTTCAGATTTATGGTCTTGTGATTTAAGCAGTTAAGCATACTACTTTTTCCTTGCCTACTGCAAAATGTATTTACCATTTCTATATACTAGGAAATGTATTTTCCAACACTCAACATACCTCTACATAACATTGTAGCTTACCCTTTGAGCCTGATTCTTCTAGCATCTGTTTTGAGTCAAGGTAAAAGTGTGCAAGTTAATTGTAGCTATTCATCTTACTGTATTGCTCAGATTCTTACCCTTAAAATGAAAATTATTGGGAATACTGGAAGCTTTTGTATGTACTGGGTTCTTCACTTACAACTTCCAGCCCATAACATTAGGTCAAGTCTCACTTGTGCTCAATTTTTATTCATTTTATTCTATGAGCTTGTCTCCAAGATTAGTTGTCATTCTATTGATGTGTGATTTAGCAGGCCTTGACCTGCTACATGAATGGTCCCTCAGTCTCTTATTTACTAGAACAAGAAGAGTAAGGGAAATCAACAGGAGAATTTCTCCTGTTGACAGTGTAGTATGGATAAGGCATGTGACATTTTAACCATGTAAGTTAGATAGTTCATTACACACTAACACCCTGGGGTAAGCTCCATTAATTTATACTGCTAACTCAAATTGCATAGCTTAGATTGACTTTTCCCCATAAGGTAGCCCTGTCCTATATTTCAGTCCTGTTAAGCATTCTGTTGATTGAAAATGGAAGATGACATTAGTTGCCTTTAGTGGGTTGGACAACAACTGGGGTACTCCTGGGGTCAGCTAAAAGTTTTGTCTCAGGACAGAATGAAGTGGAGGAGACTTGTAGATGACATACTTCACTGGGAGTACAAGGGTTGAAGTGATGTGTCTGCTGTATCTGCTTATCAGATCAAAGAAACTTGATGTTTGATTTAGAGTCGCTCTGTTACTATTCAGGATGAAATGGCTACTTACACCTTTCTGATCAGCTAAACTAAACCTTGCTTTAGCATCTCTGGAGCATAAGATCATCTCTTGCAGTGCTTAAACCACAGCACTGCAGATAGCAAGCAAGTCTGTCATTTTATTATTATAAATGCTATTCCAGTAGAAAATTTACCAAAAGTGCAAACTTACCCTGTTAACTCAATACTCTTATTCAAATAAATAGGTCATATTATACTTATGGTAGCTGTATCCAGATGTAGGCATATGCCCAGAGAGGGAAATATTAAAGAACCAGTGCAACTGATTTATAAAGCAGGCATCAACTTATTTTCTGAGATACCAAGCCACTATACTGCCATCCTTACTTCAGATAACTTAATCAAATTAGTTTTTATTTGCATACCTTAAATATTAAGGCACATGGAAGAGGAGTGGCATAGTTTGAGTAGCTAGAAAGAGTAAAGAGCTATTTACCAGCAAGCATTGTCAACCTATAAGAGTAGAACAGTATTCTGCTACAGGTTAGTGGTGCAACAAACTGTACAATGCATTTTTAGCTAGAGGAAAAAGTCAAGTATCTATGCATATGTAGGTAACACAGGATAGCTTATTCCCTCTTAACTAATAGTCTGCTAGGTAGGAATGCATAGAACATAATAGGCCATGTGCATTAAGACTGAGAATCTTATAGCTTTAGAGCACTCAAATGGTTCTCAACCTGAATTCAGTGTACCCGTGGGGGTAAACAGATCAAGTCATCTACAAGCTTGTCTGGTTTTATAACAGGCTACATAAAAAGCATAGGTGAAATCAGTAAACTAAGATTTCAATTACTCGTTTATACAGCTCTATATACTACATTCAAATGTAAGTAAACTAAGTAATGGGATGATGCAACACTCATTTTTATATCTGATTTTATAAGCAGGTAGTTTTAGGGACTATGCAAGACAAATCTGACTCCTGAAAGAGATACAGTAGTCTAGAAAACATTGGAAACTACTGCTCTAGTGCTCATTTTCTTCTGCTTCAAGGAAGGAATGAGTTCATAAACAGTAACACTAAACAATGTCATTATTTGAGCAAGAGTGTTCTATATTTATCCATCTCTACTCATGTTTTATAAAGAGGCTGATGACTTGAATTTAAATAAGTTAAATCTAGTCACATAAAATACAGCACTATCATCCTTGGAATTTCCCACAAAGCTTGCTAAAACCTGTGTAAGGGTTTGGCCCTAAAGAAATACATAACATATATATATTGCATGATGTAATGTTATTAACCATACCACAAACCTTAACTTAATTCTTACTATAACGTTAATCATTCCTATTTGAAAGCTATGACTTGACTTCAGTTGGAAAAGAAGATTGAGTTTGTTGCCCTCTAACAGAGGATCTCAATTATTTCACAGCTCTTCCCTCTAAAGAGCATTCTTAGCATTAAGTGGTTTAGCCAGTCTATGCTGGAACATTTAAAGTGTCTTGTTCTGCAGTAATGCTCCTTTTCTATTTTAAATGCTCTTGATTCTGCAGAGGGAATGGAAGTGTTTTGACAGCCCTTCAATCAGCATTTAAGTAATTTACTTCAGTAATATGCCTAGATACTTATTACACATTAAATACTAAATCAAGAGAGTTAACACTAAGAGCAGCCATGGCTCTTAACTTCAGCTAAAGGAGAGTACTTCTCTTTTCTTGGAAATACAGTTTAGAATGCATACTTCCTATGAAAAGACAGATTCTTTGGATAACTTTACCATTCAATTTATATAATTACACAATCATTAAAGAATTTCCATTTATGCATTAAATTATGATCTGGAAGCCACTTCAGACTGGGATTTTTCACAGGAAAATGAGTTACATATTCTAAGGCTGTTAAAATTCAATGGGAATTGGACAACCTCATGTTTGTGAAAAATCCTAGCTTAAATTGTTCAAAGCTGTTAGATACTCATGGAAACTACTCAATATTCTATTTCACAAATGACAGATGTCTTTTTAGACCAAAATATTTTTTCTATTAGTGTTGGTTAATCAGTTGAAACAAGCTACATGTCATGAGAATTCATTTATTTGATTAAAAGAGGTAGGTATATTGAGACAAATGCACAGGGCTACATCAACTTTGTAGTTACAAACAGTTTTAGTAATCCTGATTCATAGAATCAAGGCAGGTCTTTCTTTTAAAGGGTGTGCTTACAATCTGGCCATTATATTCTTATAAGTAGGGCTCTCAGCTGCCACTCCATTTGAGAGAAATGTCTGACACAAACTATAAACTCTAGCATGCAATATGCTAGTGTTGCATTTTGATTAAAAATAACTTTTCCCCTTTTGCTATTAAGGAAGATCTCAGCATAACTGCATCGATCAAGATATAGCAGTGAATATTAGGCTATGCATGCTTCACAGGCTGCACTACTCAGTTACAAATGCAACTGTATAGGCCTGTAGCAAGACACCCTTGTTTAAAAATAAGAATCGCTTTTTTCTGAATTTCATTTTACATAGATTAAAATCTATTCTTGCATCATTCCATATCTGACAGAAAATGCAATAAGTCTTTTGTACATTATTTCCAGTAGTAACAGAGAAAATACAATTATTCCACATATTAAACTGAATGCCAAACGAGGACCCCAGTGAGTATATATTTGGCTCACAAACACTGGGCCCAGTATACGTGCTCCGCTTCCAGAGGCAGTTAACCAGCCCATATAGACTCCCTGGAAAAAAATAATCAAAGAACTGTGACTAAAGAAAAAAAGACACTTAATTTTCAGTGGTTATTTTAATGCAAAATTTATAAAAATCAGGGAAAGCCACTTTCTGGACTATTAACCTATGAACATTGTTTTTAAGCAATAAAATGAGTCAAATAGCTTGAGTAGACTGCATCTTGTGGAAGTATTTATTTATATTGCAGCACACCTAGTTCACTGCTTTAAGAGTAATGCCCATTGTTTTATACCCTACAGAAATACAATAGAAAGACAAGTTCCTGGGGAAAGATCTATTTTATAACAAGATGCAATAGGTGGATAAAACAAGAGAAGCTACAGATATAAGAAGCAAATTACCTATATTAAGTAGCTGTCTGTATCTATCCCTTTCTGAGAGCAGGGACATATATACATATTTAGTCTTTATATTGCTTCACTAGTGTGAATAACATTCCCCAGAACTGATTAACATCTAATTCAAGTATAACAAAATGTCTCACACACAAATCAGAAGTACAAGAAACTTTTGGGCTCAGACTGAAGTTCTCCCCTTGCAATGTAATTTTTTTTTTTTGTGAAAGGACTTGTATTAACTAAAAAACAGTTAAGATCACTTAAGACTTTCCTACTGCAGAATGCCTTTGTTGTTGGCCAAAGTAGCGCAAACTCTTCCTATATCTATAGCTGCACAAATGAAAAGTAGCCACCTCCCTCAGTGTTAAGGAAAATATTGCTATATTTGCAAGGTAGGGGTGTAAGTGGGAATCAGCCATGTAGGGGTTGGGAGCTGGCCCCACCATATAGGGGCAGGCAGGAGCAGAAGCTGCCTCCTACTATGTCTGGGGCTGCCCCAAGCAGTCCCAAGCATAGAGGTGGTGCTCAGCACCAGCACCCTCAAATGCAGAGGGTAGGGGGGCTGGCAGCAAAAGCTGGCCCACCTGTACTTGGGGCTGCTGGCTCCCCCTGTCGGGGGAGCTGGCAGACCCAAACCCAGGGAACTAGCAGCCAGCAGCTCTAAGTGTGTGGGGGGAGCAGAAACTGTCCCCCGCTCCGCTCTAGGGGCTGGCAGGGGTGGGGGGGGGGGGAGGGATGGGCAAGACCAAGAGCAGGATCCTACTTAATCAGTTAACCAGGATTTTACATCCCTATTGCAGGATGCTACCACACTGCAATTAAAACTGATTTTTTTTAAAAAAACTGATGTATTAGAATTCTGACTATCAATCATGGGCAGTAAGAAGGAATTATGAAGGCTGGGGCAACTTGGCTCTTTAAACCACCATGCAGCAGGACTGAACTGCTCAGGTTACACACATCACACCCACAGGTACTACTCAAACAAATCTGATGCCTGGGCTGTGTACACACCTGTAGTGTAAATGGGATGTGCAATCACTCGAACTGAAAACGTCAAACCTGCCAATCTTATTAAACTCAATTTTCTATCCATCTAATTCTCAAAAAGCCAACAGGACATACAACTATCATTCTGTCTCCTAGCCCCTCTCCCATTCATAGACAAAACTGCACCTAGCAACATCAGTGACTTCACAATGTTCAAACCAGAGTATATAAAATTAATCTTTCAAGTGTAAGCACAAGTGTAGAAAAGTCAGTTGTTACTTTTACACATTTGATAATGGTTTGAAATGGCCCAAGTGCACAAGGAAGCCTAATAAGTTTGACCTGTACCATAGGAAGTGAGGCCCAAGGTGTTAATTAGATTGTGTCTCCACATAAACACCTTACACCCTTTGCGCACGTGCACACATTCTAGATCTAGCTCTGTTTAATTCTATTTTCTATATTGTTAAGCGCAATGAATCCTTAGTTTATTTAGTAAAACATGTTTGATATGCCGAAGTAAATACTGACATACAGTTAGGAAGAAAAAAGAAAGGTCTTATTTACAGGATGACACACCATATCATGGAAACCAGTAATTGTGTAAATAGCTTAAGGGTCATCACAGGTAACTCCTAAACACAAACACAGTCTGTAGGGATGTTAGCAACTAATTGACTAACATAAGGAGGAGCTTATCAGTTAGCACTATCAATTAGTCGCATCCCCCCAGCTGCCACTCTGCATTGTACAGCTGAGAGAAGCTGGTGCAGGAAGGCAGTGAGTTAGTCCCTCCTTCATGCCTTTCTTTTCATTCACACCCCCCCCACAGATACCAGCTACCACTCTGCATTGCACAACCGAGAGAAGCCACACGTGAAGGCACTGAGTCAGTCTCTGCTCCACATGTTTCTTTTCATTCATCCTGGTGGGGGGGGGGGGTGTGATGAATGAAAAGAAATGTGTGGAGCAAGGACCACCGACTCAGAGCCTTCGCGCACGGCTTCCCTAGGCTGTGCAATGCAGCGTGGCAGCTGCAGAGATTATGCTGTGAACTGGCACTAGCCAGACTGAGCGCTGGGATTGCCTACCCTTATCGACTAGTTGACAGAAAATCTGTCGGCCAATCGATTAGGAAAGTAAATGCATTTTAACATCCCTAACAGTCTGATGTTGAGGGTAAAGTGAGTTCACAAGATTTTTGGATGTATACTCAAGGCAATATAAAGAAAGAGCAAAGAGGTGGTACAAGTTAAGCCTCCCAAATCCTGACTCTCTGGACTGGCAACATCTGGACCAGAGAGTCCCAGCATGCGGCCAGTGGCCGCTGGGGTGTCCCAGTCTGGGGATCCCTGGCAAAGCCAGTTGCAGAGGGGCTGGACAGGGGATGGAGAGTACCGGTCCAGGAATCATCGGTTGCACTGGCAGCAGAGGGGCTGATGGTGGCTGGAGAGTCCAGCCACAGGGATCCCTGGTCAGATGTCAGAAGAGGGGCCAGTGCTCCCCAGTCCAGTGATCATGGCCACAGCAGCAGCAGCATGGCTGGCGGTGGTTGGGGATCTCTGGGGCCAGAGATCCCCAGCCACACCAGCAGTAGTGAAGCTGTCAGCGACTGGGGATCCACAGCCACACTGGCTGTAGCGGGGCCAGCAGTAGCTGCAGAGCCCCACAGCTGGGGATCCCTGGCCATGTTGACAGCAGTGCAGCCAGTGGCAGCCAAGGAGCCCTCCCCCGGGGATCCTCAGCCAAGCTGTCAGCAGCAAGGCTGGTGTAGGCCAGCGATTCCTGGCCGCACCCACAGCAGTGGGGCCTGAGGCAACTGTGGGTCCTCTGGGTCTGGGCCAGCAGCAAGCTGGGAGGCCAGCAGCAGGGGCACTCCCCTGGTCAGGCAAAAATTCCTCTTTCGGAACCGGTCAGGTCCTGAGGGTGCCAGACCAGGGATGTCCAACCTCTATTACCTCTGCAAAGAGCATTTGCAAGACCATTACTGGAATAATGGGTCCAATTGTGGTATCTAATTTTTCAACATTCTTTTTTGAAATGTGAAGAAGGCTCAAGAGCCAGAAGAATTATTAAGGGGATTATTAGGGGATAGGAAACTTGTCTTACACTAAAGACAAGAAACTTGATTTATTTAGCTAAACAACGAGGAGAAGATTTCTGACAACAGAAGGCTTTTCAATCTAGCAAACAAAAAGGCTAATGTCTAGAAGATGTCACTAAATAATGAAAGGCAAATTTTTAACAGTCAAGATAATCACAGGAACAGATTATCTATGGAGCTGTTGATCACTTATTACTATAATCTAAGCATTCCTCCCTGGACTTGGACCCCACTGTGCCAGATGCTACACAAACTAGGGATGTTAGATAGCAATTAACTGAATATTTGCATAACTGCAACAAATATTATTGGTTACAGAATTATTTGACAGTCCCTGGGGGGGGGGTGGGGAAGCGGGGGGAAGGCTGGAAGCCAGTGCGCTCCCGGACCCTCTCCTACTGTTTCAGAGGCAGCAGTGCAGGGTGGCAGGTAGGAGCCTTTCTGCAGGGGGAGCCAGTTTAAAAAACCAGCTCCCCACAGAGACTGGCTCCCAGGGAGCAACCTCTATCTGTGGCTAGCCCAGGCCTGCTGCAAACAGAGGATGCTCCGTGGAAACCTCCCTTACCCCAATCCCTGCTGCTGACAGAGGCAGCAGTGATTGGGGGGGGGGGGGAAGAGAGAGACTCCCACCTCACACCAGCTCCTGCCTACTCCTCACCCCGTCTCTGTGGGAGGCATCAAGGGAGGGGGCAGGTGCCTCTGCAGAGCCGACAAGCGATTCCACACATATCTGCTCCTGCCTCCCCCCCACTGCTACCTCAGATAGCAAAGCAGAAGTGTGTGAGAGAAGTAGCTTGTGTCAGCTGATACATGTGGGGAATTGGCTTCCCCCATGTACCGGTTCCTACTTCCTCCTGACTTGCTGCCTCTGATACAAAGGCAGCGGGGAGGGATGCATGTAGAGATTCACTGATAAACCAGGCTTATTAATTAATCTGATATTCAGCTAGACTGTGATATCCCTCACACAAATTAGACTGATGCTATTTTTTAAAATATGTTCTAATTCATCCACAAGATAAAGGTCTGATACAGGAATTGTCATGTAAAATTCTGAATCATGAGATATGCAAGTTAGATCATTCTTGTTTATCAATCAAAATTTTCTTTCCTAACTTTCCTTTAAAAAAAGGTTACTTTTAGCAAATGTTTTAAGGGAGTCTGCTGAAAAAGAGCTTCAAAAAGTAGAAAGGGACCACATTTACTGCTTTCAAATACCTTAAAAAAAAAAAAAAAAAAGAGAGAGAATTCATTTGATAACCAAAGCAGCAGTTTTGATCTAAAGACCAATGGAACAACCTATGCCATCAAATATACATGTTACAGTAACAGCAACTTCTGAACAAATTCCCTAGTTTTCATGCTTACCTGAGGCTTTGGTCCTAGAATTTTTGAGTATAAAGTATAGGACATGACATTGCAAACTGGATAGCCCAATCCTATCAGTATATCAGAGGTGATGTATTGTGCCAGGTAGATCAATGGAGTGTACAGGCACCAAGGCTGCACAACAGAACATCCTACTGGTTCTACTGTGTGATTAGATGGTAGTTGTCTTTTGAGCTTCCAGAAAGGTGTAATCATTTCATTGAAGGTGATTCTGGGAATGGTGTTATTCTTAATATCTGGAAATTAAGGAATACCATTTTAAAAAGATGATGAAATGTTCAGAGTACAGGTTAGCATTATTCATAATTATACCTTCCCACTGGATATTTGGTAATTGTTTTCCCCAGGGTAACAGGATGAAGAATCCAACCAACACAATCAGTAGGCCTCCAAAGAGTACAGCACGCTCACCAGTCCTATTGAATAATGAAAACTATATTTAAATAATACATATTAACCAAATATTGCTTTTTAAAGCAATATCTAAAAATCTACTATACACAAATACAAATCCTATACAACTTATTCATATGAATATTTTCAATTATTTCAGTGGAACCATTTGGTTAAAATCATTTGGCATATTTACTCTAGAGCACGTTTTTCTTTTTGAGCCCCCTCAAATATGCTATAAAACTCCATGGCCCACCCGTGCCAGCTATTTCCTGCATATAAAAGCCAAGGTCAGCATTAGCAGGTAGCAAGCAGAAGAACTGCCTGGGGCCACATGCTGCAGGATATCCAGCAAAGCCAAGCTGCTCAGGCTTCAGATTTAGCCCAAGGTCGCTGGGCTCAGGGCCCCAGGCTTCAGCCCTACACAGCAAGACTTAGGCTTTCTGTCATGGGCCCCAGTGAGTCTAATACTGGTCCTGATTGGCACATCCCCTGAAACCTGCTTACAGGCCCTAAGGCCTAGTCTACACTAGGGGTAAATTCAAATTAGGATATGCAACTTCAGCTACATTAATTATAGCTTAATTTGAAGCATCTTAACTCTAATTTTGGCGCTGTCCACATGGTGGGAAGTCAAAAGGAGCACATTCTCCCTTCAACTTCCCTTACTCCTTGTAGAAGAGAAACTACCAGCATCAACAGGAGCACCTGCTCAGTTAAAATTAGCGAGTCTTCACTGGACCCACTAATCCAAACCCTGGAAGATAGTTTCAGCTTTTCAATCTTATCTGTAGTGTAAACATGGCCTTGGGGAATCCTGGACCCCTATGTGAGAACCACTTTTCTACATAAGAGAAAACTGAGAGGCTTTCAAATATGTAAAGCTGTTCTTAAAAGAACAACGATCAATTGCTCTTCATATTCTAGGAGTAGGTCACAAAGTAACTGGCTCAGTTTTCAGCAAGGAAACTATAAGGATAGTTAAACAATGGAACAAGTTATCTAGGCAGATTGTGGAATTCCAGTTCTTTGAGGTGTTTAGACAAGCAACTATCAGGGATGGTCTAGGTATACTTAATTCCTACTTCATGGCAGGAGAATGGAGTAGGTGATATTGAAGTTCTCTTGTAGCTCTTCATTTCTTACGTTTGCTAAAATAAGGTGAGTAGAATTTGATTCAGATAATGAAGACCTGATCTGAAGTTCGCCAGAATTTTGAGAAGAAAAACATTTTCCTGTCTGTTTACATTAAGATAAACAAGAGCAAAAACCTGATGAGCGACTTACTTCTTAGAAACTACTTTAACCACCATGAAGACAATGACTGATTCAATGCCAATTGCACCAAGGATTATTCCATTATAAAAAACTGCTTCTTTCCTGGTCCAAGAATACATATCCATTGTCAATGGAGTAGCTATGCTAGGCAGGGAAAAAATAAGAGACATTAATAAAATCTGCATGAAGGTGATCCCAGAGCAGCAGCATCCATATACACATTGAACCTCTCAAGTGCAACGCACTCTACTCTGGCAACATCCGTTGGTCCAGTATGGCTTTAGGTATTTGGATGTCCACTTATAATGGGTGTGGTCAAGTTTCCCATGGTTCCATAAAGTTTGTTTACGGCCATCAGTCTTGGCTTTTAGCATTCTGTGCTGTTATTTAACTTTAATTTACCCCCTAAATGTCTTCTAAGAGCCCTGTAAGCAGTGGAAGTGTGGGTAATGCTGGTAAATAATATTGATCTCCCGTGACCTGGCAAATTCTTTCGTTTGGCACTGGTCAGGTCCAAAGGGTGCCGTCCTAGAGAGGTTCAACCTGTAGTTCTTCTCTATAGAATCATATAAAAGGATGGCTAAACACTAGAATAAATTGCCTAGGGAGGTTGTGGAATCTCCATCATTGGAGATATAGAAGAGCAGGTTAGATAAACATCTGTCAGGGGTGATCTAGATGGTGCTTGGCCCTGCCATGAGTGCAGAGAACTGGACTTGATGGTCCCTTCCAATTGTAGGATCTATGATATATGGTCATTCTGAAGCCTTTTCTCCTGACAAATAGACAAAAACATGTATCCTGTTTTATAACATCATTTTGTGATAAATCCTCTGGGTCTGATTTTCCACTCCATTATATCAATTCTACACTGATGTAATATGAATGATTTCAGTGGATTCATGATGATGCACAACTAACACAATGGAGAGGAAAAATCCGGTGCTTTGCATGTAAAAGATAAATATATAGGGCTGAATATTTATGGTATTCAAGGTTTAGCTATACGGTGGTTTATACTGTTAATGGGATTTGTGCTTTTGTTTCCTTTTTCGAAGTAAAGAAAATTTGGCCATTATGTTGTAATCACCAGTTCTTTGACACTGGGCTAAAACAGATGTTTACCTACTGAAATCCCTCATTTATTTCTTCTCCTTCCCTCACCTTTACTCTGGTCCAGTAAAAGATCTTCAATTGCTGTGATCTTCAATCCAGCAAGAAAGGCTGGATGCTACTGCCTTCAAAATTATGCTTTGCAAATCTGTTTCCATATGACATTCCCAGCCTTTGCCAGCACAAGTAAAAAACCAAACTTAAGATCCTCAGAGTTCTATTATGTGCAACCACGTATATTCATAAAAATCATTGCATATAGGAACAACTGCTACACCTTATCAAACTGAAGTTTGAACTAAGATGTTTTGTAAATATCAAATGTTTTTGATAAGACATACCACGTACGGCACAGAAACTTCTAATAGGTGGATATTATAGTATCAAAATGCTGCACACAATTTTATCCCCTAAAAACTATCATTTTACCCATTTTAATATACAAGAGTTTTAATGTAAAACAGGTGTACATTAAATCATCTTATTTTGTCATGCATCTATGAAAGCCACTATTAAGTACTGCCTTGTCCTTTTAAAAAAATTTATGTTTATACATAGCAGTCACATCTCTTCTTTAATATAGCTAGATACTTTAATCCTAAAGGCTGACGAAGGACTTCACTTCAATCACTATTGAAACAAGTCTGAAGTGGAACACACTAGCCATTTACAGGGCTACACAATTTTTAGGACAGAAAGTAAAGGACAATGTATTATTTCCCTTTAAGGAATAATCTGAAAGATTTTTTCACTTTCAGAGATTTGATACATCGAATTACCTCTACTGAAATCTGATGTGGATATTGCAGTTTACATCTCAACTCATTTGAGGAACACAATATGATCTTCAACAACCACAAATGTAGACCCAAATGCTGTGTCTAGACTACATCCCTCTTTCGACAGAGGGATGTAAATTAGAAACTTCGAAATTGCAAATGAAGCGGGGATTTAAATATCCCACGCTTCCTTTGCATAATCGTAATGGCGCTCTTTCGAAAGTAAAACCGCGGTCTAGACGCAGTTCTGTCGAAAATGGCAGGCTTTTTAAGCCTACTGTTTTTGACAGAACTGCGTATAGACTGCGGTTTTACATTTGAAATGGCATTTTCGAAAGAGCACCATTACGCGATTATGCAAATGAAGCATGGGATATTTAAATCCCCACTTCATTTGCAATTTCCAAGTGTCTAATTTACATCCCTCTGTCAAACGAGGGATGTAATCTAGACTCAGCCAAATTGCTGAATGTTTCATTCAAAAGTTATATAAGGAAAAGTTATATTTAAAAAAAGTACTCAACAGTTATACTCAGGGCTCGACAAAGCGCTCGACAAATTTCAGCCGGTCGCCCCGTTCACTGGCGCTGCGCACATGCGCAGTGCCAGTCTAGCACATGCGCGGTGCGGGGCTGGCGAGTAGATCTTGCCGCGGTTCGTCGAGCCCTGGTTATACTATATGCTAAATTAATTGCCATATATAATGGAAAATATAGTACCACTCAATTTTAATTATGGTCTTGTTTCTGTAAGTTGAGATAATGCTTACTAATATTTATAAAGCATTTAAGTTACGGTAATGAATGCAACTGAAAAGCATATGAACACTGTCTTCAAAGCACTTTATAAACATTAATTAATGAATAACAGGAGAAAATTGGCAGACTTACGTTTCAAAGACAGCAAAAACAAACAAGATGACAAAAAAAAGAATGTTGGTTGTTACAACAGCCATCTGGTCAATGTTTCCTTGGGCAACCTGATCCACATAATCACTTTCTGTAAAGAAACATAAGAATGAACTGCAAAATTAAGAAGTTTTGCAATTCAATCAATTAGCTCCAATGTTACTCTTTGGCTACAGGTATTAACATTACACATAACGTACAACAGAGTCACAGGAGAGCTTGCACACTGATCATTCATCTATTAATTAGTTCCCTTATCGAAGCTGATGGGACTAATTAGTCCATAAGGCTGGCTGCCTAAGGTACTAATTACCACATCAGTCCAAGGCTGATAAAAAAGCAGGAAGGAAATGTCAACACAGGAGAGGGAGGAACAGGGCTAGCAGAGTCTAGACCAGGGGTGGGCAAAAAGGGCCTCTGTGGGCCGGATCTGGCCCGCCAAGCAGGTGGATCCAGCCTGCGGAGGCTCTGCTGCTCCCTCGCCCCCAGGCCTTAATTGTCCAGGAGGCAGGAGAGCACGCAAAGCCTCCTCCTGCCCTGCCAGGAGCACATGGTGCTTTGAAGCGCCATGCACTGCTTGCCCGGGGGCGAGGGGGGCAGGAAGAGAGAGCGGAGGAGGCTTTGTGGGCTCCCCTGCCCCCACGCCAATCAGAGCCTGGGGGCAGAAGAGCTGCATGAAGCTTCCTTCACCCCGCCCCAGCCCTGCGAGGAGCCCATGGCACTTCAAAGTGCCACGGGCTCCTCGCAGGGCGGGAGGAGGCTTCCCACGCTTCCCCGGCCCCAGGCCCTGATCGGCCTGGGAGCGGGGGAGCATGCCAACCCTCCCCCAGGGCATGGGTACCTAGTGGGAGGTGGGGCAAAGGGGCTCCCCCACCCCTAAACCAATTATGGTCTGGGGGTGGGGTAGCCCCGCCCCTTCCGGGGTGGCCCAGAGCTACTTCAAAAATGTTTTAAGTGGCCCCCGGGCAAAAATTACTGCCCACCCCGGTCTAGACAGAAGCAGGAGACATCCATTCCCCTCAGGCCCTGGTGAGAGGGCCAAAAGCTATGTTAGCATTGTAAATAGACTGTTGCACAGGGATTGTTGTGAAAAGGATGGGACGAAGTCAACATAGACAAACACAGTAAAGACACAACCATGGGAGGCTGCACAGTTTCTGCAAGAGATGACAGCAGAGGAGTCTTGCTCTGTGACATGAATCTTTCTGGGTTTGGTACAGATATTTTAAGAAATAAATTATTATTTTGTTAAGAAAGGAAGTGTTTAAATTGCAATTCCTCTTGACTTACATTTTAAAAAAAATTTACACTCGGGCTAAAAGTGAGCATAATTTTGAACGAGAATAGAAAAAGTATTTACCATTTCCTAGAAAATATGTCATTACTACAGATTTCTCTTATTTGTGAGAAACAAATATTAAGTAATCCTGAAAATATTGAAGATTACACTAAATAGAGAATCTGCTTCTTAATCACCTTTTCCATAGCGCCATATTCTCACAGATGAATTCCCAAGGAATAAAGAGTCCCAGCAATATCCTCCACAATAAATTTTCAACATAGCAGAAATGGTAGATTTCAAAAATGTGTTTAAATTTGATACAAGCTGATCGTTAGAATGTTTGCCTTGATCTGTTTTCATAATTTAATATAGAAAATATATGGCACTGAAATAGTTAATTACCATATAAAGGAGGTGTTTGATTAGCTGTAATTTTTCATAAAATATAGTATAAAAGTGAATGGGATGTATTCACAATTTTAAAAAACCCTCAATTCTACCTAACAGGATAAACAAATGCTGTATAGTACATGTTGTCTGGGAGGTAGGAACTCCACCTTGTTTATTAAGAATTCTATGTGAATTGCTTACCAATTTAGCTTGTGTATTATCTCTAATTTAAATCTAGATATGTAACAGATTTTCACAGGACTCTGTACATTACAGTTTATACACAGTAAAACTGCATAATATCGCACATTACGTAAACAATAGCGGCTAGATATAGCTGATAAGAGTATAATGTGATTAGTTCAAGCAAGTAGTGTAATCTCCATGTCTGTTTAACCCTGGGTTAAATGAAGAATTTACTTTAATAAAAATACTCTTTATATACAATATGATAGTAAATTAAAGTAACATGAAATGTGTCACTTCTCACACACAAAAAATTACCTTCTGTTTCAAAATTGATGCTTTTGCACGGTCTTCCCCCATCATCTACTTGATGTTCTCTAAAGATTGAAAATTGCTCTCATTAAATTCATTTCTTTTGTACCAAGTCACAATTACAAGGTTTTCTAATAAATAATCTTAACCACTCTTTGAGCTTTTAATCTCTATCTGCAGAACTTAGATTTCATTGTAATCAATACAAGTGTGTATGCCATCTAAGCTCATTTATAAGTGATCTTCTCTGAAGTTAACGTGACAATTTTTTTTGCCTCATCTGTTTTTAAATGCATCTTGAATAGAATCTGAAAATATAAAGCCACCATATTAAAAAAACCCCAAACACTAGCAAAATATGAATTAAAGGCACCAATTCAGGAAAGCCTCCCTATTCATGAAAAATATTAAGTGTGTGCTCAATTTTATGAATCAGAACAGGAGACTGGCCCAACATCTTTGAATGTGCATTAGTTGTGCCTTGGTAGACCATAGAATCATCTCTCAAGGTGCAGAGTGCAGTGATTTCAGACATTGGTTCTGTTCAGCTAAAATTGTGTGAGACTTTCTATGGTGGGCATGACCTTACAAATTCATATATATTGCCTGTACAATAGGCTAACCTATTCAAGTTAGCACATATGCACCAAAATGGCAAAATACAAAATAAAGTGATGTGTGCAGCAGAAAGGTACAGACACAGGAATTAGAGATATAACCGTTTAACTGGCAGGCTGGAGCAGCCCCCTGCCTGCAGTATGGTGCTGTGGTGCTTGCAGTGGGCCCAGTCAGGATGGAGAAGCCCCCCAACCCATACTGCGGGTATAGGTCCACTTCAGCTCAGCTGGACCCACCGTGGCCCCCTGCCCACAGGATCCCAGTTAAGCAGTTAAATGGTCAAACATGGTATTTAATCAGTTAACTGATTAAACAGGATTTTAGATCCCCAACAGGAATGTAAATGTGTTTCCTGCATCCCACTCGTAACTTCATATGCTGAGCTCAGTCGTCTCCAAATGCTGTGGCTACCCAAGTTATTCAAAAGTCTTTTAGCACTAAGCCTCGAGTAACTCTTCAGTACAACATGTGATGAGGACCAACTATCCATACATACCTGGAAAAAAAAAAGTAGCAGCAAATGTTCTGATTCCATTGGAGTTGCTCCTCTGCTGAATGTACGCTCAACTCAAATACTCAGGTAGTAAAAGACCACCTGAATGGAAAACTGCAGAACACCTCCTTCTCTATTACCTATATATCCAGAATGAAGGAGCAAGTAATCTTTGGGGTACGTGGAATCTCTTCATATCCTTTGCTGGACTTTTTCCCCCAAAAAACAATAGGCAAAGATACGCTTTAGGTCACAGGGCCCTTTTACCTTTACACTCCGAGTAAAAGCTAGACAAAAATTCTGAAAAGCAACTGAAGCATGGAATTAAGGGTTTTCTTCAATTGGGGCCCTAATGAAGAACTTCTACTTCAGAAGTTTCACAAGCTAAATTGCTATACAGGGCAATGAGACTCAATGGATTTCAAGATTTCTGGAAAAAGGTTAAGTTTGCTGGACACATGACAAATACTAAGGTCTCAATTATTTGTTCACAGTCAAAGTGTGATGAGCACCATGCAACACACAAAAATGAAGACAGTTCTTGCTCCAGTAATTTATAATCTACGACAGGGTGGGACTCCTTTTGTGGTCAAGGCCAACTGACCCAAAGAAAAATCCTTTAGAGACTACACAGCAATGAAAACAAAAACAAAACACTCACTGGCCTGGCTCTGCAGAAAGAAACAACAACAAAACTCCTAAAAGAAACAAACTTCACTGGCCTGTCCCGTAAGACATTAACCCCCCACCCCACCCCTCAACACCCCCCAAAGCCAAAAAGAAACAAGTCTCACTGGTCTGGGTCTCGAGAAATGGATACAGACACACTCAAGGGAGCTGTACTCCCTCACGCACCAGCCCCAAAGGGCCAGATGCAGCACCCAGCTTCCTTTGATCTAGCTCACAGCAAGGCTATGGGCTTTCCTTTCCCCCAGCAGCAGGGCAAGCTGACACTAGCACTCCAGCCCTATTGGGGGAGGGGCACTAAGGCAGGAAGATTGCAGCAGGACTGAAGCGCTAGCACTGGCTCACCCCACTGCGGGGAGAATGGAGAGGGAGAAAAGCCCCAAGCCTCACCACAGGCTAGGTTGTAAGTTCTCCATCCCTGACCTAGGAGACAGATGCAGAGAATTCAAAGTATTTGCAGGTAAGCAGCTATGAAGCTTAATATCTCTATATGTGTTTCAGCTATGGAAGCAAATCTCTATATGTTTCAAATTCTATACACTAGGTATATGGGCATTAACATCAGTAGTGTTTTGCTTTTATTGCCTTGTATCTCGACCATACATTACTAAGCTTTGTTTACTGAAGAGTGAGATTGTATGTGTCACAGAACCTAGTTACTTTGAATAATACATTAATAACATTAAGCTTTGTAAATGTTCAAGATGTAAAGATCATTACTCTAGTTCTTTAAAAACAGCAGTCTTTATCTTTATGTTATTTTGAAAATTCAATCCTTTACTCTTAAAATTTCAGTGGATTTTATTTTGATAAGTAACAAAGGACTATTTTCAACAAACCATCCACACTCTTCAAACAATAAAATGTTTTAATTTTTATTTAGTTACCTGAATATAGCAAAGATTAGAATAATATTGATAATTCCTAGGAGAGCTCCCAGTAGAACGGGTGCTGTGTACATGTTCACTTGGAGATTGATGATTTCCCATGTCACTCCTTTTTCTCCAATCAGAGAGAAGCAAGTCTGAAAAACTTAAGAGAAAAACCATTACCTCAGTAAATTCAAACATTAAAATTATTAATGTATTACCTTTAGGGAATCCAGTGCACAGTCATCTGAAGGGTACCAATAGGATCTTAACTATCTGGAAATAAAGGCATGTCTGTAGAACCTGCAATCCTCAGAAAGCCATATGCATATACTCAAACAGCAGTATGACACTAAGAATGAGGCCATCAGTTACACAAGGCCAAGAAAGGAAAATTATCTAGCTGCCTACCATCTACTTATGACTCTCTATAGTTGAGCCTTATGTGCTAACTCCATCTACTCTCCCTGCTATAGGAAAGTCCTAGCCTGAGACAGGGATATCTTTTTCTGCAATACCCAGAAGAGAAACATAAAACACAAAAACACAACCCTCACTTAACAGGTGATGAGTGGGAGCAAGAGTGTGCATATATGTAAGAGCTGCTCCCCTGTCTAGCCTATGATCATCAGGAAGTTGGTCGAATGTCTACCAAAATGGAGCATGGGAAGAGAGAATGAAGCCTGTATATGAGTCATTCAGGGAGACTGCCTCTTTGCTTGTGTAATCTCTTTAATGCTTCTTTCATGGTTGATTGACAACTAGTCACAGAAAACTCACCCACAGAGATATAAGGAGATATACTAATCATGCTCAACAGCCATAGTTTCTTAAGGTAATTGAGCAAGGTGGAGTTTATAGCTCCCTATGGAATGAGGTCAGGCTGGCACAGGCACTTAATGCTAAACTCTTCTCTCCCTAAATAAGGTACAACTAGTTTGCAGTTGGACCAGCAGCTGGAGAAGCACTGTGGAGATGCTTCTTATTTTTTGTTGGTTTCATTTCCTGAGCAGTATCAGACAGTCCAAAGCTACTTGGTTAATCCAGTTACATTGGTAAATTGTCATCAAAATTACAGTGAACAGTGTGTTCACAAATAATTAGACTATTTTGGCTTGGTAATACCTGTATAGCTACTTGCGGATAAACCACAGCAGTACACTAAATTTATTCAGTTTAATATTATGACGAAATGTGCTCATTTTTGTTCACACTGCTGCTGAGGAAATTCCCAGCCTCGAACTTAATGTCTGATCTTCTCCTAACAAAGAAGTGTGATGTATTTGACACAAGAGGAAATAAAAGACATTGTACCAGGTCCTAGTATGAATCCTATGGCTTGACAAGCACTGGTGTTGGCCATGGCACTAGTTCTTTCTGTAAGAGAAGTGGCACCGGAAATGTATGATCGAACTACTGCTACGTTTCCTAAAAAAAGAAAAAACCTCTAGTCATAGTTAGTTCAATTCCCCCCTTCCCTTATATATCAAACAAGCAGTTTACTAACGGTACCTAATATTTCCCTCTTATATGCACCCAAAAAAGTATATAATCATTCAGGTCCACAAACAGTGTTAGCTAACTACTTGTGTTAATCATTTGGGAAGTTATTCACCTAACAACAAATTATTTTGCTTAATATAACCTAAATCTTGTCCTCTGTTAGGTAAGAAAATAAATTCATTCATCTTCAGTAGTTTAAATTCTGCTGTAATTACCTGCTCCAAATCCCACAAAGGCGCGAGCAATCAGCATGTAGTATTTGTTGTGTGAAGCAGGTAAATGGACATAGGCATAAAGGCAGTTAGCAGCCACAGAAATGGCAATTGAAATTACAAGTGGTTCTCTTCTTGGCCTGTAATTGGACCATAAACCAAAGAGAGGCGAGGCTATCATTTGTCCAAGGCTATATGAAGCAATAATCCATCCCAAGAAACTTGCATCTGCTGTCAGATCAATCTGCAGAAATAAGTAAAGTGATTTTAAGAATTATAGTATACTGATCATATCAGCAAGAACAATTTTGGAATCAGTACCCTATAATATGTAAGATTCTGTGCTATACCTCTAACATGCAGAACTTACAGCTAAGATTCAGCATATGAAAAGAGTACCAATCAAGAGTAAAGGACATCAAGTGTGAACACCAAGAGAGGAGAAATTGCTTTTGTAGTTGGCTAGCCATTCACAGTCTTTGTTTAATCCTAAACTGATAGATTAGCCACTTCTCATAGCTGCTAGAAGTGTACCTCATCCTCCCTGACTGAATTGACCTTGTTATCTCTAGCCTTATTCTTGATTGGTATTCTTTTCATATGCCTATATATTTATACCTGCCTCTGGAATTACCACGACATGCATCTGACGAAATGGGTTTTTGCCCACGAAAGCTTATGCTCCAATAAATCTGTTAGTCTATAAGGTGCCACAGGACTTCTTGTTGTTTATGCAGATTCAAACTAACACAGCTACTCCTCTTTTATAAATAAATACTGTACCATAAATGTAATTAAAATCAACATACCACTTGATAGTGCAAATTACTACTACAAAAATAAGTATTATCCATTAAAAACAAAATACACAAAGTCTGCACTGAAGGGTTATTAAAGCATGAAACAGAAAACAAATTAGTTTAAACATTACATTTTCAGCATTTGGGGAGTTAGAGAAGTCAGTCCCTGGTCCATCAATGATATGTATTATATGCAGAGTCAGCCTGTATAGAGCTTGTTGAAGGACTGCGTTTTAAACTGTAAAGTGATTTTATGTTCTAGTCAAGCAGAAAATAAAAATCATCATCATTACAATTTACAAACCTTTTGCAGATATGGCCACACTGACATAATTACAATTGAAAAACCTGCAATGTATTAAAAAACAGAAAACAGAATTGGAGTTACTGTACGTTGCTATATATTATCATTAATCAAGTACTGTAGAACAGACATTATGGAGCTGATACTCCTGCTTTTTAAAAATACTGTTCCCAAACTGATACTCACATGGCAACCATGAATGTCACACTGGATTAAAGGACAGCAATTGTTTATCAGTTAGAAGTACTCTTATTTAAAATAAGAGCACCACACTATGTAGATGTAAAAAAAAGGTCTAATGCATTGCACACCTAAACTGTGATCATGGTCCCACTGAAGTCTATAAATAGGCATTTTCCTCAATCCATATCAAGAAGTAGATCTCAAAAAACCCCAGATTTTTCTGGTATCAAATTAATTTTACATTTAGATTAAATACTTTTTTCAATCCTTCATCAATACAAGCATCAATTTAATATCACATTACCCCACTTAGAAGTCAAAGAGATGCAGATACCAGAAACCAACTGAATTCACATGTTAAGGAGTCTGGCTCTAGGAACTAAGGAAGGAACTGTTCTGCAACTAAAATTAATTTTGACAGATTAGGGAAACAAAGTATTTTAGTTCCTTATGAGGACAAACATTTGCACATGTATACACTTTAAAATCCAATATTTGTATTGCAGATAAATCCTTTTTCTTTAATACTAACAGTTGCTATTAGCTTTTATTTCTTTCAAATATTTGATATTTCATTTCATAACACTATCTTAGATCTGTTTGGCTATGAGTTACAGACTTACCCCATATCAGTCCTAGTACAAAATGCATGTTAATTCAGTGTCATGACACTTCCCCATTGTCACAAATACGGCATGAAATCTGACTTCTTTGCAATATATGGAAAACAGGCAGGATGCTATGTTGCAAAATTATTTTATGAAATTTAACCTTCCTTTTAATTTATTAATCTTATTTTCTCTGTTTGCAAGTGGTAATTGCATCTTTATGATCTACTAGCACATTTACTCAGCGTTGCTCAGGTCCATAAGGAGAGGTAGGGATGTAGGAGTTATGGTTGGGGAGTGAGGAGCGGCTCTGGTCAGGGAAGTGTGTGTGTGTGGGGGGGGGGGGGTTGCAGGGAGGGACAAAACTCCCCTCTTTCTTCCCCCCCAGATTCGTACCAGGGCTGCTTGCTCTTTCCCTTCCTGTGCCTGTCAAGAAGTGAGAGCAAAGTACACAGGTCATCTGTCCTTTTCGCTTCCCAGCCAGAGTGAGGAATGTGTCAAACTGTGAACTTTCCTCTTGCTCCCTGAGGAAGGGGAACAGCCAGCAATGTGTCTCTATGAATTTGGAGGGGGGGGGGGAGGCTAAAGGGCTGAGGCAGTTCCAGATGGGGGAGTGGGGTGCGCCCCAGCCAGCCCCTTTCATGTGCCTGGTAATTCTCTTTTCTGTATCGTTTTGAGATGCAATACCATCCCATTTTCCTGGCACAACCAAACCCTTTACACTGCTTTAAATTATAAGAGGAAGCTGTATACCGAATTTGGTGGTTCTAGCTCTTACAGTTCTTGAACAGACAGACAAGCTCTCTCAAATATATAATAGGTAAAAAAAACAAGTCTAGTAAAGGAGCAAAAACAGTTTCAATATATAGACTTCTTAGAATTTTCAAGTCAAAGTAATACATCTGTTCTACAAATAGTGTTGCAATTCTGCTGGATGAATCCAGATTACTTACCTACGCTGCTGAGAAACATTGTAAGATACATAACATGAATGGACCTCCACCTACTCCTATAATGTTGTTGAGTTTCCACAACATCCCCATATCTTGAACAATAAAAGAAGAAATAATCTCATTTTGTTGTTTAGCTCTCTTAATGAAGAATTTCTCAGCCTAAAGGATATCAAAAGCATTTTTCACAAGTTACCTCAAATAATACAAATAGTATATACATTTTGTATCTTACGCAGTTCCTAACCATTCATTAAACATTAAAACGCACATCGTAAATTAGATTGATTAGTTTCTGACATAAAGCTCATCTTTTGATGAAACAGCAGCAGGCCCTAAATGGGTTCTCTTTTGTAAAAAGAAATATGTATCCTATTTTTTCAAGTTCTATTAATGATTGTTACAATAGTATAAAAGTCACACATATTTCAGCAATACTATATACTATACATCTAATCTATATCTATTGCAAAACTACACTTTTGCCCATGCTGTATTTTTCTCTTTTTCAAGTAAATTCACATTCATGTGCAATGCCAAACAGATCACAGTGAAAATGATTTTGGTTGGCTTATACCTAGACCCTGAATCCTGCAAGCTATTCATGTAGGTAAACTCCTTGGGAGCCCCACTTGACTCCAGTGGGCCTCCACATTGGCTTAAGGGTTCTTTGTGTCACTGTATAACAGATTATAGGACTAGAGCCTAAATCATGACAGCTAAATAGTCCCTTTCAGTGTTGTGAATTTAGAAGAAAAATAAAACAAAACCATAACAACTGAAAATGACAATTAAAAGTGAACCTGACAAGCCTATTTTAATTATTCTTAAACTTAGTGAAATACAAAATGTAAATAACCATAACTTGGACAAAATAAGTTTAACATTCCAAGATAAAAGACCTACATTATTGTTACAGTTACATGAGCAACAATTTATTTTTATACAATGTATGCTGACAGTATCTCTTGAAAATGTTTTTATTTTTCAGACGCAATCATTCAAATGTATTCACAGGATTCTTCTGAGAAATTCTCTTCTGGAAGGACAATCTCTGTTATAGGTAAGTTGACCCAGTCCACATAGTTTTTGTACTAGTATAGGTTTCACTTGGTGAGGTTTTTATTTTGTTTTTTTTTAAACCCAACATCATCTTATGTGGATGCAGCTGTTATAAAGGCGACTTACACTGTCATAACTTTGTGCCATTTTTTTCCAGCATAACTGAAGCAATACTATTCATGTCCACAGAGTGGTCATCCTCAGAAGATAACTATTACTCACTTCTGGAGAAAAGTGATTATTTAAGCTTCTGCCTTTTGTTGTGAGAGTAGAGAAAGACAAAGTGCTATATAAAATACCTAGAAGAGACAACTGCAGAGAATGAGGGAGCTGTGTGCATTACTTTATCTAAATACCTAAATTTCCCTGTTTGATATCCTGCTTGACTGGATAATGTTAAATCAAAGGAGGCTGGTGGGAAGAAAGCTAAGAAGAAACAACACTGTGATAAAGATAATACCCTTAATGGAACAATAGCAGAAGCAATTGGCAATGCCCTTAGGTGGTGCCATTGAAACTAGCAAGATTTTACTTTCTCCAGGCCTTTGCCTAAATTCAAAGGTGATACTAAAACCTTACAGATTCTGGCCTAGGGAAGAAGGGTGATTGAGGTGATCATCAGCAGATGCCCAGACAGGAAATGCTGGCAAAAAAACACAAAAGCAGAGAAGAACGTGTCACGGTCATCTGCTTCTCCCAGCCTAGAGATGGAGGCAATTGGGCTGAATGGAGCACTCCAAGGCTTGCAAGGAAACATTGAGGTTTAGATAGGGGAAGTATGCACACAGGCCTCTATTGTTTTTACACTTTGCTCTGCATGCCTCCTACCTTTGGATGAATAAGCAATTTTGTCTTGAAGAAATTATTTTGAGTCACTTTAATCAGCTGTTGTCACAGCCTCACAGAAGGAAAAGGGCTTACAGGTGTAAAACGCATTTGTGCCTCTCACATTAGTGCAGTTGGGAAACAAGGGGGTTATCATCCAAATTGCCAGTTGCACAGTGGCTGGACAAGTGACTTGGACTTTTCAGCTTAGAAAAGAGGAGACTAAGGGGGACATGATAGAGGTCTAAAAATGACTAGTGTGGAAAAAGTGAATAAAGAAAAGTATTTACTTATTCCCAGGGCTTGACAAACAGCGGCAAAAGCCGCTCGCCAGCCCTGCACTGCGCATGTGCAAGAGCCGCATTGCACATGCGCGCGCCGCCGGTAAACGGGGTGCGTGGCTGAAATCTACTCGCCACAGGCGAGTAGATTCTATAGTTTGTTGAGCCCTGCTTATTCCCACATTATAAGAACTAGGGGGGGTCACCAAATGAAATTAATGGGCAGCAGGTTTAAAACAAACAAAAAGAAGATTTTCTGCACTCAGCACACAGTCAACCTCTGGAACTCTGTTGCCAGATGATATGGTGAAGGCTATGACTTCAACAGGGTTCAAAAAAAAGAGCTAGATAGATTCATGGAGGTTAGGTCCACCAATGGCTATTAGCCAAGACAGGTAGGAATAGTGTCCCTAGCCTCTGTTTCTCTGGAGGTGGGTGACAGGGGAGGAATCACTTGAGGATTACCTGTTGTGTTCCCTCCCTCTGGGGCACCTGGTATTGGCCACTGTCAGCAGACAGGATACTGGGCTGGATGGACCATTGGTCTGACCCAGTATGGCCATTCTTATGTGTTCCACTCTTGAGAAATATGCAGGAAGCCAAGCCCAAATTATAGACTCTACTCAGACTCAAGACCACCCAGCCCAATCCTTTCCTCACCAAACATGAGTCAGCATAACCATCAGCTCTGCCTGCCTCAGGGATTGTGGTGGTGTCTCTGTGTGACAGAGGGAAAGCTGTGTGCCCTGCTTCTGCTGTACCTAGCTCATAATATGTGTTGTGGGGTAAAGAGTGTCGTGCCTCCTTAACACACTCATTCCACTGCACACACACAGTACAGTGAAGTAGAAGAAGCAGTTAGCGCAGGGCATGCAACTATGGCTATGGAGAAACCACAGGCAAGAGAAGGCAAGCCAAACTGACCCTGAATACCTTGGGCTGTTGCAGTCAACTGACACCTGGATCCCATCAGATTTAGGTCAGGTTGCAGGACTCTACTGAGGACGACAGACCTAAAAGACTGAAAGGGCTCTAGAGTGCAGCTTGTCCTATAACAATGACAACAACTATGACAGTAGTTGGGATGTTAAATTTAGATGAATTAACTAATTGAATAGTCAAAGGGATTTCCATTGATTATTTGATTAGTTGATAAGGGAGCCTCTGGCCAGGCTCTTGCTGCAGTTCAAAAGCAGAAGCCCTGCAGGGAGTGCAGAACTCCCCTGCTGGCCTCCTCCTGAGGTACTTCAGCCTTTGATATGTACATTTCAAAAGCAGAAGCCCTGCAGGGAGTGTAGAACTCCCCTGCTGGCCTCCTCCTGAGGTACTTCAGCCTTTGATATGTACATTTCAAAAGCAGAAGCCCTGCAGGGAGTGCAGAACTCCCCTGCTGGCCTCCTCCTGAGGTACTTCAGCCTTTGATATGTACATTTCAAAAGCAGATGCCCCACAGGGAGGTGCCTGTAGGGCTTCCTTTTGAAAGGTAGGAGAGCCCAGGGCTCTTGTACATTTCAAAGGCTCAGGCACTGCAGGGAGTACACATACTTCCTGTGAGGCTTCTGCTTTTGAAATGTACAAGAGCCCTGCAGAATCTCCACAAAGCTGGAGTGAGCGGAGACTGCTTCAGTCCTAGCTCACGCCATTTCCCACTGTGCCTCTATCTCACCTTCCCCTGCAGAGATGGTACTGGGGGGAACCTGCTTTTAAGCCAGCTCTCCCCAGCAGCAGTTACCCTCCCTTGCTGCCTCTCTTTGATGGAGGCAGCAAGGAAATGGGGGGGGGGGGGGAGGAAGAGTGACTAGTCACTTCACTAGTTGACTATCTGATAAGCTTAGGTTTATCAGACAGTTGACTAGATGCTTAGATCCCAAGACAATAGAGTTTTAGTCTTTGGCATCTACACTGAGACCCAACTATTTAAGAGCAGCCACTTTAAGAGTGCAACTTTCATTCACCATCAACTTGGTGAGCTAGAGTCAACAGAGGGTGATGGGGTTGTTCTCCAGTCTGCCCAGGTGAATAAGTGGAGACATCACTTGTCACACATCCTACAGGCATTCAAAACGCAGCAGGGCAGGCTCTGAGCGGTTCACCAGCGGGCTCCACTTGGTGGGGCTTGAATTTATCCCGAGTAGGCGTCTTGATCTCGCCTCCTCTTTGACTGCGTCAAAGAACCCAGTTGTGCCAGCCCCCACATGCCACCCCTACTGCTCGCAGCAAACGGGCTCATTCCCCCCAGGGGCAAGACCCTGGCTGCCGACTGGGCAAATCTCTGGCACCCGAACGCGCACCCCGGCTCTGCCCCAGGACAGCTGCTGCCCGGAGCGGTACAGAGCGGGTTGCCGGGGGGATGCGCAGCGGGCGGCCTACCTGCTCTCCTCCTCCTCCGCCTCCGCCTCCCCTCCCGAGCTGAGCAGAGGCTCCTGCCCGTCGGCGTCGGCAGGCACCGCGGCCATGTCTGGTGCCCGACACAGGCTCCCGGCAGGCAGGGAAGAGCCTCCTGCCCCGCCCCCGGCAGCGCCCTTGCTTGTTGTTGCTCTGCCCCCTGCTGCCGGCGGCGCCGCCGCTCAAGCAGCTCGCTATCCCAGGCCGCGCGCGCACTAACCGCCAGGCCCGCGCGCCCGCTTTTCCCTAACATTGCCTGGCGTCACGTGGGATGGGAGGCGGCTCGAGGCGCGTCACGTGTGAGCGCTGCTGGCAGAGACCAGTCTTCTCCCCGGTCCGCTCGATCCCGCGAGCCGCGGAAGAGCCCGGGTGGTGGCATCGCCCCACTATCGACCTTCAGTTTTGCCCCGCCCCACGCGGCTGGCCCCTCCCCCCATGTGCGTACAGCGCTAGTAGCAGTAGCAGCAGCCGGCGGCGACAGTAGCCGCAGGGAGCCCGCGGCCCGCCTCCGGGAGGGACCTGGCGAGCGCATCGGGCGGCGGGAGCCTCTCGGGAGTTGGCGCTGGCCGGCCGGGCGCGGATTTACTGTCCGACGTGATTCCATGCCGGGCCTGGGGCGGGACGGCAGCAGCTTTGTTTGCAGCTGGGGATCCGACTCGAAGGAGAAGGGCCGTGTCCGCCTGCGGTCAGTAACTCGTCGCCGGCAGCCCGGGGGGAGGAGGGGTCGCCGGGCTAGTCCCTCCGCCCTTTCCTCCGCGTGCCTGGGCCGCCTCGCCGCCCTTCCTGCTCCTTGGGCGGGAGAGCGCTTGCCCTGCCCTGGCCACTTGGTGCGCGCGCTCCCCCACCCTCCTCGTGTCGCCGCGGCCGAGTTGCCCACTGGAGCTGAAACAGTTTTTCTAGTGGGGTTGCTGGAGCTGAAACTTTGTACATCGGGTTGTTGTCACTGATCCAAGCGGGGTGGGTGTGTGCTGTAGCAACCCTCCTTCCGGCACTTGTGGCAATTCCCCCCGCCCGCACCCCAGCGTGACTGCTGTCCGGTTGTGTCCGTTTAAATCGATCTTGTCGGGGCTCGCTCACCCCCCCCTTTTCCCTGGAAATGTACGTGAGACTAATCCAGTGTGTCGCCGCTTTGGCTCGTTCTCCTCCACACCTGCAGTGGAAGGTAACAAAGCCCTTAGAGTTCTCTTGCCTATGTAACCCATCTGCTGAAACAGTTATTCAGAAAAATATTGTGGTGGTTTCTGCTTGTAATCTGCCTGTAAACTGTATCTGGTACAACTGTTGGCTTGAAGTTTTCTCTTTAGTGTTTACTGTGTTTAAATTTATGGTTCACTTTTCAAAGTATCTGCTTCTTATCCAGTTGATCTGTTTGTTTAAGTTGTATTTGAAACGCGTGAATGTTAGCCAGAACTGGTCGTCAACAGAGATAAATCAGGACAAAGTAAAGCAAGAATCCATACACAGTGTAATCAGAAGTACGTAATGTTCTCAAATTATGTAGTACTTTTTGTTGAGGATCTTGGTTTCTTCCAATTTTTTTATATCAGTTATGTTGAAAATACATTTTAAAAATGAGTAAAAAATAATCCTGGAGGTCTGTTTGTGGTATTTAAAGTCCCAGTTCTTGTACTGGAAAAGATAAATGTGTTGTTGTTTTGACACGAAAGGATACTTTTATCATGATGTTGAATGTTGATGGGTATTCTGTGCTATTCTGTTGAAAATAGGTATCATTTCTCAGTCTGATAAGATTTATTTTGTTGGTCAGAATTGTCTTTGTCACAGAAACTATACTGCCATCTTTTCTTTATGCCTTTACTTGTTTACTGTGGTGCTAATCATATAATTTCCGGCTGTGTGTAAGTGTAATGTTATAGTGAGCTGACCTTCATAGAATCATAGAGCTGGAAGAGACCTCAGGAGATCATCAAATCCAGCCCCCTACCCAAGGCAGGACCAATCCCAACTAAATCAACCCAGCCAGGGCTTTGTCAAGCTGAGACTCAGAAACCTCTAGGGATGGAGATTCCACCACCTCCTTAGGTAACCCATTCCAGTGCTTCACCACCCTCCTAGTGAAATAGTTTTTCCTAATATCCAACCTAGATCTCCCCGACTGTAACTTGAGACCATTGCTCCTTGTTCTGCCAACCGTCATTACTGTGAACAGCCTTTCTCCATCCTCTTTGGAACCTCCCTTCAAGGAAGTTGAAGGCTGCTATCAAATACCCCCTCACTCTTCTCTTCTGCAGACTAAACAAACCCAAATCGCTCAGTCTCTCCTCATTGGTCATGCGCTCCATCCCTCTAATCATTTTGGTCGCCCTCCGCTGGACCCTCTCCAGTGTGTCCAGTTCTGGGCTCCCTACTATAGAAAGGATGTGGACACACTATTCTAGATGCGGCCTCACCAGAGCCGAATAAAGGGGAATAATCACATCTCTGGATCTGCTGGCAGTGCTCCTCCTAATGCACTCCAATATGCCATCGCCTTCTTGGCTATAAGGGCACACGGTTGACTCATATCCAGCTTCTCATCCGCTGTAATCCCCAAGTCCTTTTCTGCAGAACTGCTACTTAGTCATTCGGTCCCCAGCCTGTAACAGTGCTTGGGATTCTTCCATCCCAAGTGTAGGACTCTGCACTTGTCCTTGTTGAACCTCAGCAGATTTCTTTTGACCCAATTCATGGAGTGGGAATTTGGATAAATCTTACATGTATGCTAGCAGAGATGTGTAGTTAGTATTCAGTATATGTATAGTTCAAAGGGATAAAGTCCTTGCTCCAAAAGTTTCATTAGGGTAAACTTGAAATTTTATTTCCTCTTTCCCTTGCCATAATCTATAGCAGGAGTCGGCAACGTACTGCACGTGTGCCGTAAGTGGCACATGAGCCTTTTTTTTTTTTTTTTTTTTTTTTTTTTTTCTCAGCAGCACGCGGGATGGGAGCTCGGCTCCTCATATTCTCCATGCAGCCACTGGAGAGCCTTCCCTCTTCCTCGCAGCAGGTTAGGTTGCAGTGGCAGGAGGCAGCACTGGGGCTGAGGCTCCTCAGCAGCACCTCTAGGGCCAGCCCCAGACCACGTGGCTTGCAGCAGTGGGACCTCCAGGGGTGGCAGCAGTGCCTCTGGGGCCAACCCAGGACCGTGTGCAAAGGGCCCAAAGCCAGGTAAGCGTCCCGCCTCATGCCCAGACCCCCACACCCTAATCCCCCTCACTCACTCACCTCCCCCTCTCTTGCTAAGACCCCCGCACTCCCAAATTGCTTTGACACTCTTCCTTGTTCCTGCACTCGCCTTCTTGGCCAGACACTCTGCCACCTCCCGTTCCTCCACCCTCCCCCCTGATCTGGCCAGACATCTACCCTGACACTGCTCCTGCATCCACTGTTGCTCCTACACCCTCCCTCCTGGCCACACACTGCACCCTCCCTTGTTGCTGCTCCCTCTACCTGGCCAGACACCCTACTCCCAGCCTGCTTCTGCACCCTACCTCCCACCCAGACCTCTCAACCTCTTTCCCCTTCTGCACCCCACCTCTCTTTCAGATCCTGCACTCCCATCCCTATCCCACTCACTGGCAGCCCTGTCTTGCACACTGAAACCCTCATTTTTCTTCCTACCACAGAGCCTAAGGGGGTCCATAAAATCCACTAATTCCGGCACCCCAGAAAAGTAAATCTGGCCTATGGAAAACTATGAACCTCTGCCCTCCCTGTCCCTTCCCCTCTCCCCGTGGGGCTGGAGCACTAGAGGAGTGAGGTGTCTTAGTTGGGGGCCACATCAGTGAGGGTTGGGGGGGGGTTTGGAGGAGTTTTTTTGCTTTTCACTTGTGTGGTCCCCAACTGATTTTTCTGTGGGCCAGTGACCCTGACCCAAAAAAGGTTCCCCAATCGTGCCGTAAATAAAGAAAACATTGAAACCTTTTGTGTTGGACATAATATTGTACTTAGTTTATCAAACTTCATTTTAAGTAAACATGAGAGTTAAAACGCTTAATCTGTTTAATAATTTAAATTGAACTGTTCTCCCTACTTGCAGCTGGTTCAGAAAATATGGTCCCTGTACCTGGCCTGCCCCTGTACTAGCCATGTTAAAATTAGATTAACTAATCGAATAGTTGATAGAATTTCCATCAACTATTCAATCAGCTGATAAGGGCATTTCTTGCTTTGAAATGTAGCAAGAGCCTGCCCCGCTGTTGCTACATTTGCAAGGCAAAAGTGCCCTGCAGCCTTCCTCCTTTGAAATGTACAAGAGCCCCAGCCTGGGCTTCTGTGTATTTCAGAGGTGAAATGCCACTGCGCTCCTGCCCCCTCCCATGGAACTGGAGCTGAGGGAACCCCCGCCCCGCTCCCCCCCCCCCCCCGGAGGACGGGAGGCAGGAGCTAGTGCTCAAAGGTAGCCAGCTTTTAATATGG
Organism: Pelochelys cantorii; assembly: GCA_032595735.1. Lineage (NCBI taxonomy): Eukaryota > Metazoa > Chordata > Testudines > Trionychidae > Pelochelys > Pelochelys cantorii. The sequence continues at coordinate 96,729,755 of CM064331.1, read as the reverse complement.
CTCCTGGTATGCACTGGCTGTATCCTTAGGGACATGGGCAGCAGCCAGCTCCCCAGGAGCCGGACCACAAGACACTTGTAACCATTTTGGTAACCGATAAGCTCATGCTTATCGGTTACCCATTTAAATAGCTACACTCTTACATGTCTACTAGAAAGCAAAATTTCCTGGCTTTTCAATGGCTATGCAGCACTTATTTTTGTCTCTTAAATGTTATGTTGGATTTTAGGACTGTTACTGGTTAGTATTTTTGGGGAGGTGATGGAGAGATATGTTATACAGATTCATGTTTGCGTATAGAGTGTCTCAAATGCTTATTTTTCTTTCCTTGTCTACAGTAAACAGAATATCAAGGATTAAGTTCCTCTCCCAAATAGAAGCTTCTCCTTACAAGAATAGAAATTTATTTTGAGTATTTTTGTCTTGTTTACAAATGACTGAAATTCTTCAATAGTTAGCCGTATAGATGTGCAAAGTTCTGCATTATTAGTTTGTGAAAACTAATCATTTCTTATATTTAAAAGAGCTTACAGTTGGGCTGTGATATGAGCTCAAGTTTACAGCACCTCAGACACAAAACTAGATGAACAGAAGAACTACAACTGCATAATCACCTTCCATTGTCTCTAGGGTAATACATTTCCTTAGATTATGGCAGAGGATAGAGATTGGGCAATATGCTGCCTATACCACTTATCTGTACATGTTTCATAAAACAAATGTTGTAGTGTTTTAATTGCTATTAAATGTGTTTTCTTAGGTGTAGAGAAAATCCTGAAACTTCCACTGGAGGATCATACGCTCTGTGATATACACAGTTAACAGGCTTAACTTTTTTGCTTGGTCTGTCAAGCGCACAGAAGCGGCTCCTCGTTATTTTAGTAAGTGTAGCTTTTTAACTAAAATTTTGTCATTACACTTCCATTTACTAATCAATCTTCAACGTAAATAAGAAGTACCCTTCGCTGAAAGGGATGCCGTCAAGGAATTTGATGGAATGATTTTCAAATCTCATCCCTTAACCAACATAGCTATGGTGGCAAAAGTCTTACTGGAGATGCAGTTGTATTTTCAAGTAAGTTCTTACACCATTATAACCTTTCTTGTTCAGGGAACTGTAGAAGCTAGACTAGCAAAAGAAATATTGCTGGTATAAGCTGTCTCCTGTTAAGTGGATTTTCTGCTATACCTCTGTCTATCTAGGGCTTCAGTTACTGTCCCATAGCTGCTAATTCTAAATTGTAGCACTTCTCAGAACAACACTAATTTTGCAATATTGTTTTCTTAGCCATCTAAGAGGCCTGTAGAAGAAATCACTCTGATTCTTTAAGGGACGGTGACTTCAGATTTGCAAGAACAAACAAGTTGTTAAAAAGCTTTACACGAAGGCGGAGTCAGCTCCCCAAGAGCCGGTGTATGTGGGGAGCTGCCCTGTGTCAGAGGCAGCAGCGTGGAGGTGAGGGGCAGGCGAGAGCCGGTGCTTGCGGGGAACCTGCTTAAAAGTCGGTTCCTCATCCCCCAAACACTGGTTCCTGCCTCCCCTGCCTTCCCAGAGCAGGGACAGCCTGCATGTAAATGTGTAACTAATGAACCTGGGCTCATTGGTTTACAGTTGACAGTATCATGTCACTAATTTAAACAGAATAGTTTTATTCTTAATTCCCCATTTAACTAATTTCAGTATGCATGTTCTCTCCCAGAACTCATTAAGGATAGGGCACGCTTGCAGAATTCCTGTACCCCACATTTTTAGTAAGCATCCATACTACTGGCATCACCCTCATGCTGCCCCTGCAGTGCTTCTGGCCCCACCACCAAACCTCTCTGTCCCTGGACTCTGGTACTGGAACAGATGTAAGCAAATAGTCATGTAAACAATTAACTGATCAGCCTGGGCTTATTGGTTAATCCAGCCGACTACACACACTTCGCCGCCGCCGCCCTCCCTCTGCTGCTTCTGTATCAGAGGCAGCAAAGAGAGGGGCAGGTGGGAGCCAATTTTTAAGCTGACTCCCCAAGAGCACCAGATCCTATGGAGCCACCTACCCTTGTCCCCCTCGCTGCTGCCTCTGATAGACAGCAGCTCAGAGAGTGAGAGGCAAGCAGGAGCTGGTACATATGGGGAGCTGGCTCCGTGGAGCTGCCTGCTTCCTGTTGCTGCCTTCCACAGAGGAATTGGGGGTGCTTGGGGGAGCTGTCTTTTAAGCACTGGCTTTGCGGATCCATCTCCTCCCTGCTGCCTCTGTATCAAATGCGGCAGCAGCAGGGGAGGTAGGATGCTGGAGCAGCCCCTGTCCATGATGGCCCAGCCTCATTGCAGACAGAGGCTGCTCCATAGGACGCCAGCGCAGCCTCTATCTGCGGGGACCTCTTGCCCACCACAGTCAGAGGTTGATGCTGTCCCCCTCATGGACTGGCTCCCACCTGCCACCCCGCTCTGCTTCCTCTGTACAGAGGGAGCAGCACAGGGCGGCAGGGGGCTCCCAAGGAATGGGGCCAGAAGATGCTGACCCTGCCCTCGGGACCATAGAATAGTCGTGTAACTGCTAACATTTTGTGTGGTTACACGATTATTAAATAAAAAGATATCTAACATACGTATTGTGAATAAAAAGCAAGCAGCATTATCTCCTATAAATGTAAACTTGTTTGTTTTAGTGATTGATTGAACAAGAAATAAAACTGAGTTTTCTAAAGATTTATGTACAAATTAGACTTTCTCAAAGAGATTGCACTACGGTACTTGTAGGAGAAGAATTGCAAAATATTTTCTTTGTAATTTTTACAGTGCAAATATTTGTAATAAAATATAAAGTGAGCAATATATGCTTTGTATTCTGTGTTGTCATTGAATGTATTTTGAAAAGTAGAAAAACCTCTGGAAATATTTAATACACTTCAGTTGGTCTTCTACTATTTAATAGTGCATTTAAAACTGATTAATTGTGATTAATTTGAGTTAATTGCATGAGTTGATTGCAATTAATTACAACCCTAATTATTTTCCTTTGAATATGGAAATAATTCATTGTTTTCTTACAGGTTTGTTTTTGGTCAGAAACTTAATAGTATTGGATCTAATTAGAAGCCTGGTTATTTGAAAAGCGATTGTTGGGTAGATCAGGATAAAAATTTAGTTTTTTTTTTTTTTAAGAAACTTCCTGTATTAATTGTTAATTTTAAAAAATTCAAGGACAGGTGGCTTCGTTTGTATTTAAACATTTTGCCAGCAACATTGGAAGCCCAAGCAGTATAGCTCATAGTCATGCCTGACAATTGGAAGGTGCAACTGAGTCAAAATGAACAACTGTTTTTACTAATCAAATAGAGATGTATTCAAATTAATGACTTTTTTAAAGAAATAAAAGAAATTGACAGCCTATTTTAAATAGATTTATAATTAAAGAAAAATGCATTTAGTTTATATATAGTTCAGTTAAGAAAAAAAGTTTTAAGGCCTACATGTAAACTTTTAAAATAAAAAAGCCATACATTTTTGTTCTTGAGGTTTAAAAGAACCACTCAGCTGAAGGAAGGTATTGGCTATAGACCTGCTCCCAGAGTTTGTTGAAGTGGTAAGCAAGTTTCTGGCCGAAATAACATTTTCGGTTAGTACAGAGAGGGAATTTTCTTCATTTCACTTTATTAAACAAGTTTAGTTTAATGAGAACAGTGGGGGAGTTGAGCAAGGACTCTAACAGTAAACACTTGTCATTTCCTTAATTGCTTTCTTTACTGATTAAATTGTTTTTAAGTAGGGATGTAAAATACGGTTCAGTTTTAACTGGTCAAATGTTACCTTTAGCTGGTTAACTGATTAAATTGGGTGGGAGCTCTCCAGCCCACTTGGGCTGGAACACTGCCCCAAATGGCCAGAGCAGCCCCTGACCGCATGTTGGAGCACATCTGCTCTCCCCCTCGCATACACGCACACCTATAGCGGGCCCCGCGGGGCTGGAGCACCTCCTTCCTGTGGCAGGTGAAGGGCTGCTCCAGCCCCCACCAGTTAACTGTAACCAATAAAAGCTGGCTCTCCACAATCACTGGCTCCTGCCTGCTCCTCCCCCATGCTACAAAGGCAGCAGCACGGGGGGGGATGAGGGCTGTGTGTAACCATGAAGATTAACACATGAGCCCAGGCATATCACATACTTATTCTCAACCACATTCCTCATAAACTGAGAGATGAGTACTCAATCCCCCTGGCTAGCTATGTTAATGATGGTTGGAAAACAAGGATGGATACCCCAGCTTCCCAGTGACGTTTCATGGAACTCTCAGGAAGATGGTTGGTGATAGTCTCACCCTTCTCTAGGCCATTTGTTCAGATGAAGAGCCTGAGTGGAGTCCAGGAGCTTTATAAGTCCTAGATGTGGCTGGGGGAGAACTCTCCCTTAGCAGGAAATGAAGAGGATGACCACAGACTCCCTGTTGTCAGTTACACTGGTTCTACCCTGGAGAATATCTTAGAATTGGTATGGCACAAATATGAATTGAAAGCTTTGTGAGTCCACACAGTGCCTCTAACCCTGTGCATTTACTTCCAGCTATCATACAGTGAAGGTCTCAAAGAAAGATTTAAAGACAATTGAAGGAAGCTGTGGAAGCACTTGACGGTTTATCAACTAATGATACTACTGTTGCGTACTCAGTGGAAATCTGATTTTATTAAAACAAAACATTGCAATCACACAAGCACAGAAACGGTTAACAAGTTTCAGAGAACCTATTAGCCCTTTTCCTTGCTTAAATAAAATGACTTGTCTCTACTTATGACCAATTTGGGGGTCTAGAACAGGTAAAAAAGGCTGACATCTAAGTGCTGGAACATGACTGAATTTCTTCAGCATTGAAAATTGAAGGTCCGTACTTCAAATTCAGTTTAGAATAGGATGCGTCACAGTTTGTTACTTCAAAATGTATTTCTGAGGTTTTTCTATAGAAAAGAGCAGAATTCAGGAACTCTGAAAGGTAGAAAGGTTTTCTTCTAAGTTGTGCTTTATTTGTTCTACAGATTGTGCAGGTGTTCAGAATATGATCAGTTGGATTCTTTGGCCTTTGTTCCCCCTCCACTTGGATTTGACTGGGTTCTTTGGACTTTACTTTTTCTCAGAGGGACTCTGGTGCCTTGTTGGGCTTGTTTGCTATGGTTGCTTCTGAACTGAGAAGAAAAAAAAAGTGCTTCTCTTCTAAAACAACCTACTTAAGACCTCCTCTCTTCTATTTTCTCCATTCAGATGTTAGCTTGCTGCTAATGGGTGTGAGCAAACTGGATGTTCTGTACCGACGGCTTCTTCTCACTAAACTTTTCATCCGAGGATGGGGAAGACCAGATGATCTGAAAAGGTGATCAGTTTTCTGCACAAAAATAAAATCGCAGAATATTTCATACTGTTAATCTAAGTACATTTATTTTAAAGACTATGAACAAATAAATGTTTTTCACTAAAGGACTAATTAGACTTCAGAAACTAAATATATTTTAATTTTTAAATTAATGCATTTTTATACACTGAACTATTTTATGGTAAGGAAAAATTATACGATACTGTAAAACCGTATATGTTCTTATGTTCATATGTACTGTAAAGTTTGATAGGTTACTCTTTTTCCCTCAACAGTCTGTCTGAATCATCTGTTTAGTAGAGTTGTGCAAATTCAAACAAAAATCACATTTCAAAATTTCCGGCAAACCAAATTGTTGACAACATTTTGTTTTGGGTAAATCATAATATTTAATTTTGTTTGAATATTATAAAAATTAAAGATGTCAAAGCAAAAAAAAATTAGAACATAAATGATTTTGATGAGATCAAAATTCTAATTTTTTAAAATGAAACTTTCAAAATTAACACATTCTCTCAGAAAATTTTACTTTCAATTATATAACACATTTTTTACATGGCAAAAAGTCTTTTTTAGAAATTTTTCAACAAGCTGTACTATTTAGTATTTGATCTTCCTGGGGCAGGGTTTGTCTGTCTTAGGGGTCTCATCTAGACTACAGGGAACAGTCAAAGAAGATATGCAAAATCTGTGGGAATTTGCATATCTTCTTCCGATCGCACTTTCGAAAGCGAAAGTAATTAAGACGCAGCTTTTTCGGCGAACCCCCCCCTTGTCGAAAAGCCGCCTAAACCTCCTTTTTTCCGTTTTCGAAAGTGCGATCGGAAGAAGATATGCAAATTCCCATGGAATTTGCATATCCTCTTTCAACCGTTCTGCGTAGTCTAGATACGCCCGTAGTTCCTACCACAATGAAGCCTCCATATCAGTTGGCATTGCATTAATTCTAATAGTACTATCAAAGGTAATAGCTATTTCAGGGTATTTTAAGGATTATCATGGTTAATTCCAAAATGTAGGCTTCTTTAAATGGATTGCCAACATATACCACTTCCACTTCAGGTGCACTTGCATCTAATGCACGTGAGTCCCTTCGTGTTATAATGTCTGTTGGGACTATGCACTCTGCAGCACTGTCTAGCCAAAGGTATAAAGGATAGTGGTAGACTCAGTTGCTTTCCAGTTCATTCTTCTCTCCTGTGACTGGGAAAGAACTGCCATCTCTGCCTTTGCGTGTAGGCCATTCCTCTACTACAAAGTCAGCCAAACCATCTTTCACTGCAGCCCAGTCCTCTGAAGAGAGAGGCCTGAAGGAACGCTGATGCATCATGATGAGAGAGAGAGATTTCCCTCTCTAGTTCCAAACAGATCACCCTAGGAGGGAGTTCAAGAGCCAGATTGAGTCCCATTGACCTTGGCACGCTTTTCAATAGCCATTGATGTGCCCATTACCTGTTACCAGCCATCCAAATAGCTGACACTGAAGTCAGCTTCAGGAATGCCTGTCAGACTTCTCTCGATAAGCAATGGAAGCATGTTCTGACTAAGACTGTCTTTGGTAATGAAAACCTTGGCACTGACATATTTCATACCAACTTGATGACGTTACTGGCAATTTTTCCTGCCGGGTCTTTACCACTGGAGCCTCTCTTTACAGAACCTACACAAATCATAAGAGTCAGAGAGTTGACAGCTCTGGACTAGCCTGAATTTCCATATCTGTTGTCTTCTAAGAAACCTAGAGCCACTAGCTCAGGAGCCTCCTAGTCCTAATCAAGCACTTAAGAGATCTGCTTCATCTATCTGCTTTGGTCCTTGGATCCTTATGAGCCTTGCCTGTTTGAAAGAGCTTTCAGAAACCCACATGAGGGACTACAGGGACAGTCACAAGCAGTACTTTGCACAGCATCTATCACGGCTTGCACTCCTTCCAGAACCTCATGCAGTCATGGCCTTTGAGTCTAATACGGGCTGCATCCTACAGGCAAGACTCCATCTGCCTCTCAGGTAACTAGAGCAAGGTCATCTTTCCCTTGTAAATCTCACTCATCTGGCAGATTATGCATCTGATGCAGAAGATGAACAAGATGACTTTCAGGAGACAGAAGCCCAACATGTTCTGACAATGATTTTTGTCCTCTTCAGTGAACCGTTGTAGCTTCAAACCAGACTGCTGGATCTTCAAGAAGTTCTCAGGATGATAGCTGTCACCTTGGAAATCCCAGTCAGTATAGTGCAAGAGTAGTCCTACAAATGTCTCCATGTTTGCATTCTCTGAGTCTCAATAAATTGTTAGTGCCAATAAATAACAGTTTAATGCACAGGCACTAGCTTCCTCTGGGCCCCAGGGGTTCCTCAGGTCCTCTCCCGACCCAGTCTCTTCTCCTAAGCCCCCATGCCTGCTCTGTGTCTTTGTGCCCCTGCTCCACCTCTTTCCACCAATTTCCTCCCTTTTCGCCAAGCACACTCCACTCCACTCCACTCTTTTTACCTCTCCCCCAGGACAATCAATGCCTCCCATTCCCTTGCCTCCCAGATGCCACAGAACAGCTGATAGTGGTAGGCCAGCGGCAATGCGAGGGAATGGGATGATTTGATTGGCAGGGCTACCAACATATGGGAGGTACGCAAGGAGTGGGGAGCTGGCTGCAGGTGGATGCTACACACCCATTTTTTTTTTTTTCTTTGTGTGCTCCAATTTAGGAACACCTATGGAGTTGGTCCCTGTTCCTTTAATGGAAACAGAGACCTTTGTACTCCTGACTTTTTGGTGCTTGCAGCTAAGATAATAGGCAGTGTCAGATCACCTCTTTAACTACCTAACTCTTCACTCTTTGATCCTAGTCACTGTCCAAACAGGATCCACATAAAGCATGTCCCAGGGATAAAAATCCTGAAATGTTGGTTGATCTCTTTGTTTGGAGATCATATTCTTCAGCCATCCTATAAGTGTTAATTGTTCATTACCTTGCAATCCTGGACAAATACAGCTTTCTGAACTAGAATTGTGTACCCCAATTCACCAACAGACATTGACAAGAATACAATGAGGAGTTGAAAGTAGGGATGTCAATGTGAAGTTGACAGCGTAGAGGGAATGTTGCACGCCACACTTGCAAGTATTTCATTTTAACAATGAGGACTAATTTTTTTTTTTTTTTTTTTTAAATGAATGGTGAGAGTCTAGTGTAAACTCATGACTCCAGGACCAAACATTCTAGGCATGCACCTGTAATGGTCATGCCTTAATCTGACCTAGACTGAATTCAAAAGTTTATCCCCTTTTTTTTTTTAAATTAACATTTAAGTAATGCTTTAAAAACTTGGCAAAATAAAGTAGCGTAGTAAAACAATTCTAGCCATTCCTTTTCTGCGAAAGTAAAACTGATACAGCTATCACTAGCTGCTTTACCCAGAAATGAGAAGTTTGTTTCTAATGAAAAACTTTCTGGTTTTTGTCTCTTTAATTTTGCCTTTTTCAGACAGGAAAAATGCACTAATTCAGATAATAGCATGACATCTGGTTTTGATGTAAAGAAATATTTAACAAAAAAAAAACCTTCCTGAATTTCTTCTGACTCTTGCTTTTTAACAGAATATTTGAATTCAGAAAGATTATTGGAAACAGGGAAAAATGCCAGAAGCTGGTTTCAAGAGATTATCCAGTGTTCATTGACAAGGTATTCAAAAGAAAAAAAAAAAGTAGCAGGTGTAAGCATAATTTTAGTACTCTTATTTACAGATGAAGTGGAATGAAAGCTCTCTGTATTAGAGAGGTTTGGTGCAGTGTGAACTGTAGGTTTTACTGATATTTTGGTTCAGCCTAATTTCAGTACAGCATGTATTGCTTATTAGAATTAGAATTCAGGGCATGATCATGGGCTAACAGAGTAGCAGAAGGAACCTGATAAGCATTTGGAATGGGAGTTGCTAATAGTGCCTTTGTCTGACTGAGGGGTAACATTTAAAAATTCCAGAGCAGAGATGTGCAATAATTTTCACAAGGGATTTACTCCACAAAATTTTGGGAAATTGTTACAGGCTGCACATTTCTATTATATTAATGGATGGGGTGCAGGATCTGGGATGAAGTTTGGGCGTAGGAGGGAGCTGCAGGCTGGCGCAGGGAGATTGGGGTACAGAAGGAGATGCGGGGTCTGGGATGGCATTTGGGTACAAGAATTACACTTTGAAAACTGTGGATTTTTGTGCTAAAATTTAATTCCAGCCCAGAAACCCATATATTAATGTTCAGCCTTCAGTGCATATAAAATATGTTGGTCATAAATTTTTAACATTTATTTCTCTCTGTAGATTGAGGAGCAATCAGACTGTAAAATACTTAATGGACATTTCATTTCCCCTTTGATTCACTACATTCCCAATATCCTGCCAGCTGAATCCATCATAGCAAGGTAAGGGAAGAGAAATAAAAATTTGGTTCTGAAACTAACTCCATAGAGAAATTAAACAAATCTATATGACAAAAATTACTTACACTATATTTGGTATTACAGCTACAACCAGAATTTTCAATTTTATTTAAAAATGGTGAAACTCAGGTCTCTATTAAAACATCTTTTCAGATCAGAACGAGAGCACCTGTAGTTCTTATGATTGTTTGATCCTTGGATGAATGGTTTCTTTTCTAGATTAGCTTATTCTAAGTTGGAGGTGCCACTAGCAAAATGTGATTTGTCCTAAGAGGTGGTTTAATTCTGAAAATGGAAATGTAATCCCATTAGAAAAGTTTGACATGTTCCTTTAGTAAAGTTCAAATTAATAGAACATTTTGATAACTGGTTATGATGCAGGAAAGATAGAATTGTAACACGACTATGGTCTGTTCTTAACTACTTCCTTTGTAAAGGGGGAAAGGGAATGATTCATATATAAGCAAAAGTAGTAACAGCTTTGATCTGGATTGTGGCCTTTGTCGATCTGCCACAACATTAAGTAATGTTTTGAGACTGATTTCTTTCTTTTTAAAAATTATTTTTTATTTTGTTTAGGAGTACACAACTCACATCACATATACAATATTGATGGCAAATATTAATTTTTGTAAAGGCCAGCAGTTTACTCGAGAAAATTACTTTCTCATTTCTGTAGCTGAAGAAAAAAATGGATTATTTTCCTAAGAAACAATCCATATTTACTAACTTACTCTACGTACAATCAGGATTTAACCACATATGTATGCACACAATTTGTTAACTTCAGTGTGTTTTATACATTGAATTTGGCTCATGTTTTTGATTGAGAAACCAAACATAGTCCTCTAGATGAAGTCTTACTACACATACAGACTTAAGCAGTTGATTAGGTGTGGTATACTAATGTTCTCACCAGTAGTCTACTGAGCCTTGCTTTGGAAGTACCGTGGAGAGCATTATTTTTGAATTGGCTTCTTGCAAGCAGAAGTCTTAAGTTTTTGAAGCTTTGCTTTGGGCATAACAATTGACCTCAATCTGGTAGACCTTGGTGTCATGACATCAACATTTGTAACCAGCCAATACATTTTGGTTTATTGTTACAGCTTACCTTCCCTGAAGATATTATTAAAAAAATGCTTAATGGGCATCCATAGCATATTTTTTTTACTCCCTGTTGGGTATAAAGGGAGCCATTACTTAACGTTCTGGGCCTGACTCATACCACAGTTGAAAATACAATTTATTAATAGCTTCCATATAGTGGTTAGGTAAGTTATAGGAGCTATTAAAAATTCTAAAATATACTAGGTAAAATAAAGACAAGTTGCTTTTCTTTCAAGCTCATAATATCAGATTAAATGCGTTAATAAAAGTTATTTTTGACCTTTAAGTAGTCTTCATGTGTGAAAAGCAACACTGTAGTGGACTCTGTGTGTGTTCTTCAAATTTGGTTAGTTTAGCTGGTTATTCGTGATTGTTTCCATAAACAAGCCATTTTTTATTGCAACAGGACACCTCTTGTGATGAAGTATTAGTAGCTAAACAGGTTTGCTTTTGTGGGTCACAACTAGACTGAGAAAAGCTTAGTGTCAGCAGGAAGTAACTGAAGAAACTGAATGATGGGGAGAAGAGGGTGTAGAAAACTGTTTGGTATTATCAAACACTTGTTAGCTGTTTTTTAAAAAACAACTTTACTGTTTGTTCCTTAATTTTCCATTTCCATTTCTCCCAAAGAGAAAAGTATTTGTGTTAGGGATCTAACCAGACTTGCCTAACATTGGTCTCCGCTTCTCAATTCAATAAAGTTTAAAATTCAATAATGAAGTGGTAATCTCATTTGGACTGTGACCTTTTAGCCTATTACTCGCTTTCTTGGTGCTTGTGACTTTCTGAAGGTGAAAACAACTTTTTGATGTGTTTTTTTTAATTTCATTCATGAAAAAAATTATATTGCTAGATTCATGGCAGTTTGTCTGAGTATGTAACAAAAGTGTTTGTTCAGGGTGTATGAATATCTTGCTCTATTACTTTGCTATCTTAAATAATGTGCTTTTGATAGGTTTCAATTCATACTACCCAAGAGATGGAACAGCAAATACAAACCTGTGTGCATTCATCTAGCAGGCACTGGAGATCATGTAAGTATATAAACTTGAAAGCATTAATGAAAAATTGAAGTTTTAACAGTAATCTTTTAACTGTATTCTTGTTTCAATCTTTAGTACTACTGGAGAAGACGTACACTCATGGCCCGTCCAATGATCAAAGAGGCCTGCATGGCTTCGCTTTTGTTAGAAAACCCTTACTATATCCTTTTGTTTAAAACAAAACTCTTTAACATGTCTCAAAGTGCTAACTAAGAGTAGGAAGATAGAAGAACATTTTTATCAAAACGATACAGGCTGCATGTATGAGTGGTTTTCAACCAGGAGTACACAGCGGTCTTTCAGAGGTACATCAACTCCTCTATATATTTGCTTAGTTTTACAATAGGCTGTATAAAAAGCACTAGTGAATTCAGTACATACAAAAATTGCATACGGACAGTGACTTGTTTATACTGCTAAATATCCTATACAGTGAAATTACATTATTTATATTCCAGTTTATTCTCTAGTTATATGGTTAAAACTTAGACAGTAAGCAATTTTTCAGTAGTGTGCTTGCGTATTATGTCTGGGTAAGCAAGTAATTCAAGCAAGGTGACACTTGGGGTATGTCTAGACTACATCCATCTGTTGGCAGAGGGATGCAGATTAGGCAGGTCAACATTGCAAATGAGGCAGGGATTTAAATATCCCGTACCTAATTTGCATAAAAATGGCCGTCGCGTTTTGCCGACTCAGAACTTTGTCAGCAAAAAGCGGCAGTCTAGAGGGGGATGTGTAGAGAGAGAAAGCCTTTTTCGACAGATCCCTTATGCCTCCTGGAGCAGGCAAGAGCTACAGTTCCATTCCTGGGGAGGGCTTCACTGCAGGCTCTGACCGGGCCAGGCATGCCATGGACAGAGGTTGCTCTGGCTAGCCAGCTGGAGCAGCCCCTGTCTGTGATGGGCCCCATGGGGCTGGAGTAGCCCCTTGCCTGGTTAACAATATGTACTTCATTTTATTTAGTACTAATCAAACTATGCAAGGGTACGTCTACACTAGGCCCCTAGATCGATCTAGGGAGGCTAATGAGGGCAACCGGAATTGCAAATCAAGCCCGGGATTAAATATCCCGCGCTTGATTTGCATGTTCCCGGCCGGTCGCCATTTTAGAAATTGACTAGCCCGAAGTAACTGCCCGCGTCAACACGCGGCAGTGAAACGGGCTTCCGATTTAAAACCCTAAATCGAATTAGGTGGTATTCCTCCTGCAATGAGGTTTACCACCTAATTCGAATTAGGGGCTTTAAATCGGAATCCCGTTTCACTGCCGCGTGTAGACGCGGGCAGTTACTTCGGGCTAGTCAATTTCTAAAATGGCGACCGGCCGGGAACATGCAAATCAAGCGCGGGATATTTAAATCCCGGGCTTGATTTGCAATTCCGGTCGCCCTCATTAGCCTCCCTAGATCGATCTAGGGGGCTAGTGTAGACGTATCCTAATTGACAGAACTGAATTAATCACTTTATTGCTGACATAGGTTGGTTATTTGTCTCAAATTTTAAATGTAAGAGTTAACTTCTTATTTTATCTAGTGATGCCTTGAAAATGCATGCATATGCATTTATTTTCTTTAACCTGAATGTTTACATGGCTGCAGAAAACCTAAGGACCAAATGTAAGTATTAGGATTCTTTCTCTCAGCTATCTTCTGTCCTTAAGATGCTGGATTTTTAAGAGGAGACACACAAAACATAGAAACCTTGATAACTTGTTATAAATAGCGGCAAACTTGTCTTAGCTATACCTTGTTTACGTGAAGTTAGACACTTTGCTGACTACTTTATGTAGATTTTGATGCTTAAAGGACTAGCTTTACACCTTCCACTCAAGGTAGATGGACTTTTTTTTTTTAACCACATTAGCAGGGGTGCAAGCAAAAAGCAATGCATTTTATTAGTTTGTTTTGCTCTTGTGCAGATTCTGCACTAGCTTCTGTTTCTGTGCAACATTGGGTGTCTTTTTAAAGAAATAGTTTTTGGCCAATGTTTAAGTGTCTAAAATTAGGTAACTGAATAGATGACTAGATTTTCAAAAATGCTGATTGCAACTCCCACAAGCTTGAGTTCCAGGGTAGTGCGCCCAGCATCTTTGAAAATCAAGTCATATATTCATTGCCTAAATACAGACTTAGAAGCCTAACATTAGGGACTTTATTTAAAAGATAAATTAAAAAAAAAAGTTGGCTTTTGTGTTTGCAAGAGCTAGCATATAAATTAGGCAACTGACCTTGCATCTGCATTGTAGGTATAAAATGATTAAATATGTATGACTGGTTTAATTCTGCTTCCTTAGCTATTTCCAAAAAGAAAAGGAAAATAATTTGTTTTTAAACTACAATCCTTTCATTAGTGCTTCATGTTTAACTTGTGAAAGTTGCTGATGTAATTGTCTTCTAATTTAAAAGCTAATTAAGGATTATACCATTTGAGAGAAGTGAAAGTGGAAAAGCAACAAAAAACGCCTTGAGTGGCTTCAAAAATAGTTGCTGTAGTATAATTAGTGTATGGGTCTGAGTAATTTAATACAGTAATCCTAATTCATTATCTTCAGTTATTTTGGGAAAGTGTTTTTTGACAATTTTTTAAAAAGGTAATTGTTTTGGTGATATTTGTCATTTTTAAAATCATAATAAAATATCCCAGAGAGGTACAATGCTGGAAAATAGTTAGTGATCTTTTGATTATTGGCATAGTAATTCATCTCCAGAGAAATAAGAATGTATAAAAAAAAATCTTACCTCCACTATGTAAATTTTGTGCGCCAGTCACAGCTCCCCAACTTGATAGAGTAATACTTCCATCTTGTAGACAATGGGCAAATATTCGGTTGTCCTAAATGGCAATGTGCACATTTCAGTAGAAGCCTTCAAAGAAGTAGTAGCACTCAGAGGATTATACTTGTAAATTATTGAATTAAGATTATAGTCATAGTAGAGAACGGAAATATCTTTAATAACAGAGTACTAAGCAATAGGAGTATTAAATAGCCTATAAATTACCTAGTCCACAATAGTCGTTGGGTATACTTGCTTCTCTGTTTCCTACAGTACCATTCTAATAGTCTGTCCTCCTGCCTCAAAATATATCTCAAGTATGATGATGTTTTGGCAGAAGAGGAGACTGTAAAACAGAGACATAATGGTGAAAACATAAAACATGTTTTGTCCAAGAACAATGCTGTAGTTGTTCTTTAAGAAGTACTACATTCACTTAATAGTGTTCAGCACTGGAGGAATTACACCATTGAACTCCAATGTACAGACAACTATTAAACTTATGGTCACTGTGAGAGTTCAAACTGAATACCTTTCAATTTTTCTTTTTTGTTTTCTTTAAATGTGTGTTAATGCATTGTAGGAGACACTACATGGATTTCTCAGTGCAGTGAAAAAGTTTCCACTTTATAATTTCAGTCTTACAGTGGCACTGATGGTTGCTCCCAAAGCTGACTTACTGCTTGCTCTTCACATGTTGTGTGCAATTTTTCAGTGATGTAAAGCAGGTAAATAAGGAAAAGGGGTGTCTCTGCAAATGGCATCTTGTAAACCTAGTACTGTATCCCTTAGCTTTGTTGGATTTAAAAGAAAGAGGACTATTAGTTTATAGCACAGAAGGTTCTGTGCTCATGAGTTTCCAATGCCTGTGGTACCTCAAATGTTTGAAGATAAGGTATTCCCTGGTTGTTCGCTAGTAATTTAGAAGATAGCTGCTTACTTCTAGTCCTCATTTAGGCTCGGATCACAAAAAATTGTAAGAAAAAGAAACAGTCATATCTTGTGAAGCTCGAATCTATAAAACTACTAAAGACTCTGGACTCGCTCCTCCTGTTGAAATTGGGAGTATGACCAGGCTCTGTTTAATGATAAAAGTAGGCTGATGAAATGAAGATTGTTCACATCTGATATTGGATAATAATTTTTTTCTTTTTTTCTTTTCTGGGGAGGAAAGAAGATCAAGTTTAAAAAATGTCTCGGACCTGTTTGTGATGGGAGGAGCTCTTGTTTTAGAATCAGCAGCCCTTTTGCATTGGCTAGAGAGAGAGGGCTATGGACCTCTAGGGATGACTGGAATATCCATGGGAGGACATGTAAGCCTTTGTAATTATTGTTGGCAACTTTGTTTTAATTTGTTAATTTGATTTCTTGCAATTACATGTATACATTAGAGAAAACTAATAGTTTACAGTGTACATACACTGATGATTTTAGAATAACTAGCCCCATAAGTGGTATTCCCTCTAAAATTTTCTATCCTTAAGCAGGCTGAATTTTCTTTTGGGTGGGTTATAATTTCTTAAGCATATCACTAGTATTGAGGTAGTGTGTGGTTGTGTAGAAGAAAATATGTTAAAATGAGGGACAGTTAACAAGGAGCAATGCTTACAGTATTTAATATGAAATCAAATAAATAAAATTAACACTACCCTTGGAGTACATGTATCATCATCCTTTCTAACAACTCAAGCTAATAAAAACACCAAAACACATATTATCCACACATAGCTCAGCTTTAAGACGCTAAACAAATCTGAGTCAACTAGAAATACTGTTTGCAAGGAGAGTGTGACTAATACAATATTTACTGACACTGAAAAGGTAAGTGAGGCATTCACTAAAGTTTATGCAGTTTCTCTGGGGAATGTTTAGAATCCATGCTGTAAAAACAGATAAAAGTTCTCCTGGTTTGAAACTTTCATGTTGTGTTTGTCACCAATTCAGCCTGCTTCCACACTTTCTCTCCAACCCAGAAAGACAGAGGACTGTAGCAAGTGAGTCAGGGACACCCCAAACAAACTCCCCCTCCCTCTACCTCACTGAACAGGTGCCAGCATCCACCTGCCCCTGTGCAATCTGCTCCCTCCAGCCCTGGTGGGGGCTGAGAGAAAATCCTGCTTGTCAAACTAGCAAGCATCAGCAGTCTGCCCTGTCCTAACTCTCAGCTAAAGCACAAATAAATTATCCACACCTTCTGCACCTCACAGCACAAATAAACTCCTCCCTGCCTCCACCTCACCCCAATGCTAGCCCCCACCCACCCCCACTTATGCCATGTAGTCAGCCCCTTATCTTCCTTCGCAGGAGGCTTGAGAGTGCTGAGTTACTGCCTCTCTCTCCTCATGCAGGTGGGACTCTCCAAACCCTCCTTCCCTCTAACCGCCCTCAGCCAATCACTCTCACTCTCTCCTCCACTTTCCCCTTCCCCCAGCCACTTATTGTCTCCTTAGTTTGCTTTTTACCTGCTCTGGGAGCTGCTGAGTTTTCAAGCAGGCAGCTAGCTCCATTTAGCTGCTTGCTTAGCAAGAGGACATCCCAGTCCCCACCAAGTCAACTGAGCTCCTTGCCTTGGCAGGAGGTTTGAACTTCTGAGCAGAGCTCAGATAACAGCGCATCTTACAGGGAACTTAACCCATAACTTGATGATTAGGCTTGACATACACTTACTGAGAATATGCAAATGTTGCCTCAGTGTGTATATCATAAAACTCTTATATACTCCGAATGTTAACGTTGTTGCAGGTTAATCTAGTAGTATAATTCTCAGTAACTTTTATTACTATTTAAATTTTGACACACTGTAGTGGTCCACAGAGTTAGCTAATGTAGTGTTTAATAGACTCCTTAGTAACCTTATTTTGAAGAGTAACTTCATATAACATTCTCACGAGGAAAATTAATGACTTCACCATTTTAAAAGAAACAGTGTTGATTGGATAAATTGATGATCTTTCCCCCGTGTGTGTGTGCGTGTGTGTGCGTGTGTGCGCGCGCGCATGCGCGCATACATATGCCTTTCTAAAGTTACATATATATTATTTAAGACACTTGTTGCCCACAGTATAGATGAGACCTTTGTTTTCATTTTATGCTGCCTCTTCCCATTCTGTCACTTTTTAGCCAGGTCAGGGGAGGAGAATGGTGCTACAGTAGAGATGGGAGGAATCAGTTCTTGGATGGAAAAGTGAATCTTGTTTTAGACCTAAGCATTCAAATTAAGTCTTCTAGCCTTTTTTTAAAGTTTACTGCAGTCCTTATAACTTGATACTCAAAAGATTGTATTCAGTGGTTTTACAGCTGATTGGTCTTCTGCAGACCATAGTTGGAGAACCACTGGGTTAGAAACTTCCTCTTCCTTTTTCAGAGACTTTGATTCTTCTAACTCCATGTTCTCTCCTTTCTTATTTTTGCTCACTATTAAGAGACTAGTCAGTTAGCCCGTCATACAACGGGATTTTCAGGTCTCTCCTCCACGTCGGTCTTCTCTCCTGAGCCTCCGGTTTCTCGCTCCTTCTCTCTCTCTCTCCCCTCCTCCTACTGCCTCCCTCCCCCTCTCTCTCTCTCAGCTCTCCTCTGCCTTCTGCCTCTCTCTCCGTCTCTTTCTTTCTCTTCTCCCCCTCCTGCCTCTCACTCTCTCCACTCTCCTCTGTCTCTGTCGGGGATGCACGCTCGTCCAGGCCCCGCCCCCTGGGCGTATATGTCACCGCCCCATCACCCTTTGCCTCCTGCCGTGGCGCTCGGCTGAGTTCTGCGCCGCTCAGCCAGGCTGCTGTGGGAGAGCAAGCAGCCGTTTGGGCTCCTCGCAGCGGCCTGGCTGGGTGGCGCAGAACTCAGCCGAGCGCTGCGGCGGGAGGCAAAGGGTGGCGGGGCAGTGACGTATAGGGTTGCCAGGTGTCAGTTTTTTTTACCGGACAGTCTGGTTTTCGGGCCCTCTGTCCAGTAAAACAAATCAGAAAATACCAGACACGTACAGCGTCCGGTATTTTCTGGTTCTCCGGCTGGGTGCCAGACAGAAGCCTGGTGGGGGCGGGGGAGTGGCTGGGAGGCGGGGCGTGATCGGCACTGGGAGCCTCTAGTTGCCTCTGGGAAGCAGGGGAAGCTGTCCCTGCTCCTGAGCGCTGTTCCAGCTTGTGCTGAAGCCATAGCTGGACTTGCTTTGCTGGGACCATGAGTGGGGCGGGCAGCACCCTGGAATCTGTATGTGCCCTGGTGAGTCCGGCTCCCTGCCGGCCGATTCCCTCTCCCCACCCCCTGCCAGCCAGTTCCTCCTCCCGATTTCCCACGGCCAGCTTCACTGCCCCCAACTCCCACCCCCAACCAGCTTTGCTTCCCGCCAGCCAGCCCCACGGCCTCCGGCCTCCAACCCCGACCAGTTTTGCTTCCTGCCGGCCGCCCCTCCACCATTCTCCCCTGGCCAGCTATGCTGCCTCTGACCCCCCCCACCAGCTCTGCTTCCCGCCCCGCCCCCCCAGCCAGCCCCGCTCCTCTCCTGGCTGGTCCCTCCCGCCCCCGATCAAGTGTATCCGGCTTTGTTTGTTTTTTTTTTAACCCTACCCTAGTGACATACATGGCCAGGGGGCGGGGCCGTATACGTCACCGCCCCGCCCTCCTTCCCCTCCCGCCGTGGCAGCCCGGCTGAGCGGCGCCGAACTCATCCAAGCACCACGGCGGGAGGGAAAGGGGACGGGGTGGTGACATACACGGCCAGGGGGCGGAGCTGTGTATGTCACTGCCCCGCCCCCCTTCCCCTCCCGCCGCGGCAGCCTGGCTGAGTAGCGCAGAACTCAACCGAGCGCCACAGCACGAGGCAACAGTGCCCCCCAGAGGTGACTCGTAATGCTATAGAGTTACAGAGTCACAGACATTGGGCTACTATATATATGATGAGAGAGATGTCTACATGTGTGCCACTCTAAGGTATGCAGTATAGTCATTCTTTGTTGTTCAGAGAGCGCTCTCATGCCAACAAAATAAAATCACCCTGTACAAAGGATGCTAGAAGAACTGGCAGCAGAACATCTCCCACCAACAAAATGCTGTCCTCACCAGTGCTTTTCGACAGTAAAACGTGTCAGTCTGGGTGTGTGTGTGTGTGTTTTGTTTTGTTTTGTTTTTTCAGACCCTGACCGACAAAGTTGTACCAATGAAAGTGCAAAATAGACATAGCCAAGAAAGTCCCAATAGGAAAAAGATTCCCCATCCCTATATTAAGAGAACTCTTGTACCTACAACAGAAATACTGTTACTTTGGCTGTGAACCAATTTCAAAGCTAACACGTGTTAAGGAGACTATTGGAGAGAATAGACTTTATCTCACTTTCTGGATTTTGTGGCAGAAAAGTACGTAACTGAAAAGATGCTTAGCATTGATACTACATGAGACAAGCAGTTACTGTGTGAAGAAATACTTGAAAATTGAAAATTCCAAAAATGGCTAAAGACGAATGTTGTTGAAAGCTTTTATTAATATATGCAGTAGCTCATCTGATAACCATTTTTTTTTAAATTTAACAGATGGCTTCATTAGCAGTGACAAACTGGCCTAAACCATTGCCATTGGTTCCATGTCTTTCGTGGTCTACAGCTTCTGGTGTTTTTACTACGGTAACTAAATTATTTTTAGTTTTGTTAATATTCTAGAATATGAACAAATGTGAAATCTCAAAGGTTGGAGTAGAGCAAATTAACATTAAGGTAGAGATTTTTAAAGGTACAAATGAGCGTTGGTTGGATGCCCAACTGTCCTCTGAGCTTTCAAAAATCTCCCCGTAATGTATGCTTCTGGATAGAACCTAGTTACAAAAGCTGCCTTTTGTCTCATGCAAGAAATAATGGTTCTAAGCTGTATAGAATTTTAAAAATTTTGCAGAAAATATTTCTAATTCTATATATGTAACGTGAATTTTATGTCAGTGTTTATCCTAGTAATATGCAACAGGGTAGAATATGACTTATCAACAGCAACAAGTTTGCAGAGAACCTGAAATTTCACGGGGAAAGGGTTGAGATTCTTTAATTATTTCACTTCTTGGTAACTACATTTCTGACTAGTAAGAAAAAGTCTTACTTGATGTCTTTTTAAAAACGTTCTCAAACTGTGAACCAGTGTGAACATGTCTTCATTCACCTCTTCTTCCCTTTTTCTATATAAATTAAAAAGTTCCTTACTTTCACAGCACTCCATAAACTTTACTTGCTTATCCTACAATCTTTCTTACGTGTTAAACTGTCTAAACATGTCGTCGTATCATTCCCTTTTGTTTTTTTAAATTAACTTTTGATTTAAACTTTCTTGTATGCTGCCCATTATCCCTAGATTCATATTCTAATTTATCATTATGAAGTATCCACTCCTGAAAACTGTACGTGGAAGAGTGTCTGTCCATATATATTCTGTACCTCTGACGCCAGTGGTTGGCAACCTATGGCTCAAAGTAAATATGGCTTGGTATGGAGCTAAATATGGCTCGCAGCTCAAGCTTAGCCTCCCCCTGCAATGGGGACCATACACTGGCATTTCAACCCTCTCCCCCTCCCCAGCATGCAAAGTTGGAGTCCCAGTGCTGGCTTTGGTGGGGGGAGGGGAGAGACGCAATACTTGCTGTGCGATCAGGGAAGGAGCAGAGCCAGATGTGGCTCCGTGCACTGCTGCTCCCTCTCTGCTCCCTCTCACCCGGCTGGGGAAACAGCAGTGCACGGACATGCTGCCTGGACGCTTTCCCCACTGTTCCATTGGCTGGAATCCAGCCAGTGGGAATAGCGGGAGTCTGTTCTGGGACATGGTGCCTGGGAGCAGCATGGGGCACAAAAGCAAGCAAGTACCCCTTCTTCTCTCATTCCCAGACCTCGCACCCTTTCTGCTGGCCAGACTCTGCACCCACTCTTGCTCCTGCCCCCTCCCCTTTGGCCAAACTCCATACTCCCCGCCTGCTCCTGCACCCTACTTCCCATCCAGACCTCACACCTTCACCTCCTCCTGTACCTCACTTCGTACACAGATTTTGCACCCCCATCCCTATCCCACTCACTGGAAACCCTGTCCTGCACACTTAACCCCTCCTTTTTAGCCCCAGCTCAGAGCCTGGGGGCCCACAAAATCCACTAACCCTGGAACCTCAGAAGAGTTAATTTGGCCTGAGGCCTTGAACCTCAGTCCTCCTTGCCTCCCCCCCCCCCTCCCGTGGGGCTGGAGCACCAGGGGAGTGAGGTATCTTCATTGGGGGCCACATCAGTGAGGGCTGGGGGTTTTTGGAGGGGTTCTTTTTTCTCACTTGTGTGGTTCCCAACTGACTTTTCTGTGGGTCAGTGGCCCCGACCCAAAAAAGGTTTCCCACCCATTTCTTAAATAGACAATGTTGAAACCTTTTGTGTTGAACATAATAATATTTTACTTTATTTAAAATGAAGTTTGGTAAACTAATATGAAAGTTAAAATGCTTAATCTGTTTAATCATTTAGATTAATATTTCCTTTCTTACTGGTTTAAATTAAACGGTTCTCCTAGCTGCAGCACTAGCAAAATGGCTTGGGCGTAATTAGAAACTTGCCATTCATTATGTATTAGGAGCTGGTCCGTGGAAAGGTTTTCATTGAACCGGGTGGACAACGGACCAAAAAGTCTCAGAACCACTGCTCTTTTGTCATTCTGAAAATACACACAACTTCTTAAATTAAAATGGAAAATTAATTCAAAATGTTAAAAACGTGTAAAATGGGCCAGCTGGGGAACTCTGCTCATTTAAAAGGCTGGTAGAGGGCTTGCTGTAGGGGACGTGTGTGCTCCCAGCTTGGATAATGAGAGGGGCTGGAGGCAGCAGATGGCTCCATCTGGCCATGGCAGCCTGGCTCCAGCCCTCATCTGACTGCCGCAGTCTGTCACCTGCCACTGTGTTCCCAGGGCAGACCCCATGGCCCAGCCATGGCAGCCCCGCAACTGCTGTAACAGCTCGGCTGCAGCAATCTAGCTTGGGCTCTGGCCACGGCAGCCTGGCCAACTAAGCCCCAATTGGGGTCCAGCCCCCATCTGGTTGCAACGTCCTGTCTCCAGCCCCGATCCTGGGACAGGTCCCACGGTTAGGTCCCCTTCTGGCCTTAAGAAGGGCTGGTGGCAGCCCCCCTCCTGCTGCGGCACGGGTAGGAGGGGAGACCACGATCCAGCTGTGGGGATCCTGACCCGGCCCCTTGTTCAGCTGCTGCTCCCCAGCTGCTGCTGCTCCCCAGGTGCCCTGGCCAGGTAAGGTAATCTGGCCCCAGGACCCCCAACATACTTTACTTCCTACCCCCAGCACTTTGCCTTGCCTCTTGCACCTCCCTCCCACACACCCTAGCTCCGTGTCCTGCGTCCCTCGCACACTTCAACTCTGACTCCTGTACTCCCAGCAGCAACAGAAGTCCTATTAAATAAAGTCTATGAGTACAATGTTTCATTTATACTATTATTAATCAGCATGTCAATTATCAATATTAAGTTATACATTTTCAGTCACGCAAATGGGCATTCTTGTATTGGTTCTTTGTTGACGTTTTGTTCTGAATTTTGAGATAGTTTGGCTCTTTGGGTTGAAATGGTTGCTGACCCCTGCTCTACACTCAAGTTGGGATTCTTTTGTGCATCAGTATCCTATGGGACCATGTCTACCCCCAAATCTCCTTATACCTTCCAACTGAGTATATAAAGAGTGTCGTGGCCTGAACTGTTCCTCAGTTCCTTGTTGCTGTCTATGGCCATGAGTCGGAACTTGCGCAGTCCAGACTTCCTTCATGTGGTCTCTCCACTGATTTGTAAATAGAGAAGAACTTAGCAGTTAGTCATCGGGATTAGGTTTAGTTTTTAGTGTTTCTTTTCAGAAGAGGAAGTTTTTCTTTATTTCTTGACACTTCCCAGTACTGGGTCTAGTTCTTAGGACTGAACACAAATCTTCAAGTTTTAAGATCTGCACTACCTGCTAGGCAAGGGGATCAAGGGGACCATACTTTTTGTTTTGGAAACACCACCTTTTATTGCTCCTGAAACAGTGTTATAGAAGTTCAGTTTCTGATAAGTTGTACATTTTGGCATTTCATTCCATTTGGGATAAAAATATTTCTGAAAACTCAAATCTTCACAGAACTAAAATTTGTTTTTTCAGCCAGCTCTGCTGCAGATTCTACAACTTTTTACTTGTATAGGACTCAAGTAAATGAAGAGAGATCAGTTCCTATTTAAAGGATAGAATTTATAAGGGGCAGTTCTGAATTCTCCTACAGCTGTGGCCTGTTCTCCCCCCCCCCCCCCCCCACACACACACTCTCTCACACTATTAAGGAGTCCTGTTATGGCTGGATTCTGTGGTGGTGAAGGAATTGAGAGGTGGTTGAGGACACTGTCATTTACATCTTTAGGTAGGAAATACAAGGGGATTGAGGGTTCAAGCACAGTTGGAACAGATTTTGCTGGCGAAAATTATCAGAACTTGTATGCATGGGGGGCATGTGTGCACCAGCAATTGAATACATATTTTGATGGGGTCTGGCCAGATGGCTGCAAGAAAGTAGCAGAAAACAGGTATATTAACCCCAGGTTTAAACAGGTCCCTGTTTCCTTGGCAATCAAACAAGGTTTACCCTGCAGGCTAATTAAGATACCTGCAGGCAATCAAGAACTGGTTGAGATGGTTAGTTCGTTTTGACTGGGACACCTGGAGTCAATCAGGGATTGGCTCAAACTGGTTAAATGCCTCCCTTTTTGTCAGGTTAGTGGCACACCAGGAGTGGTGGGAGGAGGACTGTCTGCAGGAACTATAGGGACGCTTGTCAGGTACCAAGAGGGAACCCAGCAGGTACAGTGGCAAGGGGCAGGGAGAGCCTTGCCTCGGAAACCCTAGAAGCCCAAGGGAGGTAATCCCTGCTAGAGGGGAAGAAACTAAATTAAGAAATCTAATCTGTTGCCCTCATGTCTGGAGAGACCACTAGAGGTGAAGAGATTTTTCTCCTTCAAAAAAATGGCCATTTTTGTGTAAAAACCTGTGGAGCGTCCATATCTCAAATGCGCTTTTGTGCAAGTAAATCAGCAGTAAAACGGCAGAACAGAGGGCTTTTGCCAATGTAGGTAAATCTTCTGTGAGGCATAACTCCCTTTTGCACTATAGCTATTGCGCAAAAAGGCAAGTGTGGACGCTCCAGAGGGGTTTTTTTTACACAAGAAAGAAAAAGCACAGGTGCTCTGATGGCCATTCTGTGAACGGCTATCAGAACTTTCTTGTGCAAGAGTGTCCGTGCAGTGTGGACGTGCTCTTGCACAAAAAGTTTTTGCGCAAGAAGCCAGCAGTGTAGACATAGCCAGAGTGGATAAATCAGACTATGCTTGCCCCTAAAATAAAGGGGATCGACTGAGAGCTATAGTGAGTCACTAAGGCAAGCAATTAGACTGGGTGTTGCCATTTCTCCCAAATGGGGATTGCTAATACTCAGTCTACTGCTACTCAGAAGTGCAGGATCCACTGTGTCTAATTAGGAGCTTCCTTATCATATACATATGGACTACACATCTCAAAGAATCACGGTTGCTGTTACATAAGTATGATTTTTTTCCTGGTGTAGTATCCATTGACCACTCAGTTCTGTATTACACCCATGCTGCTTTTGAGTGTAAGCATTGTATGGCAAGGACTTTAATACTACTTTATACATTCTCTTATTATAGAGTGGTCCAGTGAACATACATGTGAGGGATGGAGATTGTGGGCAGTTTTTTTAATGAAAAATGTAATAAAGCTTTCAGAAATATGGCAATGGATATTCTTGTCTAATATATCCAATGGGATTTGTTATAGCTTCTAACACTGGCCTTGAATAGAGTTTGGAAATACTAAATTTAACACCTATATAGCAGGGGTGGCCAACCCATTCTGGATGAAGAGCCAATATCTAGCTGGATCCAGCACGAAGAGCCGGGGCAAAAGTTGTAGAGTGCTCCCCCCACCCCAAAGGAGGCCCCAAAAAGTTGTAGAGCGCAAAAAAGGAACTGGCCCTTTAAGAAGGCTTTTTGGCCTCAGCAGGCCACGGTGAGCCACGGCTGCCATATTGGATCTGCCATTTTGATCCCTTGCCCTGGTGAGCACAGGGGAGCCGGGAGGCGTGGGCCATGTTCAGGAGGTGCGGGGGCGGCTTTGCAAGCCTTGGGGGTGGCTTCGCAAGCTGCATTGACCGGGGGGGGGGGGGAGGCGCGCGGGAGGAGAGCCTCAGGTTGGCCACGGTTGATACACAGATTTAGCTGTTTTCTGCATCTTTTCTTAGTTCTGTTGCCTTGGACTACAGCAGTCACTTCAGAATGCAGTATCTGGATTTTTTTTTTTTCTGGGAATTCTTATTAGCTCTGTTGTTTCAGGGTGTGTTGAGTAAAGCTGTGAACTGGAGAGAGCTAGAGAAACAGTACTATACACAAACTGTCTATGAAGAAGAAATCATTCAAATGCTTGAATATTGCGGAGTAAGTACAGTTTGTTTTCCCTACTAGCTTTTGGTAAAATGTACTTTGCATGCAAAATCCATTAAAATACCTGACATGAACTTTCAGCAAACATTCATTATACAACATGTTAAATTTATTTAGTTTAACAAATGTTTGATGCAGAAGTAACCTTTAAATAAGCAAAGATTTATACCTCTTACTGTCATATCATACGTTTTTATAAGTGTTGAACTCTGTTCAAATTACTGTTCATGACCAAGTAGGACAGACACCAGTTTCCTGTAGTGCTTAAAATAAAGGTACATAAAGCACATATCTAACTACTGTGCCTTCTTATAAAAAAAAAAAAAAAAAAAAAAAAGAGGGTACAAGAAGATTAAAAACATTAAGAACTTTCAGAATATTCTTTGAAATGTTAGTTTTTGTAGGGGTGGGAAATCAAAGCATTGAAAACCAAATTCCAGAAAACAAGCCGTGTAGTTTGGTACCATGTTTTGAAATGCCAAATAAAGAAGTGACGTATTGTTGAATCCATTACCTTGCTTATTCCTTTGTTGAAATATTGATACCTACTTGAGCAATGAAAAAAGACATGACTAGATTTGAATACACAATTCATTATGAAATAATTGTCACTTACCTTAAGAAGAAAGATGTACAAAGGTATAGTAGAGGAAAAATTGTCCTATATGAATGCTATTATGGATTAATGTTTTTTAAACTGCAGTTGCAGTTTTGTAATGCTATCCTGGATTCTTTTAATTGTGTTAGTAACATAATCTGATTCTCTAAAGATAACCAGGTCACTCAATTCTGGTTCTTAAGAGTAGGATTGGTAGAATTCCTTTAGTTCTGCAGGTTTTCTGTCCTGATGACAATAGCAATGGGGTAAAAATATAAGCCAGAAATGTTTACAGTTGCCTCTCATCCTTCACCAATATAAATTCTGTACTCTGAATGTTTTAGTTTTTTCTTGACCCATTGTCAACAATGGAGCTCTGTGTAGGAGACTATTCGGGTGCAATCACTTCAGCTCTTGACTGGTTGCCCAACAAGAAATTGAGTACCCTTTGCTTGTTGCAATTTTGTCTTGTAACCATATCTGGTATAGGGAGGACCTTTAGTTTTAGACCTTGGCTTCCATGCTTTAGTGCGTGTGTGTGTTTTTTAAGTGTTTTGCACTTGTATCAGAACCGAGACACAGCTACTTTGGTGCCTTGCTTTGACATTTGCTTTTTCTTCTGACAAACATCTCAGTAGTATTAAGGTATTGACAAGAATAGAGGAACTCAAAACTGGTTGTTTGCTGACAAACTATCAATGTACACTGAACTCAGATATGAGGATATCTTCCTAGTTATCCACAGGCAAATGGATTTTTTTCAAGCTCTGACCGTAGCCTTTTCCCAAAGTACACTGATCTTTCCCCAACCTCACCAGTTATGGTACCTGACTTTCTTGTAGTCTTTGAGCTATTAGTATGAATTCTTTTCTCCCTAGCAAATTCAATGCTATTTTGTAGAAGAGCATTTTTGAAAAGCTGGCCTCTTGAGCTTTTTGCCCAGAAACTGAAGTGCAATGCATTTATACAGGAATAATGCATACATGGAAGCAGAATTGTAAATCAGATATGGCTCTGCTCTAGTAATATCTGCAATATTGTAATATGCTCAAAAAATAAGAAGGGAAAGTTTAAAAGAAAAATTCTTAAAAATTAAAGTTACATAGCAATTTACATTATTTCAGTAATTTCCTCATGTAAAACGTTTCCGTATACGTCCTTGCTTTACTCTTCAAAAGATAGTTAATACCACTTGTGAGAAGAATCCTACAAACCCTTGAGTCCTAACAGAATAAAGATGCTCTTTTTTTTTCCAAATTACTTGTTTGATTCTAGATTAGTTAAGTAATATTCAGAAGTAATGTGCATCTGACATGTGATACCCTGTTTTAGTTCCATTTCCTAATGGACAGATATCTGCATCATAAGAACTGCTACCATAATTATGTACTTATTGCTATGTGATTGTGTGCTTGGGACAGGCCAGAAACTAGGTGGTGTGGGTCAGGATTTAAATCATTGACCTAAACTGTATACAAGAGTTTGGACATTGCTTATGCGCCTAGCACTGTGCCTGGCTCATGCCAGAGCTCTCACTCTGTGTCATGAGGATTGCATTCACTCTGTTTTTAAAAAAAAGTTGATCAAAATATGTGAAAACCCTTTAATAAAAGGCCTGTATTTCTGTTTAGACAGACTCTTTCAAGATGGGACAAGACTTTGTTAAAAATTCCCCCAACAGTGTGGACAGTCTGAACAACTTAGCTTTGACTTCCAGAATGTTGAATCTGGAGACCACAAGCAAAATTTTGTCTACAGAAGCCATTCACTGCCTTAGCACTAGTAAAAGTACTGTATGTGCCTCATCAGAAAGACTCTTGCTGCAAGATGCACCTAAAATGCAGTGTATAAATCAAACATTTTCAACCAGCAGCAGTAGCAATAAGAACTTCACCAAGCAGCAAGAGCACTGGATAAGTGAAGAAAGGAAAAGGGACACTTTACAGAGAGAATCACTAAGGTTCATGAAAGGAGTTATGGATGAATGTACCCATGTAGCTAATTTCTCAGGTACTTTTTATTTTAATTTGCGGATTGGGATAATTGTCTAGACTAATTTCTTCTTACCTATTCAATATTTTTGTATTCATACTGTTATCCCAGAAAGCTCTTATTGAATTAGAAAGTGTGTCCTGGGCATCTTCACAGAATGGACATATAACTCAGTTGTCTTTTAAAAATATATACATCAGACATGTATCTAACAGATCATTTCATTTCAGAGAAATCTCTTTTTTTGACAAGTACTCTGTTCAAAATCACTTTTAGCTTTCTCACTCTAGAGATTTGCATAGAGTGACGGTTCAGGAGCTTCACCAAGTCTAAATCCGGTTTCAAATGGTGGTTTTGTTTTTTGGTTTTTTTTTCCTCTAAAGCATATTAGTATATTGTACACAGTGTGATTACATCTAACAAGTGCCTGTAACATGAGCTTGTCTGCTTCAGGTATTGCTAGGACCCTTTTTAAGTGGGGAAAACTTTTTTTTAATCCTTCATTTCTCTATGCAGTCATACACTGTTAAAAAATCTCAGGTTTTCTTCAAAGAGGACAAGAGATGACTGTTGAATATTGCCTTATTCCCTCAGTTTGTCATAACTGCCATAGCTCTGGTGCTAATTGTGGGGTAATACATAATTAAAATTGCTACTGAATTATATTTTAAAATTTGATTTTTGCTCTCACCTCTTATGTCAACGCAAAGACCCTTTCCACCTTCCCCCCCAAAAAGCAATATTGAGCTCATATTGGTAGGCTATGTTTGTCTGACATTAAGCTGTTTTGCAGTGGAGACCTTGTGTGAAGAATCAAAATCTAGTTATGCAGTGCATCTTTTATTTTGCAACTACACTACTCCATTGATCTTAACATACTATATCCAAGGATGGCTGGGGACCTAAACTTCCATTTAAAGAGTTTCTAGCTTTTATCCATGCACAGAGCTCAGTGTAACCTGATCATTAAGGAGACTTACTGGTGAAAAAAAATCTTCTCATGTTCATGTGGGCTTTTCCTACTACCCCACATTACAGTAGTCTCATAGGTTACTGAGGAATACTGATTTGGGAATTGGAAAAAATGAGCATTTACTGGAAAAAATCAGGGTGTTTTTTTTCTTTTTTCTGCCTAGTTCCAGTTGACCCAAGCCTAATCATAGTTGTGCAAGCCAAGGAGGATGCGTATGTTCCACGTACTGGAGTGCGCAGCCTTCAAGATATCTGGCCAGGATGTGAAATCCGGTATCTGGGTGGAGGTCACATCAGTGCCTACCTCTTCAAACAAGGGCTCTTTAGGTGAGAAGTTAAGTATAAACAGGAAGCAAAAACATGGTTGTGATTTTTTTTTTTTTTTTTTTTTCCCCCCCCCCTAATACCACTTTTTGAGGGAATTAATTTTCTGCATTTGGATGTCTGTCTTTTTAAAAAGAAAAAAACAACTTGTACTCTTCAGTCATTCAGTCAAATTCATTCATTAAACACTACATTTTTTTCTTAGCTGTTGAATGTATGTTCAATAGGCAACAATTACCTTATATTTATTTTTGCAAGTGTTGTCTTTGTTGAAATAAAAAGTAGGTGAAGTTCACATTTAAAAACTTACCTTACCTGTGAGACAAGTAATATGTGACTGTAACTCCAGACTTAACATTGTATCTCAACCTTATGAAATATTATTTATATAAATATAATTATTAAATCTTAAAAAGTTAAAATAATATAATACTCATGTATGAGGTAGTCTTAAAAAAAAAAAAAAAAAAAAAAGGAAAAGATCAACATACCCAAAGTTCAGGATCAATGTGTGTGCAAAATTACCACCATTTTTGAAAGATGTTGCAGTAAATAGAGAATACAGAAGAGATATCTTTGTGTGATCAGAATTTCTTGAGAGAGAGTTGAGTGCAAAAGGCCCTGATACAACAAAGAATGTGCTTTATTTTAAGCATTCACCGATCACATAAATGTCTTGTGCAATTAAGGCCATAGAGAACTGGGCAGGTGATGGGGCAAAATAATTCTTAGTACCAAATTAATGCTGAAGAACAGTGCTCTGAAGTTGTAGGGCATTTATTTCTTTTTAAAGTGTGGCATGTGGACACAATCCTCTCCTAATAATATCATAGATTTAATTACATGAGATCAGATGGTTTGGAAAGCTGTTCCCATCAGTCTAAATAATTATGTGACACTGGAGAACGCTAGACTCTTTATTCACAGTACATACATAATTATTTAGAATGAGTAGCATTCTGTGTGTGAATTTTAAAGGTATTTCCCTCCGTATTTGAGCCTTCATTGTTTCTGCCTCCTTCACCTTTTTGCAGTGCTTGCACTGTCAATGAAATCAGTTTGTGTTTTTGGATAAAGTTGAAAATATCCCCCCCCCCCCCCCCCCCCCCCCCCCCCGAAAAATGTTTCCTCCTTTTTTTTTTTTTGGCTTTTGTACAATGTGTGACTTATTCCTTTTGCCAGTGTGTTAAATTAGTATATTGTTTGTTCAGTGTTGTATCCATCTTGGACCCAGGATATTAGAAAGAGAATGTTGCTGTGGTAATATCTTTTATTGGACCAACTTCAGTTGGTGATAGAAAAAAGCTTACATAGACATGAAGAAGAGCTGAAAAGCTTATCTTTCATCAACAGGCATTGGTCCAATAAAAGATATTACTTCACCCACCTTGTGTGTGTCATTAGTTTTTCTCAGATTTGTGGACCACTTCCCCGATGTCTCTGAGTTATTCCAGTTCCCATTCTTTAACTAATTGCAGTGTAGGGCCCCATTATTTACCAACTTCCTTTTAGAAAATTCTGATTTTATACAGATATACTGTATTAGCTGACAGTGAAATTCCTCTACTTTGAGAAGCTTTCAGAACTCTTGTTGAGAATGTGTTATTGCTGCCTTACCTACATGGCAAAATCTAAATTCTGTTAGGAGAATTGCAGAAAAATTTTGTTGACAATTTATTTCTAGCTCTGATAGAGCTAGTAGGAAGAGAAAGGGCGGGGAGACCAGGCCTTTTACCCGATTTTAAACTCTTGAGATAAGCCTGTTTACATATTTAATCCTTGGAAAATCAGATTGCCATTGATGTTAATAGTTTTAGTAAGGTAGACCATATGCATGTTGGTTTGAGACCACTTGCTTATTTCACGAGAATAACTGAATAGCTCTTTGTGAAGATTCTGTTGCTTCTGATCTTCGCTACATTAGAACCAGTATCCTTGAAATGTGCTTTATGCCGCTATTAATTCCCCTTGAGTCTGAGTCCTTTAACAAGTAAACATTAACTTTCCCAAAAACTACAGCATGCTCTTCTGCCATACATGTCTGTCTTGGTTCCCTCTTGCAGGCTGAATCTCAGTTGTTGTTGGATGTTCTAGGGACATTTGGCAGCTGATGCAGATTAAACCTTGGGGCTAGACTGATATAATAGTAGTGGATCAGGGATATTAAGAGCTTTGGCTCTCCTCAATTACCAAGCAGTCCTAAGGCCCAGTTTTTACAAAGGAAAAAAAATAGCTTGCTTCTACCTGTTCCCCAAGTTATACTAGTAGCCTGTAATTCTTTCTTTCCATATTCTCTCTTTTAGGCAAGCCATATATGATGCATTTGAGCGCTTTCTTCAGAAATACGCTGTTTAATTATCTTCATTATGAATTTGCTCAGTGTGGTCTTGTTTGAGCTTTCCGTATCTGGAATTTAAAATTGGCATGCTTTGGAAAGCCAGCCAGTTAAACCAGTATTAAATGGATGAATATCAACATCGAATGTCAGACCCACCAGATTCCAATATTGGAAACACAATAATAATAGTTTCAGTTGAACTAAATGCCCATCTCAGACACATCTGCATTAACTTGAACCATGAAAATGTTGGCAACATTTTGTTAAGGTATGAGGGGATTCTATGTATTTCATATTTGTCTATTGTTTTATAACTTTACGTATGACATAATGTTCTATACTGAATACTTTGCATATCTGCTGTAAAGAGACCAATATAATGCCAAAAGAACTGTTGAAATGTCTCCTTAAGGATTTTAACAGTGTTCTAAATTTAATGTATTGCTATTTTTCCCTGTTACTTTTTTTTTTCCTGCCCTCTATCCTGTGCTGCTGATAGATTCATTTTTAGAAAAGGTTCCTCCTGTAAGCCCAGCCTCATATGTTTCGTTTCACTATTGTGACTTAAAATGGCAGGAATAAATAAGAGAAGATGGACAGCAATGGGAAGAGAAAAGTCCATGAGTGTTGTATAGAAAAAAGTAAATAAATTCATTTTATTGACATTTGAAAGCATTCTCGATTCTTAAAGTCTTTTCTATTAAAAAACACATAGTTCATGCACAATAATGATATAGATTTTATAGCTGAAAAAGAGTACCTGAAAATAGAGCACCAGTAATTGATTTTTATGTATAATTAGAGAATGCAGAAGTTTGGTCCTACCAGAACTTTATAACAGAATTACTTGAAATGAAAAGAGCTTTTGGAGAATAATCTTAATGCAGAATATATAACACAAAGACTATTGATTTTTATGTATTGTTTAAAACAATGTTTATTCTGCTGTAGAAGTAAGACAACCTATGTTTCAGATACATGGGCAGAGTCCTTTTTAAAAATGTAATCAGCACATGACTGCAAGCATACCTTTTTTTTTAAACCTCTATAAACCAGGACTCTCTGATCTGGACTATGGATGTTCCAGGACCAGAGAATCCTGGTGGAGAGATGGTGCCTAGGAGCTCTGTGGACTGGCAGGGTTGCGGGCTGCGAGCCCTGAGCTATCAGTAGGGCCAGGAGTCTAGATCACCACACCTGAGAAGCCGGGCGTGTCCCAGCAGGGCTGCCTGGATGGGCCGGAAGCCCAGCGCGCCTCAGCAGAGCTGCCTGGAGGGGCCAGGAGTGGTGTGCCCCAGCTAGGCTGCTTGGCATGGCAGGCAAAGTGGAGGGCAGGGGACCGGCAGGGCAGTGGGGTCTATGGCAGGTCTAGCACTTGGGGCAGTAGTAGGGGGGGCCCAGAAATAACCTCCCCTGGTCCGGCAAAATAACTCATCCGGGACTGGTCAGGTCCCGAGGGTGCCGGACCAGGGAGGTCCAACCTGTATATGTTAGCTAAATGGGGGATTACATTACAGAAGATAGCAGTTCAGATCACTCTCTTCTAATTTTACAATAAATGTTTTAAGTGGATGAAGTTAAAATATTTAGGATTCTGAGCATGTTTAAAGAATTAATAGAATTAGTATCTTTATATATGACCTGAAACTTGCCTTAATAAACTCATCTGTAGTTTAAAAGTAGTTATCCATTAAACGCTTTCTGCAGTACTCTTCAAAATTATAATAGACTGGGGGGAGGAAGCTATAGTTGAAGCAATTTTTTTAACATTTTGATATAGCAGATGACTGTGAATTATAAATCCTCCCCCCTCCGCCCCCCAAGTTCAGGGTAATCTTTGACCTATAAAGGATATGGAGCGAATAAAATGTTGCTTGTACACTCTTGAAAACTAGTCTTGTAAATGAGGGTGGTAAATGGAATAGTAAATATGTCAATCTTTAAATTGAATAACAAGTCCAGAAAAAAACCCCTGAAACACACACGTATGTAATAATTAAATTTTATTTCAAGTTCCAAATGTGCTGGAACTCTGCCACACTGCTTTTTCTTTTAACTGAAATTTTTAAAATGGAATTTCATTGTTTTCTTGATGCATAGTTTTATAGAAAATATGTAACAGAGTGAGCAAGTGGTAAGTTTCATCTAGTATCTTAAAATATTTGTGCTATTAAGATACTGAATGTTTATTTAGAAAATGCAAGGCTTCAAAAGTCAATACATGTAAGATTAATTTTTAAATTAAAGATGTGAGTGCAGTACTAAAAGGTGTACATAAATTACCTGATACACTACTTGTTGTTTGCTTTTGTTAACTGGGGTCTCTTGCAAAAGAGAGTTGTTTAAAAATTAACTAAGAATTGGCAAAATCCAGACAGATGGCCACATTCTGAACTACTTTGTTAACTGTGTTTATGCCGTGTTCTTCTTGCAGCTATAAAGGGGAAAATCTGTGGCAGAGGAAAGGCTTGAATGCCTGAATGAAAGCAAAGACAAAAATTTGAAGGGTGTCTTAAATGAGCTAGTTTCTAGACTCCAAACTATAACCTAGAAATTATAGATCTAATGGAAAACTGGCATCCCAAGGTATTTGATGGTTGCACTAGCAAGATTTTAGTCTAAAAAAAAGTTGACAGTGTGTTAAGCAAACTTGTTATGTTTAGCCTCTTTGTGGAAGTCAGTTTTCTGATTTGCATGGTGAAGTATTAGTAACATTATTGATATGAAACTTGACTGCATATTGAATTCTAATGTAACAATTCAATGAAAACAAAAGATACTGTATGCCTATACTGCAAGTGAAGATGTGATTTGTACCACCAATAAGCATACCCGTGCTAGCTTCAGTCTACATAGCATAGGTAACAGTAGTAGTGAAGAGTTAGCCTGAGCTGAAATCTGCGCAGCTATCTGCTGAAATATATGCCCACTGGAGAACCTGGGTATGTACTTATGTTGCTAGTCCATGCTGAAGTTTGTGCCACCACACCTTCACTCTCTTATTTGTACTATCTCAATTAAAGGTAGCATGTGGGTAGGTATACCTATCCTAAAGGCCCACTTTAATTTACTGTGTAGACATACTCCTAGAGGTAAGACTTCTGCTCTAAAGCTGAATAATGGGTGAGCTGTTAAGCTCTGAATATTTTAACTTTGTCAAACTGTCATTGATCATTTTCCTGTAAAACTGTACAACATAAACTTAAGATTGCCTTGTCATTGCATATTTTTTCCCCTAACTTACTATATATTTGAGAGTCTGTGTGTATGTCCGTCTGTTTGTTAAATAACTTCTAAATAGTAAGAGCTAGGACCACATCAGGTATATCGCTTCCTCTTATCACTTAAATGTGGGGCAAGCACAATCTGGTCCACCAGATCCAGCCCAGGGACACCCTGCATGCTACTGAAAGCAGGCAACTGTGGAGACCATGTGCATCTTTGTGTGCCCCGTGCCCAGGGGGAGGCTTCACATACTGCCCCCACCCTCAGCACAAACTACAGGTCCTATTGGCCAGAAACTGGCCAGTGAAAGCTGCCTGGGCCATGCTTGTAGTGCAGGCAGTGTGCAGAGGGCTCTCCCCAAGGACTCCCCAGATCTCACCTCCTGCCCCAGGTCATAACCCCTTCTTTCACCCAAACTCCCTCCCAGACCTCTTGTGCCCCATTCTCCAACATAAGCTTCCTTTTTTGCACCCAACCTCCATCTCAGAGCCTGTACCTCCTCGATTAAGATCATGGAAGAGTGCAGTGCGGCCCTTGACTACTTACCAAATTCTTGGAGTGGCCCTTTATAAAAAATTATTGCTTACACTTTAGGTAAGGTAAGGGTTTGCTTGTGCCAAGAAAATCTGATGTGCCTGGAATGGGATTGCTTTTCATTAAACCATGCAGAAAAGAGACTGAATCACCAGGCAGGTGAAAGGAGCAGGGCCTGAAGGTCCCCCACTTCACTGATTTGTACAGGAACATTGCTGGCTGTGCCCCTTCATCAGGGAGCAAGGGGAAAGTGCACTTTTTATGCATTCTTCACTCTTGCTGGAAAGCGCAGGTTGCAGACTAACCTAGCCCTGCCCCAGCCAGGTAACATGCACCCCTCCCCTGGCAGTACCTGCTGGAGCTGCAGTAGCCATGGAGACTCTTCTCACCATGCCCGTAGCTGCTGTGGTGAGAGAGGGCTGGGGTAGTCTTTTCTCACTGAGACTGCCTGCAATAGTTAACTCCTCAGCTCCAGCCCTGCCCCAGAGCAGTGGTACACAGGAACATAAGAACGGCCATTCTGGGTCAGACCAAAGGTCCATCTAGCCCAGTAACTTGTCTGCTGACAGTGGCCAATACCAGATGCCGCAGAGGGAGGGATCACAATAGTTAATCCTCTCATGATCACTCCCCTATCACCCACCCCCAGAGAAACAGAGGCTAGGAATACCATTCCTACCCATCCTGGCTAATAGCCATTGATAGACCTAACCTCCACGAATCTATCTAGCTCTTTTTTGAACTCTATTAAAGTTCTAGCCTTCACTGCATCCTCTGGCAAGGAGTTCCACAGGTCCTCTTCCCCCCCCCCCCTCCCCGGGGTAGCATGCATATTGAACCCCTCATCATCAGCCCCACCCCAGAGCATGTACATTTTCATTTTATTTTCCAAAAAACAAAAATTGAGTTAAGGATCCGAGCAACGCCAGGTAAAGCTTGTAGTAGTAGCATAATTTACAGTAAAAGAAGTTATCCTGATTCAGAAGATATATGGTTCATATTACATTGAGGTATAGAAGATGTCGTTTTGATATGCTTTTTTGCAGACACCACCTAATAAGAAAATAAACTGGGCAGGAGCAGAAACTAATCAAGATACAGTTACGCTAAGGCTTCAACTTGAATCTCTTGTTGTTAGTAACTTAGATTAAATTTTCTCCAGGCTTGCTTAACTGTGTGAGGAGGTAACTGATTTTAAGACAGTTTAATCATAATTCTTCATTTGAGCTGCCTGAGTAAAGTGGTGGAAACACTGTGCAGAAACTTTTAAGCTCCGAGAACTGTGAATTTAACATTTCATATTTGGTGTCTATGTAGTCCTCCAGTAAGGGTTATTTGCTTGGCTATTTCTGAGAGAGAGCATGCTGATATGATTGCCACATCCTTCTGATGTTTCTTTCATGTATTGTTTTACTCATCCCCTCCGGAAATCCTTGTCATGGGGAGGGTGTATTAGAAGACATAACATTTGGAATATGCAACTGCAAATGCTGCTGTGAAAAAGTCAACAATGAAAAATGACACTGTCCAATAAAAGATATTGCCTCTTTTTTCTGTGTACTGTGAAAAATTTGGGAGATGTGTATTTTATTAATGTTTGTCTGCAGAGCTGAGTAGTATGGTGGGGCTTGCTTTGTGGAACACTCAGGTTTAGTTTTTGCTGAAGCTCTCCACAAGTCGTCATGGAACCAGGCAATTTCCTTGCCAGTGGGAAAAAATGGACAATACAGTGAATCTACAACTGAAAGTGTACCTCCAGTTATCCTGCAAAGATGAATAAAAGTAGATTTACCATGTTCTGCTGTTGCAAGACAAAAGGACTTTGAAATGGTTAAGAATTAACTGGGGGAGGGGAAAACATGACTGAGTCAGAAGCTACAGGAGAACTGTCTCACTGTAATGCGACTGATGAAGCATGTTGAGGTAAGGGGAATGTTATCTAAACTTGTGAGAGAGGGATGAGATTTAGGTAAAATAGATATTTAAGCCTTTTGTGGTTCTAGCTCTTTTCTCTCATGTTCCTTTAGGTCCGGGGTGGGGAACTTTTTTTGGGTGGGGACTGCTGACCCACAGAAAAATTAGTTGGAGGCCACACACAAGTGAGGCAAAAGAAACAAAAGCAAAAACAATCCTCACTGACATGGCCCCCAACTCAGAAGCAGAAAGCCACTCCCCACAGTTCCCTTGCACATAAGAGCCTAGTGGGGCCCAGGCTAGTAGATTGAGTGCTCCAGCCCCACAGGCTCCCCAGTGCTGAGGGGAGGGGACTGAGACTCAGGGGCTGGATCCAGGCAAGTTTGGGGCTGCAGGTTTCCCATCCCTGCTTTAGATAAACTGTATTTTGTTTTGAACACTGTGTTCTGTTGCTCCATTTTTATACTGGTCACAGGTTCCTACAGGAAACTTTGGCAGGGTACCTGCTCAGGGCATGGTTTGTAAATGGAGGTATTGTAACTGGCTGACACAAACTAAAAGTCAATTCTAGGAGTCCACCTTGAGAGTAGTACTTGAGCATCCAGTCATTTTAAAGGCATGCTCATGGAAAGACAATCTCAAAGGTACAGCTCACCCTAAACCATAATAAATATTTTAGAAGTGTGTGACAAACAATCTCCTGCAAAATCCTAAATGAAATGTATTGACTGCAGTTAAACCACCTTGAATTCGTTTTGCAGTCTTTAGAGTTCACTGTATTATATGAATTGGTGTACGTGTTGTGGAACTTTGCGTATTCCCATGAGAAGGGTAAATAAGAAAAGTGAGGGCTGATTAAGCAAATTAACTGAGGATATAACATTGCCAGAGAAACCACACTGTTGGAAAAGTGAGCGTGTCCGCTAGTTCAAACTGATTCACCAACGGCCAGCGGACAAAAGATTTTTGGATAAAAAGCCCAGCTTTCAACTGGCTCATGATCTTTTGCCTGTTCTAACAAACCCTGCTTCATGGAGGGTCCCAATTCTGAGGTTAGGTTTAGGACTGAGGCTGCAGAATGCATTTTAAAGTTGGGGTTAATTGTGGTAAGCATTGTGTGTAGGTTATTTTAATGTTTTGTTTAGTATATTTTCTCTGTAATGCTATTTTAGCTGAAGAATAAAGTAGGCTTGTGTAGGAAGTGCTGCATGGTAACTTGTAACTGTTGACACAAACTGTTATCAGTCTCTGAAAAGAAAGCAAGCAGATGGCCTCTGACAATGTCTGTGCTCAGAAATACACAGTGACGGCAGAGAACTGTGCAGCCTGGAAATACTCCAGTCAGAAAAGAGAGGGACATATGACTCGAGCTCAGAATGAAAACAGCTGGCAATCTGGAAGCCAAGAAGAGGTGACCTTGCTGAACCACTGACGGGAAATGGAATTGTCCTGAGCTGTGACAGTGCGGAATACATTGTTACTATATGTAAAGTTTGCCGCCTTTTTGTATTAAGGCTTTTCATTTTGTAAAAAAATTCCTTGAATTAAACAGGTTGGGATCTTGCTTCCTTATAAGCAGTTTATGGACCTTTCACACTGCTATCCAATGACCAAAGACTAAATGGTTACGATTACAGTCCTGCAAGCTGGTCTGGATGGGTGGGTAGGCCATAGCCTTGGGAATTATGGATGTTGTATGTGCTACTGCACACCCCCCCCCCCCAAGTTCAGACATCAAGAACAAACGTCACAGCTGAACAGAACTAGTAGTATCCCTGATGACACCACTATTCACCTGGGGCCTGAGCTATGTGACTTTGTCCTCACCCACAACTATTTTCCAGTTTGGGGACAATGTATACCTTCAAGTCAGTGACACAGCTATGGGTACCTGCATGACCCTACAATATGCCAACATATTTATAGCTGACCTCAAATGTTTCCTCAGATGTCATTCCCTAGCACCCTTACTCTACTTTTGCTATGTTGATGACATCATATGGAGCCATGGGAAGGATTTCAAAAACTTCCACCCCACCATCAACTTGCAAAAGATCCACTTCTGTGCCACTATAGTACCATTAAATGACCATATCTCCACCACCTTATAATGGAAACCTACTGACTATTATTCTTACCTACATGCCTCTAGCTTCTATCCAAGACGGATCACACGATCAATTGTTTACAGCCAGGCCCTAAGATAAAGTTGGATTTGCTCCACTCCCAAAGACAGAGACAAACACCTACAGGATCTCTATCAGGCAATTTTAAAACATAAATATCTATCGGGGAAGTGAAGAAACAGATTGATGGAGCCAGATAAGTACCTAGGCAGCTGCTTCAAGACAGGCCCAACAAAGAAAATAACAACACTGCTAGTCATCACTTACAGCCCTCAGCTTAAATCCCTGGAGCACATCATGGACAATCTATCCTGGAAAATGATCCCTCACACTCAGGCCTTGGGAGACAGGCCTCTCCTTGCCTACAGAACATGCTAACCTGAAGCAAATTCTTTCCAGCAGCCACACACCCAGGAACCTTCCCCTGCAATAAATCCTGTTGCCAACTCTGTTCACGCATCTATACAAGCAACACCATCACAGGACCTAACCACATAAGCCACAACATCAGGAGCTCATACAACAACTGCACATCCTCTTATGCAGGGCTGGCCAACCCATTCCATGTGAAGAGCCACACTAGCAGTGGAGACAGCGCGAAGAGCCGGGGCAACGTCAAGCAAAAAAAAAGCCTTGCTGGGGGGAAATAGGTGCTGGTACATCCGTCCCATAGCATGGCTTTTTTTTCTTTCTTAACAACTCTGCCCCAGCTCTTCATGTTGTCTCCACTGCTATTGTGGCTCACAAAAAAAGCACTGGGAGGGGTGAGGTGTGCAAGCTCTGGGAGGGAATTTGGATGCAGGAGGAAGTAGAGAACAGGATGCTGGCTCAGGGAGGGGGCTCTAGGCTGGAGAGGGTTCAGGTTAGGTAGAGGGTTGGGGTGCTGAGCAAGCCGCAGGCTTGTGGCTGAAGATGCAGGAGTTTGGGCTAGGATGCATGAGGGGCTCAGGGCAGGGAGGCTGGGAGTATGATGGGCTCAGGACACAGATTTGCAATGTGTGGATGGTACAGGAATGTTGTGGCAGAAGACTGGGGATTTGGGGTTGCAGGAGTTTGGGGATGTGAGAGGTTCAGGACAGGGGGTTCCAGTGTGTGATAGGCTGAGGTTTGAGGGGAGGGGGGAAGGTACAGGAGTGTTATGATGCTGTAGCTAGGTGGGGGCTTGTTGGCCAGGCTTCATTTTTAAATAAAATATGTCAAACACAAAATGTTTCAGCGTTGTCTTTATTTATGAGAGGGGCAGGGAACCTGTTTTGAGTCAGGGGTCACTGACCCACAAAAGTCAGTCGAGGCCACACAAGTGAGATGCAAAAAAAAACCGCTCCAAAACCCCCCAAGCCTCACGAATGTGGCCCCAATTTGCTGGTGGGGGCAGGGTACTTGTGGGGGGGGGGAGGGTTGGCCAGGAGGAGGGGACAGAGACAGCTGGGACAGAGACAGTACCTGGAGATCCCGGGTCTTAGAAAGCATGGTGGCTGCTCTTCCCCTCCCCTTCCCCACCCCCGCCCCCCTGCTCTAACCCAGTACCCCTCCCCTTCCCCAGAGCCAGGCACACCCCTCCCAACCCAATCCCCCTCCCCTTCCCCAGAGCCAGGCACCAGCCCCGCTCTATACCAATCCCCCCGGCTCTAACCTAGTTCTTGGGTCCCGGAGCTGCCGCTACAGCCACACGTCTCCCTCCAGGCACTGGGGTGTGTGCGCTGAGCGGCCAGCACACTGTGCGCACCCTCCCCCCTTTCCCAGAGCCAGACACCTCCCCTCCCCGCTCTAACTCAATCTCCCTCCCCCACTAACCTTATGCCCAGGTCCGGAGCCACTGCCGCTGCCTGCACTCAGCAGCCGGCTGCTAGTGCGGGCTGGGACTGTGTGCGACCCGGCCTGTACGTGCAGAATATGACGTAGTGCGCTGGGGGCCGTGAGCACGCATGCGGCTCACATCAGCCTGGCTGTGAGAGCGGCTGACCTGAGTGGTTCCTGCTCACGAGCTGTGGGTTGGCCACCCCTACTCTAATGTGATATCTGCCAGCAATGCTCCCTGCCATGTACATTGGCCAAACTGGACAGTCTCTATGACAAAGGTTAAACGGACACAAGCCAGATATCAGAAATGGTAATACACAAAAACCTGTAAGAGCACATTTTAACCTTCTTGAACACTCATTAATGGATTTAAATATAGCCATTCTACAAAGGAATTTCAGGAACCAACTACAGAGAGAAACTGCAGAACTGGCCTTCATATGCAAATTTGACACTATCTCTCAGGGACTGAACAAAGACGTGAACTGGATGGGCTGTTATATCCAGCACCCCAATAACATCAAAAGTTAAGTCTGGGACACTTCCAGCCCACTCAATTTAGCCTCATTAGCACCAGCACTACAATTGACAGGTTCCCCCCCCCCCTTATTTTTCTGTTACAAATTGGGAGATTTTTCCTTTTTTCTCCACTCACGTGTGGAAGAGGATTTTGCCCACAAAAAGCTCATGATACTCTATATATTTTTATTTGTTTTTAAGGTGCTATAGGACTACTTGTTTTTCTCAAAACTAGTATTTCACAATGCTCAAGTATCCCAGAGTTGTGCTGCCCCTGTGTGGTGTGAGCAGGAATTTATGCTTTTTTTTTTTACCTGGCTTCTGAACATGCATGATTACACAGTTGGACTTGTCTCTGTAGAATCCGGTCAGGATTAAGTATTAAATTAAAACAGCCACTTTCACTCCAACATAACACTTAATAAAAGGCAATTGGTAATTTTACAGAATCAGTATTTAAACCACAGAAATAGTGACTTCTTGAATGGAGATCTTACTATTAATCCACTGAAATGCTCTGTGAAGTGGTTTATTTTTGTCAGAAGATTTCATCATTTTGAACATAGTATATAAAGTTGGTCTACTAAACTACTTTGGCTGAATATCAGCTAGCCTTACAAGCACTTTTTAATGGCTTTTTCCCACCCACGAAATTAAGTCTGTCTGCTTTTTTTTTTTAAATAGAACTTATTTACAGTTGGTATTAACTGATCATGTGGCAGGGGTCCATTTTATTTTAAATCTGCAAGTTGAACTGGGACTCCCCAGCTGATCTCAGGTTCCAGGGAAATGCCAGGGGGAGCCCAGGGTCAGCTGGGGAGTCCCCAGCTGACCCTTTGAATTGCAGATCAGCTGTGTGGCAGCCACCTTGGGGTTTCAAAGTGGAAACTTTGGCCCAGTCTAGACTCAGAGAGGCAGCAAGGGGGGTACTGACTCATCAAAAGACTATCCGATAAGCAAATGCTTATGATAGTCAACTAATCTTTAACATCCCTAATAGTAACTTATTTTTAGGCTGTTGGGCATGTCTAGAGGAATTGTAT
This sequence comes from Pelochelys cantorii, assembly GCA_032595735.1. Classification (NCBI taxonomy): domain Eukaryota; kingdom Metazoa; phylum Chordata; order Testudines; family Trionychidae; genus Pelochelys; species Pelochelys cantorii. The sequence continues at coordinate 96,686,191 of CM064331.1, read as the reverse complement.
AAAATACCATTTGGATTTACTAGAATAGTGGAAAATTTTGAAGGCAAACTTATAGGAAAGCTGAAGTCAGAATTGGATTCATTTAAAAAATCCTGCTCTCCTGCCCAGCTTCCTGCATATCAGTCAAGCAGTTTTAGCACAGCCTTTATATAAGTTTAGTCAAAACTTCAGGGGGAGGTGAGGTGCTCCCAAAGCAAATAGGCCCCTGCTGTGGGAGCTAGGACTGCAGATATAAGAGACCTCACACAATTCTATCAACGGCAGTCGGTGAATGTAAAAAGGTGAGGGACATGCCTCTGTGAATCCCTTTACACAGACTGGCATTAAATACTCTCGGAGAGGTACCCATCTTAAAATCTGTAACTTTAAAAAACGAGTCGTCCTGTAAGTAGAGAAGAAAAAAATAGAGAAGCCTGGCCCCAGCGTGTTGGTGCCTCTGTGCAGACGCAGCCATTAGTTTAGCCTCGTCCCTGTGAACGCTGAGGTAGGCAGGCTAGTGCGACGAACTTAACGCCGAGCGTGTCTCGTAGGGGTGGTGCTAGGAGTCGTTCAGGCGAGGACCCAGATCTGCTCCTGGAGCGAGCCGCGCCGCGCTGGGTAGTCCAGGGAGTGCTTGGTGCCGAGCGCAGGGCCCTCCTCGCGCCTCTGGGGGGCGCCGCTCCCAAGTATTACAGGGGGTGGGGAAGTTACTGCCGGGCCCGTTTTCTGGCACAACGCGCGGCTGCACTACGAGCGCAGCAACACGCCCCTCGTGAGAAAGGGCGGGACAGGAGATGACGCGAGGTGCAGCCCCTTAGCCCCGCCCGCTGTTTACCACCACTGGCGGGGGGGGGAGGGGGAACCCTCGCGGCCTGAGGCCGCTACTGGCTGCTCCACTCGAAAGTGCCGGAAGCACGCGCGGGCCGAGGACACGAGGCACGCGACCGGCCGTTGTGAGGTCATAAAGCGCTGGAGTGAGCGGAGGCTCCGCCTTGCCCTGGCGTTGCTGTTGCAGCCGCTGCTCCTCGTCTCCGCCCCCTCCCAGGCGAGGCAGGGCCCTGCCGGCCGCCGCGGCTCTGTGAGGGCGCAGCCGGGCCGGGCCGGGAGGAGGGAGCGGCAGAGACGCCCCCGCCCAGCGGCCGCAGTTCCTGGCTGCGGCTCGGTATCGGGGCGGGCAGCGGAGCGTGGCAGTTGAACCATCGGCGGTGGATGAGCGACGCCGGCCGCGGGCCGGGCTGGGGGGGCGGGCAAGGCTGACAGGGCCCCCTCCCACCCCGGGGGCCTGTCGGGGTCGGCGGGCGGCGCCGAGCGGAGGGGACGGCTCTGCGGCGAAGTCGGGCCGTCGACACGCCTGAGCCGCGCGGCTCCGGCCCCGTGGCCCGGCTCCTCGGCATGTCCGCCGCCGCCCCAGTGCCCGGAGCGCCCTCGGAGCAGCAGGTGTGGGGGGCAGAGACTCGCTGCCTGGAGCCGGAGCAGCCTAGCCAGGTGCTGGCGCAGGTGGATGAAGCCGGGGAGAGTCGCGGGGCCGGAGAAGCGGATCTCCCAGGGCCGGGCGAGAAACGACGGGTGCGGCAAATGATCGAGGCTCCTCTGCCCAAGGAAAACCCCTGGACCAGGAGAAAACCGATCCCGAGCAGCCAGAGCCCGGCTGAAGCGGACGCCCGGCTCGGCCTGCAGGACTCAGGTGTGGGGCGGAAGGAAGGGAGCAGTGCAGGGATGGGAGGTTGAGCTCGGAGAGCTGCTCTCAGTGTCCGAAGGGAAACGAGTCGAGCTGCCGCTGGCTGAATCCCTGGTTGGGAAACGTGTTGGTTTAAAACACCCCCCCGCCCCCGTCTCTTTGCCGTACAGCATAGCAACGGCTCCCTTAAATCGCTGGCCCCAACGCTTTGGTGAATCAGGCCAAGTATTTGTTTCCAGGGTTCGTCGCGTTCACTCCCTCGTGTTTTACATATATGGACAGATTAGGAAAATAAGCGTGGAGAGGTGTGGGTTGTCCCCGTCCTTTACTCAAGATGTGGGAGCTGGGCATTTTAAGAGTTTGGATGTATAGCTTCATTAGTTGAGGGAGAATAACCAGCTAGAACAGTGGTCTCCAACCTTTTTAAGCATAAGATCACTCTTTGAATTTTAGTGCAATCAAAGAGCTACCTCACACCCAAATACTCTTGCCTTGCCTCCTTTGTGCCCCTTCTCTGCGGCCCCACTCCTGCTCACTCCATCCTTCCTCCCTCCCCCACTTTCACCAGACTGGGGCTGTGGGTTGGGGTGCAGATTCTGATCTTGGATTAAGGGATCTGAAGTGTGAGAGGGGCTCTGAGCTGATCTTGGGGCAGGCAGTTGGGGGGTAGGAGGGATTGTAAGCGTGGGCTCTAGGAAGGTGTTGGGATGCAGGGGTCCTCAGAGCTAGGGCAGGGGCTTGAGGTGCTGGAGGGGGTTCATGAGTGGGATAGGGTTTTGGGATGTGGGCTCCAGCTGGGCCCTGCTGACCTCAGGTGGCTCCTAGGTGGTGGTGCAGTGGGGCTAAGGCAGGCTCACCCCTGCCCTAGCCCTGCACACCCCCAAAAGCAGCCAGCAAACTTCCTCCATCCCAAGCCCTGTTGAGTCCCCTCTCTGCTCTATGGAGATGGGATACATAGTGCCAAGGGGGGCACCCTGACATCAACAGCCTCCTCTCCTTCCCCTGCCCAGCAAGCAGGAGGCTCCTGAGGGGACAGCTGTAAGCAGAGGGCAGGAGCTGTGCAGCAGTGCTGTGAGAAGCAGCTGAAGTGCTGGCACTAGATAGCCTCTTGGCCGAACCAGTCAGGATCACCTCTCAGAGGCTCCAAGATCTACCAGTAGATCCTGATCTACTGGTTTGTGACCACTGAGCTAGAAGTTTAAAAGTGGACGATTCTCTTTTTATTCCCAAGTACAAGTTTGTGCAAACTATGTGGTTACTTTGTGCGAACTCAAGTCTTTTGCCCAGTATTTAATCCTGACTGGATACATTTAATTTATTTAAGCTTTGTTTTCTCTTTTGCAAATTCCCAAACTCAGTTTAGATGCTCTTTGTTTAGTAATTCTAGTAGTTCCAAATATCAGTTGCTACGTATTTTCATCAATGAAACAGATTTAGAAGGATATTACCCATAATTCCTTGTAACCAAGAACTTCTTAAGAAATTGTTAGATTCTAAACTAGACACTGACACTCTGGTGGTGTAAGTATTTTTGAAGTGAATGAAAAGTTACTTGATTAGGACAGCGTTACTGTCAAAACTCATTAGTGTATGGAGTTGATGGTAGTATGTTTACATTGAGTAAACAGTTGTGAATTTCAGATAGTTCCCCCTTCCCCATTACTAGATGGAGAATAGATTATGCTACAGTTTTTAAAGTTGTAAAATACAGGGATTTCTTAGACATAGTAGTAACAAAATAAGAGAGAATATTGTTACATTTTTACTTGTTTTCCTTTTCTTTAGCAAATAGTAACTAACCCAATTGACTTTGGTAGCTCATTTTTAGATAATTACATGATAGAACACCTAATAAATCTATGGTTCAAGTTTCAAAAATAGTTTTAAGTGTAAATATTAATAAAAGCAATTGACTTGGTAGCTTTGGAGATTTAAACTTTTAAGTAGTACCACAGGTATAGGACAGACAGTTGCAATGCAAGTTTCCTGACAAATGTGCCGCCCACTTTAAGATGTGGAGACTGTCTCTCTGTAGAGAGAGTGATTTCTTAATGAAATCTTAATTCGCTTTATAATCTTTGATTTCTGTGTATGGATTGCTAGCAAGGGAATTGGATTGAAATTACAAACTTGTATACTGTAAACTATTAGCTTTCAGATGTTAGCAGTTTTCAGTCAATACCATCCTGGACCAGATGAAAACCACTGACACCGAAAGATCTGTTTCAACTTGGAAATTTTTGATTCTGGGTTGATTTCAGGTACAGCACTTGCCCATGAATCTCCCTGCCAATTTTCTGTTTTACATCTGCAATTTAAATGTTTTTTTCTGTTGTGTGAAAAAGATAAATGGGATTATACAAACATTGTGGCCAAATATATAAATGGGGAAAGCTGTTTCTGAACCTAACACTATTTATATGTAGTAAATAACTCTGGTCTCAAAACCAAAATCTTTACTCAAGTTTGATTAAACTTGTAGGCATTCATTGAAGACTGTTGGACATACATTGTTCTTTGCCTTCTTTGCCTTTTAGCCTGTTCTTTTATGCAGATTGCCAATTTTTTTTTCTATGTACAACTTGCAACCTTCAATATATGCCCCCTCCCACTGACTGAAACCTGTCAGTTGCTCAGTTTCCTCACTCTTTTTATCTCTAGCAGTACTGGTACAGCATCAAGGAAACTCCTTATTTTTATTGTGGTAGTGCTCTATGGCCCTAGTCAGAGTAGGATACTGTTGGGGTAGGATCAGTACAAATACAAAAAATTCTGTTTGCATTAAGTGTTTACTCTTGCAGTTAGGACAAGTTGCAAAAATAAAGTAAGTGAAGAGTAATGTCCTTCAAATTAGTGTCTTTCTGAGTTGCCCTTTTGGAACAGCTTTTCCAGTGTGTAGCTTACTTAATATAAGGAATACCATAGTAATGTTTACTTGCAAAGGCAATTATAAAGACTTCACTGGATGCCGCTGTTTATTGATATGTGTAAATACCTCTTTATCCACCATTAACATATAACCCCCTTGTAAGATGAAAATCAGCAGTACCATTCAGTAATTTAAGCCAGGAAGCTAATTTTTTTCCATGTACAACAATAGATTAATTTTTATGTAGGCAAATGTAATTAGCCAAATCAAGCTTATTTATTTGAAAATTGCCACTGGTGGTATTAGGGTGAGATGCAAAACAATGACCATAAGAGAAAAACTTAAAAAACGAATAGTCCTGCAGCACCTTAGAGACTAACAAAAAATGTAGATGGTATCATGAGCTTTTGTGGGTATAACCCACTTCAGATGAATGGAGTTGAAGGGGTTCAGGTTCCAAATAAATGACCATAAGTTATCTGATAAAATGTAAAAGTCTCTTATCGAAGTACTGAGCTGGCCCAATAATGGTTGCCTTGTACATCTTAGCCCAAAGTTGTATGGGTATAGGTGATTGAAAAGTTACTTTGTCTTTGCAATGATAATTACAAAAGAAGGTGAAAAGATGTACCAGATTTAGTTCTGGAAATTTGCAGCATTTTTGTCAGGGCTGAATTTGACCAAATGTTATTGAAATAGGAACATGTTGGGGAGGTGTAGGGAAAGGAAATTGGCCTGTTACTACCCAAAAAATTGCTTTTCTTGAAGTTTTATTTTCAAGTAAGATTCATTCTTAACTAGCAAAAAGTAATTGTAATAGCATAACATATATGCAATGTCTTATTGTTTCCCATAATGGAATTTATTGCATATAAAATGACTCCCACTTCATTTTCACAGAAAACCGCTATCACTTTTTCAGTAGAATATTTCCTCTTTTTTTATAAATTTGGCATGAAGGAAAGAATTCAGCTGATAAGTTGTGATTGTTCACAAGTTTTGTATAACTGCCTGGGTCATCAATGATTCAGTGGCTAATTGTTTGAAAGTAGCTTTTGAAAGCAGTGAAAACATTTCACAGAGTAAATATATTGACTATCTGTTTCTCACATGGTTAAAATCTTTTGGTCTTGTGCTTCATGGAATGCTTGAAGCATAGAGCTAACTTATGTTATGGCACACTTCATTCTCTTTTATGTTGTGCTCTATTTGTCTGCCATGCATTTCTGAATAACTTATTTGTTTAGTTTCTGTAGCAGAACCAGTTCTCAGTAACACTTTTGAATAACTATGTTCTTAATTTCAGAGGGGTAGATTTGTTAGTCTGTAACTTTAAAAATGAGTAGTCCTGTGGCAACCTAGAGATTGACCAGAATGTATAGAATCATGAGCTTTTGTGATCCACTTCATATGATGAAGTGAGTTTTATCCACTAAAGCTCGTGATTCTGTGTATTTTGGTTAGTCTCTAAGGTGCTATGGGACTATTTGTTGTTTTATGTTTGCAGTTGTTTATAAAGCACGTTGTTTATTTATCATGTCATAGACTCTCAAATCCCCTTTGAAAATGAGATTTAAGTTTCTAAATCAATTGGTATTGCAAAGCTGAGTGCTGCAATACCTGAATTTCTTTTTAAAATCTGGGCCTTAAATCCCTATTATGTCAAAGATTTTTATTTTCATAGTATAATTTACTTAATATTGAAATCCCTCAAATCTGTAGAATCTTGTAAATATTTGTGAAAATAAATTATATAGCTCTCCATTTAGCACAGCTCTTAAACATGTGCTTTAGTTTTAAGAGTGAGTAATCTTAATTATTTAAAAATACATTGAGTGGAACTGGTTACATGCTTGAGTTTATTGGGGCCACAGAGTAGAGCTTCAGCATTATATTAAGGACTAGAGAGCAAAGTGTTTGAGTATAGTTTTCCACACTTGGTTTTCTAATATAAAAGCATAATTAAAACACATTTTTTTCCTCCTTTCATTTAGAACGGCCAAGTTCCACTAAAGTTATAAAAGCAGGGAAACCGAAGACCAGGAAACCCAGCAAGGTTTGTATTTCCCGGAAAAACAGTTGAACCTGTGAATCTCAAGTCAGATTAGATTGATACCGTTTAATACACTACGTTGATTTGAACTAACACTTTAACTGCACTGTTGATATAAGAAATGTAAATTATCAATAGAGAAATATTTTTTTCTTAAACATTTTATTTGCATAAGGAGCTGGTATCATTCAAGTAAATATGTCTGTTGGCAAAAACTTTTAATGCTGTATCCTAAAGGTTTGTGCTCTCCCTGGATGATGGGATAATTGAGGTGATAGTTGGATTTAGAAAAGGAGATGTGGTAAAACATTTAGAGAAAGCTGAAGGCTGTGGCATGGGAAACAGCAAAGAGATTTTTATAAAGGGTAGTAGGATTATCTAGTGATCAAGTATAGAGGATACAATGCAGAAACAGTAATACTCATGAACACTAGTGAGGTGGTAACCACAGAAGCAAAGCTAGACTGGTCTATGGTGATGTGTTTTACTTCTGGGGGGTAAAATGCCACCCATCTGCAGAAAGTGATGGGGAAGCAAAAAAGGGGATAGGGAAATTGGGGAGAACAGGGAACAGGAGACAGCTTGCATGTGGCATCCCCTCAGCTGCAGGTGGGGCTCTTCTGTTAAGTAGGTCCATTGAATCTCCCACTCTGAACCCTCTCCTCCCACACCCAGACTCCTACCCCCACTGAGTTGCAGCCAGCCACACCCAAACACCCACTCCACCAAGCCCCAATCAGTTGTATCCAAACCTCCACTCCACCACACCCCATTCTCCCACCACCTGGACCTCTCCATTAATCCTCTCACACCAAGACACCCCCCCCAAGCTCCACCCACTTTCAACTAGACCACCTTGCTAGGGATGCTAAAATGTGTCTAACTGTGTATCTGCTGAAATTTTCAACTAATACATATTTACATGGGTGGAGGGGAGGAGAAAGCCAATGCTTGGTGGCTTTTAAAACATTCCCCGTGAGCCCTGGCTCCCATCCCCCTGCTGTCTCTGTGGGAGGCAGCAGGGGGTGGGACAGAAGGCTGCACAGGAGCTGGCACTTGAGGGGAGCCGGCTTCAAAGCTGTCTCCCCACATGCACTGGCTCCTGCCTCACACACCACCCCTGCTACCTCTGATACAGAGGCAGCAGGGTGGGGGCTGTGTAACCGAGAGGGTTAACGAATCAGCCCAGGCTCATTGCCACGTAGTCAACTACATGCTCATAACCCTATTTCCTGCTGAGTCCCTTTTCCCCTGTATGTGGAATCCCTCAGCAAGCCCCTATGCATCCACATCCCCCCATTGAGCCACCTGCACCTGTATTGTCCACACAGAACTCTCTTACTCCATGCCTTGATCCTCAAACACCAAGTTCCTTCATGCTTGGATTCCAAGGATGCGTTCTGAAGGCAAAGCTTAGCCAATTCAACTCCACTGCAGTGAAGGTGGTTGGTACTTACAGATGGTAAAAGATGTTTTAAGGGTGCCCACAGTGGTGAGGAACACTATCGGACCTCCCAGTGAGAAGTAGAGATGTGAATGGTTAAGTGGTTAACTGGTAAGCGTCACCTTTGTGGTATAATGCTTACTGATTATGGCTAACTGGCAAGGGCTGCGGTGGGAGGAGTGAAGGGGAGAGGGCTGCTCCAGCACAGCCATGCTGGGAGTGGCCCTGGCCCACCCCTCTAAGTGATTAACTGATTAAACATAATGTTTAACCAGTTAACTGATTAAAATGAGATTTTACATTCCAATTGGGTTCTGCTATGCTGGGTCTGTCTGCCCACATCTGGTACACCTGGCACAGAAGGGAGGGCCAGCCCTGGTACTGTGTCAGAGTTGGGTGCAGCCTCATTGTCAAGTCTCTGTCCCAGGAAAAAGGTGGTATGACTGGGTGATCTCCCATCTCCCTGCAGCCAGTGGCCTGTGCTCCCTGTTGGTAGCTGGAGCCTCTACATTTACTTGTTGACAATAAAACTCTCAATTTTGAAAAAAATTAAAATATTGCGTGCAGATGTTTTTTGGGCTGGGGGGTGTGCAGAATTCCGTAAGGAGTGATTTTTTTGGAGCTTGTTGATTAGTGTTGTCTTCTATTTCTTGTATTCCAATTCAATACAGTTTGAACCTCTCTAGTCTAGCATTCTCTGGGCTGGCAACATATGTGGTTTGGTGTGATTTTTAGTTTGTTGGATGTCCGCTTATCATAAGTGTGGCCACATTTCCTATGATCCCATAAAGTTTGCTTACAGCCATCAGTCTAGGCTCTAAGTATTCTGGGCTGTTGTCCAGTTCTAATTTACTCTGAATGTCTTCTAAGACAGTCTTCCAGTAAGCAGTGGAAGTGTTGGTAATGGTGCTAGCAACGTTGACCTCCCATGGTTGAGCACATTCTCTGCTTCGGCACCGGACATGTTCCGAAAGTGCCAGACTAGAGAGATTCAGCCTGTAGTCAGGATAAAACTGATTTGTTTATTACATTGTATACATAAAATTTCAGTTTTCTAGTATACAAACTAATTTGCCCTTCAAACATGAACCAGCATTTATGTTTATAATTCAGTGTTGGAGAAGCATTTCCAATAGTTTAAAAAAAATTGACTAAAATGTCTTTGAATTTTATGTAAAGGTCAATTATATTTAATGTTTACAGTGAGATGATTCTGAAGTTTCAAAATGCCTGGTGCTGTTGACCTTGAGAGCAGTCTCAGATTGCTTCCCGTGAAAATTTTTCTACATGCGAAGCATTTCTTGTTTTAAAAAAATAGCTATATTCTGTGCTATTTTTAGCATCTTTTTTTTTTTTTTTTTTTTACTTGAAAGCCCAAGGTTCTTACACTTTGAGTTCTTTGAATGATTGCATGTGTCAGTTGTAGGGGTGTGCATGTTTCTTGCAGCTGTGTAGTTTTCCCTAGCAGTACTTGAAGAGGTGGTCACTCTTGCTCCTTGGTTTCCCTCCTGCTTTTAATGGTTTGCTTGGTGAGTGGAGCATGTTTCCTGTGCTTTGGTACACTCTCTTATTTCTGTGTGAACACAAATATTGTATATAGTTACAATTCTTAATTTCTCGTTTTTGTCCATTTGGACATTGTTTCTTTTGGTGCATTTGCTCTAAGTTTGTAGGCTTCTCCAAGCTTCAGTTGGTACTGGAGAGCCTATGACAAGGCTCCTGGCTATTTGCCTTGGACCCAGTGTCAAAAGCAGATGGCTCATTAGTAACCTCCACTCTCGCTGTCCCACACTAGAGACAAGTGTCAAATTTACCGCCAGTTCAAATCAAGACGAGGAAGTGCCTTTAGATATATTTTCATTGAGGCCACTCTTCATCTATCACTCCTTTACAGATGCTCTTCTGACCTTGCCGACTAGCAGAAACCAAAGGAAATCTTTCCCCAGAGCCATCCTCCAGAAAGCCTGCATACTTAGGGCATTCTTGTTATCTGATGCCAAAAAAGAAGACTGCTTTAACTTCAAAGTCTATAATATATGGAGATATACCTATCTCATACAGCTGGAAGGGACCTTGAGAGGCAGGACCAAGTACTATCCCTGACAGATTTTGCCCCAGATCCCTAAGTGGCCCCCTCAAGGATTGAACTCTCAACCCTGGGTTTAGCAGACCAATGCTCAAACCACTGAGCTATTCCTCTGCCCTTGGTACATGAATCATCTATAGCAGAAGTAAGCCATTCCAGTGCCAAAGGCTCGCTACTTTGTCTCTTAGATCCCTTGTGCTATCTCACAGTCTCTATTATAGGACCTAGCTCAGAGGGGTAGGCATATTAGTCTGTAACTGAAAAAACTTAAACAACAAATGGTCCTACAGCACCTTAGAGACTAGGAAAAAATGTAGATGGTATCATGAGCTTTCATGGGCACAACCCACTTCTTCTGATGAATGGAGCAAGGGGTCCAGAGTTACTCACTTTTTCTCATATTTATTTGTATAGTGAGGGGAAGAGAAGGTAAAAAAGCTTGTTAATTAGAGTTGTGATGGGGCGAGGTAACAAAAACATCCCTGTAGGGTTCTTTCTGGAGTGCTGACACAGCCACTGCCACTCTCCTTGCCGCTGTCTGAGGCTTCTCACTGCTTGGTCCTGCTGGGCCAGATCCGCTGGTCTCCCCCAGCCAAGGCACCAAACTGAGATCGCTATCCCTCTGAGAAGCAGTACAGACACTGAACCTCTTCAGGTCCAAGGAGAGTGCAGCTTAGGGCCCAGCTTCCTAGGAAAACCACTCCCCAAAGGGGATCAAACCCCAAAGAATTAGTTAGGTAAGTTTAATTTAACAGTGAAAGGGGGAATGTACACACTGATTGCTCTCCCAGGTAATAGGGATGTAAGTGACTAGTCAACTATCCGATAAGCATAAACTTATCAGATAGTTGACTACTTATGTGACTAGTCGCTTCCCCCTCTTCCTACCCCTCTTGCTGCCTCTGTCGGAGAGAAGCAGCAAGGTGGGGGAGCAGGAGCCAGTGCTGGGAGGAGCCAGCTTAAAAGTTGGTTCCCTGCCAGCACCACCGTCTCTGTTGGGGGGGGAGGGGAGAAGGTAGAGGCACAGCGGGAAACAGCGCAAGTAGGGACTAAAGCAGTCTTTGCTTGTGCTGATTCTGCTGCGATTCTACTTTTAAAATGTACAAAAGTCCTGCCTGGGGCTCTTGCTACTGTTGGAAGGTGGTGGTGCCTTTATAGACTAATCCAGTGTTCCCCAATTGGTGTTCTGTGGAGGCCAGGAAGAACAAGTTTTCTCCCTCCTCCTTGTGACACCCTTTTAGATACCTGAAAACTGCTATCATGTCCCCTCTCAGTCTTCTCTTTTCCAAACTAAACAAGCCCAATTCTTTCAGTCTTCCTTCAAAGGTCATGTTCTCTAGATCTTTTAATCATTCTTGTTGCTCTTCTCTGGACCTTCTCCAATTTCTCCACATCTTTCTTGAAATGTGGTGCCCAGAACTGGACGCAGTACTCCAACTGAGACCTAATCAGCGCAGAGTAGAGCAGAAGAATGACTTCTCGTGTCTTGCTCACCTGTTAATGCATCCTAGAATCATGTTTGCTTTTTTTGCAACAGCATCACACTGTTGTCATATTCAGCTTTTGGTCCACTATAACCCCGAGATCCCTTTCTGCCGTACTCCTTTCTAAACAGTCGCTTCCCATTCTGTATGTGTGAAACTGATTGTTCCTTCCTAAGTGGAGCACTTTGCATTTGTCCTTATTAAACTTCATCCTGTTTACCTCAGACCATTTCTCCAATTTGTCCAGATCATTTTGAATTATGACCCTATCCTCCAAAGCAGTTGCAATTCCTCCCAGCTTGGTATCATCTGCAAACTTAATAAGTGTACTCTCTACGCCGATATATAAATCATTGATGAACATATTGAACAGAACCGGTCCTAAAACAGACCCCTGCGGAACCCCACTTGCTATACCTTTCCAGCGGGATTTTGAACCGTTAACCATTCTCAGAGAATAGTTATTATCTAGCCAGTTATGCACCCACCTTATAGTAGCTCCATCTAAGTTGTATTTGCCTAGTTTATTGATAAGAATATCATGCGAGACCGTATCAAATGCCTTACTAAAGTCCAGGTATACCAGTTCCACCGCTTCTCCCTTATCCACAAGACTCGCTATCCTAGCAAAGAAAGCTATCAGATTGGTTTGACATGATTTGTCCTTTACAAATCCATGCTGGCTGTTTCTTATCACCTTATTATCATCAAAGTGTTTGCAGATGATTTCCTTAATTACTTGCTCCATTATCTTTCCCGGCACAAACGTTAAACTGACTGGTCTGTAGTTTCCTGGATTGTTCTTATTTCTCTTCTTATAGATGGGCACTATATTTGCCCTTTTCCGGTCTTCTGGAATCTCTCCTGTCTTCCATGATTTTCCGAACATGATAGCTAAAGGCTCAGATACCTCCTCTATCAGCTCCTTGAGTATTCTGGGATGCATTTCATCAGGCCCTGGTGACTTGCAGACATCTAACTTTTCTAAGTGATTTGCCACCGTAAATCCCCATACTCACTCTCAGGGAGCATGAATCACGTGGGTGACTGAATACGAATATACTAGCACCGCGTCGGACAAAGTCGAAGCTTCAGCTGTCAGACCAGTTACTTGTATGGGAGTGCGCAGGCAGTGCTCTCGCGAATACTTTACTTCAGTATAGTTGCATGATTTCTTGCGTTTAAAATTTAACCGTGACAAATATACATTGACTGTGATAGATTAATCTACATATCATGACATTGTTTAGCATTTGTTTATTATTATCCTTACTTATTTGTGGTCTACTTTTTCAGCTCCATATATAAGACTGTTATTAGGGGGTCCCCAAAATTCTTTCGAGTTTAAAAGGGTTCCATGGCCAAATAAAATTGGGAAACATTGGACTAATCAGATAGTTGATGGAAATCCACTGTTCAATTAGTTAGTTAATCTAAATTTAACATCCCTACCTGGTGGTAATTATTTACACTGGTCTTGATAGTAAGTACAAGTTATTTTATTAAGTACAAGCAGTAGGATTTAAGTGGTTATAAGTGAGAACAGGCAGAGCAAAGTAGATTACAAATCAAAAGTAACAAAAAATGCTTAGCTAGTTCTAACACTAAAATCCTCAGCACAAACTTACTACAAACTCACCCTAAATCTGTTTCTGTTCCAGCTGCACCTTCAAGCCAAGGTCATCTCCCTTCCCCTGGGGTCTCTAGTTCACTCTCCTCGGGTGTGTCCAGCCAGCCAAAGACAAAAGACTCCTGACTTCCTTTTCTTTTTAAAGAATTCCCTTATTGCATGGGGAGTCACCTGGCCAATCCTCACCAACCCACTGTTAAGACTTAAGAATAAAAGGCTATTTGCATATGCTTGCCCAGACATTGAGGCCTCCCAGCAGTAGAATTACCCTGGATGGCTTTCCATTTACACACACAAAAATCATAAAGTATTCCCTACTCCAAAAGTCTAATTTTACACACAAGAGTAATACATACACCAAAATAAGATAAACAGATCCAGTGGGTTAAGACATGAAGATTGATAGTTTGTGAAGTAATTTGCTTAAAGCACTTTTGAGTTGTGTATATTTATGTTCATAAGTCTGTTTCATAAAACATTGTGTCTTCAGATGAGACTCCGGCCCTACCTCCACTGAAAACTGCTTGGGGGCATTTTCAGTTGAATGTACGTATACAGTCATTCAGAGAAGACACAATGGTGATTCATCTTTTTGTAGTTGTTGATTTTTTTAGATGTGTTGCATATGTCCATTCTGAGACCCACCTGCCCATTTCCGGTTCCTCTGAGTTCTCATCTAACTTTCTGGTACGAAGGTTCCGTTCTTTATACTCTCTGAGAGCATGAGAGAAACCAGGAAGCATGCATGGCAGCCCCTACAGTTGCACTATTGGAACACTCTCCAGTTACAAATGCACGAGGTGCACATTACAACTACACTGACATGGACATATGCAACACATATAAAAAAACAATAGTTATGAGGTGAGTAACCTTTTTTTTTTTTTTTTTTAACCTTTTCCTTAGGACCAATAATGTGGTTGCTATGAAATGTGAGGGCAGAGAGGAGATTCAGAGATTTAAAGGGGGAAAAATTCATGTGTTACATTTGGCAGCCTAGTTGCTTTCATCTAAAAGATTTTTATGTAAATGAAATACACCTATCCAGTAGCATATCATAACTGACATATAGGGTTTTTAATTAGTTGATGGGATTACTTTTTATGGATATATACTTTTTATGGACATGTCAGTCAAGGAGTTAGATTGACAATTATGGTAATATCAAACTAGAGAAGTTTGTAATTAGGATCACCTTTTTAACATACGGTTTTATTTTAAATCTTGGTATATTGTTGTATAGAATTTTGCATTGGAGGCAGTCACTCCGAGTAGCTGACTGGATTGCTCACGCTTGTTGATTAGAGTAATGTTATGCCTGGTTTCTGTTAGAGTTCATATGTCAAATGAGAAGTGATTTATTTTAATTATGTCTATGAAACATAATTCATCTCTGACCATCCCTGTGAGGCGTACCAGATCTCATTTGCTCATTCTGAAATGCTGGTCTGGTAAACATATAAACTGTGTATTTTGTAACTTTACAGGCTAGTGACTTCAGTGATATCACAAACTGGCCAACACCAAGTGAAATAGCCAACAATGAAGTGAGTATACTATGCTATTTATGTACTTTTATATATAGTCTGAATTATAATTTTATAAACCTACAGAGCTTGTGGACTCCTCTATTTCAAGCTCACTGTGTGGTGACTGAGACATTTTAGGGTTTCAGCAGAAACACTGAAAAGGGTTTTGCGGTATGAGTTAGTTCACTGAATACAGCTTTTTGACTCGGGTGTTATATTCCTATCTGTCCCACCCGTCCCATAGAGATGGAACAATATAAATTCTGCTGACTTGAGCATCCTTCTGTACATGGAAGTATGCAGGATTTACCCCATAATTTTACATTTTAACTCCCCTTTTTGGTGTGTCAGTATAGCTCTTCCTTTTTGGGATGCATATGCAACACTGCGTCCCACTGAATCCTTTGCAACACTGTAACCTTGGGGTTGCCTACATGTTTCCTCATGGATCTGAATGCTCACTGTTTTTTGTTTCACTGGCAATACAAAATACAAGCTGTCTTAGGTTCAGGTCAAAGTGAGATGATCTGTTTGGGTTAAACAATACATTTCCTTTAATCTGAAACTAGTTTTTTGGGTTGAATGGCTAGACCTGGGATGCAGATGACAGCTTCAGTCCCCCTATCTGCTTGATGTACAGAAGGGATTTGAATATGCCTCTCTCATATTGCAGGGGAGTGCCCTAACTGCTGGGAAAGAGGGTTTTCTCGGACAGACAATGTTCTCTGTTGAAGATGTTCCACTTTATAAATAATTAGTCATTGGAGAAGGTACTTGAACCTTGTAGGTGTGTTCCCTAACTACCAGGCTGTGGAATCATTCTCTCTCTTGACCTGGCCCAGTGACTGTTCTTTGTCATTCATAATAAAATATACTGTTGGATTTAGATGGGCTTCAAGCTAGTTATGTGAGTTCAGCAAGTGCTGTTTCAATCTTTGGCTCCATTCTGGCTATTTCTCTTTCCCCTGGTCCCACCATGATTTTCTTGATGAAATCGAAGGTGGTTCTTCGAATGATATCTCAACGGGTGCTCCACTGTTGGTGTCGGGCTTGTCCCAGTGCCGCAGATGGCAGACTTTTTCAACAGTGTCCATTCGGGTTGTACATGCATGAGAGCCGTGTGTTATTCCCACCTTTGAAGTTAGCGCGCACAGCCCAACTCCTCTCAGTTCCTTCTTCGCTGCCCTTGGCTGCGGATGGAGTTCCAATCTCTCTCCTTCTCCTGTCACTTTTGTGAAGAAATTTTAGTTAGAGTAGCCTTACCTGTTGCTGTTTTTGTTTATTTATTAACCAGTTAACAGGTTTAAAAAAAAAATTCTTTTACTTCAGCTTTGTATATAGTTAGTCTAAGTGTTAGGTTTTACCGCAATGCAACCCCTCAGCGGCAAGCTGTGGTGAACTGCGGCCCACTAACTGATGCAATGCCGGGCTCTCCCAGCTTCAAAAAAATGTGAAAAATGCTGGGACTCTATGCCAGTGTCTGATGGCCATAGTGAATGTATACGCTGTCTGGGTGACACACGTATTACCCAGAAAAGCGTTCATTGCCTTACTGTTATGGCAAGAGCTTGCAAGGATAGAGAGCTCAAATGTGAATGCTGCTATTTGATGAAGAGCTAGACCCTCACCTGAATAAATGGAGCAATAATGGCTCTGATGTGACTTCCCCTCAGGGGAAACTCTCAAGCCCTCCCCTTCAAAAGGTGTGCTCAAAATTGAAACCTTCACCAGTCTGCTCCCTCCTAACGCGAATTAACAAGGGAGATAAACTAGGCACCTCAGGCATTGATAAATCTTGAGCCTCCTATCTAACAGGCTCAAAAATGTGTTCTAAACAGCCCATGAAGCTGGCACCCCAGCCACCAAAAAGGGCACCTATCAAGGGCCCTGAAACAACCAAAGCACTGCCAGCACCTGCAGTACTGCCGGTATTATCCCCAGCACCCTGTGGGCCCCCAGCACAGTGTTTCCCTCTGGCACCAGGGAAAGCCAGGGCAAATTCCACCCGCCCTTTGACTGTACAGCCTAGCCCCTAGTCTCTTGGAGCTCCAATGACACCGATTCCTCCTTCACCATCACCACCAGCTGACTTAGCACCTCAGCATAGAACATCAAGCCACCACCACTTCCCAATGCGAAGCAAAATGCACGCTGCATCAATAACTGACAGGTGATGGAGAACTAGATCCCTGGGTGAGTCCTCGGCATGTCATCACTCTCGCTCCCCTTCATCAGTGAGGGGTTCTCCTCCCTTGCCACGCTCACCTACTTTATCACAATATAGTGGCTACCAGAGGGATGCAAAGAGTGTTTTCTCCTCACAACATCCATTTCCAGAGAGAACACACGCATTATACGGGGCACACTGACTACGGCAATATCAATACCTTCCGTGCCACCCCAATTGGCTGTACTATCCTCAGCATCATAGTCACTGGTCCCCTTATCATAATTGGGCACCATGAGACAGTTCCACTGCCCCCCCACACTTGCATAGATATCACCCCCTCCAACAGAGCATACATGGACACAGAGGAGGGGCAGATTGTGGATGACCCAAGCATCCAACAATTGGAGATGCCACCCAATGATAACTCATCTTCTGCTCCTGATGAAGTAGTTTTCCCAGAGGATCCCTCACCTAGTGATGACCTAAAACAGTTTCAAGATCTGTTCAAAAGGGTTGCAGATCTGTTAGTCAGGAGGTTATGCTATCAGACGTTCAGGAAAAGCAGTACAAAATACAAAATTGTGCTTCCCCTGGACGAAGTAATATTGGAAACAGCATACAAAGTATGACAAACTCCAGCCACAGCCCCCCCAAATAACAAAAGAGGTGATAGAAAATAATTTGTTCCATCAAATGGCATGGACTTTTTATTCTTACACCTTCAACTTAACTCGCTAGTGGTTGATGCTGCAAATCAAAGGTCTAAAAACCCTCAGTACAAAACAAATACACAAGACAAAGACCATAAACGCCTCGACTTGTTTGGGAGGAAAATGTACTCCTCCTCAATCCTTCAGCTGCGCATAGCTAACTACACAGCCTTACTCACAAATCCCAGCTTTGATAACTATGCAAAACTAACAGAACTCGTGCAACACCTCCCAGATAAGAGGCTGACCTTGAAAACCATCATCAAAGAGGGGTATACCATATCTCCTACAGCCCAACAGATGGTTCTCAATGCTGCAGACACCATGGCAAGAGCTCCGGTGATATCCATAGTAATGAGACATTAGTCCGGGCTTCAAGCAGCTGGAGTCCCTAAGGATCTCCAAGCTATGATGGAAGACCTGCCATTCAACAAGGACAGATTATTTGCTGCAAAGACTGATGAGGCCTTGCATTCAATGTAGGGATCTACATTCCCCCTTACCGAAAGAAGCATTATATGCCCTGCCAGAGTCACAGGGACACAACCTTTGGCAGACAGCAGCAGCATCGACCATTTGACCAAAAGTTGCTTCTGACCACAAAACCAATGGCGAAGAGCCCCAAACACACACACTTCCATAGCTCAGGCCTCTAGGCAGCAGGTTTGAGAATTTTTGGTTGAGCGTCTGCCTGACCTCTCCTCCACACCAGTGCCAGGCAATTCCAACATCTTCCACCACTGCTTATGTCCTTTCTACAACCAATGGGCAGCAATCATCGCAGATGGGTGGGTTTTAGAAATTATCAGCTACGGGTATGCTGCCCCTTTCACGTCCATCTCCCTAACCTTTCCACTCTCCCCCTCCCTTTTCAGGGACCCATCTCACAAAATGCTGCTCTACCAAGAAGTCCCAACACCTTCTCAACATAGGGAGCTGTAGAGCAGGTCCCCAAACAATACCAAGGAAGAGGTTTTTACTCACACTTTCTCACCAAAAAGAGGCCTCCAACCCCCAGTTCTGTCTTAGACCTACGCCAAATGAAGAGATATCTCCACAAGCAGCACTTCAAAATTGGTTCCACTTGCCACAATTATCCCAGCTCTGGACAAAGGAGACTGGTTTGCAGCCCTCGACCTTGAAGACATGTACTTCTGTATCACAATACATCCTATGCACAGACATTTTCTACGCTTTACAGTAGCTTCAGACCATTTCCAATACAGAGTCTTCCCGTTTGGATTCTCCTCTGCTCCCAGAGTCTTTTCCAAGACTTTGGCAGTTGCAACGGCACAGTTTTGATGAAGAGGCATCACAGTCTTCCCTTGTTTGGATGATTGTCTCATTCAAGGCCCCTCTCAACAGGCCACAGTGGATATGATCAGATTAATAAAGGCCTTCCTCCAGTCTTTAGGGTTCATTATCAACGACCAAAAATCCACTCTACACCCCACAGAATCCCTGGAGTTTATAGGGGCTCACATAGATTCCACAACAGCACGCACCTATCTTCCCAATCAGCACTTCCAGACCATCAAAGCTAGTTTCAATTGTGACTACCAACCAACCCAGCCTTTCCCATTTTAACCAGTCTCAAACTCATGGGGCATGTGGCAGCTACCGCATATGTCGTTCCACATGCCTGACTATGCTTTCAAGGTTTCCAACCCTGGATTTCCTCGGTGTATACTCCAACCAAACACCACGTCCAAAGATATGTCTCGCCTCCCCGAAAGTCCTTATTACCACATTACAGCGGTGGACCCAGGCACATAATCTTTGCAGCAGGGTGATGTTCTACCAAGTTCAACCATACAAACAAATCACTACAGACACCTCACTTCTAGGCTGGGGCATCCGGTTCCAGCAACAAGACACATAAGGGAAGTGGTCCAACAATGAGTCGAGGCTTCATATCAACCTGCTCAAACTTAGAGCAGTTCACAATGTGTGCAGACACTTGCTTCCACATATCCAGGGCTCCACGGTGCATATTCTCACCAGCAATTTGACCCCTATATTCTACATCAACCACCAAGGGGGAGCCAGACCACCATCTCTATGCACAGAGGTGATTCAGCTCTGAAATTGGTGTATCCACCACAACATAGCTATCATGGCGTCATGCCTGTCTGGGATCAAGAATACCACGGCTGATACCCTCAGCTGCCGCTTTGTCACAAACCACCAATGGGAACTGCACAGTCAGGTCATCCATGACCTATTCCAACACTGGGTCCAAACACAGATAGACCTCTTTGCACCCAGCCAAAATTCCAACTCATTGGAGGACACAGTGTTCTTCCAGTGGAATACTCACCTGTTATATGCATTTCCTCCTATCCCTCTGATGCCCAGGATCCTCCAGAAGATACAGCTAGACAGGGACCATGTAATCTTGATCGCTCCAGCTTCACCTCAGCAGACCTGGTTTCCATGTCGCTATCAACTGTCTCACCGACCTCCCTACCCACTTCCAACCTGCCCGGACCTCCTCTCCCAAAGCAAGGGTGCGATCCTCCATCCTGAGCCACAAACACTGCACCTGGTAACATGGTACCTATATGGTTCTCGGAAGCGGAGCAACACTGCTCGCAACAAGTAAAAACTCTGCTACTTCATGGCAGAAGACAAACTACACATAATACCTATCTGTGCAAATGGCAATGATTTAAGACATGGTGCACCCAGAAGGGAGTCCAACCATCCATGGCTCCACTTCACTTGATCCGGGAATACATCATGCACCTGAAACAACAAAATTTATCACTTTCATCACTTCAAGTTCACCTGGCTGATATCATGGCCTTTCACCCTCCAATAGAAGGGTTCTCCATATTTGCTCACCCCATGTCTAAGAGGTTTTGGAGGGGCCCATCTCGATTGCACAACAAAGGTTCCAGACTATACAGGGCCTTGTCTCATTGGTCCAATCCAGCCCACAAGTCTCCGCACAAACATGTCTCCAGTTACTGGGGCACATGGCAGCAGCCATTTCAGTAGTATAGCATGCCAGACTGAACGTGAGACCTATGCAACAGTGGCTGAGAACTGTATACAAACCATGCTTCCACAGCATCAAACAACTGGTATCGATCCCAGTCAGGATCAAACAATCCCTGGCCTGGTGGTTAGACTCAAGAAATGTGTGTGTTGGAGTACCTTTTCACAAACAACCCCCATCTGTGACCATAACAATAGATGCATCTCTTCTCAGCTGGGGAGCACACTCAGGTTCTCTCAGAACTCAGGTGTGATGGTCCCCACAGGAGTCCAACCTGCACATAAACATACTAGAGCTCAGAGCAGTATTTTATGCATGCCAGCATTTCCTACACAAACACAACAACACGGTATACATATCTGCAGACAATCAAAGAACCATGTATTACATCAACAGGCTGGGAGGTGTCAGATTCTATCGCCTATGAAGGGAGGCTGTCTGTCTCTGGATATGGTACATTGCATGCAACATGTACCTATAAGCCTCCTATCTACCAAGCAAGGACAATGTCACTGCAGACGATCTCAGCAGGAATTTCAACTCCAACCATAATGGGAAATGACTCCAGAGTCCTCCATCAATAGTTCACGGACTTGGACTTCCCAACAGTGGTCTTGTTTGCAACCAATGCCAACAGGAAGTGTCTACAATATTGTTCGTGTGGGGGCATTGGCATACGCTCTCTTGGGGTCGTGTTCACAGTAACATGGACTGCATCACTCCTCTGTACTTTCTCGCCAGAAAGTAATCTTTTATCAAGTAATCAACAAAATAAGGCTGGACGCAGCCACGGTGATCCGTATTGCTACAGCTTGGCATCGGCATACATGGTACATTTACTTGCTTCAGGCGTCCATTGCTTTCTCATCTCCTGACAAGAGGGCAGCCAACTTCATCATCCATGCCTAAAAATACTTTACCTCCAGGTGTGGTTCCTTACTGGTTCACTTCGGTAGAAATAACATTCACCAATCAGGTCAAACAAATTTTATGGAACAGTTGCAGAATAACAACCAGAAAATCTTTTCTCTAAGGGTCAAGTTTGGGCAGAACAAAACCACTTGAATCCATCAACGGCACCACTACCTAACTCTCAGCTCCCTAACGGTTCACCTCACTGCTGTAACAGACTTTCACCTACGCATCAGGCAACAAATCTGTTCTCACCCACTCAACCAACAAGTGCTTCCTGAAGGATATGCAGAACACTTACCCACCTACTTGCCCCCGGTTCCAGCTTGGGACCTCAATTTAGTGCTATGGGCTCTCACCAGGAAGCCATTTGAACCCATGGCGATATGTTCCATGCTCCACCTTTCTATAAAAGTGGCCTTCTTGGTAACAGTTACATCTGCCAGGAGAATGGGCGAAATTGTCACACTGATGGTGGATGCTGCCTTGACAGTATTCCATAAGGACAAAGTGGTTCTCCGCTCACACCCAAAGTTCCTGCCAACGTCCCAGCTGCCTTTCACTGCAATAAATCCATAAACCAACCTGTCGTCTTTCTGAAGTCTCACGCTGACAATATGCAGGCTGTACGGCACATGCTGGATGTTGCAGGACAATTGCCCTTTATTTGGACAGAACTAAACAAATCCACAAGTCAACAAGGTTGTTTATTTCTACTACAGAGAGTTCTTTGGTTATGGCCATTTCTACCCAGAGACTCTCCAGGTGGATAATGGACTGCATGAGACTTTCTTACTCCACCTTTGGCCGAGATCCTCCGTTGCAGCTACATGCATGCTTTGAGGGCCATGGTGGCTTCTACAGCTTACCTGCATAGCATCCCTCTTCAGACATTTGTAGATCTGCATCGTGGTCCCCGATCTGCATGTTTTCAAAGCATTATGCTCTTGATACTTACCTGTCCCATGATACTCGGTTTAGGTACACCATTCTAGCTATTGTGCATGACACTGACTAGTTGAAGCTCCTGCCTCTGATCACGGGTACTGCTCCATAGTCACTTAAGGTGGAGCAACCACAGGGACACTACTAGAAAAAGGAAAGAGGGTTACTTACCTTGTGCAGTAACAGAGGTTCTTCAAGATGGCTGTCCTTGTGGGTGCTCCACCACCCACCTTTCCTCCTTCTGCTTCGGACATAGACTTTTTGCCTGGGCAGAGAAGGAACTGAAGGGATGGTTGGCTGTGCATGCATAGTAGTGGCACTGCATATGCGGTCTGCTGCACATGCAGCCTACCAAGGGCACTGCTACCTAAAATCTCCAACTAGAGGCACATTGGTGCCCCAGACACCTAAGGTGGAGCACCCTCAGGGACAACCATCTTAAAGAACCTTAGTTACTGCACAAAGTGAATAACCCTCTTCTGGAAGAAGTCTTATCTCCTGTCTTGTTCATTAACCATGGTTTTGCCTCAGCAGTACTGGCAGAGGAGCCATATCCAGCCTTTCCATGGTCAGGAGAGTCAGCTTCACCTCCACCTAGAGTGATCCACTGAGGTAGGGGATTGAGAATCTTTTTGGATCCAGTCTTGGCCACAGAAAGAGAGCAACCCACCCAAAGATGGATGGTACTCAATGAGTCCGACCACTGTGACCTACTATTGTCTTCTCAGTTTCCTGATTGGGTCCCATGGTGCCTTTGTGTGGAACTTGGAATCCAGGTGATGCAGTTAGGAATCTTACCACTCCTCCCCTCCAAAGTGTCAATCAAAACCTTCCTCTGAGCTCCTGGAAGAAGAGGAAGGTGAGCCAGATCTGTTGGTATGGCTGGAGCCAATGAGGGTGTGTCCTCATCACCAAATGAGGTGGTTATCTTCCCCCAGATGATCATAAACAATTTCAAGAGTTGTTAGAGTGGTGGAAGCACTCCAGATCTCCTTAAATGATAAGTTTTTAGCTACAGTGCTTCTACTAAACAAAGCCAGTACAAGAACGAGCCTGCCTGTGCCTCGACCCCAAAGAAAGCAGAGAAAGATGTACTTTTTTTCTAGCTAAGGGAATGGAGTTCAGAATTCACTAGTGAACAGCTTCAGCTGCATTTTTTGTCACCTATCAGAAACGTTGAACTACATGATTCAATATTAAACAAGATCTTCAGTCAGTGGGGGAACCCTCCACTTTGGACCTCTTTGTTTCCAGGAATACAGGAGTGGCAACATTTTATTGCTCCAGGGAGCTGAAAGACTGTACTCCAGAAGTGATGGTATACGACTGCCTTGATCACATCATTTGAGCTATTTCTTCTTGGTCATCC
Organism: Pelochelys cantorii; assembly: GCA_032595735.1. Taxonomy (NCBI): domain Eukaryota; kingdom Metazoa; phylum Chordata; order Testudines; family Trionychidae; genus Pelochelys; species Pelochelys cantorii. The sequence goes on along the minus strand of CM064331.1, from coordinate 96,662,329 downwards.
CTCTGTTGCTTAAGGTTTTTGGAAGATTTGACATGAGACAAAGGGATGAGACATCCTCATCATCCCCAAACAGCTCAAACAGATCTGGTTGCCAAGTCTCCTGCAGATGTCATCTTGTCGACCTGTCAGCATTCAGATTCAAGATATCTTGACCTAAGAGAAAGGTAGTATCAGATATTCCAAGCCAGATGCTCTCCTTCTCAGAGCTTGCTGGTTGGAGGGCATCAAGACTAGAATGCCCCGATCTGAAAACCATTCTTAAACATAGCAGAAAGGACACTGGGGGAATATGCTACCTAGGCAAGTGGAAATGTTTTGATTTTGGGGCCCAGCAAAACCATGCATTCCTCTTAGCTTGCTACAGATTCATCTGGCCACATACTAGCATGACTCCTGCTAATGGACGATTACTCAGTCTTTTTTCATTGAGTAAAGCCAGGTTTTTGAAGGGTCTGTTTAGAAACTTTGCACCAGTAAGTAACCAACCCCTCATTGGGATCTTCTAAATACCTCTTTAATTATGTGTTCCATGTTTCATCTGTCGGAAGAGGTCATGTTCCTCACTGCCATCACTTTAGCCAGAAGGGTAGGTGAATTTGAGGGCCTAGTGACTGAAGCGTTAATAGTCCATAGGGACCAAGTTTCAATATAACTACACCTGAAATTCATTCCTACAAGACTTTTAGAATTTCACATAAACCAGTCAATTCACTTACTTGTTTTATCTTTCCTGAAGCTTCATGCCTTTAGCAAGAAGATTGTATTTCCTGTTAGTATTAGTTTTTTACCTGCAGTGAATGAAACAGATCAGAAAATTACCTAGACTATTTGTTGCCATAGCAGAACAAGTATGAGGACAAGTTATATCCCTCCAGAGAATCTGAGTGGCTCTCTCACTCTATGTGGTATAGTTTGCTTCACCTCACAGGGAAAATGCTCTCTACAAGGGCATAAGAAACCTCTGTTGTGTCACTTGAAGAGATGCCCCAGCTTCATAGCTGCAGGGTAGCTGTGTGGAGTTGCATCCACGCTTTTAGGAGGCATTATTCCTTGATCCCAAGACACCTCTGACACATCAATTGGGACAGCATTTCTGTAAGCAGTTCTACTGCTTGCCTTCTTGCACCATCCTCCTCTGAGTACTGTTTCAGTCACCTACAGTGGAATACACATAGGAACCAGCACTAGAAGAAGGGCAAGTTACATTATCTTATTGTAACTGGAGTTATTTGAAAGGTGCAGTCCCTAGCTGTATTCCATTACCCACCCTCCTTCTCTTCTACTTTGAATCATGACAAGAGTCACAGTAGAGAAGGAACTAGAAGTGGTCAGTCCAGTCCACTTCACTCCTTATATCCCCAGAGTAAGGCATGAGGAGAATAGCTTCTGCTTGCAAGAATTCTCTGCTCTCAGGTGTGTGGTCCATATTCTTACGCCCCAGTTGAAAGGGACCACACACTTTGAATGCAGTAAGTTAAATAACTTCCCTTTCTTATATTTTGCCATTAGGTAGATCATTGCACTTTAACAAGATCTAATCTATACATTGTTATTAAGAATACATAATTGTACTTGGGATGTAATAGTGTAGTCGATTAATTGATTAACCGATAAGCAAAAGCTTATAGGTTAATGCTATAGACTACATGCATTCCCACCCCCGGCCAGTAAATTTTTTAGCAGGCTGGCTGGCAGCCTGGCTCAGTCCTGGTTCATGCCAGGTCTGGGACCTATCCCCGCTGCAGCTCTGCAATTAAAGTGTATTAGGAGCCAGGTGGACAGGCAGCCCAACTAAGTTCCGGCTCGCGCCAGGTCCAGGAGCTCAGCCCTTGCCTCTTCCCTGTCACTCCACAGCCCTTGCCTCTTCCCTGTCACTATCAGAGGCAGTAGTACAGGATGACAGGCAGCCGATCTGCAAGGGGAGCTGGTTTTTAAACTGGTTCGCCTTGCAGACCAGCCTGGCACCCTGCACTATATCTGAGGCAGCAACGCAGAGTGGCAGGGGGCTCCTCGGGAGTGGAGCTGGAGCGCACAAGCTGCCGGCCCCACCTCTGGGGACCATAAACTAGTTGAGAAACCGATAAGAATTAATGAGGTTATTCAACTATTCAATGAACCGATATTTAACATCCGTAAATTATACTTTCTGTAGTGTTTCATATTTAGCCCATCTATTAGTTGTAACTGTTTGCATTCTAAACTTATTTTTTGTAACCAGGAGGACTTAAAACATTTGAAAAACTTAGAATCTGTTAATGGAAACAATTTATAATTTACACACCTCATCATTTTGGAGTTTGTCATGCTCAAAGAATGAGAACCACTTAAGTCATGTTAAGTATGGAAACTTGCATTCAAGGTATCTTATGCTGCCAGCATCCATACAATCATGAACATATTTAGCAATATCTCTTGCAGTGTAAAACCATAAATCATCAGAATAAAAAGCCTCTAAATAAAGAAAATGAGGAGAAAACTGAAAAGACTGCAAGCAGTGAAATTGAGAACCTGCAAGCAAAGCCAGATGGTCCTGGAGAAAGTATCAGTGAAGATGAGGCTCATAACAATCAAAGGAAAAAAGGTTGGTCTAGGCATGATGCAAAATTGTAACAACTCTTGAGTTGCTTTTCTATTTTTTTTTTTCCTTCTGGCATGTGCACGAGAGAGGATTTTTTAATTTATTTGTAGTGTAAAGTTTTAAAACTACTCCTCCCTTCATATTTTTGAGGTGTCATGATTTGTCATAGAAAAGTAAACTTGTGAGTGTGTGCTCCATGCCTTCCTGGGAGCCATCCAGAGCAGGGGTTCTCAAACTGTGATATGTGATCCCTCCCCCAGGAGGTCACAAGGTTATTATTTGGAAATCACAAGCTGTGAGCCTCCACTCCCAAACCCCGTTTCTCCTTCAGCATTTATAATAGTGTTAAATATAAATAAAGTTTTTAATTCAAAAGGGTGGGCTGCACTTAGAGGCTTGCTGTGGGAAAGGGATCACCAGTATGAAAGTTTGAGAACCACTGATCTAGAGGAAAAAGTTATTCTGAATCTGTTGATTTCCCCTTCTGTCTTAGCCTGCACAAGCTAGTTGGGAAAGGGGGGCACCTCTTTAAAATAGTCTTCTCCACAATAATATATGGAAAATATAGTGGATACTGTATTGTATGTATTTTGTAAAATAAGTTTTAAAACTCAAATAGATAAAGTAACTCAAATGGGATCAGTTTGTGGGACAGCACAATTTATAAGCACTTCAAGTCTGAAATTGGAAAATGACCTGAGATCTGTAAGCCCTCAGCTTTAAGAAATTCTGCATATGTTGTATACTGGCATTTAAGGCAAATAAATACTGAAATTGCAGAACACTTCATAAAATATTTGATCTAGAGTTATAAATAGTAGATAATGCGCAAAACTGGAAATTCCAAAGACAGCGGAGTTCTTCTACTAGCAAATTACATAGTTCATATTCTTGTCTCTCTTTTGCCATATGCCAGACAAGAATAAAATTTGTCTTGTATTAGCAGAGAATTTCAGGCTTTGGGACACAGGTTGATCTCATTTGCACCTATAAATCAGACAAAAAACAATACCTGTCAAAACAGAGGTTTGCACTTCAGGGATGAAGGATGTGTTGGTGTTCTGTCACATTGAAGCTGTTAGTTTTTGTAATAAGGGTGAGTGCTTCTAAACTTGTGTTGATGCAAAAAATGTGTCTCAACTTTTAATATATATGTTTTCCATCAAAAGTTTGAAGAACTTAAATCAGAATTATCTGGTTGATTTGTTGATCCCTGACTATTTTTTAATTCATGATTTCATTTTGGACTTTTTTTTTGCATACCACTTAAGATGACTCTCCCACCTCCTAACCAACTGCACAATAGCAGATGTTATGGTTAAAGAGCTATATGGTGTTATCTTTTTTACCCTTTTGGTATTTAAGATATTTCTCTTATATCTCTCATCTTAATGGTTGTTATACTTCAGCATACCATATCTTAACATTGTCAAGAAAATTTCCATTGCTTGGAACTGAGGTCTCTTCTTTCTGTTACGAAGGTATCCCATGTTTTTCTTTGAATGATGGTCCCTATGTATATTACACACACAGGTATGCTTATACACCCTGTATCTAAATCTGGAAATACTGGATAGCAGCATCCACTAGCCCATACATGCACAGTAGCTTACTTTGTGCTTCCAGCTAAATGTATAAGAGGCAGTGTGGATCAATGTCTCTTCAGTTCCTTATTGACACACAGAATCATAGAATACTATGGGAAGAGACCTGGAGAGGTCATAAAGTCCAGTCCCCTGCCCTCATAGCAGGACCAAGCACCATCTGATCATCCCTGATAGATATTTTTCTAACATACTCTTAAAAATCTCCAATGATGAAGATTCCACAACCTCCCTAGGCAATTTATTCCAATGCTTAATCATCCTGACAGGAAGTTTTTCCTGCTGTCTAGCCTAAATCTCCTATGCTGCAATTTAAGCCATTGCTTCTTGTCCTATCATAAGAGGTTAAGAAGAACAGTTTCTCACCCTTCTCCTTGTAACACCCTTTTAAATACTTGAAAGCTGTACTGTCCCCTTTGTCTTCTCTTTTCCAGGCTAAACAAACCCAACTCTTTTAATCTTCCCTCATAGGTCACATTTTCTAGACCTTTAATCATTTTTGTTCTTCTTCTCTGAATCTTCTCCAATTTCTCTACATCTTTCCTGAAATGTGGTGCCCAGATCTGGACACAGTACTTCAGTTGAGGCCTAATCAGCATAGTGTAGAGCAGAATAATTACTACTTGTGGTTTTTTTTACAACACTCCTGTTAATGCGTCCCAGAATCACTTTGCTTTTTTGCGACAGTGTTATGTTGTTGAGTCCTATTTAGTTTATGGTCCACTATTACCCTCAGATCCCTTTCTGTAGTGCTCCTTACTAAACAGTAACTTCACATTTTGTATGTGCAAAACTGATTGTTCCTTCCTAAGTAGAGTACTCTGTATTTGTCCTTATTGAATTTCTTCTTGTTTACTTGACTCTGTTTCCCCCCAGTTTGTCCAGATAATTTTGAATGATAATTATATCCTCCAAAGCACTTGCAACTGCTGCCAGTGTGGTTGTAAGTCCACAAACTTTATAAGTGTGCACTCAATGCCATTATCTAAATTGTTGATGAAGATCTTGAACAGAACTGGTCCCAAAACTGATCCTTGCAGAACCCCACTTGTTATGCCCTTCCAGCATGACTGTGAACCATTGATAACTACTCTCTGAGAACAGTTATCCAACCAGGTATGCACTTACCTTATTGTAGCCCCATCTGTGTTGTATTTCCCTAGTCGACTATTTATTTTATAGAGTTGGTCTGTCTGTCAGATCAAGAACTCCTAAATGGTAAGAGCTAGGACCACTACATTTGGTATACAGTTTCCTGTTAACATAACTGAAAGCAACGTAAGGGTTTGGTTTTACCAGGGAAACGGGATGTGCCTGGAATGGGATTGCTTCTCATAAAAAGAGAGAGAATTACCAAATCACTTAGCCCTCAGTATTGCCATATCGAGTGAATGAAAAGAGACTGGACTAATATGATCCAGAAAAATAGGATGAACCTGAAATGGGATTGCTTCGCTTAACCTCACAGAAAAAAGAAAACCGAGAAATTTGGAGTAGTGCTCTGTTTTGGCACAGCTAAATCAATGCTAGAAGAAAATTTTATTGGAAACCGAACTGACTTTAGCCCTTGTTTGTTAAAACCAAGTGACTATGTTTTTAAAGATGAAGAAACAAAATACACTTGATGGAATTCCTTTTTAAAAATTTACAAAAAAAAAAAAAAAAAAGATTTAGCAATGTCTTTTTAAAGAAATCTTAAATAAAAATTAACTGTATAAAAAGAACACTATTTTTTGAAAAATACATTAATTTAAATAACATACATTTTCCTTTTATTAAAAAAACCTTAATTGAGTTAAGGATCTGAGCAATGCCAGGTACATTTGCTAGTTTATTTATAAGAAAGTAATGTAACAGTGTCAAGTGCTTTACTAAAGTGTAGGTATACCACCTCTACTGCTTCCCCCTTATCCACAAGGTTTATCATTTCAAAGAAAGTTATCAGGTTGGTTTGAGATGATTTGTTCTTTATGGATCCATGTTGACTGTTACTTAACACCTTATCTTCCAGATGTTTACAAATGGATTCCTTAATTATTTGCTCCATTATCTTTCCAGGTATAGGAATTAAGTTGGCTGCCTGTAGTTTCTTGGGTTTTCCTTATTTATTTCCCTTTTTATAGATGGACACTATATTTGTTCTTTCAGTCTTTTGGAATCTCTCTTCCATGACTTTTCAAAGATGATAGATAATGGCTCAGATACTTCCTCAGTCAGCTCCCTGAGTCAAAATTGCCCTCCTTCTCTATTGCATAACATAAAGAAAACATTTATAAATAGTTTTATTCTTAAGTTATTTAAAACTTGTACTATATCGTAGAATATTTTTCTTCCTGGTTGGGAAACCTCTCCCCAGTTCTGGGACTGTGCCCTTGATCTTCTCCATCAGGTGATAAATATCAGTGCTCCCTATACCGAATGGGTAAGGCATATAACTCTGCACTCCTTTCTGCCCAGGAGCTTTGCTTCTGAAGGCATTTGATGGCGGAAGTTGTGAAGTTTTTGATCTTGCATGACCTTATCAATAAACTAGGAAAATACAATCTAGATGGCACTTGTCAAGGCTGTTCCCCACTCTGGCATTCCGAGTACATAAAGTGGAGGCCTTCAAGAGACATTAAATACCTTCCCTCTATAGACTTCTGCTTAAAAAGCTCCCCAAAGTGGATCTCTCATGTGGACTGATCCAGGCTGAGGTTGATGGTGGGGTGGAAGTTGTTGAAATCCCTGTGAAATGCTTAAAAGCCTGGATCAGTCCACACGAGAGATCCACTTCTTGATACTACAGTACAATTACATGAGACACATTTCCACCACCATATACTGGAAACCTACCGACCGTTACACTTAACTTCATGCTTCTAACTTCCATCCAAGACACTTTTCTCAATCTATTGTTTACAGCCAAGCCCTAAGATACAACCGGATTTGCTCCAATCTCACAGACAGAGACAAACTCCTACATAATCTATATAGAGCATTCTTAAAACTGAAATACCCACCCCGAGAAGTGAAAAAACAGATCAACAGAGCCAGAAGAGTACCCAGCCATGAACTACTTCGAGCAGGCCAAGAAGAGAAAACAGACTTCCACTTGTAATCACCTACAGTCCACAACTTAAAACTCTCCAGTCCATTCTCAACAATTTACAACCTATCCTGGAAAATGACTCCTCACTCTCACAAGCCTTGGGGGGAAAGGCCAGTCCTTTTCTACAGACAACCCCCTAACCTCAAACAAATTCTTTCCAGTCACCACACAACACATCTCCATCATAATCACCCAAGAACCCACCTCTGCAATCGGCCCTGGTTCCAATTCTGTTCACACATCTACACAAGTGATTTCATTACTGGAACCAATCACATTAGCCACTACATCATGGGCTCATTTAACTGCACATCCACTAATGTGACCTATTCCAGCAATGCCCCACTGCCATGTATGTTGGCCAAACTGGACAGTCTCTATGGGAAAGAATGAATGGACACAAAACAGATAATCAGAAAGGTAACACGCATAAACCTTCCTGGGCACTCAATGTCACTGTGTTGTTTGTTTCAAGCCAATTCCACAAACCAAATACACAGGGAACTTAACTTCGTTTGCAAGTTTGATTCCTATCAGAGAGGAAAGAATAAAGATATTGGCTGACTCGCACACTACCTTCCACATCCTAATGACTTAACCAGCCAACCAACCAACCAGTACTTATAGAGGTGCAAATTGTTCTTATGAGCCTCTTGTAACTTGAACAATCTAATTCACTTTTTTTTCTTCTTTCCTGCCCACCTCCCCCCCCCCCCCCCCCCCCCCGCGCCCCTTTCCCTTATTTATTCTCAGATCTGGACTTTTAATACTCCAGTCATCTGAGGAAGTGGTTGTACCCACAAAAACTCATGATACCATCTACATATTTTGTTAGTCTTTAAGGTGCTGCTAGACTATTCTTTGTTGTTTAACTTTTTCTCTTAGTCTTAGGCATGTGTGCATAGACCTCCTACTACCTTCCAGGACACAAGAACCAAATCATTGCCTTAAAAAGGTGATTTTATTAACAAAACAAAAATATATACTTGATGAAGCATACTTAGTTGATAGGTGTTACAGAGCAACTGAGAGAAGAGCAAATGAAAACACAGAGAAAAAGGTATCTCTGGGCTACAGCTTAAAATAAAGTGTATGGAGGGGCTCATGGGCTTAGCACAGAGAAATTTAACCAAAAATCAAAACAAAGAAAATAACCTGAACACAACTAAATAGACATCTTCCTGTCTACTTATAATTTGTGCTTCAAGGTCCAATCCATTTCTATGCCCAGTATTCTTGTAGATGTGCTAGTTCTGCCTGGTTCAGTTAATGTTGTTTCCCCAGATCCTAGCTTAAAAAATTCCCCCAAAGAAAACAGCAAGCAGGTATATCTTTCAATTCAAATTTCAACACCCTCTCCCACTGACTTTCTTGACTCCCTGTCAGAATCCCCTAGCTACCTGAGTTTAACCCTTTAATCACCAAATGCTGGCCAGCACTACTACTACAGGGCTACGGTAAGATGGGTGCATAACTTGCTGGATAACCATTCTCTGAGAGTAGTTATTAATGGTTCAGAGTCATGCTGGAAGGGCATAACAAGTGGGGTTCCGCAGGGGTATTTTTGGGACTGGATCTGTTCAATAGCTTCATCAGTAATTTAGATATTGGCATAGAGAGTACGCTTATTAAGTTTGCAGATAATCCCAAGCTGGGAGGGGTTGCAAGTGCTTTGTAGGATAGGGTCATGATTCAAAATGATCTGGACAAACTGGACAAAATGGTCTCAGGTAAATAGGATGAAGTTTAATAAGGACAAATGCGAAGTACTCCATTTAGGAAGAAACAATCAATTTCACACATACAGAATGGGAAGCAACTGTCTAGGAAGGAGTACTGCAGAAAGGAATCTAGGCGTCCTAGTGGGACCAAAAGCTAAATATTAGTCAACAGTGTGACACTGTTGGGGGGGGGGGGGAAAACAAACATGATTCTGGGATGCATTAACAGGAGTATTGTGAGCAAGACAGGAGAAAATTCTTCTGCACTGATTAGGCCTCAATTGGGGTATTGTGTCCAGTTCTGGGCACCACATTTCAAGAAAGATGTAGAGAAATTGGAGAAGATCCAGAGAAGAGCAACAAAAACGATTAAAGGTCTAGAACTGTGGTCACCAACCAGTCGATCATAATCGACTGGTCGATTGCAGGAGCATGACCAATTGATAATCATAGAATCATAGAATACTAGAACTGGAAGGGACCTCGAGAGGTCATCGAGTCCAGTCCCCTGCCATCATGGCAGGACCAAATACTGTCTAGACCATCCCTGATAGACATTTATTTAATCTACTCTTAAATATCTCCAGAGATGGAGATTCCACAACCTCCCTGGGCTATTTATTCCAGTGTTTGACTACCCTGATAGTTAGGAACTTTTTCCTCATGTCCAACCTAAACCTCCCTTGCTGCAGTTTAAGCCCATTGCTTCTTGTTCTATCCTCAGAGGCCAAGATGAACAAGTTTTCTCCCTCCTCCTCATGACACCCTTTTAGATACCTGAAAACTGCTATCATGTCCCCCCTCAATCTTCTCTTTTCTAAACTAAACAAACCCAATTCTTTCAGCCTTCCTTCATAGGTCATGTTCTCTAGACCTTTAATCATTCTTGTTGCTCTTCTCTGGAACCTCTCCAGTTTCTCCACATCTTTCTTGAAATGCGGTGCCCAGAACTGGACACGATACTCCAACTGAGGCCTAACTAGCGCAGAGGAGAGCAGAAGAATGACTTCTCATGTCTTGCTCACAACACACCTGTTAATGCATCCCAGAATCATGTTTGCTTTTTTTGCAACAGCATCACACGGCTGACTCATATTCAGCTTTTGGTCCACTATAACCCCGAGATCCCTTTCCGCCGTACTCCTTCCTAGACAGTCGCTTCCCATTCTGTATGTGTGAAACTGATTGTTCCTTCCTAAGTGGAGCACTTTGCATTTGTCTTTATTAAACTTCATCCTGTTTACCTCAGACCATTTCTCCAATTTGTCCAGATCATTTTGAATTATGATCCTATCCTCCAGAGCAGTTACAACCCCTCCCAGCTTGGTATCATCTGCAAACTTAATAAGCGTACTTTCTATGCCAATACCTAAATCGTTGATGAAGATATTGAACAGAGCCGGTCCCAAAACAGACTCCTGTGAAACCCCACTTGTTATACCTTTCCAGCAGGATTGTGAACCATTAATAACTACTCTGAGTACGGTTATCTAGCCAGTTATGCACCCACCTTATAGTAGCCCCATCTAAGTTGTATTTGCCTAGTTTATTGATAAGAATATCATGCGAGACCGTATCCAACGCCTTACTACAGTCTAGGTATACCACGTCCATTGCTTCTCCCTTATCCACAAGACTCGTTATCCTATCAAAGAAAGCTATCAGATTGGTTTGACGTGATTTATTCTTTACAAATCCGTGCTGGCTGTTCCCTATCTTGCCACCTTCCAAGTGTTTACAGATGATTTCCTTAATTACTTGCTCCATTATCTTCCTTGGCACAGAAGTTAAACTAACTGGTCTGTAGTTTCCGGGGTTGTTCTTATTTCCCTTTTTATAAATGGGCACTATGTTTGCCCTTTTCCAGTCTTCTGGAATCTCTCCTGTCTCCCATGATTTTCCAAAGATGATAGCTAGAGGCTCAGATACTTCCTCTATCAGCTCCTTGAGTATTCTGGGATGCATTTCATCAGGCCCTGGTGACTAATGAGGTGTTCCAGTCTCTCCTCCCGCCCAAGCCCCAAGAAGGAGCCTGCGCTGATGCTACAGCCTCCTGGGAAAATGGAGGTAGCGCCGGCTTCCTGTGGCGGGGGAGGTCCCATGGCTGTATGCCAGATCCGGTGTCTCAAGAAGTGCGCGCTGCTCCTCTCCAAAATAGCCAGTGTGCTTTCCAAGAAGTTGGATCTGGCGTGCAGCCAGGGACTTCCTTCCCTGTGCTGCCTGCCTGCTTTCCTGCCGCAAGGGAAAGGAGAGAAATCCCGGGGCTGTTCACCAGATCAGATGTCCCAGGAAGCTTTTGGGGAGGGGAGGAGCAACGCGGGTGCTTCCTGAGATGTCAGATCTGGCACGCAGCTTCAGGACTCCTTCCCTCCCTCCCCCGGTGCAGGAAGGAAGGAAGGCAGCACGGGGAAGGAAGCCCCCATCTGCCTGCAGCATCATAAGACTCCTGAACCCCCCAGACTCCAACTATAACCCTCTCATACACTGGAACTCCCTGTCCTGAGCTTCTCATATCCTCAAACTCCTGCATCCTCACATCCCCAGTCTTCTGCCACAACACTCCTGCACCATCTACACACTGCAAATCTGTATCCTGAGCCCATCATACTCCCAACCTTCCTGCACCCTCATATCCACAAGCCTGCAGCTTGCTCAGCACCCCAACACTCTCCAGCCTAGAGCCCCCTCCCTGAGCCAGCATCCCCTTCTCCACCTCCTCCTGCACCCAAATCGCCTCCCAGAGCTTGCACTTCACACCCCCTCCAAATTCCTCATCCCCACCCCAGAGCCCGCACCTCCTGTCTCAGCCCAGAGAGAGTGAGTAAGGGCTGGGGGCAGCAAATGATGGAGAGGAGGGGAACAGAGAGGGCAGGGCCTCAAGGAAGGGATGAGGTCTTGGGGAAGGGATGGAGTAGATCTTGGCTTGCCCTGACATTTAAAAAGTGATCTTGGGTGTAAAAAGTTGGAGACCAGTTGTCTAGAAAATATGACCTATGAGAGAAGACTGAAAGAATAGGTTTGGTTTAGTTTAGAAAAGAGAAGACTGAGGAGGGATAGGATAGCAGTTTTCAAGTATCTGAAAGGGTGTTACAAGGAGGAGGGACAAAAATTGTTCTGCATGACCTCTGATAATAGGACAAGAAGCAATGGCCTTAAACTGTAGCAAGGGAGGTTTAGGTTGGACATTAGGAAAAACTTTCTGCCTGTCAGGGTGGTTAAGCACTGGAATAAATTGCCTAGAGAGGTTGTATAATCTCAATCACTAGACATGTTTAAGAGCAGATTAGATAGACCAATGGTTCCCAAGTACTGGTCCACGAACCAGTGCCGGGCATGCTTATGGGAGCAAGGACAAATCCCTGTTGAGGACTGTCCATAAGAAACGTATTTTCTTTGAGCCTGTGTGATGGAGTGAAATATTACACGTGGAACTTAAGGAACAGGCTCCAATGAAGGACACCTGATCACAGGGCAAGATGTCTAAAAAGAAAGATTTGTCTGTCATCTTGACACGGAATCATTAGTGCTGCAGCTAAGCATTTTAGCGTCTGGGACAAGAAATTACATTTGCACCCCGTCGTGTAGAGCCTTGCATGAAACTATTTATTTAATCCATTCCCACTTTGCAGTATCCCCTTCCACGTGCTCCTGCATCACTTGTTGATTTTTTCCCCCCACTCTTGCAGTTGTCAGTCGGTCTTGCAAGATCCCAGTCATGCTCCTGTAGTTGCAGATCTGTGATACGCTATACTCTTGTTCATGCTGCAGCTGTGCTTGTAGTGGTGGGATCAGTGGTGCTACAGGCATCTTTGCTACCAGATTCCTCTTACCAGCCTCTAGTTTGCATTAGGGATGTAATAGTGTACATGATTAACTGATAAGCAAAATCTTATAGGTTAATGCTATAGACTACATGCATTTCTGCCCTCGTTCTTGCCAGTAAATTTTTTAGCAGCCTGGCTCAGTCCAGGCTTGTGCCGGGTCTGGGACCTAACCCCGCTGTGGCTCTGCATTTAAAGTGTATTAGGAGCCAGGCAGTTCTGACTTGCGCCAGTTCCACTGGCAGGGAGCCCCCTGCCACCCAGCACTGCTGCATCTCTATCAGAGGCAGCAGCGCGGGTTGGCAGGCAACTGGTTCATGAGGGGAACTGGTTTTCAAACTCGCACTCCTTGTGGACTAGCTCCCGACTGGCACCTTTCTATAAGAGGCAGCAGCATGGGGTGGCGGGGGCTCCCTGGGAGTGGGATCGGAGCACACTGGCTGCTAGCCCCACCCCCGAGGATTGTAGAATAGTCAACTAACAGATAAGAATTCATAAGGTTAATCGACTACCCAATTAACCAATATTTAACATCCCTAGTTTGCATGCTGTTTACCAGTCACCCATGTGCTGAATGTGCACAGGAACCATGACTTGAAGTAGTGGAGGTTACATACTGTAACTGGAGGTTCTTCAAGATATGCGGTCCCTATCTTATTCCATTATTCCTTTCCCCTGCCATCTCCCTGTGTTTTGGATCCTGTTGGATTTGCAATAAGAGGAAGAATTGGAGAAGTGTCAATCCACTCTGCCTCTTACGCCCTTGGTCAGGAGACCATGAGAACTATGCTTGTGCAGGCCAACAGACATTGCTTTGAGGAAGTTCTGGATTCGGGCACATGTCCTGCATACATACCCATTTGTGGAGTACGGATGGGGACCACCCATCTTGAAGAACTTCCAGTTACAGTAAGTAACCTGCACTTGTAGTTACTCCTTTAAGCTAGACCAAACTCATGTCACTTTAAACATTCAAAGCTTACTTAAGATGCATCTTTTACTTAGGATACATTACAGCTTTGGTATTAAGATATTTCCTATTGTTTATATATTTTAGATTAATGATTTAAGAGCTACTAATTATTCCCTTCAGATGAATAGTAAAATATATTCTAAACAGCTAAATGATAGGTGTTTCACTATCTACAGTATAGTTCAGGTTGAGAATATATCTAATTTTCACTCTTTTAAGGTAACAAGCAGAGGTGGGTACCACTTCATTTAGATGATGTAAAACCAGATAGCCAAGAAGGAACAGGCTCTCGAAATAGTTCAAGATCTCAGTCAGAAACAAGCAAACTACTTCCATACAACAACAGACGACATGAGACAAGAAGTAAGTGACTCCTATGATTATGGTATCTGAGTGCCTAAGTGTAATTTATCATTCAATGAATAAAAATTTTAATGTTAGTGAAAGTAAAACACCGATTAAAAAGTAGGTATGTTGTGAAACTGGATGTTGAAGTCTGTCCATGTGACCTGTTTAGGGCCTTTATTCTTCACCTACTATTCCAATACTGAGCGTCTCCTGAACAGACTTTAGTAACATGGTTGGTTGTACAGAAAGTTGACTTGAGCGTTAACAATGCAATAATTTACCTGAAAGAGCTAAGTTGTAGTTAGCTACTCTGGGGCCATGCCTACACTGTGAAAAGTTTGAATTTATTAAGGTTCTCTTTCTACCCCTTTTTGTAAAGGAGGAGGTTCTTGTCCTCATTTTATGCAAGAATTCAATGTTGTTCAAAGTTGCGCGTCCCGAGTAGGAAGGCTGCCATTGACTTCGAGAGCGATGCACTGTGGGTAGCTATCCCACAATGCCTGCACCACTTAACATTCTGAGTTATGTTCCCATTGCATGCTGGGACCAAAACTGTGTAGCGGGTTGTTCTGGGTTCATGTAGTCAGCATCCCATAATGCATTTGTGTGCTCCCTCCGCCCTTGCTTGAGATAAACAGGAAATAGTCTTTTTGTGCCCTTTTTGGCCCTGGTTACCTGCGCAGATGCCATAGCAGCATGTGCATTGACTGCCTTGTGAATCCCATTGTGCATCAAAGCATTGTGATGATGATGTTTACTTTGGTGTGTTTAATGGTGGAGTTTGTCAAGAGTGTATGCGTGACACTCCAGCAAGAGGACGAACCTTGGGATGTTATGGACATGCTGTATGGGCAAGTCCTTAGTTGAGCGAATTGGAAATGCCGCCAGCATTCGATCCTCTGGAAACAGTGGAACACTAGTTCTGGTGCTGTCAGACAAACACACACTAGTGGGTCTGCATAGTGCTGCAGGTATGGGATGATCAGCAGTGACTGCAAAACTTCTGAATGTGTAAGACCACTTTCATGGAACTTTGAATGGTTTTCCCGGCCCTGAAACGCAGGAACACCTGAATGAGCTCCACTCTGACTATGGAGAAGTGTTTGGCAATTGCCCTGTGGAAACTTGCAACACCAAACAGGTACTGGTCAGTTGGGAATCAATTCAGAGTGGAGAAATTTACAGTGGGGGCTATTGTTATACAAGTAGTCAAAGCAATCAATAACATTGCTACGGAGGGTTGTAATTCTGGGGAACGTGGACAGCATAGTGGATGGCTTTGCTACAATGGGGTTCCCTAACTGTGGTGGGAAAACGGATGAAACACACATCCCTATCTTGGCACTCGACTGCCTTACCAAGGAGTACATAAACTGCAAGGGGTACTTCTTGATTGTGCTGCAGGTGCTGATAGATCACAAAGACCATTTTACCAACATCAATGTGGGAGGGTCGGGAAGGATGTGTGACATTAACACCTTTAGGAACTCCTGCCTCTGAAGAAAGCTGCAAGCTGGAACTTTTTTCACAGACGAGAAAATTGGAATCAGAGAGATAGAAATGCCAATAATGATCCTTGTTGACCCAGCCTATCCCTTGCTCCCGTGGCTTATGAAATCATACATGGGCAGCCTGGACCTCAGTAAGGAGCAATTCAACTACAGGCTGAGTAAGTGCAGAATGGAGGTGGAATGTGTTTTTGGACGTTGAAAGATAAGGTTTCGGAGTCTACTGACTAGGTTAGACCTCAGTGAATGCAACAGTCCCTTTGTGGTGGCAGCCTGCTATATGCTCCAAAATATCTGAGAGAGCAAGGGGGAAAGTATCTGGGACGGTGGGGGGGCTAAGGCAGAGTGCCTTGCCAGAGATTTTGAGCAGCCAGATACCAGGACAATAAGGAGAGCACAGCTCTGGACAGTGCAAATCAGAGAGGTTTTGAAAGAAACGTTTCATGAATGGCCATTTTTGAGTCATGCATGTTGCTCTCAATGAGGTGCCCCTGCATTTAGAGTGTTTGCCTGTAATCCCCCAACCCCACCCCTGCAATATAAGCAATAAAGAGACTGTTCAGAAATGTATTTTTATTTAGGGAGCACAATAGGAACTGAAAAGGAGTCAGTGGTGGGGCCCTTGGGAATGGAGTGGGAAATCAGAAATTCAAGGACAGCCTTTTGCTTCGTGCCACCTTGGAGGCTGAATGTGAGGCTGCCCTTGAGTTCTTTCCCCATCCCTGTGTCTTAGGGTCCCTGCGGGAGGAGGCTATGGAACTAGGTGAGAAGGGAATGTTGGTGTGCAAGAAGGGGAGGGAGCCTATTCGGGTACATGTCTTGGAAAGCTGCCATGTAGTCCATAACTGACATCAGGGACAGCAAGAAAGTCTCCTGGTGCTTCACTTGGAATTCTCTGCATGCTTTCCTTTCCTGATGCTCTGCTCGCATCTCCTCTAGTATGTATGTATGTATTTGATTAAAAATATTTTTACCCCGCCTCCTTATTTAAAATATTTGAGGTGGCTTACAACATTTTTTAAACACAATATAAATATATATAAAAAATTAAAATACAAGACCCCAGGGGACCATAAAACCTGCTACGACATCTCGAGAGGAGGGAGACACGTACAGATTCTAACACCAATAAAAGCACAAGTAAAAAGGGTGGCTTTAGCCTGTCGTTGAATCAATGCTAATATTGGCGCCAGGTGAATATCCCAGGGGAGAGAATTCTACAGCCTGGGAGCAAAAGCTGAGAAGGGCCTGCTCTGCATAGATGTTAATCTTAACTCCACAAGTGGAGGAACACAGAGCAGAGCCTCCCCCAGCTGACCTCTATCCCCAGGCAGATTCCTATGGGAGAATACGGTCCTACAGATACCTTGGACCCAGCCTGTTTAGGGCTTTATAGCTTATAATCAAGACATTAAATTGTTCCCGGAAACATACCAGACGCCAGTGTAGCTGCCGGAGCACCAGCCTAATGTGCTCCGTATAATGAGTATTAGTTAAAACTCAAGCAGCTGCATTCTGGACCAGTTGAAGTTTCTGTAGGCTCCTCAGAGGCAGCCCACATAAAGTGCATTGCAATAATCCAGTCAGGATGTAACAGCACGGATCACTGTGGCCACATCATGCTTATTCAGGAAGGGTTACAGCTGGCGGATCAGCCGAAGCTGCCCAAAAGCGCTTCTGGCCACTGAAGAAGTTTTGATTCTCAAATGTTAGAGTCCATGAGGACTCCCATGCTGCGTACCTGTTCTTTCAGGGGGAGCATAACCCTGTCTAGAACAGGTGCTACGCCATATTCCCGAACAGATGGCTTCCTGATCCACAGGACCTCAGTCTTATCTGGATTCAGCTTCATCTTCTTTGATCTCATCCAGTCCATCACTGCCTCCAGACACCAGTTTAGATCAGTCGCTGCCACACCTGGTTCTGATGTCACAGAGAAATAGAGTTGGGCATCATCTGCATATTGATGGCACCGTCCTCCAAAACTCCTTACGACCTCTCCCAGTGGCTTCATATAGATGTTAAACAGCAGAGAGAACAAGATGAAATCTTGGAGATCCCGTAGCACAATCGACACGGGGTCGAGTGGCAGCCCCCTAGCTCCACCTTCTGAAAACGTCCAGACAGGTAAGACTGGAACCACTGCAAAACAGTGCCTCTGATACCCAGCTCCGCTAGGTGCTCCATAAGGTTACCATGGTTGATGGTATCAAAAGCCACTGAGAGGTCCAAGAGAATCAAGAGATGCACTTTCCCTGTCTGTTTCCTAGCGTAGGTCATCTACCAGGGTGACCAAGGTGGTTTCAGTTCCAAAACCTTGCCTAAAGCCAGACTGAAATGGAGCTAGATAATCCGTTTCTTCCAAGAAAGCTTGGAGTTGCAACACCACCGCCCGCTCAAGTACCTTGCCCAAGAAGGGAATATTAGCAACTGGGCAATAGTTATTCAAATCACGTGGGTCCATGGAAGGCTTCTTAAGTAGCGGTTTTATCATTGCCTCTTCAAGGTGGCAGGAACCATACCAGAACTAAAAGCAGCATTAATAATCCCCTGGACCCAACCAGTCATCCTTTCCTGGCTAGCTTGAATAAGCCATGAAGTGCTGGGGTTGAGAGAGCATATGGTGGGTCGTACTCCTCCAAGCACCTTGTCCACATCCTCGGTCTGAAACTGTTCCAAAGAAAAACAACTAAGCGGTGCATTCAACACATTCTGTACCCCACTTACATAACAGCCTGAGTCCAAATCAGACTGAATGTTAGCAATCTTATCTGCCAAGTGCTTCGTGAACAGATCACAGTGGAGAGCCAAGAGCTCCTGCATTTCGTCATGAGTGCCAGACAGTAAGAGGCCCCGCACCACTCGAAATAGTTCCGCTGGATGGCATTGTGCAGATGCAGTATGGGTGGAGAAGTAGCTTTTCTTCACTATCAGCACCGCCATAGAGTAGGCTCGCAATTCAGCTTTTAACCCACAATTGATTGGACTCAGCGCTAGTTCTCCTCCAGTGGCATTCTAGCCATCATACGGACCATTTTGCCACTATCAACTCCCCAGAAAACCAGGGAGCAAACCTGGCTTGACTAGCCCAAAAAGGGTGCTTAGGAGCAATCATATCAACTGCCTAGGTTTTACCTCGATATTCCATATATCAAGTAGGGCATTGACAGGACCATTTGCCATAACGGCTGAACAGTCCCTCAGGATCCATCAGCCTCTGAGGATGGACCATCTTAATGGGTCCCGTGCCTCTGTGGAGAAGGTCAGCAGTCTAAACTTAACCAGGTAGTGATGGTCCATGACAAAGGGAGTGTAACCACATACCTTATCCCAAGAACTCTATCTCCCTCAGTCTAAAAGACCAGATTGAGCGTATGACCTGCAACATGCGTGGGAATAGTTATTTTTTGGGATAGTCCTAGAGTCATCATGGTATCCATAAAATCTTGGACTGGACCAGACAGGATAGCCTCTGCGTGAACATTAAAGTCTCCCAAGACCAAAAACCTTGGGGTCCTCAGTGCCACATCCGAGACCACTTCAGCCAGCTCGAGCAAAGCGTCCGCTGTGTGGCAGGGTGGGCGGTATACAAGCAGAACACCCAACCTATCCTGGCCATTCAACATCAGGTACAAACACTCGAATCTAACACTTCGTTGGCCCAAGGCCCTGGCCAATGAGATGGTATCCCGATAGACAGTCGCCACCTACCTTCCCCTCCCATCCAGCCATGGCTGGTGCTGAAGTGAGAAACCACTCCCAGCAAAGTTTCAGTGATACAAGCCAGGCTGGCCTCTTCATCCAGGATTAAATTATGGATGATAGCTGTATTGTGGGATACCAACCTGGCATGCAGCAGCAGCAGCACCCTCAGGGCTGACGGCCAGATGTTATGGTTCCCAGAGTCATTGAGGCTGGGAACAGGACTGGAACAAGGAATAGCACATAACTGTCTAAACCTTGTTCCCTTTAGTTGGACCGTCCTGATCTTATTGCCTTATCTTCCCCCGCCTGTCACAACTGCCACAATGCTATCTGAACCCTGCTCCTTAATCAGGCCATCTGTGCCACAACACATAATGAAAAAGGAAAACAAATACAACTCTTCCTTGACCTTCAGTGTGGGCAGATAGGGGGAACCTTCCTCTCACCAAGAACCCTTCCCTGCTCTCACCAGGAACTGAATAGGCCACCAAACAAATAACAAATGTGCTGCTCTCACCAGAGCACAAACAGACACTCAAAAATTACAGTGTGTGACACAACACACGCCCTCACCCTTGGTCTGCCCCAAAGGGCAGCCCTCTTTGGCTCGCCCCTTTGGTGTGTCCTGCTGCCAGCAGCCGCTTCCTAGCTTTAAGCCCACCCCGGAAATGGCTGCAGGCAATACCTGCAGCTGAAAGTTCTTAGTACTAATGGGGCAGGCCTCTTACCCAGGAGGTAGTACAGCGACAGCAGGGCAAAGGTCTTCCCTTCAAGAGGGTTCTAGGAAAGATGTTAGTCCTTGTTCCCAGCCCTCACCCCCTCCCTCTTCCTTCTGAGGTCAATAGGTGTATCAGAAGTTGGTGGAATGAGGACAATCAATGGGATACAGTCATACCAGCATACAAAATATCTCGAAAGGCTAGAACAGGACATGCTGGTGGGGAAGTGGCACTATATGTGAAAGAAAATGTAGAATCAAATGAAGTAAAAAATCTTAAATGAGCCAAAATGTACCATAGAATCTCTATGGATAGTAATTTCATGCTCCAATAATAAGAATATAGCAGTAGGGATATATTATTGACCACCTGATCAGGACAGTGATAGTAACTATGAAATGCTAAGGGAGATTAGATAAACACTCAATAATAATTGAGGATTTCAACTGTCCCCATATTGACTGGGTACACATCACCTCAGGATGGGATACAGAGATAAAATTTTTTCATACCTTAAATGACTGCTTTTTGGAGCAGCCGGTTCTGGAACCCACAAAGGGAGAGGCTATTCTTGATTTAGTCCTAAGTGGAGTGCAAGAAGTTCAAGAAGTAAATATAACTGGACCGCTTGGAAATAGTGACCATAATGTAATAAAATTTAACATGCCCGTGGTGGGAAAAACACCTCAGCAGCCCAATGCTGTAGCATTTAATTTCAGAAAGGGGAACTACACAAAAATGAGGACGTTAGTTAAACAGAAATTAAAAGGTACAGTGACAAAAGTGAAATCTCTGCAAGCTGCATGGAAACTTTTCAAAGACACCATAAGAGAGGTCCAATTTACTGTGTCTTTAAAATTGGGATATACATTTAAGAGAACCAAAAAGTGCCACTGTGGCTTTACAACCAAGTAAAAGAAGCAGTGACAGATAAAGACATCTTTTAAAAAGTGGAAGTCAAATTCTAGTGGGGAAAATAGAAAGGAGTGTAAACTTTGTGTAAAAATATAATAAGACTTACCAAAAAGGAGTTTGAAGAACAGCTAGACAAAAATTCAAAAAGTAATAGCAAAATGTTTAAGTACATCAGAAGCAGGAAGCCAGCTAAACAGCCAGTGGGGCCCTTGGACGATCGAGATGCTTAAGGAGCACTCAAAGATGATAAAGTGATTGCAGAGAAGCTAAATGAATTCTTTGCTTCCGTCTTCATGGCTGAGGATATTGGGGAGATTCCCAAACTTGAGCCATTCTTTTTAGGTGACAAATCTGAGGAATTGTCCCAGATTGAGGTGTCATTAGAGGATGTTTTGGAACAAATGGATAAACTTAACAGTAACAAGTCACCTGAAACCAGATGGCATTCACCCAAGAGTTCTGAAAGAACTCAAATAGGAAGTTTCAGAACTATTAACTGTGGTTTGTAACCTATCCTTTAAATCAGCTTCCATACCTAATGTCTGGAAGATTGCTAATGTCATGCCAATATTTAAAAAGGGCTCTAGAGGTGATCCTGGCAATTACAGACTGGTAAGTCTGATGTCAGTACTGGGCAAATTAGTTGAAACTATAGAAAGAATAAAATTGTCAGACACATGGATGAATATAATTTGTTGGGAGGGAAAGTCAACATGATTTCTCTAAAGGGAAATCATGCCTTACTAATCTGCTAGAGTTCTTTGAGGGGGTCAACAAATATGTGGACAAGGGGGATCCAATGGCTATAGTATACTTAGATTTCCAGAAAGCCTTTGACAAAGTACCTCACCAAAGGCTCTTAAGTAAAGTAAGTTGTCATGAGATAAGAGGGGAAGGTCCTTTTGTGGATTGGTAACTGGTTAAAAGACAGGAAACAAAGGGTGGGAATAAATGGTAAGTTTTCTGAGTGGAGAGAGGTAACTAGTGGGGTCCCCCAAGTGTCTGTTCTGGGACCAATCCTATTCAAATTATTTATAAATGATCTAGCGAAAGGGGTAAACAGTGAGGTCGCAAAATTTGCAGATGATACCAGACTGCTCAAGATAGTTAAGACCAAAGCAGACTGTGAAGAGCTTCAAAAAGATCTCACCAAACTAAGTGATTGGGCAACAAAATGGTAAATGAAATTTAATGTTGATAAATGTAAAGTAATGCACTTTGGGGGAAAAAAATCCCAGCTATAGTTGAAAACATCCACTCAGTGTGCAGCGGCTGTCAAAAAAGCAAATAGAATGCTAGGAATAATTTTAAAAGGGATAGAGAAGAAGACAGAGAATATCGTATTGCCTCTATATAAAACCATGGTATAACGACATCTTGGATACCGCATACATATGTGGTTGCCTCATCTCAAAAAAGAAATAATGGCATTGGAAAAGGTTCCGAAAAGGGCAGCAAGAATGAGTACGAGTTTGGAATGGCTCCCATATGAAGAGAGACTAAAAAGACTTGGACTTTTAAGCTTAGAAAAGAGGAGACTAAGGGGGGATATAATATAGAGGTCTATAAAATCGTGACTGTTGTGGAAAAAGTGTAAAGGAAAAGTTGTTTACTTATTCCCACAATAAAAGAACTAGAGGTCACCAAATGAAATTAATAGGCTGCAGGTTTAAAACAAACAAAGGACGTTTTTCTTCACTCAGCACACAGTCAACCTGTGGAACTCCTTGTCAGAGGATGTGGTGAAGGCTAGAACTTTAACAGGATTCAAATAAGAGCTATATAGATTCATGGAGGTTAGATCCATCAGTGGCTATTAGCCAGTATAGGTAGGAATGGTGTTCCTAGCCTCTGTTTGTCTGGAAATGGGTGACAGGAGAGGGATCACATGAGGATTACCTGTTGTGTTTCCTCCCTCTGGAGCATCTGGTATTGGCCAGTCAGCAGACAGGATACTGGGCTGGATGGACCATTGGTCTGACCCATTATGGCCGTTGTTATCTTTCTATAAGGATTATGTTCTATTGTTTGTAAATAGTTCAATCTTGTAAATAATTAGTTGTTTAGTAGCTATTAAGTTAGTGTTATCTTAGAGTAGTTGTAGTTCACACTTCGTTCCCCCTTGGGCATGGGGGGAATGCCGGGGCCTCACAGCTTCAAGCCTTGTGCAAGGTGCCAAAAGCCCATGCCCTCTGGGAACCCTCTTTAGGAGTGCCTTAAGTGTCTAGGAGAGGGACATTTGACTGAGCCTTGTAAAATCTGTCAGTCCTTCAAGCCTAGAACAAAGCGGGAGCACGACTCACGGTTGAAACTGCTCCTCATGGAGTCAGCACTCCAACCTGGGGCACCGAGCCCTGCACCACCTGTAAGAAGCGCACCAGCGTTGGTGCGCAAGACAGGCACTATGCCAAGACATTCAGCATCATCAGACCGATCTGAGGCACCGGTCCCAATCCCAGGCACTGAGATCAAAGAAGATGCAGAGAGGAAGGTCCCTGTCAAGAAGGGAGTGAGAGGTGCATCCACAGGAGGGACTCCAGAAAGCTCCGTTCCCGCCTAAATCCGACATTGTGCCCGTGCCGCATAGGTACACATTGAGCTTTGCATGGGCAAGTAGTTCAGAGGTCCAAGATCTGTCCATGGAGCGGTCTGGGAACCCTTGATCCGTGACACAGTTGTTGAGGCCTGGGAGCTGATTGAGCTCACATCTGCACTAGGCCTGACACCAACAGGTAGAGACTCCACACCATGTGGAACAATGGCTGGCACTGAAGACTACGGCACATAAGTGCTCTCTGCCATCGCTGGCTGTGCTGTCGGGCCTGGTACCAGTCCCATGGGTGGCACAGGCCCCAACAGGACAAACTTTGGCTGAAGCTGGGCCTCTTGTGGTACTGCAGGCATTTCATCTGGTCCAGTGCTGGCATATCATAACATGCCACCACCGGTACCACTCTGAGGGAAGACAGCAGCAGTGGTGTGTCACAGCCGGCACAAGGTCAGTCATTGGTTGCCACACCATCTTGTTCTGCATCTGAGTACTCATCGGAGTTGGACACAGTCAATGATATTGAGGGCATCATCATCACGCAACCAGTCCTGGCAGTCTTGCTCCCCACACTGGTCACGTTTGTGGCACTGGTCACACTCGCAGCACTGCTCTGGGCTCCACAATGGCAACCAGTGGACTTTTTGGACCTGCTGAGCATACCACCAGGCCCTGGGGCAGGGGGTATCGAGGTCAGTCTCAGCTTCAGCCTTGGACTCTGGGCATAGAGACACCCCGTGTGTTATCCCACTCACATGGGCCTTGGCATCGGAGTCCAGAGGAAGCCCCATGGGAGCATCGGGTGCCCAATCAGAACTGTCTGCCTCTGAACCACCTGCCATGGATCCTCACCATCAGCACTTTCTTCAGGCCCAGCAAGGGGCGTAACTTGAGGATTTAGGGATGCCCACAGAATCATTGTGTCATCTTCCCCCAACAAGGTGCTGACTGACCCTTCTCTGGTCATGCCCACCATGGACATGTTCACCCACCAAGTGCTCCTAAGGGGATTTACTCAGAACATAGGGGTGCAGGTTGAGGAGGAGGAGGAGGCAGAAGAGTCTGATCCAGTGGTGGACATCCTGACAGCGTATGCCCTGGCCAGAATTGCCCTGCCCCTTAACAATGCGGTAACCAAAATTACTAAAACTCTCTGCAGACACCGGCATCTATCCCACCGAAGCAGAAGGGTTTGGAGAGAGGGTACTTTGTGCTGCAGTTGGGACATGAACATCTGTTTGCCCACCCACCCCCTGGCTCCATTGTGGTACAGGCTGCATGCGACAGGAAGAGGCAGGGCCAGTGTGGGCCTACCCCCAAGAACAAAGAGCCTAAAAGATAGACTCTTGGTGAGGGAGGCCTATGTCACTGCGGGATTGCAGCTGAGGATTGTCAACCAACAGGCAATGCTTAGCAGGTATGCCTATAACTCCTGGGTGACTGTGAATAAATTTAAAGACCAACTCCCTTGGGAGTTGCAACAGGAGTTTGGGACCCTCACTGAGGAAGGCAGCATGGTATTCTATACAGCCCTCCAAGCTGTATTGGACGCTGCTGACTCAGCAGTCCGGTCAGTAGCCACAGGGATAGTAATATGGCGAACTCATGGTTGCAGGTGTCAGGCATCCCACCTGGAGTTCAAACAATGCTGCAAGACCTGACCTTTTGAGGCAGCTCTTTTTGGAGCAGGTGGACAGCTGGTTGGACAGTGTTAAGGACTTGAGGGTGACCTTGAAGTCCTTGGGCATATATGCTCCCGCCCTGCAATGTCGCCCCTTAAACCCGAGACAGCAGAGGCCTTACCAGCAGGGACACAGACAGGAGGGTGGCAGGTAGCGTAACAGGAGCAACAATGATAGGACTAACAGAGAAGCTAGCTCTATCCCCTTCCTTTCCCTCCCATCCCCCTTCCCTGTCCCTCTTCAGGGACCCCTCTCACAAGCACCTCTTATGTCAGTTCTCCTTGTTCCTGTTATTGGGGGCAGTTGAAGAGGCTCCACATGAATTTCAGGGGAAGGGGTTTTATTCCCAGTACTTCCTAATCCCAAAGTCTAAAGGGGTCCTTTACCCTATCTTATACTTCAGGGAGCTAAATGCCTTTGTAAGCAAGTTGAGGTTCAGGATGGTCTCCATCATTCCCTCCCTCGATCTAGGGGACTGGTACACCACCCTTGACATGAAAGACACATATTTCCATTATCCCCTCCCACAGGAGGTTCTTCCATTTCATGGTAGGCACTGACCACTCCCAGTTTATGGTCCTACTGTTGGGCCTGTCCACTGACCCCAGGGTGTTTACCAAGTGTATGGCAGTGGTGGCAGGCTCTCTCAGGCGAAGGGGAGTACAAGTCTTCTCCTGCCCAGATCACTGACTCATCAGAGGTTGCTCCAGGAGCCAGGTGTTCAGCCACATAGATCTGGCCAGAGACCTTCTCCTGTCTAGGGCTTCTGTTGAATGAAGCAACATTTTTTCTCATCCCCATGCAAGTAATAGTTGTGGGGGCGAGACTGGATGCCATGACAGGGCATGCATCCCTTCCAGATACCAGGTTTGCTGCAATGAGGGATATTATTCTGAGGCTCAAAGCCGTACCCCTGATAACCTTAAGAATCTGTATGAGACTGCTGGGTCACATGGCATCACGCATGTACATTGTGCAATACGCCAGGCTACACCTACGCCCTCTGCAGGCATGTCTGGTGAAGGTCTACAACCTGTCCCATGCTCACATTGACATAGTGGTGACCATCCCACTGGAGGTCTTGAGCATGATGGACTGTTGGCTGCAGGAGGATGAGGTATACGGAGGAATCCCCTTCACCCTGCAGCCCCCCTCGATGTAGATGGTGATGGATGCCTCAGATACAGGATGGGGAGCCCCAACTAGGTGAGCTCAGGACTCAAGGTATGTGGTCCTGGGCAGAGCGGTCGCGACGCATAAGTGTCTGGGAGCTGAGGGCAGTGCACCTGGTGTGCCAAGCATTTCTGCCCCAGCTCAAGGGCAACTGTGTCTCTATCCTGACAGAGAACACAACAGTGATGATTTATATCAATCAGCAGGGTCCTTGAGGCTCTTCCCTGTGTCAGGAAGCTCTAGCCCTCTGGGATCTATGCATCGCTTCCCAGACCAACAAGAAGTGTGCCAAGTTCTGCTCGTACCCGAATCAGTGCCCAGGGTCAGAGGGGGATTCCATGATAACATGGTTTCCCCCTTATCTCCTGTATGCCTTCTCTCCATTTCTGCTCATACACAAGGTCTTCCTGAGGTTGAGGTGCAGCATGTCAGTGATCCTGGGGGCCGTGGCCACACTGGTATACCATTCTGGTATCGGTGTCAGTGGAGGACCTCATCACTATACCGCTCCTGCCTGACCTTTTGTCTAAGGAGCTGCGTCAGAGTCATCTGTGCCACCCAAACCTGCAGTCCCTCCACCTCAGAGCCTGGAAGATCCATGGTTGAGGGGTGGAGAGTTGTTTTGTTTGGACCAGGTCAGATGGGTGTAAATGGAAAGTAGGAAACCCTCCACCAGGGCAACCTATAGGGCCAAATGGAAACGGTTCTCGACTTGGGCTGCCCAGAGGGGAGTGGACCCCTTCCAGGCCTATATCCTGCTAATCCTAGGCTACCTTCTTGATCTTAGGCAGCAAGGTTTATCTACCTCCTCAGTGAGGGTACACCTGGCGGCTGTTGCGGCTTTCCACCCAGGGAAAAGGGGAGGCTTGGTGTTCATCAGCCCTATGGTTAAACGTTTCCTAAAAGGTTTGGGCAGTCTCTACTCCCAGGTCAGACAGTCGGTTCCTCAGTGGGATCTAAATTTAGTGCTCAAGGGGCTCATGTGCTCCTTAGTCATGCCCTTAGGCACGTGTTCCTTGTCCCACCTCTCTTGGAAGGTGGCTTTCCTGGTGGCTATCGCATCAGCCAGAAGGGCCTCCTAACTATGGGCTCTTATGTCAGAGCTCCCTTACACCGTGTTTTCCAAAGACAAGGTCGCACTCTGCTCACACCTGCCTTTCTTCCTAAGGTGGTGTCAGTGTTCCACATGTCACAGGACGTTTTCCTTCTGGTCTTCTACGCTAAGCCCCATGAGGACCGGAAAGAAAAGGCATTACACTCATTAGATTTGAGAAGAGCCCTTGCATTTTATTTAGACAGAACAAAGCCTTTCCGCAGGTCCACGCAGTTGTTTATCTCCGTTGCAGACAGAATGAAGGGCCTCCTGGTGTTGGCTCAGTGTTTTTCATCATGGATTATGGCTTGTATTAAAGGCATGCTATGACCTGGCAGGGAAACTGCTCCCCCCTCACACCCATCACTGCCCATTCCAGTAGAGCCCAGGCCGCCTCTATGGCCTTCAGCGCAGGTGCCAATCCTGGATATCTGTAGGGCAGCTACCTTGTCTTCAGTTCATACTGTTACCAATCATTATGTTATGACTCAGCAGGTGAGAGAGGATGCAGCCACTGAAAGGGCTTTGTTGCAATCCATCTACTCCTAGATTCTACCCCCTCCTCCGTGATTACTTGGGAGTCACTTAGGTGGAATGGACAGAAGCAAGCACTCGAAGAAGGGAATACGGTTATTCACCTTGTAACTTGTTCTTCGAGATGTGTTGCTTACGTCCATTCCAAATCCTGTACAGCTTCTCTTCGTTGGAATGAAGAGGGGGTGGAGGGCCAACAGGGATATATATGTGCTGTTATAGTGGTGCCTCTCCAGGGTTCTCCCTGGTTGACCCAACAGGTACTGCTAAGGATAAAAAGCTTCCGGGACTCATGCATGTGACATGCACACACCTAGGTGGAATGGACATAAGTGACACCTCTCAAAGAAGAATAGTTACAAGGTGAGTAACCGGTTTTTTCCTCCACTCAGTTACAGTCTGGCTTGGGAAGCAGATGGGTTCCCTACCTCCCTTGCCCCAGGATCAAGTGCAGCTGCCCAAAGAAGCAGCATGTTTGCAGTGATGCTCCAGACTGCCCTTTTGTCTCCTTTGTCTTTTGGTAGGATTGCCTCAGCTCCTTTATTTTCACACAGCACTGCTGGGTGTCCCTGGTGTATCCTTTCTCCACCATGGACTTTTGGGATCTTTTCATAGATATCTGCATTTCACTTGCTGGTTCGGAGTGGAGTGAGAATGGATTCCTCTGCTCATGCATTGATGAGATCCAAAATGTCCTTCACTTTGCATGCTGGTGTTCATTTGTGCTCATTGGAAATGGAGCTCATGTGACTTGAACTCATGGCCAGGTATGCTGGTCAGGTGTGCTGCCTGCTCTGAGGTGTGCTCTCCCTGTTATCCACGCAAGAAATGAAATTCAAAGTTTCCTGGGTCTTTTCTTGTTCACCTGGAGAGCAGTGGAGTCACAAGCCCTGCCCAGAGCGATCACAGCGGGGCACTATGGGATGCCTTCTGAAGGCCAAGAATATCGAGTTTGGCAATGCTGCATCTACGCTACCATAAAGTCAACCATGTAAGGTTGAATTTAGGTTTTCTCCTCGTGAAAAGCAGGAGTATTGAAATTGACTTTAGTTGACGCTTAAAGTGAATGGAATGAGCTTGGTAGTGTGGACCCATTGTTTAGAAAATTGAGCATGCCTGTTCAGTACTTCACTCTCAGGTCTCAGCTTTCTATGCCAAGTGCTTGCATCAAGTATGCATGTTCTGATGCCCAGCACCTTTCTAGTTTGTCAATGTTAATGCTTCTCAGCAGGAGTTCAGCTGGTAGTGTTTGGCATACACCTGGTTTAGTCTGGTTAGGATTCTTCCACTAGCCTCTTCGATCTGACCGTCTCAGTTTGGCAACTGATGCAACCCATAATAGTTGTCCCATATCACCATACGTATATCAGACACGGCGTGTGATAGGTGTACTTACGGAGTGCCAAGCATCCTCAAAATTGTATGCACCTCATACATGTGTAAAAGGAACTGTATTGTGGCTGCAGACATCAAGTAAAGACATGGTGAGAGCAGTGTTCCCTCTAAGATTTTCCATCCGTGAGCAGAGTGAGTTTTGTCTTGTGCACCAATATTGAGGTCATGTGTGCTTGTTTGTATCTGTGCCACCATGGCATCCAAGCTCTCTCTCAAATTTAAAATGTTATGGAAAAAGAAGAGTAAAACAAGTGATAATTAACAAGATTCATGACTAAGTGTTATTTCATATGAAGTCAAATAAAAAGAAAATGAATATTGCAAAATTTTGCAAGTAGCCAACTTGTTCCGTTTATAACCCTCTCCCAGACCCTCCCTCAGAAGGACTAGATGATCTCTCAGGCTTCCTTCTAGTCCTGTGATCACTGTCGGAATTCAAAACACCAAAAGGTCATTGGAGGGTTTGCTAGCAATATCAGGAGTATGAGATCTAGCAGAACAGTTTGAACTACAGCATCTCAACTTTGATACACTGCGGTCATGCTCTGATATCTTAATTAATGTAGGAATGCTGAAAGAGTGAAAGATGTGTCTAAGTCCCCTTTATGACTTCTGTATTTTCAACCTTGCTAGAAGCAAGTCCAGCCTCTATTGGATGTTAGATTAGCCTTAAAGCTGCTCTAAGTCTGCACTGCCCGCAGTTCCATAGAAGTCATAGGAGGCCAAAATAACCACATTGCAGCACTGCTCTAGTTTTCCTCCAGAATGCTCCTATCTTGCAAGCTTTGAGGGGGAGGGAGACACCAGAGTCATTTCATTGGCTCTAAGCAAGCTAGGGTGTCGCCTATTTACACTGGGGATAAGACCCAAGTAGGGAAGTGAGATCATTGCCTTTAGGGTACCTTTGTGCCACTGGAGTACAAAATGGTTCTAGGGTGTCCAATGGTGTGTGTGACATGCCCTGTGTCTCTACGGCCACCTCCATGCCATTGTGTCTGGAGCTGCTGGGTGTCTCCTTGTGCAGGGAGTGCCTTACCCAGCCTTCTTCTTTGCATGGCTACTTAGCCATACTACATCATGTTGAACAAATAGCATGGACACCCACTGGCACAGCCACGCGGCATTCAGGGCAGGGCACTCCTTGGCCCCCTCTGAATGGTGCCGGGAGTCAGTGGCATGCCCCTGTGGGAATCAACATCCAAAGAGAGATGCAGCACCCTACAAATGTAAAATCCTGACATTAGCACCAGCTATATAGGAATAATAATAATAATTAATAACGAAGCATGTAGAAACAGCCATTTTCAGTAAACACTTACCCTATCCCCAAAGCCACATCCATCTGTAGGCCATTTCATCTCAGATATGAAACCACACCAAAGTCAATGGGAGTTTTGCGATTGACTTCAGTGGGGAGGGGGGGAGTCAGTCTTTTTTTCAGTCACGGATGCTATATTATGAAACATAATATATGACGAGAGATGCCTAAAGAGATGGCTATTCAGAAGTTGACGTGCTGGCAGCTTGCTTTACTACACAAACAAATTGTTTACAAGACACTGAACTAAGCATGGAAATAGCAGGAAAGAAAATTCAGTGAGAGGAAGCAGGAAACACCTAGCTTCTGCACCAGCTGCAAGCCTCCTGGTGGCTCAGCACAGAATGTCAGCCCCCCATTTTGTTAAGAAAAGGTTTCAGGATTTAGATTACTGAGGGTAGTTTGGTCAGGATAGCAGGGCCAGGTGTTAGAGTAACACTGAAAAATGTATCCTACTGCCTGGCAAGCAGAGTTTTAAATACTTTCTTCAAGTTACATATAATTAAATGTTCTTTAATATGTATAAATACAAAATATTCCCACTTTTAAAAACAAGTATTTAAGCCAAGCCAGAAACAACAAAATAATGTGGGGTGAAAAAAGGGATTTATTCAAAGCTACTTCTTTCCCTTATTTTGTACAATTAAGAGTGTACAGATTTAAATGGAAAAATCCCAGCCATCGGATCAGCCGCTCCTCACATGGCCCCAGCCCGCCTTAGCAGAGCAGCCGCCAAAAAGGGGTAGCCTTGGCCCCAGCTGCCCGAGCAGCTGCTCCCCACCTGGCCCTGGCCGCTCAAGCAGCCATAGCAGCTACTCCCCATGTGGCCCTGGCCCCAGCCACCCAAGCAGCTGCTCTTCATGTGTCCCCAGCCTCCATCCTGGCTGACATAGTGGTCATAGGAGCTGTTCCCCAGGTGTCCTTGGCCCCAGCTGCCTGAGCAGCTACTCTCCACCCAGTTCCGATTCAGGCCCTGGCTCCGGCTGCCCAAGCAGCCAGAGGATCCATTCCCCAGGCGGCCCCAGCGTTGGCTCCAGCCACCCAAATGGCCAAAGGAGCCACTCCCCACACAGCTCTGACCCCAGCAGCTCCTCACGTGGCCCTGGCTGACCAAGCAGCCAGAGGAGCCAGTCCCCAGGTGGCCCTGGCTGCAGCCCAGGCCCCAGCCACCTGAGCAGCCAGCGCAGCCACTCCCCATGTAGCTCTTGCCTTGGCCCTGGCCAGAGAAGCCACTCTCCATGGGGCCCTGGCCAATTGAGCAGCCAGAGGAGCTGCTCCCCACATAGCCCCAGCTGATTTGAGTGGCTAGAGGAGCTGCTCCCCATGTACCCTGGCCTCCATCCCGGCCACCAGAGCAGCCCGCAGTCCCGTCCCACCAGATCAGAGCAACCACTCCCCACGTTGTCCTGGCTGCCCAAGCAGCCACCTAACACATGGCTGTGACTGCTGGTGCTGCTCCATCCCTGTCCCCATCCGCCAGAGCAGCCATGCCACTCACCTTCCAGGTCCAGCAGGAAGGTGAGTGCTGCTGCACAACTCTGGGAAGGAGGTGGTCAGGTTTAGAATTTCTTGTGCGTGGCCACACAGGTGCACACCTTAGATGGAACCAAGGTTGAGAGCACTAATGTGCACTTTATTCAGATCATCAAGGAGAGTCATGGCCCTTGGGTTTGGGTGGACAGTTAGTGCTTGTTCCCCAAAGCCACCATTTAAGTATACTACTGTGGCACTCAAAGTATTTCCTGCAGAAACATTAGCTTACAGAGAAACAAACTCTACTTATAATTGCTTAACCTTGCAAAAGACTTCAAATTTCTAAAATGGTCTATGATACTCATCAGTAACAGAGCTTGGGAGCAATCCAGTCATATACATAGTTGAGAGTTGAAGTCTTGTTCATTTTCTACCTCTCCACCAATGAAAATATGACAATCAGAAAATTGCTTTACCAGCTCACTTTCAGAAGAGGCAGCGCTTTATCTCAGCAATCTCTTGGCCAAATGAACCCAAGTTTATACCACAAAGTCTGCCCCAGGCACTCTTGTGGCACATCTGTTCTCAGATATTGTCCTTTTATATGGAAGTTTTCAAGCAATGTTACAGGTGCCCCATAGGGAACTGATTTTATCTTCAGAATATCCTGGTCAAATGATTCCAGATTTGCACCACTAACTTTATCCCTAGTCCTGATTAGATGTTGAAAATTTCAGAACAATCTGAGTGTGGATATAAATTTGAGAACACTTAGAAATACAACTTTAGGGTCCTAATGATGCAGTACAGATCCCAAGAAAATTTGAGTGTGTATGTAGTTTTTAAAACATTTTAAAATATTAGCTATTGAAGAGTGAATGTCAGTCTTAAATATGGAATGGCTAAGACTAATCACAAGTTTTTGTTTTAAAATCAGTAACACTTGAAAATCACTTCCTTCTTTATTAGTCAGCTTTTGTGAAGTTTGACTTAGCTTTACAGTACACAATATGTACCTGATACCCATGGAATAGTTCTCTAGAGACTATTTATTCAGGGGTGAACCCCTTGCTTGTATATACAATACTGTTTTTTGTCTTTTGAAAAGCTTGGCATCGTGATAGAGAGAAGAGAGATGACCATGATGAAGTTTCCAGTGTGAGAAGTGAAGGTGGCAGCATTCGAGGATTCTTTAGAGGCAGAGGAAGAGGGCGTGGCAGAGGAAGAGGGCGTGGCAGAGGAAACCCTCGAAGTATGAGAGCTGATATTAAAGCAAAAAGTATAACCTTTAAGTTGTACAACCCTCCCTTTGCCACAAATCAAATCCTGTATATTAATCCATATGGTTTGCATGTCACATTGCAAGTACACTTTGGAGCTCCCTGGTACAGCACACTCGGGACCTGAATGGTCCCGGATGAGGGACTATGCTGGACCAGGGGAGGTCATTTCTGGCCCTCCTGCCACCAGCTCCCTCCAGCCCTGGCCTGACCACCAGCCTCCCTGCTGTCTCCCCCAGCTCGCTGGCCCCCACTGCCCTGACAGCTCCTGCTGACCTGCTGGGCATCCCTGCCACCTCTGTGTGCACCAGGCTCTCATTGCAGTGCCTGGCAGCCCTGCCACCTTCACACACACTGGGCTTTTGCTGCCATTCCGGGCTCTCGCTACAGTGCCCGGCTCCTGTTGTCATGCTGGGCAGCCCTGCAGCCTCTGCACGCCCAGCTGCCCTACTATTGCGCATGGAACTCCCACTGTCCAGGAAACCGTGCTGGTGTGCGTCAGTTCCCCGCTGCCCTGCTAGCCTGCAGAGCTCCCAGTGCTAGCTCTCCACAAGACTTGGTGGTCCTGGAACATCCGCAGTCCTGCCAGACCACGGATGTTGCCAGACCAGAGAATCCCTGTTAAGAGATTTTCATTCTGTAATATATCACTTAGACTTTTTTATTGAGAACTGATACTGAATGCCTGTTGCATGAATAATGCAATTTGTGTATATACCTTATAATATTTTTGTATTGGATTTTTCTCTTTATCTTAAACTCTTTCTTCTCCTTATTCCTCTCTCCGTTCTTTTTGAAGTTAATTATGAGTATTCATATGGTTACCAAGAACTATATGGTGAAAGGACCAATCAGCCTTTTCAACCAGAACTTAATACGAGTATGATGTACTACTATGATGATGGAACAGGAGCGCAGATGTATTCTGTGGATGCAACTCTGCTCAAAGAATACATTAAACGTCAAATGTAAGCAAACAGCTTAATGTATGAATATTTTTAGACACAATTCATACATCTACTTAAGATAATATAATTCATTTCAAAGAATGTTTGGCCTCTCAATCTTCAGTAGATCACTGAAGTAATGCTGAAGATACTGGCTATCAATCATTTGAGTCTTATTCATTACTAGTAAATATCTGCTTAATTTTGCTTAGTAATAGTGTGAAAAAAACTGAATATCGGAGAAGTGGGAACTTTGAGGAAGATCTTCAATTTTCTGGCATTGTAATCTGTCTTGAATCTCTGTATCATAATTATTTATGGTGCATATTCTCCTTTAGTTGGTCTTGATGTATGGATGCATATCTGCTTCTCCTTTAGAGTATTGTTGGTCATATAGTTAGCATGTAAGATGCTTTCCTGGGTACACAGCTGACTTTTTGGAAGGGATTTCCCTACGTTTGTTCTCAATTGCATTTAAAAAAACTTTTCAGTTTTGTATTTTGTCAGTGTCTTTCACCTGAAAGAAACAAATAAGAACGTGTTTTGAAATGAACCTTATGCTTCATTTTTTTTTTCAATAGTCTAAAACACTTACTTTCCCATGTACACTGTTAAGGAGCAAGAAACCATTTGGAAGGCTGTTTATCACAGAGGCATATCATGGACAATCCTGGAATCCACTAGGTCACTACAGAAAAGGGACATTTTCCACCACTGGAAGATATTTCTTCTTCCACACTTGCCAGTGGTATTTCTCTGTGATGCCTTTGTGGTGGATTATATTGCTCTTGTATTCCATGAAGCTGTTTGCTCATTCTTGCTACTTTTGTTACAGTTGATGCAAAAAAACCAAAAAATCAAGAAAAAGGCCTCTGTAAGGGCAGAAAGTATCTGACATATGTCAATCAACTTCAAATCTATATTGCAGTCTTCTTCTAATTCTTGCTGCCAGGCCCTTCTGAGACCTGACACATAGATCCATGTCAGGATAATGGGCCTCCACTGTCCTCAGACAAATGGGGGAGAAGCACAGACACTCCACTGTTGGTCAAATTTCTGGGCATGCAGTGTAGAATCCAGATCTTCTAAGGCAGGACATGTTGATGTCCCCCTCTAATGCTCAGAAAAATGTCAGACACATTGGTCACATCTGACTTCTGATGTTATATATATTTTCTTTTAGCAACAAGATATTGACAGGTGTCAGTTAAAGGCTTAAGATGGCTGGTTAACCAGAGTCATTGGTCATCTGGCTTGTTGGAAATACCTAAGAATCATTGCCTTGGGAATTTACCTTTTATGAGAGAGAATATTAAGCAGTCTTAGAGTATAACTTTTTTTCATTTTTTTTCCCCATTTCAAAAAGTTCTGGGAATCTGTGAGGCTCCATAATCTTTTCCTTTCTCATTTCATTTCAACAAAGGGATGGAAAGCTACCTTTCTTCTCATTTATTAAATAGCATCTAAACGGAAGCATTTAACATTCTGCTTCTGATATTTTTCTAATTATAAATTATGAAAGCTAGAATGCAAAGAGTGAATTTCATGCAAAAGAAGGTTGTACTAGCCTTCTAGTGAGGAGTTCTTTATAGTCTAAGGAAGTAAGGATATTTTTGACATGTAATGTTGTATCCTTGTTTATAAATGTTTTTTTTATCTGTTAGCCTTGTTAATATAAAAAAATTCTACATCTGAGGGCAGAGAGAATTTTTGATTTACAGTAAAGAACAAAAATGTTGAGAGTGTGATTTATACATGTAACAGGAACCAACCTGACTGAGAGTCAACTTTAGTTTCCTTTATTTATTCCTGTCTTGAATTTTAGGAGATTAGGTCCAACACATCTCAGGTTTTTATCTTTACCGTATATATGTAAAGTGAAATTTTAATTAACAGTGTTAGTGGGTTTCTGTTTTTGTGTCTTTCTGCGGGGAAAAAGCACTTTAGGATTTCAGAATAGCATGTGAAATATAATTTGGAGGTAATAAAGGTTGCATCCTATTCATTTGTGCAGAGGGGCCTGTTTGATAAACGTTTACTTTGCTTAAAGCATGCTGAAAAAATTCTGCTTTTAAAGCAAACAGCGCCTTAGGGACTCTTCTTTGCTGGTTCAGACTTAAGAAGTGTGTTACATCTCTTCCAGTTCTGAAGTTTTATATCTATTCTCTGCTGGATTTAAGTCTTTTATTTAGGGGTCAGCTAGACTACGCCAAAGTGCCGAAAGAGGATATGCAAATTCCATGGGAAAGTAGTTTGGACGTGGCTTTTTCGGCAAACCCTCCCCCCTTTTTAGAAAAGCCACTTTTCCTCAAAAAATGAGGTTTACGCAGCTTTTCGAAAAAGGGGGGGTTGCCGAAAAAGCCGCATCCAAACTACTTTCACATTCGAAAGCTCTGCTTTGGAAAGTGAGATCGGAAGAAGATATGCAAATTCCTATGGAATTTGCATAGCCTCTTTCTGCACTTCGGCGTAGTCTAGATGAGCCCGTAGAGTGCTAGCTCTTCAAACTTCTTCGATACTGAAGGCTATGAAGAAAGAATAATTTGTTTTTTCCTTTAGAGTTCAGAGTCAATGTAAGATTGCAGTCCCTCTTTTTGTTACCTTCTCTCCAGTCCAACTTCATGATTCTCTCCAGAAACCAAAATTCCTTGCATCTACATTAATGCCTTACCTTCTCAATATTCAGATCCTCTCAGCATTCTACTCTCAACTCTTTTTCTTTAAAGTATCCAGTTCCTAAAGGACCACATTCATACAAAGTATCTTCCACTCTACAGTCTCATGTAGGATCTGTCTAAGGTATCCAGCTTTTTGGTATCTGTAGCCAGTTTGAGCTTCCCATACCTCTTCATAGGATGTCTTCAAGTTTATACAGTAATTCCTCATTTAACACTATAGATATGTTTCAGAAAATGATCGCGTTAAGTGAAAATGTGTTATGCGGGGTCAATTTTCTCATTGAAAATAATGGAAAAGGTGGGGGTTACAGCAGGGAGGGGAGGTGTTTGGCTCTGGGGAAGGGAAGGGGAGGAGAAAGGAGGGGGATTGGGTTGGGAGTGTGCCCCTGTGACGGGTCTGCTGGGACCCACACTGCATCCGGCGAGGGGGGGTCGCCAGGGAATGGTGCGGCGAGCGGCGAACTCTCCACCGCTTTGCAGGGAGGCGGGGGAAGCCCCGCGCAGCCGCCGGTGATGGGCTGGCTGGGGAAACCCAGCCGCCGGCCTGCGAGCAGGGGCGGAGGAGAGGGGGCAAGGTGTCCGGCGAGGGGGAGTCAGCGGGGAACGGCGCGGCGAGCGGCGAACCCTCTGCTGCTTTGCAGGGAGGCAGGGAAAGCCCTGCGCAGCCGCTGCCAACGGGCCAGCTGGGGAAATCATGTTATTCTGGGGACAGTCGTGTAATTCAAAAAATGTTCCCTAAAAAAAAAAAATCATGCTATCGCGAAAATGTGTTAAGCAGGCATGTGTTAAATGAGGAATTACTGTATCTTTCTGTAGTGGCTCCCAGTTATACTTTCTTCATTTCTTTACACACTCATTTGATCTGATAGAGCTTGACATCTTGGAATCATTTCATAAAGCAATTTAATCACCCTAGGGACTCTTTCCTATGTTTCCTTCACCCTGTCCCTCCCCTGACCTGAAGTACTTTGAGAGCCTGCTGCACCTCTTTCTCTCTCCTTCCACTTCCATCACTCCCCAACATCTCACCCCCTTTTTATTTTTTAAGAACTTCATTTTTGCCAAGTACCCTTTGGAGCATTCAGGCACTATACCAGTGTATTAAACACTGGAAAGCATGTTTTTCTGCTTCTTTCTCATCTGATTTTGCATGAAGATTTAGACTGAATGTCTGTGCTTATGGCTTAACTCCAGAATGTTTAAGTGCCCTATCCTAATCTGCTGGGTACCTGAGTTGGAGAAAAAGATACAGATTAGGACAGAGGTACATTAATGCAACTATAAGGGGAATCATCCACATGAATGGTCCATATAAGAAGGAAAAAGCGATCCGGAAAGGGATATCACTTTTCTTTTTAACTTTTGTTAATGATAACTGGCTGTACGAGGCCTCCATTATACCACTGAATGTACTACACTGATTATCCTTAAATTATTGTTCCATTTTGCTTATTTGATTATCTAGGCTGGTTTTATAATTAATGTCCATAAGTAACAAACATACAGTAATAAACATCAATCTTGTTGATAATAAAATAAACCAAATTTTGTAATAAAAGATTTCGACAAGGATGAACTTGGATTAAAAATAAACTGTACCCAATCCTAGGCTCACATTTACATGTTTCTCTCTCTCCAGTGAGTATTATTTCAGCGTAGAAAATTTGGAAAGAGACTTCTTTTTAAGGAGAAAGATGGACCAACACGGATTCTTGCCTATTTCATTGATTGCCAGCTTCCATCGTGTGCAAGCTCTGACCACAAATGTTAACCTAATTTTAGAGGTAAAATTACTTAAATGCATGTACACAAATGTTGCATAGTTGAAAATGTATTACAATCAAATATTGAAAAATCCATCCATCCTGCAAGTGGCAGGGTGTAAGTATTCTTGGTGAGCGCAGATGGCCTAAACCTTCTGTTTCTTCAGTATGTACATTTTTTTTAAAGTTGCCAGCCTAGTAAAGCTGTAGCTGGAACCCTCCAGCTGTGAACAGTATAAACTGATACAGTGCTGTCTGCTAGCAAATGGCATTGCTACTGCTTATAACGTTGCCAAGAAGTGGCAGAGTAAAACTAACAGAAGAGACTCCTTGTTTGTCAGAAATCTGTGGGCAGTAGTGAAACTGTCAGTCATGTCTGTTTCACATTGCTGTTGGTAAAGCTTCATAGCAGCAGGTAGACAAATAGTTATTCACAAAGTGGGGAAAATTTCAAAAAACAGACTGGAGGCAGTGAAGAGTAGTAGAAACTTTCCTCTCCCCTTCTTGCAGCAGCCAAGAATCTGGGAGAAGGTTAGAGGACTGAAGAGCCCTTCCTTTTCATGCCTCCCCTTCAGCATCCAGGAAGCATTCTAGAGGGAGAAGACCAGAATGATACTTCTCGCAACAGCTGGTGGGGTTGTGTGGTGAGCTTCAGATTTATCAGATATCTGCTATCAGAGATTGACCCAAAAAATGAAGCCCTAAGCCAGGAAAAGCACCCTAGTAGAAATTGCAGTAGCATGAGATAGCGTGGAATCTGCACTGCTCACTCATGCTAAACCTTATTGGTATGTGCTCTCCTCCCCACCCACGTCCAGTCTAGTAGAGCTCCAATCAGTTAGTCCTCCAGCTACTAGATGTTTGTTACTCCATGCTAACAAGATTTCGGTTACCCTGACAAGGATCCAGTAAGTAGACCACAAATGGAGTTTTTAATTCTTTGAGCGACCACTACATGTTCCCACTTCGAATGTGCTAGCAGTGCAGTTCTGTTGGTGGAATGATAGATTGCCATACCCACCGGAGCACTCTTGCTCCCATTCCTGCCCCACTCTTCTGTATTTTGAAGGTCCAACAGTGGCACTCCAGCTATCTGTTTCTTTCAACCACAGTTGCAGACAGACTGGAACATTTCCAGTTCTACCTTCTCTAGCAACTCAGTGCTGTTAGCTAGTTTTAAGAGTAGTTTAACTGTTTTGTTTGACTGAAATTTGATTTTTGTTTTACAGTTGTCATGATACTTATAATTCCTGCACCCTTGGGTTTTTTCCTGTATTTGGAGGCATAAAAGAGGTGCCTCTTTACCTATTTTTCATTTGCTCCTCATTCTTAAGAGGTATCTCATATGCTATCCGAGGGACATTTTCCTTTCCAATATACAGTATGCAGGATTTCTACTCCAAGAGCCCATAAGAAGTGTTTAAAATCTGCTCCAAGCCCTCCTGTTACAGGAGTCCCTATAGATAGATCCTCAATTTAGAATGGGTGATTGTTTCCATGATTAAAGAGAGATCTGCATTGGCTCCCATTCTTTTGGGAACAAAGAGGCAATATCCTGATTTCTATACCATCTTTTGATCCAGGAAGAAGGGTGGCAAAGTTCTTAGTACCAAAGGATCATCATTCCTAATGTGGCAGAATGGTATAGATGTCAGTCTAAGCAGGGCCATTGTTGTTATGAGCACCCTTTTGAATCTAGGACTCCTGGTTTTGGGAGGAATTTGTAGTATGTAATGCCAGCCCCTGTCAGTAGGTCGGTCCAGTCACTGTTCCAGTTCATTCTCTTTTCTCTGGATTGGGTTCCATAACATCCTTAGGTCTTAGACCAAAGCCTAAAATGGCTAATCAGGATAAATCCCTAAAAAGCATGTCATACTCTGTGTAACTAGTGCTACCATTCTGAATGTCTGCTTCAATGCCTCTGGGCTGAGAATAGGACAAGTTGTATATACAACAATATTACTGTTGGGTTGGGGTTCCCCTGAAGTCTGATAATGGTAGACTAAGTCAAGGATCTTTCCTTTGGAAGGAATTCTATTGCTACTACTAGTTGTATATCTACTAATAGTAATAGAATTCCTACACAGGAAAAGTATTCCTTTGAGAGAGGTCCCTGTGGATGTTCCACTCTTGGTCTGGGTGCATCCTGGCACCAGGATCAGAGATTTTTCTAGCAGTCCTGAGTGGGCCATGCATGCGCAGTGCAGCTGCTGCACGCCATGATTTTTGGTATTGCATGTTTGCAGCCTGAACCCTCCATTTCCTTCTCAACCAGATACAGCCTGAGACGGAGCTCCATAGTCCTCTGAAAGAATTAAGAGTCTTCATTTATTATTGCAGTCATTATGGTTATAAAGTCTGAGGGGTAGCCATGTTAATTTGTAACCTTAAAAACGAGTAGTCCTGTAGCACCTTAGAAACTTAACAAAATTATATGTATAGTATCATAAGCTTTCATGGGCAAAACCCTTAGCCAAGTTATATTGTTTTAGTTAGTTAATTACTTGTTAGCTAAAAAAAAAATTTCTTCTTAGCCTCAGACCCTGGCAAGCAGCCTATGCCGGCTCCTTCACCTCCTACCTCACCAAATTAAAAAACCTCCTCAAAGAAAAGGAATTGTTCAATGCCACATGGGGACCCTAATGCTAAGAAATGGTCACCCATAAGATCTACAGCATTGGTGCACAGAGCATCTTGCATTAGTGGTTATGACACTTCTAGCACCTCCAGCATCAGCCACAGGGTGGCTGCAACTGGCACCCACCATGCCAGTACCAAGCCTA
This sequence comes from Pelochelys cantorii, assembly GCA_032595735.1. Taxonomy (NCBI): domain Eukaryota; kingdom Metazoa; phylum Chordata; order Testudines; family Trionychidae; genus Pelochelys; species Pelochelys cantorii. The sequence goes on along the minus strand of CM064331.1, from coordinate 96,620,679 downwards.
AGAGCTCCAAACAGCCTGCCTCGAAGTTGGCACTGACAGTGCCATCCAGAACAATGGTACCAATTGCTCTGGTCCAAATAATGGTGCCAATTATGACCTTGGCACGAAACAGACCTTAACTACAATGGCACTGAGGATTCTGGCACCGTACTCAACACTGCTACAACTCATGATGCTCAGTTCATCAGCATGGTTACCATCAGCACTGCCACTGTTTGTGTCCTTCTGATCTTACAGTTGCATCAATGCCACAATCTCTGCTCTTCAACACCGACATCTCTCCTAGACCGTTGGCACTGCATTATATTTCTCTGGCACTGACACAGTTTGAGTGATGAGGATATTGAGGTTGAGGCTGTCTTTTCTTCTCACCACATCTCCCTCACCAAACATCAGTCCCCATAGGCAAGATCCATTTCTTGTGAACCTTACACAGGGGTATGCCATGATGGTATGGTCATCCTTGAATGCCTCCCTCCATTCTGTATCCTGCACAATGACCATACTGGAGCTCATGGGGATCCTACAAGAGGCACTATGGCAGACACAGTAGCCTGTGCAGACATGATAGCCCTTACAGAGTGTGTACCACCTCTCTTGCTCAGCCTGCTATTCAGCAAGAACGGAACACTCAGCTCACAGAGATCCCGTCCCCGGACACCTCTCCACCAACCAACTCCTCTTCACCAGATGAGGCCGTAATGTTTTCACCATCAACAACAGCTCATGACTTCTCTCACTTCCCAGACCTCTTCAAAAGGGTGGCAACAGAGCTTAAAATAGCCTTAGAGGAGGTGTCTGAAAACCAGGATCAACTTAGGGACATCTTGCAAGCTTTATCTTCTTCCATGTCATTGCCTTTCAACACCTCTATGATGGACCTTATCAGGACAGTATGGCAGACCCCAGCTTCCATACCTCCTACTTGTAAAAGGGCCAATAAGTACTACATACCATCCAATGGCCCCACATTTTTATTTGCTCACCCAGCTCCAAATTCCCTTGTAGTAGAGGTGGCACATCAGTGCGGCAGACAATGCTTCTGATCAACCTCTGTTGACAGGGATAACAAATGATTAGATCTTTTTGGATGTAAAGTCTGTGCCTCCTCTGCCCTACAGTTCAGGATTTCACATTATTTTGCTCTACTGGACAAATATGACCACAGGAACTATTCCAAGCTCCTGGACTTTACTGATAACATTCCTGAGGCCAAAAGAATGCTGTAGTCTCAGAGGGTCAGACTGTAGTCTCAGAGTTGAAAGCTGTAGTCTCAGAGGGTCAGACTATTGCCTGCAGAGCATTACTGGCAGCACTTGATGCTGCTGACACCATGGCAAGATCCACTACAACCATGGTTGTAATGTAGAGAGCCCTCTACATTCCCAAGAGAGATTCAGTCTACCATTGAAGATCTACTGTTTGATGCTGAAAAACTGTTTGCAAGCAAGACCAACAAAATGCTGCACACAATGAAGGATTTGTGTTCCACACTCCTTGGGATACACATCCTGGCAACCAGAAGGCAGTATCATTATCAGCCTTACCAATGGTCCCCATATCCTACTTACATGCAACAGAGATCTTTTGAGCAACCACACTGTCAGAGACCACAATGCCAATGCCAACCATCTGGATCGGCACCTCGCACCTCCCCCTCAAATAAGCAAATTTGGAGGTTTGGTTGAGGGTTCAAAGACCTCCCTCCTGTTATGCCATGCATGATCATCCTGATGTTCACACACCACCTATGCCCATACTACAATCAGTGGGCTTCCAAACCTCAGACAGATGGGTTTTAGATGTTATCCTCTCTGGATAAATTATCTCTTTCTTCTCTCTCCCCCCCCCCCTACTCTGTCCCTTTTCAGGGACCCCCTCCCATGAAATGCAACTACATCAAGAGGTGGAACATCTTCTACAGGTAGGAGCAGTGGAGCCTGTTCCCCAGCAACAAAAAGGCAAAGGCTTCTACTCCTGTTACTTTTTAACCCAAAAGTAAAATAGAGGCTGTTTACACCACAGAACCCTTCACATGTACTAATGACCGGTGTCTCCCTCATAGGATGAGGAGCATACTTTCAAAGCCACACAGATCATGGCCTATAGTTAGCACAAGAGGTGATTTTACACATCAATCTCCTGGAACTCTGCTGTTCACAATACTTGCCACCTCTTTCTTCCCCTCCTCTGCAACCAGCAGGTGCATGTGATGACAGATATCACCTGCATGTTCTATATCCGTGGTCACCAACCCATCGATCGCGCTCAACTGGTCAATCGCGAGGCCTCAACCAGTTGATGGCGAGGCGTTCCGGGCCCCGCATTTCCCCCCACCCCCAAGAAGCCCCACTACCTACCTCCCAGTGACAATGGAGGTAGTGGCGGTTTCCCACTGGGTGGACGGAAGTCCTGAGCTGTGTGTCACTTCCGGGGGTTCTGGAAATGCGCTGGCTGCTTCCTTCCCCCAGGTCGGTGGCGTGCCGGGAGCTTACCGAGGCAGTCCCCAGAGGCACGTGCTGGGACTTCCCTGCTCCATGGGGGGGGGGGAGTCGGCCCCAGAGGGGGCACGTGCGCGAGCTTCCCTGCTCCGCGGGGGGAGTCAGGCCCAGAGGGGGTGCGGGACGGGGGCTTCCCTGCTCCGTGGGAGGCGTTTGACAGGGCTTCTGTCGTCTGCAGGGCAGGGGAGTTCTGGGAGGAGGCTGGTGCAGGGGACTCTGTCCCCACTGGCACCCTGTCCCCTGCTGCAGAAACCTGTTCTCTCCCTTCCCCCCCCCCCCCCCCGGCACTCTGTCCCCTGTCCCCCACTGGCACCCTGTCCCCACTGGCACTCTGCCTCTTGCTGCAGAACCCTATCCCCCCCCCCCCCCCCCCCAGCACCCTGTTCCCTCTGCCCTGTCCCCAGCCATAGAACCCTGTCCCCGCTGGCACCCTGTCCCCTGCTCCCACCAGCACAGTTGGGGCCACATTAGTGAGGCTTGGGGGGGGTTTGGAGGAGTTATTTTTTTTTTTTGCATCTCACTTGTGTGGCCCCAACTGACTCTTCTGTGGTTCAGTGACCCCTGACTCAAAACAGGTTCCCCACCCTTCTCATAAATAAAGACAATGCAGAAACTTTTTGTGTTTGACATAGTATTTTATTTAAAAATGAAGCCTGGCCAACAATCCCCCAGTTGGGGCCAAACCCCCATCTGGCCACAGCATCATAACACTCCTGCACCACTGCTTTCCCCCAGACCCTAGATCGGAGCCTATCATACCCTGGAACCCCTTGCCCTGAGCCCCTCACATACCCCAACCCAAATTCCTGCACCCTCACATCCACAAGCCTGTGGCTTGCTTAGTACCCCAACCCTCTATCTGACCCCAACACTGCCCGGCCTGGAGCCGCCTCCCCGAGCCAGCATCCCCTTCTCCACCTCTTCCTGCATCAAGATTTCCTCCCAGAGCTTGCACCTCTCACTCTTTCCCACACCCAAATCCCTCATTCCCACCCCAGAGCCTACACATCCTGTCTCAACCCAGCAAGGGTACAGCTAGACTGCAGTATTTTTTCAGGATTCCAGAGATATCCCAGAGAAACTCTTCTGCATCCAGGGATGCATTTGTTCTTCTGCTTCTTTTAGTGGAAGAGCAAACATGCTCTTTCGGTAACCCCTGTGTTTTCTTTCCACAAGGAATAAGGGGGCTTCCAAAAGAAGGGGTTTTTCTGACATTTGGTCTGATGTAGACAGGCCAAACATTGGAAAAACCTCTTTCTACAGAAGAATTGGAAGGAAGAAAAAAAAAAAAAGCAGCAGTATAAGGGTTGGGGATAGCAAGTGATGGAGAGGAGGAGAAAAGAGAGGGTGGGGTGGGGCTTCAAGGAAGTGGCAGGGCTTTAAGGAAGGGGTGGGGTTAGGGGAAGGATGGGGCAGTAGATCTTGGCTTGTTCTGTCATTTAAAAAGTGATCTTGGGTGTAAAAATGTTGGAGACCACTGTTCTATATAAACAGGCAGGGGGGAGCCAGACCCCAATGTGATAGGCTGTGGTCAGAGAGTACTCCTTGAGGGTGCTTCCTGGAGTGCTGACAAAGCCACTGGCACTCACCTCTTTGCTCTCGGGGACTTCTCTCCACCCTGTCCTGCTGGGCCAGATCTTCTGGTCTCCCCCAGCTAAGGCACATGGCTGAGATCACCACCCCCCTAAAGAGCAAATGTAGATACTGAACCTCTTCAGGTCTAAGGAGAATGCGGTTTTGGGCCCAGCTTCCAGGGAAACCACTCCCCAGATGGGATCAGAACCCCTAATAAATTATTCATGTGAGCCCCCTTTAACAATGAAAGGAGGATGTATGTACATGTACGCTGATTGCTTCCCCCAGGTGGTAATTATTTACACTGGGCTTGATAGTAAATAAGTGATTTTATTAAGTATAAACAGTAGGATTTAAGTGGTTGCAAGTGAAAACAGGCAGAGCAAAGTCGAGTCCAAATTTAAAATAACAAAAAATGCATGGCTAGTTCTAACACACACTCAGGCTTATTACAGACTTGCCCTACAACTGTTCTTATTTCAGCTAAACCTCCAAGCCTGGGAAGATCTTTTTTCCCTGGAGTCTGTTTCATTCTCCTCGGAATGACATGTCAGCCTAAAACAAAGGGACAGATAGCTTCCCACTGTTTTATAGATTACACTTTGGGTGGGAACTTGGAGTTCTGTCTCCCACCTTATATGGGAAATTATCTGGTCAGACCATACCAGTTGGGGTGGTCACATGACTTCCTAAGACCAACCATTACTTAGACTCAAAAGACAAAAGAAGCTGTTTACAGGTGATCACCTAGATATTGAAGGAAACACCCTTGATGGTTTTCATTTGCACATTTAAAACAATAAAGCATTCTGTATACCATATTTTTAACTCTACATACACCAAAATAATATATACAGATCCAGCAGACTGAGACTTTAAAATCAATAGGTACATGAGATATTTTGTCCAAGGATTTTTGAGTTATGCATATTGGTATCCATAAGTCCATTTCATAAAGCATGGGAGGAGGTCTGTCACACTCAATCACTGGGCACCAAAGCCATACAGTTCTGGAATTTCTGATTGAGACTGTTATGCTTTCCCCCCAACCTCCCTTCTCTCCAGGGCCATGCAAAAGATCAGGGCAAACAAAACGAGAGTGATTCTGATCGCTCCCTCTTGGCCCAGGCATCCATGGTAGCCCTTTCTGAGGAGAATGTCCATTTGTACCACAGTTTTCCTTCCCTTGCAACATGATCTGATCACTCTGAGACAGGGACAGTAACCCTACCCTGACTTACCAGTGCTTCACTCACAGCCTGGCTTCTCTATGGCTTTCACATGAAGAGCTAGAATGCTCGGATCAAGTCCAGCAAATACTTCTCCACAGTAGGAAACCTTCCATCCATTCTTCCTACACGTACAAATGAAACTATTTGTTGTATGGAGCATGTCAAGGCAGGTCGACCCATTAACAGCACCTCTCTTACTCATACTGGACTACTTTCTGAACCTCAAACAAGCAACCCTCTCCTTTAGCTCAATCAGAGTACACTTGGCAGCAATCATGGCATTCCATCGTAAGTTCAATGATGTCTTCATCTTTGCCCATCCAACCACAAAACTATTTCTAAAGGGACTCCAAATTCTTTACCCTGACATGAGACCACTCCCGGTTATTCCATGAGACTTAAACATTATTTTACGCACCCTCACAACATCACCTTTTGAAGTACTTGCCTCATGCCCATTATTATATCTTTCCATGAAGGCGTCCTTTCATATTGCCATCACTTCTTTCCATGTGGGAGACATTGCAGCACTCCTAGTTGTTCTTTAAGTGATGTCCCCATGGGTGCTCCACTATTGGTGATGGGTCACCTGGATCCACAGATCGGAGCCTTGCAAAGCAGTTTCCCCTGTTGGGCCATGCCTACACAGGAGGCGTCTCGCAATGCTCCACCCAAGTGTTACTCACACGGCTCAACTCTACTCCCTCAGTTCCTCTTTAACCGCCCTCGTTAGTGGACGGAGCATCAACATCTCCTCTCAGCCTGTTACCTCACTTCACAGTTACCACTTAGATAGTTAGTGTTAATAATTTTATAAATAGTTTAATAGTTTATAAAGTTTCCCTCGTTAATGTACAAAAAAAAATTCCCCTCAGGGGATTTGAACGCGGCTTTGCCGTTCAGGGGCAGTGAGAACCGGGCGAAAGAAAGAAAGAAAGAATGCTTGCTTGCTGCTTGCTTGCTAGCTAGCTAGCTAGCTAGCTAGCTAGCTATAGCTAGCTATGTCAGGCTTCAAAAAATGTGAGGAGTGCCGGGAGCCTATGCCAGTATCGGATGGCCATTCACTATGCACACACTGCAGAAATGTGACCATTGTTCCTCCCTCACAGCGAGAGCCAGAAAAGATAGAGAGCTCCGCCTCAGGATGATATTTGATAAGGCTTTGCAGCCTGCTGAGGCACAGAATGCCTCCAGACTGTGGGAAGACCCACCACAAAAGAGAGCTGCTTCCCCGCTCCCTGGCAAAAATTCAAAAAAGAGCCTCACCATCACGTTCTCTTCCCTTTTCCTCCTCCCCAAGAACCAGCAAGGGAGGGAGACAGGGTACTTCGGGGACCTCTGCTACCAGAGGAGCAGGGAGAGACTCCTTGCTAACACCAGGACCAGTGTGCGCTTCCTCGGTGCCTACAGAAGCCCCAGAGTGCTCTGTATCTGCAACCCCGCATGAAAAACTTGAACCACAAGAAGCTGCAGCATTGCTTTTCTGATCCAATGGACAGCCTCTGCATTATGCTTTTCCCCTATACCGCTTATTCCCAGAGTCCTACACAAGATCTACACAGATGGTGCTCGTGTCATCCTCATAGCTTTGTCTTGGTTGCGCCATACCTCCACAAGCTTGCAGTGCCTACCTGTTGCCACATCAATGCGACCTTCTCTTCCAGAACCACGGGAAGATATTGCACCTGCAACCGCAAACTCTTCATCTCCAGGCCTAGCTTCTCTCTGGTTCACGATTTAGAAGACCAATGATCTCAGCAAGTGAAGGATGTTGCTTCTTCAGAGCAGGAGACCATTTACACGAAAGACTTACCTGCAAAAATGGGCCCGCTTCTCTCAGTGGTGTCAGAGGGCCGAGATAGATCTGTGGATGTCCCCACTAAACATCATCCTGGACTACATGCTAGATCTTAAGATGTCGGGGCTTTTACTCTCTTCTCTAAGGGTTCGCCTTTCTGCAATAACAGCTTTTCACACCCCGGTGGATGGTTTCTTCGTATTTGCACATGCTATAACAAAAAGGTTCCTCAGGGGCCTCCACAACATATACCTGCCTCATAGGACCCCACCCCCTGTATGGGACTTGAACCTTGTTTTGGACTATTTGACTAGCCGCCCCCCCCCTTGGAACCATTGGCCACTGTTGTACTCCCCTTCCTCTTTGTGAAGGTCTGCTTTTTACTAGCCATCACTTCAGTAAGGAGAGTTGGGGAACTTGGGGCCCTTATGGCGGAACCCCCATACACTGTTTTTACAAAAGACAGAGCCACACTGAGACCTTATTCAGCATTTTTACCAAAAGTCTGTACAACATTCTATGTGAAAGGCAACACAATGGGTTCAATCTTTTTTCCAAAGCTCCATGCCTTACCACGGGATGCTAGCCTCTCGGTATCCAACAAGCATTGGCTTTCTTTTTGGACAGAACACTAGCATTTCGTAAATCTCAAAGACTTTTTATTTCCATTGCTGAACGCTCAAGAGGTACATCCTATTTCATCCCAATTTATCGCAGTGTGGATATCGACATACATATACCCTGGTCAACAGGTCATTATAACATCCACCACGAGCACATCCTACTTGGGCTACAGCAGCTTCCACAGCCTTTTTGAACAAAGTTCTCTTAATAGACATTTATCAAGCTGTGACATGGTCATCAGACCACACTTTCACTAAACAATTATGCCATATTACCTCAACTCGCTTCTGATTCAGCGGTGGTTACTGCAGTTTTGTCCACCACTGCTAAACAATGACTTCGACCCCCTCCATCCAGGTCAGATATTGCTCTGTAGTCACCAACAGTGGAGCACCTATGGGGACATCACTCGAAGAAGACAAGGGAAGTAATGACTGCTGTTCGAGATGTGTGTCCCTGTGGGTACTCCACAACCCTTCCTTCCTCCCCTCTGCTCGGAGTCTTATTTACTTGGGTGTAAACGAGGAACTGAGGGGGAGGGGTTGAGCCACAGGAGTAACACACCCGGGCAGGAGCATTGCACGACTCAGCGGGAGAAACTGCTTTGCAAGGCTCCGCTCTACAGCTCCGGGCGATCTGTCACCAATAGTGGAGCACCTACGGGGAGACACATCTCGAAGAACAGTCATTACTGCACAAAGTGAATAACTCCCTTCTGAGCCTCCATATACAATATTCTTAAAGGATAAAGTCACTTTCAGATCCACCCAAAGTATTTACCCAAGATTTCTTCCTCATTTCACATGAATGAATCCCTTCACCTCTCTGTCTTCTTTCTAAAGCCACACAAAATGCATTCAGAATTTTGATGCAAACACTAGACGTCAGAAGGGCACTAGACTTTTATATAGACAGAACCAAAGCCTTCAGAAAAACATGACATCTTTTTGCATCCATAGCAGACCGTTCTAAAGAGGCTCCAATTTCTAAACAGAGACTCTCCAAATGGATTGTAGATTGTATCAGATTGTAGTATGAACTTAAGGAATCTCAACCTTCTTGCCACCTGACACCCCATTCTACAAGATCCATCTCCACATCAAAAGTATACTTACATAATATCCCTCTAGTAGACATTAGCAAAGCCACCAAATGGGCATCACAGCATATGTTTGCTAACCTGTATATCCTCACATATGGTTCAAGAGATGATATTCACTTTGGCAGGGCAGTACTTTCTTCAGCCTTCCAACACATTCCTAAGCCCCTGCCACCATAAGGGGAAACTGCTCTCTTGCCACCAAGAGTGGAGCACCCACAGGGTCATCTCTCAAAGAAGCAAAGGTTACTCACCTTGTGCAGTAATTGGAGTTCTTCAAGATGAGTGTCCCTATGGGTGCTCCACTACACCCTTCTCTCTGCTTCGGAGGTAGGAACTGGAGGGTTTGGGCCACACACGAGATTCCGACCACCGTGGCACACGGCAGTGGCACTGTGCATATGTAGCCCACACAGAACTTCTAGAAAAATCTCTGATCCAGGTGCTGGGATGGCGCCTAGACCGAGAGTGGAACGCCCTCAGGGACACTCATATTCAAGAACTCCAGTTACTACACAAGGTGAGTAACCATTGTTTCATAAGTTATTTTTCCCAGAAGAGGAGCTCCTGTTGCTTACATGATGAACACAACATCCTGAAAAGAGTGGCATTCGATCATCCACTCTCTTCAGCAACTGTTAGTTGGATGTACCCTATCTGGGATGGGAGTGTATTTCAGTGACCTAATAACCCACCGTCATTGGAAATACTTTGAGAAACAGCTACATATTAGTGTACTGGAGTTGAAGGCAATCAGTCTAGCTCTTGGATCCTTTCTGCCTCACAAGGCAAAAGACTCACTTATAATTCAACAGCTATGTTCAATGTGAACAAACAGGGAAGAGCTCATTCTTCACAACTTTATAAAGATGTTAGAGCACTATTGAGCTGGTGTATCCCTTATGTGTATCTGATAGCTCTTTACCTAATGGGGAAAGGCAGCATTGTCCTTGTTCAAAATTTCTGCCCAAGGAAGTATTTGACTTCCATTTTAACTGGTCAGTTAGTCTACTAGTGTTTTCCAAACTTCTTGCACATTCAGATGAGCTAAAATTACACAAATGAGATGCTAAATTAGGTAGTAGCATGCTATACAAAAAAGAACTAAAGACTTTAGACAGTCCTCAGAGTGCTTTATTTCTTACAGAATAAGCAGTTCCATCACAGTACTTCTCCAAATAGGTGAGAGAATTACAAACTAGCTGCTACCCCTCGTCTTGCAAGGCTGAGGGCACATTTCTCTAGGGCTAAGCATGGCTTAAGCATATTTCCATTATTAAAATCTAAAGAGTTGCAGCATAGAGCCCTATACACATATTTACTACATGTTATCCTCTTGATATAGTACAGATTGGTAGGGCAGTACATAGTCACTATTCAAACTTATGTACCATTTTTTTTTTTTCAGTTGAAAGTACTGACTATCTAACATGCCAAGGCTGGGAATGTGTAGAGGCCACTCGAAGAGATGAGATTACTCCCCTGTAACTGGAGTTGTTCAAGATGAATTATACACATTCATACTCCCTGCCCATCTTCCTCAGAATAGCGATTAAAAAAATCTTGGACCTAAGAAAGCAGGGGGAGGAACTGAGTTGATCATAGGGTTTTATAGGCTTTCCCTTAGTACGTTCAAGAACAGTGAAGAGAAGGGTTTGGAGAGTAGTACTGCTGCAGGAAAGCTTCAGTATCAGAGCTGTACTGTTAGTGATTCCTAAAGGCATGAATGTGTAGAGTCCACCTTGAAGAACTGCAGTTAGAGGTTAGTAACCTCTATTTTTATTAGAGCAGTTGCTCCAAAGCATTTGCAGTAATTAATGCTGCAAAATGGCTTTCACTGATCCTCTGTTTACAGTGTCTCAAACTTTCCATGCTTGGCTTTTTGATTTTCTTTCGGGGAAGGGGAAGAATTTGAGCTAATTTTGAGCCATATTTGATTGTATATTTTTATGACAATTCTTCTTTTGGGGGAAGGTGGGTCTGAGTAAGATTTTAAGTTGAAATATTACATGTAAACAGTGCTCACTGAGAGGAGTACTGTCTCTGTAGATTTCAAAACAGTTGGTTTTGATTAAGTATGTAAGTATGACAAGTGCGTATTGTTAAACCATTTATGTTGTAATATGCTTGCGTCACAAGAGGTGCACTGAAAATGTGTGTGCAGCAAAGTAGGATCAAGTTGGAAACTTACTGCCAACTTTGCTGGCTTCAAATGTTCTTTAAAAGCCAATTTGAAATCTTTTGTACATAAGTTATTCAATTAAAATTGAAGTTGGAAAATGACAGTGAAAGGGATTTTAGTAAGTGTAAAATGAGAAGTTGAAGTTGTAGTTACTTTATTTTTCCAGATCATGCTGCTAGTTATAGAGAGTGTAGAATCATGTATTTTGAATTTGATTTTTTTTTTAAAAATGTGCAAAAATAGAACAGTGCAATAATTGAGAATTTTTTTATGATAATTGAAATATTGGTGTCGGGATAAAGAAATCCAAATAGAGCTTGTAATTTCATATTTTTAGCTCTGTTTTAACATTGCTCAGACTTGATGGCATTACTAAAACATTTAGATTACAATTTTAACTAATATGAATTGATATTATGGTCATGCTCTGGTCCTTTCTTGTGTTTTTTTAATTTTAATTCCCATTCAGAAACTCTCTTCCCTGTTGCTTGTTAAAGAGCCACACCAGCATGAGATTAATTTCATTCTTCACCCTCCATAGTCAAAGTAGCCAAACTTACCCCTGTAAATTTCTAGTTTATTTTTCATTGTCGTCATTACTAGTAATGGCAGCTATGAATTGGATCAAGTGTAGTTAAGATTGTTGTGAATTTGCTCTGGCCTTGATGCCACTAGTACAATATTTCTTAAAGTGGGTTCCGTGGCACACCAGTATGCTGTGAGGCAGTCAGAGGTGTGCTGTGGAGAGAACAGAAAAAATTCTGCTCCCCCGCCCCCTGCAAAGCCCGTAGACAGCTCCCGCTGCAGCTGTTCCCCCTCCCCCCCAGTCCGCAGGACGGCCCCTGTCCCACGGGGCCTGCACTGCTGCGCAGCCTCCTCCTCCACGTGTGCAGGCGGCAGCTTTTACAGTAGCTGCTGCTGCTGGGAGGGGGAGGGGTGACCGGAGCTGAGGAGCCACTCCCGGACCTCAGCGTTTTAAAACTGCCACCTGCAGGGAACCCAACTCAGGCTCTGCTGCCCCTCCCCCCCCCACCTGGGGTGCTCATTTTTTTTGAGGAAGAATGGCTCTTGTGCAAAAGGGGGTTTTGCGCAAAAAGGTGCCATCTACACAGCGCTTTTTTGCGCAAAAACTTCTTGCACAAAAGGGAAAGGAAGAGGAAATGGAAATAAGCGCTCCATTTGCATTTGCTCTTCTGCAAGAGGCTTGCAGTATAGACATAGCCTAAGTGACTAGTCGCTTCCTCCGCCCCTTGCTGCCTCTATCAGAGGCAGCAAGAGCGGGGAGCAGGAGCCAGTGTTGGGGGAGTCGGCTTAAAAGCCGGTTCCCCCAGCACTGTCTCTGTGGGAGCCAGGGGAGGTAGAGGCACAGCAGGAAGCTGCATGGGTGGGGACTGAAGCAGTCTGCGCTTATGCCGCCACTGCTGCGATTCTGCATTTTAAATGTACAAGAGCCCAGAGGGCATGGGGCTTCCTTTTGAAATATAAAAGAGCCTCAGTGAGCACCTGTTTTTGTAGCCATTGATGATTAGCTTGCACTGTATTTTGTTCTGAATTTGGCTTATGAATTGACATTCTTATAGCCTGCCTGTTTACAGTTTTGCTCTCTGTATGGGAAAAGAGGAAATAACATCTTATTTTTACCCATTGGTTTCCAGTATATTTAAATGTTTATAGAAAAAAGATGAATGTATTAAATTTGAACCTTAAGGCATCTCTGTAAGTAAGTAATCTTGCTTAAGAGGTCTTGTAAACTGTCAGATCTTTTCTAGTAGTTCTCAGCCAGCTATTTCCCCTTCCCTTAGCATGATTTCCAAAGCACACTGGGAGTTTGACTCATAAGCAAGCTGTAGGCCTTATAATATACTTCAGTGGTCAACAAGGGGTTGGAATGGCTGCCATATGAAGAGAGATTAAAAAGACTGGGATTTTTCATCTTAGAAAAGAGGGAGACTAAGGCGACATATAATAGAGGTCTATAAAATCATGACTAGTGTGGAGAAAGTGAATAAGGAAAAGTTATTTAGTAGTTCCCATTACATAAGAACAAGGGGGTCACCAAATGAAATTAATAGGTAGCAGGTTTAAAACAAACAAAAGGAAATACTACTTTGTGTAACACAATCAACCTGTGGAGCTCCTTGCCAGAGGATGTGGTGAAGGCCAGGACTTTAATAGGTTCAAAAAAGAGCTAGATAAATTCATGGAAGAGAGGTCCATCAATGGCCCCTAGCTTTTGTTTGTCAGAAGCTGGGAAGGGTGACAGGGATGAGATCACTTGATGATTACCTGTTCTGTTCATTCCCTCTGGGGGCACCTAGTATTGGCCACTGTCGGAAGACAAGATACCAGGCTAAATGGACCTTTGGTCTGATCCAGTATGGCTGTTCTTATGTTAACAAGGCTGTGGCCAGTCAGCTCTCTCCATGTAACTTGGAATGGAATTTCCCAGTTCTCAGCAATGTTGTTGATGTGTACATTTGTTTTAATGATTAAACATGTTTATCTCACAGGCCCTAAAGGACAGTACAGAAGTGGAAATAGTGGATGAGAAGATAAGGAAAAGGGTAGACCCAGAAAAATGGCCAATTCCCGGTCCACCTTCACGGAATCAGCCACAGACTGACTTCTCTCAGCTGATCAACTGCCCAGAATTTATACCAGGCCAAGCTTTTGGCTCACATACTGGTAAAGTTTTTTATAGAAACACAGAATTTTAGGACAGAAAGTGTTGTCTAGTCTAACAAAAATGCATTTTATTTTTCATTAATATTTTATTTGGTACTAGGAACATTAAGTATAAAATTCCTATGCTGGTTGGAATGAGAATTGCAAGACTGGCAGTTAGAAAGCTACAGTGTCCCAGAAGACAGGAAACAGTGGTAAAGGTTATAGTTTGTTGTTTTAATCCAACATGTTTTCCCAAGAAAAACATGTGCTTTGTAAGATTACCTTCTCTTTGGTATGTGAAAAGATGTAGAAAGTCATCACAGAGTTTCAGGTTTAATACAGAATTTCTTTGCTTGTCATATTTTATAATATTAAATCTGTTAAAATACATATTTTCCCAACAGAGGCAGCTGTAATATATCCCTGCGCCTAGGGCTGCATCTCTAGTATATGACTGATGATAACATGAAACTAATTTCAGAATAATTCATAGATTCTTAGGCCAAAAGTGACCATTGTGATCATCTAGTCTGACCTCCTGTATGGCCCAGGCTATGGAACTTGCCCAAAATAATTCATAGATCATATATTTTAGAAACAATATCTAATGTTGATGTGGAGCAGTGGTCCCGAACGTGGTACCCACGGGTGCCATGGCGCCCGCCGGGGCATTTATGTGCACCTCCCGAATCATCTGGGCTGGCCCCCCCCCCCCCCAGCGCGTGGCACACGCGCGATGCCAGCCCTAGGTGCAGGCCGCGTGAGCGGCCCCTGCCCCGGGCGCACAGAACATGTGTGGTGCCGGCCCCGGGTGCAGGGCACGTGTGCAGCCCCACCCCCGGGCACGTGGCACATGCGTGGGCCTGCCCCCAGACACGTGGCACGTGAGTGGCCCCGTCCCCGGATGCCCGGCAGCCCTGAAAGGTTGGGGACCACTGTGTGGAGAATCCACCACAATTCTTAGCATATTGTTCCAGTGGTTAATTACTGTCGCTGTTAAAAATTTACTCCTTATTTCCAGTCTAAATTTCTCCAACTTTTATACAATCTAGTGACTTGAGAAGTTCTACTTCTCTCTGCTAGAGCCTATTAAATATTTGTACCCTCTCCTCCCTGTAGGCACTTACACACTAATGAAGTCATCATTTAGCTTTCTTTTTATTTTGATAGATTGAGCTCATTGAGTCTATCACTTGTTTTTTAATCCTTTGTTCATTCTGGTGGTTCTTCTCTGAATCCTTTCCAGTTTATCAATATCCTTCTTGAATTGTGGACACCAGAACTGCACACAGTATTCTAACAGCACTTTGTTTGACCAGTGTCAAACAAAGATAAAGTAATCTCTGTGCTCCTATTTGGGGTTCCTGTTTGTTCATCCCAGGATTACATTTACTTTTTTGGCCACAGCTGCATATTGGGAGATCAGGTTCAGCTGACTATCCACCATAATCCCAAAATATTTTTTAGTCACTTCTTCATAGGGTACTCTCCCATCCTGAAGGTATGGCCTACATGCTTTGAAGATAAGAATGGCTATGCTAGGTGTCGCAACAGTGGTCCATCTAGCCCAGTATCGTGTCTTCTGATAGCAGCCAATCCCAGATGCTTCAGAGTGAATAAACAGAACAGATAATCATTAACTGATTCATCCCGTCACCTCTTCCTAGCTTCAGGTAAACAGACTAGGGACACTTCAGAGCATGGCTTTTTTCCATATGTACACATTTAGCTGAAATTTAAAATTCATTGTTTGCTTGAATCCAGTTTTATTAGGCGATCCAAATCACTATACGTTTCGTGAGTTTCTTAGAGGACTAGACTTTTCATTATTTACCACTCCAATTTTTGTATAGTTTGCCAACTTTGTTATAGATGATTTTGTTTTCTTCCAGGTCACTGATAAAAATCATTAGGGTAAGGCCAAGAACCAGTGACTACAGGACTCCACGGGAATAGACCTGCTTGATGTCCATTCCTCATTAAATTTATGTCCTGAGGTGTCACTTAGCCAGTATTGATCCATTTAATGTGTGCCATGTTGTTGCCGGCAAGAGTGAATCTCAGGCCCGACACTGGGTTCTCAAAGTACAAAGACAAGCTACACAGGTATCTGTCAAACACACAAGCAGTTTATTTTCTGACAGCTATCAGCTGTGCCCCTTAACTAAAAGAACAACATGATGGGAAAAGCGGCATTCTTACATCCCTTCTGCTATCTGGGGAACCGCGTTTTGGCTGCGGATGAAGTGGGAGACTGTTTCAGCTTCTGAGGCGCCAGTACCCAAAGCCCCTCGGTGAGGTCCAAATTGCTGTGCTCTGGTGCCGCTTTAAATACAGTGTGTCTGTCTTGTTTAGCAGTTTGGAAATTTCTGGGGGTTACTCATCACTTGTTACAATATGGCTCAGCTGTCCTGCTTGTCCTTTGAGTTTATTTACATGATCAGTACATTTAGGTAAACAAGATTGTTATGTTCTTCTTCGAGTAGTGTCCCCGTGGGTGCTCCACTCTAGGTGAAGGGTCGCCTGAGCCGCAAATCGGAGCTTTGTACAGCAGTTTCCCCTGTTGAGCCACGCATGCCCAGGAGGCGTCTCAAGCCCTTCCCGCCTCCTGAGGAGCGCGGCTCAACCCCCTCCCTTTCAGTTCCTCTTTAACCGCCCTCATCAGCGGACGGAGCAAACAGGAGCTCCCTGTCAGACTATCTGACTACTTTCCCTTTAGTTATTTAGCCATAGTTATTTCCCCTGTTCTAATCCAAGTTAGTCTCTCCTTGTTTCTTTCAAAAAAAAAGAAAACAAAACTAGAAATAGGAAAAATAGATTTAATTAAAATCCCCCCTCAGGGGGCTTGAACTCACCTCAAACCGGGACTCCGGTGAACCAGCCTTCTCCGGGCTGTCAAAGCAAGAGACACACAAAGACATACTACAATAACAGTATAGAAGATAAATATAATAAGTTGAAGGAGGAGAGGGCTCGCCATGTCCGGCTCCTCAGGCTTTAAAAAAATGCGGTCAATGCCGGGACCCGATGCCGGCTTCAGATGGTCACTCAAACTGCATACGCTGTTTGGGGGAGACTCACTCTCCCCACAACTGTACCCATTGCAATTCCCTGACGGCGAGAGCCAGAAAGGATCGTGAGCTCCGTCTCAGAATGATTCTGTTTGAAAAGGCTTTACAGCCTGCGGGGGAACAACCTACAGCGCGGCAAGAGCCTCCCCTGCCTTCCAGGAATGACCCGAGAGCGAGAGCCTCTCCATCCCGCTCCCTTCCAGCCTCTTTCTTTCCCAAACGTAGAGGAGAGGCACACCAGGCTGGGAAGACCCCTGCCACTAAGGCTTCGGGGCGATCCTCCCACTCCGCGCCGGCATCGGGGCATGCAACAGCTGAGCGGCCCCGGGAGCGCTCTAAGCAGCCGGCACGGCAGGAAAAGCCGGCGCCGCTTCAAACCGCGGCGCCACTTCCAGCCCCGGCGTCGCTTCAAGCCTCTGCGGCGCCGAAAGCTACAGCACAGCTTAAAGCTGCGGTGCCGATTAAAGTCACGGCACCGCAGCAAAAGGATGGGCAGCCTCTGAAGCCACTGGCACCAGCCGATGCTCCGCTGGTCCTGCCACAGCCAGACAAGCAGCCAGATGAGGCTGCTAGGGATCAGCCCCAGAGAGAGACTGATCCACACAGCAGACATCACTATCTGTGCCTGCCCTCTACTACTTACTCTCCTGGGAGGTCTCCATCAAGGCAATCCCCTCCCAGGTCGATATCACCGTTATCTCTTCAGGACGCTCCCCTTCCTGATGATGACCGCTACACGGTCTATTTCTCGCGACATCCATTACCTGGGAAGTCTCGCTCCCACCATTATAGGGCTCCACCACAACATAGCCCATGGCAACCATACTGGCCTTACCCACCTCCACCTTATCCACCGCAATGGGGACCGTGTGAACACTGGGAGCCATATGGACACCGCTCCCCACCTCGCTCCACTGCATCCTGGAGAAGCTTGCCTCGGCCACAGCCCCTACCTCCAGCAAGTCTTTCGGAGGACGAGGTGGAACGAATCTCAGACAATGACTCAGATACTCAGTCAGTAAATGTCACACACTCTGATGCCCTTGATGCACAACCAGATGACGCCGTAGTACCATCAGACACTGGAACAATTGACGATCTAAAACAGTTCCAAGAACTATTCAAGAGAGTAGCGACAAGCCAGAATGTCTCCCTGCAAGAGGTGCAGAAGAAGCAATACCAATTGCTAAAGAATCTACATCCCACACTACATAGCAAGATTGCCCTGCCCATAGACGAGGCAATAATGGAGACCTCAAAAGACCTGTGGAAGACACCTGCATCCATTCAACCAACTAATAAGAAAATTGACAGAAAGTACTTTGTCCCCTTAAAAGACAACGACTTTCTCTTCACTCACCCACAACCTAACTCACTAGTCGTGGACTCAGCACAACAATGAGTGAAGCTTCCACAATATAGGATGGGCAATGCAAACAAGGACCACAGAAAGTTGGACTCCTTTGGCAAGAAAATATACTCCTCTTCCGCTCTACAACTCAGAATATCAAATTATTCTGCTCTCTTAGCAAATCACGACTTTGACAACTACTCAAAACTGGGAGAACTAATGCCACACCTCCCCCACTCCAAAAGACCCATTTTGAAATCAATAGTTCATGAGGGCCATATGATTGCCCGCACCGCTCTCCAAACTGCAATGGATGTAGCTGACACCGCAGCCCGAGTTACATCTACAGTGGTGGTGATGCGTAGAGCTTCTTGGCTCCAGTCGTCTGGAGTTCCCCGCGAACTCCAGCCCAAAGTGGAAGACTTGCCATTTGACAAGCAAAAGTTATTTGCAGCCACTACGGACGAAATGCTCCACAACAGCAAAAATTTGAAGTCCACACTTCGCACTTTAGGCATGTACATGCCACCCTATAAACGCAGGCGATACACCCCATATAATTCATATAATCGATACCGATATGGGCAATACAATCGACCACAGAGGTCTTATGAAGACACCAGACCAAGACAGCGAGGTCCCAGAAGGTGACCCAACCAAGCCCACCCACTGGCTACTCAACCATGTAAGCAGCAGATTTGAACATTTGGTCGAGGGCCTGCAAGACCTCCCTCACGATCTAGCACCAGCTCAACATGGCCATCTATTCAACCACCGCTTGCGCCCCCTTCCTCCCACAGTGGGAATCCATAACATCGGACCGCTGGGTCCTAGAGATAATTCGAGTGGGCTATACCATCCCTTTTATTTCTATCCCCCCTACCCTTCCCCCTACCCCGTCTCTTTTCAGGGACCATTCTCACGAAACCCTTCTAAAACAAGAGATCGATCAGCTCCTTGTCATCGGAGCGATAGAAAGGGTACCCCAAGAGTTCCACGGGAGAGGGTTTTACTCGAACTATTTCTTGACCGAGAAAAGAACAGGGGGTTGGAGACCTATATTGGATCTCCACAAACTGAACAAATTTCTCAAGAAACAGCATTTCAAGATGGTCACTCTCTCCGCAATCATTCCTGCGCTAGATCAAGGGGACTGGTTCGCAGCCCTCGACCTCCAAGATGCCTGTTTCCATATAACCATCCACCCCTCCCACAGACGCTACCTACGCTTTGCGCTCGGTCCAGACCACTTCCAATACAAGGTTCTCCCCTTCGGCCTCTCATCAGCTCCGAGGGTGTTTTCAAAGGTACTAGCGGTCGTAGCTGCGTACCTCAGGCGGCAGAATGTTATCATATTCCCCTACCTGGACGACTGCCTTCTAAAGGGATCCTCATACGCCGAAACCACCTCTATGATACATACGACCACGGCCCTCCTCAACTGTCTAGGCCTCCTGATCAACAAAGACAAATCAACGCTGCACCCGGTCCAAGATATAGACTTCATTGGCGCACGACTGGACTCCATTACAGCCCGAGCATACCTACCTCAGCAACGTTTCGCAACTATACAGGAAATTATAACCGGGATGCTCACAATACCTACCACCACAGTACTTACGTGCCTCCGACTAATGGGACACATGGCTTCCACCACCTACGTAGTCCACCATGCTCGCCTACACTTTCGATGCTTCCAGCTCTGCGTGGCAACCGTTTACATCCCATCACGACACCCTCGAAGCAAAAGGGTTACTATCCCACTAAACGTGCTTGCATCCCTACGATGGTGGACCATGCCAAACAATCTTCTGGCGGGGGTCCCATTCCAACAAACCGAACCCACTATCCAAATTACCACGGATGCTTCCCTCCTCGGCCGGGGTGCACATCTGGACGGCCGCGAAGTTCAGGGCAGGTGGTCCCCAAACGAGACACTCCTGCACATCAACCTTCTCGAATTAAGGGCAGTAAGGAAGGCTTGCGCACACTTTGCTTCCGACATCGCTAATCATACAGTTCGCATCCTAACGGACAATATTTGCACGATGTTCTACATAAACAGACAGGGCGGAGCCCGCTCCTGCTCCCTATGCACGGAGGCTATTCGCCTCTGGAACTCATGCATCCACAACCAGGTCACCCTCATAGCATCCTACCTGCCAGGGGTGAACAATACCAGAGCGGACTCCCTCAGTCGAAACTTCACCTTAGACCACGAATGGGAATTACATACGGAGGTCACAAACTCAGTTTTCCACCAGTGGGGATGGCCATCTATAGACCTCTTCGCTTCGGCCCAGAACACCAAATGTCCCCAATTCTGCTCACGTGCGGGATTTGGCAAGCACTCTCTGGGGGATGCCTTCCTAATCAAATGGGCAGCCCCCCTACATTACACCTTTTCCCCCCATACCTCTCATCCCAAGAGCCCTACGCAAAATCCTGAGAGACAAAGCCCTAGTCATCCTGATTGCCCCATCATGGTCTCGCCAGACCTGGTACCCATACCTTCACAAGCTAGCGGTCCAGCCTCCCCATCCACTACCATACCGGATAGACCTACTGTCTCAGGACAACGGCAGGATACTACATCCACAACTCCGTACCCTGCATCTTCAGGCGTGGCTTCTTTCTGGTTCTCAGAGATAGAAGACCGCT
This sequence comes from Pelochelys cantorii, assembly GCA_032595735.1. Taxonomy (NCBI): domain Eukaryota; kingdom Metazoa; phylum Chordata; order Testudines; family Trionychidae; genus Pelochelys; species Pelochelys cantorii. Next base: position 96,599,918 of record CM064331.1, on the reverse strand, counting down.
GCTCGCAGCAAGTAAAAGACATCCTCCTCCATAGCAGGAGGCAATCGACTCGAAAAACCTACCAGCAGAAATGGGTACGATTCTCTCACTGGTGTCAACGAGCCGAAGTGGAACCCCGTGTCTCTCCACTGAATACCATCCTAGACTACGTTATGGACCTTAAAGCATCAGGACTGTCAATTTCCTCTCTAAGAGTACATCTCTCTGCAATAGCAGCATTTCATACCTTGGTGGACGGCTTCTCCATTTTTAACCATCCTATCACGAAGAGGTTCCTCAAGGGACTCCAAAATGTGTACCCACCATATAAGGCCCCACGCCCCTTGTGAGACCTAAATCTTGTTTTGGACTACCTCACCAGACCTCCTTTTGAACCATTGGCAACAATACCACTGCCCTTCCTTTTTATGAAAGTCTGCTTCCTCTTAGCCATCACCTCCGTCAGAAGGGTGAGTGAACTTGCAGCACTAATGTCGGAACCCCCTCACACAGTTTTCACGAAGGATAGGATCATACTTAGACCCCACCCGACGTTCCTGCCGAAGGTCTATACGGAATTCCACATCAACGAACCAATCGTATTACCTACGTTTTTCCCGAAACCGCACTCTTCACAGAGAGATGCCACCCTGTATACTCTGGACATCTGGAGGGCTCTGGCCTTCTTCCTAGAAAGAACAAAACCATTTCGTAAATCTGAAAGACTTTTTATCTCTATCGCTGAACGATCCAAAGGGACACCAATATCATCGCAACGAATCTCAAAGTGGATATCGACATGTATAATCAAGTGCCACTCTCTGGGCAATAGACCGTTACAGCGCCCACCACAAGCGCATTCCACCCGAGCCACGGCTGCCTCTACAGCCTTTCTGGGCAACGTCCCCTTAAGAGACATTTACCGGGCAGCAATATGGTCTTCAGACCATACTTTTGCTAAACACTACGCTATTCTTCCACAACTCAAGAGTGACTCAGCAGTTGCCACAGCAGTGCTCTCTACCACTGCCAAGCAATGACTCCGGCTCCCTCCAGCCATACATTGAATACTGCTTTGTAGTCACCTAGAGTGGAGCACCCACGGGGACACTACTCGAAGAAGAAAAGAGAGTTACTCACCTCATGCAGTAACGAGTGTTCCTCGAGATGTGTGTCCCCGTGGGTGCTCCACGACCCTCCCTACCTCCCTTCTGCTCGGAGTCGAAATTACTCGGGCGGACGTGAGGAACTGAAAGGGAGGGGGTTGAGCCACGCTCCTCAGGAGGCGGGAAGGGCTCAAGACACCTCCTGGGCATGCGTGGCTCAACAGGGGAAACTGCTGTACAAAGCTCCAATCTGCGGCTCAGGGCGACCCTTCACCTAGAGTGGAGCACCCACGGGGACACACATCTCGAAGAACACGAGGTGAGTAACTCCCTTTTCCCGCCCTTATCTACAATTCGTTCTTGCTACAATGGCGTATGTTCCTAGAGGCTTGCTTCTGGCTCATCAGTAGTAGGGGAGGGAGAGGGAAAGGGGGGAATGCAGACCTCACCACCCCTATACTTCACACGTACAGAGTTCTTCCGCAATTGCCCCCTACACATGTTAATCTTACATCATTCTGTTTTTAATCAAAATGTCATGCAGTACCAAGTCAAATGCTCTTACGGAATTCTATATTATATCAACACTATCACCTGTATGAACCAACTTTTAATATCATAAAAAAGATATCAAGTTAGTTAAACTGGATCTGTTTTCCATAAACCCAGATTATTTTGCATTAATTATATTACCTCTTTTAATTTTTTAAGAGTCCCCAGTTATCCACTCCTTTATCTTGCTGGCATCAGGCTGACAGGCCAATAATTACCCGGTTTATTTCATTTGCTTTTTAAAAATGGCACAACCTTAGCTTTATTTTGTCTTCAGGAATTTCCTAAGTGCTACAACATTAAGTAAAAATCAGCATTAACTCTCCAGTGAGCTTCTCTGCCAGCAATTTTTAGAAGTCTTGGATGCAATTTATTTGAACTTGTTGATTTAATAATGTCTGTCTAATAATGTCTAGCTTCTGTTTAATATCCTCCAAAGATGCAAGTGGAATGGAATGAGTAATATGACCATATCATGAGACTACATCCTCTGTTTTTATCCTAGAACTGCCTTACCAGCAGGAGCCATATTTCTACCAATCTTTGAAGCTCAGCAGCTAATAAACATTTGTCCTTTTCTTTCTTTTTGGATGGATCTGAATCTTTTCATTATGTTTTTAGTGTTTGTATAGAACACTCTTCATGATCTGAGACTCAGGTATGAGAGTGATGACCTCTTAATCTGTCTTTTTTGCAGTGAATTTTGGCCTCAATTTGAAAATTGAGTCAGGGTCAGACTGGGCATAAGACATCCTTCATGAAGACTCCTTGTTTGAAACTCTCCCAAAGTTCTTTGATATAACTTCTTTTTGGCATGCAGGAAATCCTGTTTATTTCACTTGACCTGTCTTGGCTGTTCTGAAGGCCACCTTTTGTATGTTACATATGCTATTCTTTGCTTTCCCCAGGCTGTCCTCCAGTTAGAAATCTGTCACTTCTGTTGTTTGAGATGAGTTCCATAAAGGACTAGAAATCTTGGCAGTGCAAACATTTCTCCATTCCAGCCATGTATATTCTCCTCCCAAACTCAATTCATCTTTCAATATGTTTACCTTAATTTGAAGGAAAAGAAAGTGTTTTTATTTAAGTAAGAGTTTTAGTTTACAGTGGTCATTTGACCGTATAATTGATGAGGTAAGGCAGTCAGGATTAATTAAACTTCACCAGTGTTAACTGGTCAGCTAGATGGCTCAGTATGTTGCAAGTAACTCTTCTTGACCTCATAATGACCACCTTACATCCTTTGTATAGTTCACTTCAGTTCATAGATGGCTTCTCAACCATCTTCTAATTTATACCCTAACTCCTTCAATATCCAGAGATCACTTTTAAACTGAAGTATCCTTGAGGCAAAAAGAGACGGAACCAAGCAATAGAACCTCTTCCAATGAATAACAGTGATCTGGCAATACCCTGGGATGAAAGGCACTGATAAATAATGTCTGGTGTGGCAGAGGATAAAATGTGATCCATTTGTTTATTAATTCTTAGCTGTGCTAAGACTATAGGTTTTCTAAAGGGGAACAACAAGGTTCCAAAGGATTCTTAACATTTTTTTCTCTTTTATGGAGACATTTGGCTAATTGTCTAAGGGTACTGGTAATGGAATAAAACTTCTCCACTGTTAGACTCTTGTTCAGGTTCTTAGTAAACTGAAAGTTATTTGGCTGTTTGATGGTTTTTGCTGTTAGTTGGGGATTGCATTAAAGTTCCTAGTAGAGAGGTGGTCATGTGACATTAAAAACCTACTATTGCATCTGTACATAATGAACATTGGTTGAAAGGATTGGCAGAAACCAAGGATAGAATCAGAGTTGAAGGCGAATTACTTGCCCACCCCAAGAGATGGAAGGCAGTTTGGGAGAATTTGTCACTGTGCTGTTTTGTAAATAATTTCCATCTCTCAGGCAGTCAGAGATCCTTTTAATTTATGCTGGAATCATCAATATATACTGTTCTTTAAAATATAAAATAGTAAGTAATTGACTCTTTTAATTTTTTTCTGATCAGTATCCTATTTAAACCTTAATTAAAATAGGAATTATAGCTACAATTAAAATAACATATCTGTAATGCAACAATAAAAAGAAAATCCTGAAGACACAACTAATTTACAATTTTAGAGTCTGCACCAAGTTCTCCAAGAATGGGAAGTCCACTAAGCCCAAAGAAAAGCACTGAACCAAGTAACCTTCAAACAATGTCTAAAGGATTGTCTACAAGCTTGCCAGATCTGGACTCTGAGCCTTGGATAGAAGTGAAAAAGAGGCATCGTCCATCCCCAGTCAAACTGAAGGTACTTTTAAGTGCTAAAACACCCTTCCATACAAAACATTTCTTTGTGCTTTTTTTTTTCTGAAATATTACAATATACAACTGCTATGTCGTAAGAGAGTGCTGCTATCTTCATGTAAGCCTACTCAACGTTCTTCAGGATACTTGCTCTGTGTGAGCAGAATGAACTAAATTTACTCCAGATCATAAAACAAGAGCAGTTCATATTATAATGGATCACCTCATTTGATGTTGCAATACACATAATATATATGAAATAATTTATCCTAATTAGGAATCTTAAGGGTATTTAGAGGACTGCTCCAAGTAAAAGGAATGACTGCAGTTAGTGCTGGGAAATTAAGCCCTAAAAAAGACTCAAATACAGTGGCACCAGGGATGTTAGATATCGATTAATTGAATAATCAGGTAACCGCACAAAATTTTGCGATTACACAATTATTCAATAGTCCCTGGGAGTGCGGCTGGCAGCAAGTGTGCTCCCACTCCCACTCCCGGGGAGCCCCCTGCCACTCCATGCTGCTGCCTCTGTTTAGAAACCAGCTCCCCACGCTTACCGGCTTCCCTCTGCTGCCCCATGCTGCTGTCTCTGATAAAGAGGCAGTAGAGCAGGGTGGCAGCAGCCCCTGTCCGCGGGGGACACGAGCTCCCCATGGACAAGAGCTGTGCCGGCATCCCATGGAGCAGCCTCTGTCTGCAGTGAGCCTGGGCCTGCTGTGGACAGAGCCTTCAAAAATACCTTTCAGAATGTTTGTTTTCTTCCTTTGAGATCTATGGGTTAGTATCCATTAAAAGACATAACAGAATAACCAAGTGATTTGTTTCCCAAAGAAAATGTTCTATGTTATCTTTCCTAATGCAGGAATCTGCTGAGACACTTGATCACACACCAAGCCAGCAACAGCAGGCCCCACCTTCACAGGAACAAGAACAAGAAGAGCTTGATTTTTTGTTTGATGAGGAGATGGAACAAATAGAAGGTCGCAAACATACATTTACTGATTGGTCAGACAGTGAATCCGATTATGAAATTGATGATCATGACATAAATAAAATTTTGATTGTAACACAGACACCACCTTATATGAGAAAACATCCTGGTGGAGATCGCACTGGCAACCATGTGTCTCGTGCAAAAATTACATCAGAACTTGCTAAAGTTATTAATGATGGTTTATACTATTATGAACAGGATTTATGGATGGAGCAGTGTGAAAATGATTCTACAGCCATGAAGGTAATTTTTTAATTGTATAATTTAAAAAAGATGCTTAACCAAATAAGCCTAAAATTGACTGTTATTGCTGAAGCTTTATATTATCAAAAATGTGGAAGAAAATAGAAAGTAATGATCATATGTATGCCTATAGTATGTGTTGCAATTATTTTGCTTAATTTTAACTTCAGATTGCAGTGTAATTACTTGCAAATGGCTGTTTATCATCTGTCATGTTTTCTATTGTAGACTCTAGGTGCAGCAGAGGTTGCTAAATGCAATATAAAAACATCTCTTCAGCTTCTAACTTAGATCTAAGTCAATATGTTTTATATACTAGAGTATTTTAAGCTGATTGGGTAGTGTTTGAATGTTTAGAGTTTATAGTAGCTAACTTAGACTCTATATGTGTTTTCTTGTGCTCAAACAGCTTTTATTTAATAAAATTTTGAAATGTGTTCATAGGAAATACAAACTGATTTCCTGGTTTTGGGGGGTATAGTTGAATATGAGGGAGTGACTCTGAAGTCACTGTACAGTAAATTTCTAATTTTTTCATAAAGTTAGGCTGTAAAGTTAGTTGGCATGAAAATGCAGGTAAAAAGCCAGGTTGAATACAGCCTCATTTTAGGCTAGATTTCTATTTCCTTGCCCATCTGTGGGTCCGCAAAACAGAAATGAACCTTCAGTTTAATCCACATTCCATAGCGTGGAATACTACTAGGATGGCTTGTGCCCATAAAGAACAAACTGTTCTATCCATGACCAATGGGTTTTTTACCATGCTAGTGGTTTTACACAATTTTTTGGTACATTTTATACTAAGTGACTGGCCAGTGAATGTAGCAGTAAGTTTAACTAAACTGCTCACAGCTCAGGAACCTAGATTTCTTCATTCCTGCCTTATCACATGTTGCTCCTTGATCAGTCATTCCAAGGAACCCCTCTTTGTAAATTAGCCCCCTCTACTCATTGTCAGATCCACTTCTGACTTAGTGCTGTGAGCGTAAAGTTTATAGGCAACTGAGTTAGATTATCATCATATTTAGGTTAGTGTTTGTACTTTAATTTACTTGTACAGTTGGTGAGCACTGGATTGTGGCAAATCATAGGGACAGGACCTTATTTTGGTATTTGGAAAGGAAAGAGGACAAAAGGATGGGAACTAGTAAGGAAAAGAGGAAATAGATTCAAGAATGGGAAAAGCTGAAGAAAGAATTGTAGGATAAAATAAGGACTAGACAAAGCTAGAAATTGTAAGGCATCTATAAACTGGAAGAGGACAGTAGGAAAAAGTAGAGGTAAATGTTTTCTCCCACTCTGTCCTTTTAACTGTTGGTCATGAATTTCAAAAATGTATAATTTTTTTTTTTGATGCATCAGTTTTGGGTGTCCAACTTGAGATGCTTTAAAGAGGTCTCATTTTCCAGAAATATTTATCATGTAACCTCTGAAAAACCAGGCATCTTTAAGGAATTGCAAGTATGACATTTAAAGTTACTAGTAACTCCTAAAATTCTTTGTTTTTAATGTTAAAATGGGGAGGGATGGGGGTTTTGGCTGAACAGGGTGGAGTCCTCCCTCCCCCAAAACTGCTAGAACCTTATGGAGCACACCTTACTACAGAGAAAAGATAGTTTTGTTGTTGGGGCACAGGATAGGAACTTTGGAAATCAGGGCTCTGTATCCTATTTATGAAAGTAGAGTAACTTTTTTTCTAGTTTAATTAATTTGGTCACATCAGATAATAGTAACAGTCGCATACTTTGTTTCTATAAGATCATTACACATGTCTAGGTTCAGCTTCATCTTCCATTTTCTTTCACAACCTTGTGTGCAACCTCCATCCTCTAAATTCAATAGAACGGACTATTATTGTGTAGGTCCAGTTGTGATGAATACTGCTTAACATGTTGTGTGCTGATGCAACCCAACTCTGTACATGTCAATTTTATGATGTACAATTCCCACTTTTTTATTGTGTAATTGTGCAATTTTCTTTTCAAATTCAGCAAGAGGTTGAAAATTTTAAGAAACTAAATCTCATCAGTAAAGAAGAGTTTGACAGTCTTACACCTGAACCTAACCTTGATCCAAACCAGGAAGTGCCTCCAGGGCCTCCAAGATCACAACAAGGTAACATAAATTGTTCTGTAACAAAAATAATATTGTGATGCCTAAGAACTCGAGTCATGGACTAGAATCTCATTGTAATAGATGTGTGCAAACAGAGAATAAGCCAGTCCCTGTCCTATGTGCTTATAATCTAAATATAAAACAAGTGATAACAGATGGATAGAGTCAGGGAAATCCAAGGAAACAATGAGGCAGTGCTGGTCAGCATGATAAGCAATTGTCTTGGCACATGTGTTAAGCTTTTTGCAGTCATAGCAAAGTAGAATTTTCAGGAGGCTTTTGAAGGAAGATAAAGAGTTTTGTGAATGTTGAAAAGTTTCCCGTAGGAATAATGAGCACATGAGAGAGTACAGAGGTGCTTGTTTGAAAATGTAACAAGTGTGCAAAGGAGGCTGACAACATGGGCCAACTGGAAATGAAGTTATCTTTTTTAAATTGAGGGACAGAGAGGGAGGATGGGGAATAGATCATGAAGGGTCTTGTAATTAAAGATAAGTAACTACTTTGATTTGATAGAGGAGAAGCGGTGCAAAGAGAGCAGAATGGATAAAAATTGGTGGTTTTTAAAAAAAGGTTACTTAAATTGTAGTAAGCTTTCCTGAGTTTTGTATGAATTTAACAGCAACTTTTAAAACCCAGACTGCATACATTGTGTTAATTTATACTGAGGTTAAGCAATATGGAAATCACCAATAAACTTGTCCTTTTGTCTTTCATTATTAATGTAGAAATTTTTAGGTAGGACACAAATGAATTTCAAAGATATTCTGTGTCTGTAGCAATCTTATCTCTTTTTCTATTTGCAGACTTAACAGATGAACTAGCCTGTAAGTTGTTTGGTGTTGTAGAAGTACTTCCAACAACAATAGCTCGTTCACTGCCAACAGCAGTCCCAGAATCTCCAAGAGTTCATCCTGTCAGAACACCCAAAACACCTCATACCCCAAGATTACAAGACCCCAACAAAACACCAAGATTCTATCCTGTTGTTAAAGAAACAAGATCCATTGATGTAAAGGTAAACAGAAAAAACTAGTTCATAATTTCATCATGTCAGACTTTACTAACATAATTCAACAGTAATGTTATTTATCATCACTTCTCTCTGTAAGAGGGAGGATGGCTTATACTGTTTTTAAACAACTTGACTTACTGATATTTTCTCTGTTTCTAAGAAAGGGCATCTTTAAGTTGGGCAATTATGATTAGAAATTCCATAATCCATAGAGACAAAGCATCCAAAGTCATTGAATTTCTATTTAAGACTGGTTTTTGGGTTATGATACTGAAGTTTTGTGACTTCATGTGACTTCACAATGCAACATGAAACACTGACCTTTAGTTTGGGGGGAATGGCAACTTACCTAATCACATGTGATTTTTCAGTTTTCAGAAAGTGACTGCAGTTACAGCAGTGAAATACTTTGCAATGTTGCATTTGTTTTCTTAGACCCCAAGAAAAAGAAAAACACGACATAGTACGAACCCTCCACTAGAATGCCATGTTGGTTGGGTAATGGATTCCAGAGATCACAGGCCAAGAACATCCTCTGTGAGGTAGTAATTTTTGTCATGGAATAATTTGCTATGATTTACTCAGTGCATAGAGCCATTGGAACAGTTATTGGTGAGAAGTGTGTAAATTTGCAAAATATGTACTTACAAATGAAGAGGAAAGAAGGAAAACAAGAAGAAAGGAAAAAGGGATTGGGGAAAGAAAAGCGAGAATAAATTACAAAAGAATAGCAGGGAAACAGTGAAGCGAGAATATCAGGAGTCACATGAATTGGAACTAAATTAATTTGAGTATATTATGTTTCTTGCACATTTGGTATGTAATAGCATTAATAAATATTAGCATTCAAATGTCTGAAGACTCAGTTCAGTATGATTGTTTCCTTTAAGTAGTTTTGACAAGGCATGCATAAGTATTATATTGTCAAAGCTGCCTCCATTTTCAGAAGTGTTAGTAGCAAAAGTGTTGCATGATGGAAAAATGAGGCACTTGAGAAACAGATTCAGTGAGTAAATTTAAACAGGGCTTGTTCTGTTGCTGTTGTTTTGTTGTAGTCTTTTGGAGTGGTGTTGTTTTGTCTGAGTCTTTGAAGTTGCCCCCCACACACACTTTGCCCAGCAACTCTGTTAGCCCTCCTGCACATTTCTGATAAAGTATTTGGAACACATTGTGTCTTACTTAGAAAAAACATCAATTTGGTTTGCTACTACAGGATGAACCTCTTTAGTCAGCACCCTCAGGACCTGACCGGTTCTGAACAAGAGAATTTTCTGGACCACAGGAGGTCAATATTGTCTAGCAGCATTATCAACACTTCCACCACTTACTGGGCTGTTAAAGTACATTTAGGGATACATTGGAGCTAAATAACAGCATAGAACACTTGAGATCTAGGACTGGTGGCTGTAAACAAGCTTCATAGGGCCATGAGAAACTTGCCATGAAAAGTGGACATCTGGCTAACTAAAATCATTCTGGATGACAGATGTTTCTGGACCAGAGAATACTGGACTAGAAAGGTTCAACCTGTAGTAGGAAACCAAATTGATGGGTTTTTTTAAGTAGGACACTATGCTTTCCAAATACTTTAGCAGAAACGTGCAGGGGGGCTAATAGAGTTGCTGGGCTAAGTGTGGAAGGGGCAACTTTGTACTCCTTGAAATAGTGGGACTTTGAGTAATCGGCCCTCAGTGTCACCTGGAGCACACTGTGAATGCTTCCCCTCCACACAGCCAGCCCCCAGCACCTCCTGGAGTGAGCCACATGGTTCTCAAACAGTGATTCTAAAGGGCTTGGGGTTCCAGCCACTATCACTGCTGCAGTAGCGGCGGCTGGGAGCCTTGGGCCTTTTGGATTGCCAAGCAGCTGAATAACTCCCAATGTTTATTTACCTCAGCCTGTTGGCAGGCCTGGAAATGTGCTATTAATTTATCATTCACAGGGTTGCAAAAATGCTTTGGTATGTGTATCTAGTTGTCATTTATTTGACATGTAAGGAGGAGTTAAAAGTGATGTGATTAACCCTCTGGGATAGTCATAAGAATTTATAATGTAATTGCTAATGTATTTTGTGTGTGATTGTATCATTGAATAGAATCATAGAACTGGAAGGGACCTTGAGAGGTCATCAAGTCCAGTCCCTTGCCCTCATGGCAGGACCAGGCACTCTCTAGATTAGTGTTTCTGAAAGTGTTTCGCGAAATCACTTTGAGAAACACATTAACTGGCCGTCCCGGTTTGTTTATTTTACTGGCGCCCGGGCCACGGAGCCTCGCGGCTCCCATTGGCTCCGTTTTGCTCTTTGCAGCCAAGCGGAGCAGCAGGAAGCGGTGGCCCGGCCCATGCTGCTTCCCACTGCTCTGCTTGGCTGCAAAGAGCGAAACAGAGCCAATGGGAGCCGCGAGGCTCCGTGGCTGCGGCACCAGTAAAATAAACAAACTGGGACGGCCAGTTAATGTGTTTCTCAAAGTGATTTCACAGAACACTTTCAAAAACACTGCTCTAGATCATCCCTCATAGATGTCTGTCCAACCTGCTCTTAAATATCTCCAGTGATGGAGATTCCACAGCCTCCTTAGGCAATTTATTCTATGTATCTGGAAATCCTGGAACAGTGGGACAAATTGTTCTGCTGAGTCTTGGGCAGTTGAAAAATTATGTAACTGAAGGATCCCTTTAGTTCCTGATCCTCCTGTGGTAAGGCACAGCATCTCTCCCAGTCCCGTATGACTCTCTGCCATTCCTGCAATCTCAAGCAGTTTTATTGTCCAGCTAAACGAAAATACAAAACAGGCCTTCAAGCCACCCTTCACATATCAATCTCTCCCTGCCTCCTGTCTAGGGTGACCAGATATCCTGATTTTATAGGGACAACCCCATTGTTCAGGGCTTTATCTTATATAGGTGTCTATTATCTCCAACCCATCCCAATTTTTCACACTTGCTATCTGGTCACCCTGTTCCCCTCCTAGGAAACTTTATCAGTCCTGTTTTCCTGCAGCTGTCTGGCTTACTCTCCCTCAGCCAGTTCCTTCTGATAGCGAGCCCTTCATTGGATCTCTCTCTAGGTCTTCTTGACCCCAGATGCAGTATCTCCCCTTAATTGGGCCAACTGGGAGCAGTGTGTGTTTGGGCACAGGAGTAGCTAGACTTACTTCAGTTACAGGGACAGTTGCCCTGTGGCATTCTTCTATCCCTTTTTCAGGAAAAACCTGACTCTGGCTTTGTCTACACTGGCATGTTTTGTCTCCAAAAGCTGCCTTTTGGCAACAAAACAATGAGAGGGTTTACTCCGCAATGCGACTTTTGTTGGGGAAACACTCAGATTTTGCAACAAAAAACTTCCACCCCTGAGAGAGACTTTTATTTTCCCCTCCCTTTATCGTTGACAAAGAGCAAGTATTGACTCTATCTGTTTTGTCGAGTGGGAACAATGGTGGAAACCAGTTCTCATCAGGACTGTGCTTAGTGTTTTGAACTCTCCACTACTCTGCAAGCGTGCGCTCTAGGGATGTTAACATGTAGATGACTACATGATTAACTAATAAGCCTGGGCTTATCTGTTAATCCTGTTGACTACACATATTCTCCTCTTCCCCCTTCACCCCCCCCGCCTTCTATCAGAGGCAGCAAGGCAGAGGGCAGCAGGAGCCAGTGCCCATGAGGTGTCGGCTTTAAGCTGGCTCCCCACAAGTACCAGATCCACCTCCCCCCTCCTCCTCCGCCCCCATGCTGCTGCCTCTGATAGACAGGCAACATTGCAGAGGGTGAGGGGGGACCGGCGAGAACAGATGTGCATGGGGAGCTGGCATAGTTGGCTCTCCATGCATGCTGGGTTTGCAGACCTGCCCCTCCCCCCCCCCGCCACAGAGGCAGCAGGGGGCAGGCAGGAGCCGCTTCCCTCCCCAATGCCCCCCGCTGCTGTCTCTTTCAAAAGCAGCAGTGGGGGGCCAGGGGAGATTGCCGTGAAGCAGCCTCTTGTCTGTGGGGAGCTCAGATCTCTCTTCTCTCCCCGCCCCCCCCCCCCACCTCCCATGGATGAGCTGCTGCCACAGAGCAGCCTCTGTTTGCAGGGAGCTTGGACCACCATGGACGGGGCTGCTGCTGCCCCATGCTCCTACCTCTGTATCAGAGGCATCAACTTGGGGTGGCAGGCGAGAGTTGGTCTGTGTGGGGAGCTGGTTTTTAAACGGGCTCCCCTTGTGGACTGGCTCCTCTGCCACCCCGTGCTACTGCACCTGATAGAGAGAGCAGCATTGGGTGGTAGGGGGCTCCCTGGGATTATCAAATAGTCGTGTAACCCAGGGCCGGCTCGAGCCATTCATGCGCCCCAGGCAGCGGGCACGCGATGCATGCGCGGTTCTGCCCCCGGGCACACGTCGCATATGCAGCCCTGCCCTCCGGCGCGCTGCGCACCTTACAGCTGCCATCGGGCATGCGGCGCCTGATTGCAGCTCTAAGGTGCGCCACGCGGCCCCTGATGGCAGCTCTAAGGGGCGCCGCGCAGGCCCCGGGCTCGCGGTGCCCCTTACAGCTGCCATCAGGTGCCCCCGATAGGTTGGCGCCCCGGGCAGCTGCCTGGCTAGCCCCCCCTTAATCCGGCCCTGGTGTAACCATTAAATATGATGCGGTTACATAACTATTCAGTTACACACTATCTAACATCCCTAATGTGCCCCCTCCCCTTTCAGAGCTCCAGGAAATGTTGACAACTGAGTGAGCTGCTCCATTTGGGGAACAAACAAAGAGCAAATCATTGGAGTGCTTCTTTTCTGCCCTGTCCTAGGAACATAGTGACAGGCAGATTGCTGCTGCAGGAGGAGCGCTGGAGAGATTTCTGTGCAGCTTTGACATTCCTCAACACTGAGAGCTCACAGAGCTATGAGAGAATCCCAAGAAGAGCAGGGATCAGCTCTGCCTTCCCACAACACTGAACTGTAGTATGCTTACCTACATTGCTTTGCTCTTAATATCTGTTAACAGGGTGCTAGCAATGTGGCCATGAAATGTCAAAAATGAAAGGCAGAAAAACTGGTTTGACCATTTTTTTACTTTTGAAGACTTTTGCATGTTGACACAACTTTTGTCGCCAAACCTTCCCAATGTAGACATAGCCTCTTTCACAATCAGAACCTTTCTCTTACCTGTGAGGCAACATCTTATCATAACTCAAGACAAAAAAGGGTCCATATAAACTCGTTCATCTACACTTGAATTCCCCAGGCTAAGCACAGTCCTTAATGCCAGTACTGCAGTTCATATCTTCACCAGTCAGTCTATATAGATCCTCCTCTTCTTCTCCAGGGTCTCAAGGTCTCTGCATGCGGTCTCTAATTCTGCCTCATGCTCACTTTCAGGATCACTTGTAAATGTCCTGATCTTTCACAGTCAGGGCTGGTTTTATGCTACTGCTTAAGTTGATGGTAACTTACGATGCTCAGGAGCGTGAAAAAGACATGCCTCTGAGCACTGAGGGAATGCAAGTTACATTGACTTAAGCACTGTCCCCACTGTGGGAGTTCTTCTACTGACATAACTTCTGCCCTCTTGTGCAGATGGAGTAATTACGCCTGTGGGAGTGTGTTTTCCTGTCAGCATACCATCTCTTCACCAGTTGTGCTACAGTAATGCAGCTACATCATTGCAGCTAAGCCATTGTAACTCTCTAATGTAGCTTGGCCCTCGCTGAGCTATATGTAGCTCTTGTTCTGCAGCATCCAGTAATTCTGATCTCCAGTCCTTACAATGGGTACCATAAAACAGTTCAAGGCTCCATCTGGGTGCCCATTGTACCCTCTCTTACCCTGCCATCAGCCTCTGTTCCCTGACCACCTCCTCTTTTTAAAGGCTGGCCAAAGTTCTGCTTCAGCATTCAGCACAGCTGTTTTCCTCTCTCTGCCTATACCCCAACTGGACTAATTACTATGCACTTCTGTCAGCAATCAATAATCTTCTAGGAGGAACTTACATCCTCTAGTTCTCATTGCTGCCTGTTTAGGTGACTCAGCAAGCTCTGGAGGTGGTCAAGGGCTCTCTTGGCCCACTCTGTCATTTCTACTTGAGCTTCTAGATCCCTTAACTCCTTTCTCAATCAATTAGTAGGATTGCCAGGTATCCAAGTTTTCATCCTGAACATCCAAGCAAAAAGGGATCTTGGTGAGTCTGGTCAGCACTGCTGACTGGTCCGATAAAAGACCACTTGGTGGTGGAAGTAGGCTCGCTATCCAGTCCTATGCAGCTCCCAAAAGTGGCGGACATATCTCTCCGGCTCCTAGGTGTAAGGGTGGTCATGGGGACTACATGTGCTGCCCCTACCCCAAATGCTGGCTCGGCAGCTCCCATTAGTCAGGAACCATGACCATGGGAGTTGTGGGGGTGGCACCTGCAGACAGAGGCAGCATGCAAAGTCCCCTGGCTGCCTCTCCACTTAGGTTCCTAAGGGACATGTCACCACTTCCAAGAGCCACCTGTGGTAAGTCCCATCTGGAGCTTGCACCCTAGCACAGAGACCCCTCTTGGATGCCCAACCCCATGGTCCCTATCTGGAGCCCCTTCCTGCACTTCATACTTCTCATCCCTAGAGCCCTCTCCTCCTTCCACACCACAACCGCTGCCTGAGCCTGGTGAAAGTGAGGAGGTGAGTGAGGATGGGATGCAGTGAGTGGGCAGTGGGGCCTTAGAAAACACATGAAGTCTCAGGAAGGAACAGGGCAGGGGTGGGGTTTGGATGTTCAGTTTTCTACATGTTGACCATGAAAAGACGTGGTGTTTGTGATAACAAATCCTTTTTTCAACAGCAGTTCAAATGCTTCACCTTCAGAAGGTGCTCCACAAGTAGGAAGTTATGGGTGTACCCCTCACTCGCTTCCCAAGTTCCAGCATCCGTCTCATGAACTTTTAAAGGAAAATGGCTTTACACAACAAGTGTACCACAAATATCGTCGAAGGTGCCTAGCTGGTAAGATGACAAAGGTGTTCAGAAATTTTACCTGGCAATAATCAGATATTCTATAATGCTATCTTTCAACAGATTTTTTTTTTTATTTGCATGTTTTTACATAGTAAATCAAGAATTAAGAAAAATGTCTACATGATTATTTGGTGCCCATCTTAACTTTGCTTGGAAAGGCATTCCAAATTATCTTAGATTGTGTGAGCAAGTTTATTTTCTATATATAACCTTAATCATGTAAGCACTCAGTGTTGTAAAAGGAAGTAATTTTGGGCAATTTATATGCAATAGGTTGGTTTTCTTTTAAATCCATTGGCAGTTTAGGGGAAAAATTTTATTTGTACGTTTTACATCAGTTCTTTGCTGTATCACTGTGTACTATTAATGTCAGTGGCTTAAACTTTTGTAAAAAAAAAAAAATTAAGGCTTTGTATTTGCTTGGTTTTTTTAAGTGACTATTTTGAACAATCAGCTTGAAATCTAATATCTAACTGATTTTAGATAAATTTAGAAACTTCATTCAAATCAACTCCACAACTAGAATCATTTTAAGCTGCATTTTGAGGAAAGTTTAAATTTACACTATCTGAGCTTTTATTGTATATTTGACTAATACAAAATAGATTTTTTTCCCAACAGTTTATATTTGAGAAGATATGTTTATATAATTAAAACTAGCTATTTTGTCATTATTTTGTATTTTTCTTCCAGAGAGAAAACGGTTGGGAATTGGCCAATCTCAGGAAATGAACACGCTCTTTCGTTTCTGGTCCTTTTTTCTCAGAGATCACTTCAACAAGAAAATGTATGAAGAATTCAGACAGCTTGCTCTAGATGATGCAAAAGAACACTACAGGTATTTCATGTGTTCAGTAAGTTAGAACTAATTTGGGTTTCTTTCTATCTTTCATTTTGAGAAGTGGGGTCAGGGTGTTCAGAATAACTTCAAAGAACCTGAACCCTTTATAGTATCAATTTGACTCCTTTGTAGCATTTTCAAAATTAGTCTGCACAGGTTTCTCTAACAAATAATTTTTTCACAAATTAAAATAGTGTAAACAAATAAAAGAAATGTTGCTATAGATGACATTAGACGTACCATGATATCAGATTTCCAATTATTAATCGTTATTTTGTGACACTCAAAATATTTTTTTCAAATATTAATGTTGTTTGAGTTATAAGACAACATAATTATTTAACCTCTTGGTTAATAGGAGGGTGCTTCTGAAGGTCAAGAAATTCTGATCCTTCTTAAAATTGGTGAAGATTTATTTTTTTCCTTCAGAAGCACTAGTAACATAATAAAAAAGAAAACTGCCACTGTATGGTTTTAATACCTTTTTGTTTCTTCCCAATTCTGAATAGTTTGTGTGTTGGTATGGTAACCTCAGTATAAATTAGAGTACCCTAAGAGTTTCTGTGAGTTGTACTGGATGCCACTAAGGACTGAGATGGCAACTGGGAATCAGCAGGGTAAAGACTGTCACAGATGTCTCCTTTTTTTCTGGTCACACCTTTGTCAGATGGAGGGAAGACTTGCTATGCTGTCTCTGCATAACAGAATTCTCTCTTGTGGAAGTGATTGCCCTGTGGCCATCAGCACCTTTGATTCTTCTTTGAGTGCTTGCTCATGTCCATTCTAGTTAGGTATGTGTGTACCGCATGCACAAATTCCAGAGCTTTCCCCCCCAGCAGTACCTATTGGGCTAGCCAGAGAGGCACAGCTATATTGGCGCATATATACCCCTACTGGCCCTCCCCGCCCTCAGTTCCTTTTTACCTCCCGTGACAGTAGCTGGTGTGCTTGTCTCTTGAGAGTTTAACCTCAGCTGGTGTATATAGTTACTTAGTGCTAGACTTAAAAAGGTTTTTTGTTTTCTGTAAGTAGTTGTTTGTAGTTAATTAGTTGTTAGCGGGGTTCCGGCTTCTCTCTCCCCTCCTGGGGAGGAGATGCCCAGGCCACACAGATTCAAGCCGTGTGCTAGCCTCTTGAAGCCTAAGACTTGCAGCGACCCCCATGACTCTTGTTTAAAGTGTCTGGGGGAGGCCCAGCTAACAGCTGTAATATCTATAGAAGCTTCTAGCCAAGAACAAAGCGGAAGCATGGTTCCCAGTTGAAGCTTATCTTAATGGAGTCTGCACCAGCGGTGCACAGTGCACTGGCTTTGGTGCGTGAGGCCTCAGCGGTACTGAGGCACTCCGTGGCACTGATGAAGACTGTAGCACCCCAGTACCAATAGCAATCGCTGGTGCCTAAGAGGAGGAAGCAACATAGGGGAAGGTCCCCTCTAAGCATGGCCATAGAGGGCAGCTATCAGAAGGGAACTTGGAAGAGACAGTGCCCTGCCCAAGGCCTGGCTGTGCCAAGGCCACTTCAGGCACCAGTTGAGCTCGGCACAGGACATAGTAATAGATGATGTCCTCTCAATGCATTTGACGCAGCTCAAGAACTCATAGAGCTGGCAACATCACCAGGTCCCGCACTGTTCTTCGATGCTGCACAGTCCAACGCCCCGGCACCAGAACCTACCCTGTGTCTGCTGCTGTCAAGACCTCAGGTTCCTGTACTGGCGCTGAACTCCCACTTAGTGGTGCTGGTGGTTCAAATGCCTATGGCACTGGGGCCATTGGTGCTGGCTGCGTAGCTGCTGGCACAGAGACCGTGGGCATAAGCCATGCCTCCACTGGCACTCGTCTACAAGGGAAAGTCAGAGACTGTGGCAAGGCACCAGCTGTGGTTCCATTCACCAGCACCGTCCTTGGCACCCCCATTGTTGGCATCAAACTACTCATATGAATCAGAGGTGGACTTGGTACATTCTAGGGCCTCCTCAACCAGATCCACTTCTCGGCGCCAGTCTCACTGCTGGTACTGCTCAAGACACCGAAGGCATGATGCAGCCATGCTGCATCAGGGCCTCCACAATGGCGGCCATGGGTCCAGTGGCCCTTGTGGACTCAATGGGCCTATCATCTGGCCTGAGGCCTGGCCCTTTCAAGGTACAGTTTGGTTGTGACGTACTCCCAAGGTACCCCATCTGCTACTCCCCTGCCGAGGGCCCCAACATCAGAGGACAAGCAGAGCCCACATAAGGACACTGAGAGACTGCCAGTGAAGGGTGAGGGCATTCTGGCACAGGGACATCCTACTGTGGCACTCCCGCCTCAAAGGGTAAAGGCACAGCAGGAACAACAGCCCATCAGGGGGGAGTTGTCCTCATCTCCCAATGAAACCCTCGCTGACCCTGTGCTTCCCTCCCCTCTCCCCCCCCCGTCTCCTCCATGCCAGCTATGGATGCTGGAGCTCATCAGGACTAGGGATGTTAAATATTGGTTAATTGAATAGTCAAGTAACCCCAAGAATTCTTATAGATTAGTCAACTAGTCTATAGTCCTCAAAGGCGGGGCTGGCAGTCAGTGTACTCCAGCCTCACGCCTGAGGAGCCCCCTGCCACTCCATGCTGCTGCATCTGTATCAGAGGCAATAGTGCAGGGTGCCAGGTGAGACCTGGTCTGCGAGGGGAGCCACTTTAAAAACCAGCTGTCTTCACAAACCAGCTGCCTGTCACCCTGTGCTGCTACCTTTCAAAGAGACAGCAACACGGACTGGCAGCAGCCCCTGTCTAGGGTGGGATCTGAGCTCCCAGACCCGATACAAGCCGGCACTGAGCCAGGCTGTCTGCCCGCCCTGCTCCTAATACACTTGAAATGCAGAGCCGCAGCCAGTGTAGGTCCCAGACTTGTTTCAAGCCAGAACTGAGCCAGACTGCTGGCCAGCCTGCTAAAAAATTTACTGGCAAGTGTGTGTGTGGCGGGGGGGGGCGGCGGCAGGAATGTGTGTGGTCTATAGCATTAACCTATAAGCTTTTGCTTATTGGTTAATGGATTACACTATTACATCCCAAATCAGAACCTGCTTCGCAGGCTTGCAGCCAACTTGGGAGGGCAGACAGAGAAGGTTACTGAGGACACCAACCCCATGGTCAACATTCTAACGGCAGATGTGCCAAGTAGAGTTGCCTTGCCTCTTAAGACAGTGACAAAGATTTTGAAAAATCTATGGCAGACACCCGCCTCCATACCACCCGCAAAGAAGGGTGTTGAGAGGTGCTACTTTGTTTCTTAGGCAGGACATGAGCATCTTTATGCCCATCCATCCCCGGGTTCGTTTGTGGTCCAGCCAGCCAACCATAAGGAGAGGCCAGGGCAATCGATGCCACAGGGGGCTTGCAACTGAGTATCACCAATCAGCAGGCAGTGTTACGCAGATATGCATATAATACCTGGTCAGCGGTGGATAAGTTTAGGGAGCAGCTTCTGCAGGAGTCCTGTCAAGAATTTGGGGTCCTATCTGAGGAGGGGAAGGTAATCTCCCACACCACATTGCAAGTGGCCTTGCTCACCACGGACTTGGCAGCATGTACGATGGCTGTGGGCATAGTTATGCGCTACAGTGCCTGGCGTCAGATATTGGGTATACCCCGTGAGGAGCAGAACACTTTGCAGGACCTCCCGTTTGAAGGGTCTGGATTATTTTCAGACCAGACGGATTCTAAATTACACTGCCTAAAGGGCTACTTCAAAATCCCTGGGTATTCATACCCCAGCACCTCAGAGACGGCCCTTAAACCCTAGATCAGTGTTCCCTCTAAGTTGCGCGGGGCAGCACAGCTTCACAGGTGATTAATCAGCCCCGCTGAGTCAGAGGCTCAGGGCTCCCTGCACAGAGCCTACTGACTGAGTGGGGCTGATTAATCATCTGTGAAGCTGTGCTACTGCCCAGCTTGGAGGGGACACTGCCCTAGATCCCTGCTGAGGCTGTTCCATCAGAGCTATAGGTCAGACCAAGGCAGACAGAGGGGCAATAATAATATAAACAATAACAGGTGCAATAGGCCCAGGAGGTCCCGGTCAGACTCCAAAAGCAGTTCGGGCCCACCTCCCAGTCAGCAGCCAAAATCTTTTTGAAGATGCGCTCAAGGACAGAGCTCCAGTTTCCAAATTGATCCCACCCTTTGGCTGCCGCCTCCCCCACTTCTACCATGCTTGGTCTCACATCACTACAGATGACTGGGGGCTGGGCCTGGATATGCTATTCCCTTCCTATCTCCGCCTCCTCTCACCTTCTATCCCCATCCCTCTTCAGGAGTCCTTCTCACAAGCACCTTTTACAACAAGAGGTCCTTCAGCTGGGGGCCGTGGAGGCAGTCCTGGAAGTATTCAGGGGACGGGGATTTTGATCCTGGTATTTCCTCATCCCAGAGTCCAAGGGAGGCCTCCCATCTGTTCTAGACCTCAGGAACCGTAACATGTTCGTAAAGAAAACAAAGTTCAGAATTGTCATGCTGGCTTCTATCACCTCTCCCTGGAAAAGGAGACTGGTACACTGCTCCTGATTTAAAGGACACATATTTTCACATTTCAGTAGTACCTGCCTACAGGAAATACCTCAGATTCACCGTAGGAATGGACCACTTCCAGTTCTCAGTCCTTTCCTGTGGTCTATCTATGGCACCAAGGGTCATCACAAGTGCATGGCAGCGATAGCAGCCTTTCTAAGGAGGCACAAGGTACAGATATTCCCCTACCTGGACAACTGGCTAATCAGGGGCCCATCCAGGGAACAGGTGCTGTAGCACATAGACTTAGTTAAGCTACTATTCTGCAGGTTGGTACTCTTCATTAATGAGGAGATATCCACCCTCGCCCTCACTCAGATGATCAAGTTGTGGGGGCCCGCTTGGATTTGACTACGGCTACAGCATCCCTCCCAAAGACCAGGTTCATAGCCATGAAGCTTATCATCGAGGGGCTCAAGAATTCACCCCTCACAATGACAAGAAACTGCATAAGACAGCAGGGATATATGGCGACCTGTACATATCTGGTGCAGCACATCTAGCTGTGCCTCTACTCTGCAGGGGTGGCTAGCAGTAGTGCACAGCCCAGCACATGTCCTGCTGGATGCAGTCTCCACAGTCCCTCAGGACGTTCCGCACTCCCTTGATTAGTAGTTACAGGCACCCCTTTCACCAGACAAAGCCCATTGGTGTAACTGGTCACAGATGCATCAGACACGGGCTGGGGCACACATCTGTCTGATCTCCGGTTGCAAGGTATATGGTCCCTTGCAAAACGGTCCCTTCACATAAATGTTAGGGAGCTCGGGGCAGGCAGGCTAGTCGGCCAGGTGTTTGTCTCACCTGAGGCACAACATGGTCTCGGTTCTGACAGACAACACTGCAGCAATGTTCTATATCACCGAACAGGGTGGAGCTTGTTCTTCTCCCCTGTGTTAGGAAACTCTGCTCCTTTGGGACTTCTGCATCACCACGATATCCACCTGGGGCGACATATATGCCAGGAAGCCAAAATGTCTTGACAGGCTCAGCAGATCATTCAGGGCTTACTAATGGTCCCTGAGAGAAGATGTGCTACCAGACATTTTTCAGACGTGGGGTCATCCCCTATTAGACCTGTTTGCCTCCCACAGAAATAAGAAGTGTCCAGATTACTGCTCCTTCCTGGGTAAGGGACCGGGGTTAAAGGGGTTCAAGTAGAATGGCTTCCCCTATTGCTGTACTCATTTCCCCCTTTTCCTCTGATACATAAGGTCCTCCACAGGGTCAAGAGGTTCAGAGCCTTGGTGATCTTGGTAGCACTAGTGTGGCCTCGCCAGCACTGGTTCCCGATCCTCCTGGTCCTAGCAGTAGAGAAGACAATGGTGCTTCTGTTGGTAACAGACCTAATTGCCCAGGACCTGGGGGAGGGGCATTTGTGTCACATGAACCTCCTATCCCTCCTTCTTGCAGCATGGAATGTTCATGGTTAACTGGGGCCGAATGCCTTGGTTCTGAGGCAGTAAGGAAGGTCTTGTTGGAAAGCAGGAAATGTTCCACCAGGGCTGTGTACTCCGCAAAGTAGAGGCATTTCTCCTTGTGGGCTTTCCGGAGGAATGTGGTACCCATGCAGGCTCCCATCCCTCTCATTCTGGATTACCTCCTTGAACTTAGGCAGCAGGGCCTCTCCACATCATCCCTCTGGGTTCACGTAGTGGCCATCACAGCTTTGCACCCAGGGGAAGGGGACAGGATAGTATTTTTAATGCGCCGGTTAAGTGATTCCTCAAGGGGGTAGGCAGGTTGTTACCACACGTTCGTCAACCTTTACCTCCCCGGGACCTCAACCTGGTGCTCACAAGGCTGATGAGCCCCCTGTTTGAGCCCTTGGCCATTTGCTTCTTGAAACCCCTTTCATGGAAGTTGGTCTTTTTAGTGGCCATCACATGGGCCGGGAACGTGTCAGCGTTGAGGGCCCTCACGTGAGCCTCCTTATACAGTTTTCTTTAATGACAGGGTTAGGCTACACCCCCTCCCCACATTTCTCCTTAAGGTAGCATCCCAGTTCCACATGTTCCAAGATATCTACCTCCCAGGTTTTTTTTCTGAAACCTCACTCAATGCCTAAAGAGCGATTTCTGCACTCTTTGGATGTCAGGAGAGCTTTGGCATTTTATATAGATAGGGTGAGAACATTTTGTAAGTCACCGCAACTCTTTTATTTCCATAGCCAAGAGGATGAAGGCCCTTCCTGTATCGGCCCAGTGCTTGTCATCATGGATCACGTTCTGCATTAGAACTTGCTATGACCTTGCCAATAGACCAGTGCCCCCCTCTTATGGCCAACTCCAAGAGGGCACCGGCCTCATCGACAGCCTTCGCAGTGCAGGTGCCCATTCTCGACATTTGTAGGGCAACCACATGGTCTTCAGTGCATACATTCGTAAGCCATTATGCCATTGCACAGCAGGTCAGAGATGACGCAACCTTTGGTAGGGCTGCGTTGCAGTCCGTTGCAGATTAGTCTCCAACCCCACCGCCTGTGGAAGAGCTATGGAGTCACCTAAATGGAATGGACGTGAGAAAGCACTCAAATAAAAACGGCTACTTACCTCTCATAAACTGTTCGACAGTTAAACTGTGTTCAACACATTTCTTCGAGATGTGTTGCTCGTGTCCATTCCAAATCCCACCCACCTCCCCTTCATCAGAGAATTCCACCAAGAAGGAACTGAGGGCAGGGAAGTCCAGCAAGGGTATTTATGCGCCGATATAGTGGTGCCACTCTAGGGGGCTCCCTGGCTGGCTCAACAGGTACCGCTGGGGGAAAAAAGCTCTGTAATCCATACATACGGTGCATGGACACCTAACTGGAATGGACATGAGCAACACATCTCGAAGAACAACAGTTATGAGAGGTAAGTAACCATTTTTTAAATTTTGCTGTGGTTCAAAATATGTCTAATCTGGAAAAAATCAAGAGTTTCTTCTTCAATAAATTGTCTTTAGAGTCACATTCTAAAAACCATGTGCAATGCCTCACAAGTCAAAAGTCATGTGTAGGAGTAAAACTTTGAAGAACGTAAAAACCGCCATACTGGGTCAGACCAAAGATCCCTAGCCCAATATCCTGTCTGCCATCAGCGGCCAATACCAGATGCCCCAGAGGGAGTAAACACAACAGGTAATCATCACGTGATCCCTCTCCTATCATTCATTTCCTAACAAACAAGAGGCTAGGGACACCATTTCTACCCATCCTGACTAATAGCCATTGATGGACCTAACTGCCATGGATTTATCTAGCTTTTTTTTTTAACCTTGTTAAAGTCCTAGTCTTCACAACATCCTCTGGTAAGGAGTTCCACAGGTTGACTGCACTGCGTGAAGGAGCACCCCGTATTGAATATAGATCCAAGCATTCTGTAGGTATAGAAAGGTCTGTCCTGTAGCATATCCTTGTGATGTTCTTTTTATTGTGCTCCATTTACATCTTTTTTTTTTTTTATATTATATTTTCATTGTGCAGTAGCTCAAAATTTAGGCAGATGAATGATATCCTAAGACTTGATAAACTTGGATCTTTTTCAAGTGGAAAGGTAATCCCTTTTCATATTATTCACTACAGCAATCTTTTAATGGACCAACATGCCCAAAGCCAAAAATATGTTGATGGGCATTTAACCCATAGCTGTTTGCTTTTTGGAGTCTGTTTACCCTACCTTTAAAGTAAGAGGAATAGGAATCTCCAGATTATGTAGAAGAAGACACAACCACTAAGTCTGACCAAAAATTCATCAAGTTGTGCCAGTTTGAAATCCACAAATTTATCTGTTGTCAACTGATGTTGAATACAACCACTTGGATGATGAAATCTGTGGATGGTATCTTCTTTGCTGCTATTCCAGGAGTAAGCCAAAAAAGCTGATTGGTTCTTCTTCATTGGTGCATCTGACTAGCATGAAAAAAAAGAGGAAAAAGTCAGTGCTCAATAAGTCTCAGAATCACAAGCCATTATGAACAGATGTTTGGTAGCAAAGTAAATCTTTGAAAGGGTCATCCAGTGATGGACTTTTTGCTATCAGATACAGCATCAACAGTAATTAAACTCTGCTAGGGCCTTGTCTGCTCTTAAATTTGGTGACCAGTGTTTCTGTATAGGGAGGTAAGTGTAATATACACCTTCTGCAATTTAGTGTGATTCCCAAGTTCTTCAAAAGATTTGGTGGAAAGGTATATGCAATTCTAGAATACTGTGTGAAATGTTGCTAGCTCATTTTCAAAGATACAGAAGGGCATTAGAATGTAAATATTTTTGTTCCTAGCTCTCTGAATCCAGAGCATTGTGTTGGGAAATGGAAAGTACACATCCAAAGCTTATATGTGAAAATCCCCAAAGCACTCTGCTCTCCAAAATGCTTTTTATTGTCTGTCAGATCATGACTTTAAAATGCCAGCAGTATGGAGACACATCCAGCCCTACTGTGTGCTTATGAAATAAAGATAAATACCGTTTTCTACCAATCCCTGAGCCGGAATGAGATCAGCTGTTGGATGAAGAACAGTTGTCTGAAGCAAAACTGGAAAAGTAGATGAGGCTGATGAGGAGAGAGACATGTTCTGAGGAATTAGTTAATGCCTTACCAGTCAGTGAGAATCTTTCACGTCATCAAATTGGTATCCAGCCTGGGTCTTTGTTGAACTCCTTGCTTATGTCAGTTATCCACATAGCAACAACCAGAATGAACTATTTCTGCCTACTGTTGGCCAGGACACTCCACTTAGTCTTGAGTTAAGAATTGTTGGCCGCACAGTAGCTCTTTTTTCCATTTTTTTTAAACAGTGGTCTTCATATTTTTGCAGTGCTTAGAATTGGCATAATACTGAAGGTAGGATGTGATCTGATCACTCTAGTTTTGATTTATCCATGAAAGATATTTCCCTTCCCCATGATAGTGCTTCATCCAAATCCTTTAATGTAGTATGCAGTGCTACTTCACCTTTGTAATTGGAAAGTGTAATATCAGCACTACTCCTCACAATAACTTCCATATAGATTAGGTAGTGTATTACCCAGTTTACTGATTGTGAGGAATATAAATTAGAGATGCTGCTGCAGCTTAAATTAATAGATTTTTAAGGTCAGAGGAAACCATTTGGATCATCTAATCTGAACTGCCTGCATATCATGGACCTAAAATTTCACCAACCGACTTCTGGATCTAGTCTATAACGTCTACTTAAATTAGGCCATATCTTAACAAACAAACAAACAAAAAACAACTTGCCCAAGGCTATATAGGGAGTTACAAAAAAAAAATCCTGTTGGTTCAGTGCTTAGACCACTAGAAAAACATTTCAGTAATATGTCTTTGGTACAATTTGCACAGAATTGGGATTTTGAGTTTAGACGGATCATTCTGGATTTGGGAGAAGTGAAGATGTACAAAACGAAGTTGTTCATTGGTTTCAAAAAGGTTTTCTGTGTTATACTGGTTTAATTTTTTAGACTCTAAATAAGGCAAAGAAGAAGGCAAAGACTGTAATTTTGTTGTACTAGCGATAAGCATATTGCTGTGGTTTAACAAACCATTTTACAGTGTTTCAAGGATGTGTGCCATGGCTTAGTTTGAATGCCAGATCTTGATGAGTATCTAGGAGTAAAGAAAAAATCTGAAATCCTTGCTTAACATCTATGTATTCTATACATTTAACATCTCTGGAAGCTCACAGATTCAAGTGACTGACCTGTTAGGAGTGGAGATTATTCCACAAAGAGCTTGGTTCAAAGTGGAGGAGAATGTGTAGAGAATGAAGTTAACCAGCTCTTGGCATCTTAAGAGTATTCTGCAGGTTTCCTCACTGTAAAGTTAGAACATTGATCTATAGGAAAACAAAGCATCAATCTGTGTCTTCACTTTTGATACAAAAAAAACCTGTGGGAACTGAGGAACATCTGAGATCCAATAACCATAGTGTTACTGTAACTATTCTTGTATTTGACTCCTTGAATATTTACAACTCTGAGGATAACTTAGAAGTAGTAAGCAAAAATGGATGGAGGAAGAAAGGGATCAGATGGGTAGGAAAGAAATATAAACCATTGTGTTTAATATTTACTCAAGTGTAAAAGGGACAGACAGGAAAATTTTACATCCTTTGAGGAAGTGTAATTAGACTATTTCCTTAAATCATTATTCTCTGTTTGCAGGTATGGTTTGGAATGCCTGTTCAGATTTTACAGCTATGGTTTGGAAAAAAAATTCAGACCAGAGATCTTCAAGGATTTCCAAGAAGAAACTAAAAAAGATTATGAATCTGGTAATTCCCTTTTCTTAAGGCTCTCTACAGATAGAGAGAAATATAAGAAATTACCTATTTACAATTCGGTACTTGTGAAACTGACAATGATCTTTTCTGCTATTAGGTCAGCTATATGGATTAGAAAAGTTTTGGGCTTATCTGAAATACTCTCAGTCCAAAACTCTAACCATTGACCCCAAACTGCAGGAATACCTTTGTAACTTCAAGAGACTGGAGGACTTCAGAGTTGATGTAAGTGGATAGTTCTGTTAATAAAACATTCAGTGGACTATTGCTAAAGGAACACTATGAGGTTTATTTGGGCTTTGTAAAACCAAGATTCTGCAATAAAATAACTTATGTTTTCATTTTTTTCAAAATCTAAATAAAATATTTTTGTTTACGTTTGTTAATTTATAGTGTTTGTAGCATGGTACTAGAGCCTAGAAACAAGAACATGAAACTAAACAAAACTGAACAAATCAGTCCATTTTTACTGTCTAGGATGAGTGAAATGCCAAAAGTAAATAGAACTAATAAGAAAAAATAGTTTTAGAAAATGTTCAATTTAGTAAACCTAAGCTAATAAATAAGCACATTTTTGTTTTTAATTATGTGACTGTTCCTCTAACTAGTGTTTTTAGTGTAGATAATTTCTCGATACTTAGTTATAAGAATGCAGCAAGTCAGAAATGTTCAGTGAGCAGTTGTCACTCAATTCCACTGACAGCGATCATACTCACTATTTTAATATTTACTGATCCTAATTGCTGTTTGTGAGTCTGTCTTCTGATACAAAGGAAAAAAGTGCTTTTTCTTGTAATGTTGACTTTCCATAAATTTCTGTGCATTAAGACTGTGATGTTGGGTAGCCAGTTAATATTTCTGCAGGTGCTGTGTATTTACAGCTCAGTGACTTCAGGACAGATCATGGTGCTCAGGATTGGGACCTTATGTACCACCAGAACATTAGCCTGTGACAGTTTTATTTAATTCATGCTGCTCTGAAGTTTACCACATATTTTGTTGTGGGCTAATCTTTTCACCTTTTTAATGCCAGGAGTCAAAACTTAACTTCAAATTCAGTTAAACTATATAATCTTTGAGGGCAAGGATGTTATCTATAAAGAACCTAGAATTCTACTGTTAAAGATTTTTCATAATCAGTAGCATTGTTTTAATATGTTAGTCTTCCTACCTTTTGAATCATGTCATTCTAATTCAGTCTTCCACTATGAATGATTTGTACTTGTTGAAAAAAGAATAAACAGGTTAAATTAATGTTTTCAGCCTCCTCTCAGTGAAGTATCTGGGAGAAAAAGACCTTCAACTTCAATAAGCGAGGAGAGCAGTCGTCATAGACATCAGCCTACATACTCTTCTAAGACTTTAATTGCTGCTGAACCTCCAGATGCCAATCAACTTCAGATCCCAATATACTTTCATGATGGAAATACTGCACAAGAATCAATTGACAAGTTAAGCCAGAACTGAGCTGCCACAAAATCAACAGAAGGTGACATATCTGAAAAATAGACTTAAGACAAGTTAGTGCTCTTGAGGTCAACTTAGATATCAATACTTTAGTTCATAGATTTTCAGGGCGAACAGTTCTAATGCTTGATTAAAAACAAATGTATGGGAAGACAAAGGATTGCATTTTCTCTTTCACAAGAAAGTTCAAAAACATTTCCCATGGTTGGGAGTGGCTGGTTCTGAGATCAAAGGATTGCTAGAGAAATATCTGTGTTTTCAGTATTGCTTTCCTTGAGCTATTGTTTACAAAAATGGCATTCCCATACTATATGCAAAAAATATTTTGGGGATGCCTTACCTTTTAGCTCATACTTCTTAAAGGAAATACAATATATCCATGTTACTTACTAAGCTTTCTTCACCTAATTTCCCCATTATGAATTGTCTGTATCAAAGCCAAAAAGAGTGTATATTTTTTTAAATTACAGAAATGATCTAAGTTTGTAGGTTCCTTCTTACATATATAACTATTAAAATATTTGCTTTTTTGTAGAGTAAAAGCACATTCAAGTATGTAAAGCTGTACGGGACTGTGTGTGCTTCAGGAGTCTATTGAATTACTGTGCTTTCTATTTTTTATTTCATGGTCTTCATAGTTAGCGTTTTGTTGGGTGTGAAGTTTTCTGAGTGGACATCAACTGGTTTAGTTTTAAGGAACTGTCCAACACTTGGATCTTGTATGAATGTGAGCAACAGTAAAATAGAGAATGGAAAAGTGGGTATGTTGATTGATGTACTGTCCTAAATTTACTAAATATCTGCAGGTTTTGCAGGTTGATAACAGTAAATAACATGCAAATCATCTTTGGTTTCATAGAGGTTCTTGTTTTTTTCATTTCTTTTTATTTCATGGCTATAAAGTTTTCTAACAGAGGTATAGCAGATTGATATGTTTTAAGATTTTATTTGCATTTTAACCCAAATATTTAGTTTTCCTTTTGAGACATTTAAAAATTAAAGCACTCATTCTAAATTTGTTTTTCTATTTTAGAATGTATGTGAATGAAGTTATAATTTTAAATTCTGCTAGGTATAAGACTAAATGAGATTTCAACAAAGAAGTCCAAGACATCAGTTTCAGTCAATGTACACAGTTCAAATAAACATTCATATCTACTGCTGGGACTTGCGTAGAATCACAGGTTTTATTGCATATAATTACCTATTAACTTCATTTATTTTGATTTAGAAGATTAGTATAATTGAGGGAATGACTTCTTTCTAAGGTAGGTGAAAAGATCGGAATGACTTCATTTTTGCTATATTTGTTAACTGCCAAAAGAGCCTTCAGTTAACTATATTAACTAGAAGTAATGTTTAACACTGATGCCTTAATACTGGGAGGTGTCCTAAACGACTCAGCATCCAAAGAATTAATTTTAAACTTGTAGTGGATTTTAGAAGTTCATGTAACTTCATAGCCACTAAAATTTTCCAGTCATGTTGCCTTGTGAATTGGAATAGAACAATTATGAACACATACACACTTGTAAATGAGTATATAGCAGTGGCCTTCCTAGTAGTTAGAGTAGTTTTCAATACAAAATTGAGCCTTTTAGAAGTAACCTATTTTAAAAGGAAAATAGGAACTAACATAATAGGAATGTTATGAATGAATATTTTAAATAGCAACTTTTCAACATACGAGTCATACATCTCAGACCTATTTGATCCATGCCTCTTTCTATCCATGAAAATGATGCAAATGTAAATTTGGATTGAAACTGTATATACAAGTAATAGACTTGGAATATTTGCTTTCACTTTTTCATTGAATGCAATGTGTGCATATTTAGCTTTCAGTGTGTGTAATTTGTGGTGTATCTTTGCAAATTTTATAAAAATATAAAAAACCGATTGTGTTGTTTGTGATATGTAAAATTATATATGAGGACATTGTTTAAAGTTGAGATTGCGTTCTTGTATGAACTTTACTTTGAGTGAAGGTATTTGTTAGGAAATTTAATCTTAAAATTAAGAATGGAATGCTTCTCCAGTTCATAACCAGTTTTCTACAGTTTTGATCAAATCATTTTCATATAATTCTGTTCTTGGTTTAAAACACAGAGGCAGGCAACACATACTATGTGGCCCTAAGCAGAACACAGGACTCTCTTTATGGCTTAGCTTCTCATTTTTTCTTTACGAAATAATAAGTCTCCCCCCTGCAACCATGTGTAACCACAATGCCATGTCACTCCTGATACCAACTCCTTCTGATTATCCAGTATCTTATTAAATATTCAGCATATACACAGTCATCAGTACTAGATAATACCCCAAATTGGAAATCTTAGTTAAAATGTGTCACATCTATATTGTGGAATTCTGTGATTTAAAGTTTTTTTTTTCTGGAAAACTGGAAGAAATACCTGAATGGTTTTAAAGAACAGAAAACAATATTGCACAAAGTAATGCTTTGTAAGTAGCAAGCAAAATGAGATTTTGATAATTAGTAATATGTATATCTACTTTTCTTGAGGTGGAAGATGTAGCTTATGATCTTCAACACAAGATTGACTAGTTTGGAATATGGTATGTTTATAAAATCCCTAAAAATGTAGGAATCCACACAGTTAAATGGTTTAAATAAATGTGCTCTTTTTACAAATGCCATTTGCAAATTTTACAATTTAGTGTGCATATCTGGGATCTGCCATCTCAAATTTCTGATCTTTCCAGCGCTCAGAATATTGTGAGTTGAATGAACCATATGTAATTGATAAAAAAGCTTCAAATTCTTCCTCTTCATTTAAAAGAAAAGTGCCTCAGAATTCAACAGCAAGCTGCCTTTCAGCCTAGACATTTATCCTTTGGCTCACACTGCTTCTTGGGGCTTAATGCTATAATTTACCTAGTCTAAAATGTCGTCTTAACTCAATTTACAGCACTTCTTTTCAGATAATTATTCCTGCTTGATTCTGTGCACTGAGTAGAAGCCTTTGAAGTTGTTGCAGCTCTGATGTACCAGATCAATAACAGTTTTTAAAATCCAGTTTACTATTTAATATTTATGTAGTGACATATGTTTTTCTAGTGCTGTACTGAACTAATTTAGTCACCACCCCCAAAAGGCTTTCATCCGTATTAGATAAGTGCAAGAAGTAATAGCACACAGTAGGGTAAGGAAAAAACTAAAAGAAAATAGGAGGGGGCATGCGTTTCACAAGTTACTTTTTAAAAAAATTTTGAATGTGGCAATGGTAAAATAGATATGCAAAATTAGGCTAAAGGGAGGATTTTAAAGTAAAGATACCTTCTTTTAACAAAAGATTTGAGGTTTATGGTGGATAATTTGCTCAACATGAGCTCCCAGTGTGATTCTCTGGCCTAGAAGGGCTTAACACGCAGCTCTTGGATGCATCAACTGGAATCTTGAGTAGGAGAGAGACTATTATCTGTCTCTTTTTGGCACTGCTGGAATACTATATCCAATTCTGGTGCCCACAATTCAAGAAAGATGTTGGTAAATTGGAAGGGATTCAGAGAAAAACCATGAAAATGATTAAAGGATTAGGAAAAATCCTTTAGAGATAGACTCAGAACTCTATCTGTTTAAGAGGTGACTTGATTACAGTCTAAGCCCCTAGATGGGGGACAAATATTTAATAATATGTTCTTCAATTTAGCAAAGGTGTAACATGCTTCAGTGTGGCTGGAAGTTGAAGCTGGATACATTCAGACTGAAAGTGTAAATTATTAGAGTGATAGTAATTAACTACTGAAACAACTTTTCAAGGGTTGTGATGGATTATCCATCTTTTGGCAATTTTGAAATCAAGATTGGATGTTTTTTCTTAAAGATGTGCTCTAGCAATTATATAGGGGAAGTTCTATAGCCTATATTATACTGGCCAGATTAGTACATCACAATGGTCCCTTCTGTCCTAGGAATCTATGAAGAGGCAAAGGTTGTTCGAGTCAGTTTGGAAAGGGTCAAAGGAGTATCTAAGCAAGAAGAGTGATGTGGAAAGTTACTTGAAAAGGAATACAAGGGTAGTATTGGAACACACCTGGAAAATGAGGGTGAGGAATTTAAACTTCATGCAGAAAATCAGCAATGCAATGAAGGCTTTTGAAGAAAAGGGAAAACTAGAACTCTTAGAATTTAGTAAAATTGTAAATATTTTTTTCCTTTTGTTACTCAGCTTACTTTGAGCTTCATCAGTTTCAAGGATCCCATTCCCTGCATAGACATAAATGTTGAGTATAATGCATTGGATAAGCAGTTAAAATGCGGGCAGTGTAATCAAATGATGAATGCATGGAGCATATACAAGGGCTATTAACTGGTGATTAAATTAATTCAAATGTATACTCTACGCCCAAATTCACAGCTATGGAAAAGTAAAACAGTCCAGCAGTGAATTTGGCCCACTATGGAGAAACTTATGAAATTTGTAGAAATATAAAAAGAAAACTAAAAATCAGCTGACTCCAGAGTCTGCATAACTGTTGTTCACAAGGCATGTAAAAAATATTGGGGTGGGAATAGAGACAGTAGCATGGCTATTTGATAAGTACAAGAGACTAATGTTCTGCATATAGTGAGAACAAAAATTAAATATGCAAGTATAGTCCTTTAAATCTTAATTTGTCCATATGCCTTGGATCAGAGATTTTCAGCTGCCATACCTGTTAATTTTATGTGCAAACCCTAGCTATTAGCCTCATGGCCTATGTAAATGGTATATAGGGCTATAACAGATGAACCATTCTGAGTTTTCAACTATGACCTGAGACAGAGTGCTCATTTGCTGTGCTAGCTATCTGTTTTAGTTTATTTAATGTTTACTCTCTAGTTGTTCTAGTAGACTAGCTTAACAGTTTTATTTAATAGGTTTGGTTTAGTTAAGGGACAAAAATTTTAGGAGACTTTCCCCTTTCCAGGGGATAGCTCCTTTACTGAAGACCTTTTGTCCTTGTGGCATGCCTAAATTCCCAGGATCTAAGCATTAAGAAGTTTGTAGGAGTCAATCCTAGTTAGTGATGGCTGCTTGCACCATATCCATTGTTTGGAAGATACTCCTGTGCCTTCCAAGTGCAAGATTTGCATGTGATTCAAGAGACATTACAGGGAGATAGTTCTACATCTCTTTATGGAGCACTCCCCAGAACTGCATCAGAGCCAGGCCCTGATACCCCACTGTATATTAGTTTGAAATTGCACCACACTATCTCTTTCCTGGCCATTGTGCAAGAGAGCTCTGTGGGTGATAGTTATCAAATTGTCTACCAAATTGTAGCTCCAAACCTCCTCAGGAAGGACATGGCAGAAGAAACTTGCTGTGTGGGAAAACTTATTCTCTACAAAGAGTTACTACTGAGGCTCCAAGTCATCTCAGTATTCAAGGTTCATTCACGTTTAAACGTGGACACTAGAGATCCTGTATTAAAGAAACATGTATCACTGGCAACCTCCACTTCTTCAGAGTTCTACAATACCCAAATCTACCAGTCAGATTATACCAACAGTCTGTACCATTCTCACTACCACAGACTTCTGCTGCAGACTAGTCGGATTTCTGGGCAGATCTTCCCAGTGCTTTAGGAATTCAAATTTTCCTAAGTCCATTTGTCTCTGATAATGAAACTGTCTTCCTTTGTGTGTGAGAGAAGTATCCTGATACCATAGCCTGTTTCATGCTCAGTACCAATTGGTTTCCTGGTATCTCTTAACTGTCAAATAACCTGTACCATTCCCCCCATCCCACTTTCTGAACTGTGAAGACAAGAGCTCTTCTGATTCCAAATATTCTATCCAAAGTTCTTTTGGTCATCTACTTAAGCCTGACTTTCCTAAAGCTTTCTTCTCAATGGATTATTCAAGACACAAGGATAGTAACACAGCTATCATACCATCCCGAGATCCAAGGGATTTAGATTGATTGTTGAAATGATTGACTGCATAAAGGATGCTCTTTCTTTTGCATTGAGGTCCACATCACTATCGAGAGAGCTTTAGATCTGTTCGGAATGCTAAACCTGAACTCAACATTGTGAAGTCCTCTCACCTGCTCAGCAGATACACCATCCAGAGCTTACCTACTGGAAGATGGATTTCTTATTCTGACACATTTGATTACTCATGTCCCATGAGCCCTTGCAGCTTCTCAATCACATGCCACCTACACTTCTGCTGTTTTCAGGCTTGGCTCAGAACAGTTTATACCCCAACAAACACAGTTTGATCAAGTTGATCTCCATTCCTCAGCATGTGCTAGTCTCATCTGGTGGAAAAATCCACAAGTGTGCTCAGGAGTCTCCTTCAACTATCCATTTCCTGTCATCCCTTTGATTCAGATGCCTCCTTTCTAGGATGGTGAGCTTCCCTACAGAACCATACTGTTCAGGGCAAACCCTGCCTGGAGCCCAGCATCAGCTGGAGACTGCCCAGCTGATCCTGAGCTCTGTGCGGTAGTGAAACATGGGGTCAGCATGGAGTGAAACATGGGCTCCCGTGCCCCTTTGAAATGTGCGGAGACGGCATTTTAAAGGGGCAGCTACCACGGAGCCCAGGATCAGCTGAGGACTGCCCACCTGATCCCGGGCTCCTTGCGGCATTTCCCCAGAACCAGGAATCAGCTGGGGAGTCCCCAGCTGACCCCAGGTTCCACTGAACGTCTTGCGCTGCTCCTTGGAAACTCCACCCCAGCGCTTCAAAAGGGCAGCACTGCATGGAGCCCAAGGTCAGCTGGGGACTCCAGCTGATCCCAGGCTCCATGCAGCGCTGTCCTGTTGAAATGCTGCAGCGGCATTTCAAAGGGGAGGTGCACGCAATTAGTTGATTAAATTTTTTAATCACTTGACAGTCCTAATTTCCAGTCATCAAGAAACTCACCTGGACCTGAGATTTGAACTTCTCTCTCTTATTAAGTCTCCCTTTGAATCGCTGACACTGTCTTCACTTTCATACCTGTCCTTGAAAACCACTTTCTTTGTAGCTGTGTCACCTCTGGTTGGAGAGCTGTTAAGTTAGTTTGGTGACTAACCACCTCCCCTCTATACTATTTAACAATGTGTCCCTCTGCCCGTATACTGGGTTCTTAGCTAATGTTTCCTAATACTTTTATATACTTTTAGATTATTCAGCTTCAGGCTTTTCATTCTAAACCCTTATCAGGCTGAGAAGGATGCAGTCCTTCACACTTTGGATGTTAGGAGGACTTTATCTTTCTGTTTAGACAGAACTGGACCTATTGGATTTTGTTTTCCATTGTGGACATGGTTAAAGGTGTCCACAAAGTTTAAATGTGTGTCTAGCTGTGTAGCTTGTCAGAATATGTTGCTAGCATTGTACAGCCTGCATGTGAAAACCATTACTAACCTTTCTAAAACTGTTGTTCTTTGAGATGTATTGCACACGTACCTGTGCTCAGTTGCTGAAATTGTTCCTTGTGTGGTAACTGTCAGATCTGCTCCAGCATTCTCTAGTGCTGCATGCTCATATTGCTGTTATAAAGAGACTTGCTAATCCTGTGCCCCCCTCAGATTCTTCTTATTGGCTGACTAATAAGAGGGAAAGGAAGACAGGGTTTTTGCAATGGACATATGCAACATCTCAAACAGTTTACAGAAAAGTTAGCAACTAGTTCTTCAAATGCTTGCCCATCACTGTTCCAAGGAAGGTAACACTCAAGCAATTGCACTGAAGATAGGCAAAAATTTCAAGAACAAGCCACCAGCAAGATTGTGGGACGAAGTTGGCATTGTCTCTGGCCTGCTGGGGATGGCATAGTACATTGAGAACAGGTTGCTGCCCTGCTGATATCCTGAATGGAACTTGCACTAAGAAAGCAGCTAAGAAGGCCTGTGATCTTGTGGAATTAATTGTAGTGGTTTCTGGAATGAGCTCACAGGTTTATCATCCATTTTGTAGCATGCATGATATAATCCAGGATGAGATTCTAACAGCTGGATTGATGTGAATAATATAATGGCTTGGTTCTTTCTATACAAAATGCTATGGCATGTGTTAACATAGAAAGAGTGTAAATGTTGTTCCTCCCTGCTTGCATGTGGCTTCAGGAAGAACACTGGTAGAAAGATTTGCTTAATGGCAGCGGAATTGTGAAACCACTTTTATAAGTACTGGGTGTGGATGCAGCTGCACCTTATCCTTACAGAAGATCCTATACGGGGGCTACAATGCGAGGGCATCAGTTTCCAAAATCCTTCTAGCTGAGGTGATGGCCACCAGGAACACTGCTTTCCTGGAGAAGTGCATCAATGAACATGTTGCCAGCACTTTGAACAGGGAGCCCATACAGCCTGGACAGTGCCGGGATTATGAGACTGACCCATGCCCAGTCCTGTTTGATCCTCATCGGAATCTTGTGTATCATTGGGATAGGAGAAAAAAGGCATAATATAGGTGATCTACACCCAATAGCAGAAGGGTGTTTCTAAAAGACCCTTGGCTGCAGCCTTGCAGGTGGAAAATTATGTGGAAGTATGCAACCTTTAAATTGAGGATGGCATACTCCTTCCCTGGATCTAAAGAGGGAATGATGGAAGCCAGGAAGACCATGCAGCACCTTAAGTTTGAGTGGTTAAGACAACAGAAGTGTAAGATAGGTTTGAGACCGCCCTACACTTTCAAGATTAGGGAAATAACCAGCATGGAATCTTTTTCCTCATAAGTGCACGGAATTTCAATGGCTTTCACCCAAAGGCGGGACTAGACTTCTTGTTCCAAGAGTTGCTTGTGAAAAGAATCCCTGAAGAGGAATGGAGTAGAGGAAGAAGACACACAAACTGGAGAGTACATCCTACTTTTATTATGCTAAGTACACAGTAGTCTGAAGTAATGAGTCCAGGCATTAAACAAGTGTCGACAGGCCCTTTGAAAACAGAGGCATAAGTGATCCAATATTGTGGGAATTAATGGGGGTCATGCTGCAGAATCGATGGGGGTCAAGGGCAGGGCTTGAAGCCTGGTGACCAAGACATGCCCCAACACAAAGGAGTGGATGAACATTGCTAACTAAGCACTAAGGAGTCCAACCATCTCACAAAAAACATAACTATATGCTCTAGAAAAAAGAAACAGTACAGGAAAAAGACTTGGAAATTTGCCTGAAGCAATAACAGTAGTTACAGCAGCTTGCTTGAGCAGTAAGAAGGAAATGAGGGACTGCAGAGTTTGTAGGGACCTTTATACTAGCACTGTGTGTGGCACAAGAGGGCACTGGAGCTGACTCAGTGCATACCATTAGGGAAAAAGGGGGGCAGCTGTGTTTGGGGCATGCACAATTTTCATTAGAATGAACATGTGCAAGCACTTAAAGAATTAGAGCTCATTCAACATGATTTGTGTCCATCTCTTTTGCCCTATTGAGTGACATGCTTACTGAAGAAATCTACAAAGCTGCCAGAAGCCTCCATCCACTTGTTCAAAGCACTATGCTGTGGTGTGGATGCTGCATTTAATCTGCTATTCTTCAGTCAATTTCAGATCCTATTCCATGTGCTCTTCTTCCTGGATGACAGATAATAAAGTGCACACTGGATGCCACTTTCACAAGAGATAGGAAACTCACTTCACAAAATGGCAGCCAGCAGGTTCTTTTAATTGATAGCTATTTAATCTATCATAGTTAAGCTTCCAAGTTGTCAATTTCCTTTCTCTCTTTTTCCTCCAGTTATTGTATGAATAACTTTGACAGACCACTTCAGGCAATGAAAAACTAACAAACAAACACTAAAAATGCTTTTTGTAGGGCCTATGACTTGGATATTTCCAATGTTAATTACTTTGTATACATTAGGACCTGACTGGTCCTGAAGGAGGGGATTTGCCAAACCAGGGAAAGTTCCTCCCGTTGTAGCCATGCTGCCACCAGGCTAGGGTTCCAGCCTGCCCCCAATGCTGCTTCAGCCCTCCAGTGTTCTCCCTGGCCCCATCATGGCCAGGGCTGGAGCTCTGTGACTGGGGCTGAGGAGGTGGGGCCAGAGCACTGCAGCCCAGGCCAGAACTCCCTGCCATGCCATCTGTCCTCCCTCGCACACTATGGGCTTCTGGCTGAGTTGCCAGTGCCCTGTACAGCCCTCCTGCCCCACCTCCCTCTTCCTGAGCTCTATGGTCCATGCTGGACCACAAAGTCCTGGTTAAGGGAGGTAAACTACAATTGTATAGGACCTAATCAATATTGATAAGTCTTAAGCTTGCTTTCAGGCATTGGATACCTTTCTGATCTGATTATTACATAATCTTTGGGACTGATTGGTTACTACTTTTATCTTGCACATTTTGAAATGTTTCTCCTGTTTGACTATATATTGAAGTGTGAACTCTTCCTGCTTTAAAAATTGAGTTCAATCCAGTTTCACATCTATTAAGTAGGCACAAGTTTTTGTAGGTGTACATGTATTCTGCACCAAGAAGAAACTCAGCCACAGATGTGCTTGTGTAGACATTTTAATAAGACCTGCAGCTGTATGGAATATTGCAAGAGTGGTAACTATAGAATGTGCAAAAGACTAAGAACGGTTTACCATTGTAGAGGATTAGACACTGAAACAAACCCTACAGCAGCTACTGCTGAAGCCCAATTCACAGAAGCAGCAGTGCAAAAAATTGTAGAGCTTATCCACAGAGTAATGAACTCTCGAGGAGTGTTTCTAAAGTCTACACTCATTGGTCTTAACATTTAAATACAGCATAGCATTTGTAGTTATACTGGGTATGTCTGGACCAATTAAGGTATATGAGGTATGTGTTCTTGAAGTTACATTTCTAGCACACATTATAATAGAGACTTCTCTAGGGGGGATGGGTAGATACATTATAGGCAGACAATCTGTTAAACTGTAAGCTAGCCCATTTCTCATCTGAGGTGACATGACTTGACTCATTGATATTTGCAAAATGAAATGCTGTAAGTGAAAATTGCAAACCCCCATAGTACTGTGTGCTCTTGTACACTACCATAGCTTTAATCAGATGAATTTTTTTGACATGACCAACTGTACAAGGAGTGGCATGGTATTTAAAAAATTCTGGAGTTGTATACACTATTAAACTTCTGAAGTTTGTTAGTGTTAAGGCCTCTGGTCAGGTGAGTTGAAAGGATCAATTTAGAAGCAACCAGTATGTGAACCCTTTAATCTGAATTATCTGCCTCAAGTGGATGTATTCTCCCTTGTACAATAAAAAAAAGTGACCTAAGAATTTGTCACATTACAATTATTTGTATTTTGGACAAATTGAGTATATTATAGCAACAGATTTATACAAGTGACTTGTATAAATCATTTGTAGCTCCAGTCTATACTTAAGATGTGGGTTTGTACCCTACTGCTGCTGTTGGAAAGGAACACTAACACTTGTGCATTAGACAAAAAAATCTTGCTTTAACTCCAGAAAGTTGTCTGGATTAACATGAACTCTACATCCCTGCAGGATAGCCCTACTGAATGCTATTGTACAATTATGAGTGCTTTATATTTAACTGAAGTTAGAGGATTTATCTATGGAACACACACTCAAAACAAATTGCTCATTTTTTTGAGACTACATAATTACTGAAATGGGGAAGAGCTGTAACTGGCTTAAGAATGGATGGCTAAGTGATTATTTCCAGTTTCTACATAGAACAAGTATCACACAAAGATATAAAGTTTGAATTAGAAAACACTCATTCATGTTTAACAGGTGTTAAAGTTATTTTGTAGTATTAGATAAAGTGACATTGTATAAGGTACCTGATTAGTATTCACTTATTCCAAGTACATGTTACTACATGTTGTCTAACTCTTACCAGGGTCAACTAGTGCCATAACTTAATCAGTAAAGAAACACTGTGCATTTAGTTTCATTAAAATTGCTGCTGACTACAACAAAGCAGCCATGCAATTAATATATCCAATAAATGTCTTAAACTGAGAGTCATCATTGCAGATAAGTGACACCTAGACAGTTAACTTATCACTGTTCCTCGAATGCTTCATTTCTCTATGTACAACCATAATACATTGTAGTTCATGTATTTATTTAAAGAGGAGTTTATTTGAATAAATCATTTAAGAACCCTCTTAAATGTATGTCATAGAAAAGTAACAGAGCTATAGTTTTCTTTAAGGGCAGTGCAAAAAAAATTCAGTGTCCAAGGTTCCCCCCTCCCTCCTCTACATACAGATGGCAGTCCTGGGCATTATATTCCAGTGTACTAATAGCTTACCTAGAAAGAAAGACAGCACATTCAGTATTGTACATGCTTTATTAAAATGGTACTTGTATTTACAATCTCTGCAGAAACAAACCCTCCCAAGCCTTGCAGTCAGACACCCACCCCTAGACGCACACGCTCACACACACCCTCACTACTGTGTTGTGAAGGTTAGGCTCCCAAAAAATTGGGGGGCATGGTGGGGTGGTTTAATTTAAAAAAGCATGGGGAAATGCATTTGGCCATCAACGCTAATTCAGTTTATGTATATTAACATATGGTAAGTAACACTGAGCAGTCCTTTTCCATTCTATATACAGAATGACATCAAGGTTTACCAGTCAACAGAACATTCTAACTTCAGTCTCAATGGTGCTTGTAGTGACTTTGAAATCACATATTGGGGGCTTTCCCTTAAAACAATTCAAGTCTATTTAAGTGAAATAAGGCACAATTAATATTGATTTAGGGGAAGGGAAAGGGTAAAAAGCAGGCTTCAGCTGATAGATGTTGCAGAGCAATTAGTTTTTCCAGATCCTTTTGACAGACAGATCTCCTTGTACATCCTTCAAATCTGCAACTTATGCCAAGAAAACTGAAGGTTTTTTCCCTCTACCAGGGCTACTATTGCCCACATACAAGAATTTGGGGGGGGGGGGGGGGGGGAAATCACACTAACACTAGATTCAGTAGCCCAGATTTCTAGTATTGATGTGCATGCGTAAATATCGTTAATGCTGAAGGAGAAAACATGAAACAAGACTCAACCCTCATTTTCTTAACTTGCTTCAAGAGCCTGTAAGTGTGGACTGTGAAGGCTTCATCTTACTGGTAAGAGTAAGGGTTTGGGGTGGTTTTTTTTTTTTTTTTTTGGCCTTTTACCTCTTTGGCCCCTCCTCATTAATGAAGCCTTACCACACATTACAAATAAACTGCAACAAAAGTATGGCAGCATAAATACCTAATATTCCAATCTTCATTGGGTTATTTTCCTTGTACAAAACCTGTTGAATGTTTTTTTTTTTTTTTTGCAGCAGATGAACTGTACCCAAAGATGCAGGACATTCTGTGATGGGGGAATAAAGAGATTGCAGTTCTGAAGGCCCCGACTTTGGTTGTTTACAAAGTTCAATCCTGTTTAGTGTGATCCTTGATATCCTCTTCATCTGTATATTCTGATGGTTCTTCCCCTGGTTTTAGGAGTCTTCCTACGTAGTCATATTTTTCTGGAAAAGATATTTATGTATCAGATGAAGATACTTCCACTTAATGTCTTCCCCATAACTTCTCAGTAATGCACGAGTTATTTTTCCCTTTTATGCTAAGTTTCTGATCCCATATCACTGCAGTCAAAAGGAATTTGACACTGAAAGCAAGATCAGACCCTGAAATATCTTTGTACAGATTTCCAAGTTATCCATTCTTAGACCACGCTCTCTCAACTGATAATACAGGATGAAAATTCTACCCTTAGCAACCCCACTGATTAGCCTGGTTGGATTTAAGGGCAGCTTGAAAATTGACTAATCTCCTGTGTGTTATGAAAATAATGCAACTTTAAGACAAAAGCTCAGTACTATATCCCAAAAAATTACTTTCCAAAAATAGAAAAATTAAATGGAATCTACACTGAATAGCCTATGACTATAGGTGCCATATTCTCTGAAAGTGTCAGGGACCTGGTATGTCAGTGTAGTAAAATTCTATACTTAACATATGAAGTCTGAAATATTACACTTCCTATTATTTTTATCGCTACGTAAAAATACTAGAATTAAAACACCTGCTAAAGATGAAACTAAGTCAGAATTCCCTTTCCAAGATGATAAACAGTACAAGTATTGCCACAACTTCTCTACAGCAAGCAAGCAACATTTTTAAAAGCCCCCTCTAATTGTCATTGTGTTGACAAATTCAGTAGTATAGTTTAAAAAGTTACCTTTAAATTGCATTTCCCATTCTCTAACACTTTCCATTTGTACAGCGTTTAAGTCTGATAGGTCATCATATTCATCTCTGAGTGCATCTTTATCTAGACAAAAAGTTGCTAGTCCCCTTGAGGCATCTCTTCCAGCAAATATTCCATATGGGCCCTCTGAAAATAGAAAACAAAATTGATATTTGCCAAAGTTTATAGTCATTGACCACCACACTTAAGTAAGATTGGTGTGTGGCAGAAACAGCAGCGTTACAACGCTGAAAAGCATCTAGTGCTACTGCATCTCAACAGGCATCGTTATGAGTGACAGGGAGAGTGGACAAGAGAAGCAAAGGCAGAAAAAGTAAACATTTATCAGTTATCTGACAAGACCAAACCACAAGTCAAGCTGGTGTCTTATGTGAGAGTCATTTCAAGTGCTTCTGCTTTCTGAGGCTGAAGGCACAGG
This sequence comes from Pelochelys cantorii, assembly GCA_032595735.1. NCBI lineage: Eukaryota > Metazoa > Chordata > Testudines > Trionychidae > Pelochelys > Pelochelys cantorii. The sequence continues at coordinate 96,556,929 of CM064331.1, read as the reverse complement.
AGAACAGAATGACAAAGGAAACATTTTTCTAGTAGGAAATAGTACATACATGCATAGAATATTTAAGTTTGACCTTTCCTCAAGTCCTGGCAACCTCTAAAGGGTGGAAGAACAGCTATTTAATGTAAAACCAGGGTACTGGTCCACTCACTTCACCCAGTTCTTTTAAAGAAGTGCTTTATGAACCATGACACTAAAGAGTTACTCTTATGAACTTAACACTATGAAATGGGAATTGAGGAAGCCGTTACACTGATTTGACGCAGTTATTTGATAATGAAGGTCTGTACTGCTAGATACCTAACCAGCTTATTGCACAGTGCAGTCAAAATTGCAGCATGTCAGTATTTAAAGGGGCATCTAAATATTTTAAACAAGCATTCTTAGCTATATTGAAGTTTAGTTTTCTAACCCAGTTTATTTTCATTGTGTTTTACGGCTCTGACAATAAGTAAAGTTTATGGAAGTCCAGGGTTCTCTATTCTGCCACATCTGTATTTCAAACACTGCAGTAGTGTCCTAAATTATTCTCATTCCCAGCTATTTATTTCCAGTAATGGAAACAGATCTACTGACCTTATTTGTGAAAACAAATCTAAGTTTGGGAGTTTTTCAGCTACCAATTTAATCTTAGATGTTATAGAAGACTACAGCTGTCTAACCCTTTTGTTATTTATGTGAACATTATCTGGGAAGTCTACTGTATTTCCGAAGAACATACCAACATTCATAAACATCTTGCCTCTACTTTTAATAGTTTATCCAACTAAACATCAGAGGGGAATTTTAGACAGGCAAACCAATTACCCAATTTGGAGTTTGACCAGAACAAACGTGGATATAACCTTTCCCCCCTCCCCCCCATAAAGCTAGTTGATTCACCTGCATTAATGCAGTTGAATCAGGCTCCAGGATAGCAGTGCCATGCAGGTGATTACTTCTTAGACTATTTAGATGACCCCCAAAAACAATTCTGCTAATGAAACTTCAAGCTATCAAATAGAGTTACTATATGGAAAGCAAATAAGTCTCACTGATGGACATAATTTCCTGTTGAGGTTAGTAAAAATCTTTCCAGACTTTATTTTAACTCATTAAGCTTTTAAAGTTTTTGTCCTTATATCAATTAAATTGCCATAAAAAAGTTTTTTTACATAGAGAAGTTTCCCAAATGTTGCATGATTACAAACTAAAATTCACAAAAGTTACCATCAACAAATAATTGCAATCAAAATGTTTATAAAGTTAGGATTCCTCTTTAATGAGGGTGCAATAAAAAAGTAAAAGCTATAGTATTCCATGGCAGTGTAAAACTAAAAGAATTTCCAAGTGTCCAAATTCCTCTACACCAACACCACAATATAACCTTTGGAAACTGCTAGGTGTAGAAACTAAAACTCAGTTGCATACTATAGTTTAAAGCACCAACACTAATGTGTAGCAAGTGGAAAAAAAAAACCTACAAACCAAAATGTAAAGTTACCAAAATATATTTGTTATGGAAGCTAATGGTGACATTACTTGTGTTGCCATAGCCAACTAGCCACACTCAACCAGCCAAATAGCCTCATGTGGCTAGTGTGTTGGAAAACACAGCCCTAAATGATGCATTTTGAATAGTTTATAACTCCACACTACTAGGACACTGGAGGATAGAAGTTGCATATGAATGGAGAAGTGTGATCATGAAACTCTACATGCAATGCTAATTCTTCATTAGAGAGAAGGCCTCCCCCACCCTGAGCCCCTCCTCAACCCCCCACCCTGAAGGACCTGGGCAACACGAGGTAAGTCTTCTAGTACTATATATATGCACCAATTGGCTGAAACTTATGAATCTCACCAGAGAGAGTACTCAAAAATACCCTCTAATCCGTTCTATGCCACCAAGGAAAATAATAATTTTCAAATAAAGATTTCAGTGTGAAATAAAACATTACTCCAAATTCATGCATTCTAGAATATATTTTAATTTTTTAAATGTACCTTGTGGGATGGGGGTGGGGGGGGAGAACATGCACCTCCACCTTTTTCAACAGTCAATTTAGACTTACCGTTGAAACAACAGGTACATCTACATTGCATGGCTATTTCGGGATACTGGTAGGTATCCTGAAATAGCCACCCTGCATCTGAACAAGTCACCTGTTATTTTGAAATCACGGGCATGCTATTTTGCTATCCCTGTAAACCTCGCTGCACCAGGGTTAAGTGATGGCTCGAAATAGCATGTTATTTTGAAATTTGACACTATGTAGACGTGCCAAATTTCTAAATAAGTTATTTCGAAATAGAATTGAAATAAGATACACAATTTGCAATATGCAAATTGCATATCTTATTTCAAGTTTAGGGTGCTGTGTAGATGCACGCAAAGTGATTGAAATGGCTAAAAGTGGATTGATATTTTGCAGGCTATCGAAGAAGTGTGCAGAACTCTCAATATACCAGCTATTAATAGCCTTTAGTCTATTGAAGCATTTTAAGTCTTTATCACCATCATTTTAGCTCTATTTACAGACCTGAAGATTGATAGTAACTTAAAAGGCCAGAGCAATAGGGGGAAGGCCTCTAGTCACTGAAGTAGTAGAACCAAAACCAATTAACATAGGCTTCCAACATAAAGTAAGTGTTTTCTAATGGGAATACATGGACTAGAGATGTAAATGGTTAACTGATAAGTCTCATACTTAACAGGTGAGCTTATCGGTTCTGGTTAACCAGTAGGGGCTGAAGCAGCTCAGGGGCTACTCCAGCCCCACAGCAGGCAGGAATTTCACTGGCTGGCCAGTGCAGCCCCTGACTGTGGCAGGCCCAGCTCAGCCAACTCCCTCTCCCATCATGGTTACATGCAAGCCTTCCGAGGAGTCAAGGAGGCAGCCCTTGTGAGCCCTGCTCCCACGGATGCTTCACTGTGGGCTGTGCAGTATAAAATCTTAAATAAGCTTTATACTACAGAGCCCAAAGTGTAATTGCTAGGATTTTTAGCAGTTAAACAATTGCATTTCTAAATGACTTTTTACATCTCTAACATGGATTGATGCATCTAAGCAAAAGGCTTTTAAAAAAAAAAAAAAAAAAAAAAAAAAAAAAGACTTTTGCTCCATGCAGTGCTTTTTTGGTGACCGTACTGCCTGGTATGCAGTACCGGCACCTCCAGACAGAGCTCAACAACTTTTCCCCTGGAGTACCAGCACTTTTTTTTCTTTTAAACACAAAAAAAGCACTGGATCCATGTATCTAGAGTAAAAGCTTACCAAGATTTTACAAGCTTTACGGCTAGTTCTTTGGTAAGCTGCATGTAATGTAATATTCAACCTGCTGCATATTATTCCAGTTTGAAGTCCTCCTAAAGAAGAATTAAATTCTCATCCCTGTTAACTGAAACAGGAAGTTAAAGTCAATAATTGTAGTTTAAGGAAATAAAATTTCCCATTAAAAATAAGAATATTGGTAGATTACAAGTTAGTGAAATTATCATTTCATAATCTCTCTCAAAGCATGTGAAGTGACCTTTAGAATTTTGTTTGCTCTACAGACTCTGAGGGAATTATGCATCCATCATATTTTGCTGACAGCAAAAAATAACTATTACAAATGAGCAATGAGACTTGTAATTTCCAATTGTCTCTTTTCTAATAAAGTGGATCAAATATTATTTCTCTGCTCAAAATTTAACATGTTCATAGAAAAACATAAAAGAATTTGTCTAAATCCTACATTTAATGCTAGTTCTTGAAATAGAACTTCAGACAATGGTTGGCAACTGAAGTTGCTGTCTTTCAAGACTGATTGACCTAAAATTGCCAACATGGATTTACTTCATATTCCCTCTTAATGAAAGATTAGGTGAAGGTACTGAGAAGTGATCATTCCAGAAAATGAACTCATCTACTATATATAATTTCAGAGAGTCTGTCCAAGAACTCCTCCTAAATGGTAACAGCAAGGACCACCAAATTCAGTATACAGCTTCCTCTTATCTTAAAGCAAGGTCAGGGTTTGGTTGTGCCAGGAAGATGGGATGTACCTGAAATGGGTTTCCTTCTCATAAAATTATACAGAGAATCACCAGTCAAGTGAAAGGGAATGGTGGAGGTGCCACCCCCCAACCCCTGCCACAATCCAGGACTCTCCCAGCCTCAAGCCTCTCACCCCCAGGTGCCCTTTAAAGATGGTGGAGAGGGGTTGAAGTCCCCTCTTACTCCACCTGATTTGTACAGAAACATTGCTGGTTGTTCCCCTTCATCAGGGAACAAGGAGAAGCTGCAGTTTGCTGCATTCCTCCATCTGTCTGGAGAGTGCAAGGGGCAGACAGACTTGGAGCGTTCTCAAGTCAGGGACATGCACCCCTCACCTGGCTGTGCCTGCTGGAGCTGCAGCAGCCATGGAGAGGCGCTTCTCATCTGGTCCCAAGCTGCTGAGCTGAGTGAGGGCTGGGGGTAGTCCTCTCTCCCTGGGGCAATCTAAATACTGAAGCCCTCATTCCCAGTCCCACCCCAGAGCAATGATTTAAATGAAGCATGTACTTTTTTTTTTTTTTTTAAATAAAAGTTCAGGACCTGTATAACACCAGGTAAATCTTATAGTTAGATATAAGCCTTCCATCACTCTCCTGCAGTGATTCTAGAACACTTTCCAAAGAGGCACCAGTCTCTTCTACAGTAAGAGAAAACATTCAAATTCTGTTGTTTATAAGAGAATTCACTGAACGTAAATTTCTGAACAAACAATATCTACATTATCAGATATGGATTATATTGTTTGCTTCTGCTGAGCCCTTCTGTGGCAGTTACCCAGTTACAAGATTTAATAAGTTGCCATTCCTCCATACTTAGAGTTGGAGTTTGTTTAAAAATATTTTTTCAAGCTGTTTTGGAGCAACTTCACTTGCACTTAATAGAGAAGCATCATAGAGCTGTAAGAGACCTCAGGAGGTCATCAAGTCCAGCCCCCTGCCCAAGGCAGGACCAATCCCAACTAAATCAACCCAGCCAGGGCTTTGTCAAGCTGAGACTAAAAAGCCTCTAAGGATGGAGATTCCACCACCTCCCTAAGTAATCCATTCCAATGCTTCACCACCCTCCTAGTGAAATAGTTTTTCCTAATATCCAACCTAGACCTCTCCCACTGTAACTTGAGACCATTGCTCCTTGTTCTGCCATCCGTGACTATGGTGAACAGCCTTTCTCCATCCTCTTTGGAACTTCCCTGTAGAAAATTGAAGGCTGCTATCAAATCCCTCCTCACTCTTCTCTTTTGCAGACTAAACAAATCCAAATCCCTCAGTCTCTCCTCAGAGGTCATGCACTCCCCAGCCCCCTTATCGTTTTGGTCGCCCTCTGCTAGACCCTCGCCAATGCGTCCACATCCTTTCTATAGTGGGGGGCCCAGAATTGGACACAATACTCCAGATGTGGCCTCACCAGAGCCAAATAAGTTGGTGCAAGTATATTCAATTTAAGGAAGGGCAAATGCTTGATCAGAATCGTTTGTGTTAAGTCAGTCTTGTGCCATCTCACTCCCATGTAACCTAAAAAACTCTATGGTTTATATCTCCTATATATAAAACAGAGACGATAATCCTTTCTTTCTCCCATGCTTTGTCTGTCATGTCTATTTAGACTGTACGGGGCAGGGTCTAAGTGTCTGAACATCACACAATAGGGCCATAAGCAACTAGAGGTCGCATTGAAAATACTGTAGTATGAACAAACAGGAAATGTTGAGGGACCTATTTCCAATATTTAGCTCTTGCATAGCACTCTTCATAGAATGTGCTTATCTTCAGTACTATTTTATAGATATAACTTCCTTTTTTGGGAAAGGGTAACATCAAGTCCACATTGCAAGGACACGTACTTCCACAATGCCCCAGAAGGCTTCTCTTATACAGTGTAATATGCGCAACCATGCTCTATTTAGGTACAAATCACTAATCCTAAATTGAACGGGGTATGACAAGTAGTACATACAAAAACATTTGTAACAAGATCTACATACAAAAATACTGATCAGGTTCACCACTACTGTATTTATCATGAATACAACAATAAGCATGCTCCAACAGTCCAGAAGTCTCATTGAGACTTCATTATACTTTGAGAGCCAAAATTTGACACACATCAAGTGGCTGATTACAGCCATCTTGAGTTGCATATTAGAACCAGAATATCCCTTCCTGTAATATATGAATTTTTATATAAAATGCAATTCATTCAGAACATGCTTACTCTCTTTAAGAGAAAATTATATACTACAGGTTGACCTCTGTTAATCAGGACTCCCTGCCGAACCACAGATGTTCCAGGACCAGAGAGTCCTGGTCCAAGGCTGGGTGGGGTCCCTACAGCTGGGCTGCCGAGCTCCCCACAGCTAAAGTGCCAGGTACAATGGAGTTAGGCTGCCCAGCAGGGCCAGGAGCCCAGCATGCAGGGAGTGAAATAGCAGATTAATGGCACTCCAAAAGTGGTGGGAGGGGCCAAGGAAGGTAAGTCAGCAGATTCATGATGCTCCACTTCAAAAGTGCTGTGAAAGAGGAGGAGGAAGTGTGAGGTTCCAGTGATTCAGTGTGCAAGAGGTGTGTCATGGAGGGGAGCAGATGGCGGGTTCACAAGCTGCAGGTGGAACCCCAGTGGACCACAAGTTGCCCACCACATGCCTAGAGACAGTAGGCTTAGTCCAGGGTTGAGGGACCTTTTTTATGTCAGCAGCTGCTGACCCACAGAAAAAAAAAGTCAGTCAGGGGCTGCACAAAAGTGAGAGAGAGGAAAAAAAACCAACCCCCAAAACAAAAACCCCACCTCACTGACATGGCACCAGAATGAGAAGCAAAAAGATTCCCCCACATTTCCTTCATACAGTACAGCCAAAGAGGATCCAGGCTAGTAGATTTTGTGCAGGAAAAGCCTCCAGGCAGCTCTTCACTGCATCAGCAGAGGTGAGGGGGAGCAATAAGTAGTGCATGTGGCTCAGATCTGGCTCTCCTGACTCCAGCCCACAAGGCTCTGGGCTCCTCCCCCCATAATAGGCAGCTGGTGCTCCAGCCCCACAGGAGCAGCTGTGAGGGAGAGGGGAAGGTGTGGGGTTGGAGCACCACTGTGAGCTCCCCAAAGCTGGGGTGGGGGGAGCACAGAGCCTCAAGGGCCAGTTCCACGCGAGGGGGGGGGGCAGGTTGGGCACCCGGACCCCTTAGGTTCCCCATCTCTGGCTTAGCCCAATAATCTATAACCCATTAACCCCCTCTTTTTGTCCTGCAGGTGTTAACAGGCCAGTGTACCTTGAATGGTCTCCAGAATATGTGCTAATTACTTACCTTATACAACCTATCCATCTTGCATTTAGCTCTCAGGCTCAGAGTATCATTCCCAAATCTGAAGAAATGCTTGAGCTCAAAAGCATATCTCTTACCAACAAAAGCTATCACCTTGCCCATCTGGTCTAATATCCTGGGACCAACATTGCTACAAGCTACATTTAATTTATTTAAGTAAATTTTATTTAATTTAGCTCATGGAAAAATCAAGTTTATAGGCAATCTGTGCCAGAACACATTTGTTTAAAAAAAATGTAAACTCTACATAAGTAGTACTGATATCTGAACTTTTGTACAAGTCAATTATCCTGAAGTTAAAATCTGTAGTATTAAGAACAGAGGTCACTGCGCACTGAAATAAGCAAGCAAGCCTTCCATGTGTTTTCCAGCTGTTAAAGCTAGAAAGAAGTCGACAAATCAACACGCACTTTGACCCACCCTCGAGTAGCACAGATTGAAAAACGAAGCACTCCATACCTACACTAAGGTAAACGCGAGCAGAGTCAGCGTCAGCTCCACACTGTTTCACAAAGGCCACTTGACATTTCAGACAGAGCTCTGCGTGCACGAGTGGTAGCGACGAGGGTGCTGTAGCTGCAAGACCAGAAAGGGAGAGAGCAGGGTCTCCAAGACCCTTTTCCCTGTGGCAATCTCAAGCAGCACTCGGCTGTCTCAAAGCAGACAGCCCGCAAGCGGGCGGGTGACTGAGGCAAGCAGCGAGAGCGGCAGCTCGCAGCTTGGAACCCCCTTCCCGCCCCAGCCACATGGATAAGCGCCGCGCGCGCTCTGCCAGTCCTCCCACTGCCACACCAGCCTCACAGCGCAGCCCGAGCACCCGCCAGCCACACACAGCGCCGGCCTGCTCCCCGCTGGGAAGGGGAGATCGGGTAGAGCCGGGGCTCCCGCGCCGGAGAAGGAGTAATCGGGCCACGGCCGGGGGCCACGATCCCGCCCCAGCCTGCGAGCGGCTGGGCGAGGCGAAGCCGCGCCCGTAGCCCCAGCCGGCTCCTCACCAGGCCCGTAGAACTTGCCGCCTTTGGTCACGTCGAAGACTTTGCCGTTGACGGCCAGCAGGATGCGAGGAGTGCGGGCCCCGTCGTACTCGTGCAGCTGCTCCAGCGTGAAGTCCCGCCGCTTCATGCGGGGCAGGGAGGCGGCCTGGCTCTGCTGGGCCGCGCCCCCCGGGCCGTTCCGCTTCCCCCAGCGCAGGTAGAGCCGATAGGCCGCCAGCAGCACCAGCACCAATAGCCCCACGTTCAGCAGCATCCAGCCTCCCGCCGCCGCCACGGGCGGCTCCTCGGCACCCCCACCCCCCAGGCCGCCGCTGCTACCCTCAGTTCTTAGTTTCCCATCCCCATCGTCCGCCATCACTAGGCCAGCGCCGGCTCCTCCCCATACGGGCATGAGGGAAGAGCGAAGGGGCGAGGCACATTCTGTCCCCTCCTCTGCCCGCTCCGATTGGCCAGCGGCAGGATACGTCACCCTCACAAGCTCGCGCCAAACCCACGAATTAGACTCAGACACGCCCAGCTGCTTAACCGCCCTCGCTTGAGAGTCCGGCACGGGGGCGCCAGAACGCGCGCGAGACATGCAGCCCGCTGAGGAGGAGGAGGCGCGCGCGCGCGCACACGCGCACACACACACACACACGAGCGAGACAGGCTGGCTGGCGTTCAGCCCGCCTGAGCTAAACTCATGCCGCTCGCTGGGGCGCGCGCGCGGGATATGAGCTACTGCGCGAGCCACTGGGCAATTCAACGGTGGAGCGCGCGAAACGTCAATTTAGCGCGCGAGCCGCAGGCGGGCACTGAACTCATCCTCGCTGAGAATTTGCCCTCTGCCCCGGACTGCTCTTCAGGAGTCGCGGCTACTGCACTGAGCAGCCAGCCTGGAGCCCATGGTAATAAAGGTGCTGGATAGCTTGGTTCTCCAGCCCTCGGGTGGCTTGCTGATGGCCCTCATAATGCCTCAGGATTTGGCAAAGGACAAACACAAGATTAGCACCTGCTGAGAGGAGCAGGGGAGTTCTACAGGGCACAGCTAGGTGAGGGCATAGCTCCACCATTCCAATCACGAACACTGCCCCTCGGATCCTATACATGCCTATCACAAAGCCAATGGGGCATCTGGTGCAGGACACAAAATATATCCCAATAGCTGCCGTGGCTGAAACCAGACAATCCCTACACTCTCAAATGAACTCACAGAAAGATGGTGCAAGACAAAAACACCAGATCATCATTCACAGTTTAAGTGGCCTCTCGGTCCTCATTCTCAACCTGCACAATTCCTTTAAAAAACACACCTATGAATTTAAATGTATAGGTGGGCTAGACATTACCAATTATAGACTGAACAGTGACACGGATTTACGGCTGATTGCAACTGTCTAATTTACTCAGTCTCCCCTCCCCAGCTTTTTTTTTTCCTCTCCCATGACTGGAGAGATTAACTGACCACTACAACCTTAAAAGGTCCCCTGAAATATGTGTTCATTTTTGTTTCACCTGGTATGTAGCTGTGATGCTTTGAATACACTTCTCAGACCTGAAGAAGAGCTCTATGTAAGCTTGAAAGCTTGTCTTTCTCATCAACAGAATTTGGTCCAATAAAAGGTACTTCACCAACTTGCCTTACTGAACTTAGTTTGTTTTAGAGTATGCCCATTGAAGTGGAGGATCCCATGCCACTTTCATGAATCAGTAGAGTTAAGCCACCAGGTTTCAGTGATGCCTATTATGTCAATCTCCTCATTTAATACTAGGTACTCTAGTATCTCTGGGGCACCTGGTGCTGGCCACTGTTGGCAGACAGGATACTGGGCTAGATGGACCTTTGGTCTGACCCAGTATGGCCATTCTTATGTTCAATCTAAAGATGCAGGTGATGCAAGCCTTTTTCCTGTAGAAAGAACTTCAGTATCTTTATAAATTCAGAAATTAATCACCTATTTTTAAGGGATTGAGGAGACTCCTAAACAATGCGAGAATGCTTGCAAGAATAGTACTTTTATAGGAAGACCTTAATGAGGATCTCAGTTACATACATAATAGAATACAGCCGCTCCCCGAGTTATGAACAAGTTACGGACCAGCACTTGGTCCGTAACTCTAAGTGTTCGTAATTTGGATCCCATAGAGTTACATGGCCACCGCGCTGTTCGTAAGCGCAGATCGCCGTTCATAACTCGGATCAGCATTTACGATCGCTTTGGTCGTAAGTGCGGATGGTCGTAAGTGGAGGTGGTCATAACGTGGGGAGCGGCTGTAATACAATTTTAATTATGTGTTATTACTGAGCAACTTTTTTAGTCTGATTATTACTTCATTTTGTAGTCATTCATTAAGCTTTGCATGTTTACTGTTACAGTCACATCAAAATGTGTCTTGTTACTATTCTCCCACTGCTGGGAGTTAGTAGATATGCTTGTCCATGGTAATCACTTTCAGCTGTGAAAAGCTTTTCCATGGCTTTTCACAGCTGAATTAATAGTTTGTAGGAGATGGGGAAAACATTGTCATAGGATGGTTAGTTCTTTTTAAAAAAGTATATCCCATGCCCCTATGTCAGAACAGATGTTCTCAGTTGGCTCAATTAAGGGGTTGGAGTTGTACTGAGACTATAAAAAGTCAGAACAAGCTCCTCCCTCAGATTTGATGGAGGGAGTACTTGGTAAGTAAGTGGTGAGGGAGGGGTGTTAGGAAAAGTTAAGAAAAATTAGGGGTGTAATAGTCTTAACTCCTGAGGGAAATAAAATGTATTCTGGGGAATGCTAAAGATAGCAACAAGAGAGGCTTGCTGGTGACCTTCTGTCAAGCTAGTGAGCATGGGTGAGAAATGACTGAAAGTATCTTCTGTAGCAGAGAGTTATATACTTAAGTTGGAGAACCAAAGCTGAAGGTAGGAGAGTTATAGAGGGGCTTATCCAGTGATATATCTGGTGACAGTTGACTACAGAAGAATGAGAAGGCTAGGGGGGAGTGTTCCCTGGTAGGATGATCTCTCTACAGAGGCTGTGGGGGTTTCCTTGGTGTGGCAGTCCACTTCAGTCAAAAGGTTATGGTGGTTTTCCCAGCAGAGGGACAGAAGAGGTGTAGCCTAGGTGTAGTGGAATATGCTAGCATGTGACCCCCTCGTGGCATGGGATTTTTACTGAGTACATGGACTGCTCGGGACTTCCAGCACAAGCCAGTCCATAACTTGTTTGATGATAAACTGGCCATGAGGAATGGTGTTATTGAGACAAAGTTTGTGTGCATTTATTGGGGAAATGCTGATGGAGGGCAGGGGACTAAGATAAGTGTTCCTGGCATGTGGAGCAGTGCCACAGAAGAGTGCTCCTGGTAAAGGCTATCCTGTTATAAGCAGCATCACTCCTCCTTGGCCTTAAGTGTTGTAATATATATATTTTTTGCTGATATACACAGCTTTCTCTTCTGAATTATAATATGCTACATGCATTATGACATTCTATTTACTTCAGTTTCATTAATCAAAATCTCATAGGAAGGTTATCAGTATTTCCCTTAGTTGCATTTGCAATAATTCTCTAACATCTCTAAAGAGAAGATACCAGAATTTCTGGATATGGCTTTTTTTTCACTAACAAAGGGTCTTAACTAGAACATATGTTCACCAAGTCTTGTGTCTGAGTATGCTGCTTGTGGCAACCCTGGGAAGACTTAATTGAGCAGAATAAGTCCCCCACTTTGTAAACCAAACTTGAACTGATGCGTGTGTAACCTATGAAGCAGGGAGGTAAGTCTATTCAACAATTTTGTGCTACAGTTCCTCTCTGATTTAAAAGTACCTGCACAGACCATGAATTTCTATCTTTGCAAGACACTACAGTTGTATTTTCTATAGGAATCTTTTTGGGCACTTAAAACTAGAAATAATAGGATTCGTTTTCTTTTTTTGAATCCAGTACAAGTCTTTACCATCATTTATGCATGCACACAACTATTACATTTTAAATGCTTCTTTATAAATAACACAACCAAGAAATATTATATAAGCACAGCAGTTACAATACACCCTACCAAGACTAACATCACTATATGATGGTTCATTTATTTCCCTTTTAAAATGAAGACTATAACACAGTATAAACCCAAGATATATATTTATAATGTCTTACAAAATAGACACTGTTTGAGATCTTTTATGCTGGCTTGTGTTAAAGGTTAACTGATGAGCTGTTTAACTGTATACAGTATCATATGCCTACTTATTACACTGTATAAGCTAGGCCCCAGGAGAAGTATTGTTTGGACTCTGGACATATTTATTTCTGAACCTCTAAAGAGGCCTCTGAGAGGGGAATGCCTGCAGGGCCTTGCTTTGTCACTGAGGCATTCTGGGATGGCACAGTAACCTACCACAGGGAGGCAGGTGCCTAAAGATCTTTGAGAATCTGGATTCTTGTGTATTAGACTGTGTGCTGTGAGAAACTTCCTTAAAGATAATGGATGCTATAGCTCCCCTTTCAGGATAAATGTAAAAAGTTGGACAACTGAACTCACCCAAGTGAGGTTCAGCTCCCAACTAGCCTTGCATGTGACCTATATTGCTACAGGGGTTTCACTATGGGCTGAATGCCAGTGCAGAGGGATGAGTATATTGCTTTGGTAGAGCTCTGTGAGGGAGTAGACATGGCCATGACAGAAGGCAACCGAAAGCACAATGGCTAGACAAATACATGTTGTATAACTGAGAAAGCTGAGCAATTTGAGTTGCATTGCTGCAAAAAGAGGCTTAGGGTATGTCTACACTGCCACCCTAGTTTGAACTAGGGTGGCTAATGTAGGCATTTGAACTTGCAAATGAAGCCCGGGATTTAAATATCCTGGGCTTTATTTGCATGTTCCCGGGCGCTGCCATTTTTAAATCCCCCTTAGTTCGAATGAACTGCCCGGGGCTACACGCGGCAGTTTAAAGTTAATCCGAACTACGTCGTTAGTTCGGATTAACTGTTACACCTCATTCCACGAGGAGTAACAGTTAATCCGAACTAAGGACTTAGTTCAGATTAACTTTAAACTGCCGCGTGTAGCCGCGGGCAGTTCGTTTGAACTAAGGGGGATTTAAAAATGGCGGCGCCCGGGAACATGCAAATAAAGCCCAGGATATTTAAATCCCGGGCTTCATTTGCAACTCCGGTTGCCTGATTTGCCTACCTAGCTCGAATTAACAAGCTAGTGTAGACATACCCTTAGTCTTGAGCATAGGAAACAAGAAAGCTTCTATTGTGATCAGAAAAAGAGGACTTGGTGTACCTTTTTTTTGTAAATAAATGGGATTACATCAAAGTAGTAACTGATTGCATCAATTTCTCCTCCTAATAGTAACAACCTGAAAGATTTTAATATTGGCTAACCACGCCAATCAAAGGGATGAATGTTGGTGTGAGACTGGGACCTAGTTTCCAAAGAGAGACTATAGTCAACAAAGACCGAACAAATAATAATAGGTGCCTACAGAAATTAAAATGGCCAAAGGAATTAAAATCAGAGTTGGAGATTTCACAAAAAGTACCATCCCCAGGTTTCTGGAAAAATTTGACGTGACCTGAAGGCAGAAGTCTTCTGTTGTGGCAGCAACTACAAAGTGTTCAGGCAGACTCTGAAGTCCAGCTGCAATGCTTCCAATGTAGAGAGACCTCTTCCTTGAAGTAAGGAAGACTAGAAAATCCTTCTAGTTAATTTTGAACTTGCTAACATCAACTGCAGCAAGGACTTAAGGAACTGAAAAAAATCACCTGGGAAAATAAATTAGACAGACCCTAGCAACAGGGGAAGCCAGCCACCTGGCTGTGGAATTGGGCCAGCAAGAACTTACATATATGAGAGAGAGCTTTTCTAATCCACAGAGGTCCTGAATGCAGAGTTCTGTTTGTCCTGCTAAAATAACAGAAACCTCACTATTTTGAGAGGGGAAACTCCTACGAGACCTTATTTCACTTTCTGACTTCAGAGCTCAAAAAAATGATTGGGAAGATCAACAGAAAGGGGAAATTTCTATCAGCCAGCTTGAATGGCCCAGTTTTGATAGTGCTACAGAACTTATCCTATGAAAAAAGATTGATGGCTGTGTCTAAACTCAACCTCAAGGGATTGTACTAGATCTGGATAATTCAATCTGTGGTTACCTGAGCACAGCTACAAGCTAGGGGAGGGAAATAGAACTGAAAAGACCTAAAATTGCTAGCCCTCTGGGATTGTCTCCAGGAATTAAAGATTGTCATGTGACTAAATCTCCAGGAATATATCCATCCAAAGTTGGCAACTCTAAAAGGGCCTGTTGAGACTTGCCTTGCTGGCATACACAGATGTTAATGAAGACTTTTAGGATAAAACAGTAATAGACCAATTTACAGATGTGAAGTTGGACTTCTAGCGAGAGATTAAAGAAAGGAGGCCAAAACATGATGGAAGGCTATGGAATTGGCCACAGAACATAGTTTCCTAACAGCAGGTCACCAGAAGAGACAGCTGCTAGTGAGGAAATGGAAGCTGAACATCATGAGCCCTGTAAGTACAGCTGTTCAGTATGTATGAAGGAAAAGGTGACTCCTAATTTGGTACAAAAGACAGGAATTAAACTGATAAATTGTTTGTAAAATCAAGTGAAATTGGTGGTGATGCAAAAATGAAAGGAAACTATACAGTAAATGCTGGTACTGCAGAAAAACTAGCCCCCCAAGATGTTTATAAAAAATGTAAGGTATGCTGGAAGAGACAGCTAAAGTGTCTAGTGAAATCCACTCAGTCGGGGGAGGCAGGGTTGTGAAGGGGCAACACTAAGTTGAAGGAGCAAAGCTTGGAGGTATCAGGATCAGCCTCCTACTCTCCTGTGCTGCTGCTGATGGTATGCTCCCCACAGAGGTGGGCAGCTGGAGAGAGACAGTTGCTAGCCAGGCCCTCTGCTCTGTGCTGCTGATGGTATGCTCCCCACAGAGGTGGGCAGCTGGAGAGAGACATTTGCTAGCCAGGCCCTCTGCTCTGAAGGCAGAACCAACAGCAATGCAGAACTAGGCAATACCATTCCACCCAAGGGAGCTGATAGTCACATCAGGTCCCTAGACAAGGTGTGGGGGAGTGGTTTCATGCTTCAGAAAGGGGCGGGAGGTACTGAGGGCTGGCTGGAATCCCTGCCTCCCAAGGCAACCCTCAGAGTTGCCTGGAATGCACATGGTGCTCCAGCAGAGATTTAAAGGACTCCAGGTGCTGCCACAGGAGCACCGTCTGGAACCCCAGACCTCTTTGTATCAACAGGCTCCAGGGCAGTTGCCCTCTTTGCCCCTACTCTTGGTGGGTCTGATGCCACTCTTACTTTTGGGCTGCTGCCTGCAGAGCTGGGCAGCTAAAGAGTGGCAGCTGCTGATGAAGGATGGTTTGGTATTGGCACTCTTATTTCTGCATTGCTACTGACTTAGTGCTGCCTTTAGAGCTGGAGGCCCAGCCAACAGTTGCTGCTCTCTGGTCACTCAGCTCTGAAGGTAGCACAGAAGTAAGAGTGCAAATACTGTGACTTTTGTATAATAACCTTGCAACCCACACTACTTGTCTTTGGGCTTGGGGGGGGCTCTCAATTTGGGAAATTGTGGCCCTCTCCCACACAATCTCTACAGTATCGAGTAAAAGCACACACACACAACCAGATTTCATGGTCTGTGATGCAATTTCCTTGGCCATAAGTGTGGTAGGGCCCTACTTATAAGTTACCAGTCTGTCGTGGCTTGAGTTGATCTTATGACCAGTTGCATGGGTTGTAAGAGAAGGACCAGCTGGGGAAGGCAAGCTCACTCTACCCCAGGCCTGCCTATGGAGCCAAGCCACTCTAGCTCAATCCTTCTGGCCACCTGGAGTGCTGGGATAGCTGGGCTGCAGCCCTGTCCTGGGCTGGAATCCCATCCCCGGCTATTGCCTCAGCCCACCTTAGCGGCCAGGGAAGCCTAGCTGCTGCACTGCGCCCCTATCCTTCCCTGGCGGCAGCCCCAGCCTTTGGTGGCCAGGTATGTAGACAGTTTTGGGAAGGCTATGCCTTCCCTTGACTGCGTTACCCCTCCTCCCCCATGGCTAGTTAGATTGAACATGAATGAGAACCTTGGCTCTTCTGGACGCAGTTCTATGCTCTAAAGCTTTGCAGGACTGAACCCAAGGAACTATGCCAATGTACCCTACTTTACAGTGGTAAGTTCCTATTTGAGCGTAGGCATTTTGCAATATCATGCTATGACAATCTTTAAGTGGCACCACTTATTCCGTTATTGGTGGTTTCCTTTTCATTAACCTTCAGCATTTCAATGGTTGTCACTGGGAGTTTTGCCATAATCTGGTTTCACCTCTCATTTGTTACCTTACCTTTAGGGGTGTATACCTATGGTTTAGGGTCATCAATCTGCCATTCTCCAGTTGTCATCAGCATATCCTGTTAGTCTGACTGGCATCTCCTGATCTCTCCCTCTTCCTTAGCTACATGAACCATTTGGTACTGACGTGTCTTGTTTGTTTGCATAACATGCACTTCTCATTCACACACAGAACAGTAAATGATTAAAGACCAAAACTTCTTGTAAAGCAAAGTTTATTTTTCATAAAGCAAGCAGAACTTAAACAGAAGCTAAACAAATTTGACGAAAACAGTTTCTTTTTACTAGTGCTAAAAACTACTTTTGTAAGGATTCAGAAGCTATTCCGAAGTACAAAGAATGAAGTATTAACCTAAAACAGTGTTTCTCAAAGTGATCTACGCAACCACTCTGAGAAACCTAAGGGGCTGCTCCAATGTGTTTATTTACTGACTCTGCAGCCAGGGAGCCTGGCAGCTCCCTATCATGGCTCCTTCCCTACTCTGGCATGATAAATGTAGAAGTGGGGGCCAGCAAAAGTATTCCAAAACCTTATTTACCAGGCTTTGGTATAAAACTCCCTCCCCCCCCCCCCCCAAATCTTAACCTAGATTGTGGGAATAAAATCTCTGCTGCCACCTCCTAACTATGCTAAAGAAATCAGGGAGAGACTACTTGGGAAATCTCACCCCTAAAGTACAAACCAGGTCACACAAATTAACCAATACCAGGTTAATAAAAAGAAAATAACTTTTATTTTCACCACAATATTCCTGTTGCAAGCATAATAACTAGATGGGAAAGTACCAAAATAATATACTCATGGAGAAACTCCATGGGCCTAGAACTTAGTTACAAAGGAAAGCCAAAACATCAGGTCCCATTTCCCAAACTATAAAATAACAAAACCTAACGGATTTATCTAAACTTTACCCTACTTACAGAAAGTGAAGAATTGTTTCTCGGGGAGAGAGAGACATGTCTGTCTCCCTCAGTAGCTGGAGAGAAACACCCAGAGACAAAGGAGGGAAGCCCAAAAATTTCTTTGTCCTAGTTTGAGATCCCTACCTACATTCCTATTGGCTACGTGACTTAGGTATAGTTAACCCCTTAGTCCCCAGGCTGCTGGCTAACCCTCATGATCATGACACTCCCATTGGCCTCAGTTCACTGTTTGCTGACACAGGAAGCCTTGGGAAACAGTGTGGGCCAGGCTGCTGATTCATGCAGCTCCACTTAGCAGCGAACCAGAGCCATGAGACTCCACAGCTGTGGAGCTGATAGATAAACACACTAGAGAGGCCAGTTAGCAAGTTTCTCAGAGTGGTTTCATGGATCACATTGAGAAACATCACCCTAAAATAAGTGACCATAATAACTCAGACTTCTCTGGCCTTTTCCTGCCTTGACATCAATAACACATAAACAGTCTGTCTGATGCATTTTTACCAATGGCACTAGGCTGTTTCTTTCCGCTAGTCAGAAAGGGTGGTTGCTAGGGTACACGTATAAAACTGAAGACTATATATTATCCTAAAACATTCCACATATAATGCTGCATGAATCATACAAACATCATATTTTGGCTACAGTACCTCTTTGATTACAAATTAAGCCCTAGGTACGCTGGTTATATTAAAGGCATAGGGTTTTATTGCTGGCTCAGCCCCTGCTTCTGTCACTTCCCATATGCTTTAGGTAGGCATTTACACCCGTTTTATGGAACTGTAAATTTCTAATGTTGCTAACTGGTAACATTTGAGACCCGCTACACAATAAAGTCTGTTGGCATAGTAAAAACAGCAAAATTCCAGTGTGAAGTGATTATACTAGTATATAAGTACTTATGCTAAAAACAAACCATATTACTGTAATGAATGTATAACTGCATCTATTTTAGGGCTTTTACTGACATGATATAAAAAAAGACACCCGCAAGTGACAATTATGTGGTCTATGCTGCACCAGGATTCTAATAAGTCCTAAATAAAAAATTAGAAACACATCTGCTTCTTTCCCTTGTGGTTCAGATCTTTTGTTCAGAAAATGTTCTATTGTTCTGAATACCAGGTTTCTCCAGTGATGATGTACTTTGAATCTTGGTTGCTATCTGGAAGAAAAAAAATTAGTTTCTCACGCTCCATCCAGTGGCTATGTGGGGAATTGCATCTCCCAAAAAGGAATTCACAGATCAATACCTTACCTAATTATTGCCGCACTTCACACTTTCAAATTAATTTAAGAGGTTCAAAACATGACTCAGAATTTGAAGTCTCAAATTTTGAAGTTGAGATTTTGATTCAACTTTAGCTTTAAAAATGGCATTGCAATAAGGGGGAAGAGAGTTAACAGAAATATAACTTATTAGCTTTTGAATTCACAACCTCTTTAACTATGACAGGAATTTTATAAATTATGTTTATTTTGAACCTGGAGTTGCCACAATTAAGCATAGTGTGAACGCAACCTTTTGTGATGATTCTTTTCTTAGCCCTCAACATGTTTGTTTGTTTTGTTTAATAATAAAATACATATCAATGAGTGTTTAGACTTATGAAAGTTCCTTGGCAATCCAGGTTTTTTTTCCCAATATTCTAGTATTTTTAAAGTGTTCATACAAAACTGAATATAAAGATCAGAATACAAGTGTTCTTCTTCGAGTAGTTGCTCATGTCCATTCGAATTAGGTGTGCGCACCGCATGCACCACGTCTTCCGGAGCGTTTTCCCTAGCGGTACCCGTAGTGCCGGCAGGGCCCCCCTGGAGTGGCGCCGCCATGGCGGGGCATAAGTACCCCTGCCGGCGCTGCCCCACCTCAGTTCCTTCTTACCGCCCGTGATGGTCGTTGGAGCATGTGTCTCTCTTAGATCAGTTAATGGTTCCCGTTTCCATTAGTATTGTAAATAGTCCTGAATAGTTCAGTTAGTTAGGTAGTAAGTGTTTCTTTGTTCTTTTCCTTCTCCCCCTTTGGGGGTGAGGAATGCCAGGGCCACAAGGCTTTAAGGGGTGCACTGTCTGCACAAAGTTCATGCCCAGAGGAGACCCTCATGACAGTTGTCTGAAGTGTCTGGGTGAGAGCCATCTTACAGACGCTTGTAAGATCTGCAAGTCTTTTAAGCCCTGCACTAAGAGGGAGAGAGACTCTCTCCTAAAACTTCTCCTCGTGGAGGCGGCTTTACAGCTGGCACGGGCTGGGCACTCTGCGGTGCGCAGTGCACCGGCGTCCACGCAAGATGCCCCATCTCAGGACCGGCCCTCAGCATCGAGGGCCCGGCACCGGTCTCACTCTCCGGCACCGAAAAGGTCAAGAACGTCTCGTGGTAGGTCTCTGAGCCGGAAGTCCAAGTCGAGCCTACACCATGGTACCGAGTGTGATGTAGTGCTGGTACCTTGCTGGTTGCTATGCTGGGCAGTGGGCTGTGAGTGACCCCCGCTGGCGGCTGTTTGTAGCACGGCCCAGCAGGACAGGGGATGAGTCATTATGCAAGGGTCTCTCAACCTGTCCGACCAGTTACTTCCCAGGGAGAGAAACAAAGAAAAGGGGTCAGGCCAGGCCTGGCAAGGGGGGCAGGGCTGGAAGAGAGGGGCAGTTTTTGTCTGGAATCATGGAGGAAGCAGCCTGAGCAAAGGGGGGCTGGGATTTAGGGGCCCAGTCTCCCCCATCCCAAGAGGAGCTGAGGCATCCTAGGCCTGGCCCTGTAACCAGATTACATCTATGCTGTGCTGTATCCTGGAGAAGCAATAAACTCCCTCTATTCTACTGGCTAGTGGAGTCTGTTCATGCCACTACGGGAGTGCAGGAGTCGGGGGACCCCGACACGTCGTCACACTGAGTCTCCGGTACGCATGTCCTCATCCACCACGGTGCGGCATAAGCGAGCGGGACGCCCATCTAGTCCAGGGCAGCTACCCTTGCACCGCCCCTCCATGCCAGACACCTTTGAGGCGGCCCATGACCTTATTAGCCTCACTACCTCCCCTCCGTCGTCAGTTGAGGCGGAAGGGTCGAGATCACCTATGCTGGAAGCCGTGTTGGCACCGGCTTCGCCTCCACACCGGCATGACTGAACGGCACCGGCCACTTATCCAGCGGGACCGTCCCCGGTGGGACCAGTATCGCTTGCCGCCGTATCGGTGCCGGCATCGACGCAGGCCGCCAGGCCCCACTCGGCGCTCAAGTGGGCTCGACCTCCCGTGGTGCTGGGACCCCTTCTAGACCCTGTTTTGGCTGTGCCTGTGCTGTGTCACCCTGGCCTCGTGACGACGTCTTCGACACCATCATCGGGCCCTTCAGCATCAGCTTCTTCAGCACCGATGCACGTTTTGGCACCGTCACAGGCACCGGCATCGACCCTGTGAGCCACGCCAGTACCGCCATCGCCGGTGACGTCGGCCTCTTTGGGATTTGTATCGTAACCGATACCGACTACGGCACCACAGATATGCCCCGTGTTGGCACCGCAACTGGCAGCGGGACCGGTTCTCCCGGTGCCGCAACCGGCTCCACCTTGGCATCGGAATATGTTCTCCCAGCACCGACTCCACTCCAGGCACCGGGACCGGTTTTCCTGGTGCCGCAGTCGGCGGCTCCTCTCACGGCACCGGGACCTGTTCTCCTGGTACCGCAACCGGCACCGGCACCGACACAGTTTTTCCCAGTACCGGCATGTCCGCATTGAGCGCACGCGGGCAAACCCGAGTCCATGGCCAGGTTTGCTCCCCCGTCGGTGGCAGTACATTCATCATCTGTGCCTCCCTGGCCTGAGTCTGATTACTCGTCCGATTCTGATGCGGCATCCTTCAGGTCGGGGTCCTCGGCAGCTTTCTCGATGCATAGATCTTGTTCCCGGCACCGGTGTGATCGTTCCCGGGTGCAACAGACTTGGCCGCCTCAGCCGCAATGGCCATTTTGGACACCGTGGGCTTACCACGAGTGGCAGGGGCCTGTGCCCTCTTCTGTGGTGTCCGGTGTCTCGGGGCAACGAGCGCAACCGTCGGTGTCACTGTCAAAACCCCCTCCCTCCTCCCAGAGGTTGGTTGCTGCTGATGCTGCTACTGGGCCGCAGGCCTCGCTACCGGAGCCGCTTCCGCAAGCAGTTCCGCCTGCCCAGCCGGCGCCGCAACCAGTTCCTGCGCTGGGCCCAGCACCGGTCCAGGAGTCATCGTCGTCATCGTCACCGGATGAAGCTTTGGCGGATCCCGCACCGGCGTTGCCTTCTATGGATGCCCGTGCACATCAGGAGCTGCTTAGGCATCTGGCCTCCAATCTGGGTGTCCCAGTGAAGCCAGTAGTGGAGGACACGGACCCCATGATTGACATCCTCTCAGACTATGCGCCCGCCCGCTTGGCTTTGCCACTTAATAAAACCGTGGCCAAGATTACCAATGCCCTGTGGCAGACCCCGGCAACCTTGACCCCTACCTTAAAGGGTGTCGAGAGGCACTATTATGTCCCCCAGTCGGGACACGAACACCTGTACTCCCAGCCCGTTCCTGAGTCCTTGGTCGTCCAGGCTGCGGCCCAAAAAGAGAGGCTTCCCCAGCCGGGGCCGTGCCCGAAAGCTAGGGAGCCCAAGTGCCTTGACCTGATGGGCCGTAAGGTGTATGCCACTGGTGGGGTGCAACTCTGCATTGCCAATCAGCAAGTGATGTTGAGCTGTTATGCTTTTAATACCTGGCAGGCCGTGGATAAGTTCAAGGACAAGCTGCCTGCCGAGGCCCGTCAGGAGTTTGCGGCCATGACCTCTGAGGGCAGAACCATTGCCCGCACGGCCCTCCAGGCTTCCCTGGATGCTGTCAACTCTGCAGCCTGCACCATGGCGTCAGGTGTGGTTATGCACCGTGGTGCCTGGCTGCAGGTGTCTGGAATACCTCCGGATGTCCAAACCACGATCCAGGACTTGCCCTTTGATGGGAAAGCCTTGTATTCGGAGCACACAGATTCCACAGGTCTATGCTACGGTCCTCGGGGATTCGTACACCGGCCCCCCAGTGTCGCCAGCTGCCCTACAGACAGCAGGGCAGAACTCAGTCCCAGGTCCCCCATGGGGATTACTGGAGACGCCGTCCTCGTGCTCCCAGTGGGGGCGTGGGGGTGGCTGCGGGCCCGTCCTCTGCAAGGGGTTGTCGACGCCGCCCGAGAGGGGATACCCCTCGTGGGGCTGGTCAAGGTCCCTCCCAGCAATCCAAGCACCTGTTTTGATGGGATGCTAGAGGGTCGCGCACCAGCCTCCCACTCTGGCCCCCCTGTTTGGGGCCAGGTTGTCCCGGTTTGCCCACGACCAACAGGAATCATGACCGATGCCTGGGTCCTAAAGATAGTCAGGTGTGGCTATACCATCCCTTTCCTGGGCTCACCCCCTTTCAACCCGCCCACCCCGTTGCTTTTTAGGGACACCTCTCACGAAGGTACGCTCCGCCAAGAGGTGCTGGCGCTTCTCGAAAAGGGAGCTGTGGAGAGGGTCCCCCCACATCTTCAGGGCAAGGGGTTTTATTCCCAATATTTCGTTGTCCCAAAACCCAAGGGCGGGGTTCGTCCCATCTTAGATCTCAGGGACCTCAGCAAGATGGTTGTGAAGTCCAGGTTCAGAATGGTAACCCTAACTTCTGTTATCCTGGTTTTACAGTTAGGAAACTGGTACGCAACCCTCGATCTAAAGGACGCTTACTTCCATGTGGCAATAAGACCCAGCCACAGGAGGTTTCTCCGTTTTATTGTTTCCCGATGCCACTTCCAATTTACAGTGCTCCCATTTGGCCTTTCAACAGCACCCAGGGTCTTTACAAAATGCATGGCAGTCGTAGCAGCGTTCCTCCTCAAAAAAGGGGTACACGTTTTTCCGTACCTAGACGACTGGCTGATCTGTGGCCGCTCCTACAAGCAAGTAGAGGCCCATGTTTCCCTCACAAGGGCTCTCTTCGTAAGGCTGGGACTCATGCTAAACGAAGAAAAGTCATCGTTGACTCCCTCTCAACACCTCGAATTTGTAGGAGCCCTCCTGGACGCCGGGGTGGCGAGAGCACTCCTTCCCAGGGCCAGGTTTCTATCCATAGTGGAGCTGGTCTCCAAGTTAACCCGGTTCCCTATCACGACAGCCCGGGTCTGCTCCAGGCTGCTGGGACACATGGCGGCATGTATGTATGTGGTGCGACATGCTCGAATGAGGCTCAGGCTTCTGCAAGCCTGGTTGGCAAGGGCATTCAACCAAACCAGGGGTCTCTGGGACACGGTTCTCACAGTGCCGCTGGAGGTGATAGCCTCCTTACAATGGTGGACCCAGGAGACGGTGGTGTGCAGCGGGGTTCCGTTCACTGTACCTCCCCCCTCGCTTACACTGGTCACAGATGCTTCCGACCTGGGTTGGGGAGCACACCCGGGGTGTCACAGGACCCAGGGATTATGGTCCCCAGCAGAGCGGGCTCTGCACATAAATGTCTGGGAGCTCAGGGCTGTCAGGAGAGCCTGTGAGACCTTCCTGTCGAAGCTCTCTCGCTGCTCTGTCCTGGTGCGCCTGGACAACACAGTGACTGTGTTTTACCTCAACAGGCACGGGGGAGCCCGATCGCTTCCCCTCTGCCGCAAGGCTCTGTGCCTCTGGGACCTGTGTGTAGAGCACGACATAGTTTTGCAGGCAGAGTACCTGCTGGGGTGCAAAAACTTGCTGGCCAATGCTCTGAGCAGGTCCTTCGGAGCCCACGAGTGGTCCCTCAAGGATTCGGCCCTTCATCAGGTCTTCCACAGGTGGGGTTGTCCCCTAGTAGACCTGTTTGCCTCGGCACGCAACACCAAGTGCCAGAGTTATTGTTCTCTGTTGGGGCTGGGGGAACACGTCAGGGGGGATGCCATGACAGTGCCGTGGCCGGCAGGCATCCTCTATGCTTTTCCCCCGTTTCCCCTAATTCCCAGGGTTCTGACCAGGGTCAAGACCTTCAGGTCCACGGTCATCCTGATAGCCCCGAGGTGGCCCAGATAATTCTGGTTCCCTATCCTGGTGGACATGCTCATCAAGGACCCTATTACACTTCCACCGGTTCAGGATCTCCTGACCCAACCTTGGGACGGGGGGACCATGGTTCACCCGAATCTCAGCTCTCTCCACCTAACGGCCTGGCTTATCCATGGCTGACCCAACCGGAAAGGGAATGTTCCCAGGCGGTACAGATGGTGCTCCTAAGCAGTAGGAAACCGTCTACCAGGTGGTCGTACGCAGCCAAGTGGCGGCGGTTCTCGTCTTGGGCATCCAGAAGGGGAGTGCACCCGTCCTGTGCACCTGTCCTGTCCATTCTGGACTACCTCTTTGAACTTAGGTCCAGTGGCCTCTCTACTTCCTCTATGAGTTCATGTAGCATCTCTCTCCGCCTTCCATGTTGGTTTGGCAGGAGTTTCCCTGTTTTCTGACCGTGTGGTCAAAAGGCTTCTTAAGGGTTTGGATAAGTTGTATCCCTCGGTTAGACCCCCTCTCCCCGCTTGGGATCTTAACCTTGTGTTGTCTAGACTCGTGTCACCCCCCCCTTTGAGCCACTGGCCACGTGTTCTTTGAAGCACCTTTCTATGAAGGTTGCGTTCATTGTGGCCATTATCTCGGCTCGCAGGGTCTCCGACCTGAGGGTGTTAACTGTGAACCCGCTCTACCTAGTGTTTTCTGACAATAATGTGAGGCTCTGCCCTCACCCGGCCTTTCTCCCCAAGGTGGTGTCACCGTTCCATTTGTCCCAAGAAATTTACCTCCTGGTTTTCTTTCCAAAGCCCCACGCCTCCCCTAAGGAGCAAGTTCTCCATTCCCTGGATGCTAGACGTGTGCTAGCTTTCTATATTGATAGGACCAAGCCCTTTCGTAAATCCACACAATTGTTTATTGCTGTCGCTGATAGAATAAAGGGGCTTCCCATATCGACCCAAAGGTTGTCCAATTGGGTCGCAGGGTGTATCAGGGAGTGTTATGCCTTGGCTGGGGAGGTCCCGCCCCGGGTTACAGCACATTCCACCAGGGTGCAGGCATCCTCTGTAGCTTTTGGGGCGCAGGTTCCAATCACTGAAATCTGCAGGGCGGCCACGTGGTCATCGCTCCATACCTTTACAGCGCACTACGCGCTGACACAGCAGGCTAGGGAGGACGCAGGGGTGGGCTCTGCGGTCCTCAGCGCTGTATTGTAGATATGTATGTTTATCTGTACCATGTTGCACTTTTCTACAGTTTTTCTGTGTTCGGTTCATTGAATAAATATGTTTGGATTGTTCAACTTTCATGGACTTCTCTTTCTGAGTGCTCCGACCCCTCCTCCTTGAAGTGGGGTTGGCTTGGAAGTCACCTAATTCGAATGGACATGAGCAACCACTCGAAGAAAAGAATGGTTACTTACCTGTAACTGTTGTTCTTCAAGATGTGTTGCTCATGTCCATTCGACTCCCCCCCCACCTCCCCTTCATCGGAGCGTCCGGCAAGAAGGAACTGAGGTGGGGCAGCGCTGGCAGGGGTATTTATGCCCCGCCATGGCGGCGCCACTCCAGGGCGCACCCTGCCAGCGCTACGGCTACCGCTAGGGAAAACGCTCCGGAAGACGCAGTGCGCACACCTAATTCGAATGGACATGAGCAACACATCTCGAAGAACAACAGTTACAGGTAAGTAACTGTTCTTTTCTTTGGTTATAACAAGGTCTACATGTATGCAACATTTCAAGAATATCAAACACAAGTTGCATAGTAGATCTCTTTGATATGGTGCAAGGACAGATCTTTCTGATGTTAGGTACCTCTAAATGAGCCAAAATTGGACATATACTGTTCCCTCACTGAGGTAATGGTATAAACCTTAATGCTCTGAATTCAGTCTATATTAGAAATTTTATCATTGCAAACAGCACTGGAGTTGCAGCTGTAGATAAATTAGTGTTGGTTTTGCTCGTGCAGACAGGACCAATGAGCTTAAATTTTTTTTATGTCTGCTACTGACAAAAGACGGTTAAAGTAATGATTAAGATTTTTTTTTCTGCAAAGATAAAAACATCATTCATTTCATCCTGTGCATGTATGCTTTATGATGGTCTTTAATCATAAACTATTTTTTTCCTACATGACCTTACCTCATTCACAATTGCTGGTTGATTGGGCAAGAGCAGAGTTAAATTTGCCCAGGCAATCATAAACCAGGCATCACCTAATGTTTGGGTGCTTGAATTTGCAACCTTAATTTTTTCATATAGCTTTTAAAAAATACTATGGGGTTGTGTGCTTTATAAATACATAATATGGTACCTGATTAACTATTATACTACAACTACTCTAATGTTACACTTTCTGTGTACATATTTTGTAGCTCACAGGTCTTTGCTAACTTTCAGTCTGGACTGAGGTTGTTGTGGTTGCAGCCTCTTGCAGTGTTTCTCTCCAACATGATATATTTTCTGAAATAACATCTTAATTTAGCATATTCTATTTGATTTCTGCTACAGTGGTTACTATAAAAATTGTGAAACAACAACATGTTAGTGGCTAAAATAGAATTTAATCCCCAGTTCCACTGATCTCTTTTTGTGGAGTCTCCTAACAAGTGTAGTCATGGCTTCACATTTAATTATAGTAATCATAACCTTATTTGCTAGGCTGAGTGTTGTGCAGACTTGAATGTTCATTTTCATTTTTAAGCAAATCTTTCAAAGGAATGCAACAGACAAAATACTGCCACATGATGCCCGTGGAAAACAATGGGAACTCAAACCAGCACTCTTCTATCACTGACCAAGCTGAAAAAACTCTAAGTGTAGACATAGCCTAAGTTTCTTTGTAATAAAGGTATTAGACAATGCTCAGGCCTCTTGGTTGGTGCACTGACAGATGATGAGGTCTCCTACTGAGACAGACTGGTTGGTCAGACCTCATCTGTGTCTAATATATTAATTTTTTCTTTCTCTCAAAATTCAGAAGGCTCTTCCATCTGTGCAGGGGCAACTGCTGAAGAAGGACACAGGGCGGGGCACTGGCCATTTGGCCACCCTCACATGACTCCTCCCCGTGCCACCTGGGGAGGGCCAGGATAATGCTTCTTCTGCTCCAGACTCTACCTCTTCTCAGCCCACCTCTTCCCACAAGCCTCCTCTCCCAGTGATGCAGTTCAGACCACTAGTGGGCATCTGGCACCCATAGAAGGGGTTTGGCTCCCCTACACTCACAGCCAATGGTGGGAGGAAGCAGAACAATGTGACTCCATTCTCTGGCTGCCAGCTGCATTGCTCCGCTTCCCCGCACTTAGTGGAAAGGGATGTTGCATGTTGCTCCACATTTGCCCGTAGCCACCAGTGAATGTGGGGGGCACTGACCCCTGCTGCGGCTGCCAGGCCCACTTGCTAAGTCTCTTGGGCTGTCTAGAGATTCTGGTCCCTTGCATCTCTTTCCCATGGCATTTGAGGAGGGCATTTGGCTCCTTGGACCCCCCCAAGGGGGGCTGCTAGTGCACCAATGTTTGTTTACAATGTAAGAATAACAATAACCACAGAGTAAAACTAAGGATGATTTTTTTTCCTCATATCAAGTTCTTTGTGATTTATGAAAATGGTTTCAGGGTTTCAGCTTA
This sequence comes from Pelochelys cantorii, assembly GCA_032595735.1. Lineage (NCBI taxonomy): Eukaryota > Metazoa > Chordata > Testudines > Trionychidae > Pelochelys > Pelochelys cantorii. The sequence continues at coordinate 96,528,692 of CM064331.1, read as the reverse complement.
GAAGTTAAATAAAAATAAAATCATCCTTATGTGAACGTATAGTATCTTCCTCAACCGTAAATCTGTATCTGTGTTGCTATAAATGTCTGTAGGCAGAGAGTTTTATATAAAACATATTCCATGTGTGTAAGTGTAAGAAGGACTAGCTTCACTCTTGATTGGGATATAACTCTTCATATTTGTACTTGTACCCTACATATATTGCTTTGACTCTCCTTTCAGAGCTCTATAAAATGTCCTACTTTTCAGGTATTGTATAATATCTAACTTCATGGCCAAAATATTCATCCTTTCCTCTATAAATCCTGATTAATAGATCTCAATATGGAACTATTGATCAATTCCCTGATGGAAACATCAGGGTTTGGGGGGTAAGGGGGAATTGCCTTTACAAGATCCATCAGAGTTCAGTTAATCAAGTCTGATCAGTTATCTGAAGCATAGCTCTCAACATGAGGCTATGTTTTCATATCACGAATAGATTGCATAGCCAGGGACATTTTACAGAATCAGTGGCAAACAGTTTCATAAATGGCTAGATCCTGACTATATGAAGACTGGGCAACAGTTCCATAAACATTTTCCTCTCTCACTTTTTTTTTTCATTCCACATAGCATTTTTTCATTTTGTTAGAAAAGTACAGTGTGCTAGTAAGTGCAAACAAATACACTCATTGTGTAGTAATATACATACTGACCTACTACCTATGTATTTTAACAGATCTATTAGGAAGCTATTAGACATGTCTGTTAAATATTTTAAGAGTTTTGACTGTGATAATACACAAATAGTCATACGAAAAAGAAAAATGTTGTAACAAAAATTGGCTATTAGACTAAAGCTACCTATATCTGTCTGTTTTAGAGTGGATAGTCATTATAACAATGGTCACATAGCTTAACATGTCTCATTTCCCTCCCCTGCCTTTCATTTAAACATTTGTCAAGATTTGTGAGAGAGTTGCTTTTCCCATTACAAGAGAGGGTGCATGAGGAATTCTGGTGGTTTCACTTGATAGAGCTTGTGACTTCCTGGTGGAAGGAGATCTTGGAGACCAAAAGGGATCTAAACACTTCATTTGTATGCATCTGCGCAGAACAGCTCATGATGCTAACCTGTGTCATGATGCCAACCTAAACTTTTAGCCATGTTCTCAGTTTACTGTAGTAGCTTTTGTGCACTTAAAAAAATCTCTTCAAACTTCCCAATTCTCAAGATTATTTTTTTTTTAAATCTATATTGATGTCAGAGGTAAAAACTTAGTTTCAGAATAAGATGTAGAGTTGGATGCTAATTGGCACAGAGAAAGAGACTGAAAGAATAAACAGAGCCAGCAATAGAAATGCATATTCCCAGTAGCTAGATTAAGAATGATGAACTATATTTTTCCATCTGAAGCTCTGTGAAAGAGAGTCATTTTGGAGACACAAAATTGACTTCTGTATCAATGGACGTGAAAGAAAAACAAAAAACCTTATATATGGATTTTCCTCTGCCAAGATGGCATTTTGCTATCATGAGGTTACACCTTATTTGTTACATATATTCTTAGTTCCCATAATCTCATAGCATTTTTAGCACAACATTGAGCATTGGTGCTGCAATCTTAAACTGTTTAAATGAAATTCTTTTAGAGAAGATGGAATTTGGAAAATATTATTTGGAGTAGAATGGAAGTTATCAGCCATCTTGAATTTTCTGGAATTGACAAGACATAAAATCAATGTTGGGTTTGTGCAGGGTCATAACATTTTAATACCACATTACAATGTTTTAATACAGCCTCAACACAGGCCGTCACAGTGTGCCAACATATGCCATGAATGAGTCTGAATCAAACTGATGAAAATAGCAGCTATGATATTAGCATTTATGTAGCAATTTACCAGCACTTACCAGGCAAATCACTATTATTTGTTTTACAGCGGGGGAAACTGAGGCAAAAATAATTGATTTGCTCCAGGCCACAGAGCAAACCACTTATGTGCATAAGTAATCCAGTATGGCCATTTTTAATGAGATGTTGCTGTTCACAAGTGTTACACCTCTGTTAAGTGTTTTGCCTGATTAGGGCCTAGTAAAACAGAACTTCCTCACTTTCAGTCCAGTGTCTGTTATAGAATCATAGAATACTAGAACTGGAAGGGATCTCGAGAGGTCATTGAGTCTAGTCTTCTGCCCTCACGGCAGGACCGAGCACTGTCTAGATCATCCATGACAGGTGTCTGTCTAACCTGCTCTTAAATATCTCCAGTGATAGAGATTCCACAACCCCCCTAGGCAATTTATTCTAGTAGTTAACCATGCTGACAGGCAGGATGTTTTTCCTAATGTCCAACTTAAGCCTCCCTTGCTGCAGTCTGTTCCTCAAGACTACAACACTATGTAGCCAGATCTAAAGGCACTGAGACTCAGATAATGTATCTGCCAACTGAAAAGAGCTATTTCAGTTTGGGAAGAATGCTAACAAAGAGGCTTGAAATTATCTCAAGAGTTCTGGCTAAATAAAATGCCAGAGCTCCTCACACCCATGCAGAACTGGCCATAAACCAAAAATGCATCAGTTTTGCTATGGATGGAAGAATTTGTGCACAGCTCAGTGTGTGTGCAACTAAAGGAATGTGAACAGCTTTATTCTTAATGTCATATGATATAACAGATTGTAAAAATTTACTTTGTGGTGCCAAATCCTAATCTGATTGCTGATGTATTACCTTCAAGAGTACGGTCTCCAACCATATCACAGAGTTTAAAGTAGTTTATTCAACCTCATAAGGAAGATTTATCTATTATGAAAAACAAACTAGTGATTAATGAACTAATATTCTTTAATTCAGTGTTTGCCAAAGTGGTCAGTGGATCCACTCTGAGAAACTGATAACTGGCCGCTCTGGATTATTTCTTTACAGGCTCTTTAGCCATGGAGCCTTGCAGCTCCCATTGGCTCTTGTTCACTGTTTGCAGCCAAGGAAAGTTGTGGGAAGTGGCATGGGCTGGACCGCTGCTTCCCGTGGCTCCCCTTGACTGCAAATGGAGAACCGGAGCCAATGAGAGCCGGGTGGCTCTGTGGCAGTGGAGCTGGTAAATAAACAAACCAGAGGGTCCAGTTAGCAGGTATCTCAGAGTAGTTCCACGGAACACTTTGAGAAACACTGCTCTAATTGCTGTATTTGAGACAGATATAGTTTTAGACTAGGTTCTATTGGCTGATATCTATTTAATTTTGGGAATTCCGATAAGGAATAGAGAGTATTTCCCATCCATAGCCAATAATGGGAATACAGAATGACAGATTACCTTTCCATATGTAAATTGGTTATTTTAGTCATTATGAATCTGTTTTGTTTCTCTTCCTTTGTTTTCTAATAGTTATTACAAATGAACTCCAAATGGAGTTTTTTCATTAAAAAAAATCACACACACAAAAAAAAGATACACAACTTGCAAGTATAAGACTCTTCCCTTTCTCCTAAATCTTCTGATAATCGACTCTGTGATCTTTGTCTCTGTTAGTTACATAACTACTTGCTCCTTTTGTTTATATATACAGTAAATTGCAAATGTTGGGCCAGAATCTTAGCTTTAGCTAATGACTGCTTGGTACGGCTGAGGAGGGTGGAATGGTCTCCACCCTGTCACTACCCTAATGTTGAGCTGTTCTGTACCTGGTCTAGTCCAATGGCTTAGGTATATGCCTCATGAGGAGAAATTAAAGCAGCCAAGGATTGTTTGTGCAGCCGTATTAATGGAGTCTCAGGCTTTTATAGTCAAATATTTGGAAGAACATACCAGACAAAATTGTATTTAACATTACTCAAGGATCCACTAACCTGCATCTGTCCCCATGTCTCTGTTGGGCCTCTTATTTATTTCACTTTGTCAGAAAATGAGAAAAAATGTCCAGAAGATGGCTGTATGCTGTGGGAAGTGTTCAGAGAAATCTAAGTTAAAGCTCTCTTCCCCCTCTCCCCCGCCCCATTCCAGCTGCAGGGATTGGCTTAAGAACATAAGAATGGCCATACTGGGTCAGACCAAAGGTTCATCTACCCTAGTATCCTGTCTTCCGACAGTGGCCAATGCCAGGTGCCCCAGAGGGAATGAATAGAACAGGTAATCACCCACTGTCATCCTTTTCCAGATTCTCAGAAACAGAGGCTAGCGACACCATCCCTGCCCATCCTGTCTAATAGCCCTTGATGGACCTATCCTCCATATATTTATCTAGTTCTTTTTTTGAATTCTGTTAAAGCTCTGGTCTTCACAACATCATCTGGCAAGGATTTTCACAGGCTGACTCTGGCTGTGTGAAGAAATACTTCTTTTTGTTGGTTTTATGTCTACTGCCTATTAATCGTTTGATGGGCCCTAGTTCTTGTGTTATGGGAACAAGTAAATAACTTTTCCTTATGTGTTTGCTCCTCATCAGTCATGATTATATAGACCTCGAACATATCCCCCCGTAATCGTCTCTCTTCCAAGCTGAAAAGTCCAAGTGTTAATCTCTCCTCATATGGTAGCCACTACATATTTCTAACTACTTTTGTTGCCCTTTTCTGAACCTTTTCCAGTGCCAAGATATCTTTTTCTTCTTCTTCTTCGAGTGATTGCTCATGTCCATTCCTTGTAGGTGCATGTGTGCTGCGTGCATGCATTGTCAGAAGATTTACCCTTAGCAGTATCCGTTGAACCAGCAGGGGAGCCCCCTAGAGTGGTGCCGCTATATTGGCTCATATGTATCCCTGCTGGTCCTCCATCCCCTCAATTTCTTCTTACCACTGGTGATGGATGGTTGTTGGAATGTGCTTCGCTCTTGCTCTGCAAGCACCTCTCTTAGCAGTTCTTTCTTGCTGTTCAGTTCATTGTTTAAAGTTTTCACAGTTCTGTTTTTTATCTAGTAGTTAATAGTCGTTACCAGTTAAGCGTAGCACTTAGTGAGTAGTTTTTGGCCATGGGGCTCACTTCGTGTCCCTGGTGTGTCTGGTGGAGCATGCCTGGGCCATAAGGCTTCAAGCCCTGTGAGAAGTGCCAGAAGCCTATGCCATGTGGCAACCCCCACAGAGCCTGCCTCAAGTGCCTCAGTGAAGCCCTCATCTGAGGCTTGTAAGATCTGCGAAGGCTCCAAACCATGCACTAAATGGGAAAGGAAATCTTGCCTCAAGATTATCCTCAAGGAGGTGGCCGTGCACCCGTGTCTGACCCGGCACCGGTGACCCAGAGTGCACCAGTTTCAGTATAGGAGACACCCAGCCAGTTGTGCATCTGTAGGGAATAATTCTGGACACCCTGGATGCAGGTAAAAACAAGTCAGAGGATTTATTGCACACAGCTGGTGGAGTGTCCCTCAGGGGCTAACCTGGTGAACACTAGTTAATCAAAACATTACCATAGATTATATAGGCAACAGATGGGCGGAATGGAAGCGATTTGATAGGGTCTGGCGGCAAGACATAATGCACACATAAGCCAATAACCTACAAAGGTTACACAGCATCTCCGCCCATTGCCAATTAAACATCTTATCAATAATACAGGTAGTTATTCCTAACAAGCTAAATAAGCCAACATAAACAAGACAAGCATTTTAATAGCAACTTTGTCTGTTGAAATTATGTCTACTGCGAGATGATACCACCTCGTGTTGGTGTAGTCCTTGGGTCTCAGGCTTATCTAGGATTACAGGAGACAGTGAGAATGACTTCGGTAAAGTATGTTTTGGTACCAGCTAGGGTCTTATCGGAGTGAGGGCCTCTTGGAATGTGGTTGCCAGGGCAACCAGGGTCATATTCGCTGCTTATTCTGTGTGTTTCCAGATCTTGCCTCAAATTTAGGATTTTAATAGGGATTCTTAGCAGAATACCATGGACTGCCCAGTGCCACAGAAGAAAAGGAGGCATAGCTGGGGCAAGTCTTCTCTGAGGCATGTGTCCTCAGAGGGGCAAGTGGCACCGGTAAGTACAGCACCCAAACCATCGTGGTCAGGTCGGCGCTGCTCCAGCCCGTGTCGAGACCCTAGTCCAGCAGTGGATCTCCTGGAGCCCTCCACTCCAGACACCTTCGAGGTGGTGAGGGACCTGCTTGAATTGACGTTGGCCCCAGGTCCAGCTAAGGAGCGCGACACCAGACAGCATCGAGCCTGATACCCAGGAACTCAGTAACAACAATGAAAGTAATGAAATTTGGACTAGGATCTGATCTTGTTTTTGATTTTGTTCCTGACACCAGAAGCAAAGGTCCCTTGGCACTGTATCTATCACCAGTTGATTAATTTGGCAGAAATAACAATGCAACTCAAATATAAATTTAACCAATCTATTAAAGAATTTGAACAGTACACAGCATGTGATGACACAGAACAAATTAACCCCAGTACAACCAGTAAACCAACCCCACACCCTCGAACCAGAAGAGGGAAGAAGATAGTAAAGAATTCCCCAATACAACAAGGTAAGTATTCAAATACTTTACAGATGTCTGGCTTAGATGGAAGATGACACGTATGGATGGAGGGAAGAAGCAAACCTAGGACCTTCTACCGTTCATCAGGGAACCTGCTGTCCGGGAGGAATACTAGGTGATCCCATGGAGATGTTGTTCTGGTATGGGCTAATCATGGATTCCTTGAGCTCCCGAGGGCTTTCACCACAAGGATCAGGATTCCGGAATGAGGTAAAGGAACCTAAGAGCTCTGCTAGATGTCCCCTAGACACAAATCCACACCCTCTTCGGTGGAGGCTGTGAAGGGAGGTGCCCACAGCAGCTCAGAGATTCCAATCCTCAGGCAGCTTCTATGCTGTAGCCAGATGGTAGGCCTCACCCGAGCCTTCACCACAGAGTGACAGCAGGATGACCAGAAGCAGCAACAAGCCAAGGACCGAGCCGCAAAGCATTCAGGAGGAGAAGAGCAAGAGCCCCTTGGGTGACAGTTCTTTTAAAGTTCCTTAGGCAGGAAAAGCAGTAAGAGTGCTGAGTGCACTGTCTCGGTGCCATGTGCAAAATGTCCTGTGCCGTGTACAGCGCAGTGCACCCCTGAGGTGATTTCAGCTTTGGCGGGAAAAACTGGATGGAGCTGGTTTTCCTGTGCAGGGCACAATTCAAGATAGAGTTTAGTAAGACAAAATGGAGTCCATTGTCCAAGATGGAGTTTGTTAAAAACAACATGAAGTCCATCATAATAATAAAGAGTCTTTAGTCCTTACACACCCAGCACTCTTGCCCTGGAAGAGAGAGGACTTCACTACGGCACCATCGTCTTCAACTCCAGTGCCAGGCATGGTACAGCCCCCAGTGACGGCACCGGCCCTGGCTTCCACTTCGACAAAGACACTGGCACCGGAGTCAGCACTGGTATCAGAGTTGGTACTGGCACAGAGGACTCCTGCAGCACTGACCCGGGTGCTGGGCCTCTCAGATGTAACACCAAGTGGCCTAGCACTGCCTCCAGCCATGCCTCCACCTTCTCCTCAGCACCAGGGGAAGCCTGAATCCATGGCCTGGCATGCCCTGGGGTTGCCAATTGCCTCCCCCACTGTACTACCCTCATCAACTTGTGAATACTAGACTGACTCAAAGGTGGAATCAGTTTGGTCTTTGTGGGGTTCCTGATCAAGGTCGCAGCACTAATCTTACTCCTGCCACCGGTCCTAGCACCACAGCACATCGGCGCACCCACAACACCACTAGCAGCCCTGGCTACAGCCTACCCCAGTGCCAGGAGCACAACAATCTTGGCCCCCATAGCTCTAGGCCCCAGCTCAGTGGCCTTTTTGGCCCCCTAGACCTACCACCAAAGCCAGGGTGAGGGCACCTCTAGGACAGGGTTGGTCTACTCCGTGCCCAGGGCTTCACACCCTGTCTCCCCAGAAACATTCCCTCTTGGGTAGGAACCTTTCTAGGCCTGCGCAACAGGGCACGAGATCAGACTTCCTTTGCCGTGGGGGGAAAATGGGAATGGAAGGAATAATAGGTGCTGTTCCTGCCCTGCGTTGGATCGGGGCCCTAGGGGCCCCATTAAGGCTTTTGAGGGTACACCTAATGACAGCCTACCAACCTCTGCCTTCCAGTTGTGGGATCATCTGTTCCCCTTCTGCTGTGCCTGGGAGTCCATTGCCTCGGATCAATGGGTCCTAGAGACAGTAGGGAGGGGATCGTCTATCCCCTTTTGCCCCCGCCACCCATCCCTCTGCCCCGTCCCTCATCAGGGACCCCTCTCATGAGAATCTCCTCTGGGAGGAGGTGCTGCAGCTCCTGAGACCGTGGGCAGCCAAAGTGGTCCTCCATGAATTCATGGGCAGGGGTTTTTACTCCCAGTACTTCCTGGTTCCCAAGGCAAAAGGGGTTTTTGACCTATTCTAGACCTTAGGGAACTCAATGCTTTTGTCGCCAAGGCCAAATTCAAGATGGTGACCCTGGCGTCCATCATCCCTTCCCTAATTCTTGGAGACTGGTATGCTGCCCTCGATCTAAAACAAACTTCCTTCCATATTTCCATTGCCCCCACTCAGGTCATAGAGTTCGTGGGTGCCTGTCTTGACTCCAGGTTGACCATGTCTCCTCCCTGCCCAGGTCACGTTTTCTGGCTATCAGAGAAGCCAGCGTGACCATGTGCATGTTCCCAATGACCACGGCCATGTGCTTGTGCTTGCTGGGACTCATGGCCACCTGCACTTACGTGATCCAGCACACAAGGCTTCGCATGTGGCTACTACAGTTGTGGCTGGCATGAGTTCGCAACCCGTCCTTCCACTCTTGGGACAGAGTGGTGATGGTTCCCCCCGACATCCTCCGCTCCCTGGCTTGGTGGACCCTGGTGGAGGTGGTCTGTGTCCAAGTCTCATTCTCCAGGCCTCGGCCAACCCTTTGGTTAGTGACGGATGCCTCCGACACCGGATGAGGAGCTCACATCGGCGATGTGCAGACCTAAGTTATGTGATCGCGTGAGGTTCTCTCCCTGCATATCAATATCAGGGAGCTGCAGGCAGTCAGTCTCACGGGTCAGGCCTTTCTTCCCCAGTCCAGGGGCAGAACAGTTCTTATCCTATTGGACAACACCTCGGCGGTTTCCTACATAAACAGGCAAGGTGGGGCCTTATTCCCCTTCCCTGTGTCAGGAAGCCCTCCAGCTTTGAGAGCTGTGTATCAGGGAGGGTATCCACCTGTTTGCCTCCTACCTTTTGGGGTCTCAGAACACTCTGGTAGATCAGTTAAGCAGGTCCTTCTCCAGACACGAATGGTCCTTCAGGGGACATGTGGCCCTCCAGATTTTCTGCAGGTGGGGGATTTCCCCTCCTAGACCTGTTTGCGACCTGCCAGAACAGGAAGTGTCCCAGGTTCTGCTCCCTCATGGGGCTGAGTGAGGGGTCACTGGGAGAAGCACTCATTACCCGCTGGCCCAGGGGTCTGATTTATGTGTTCCTGCCCTTCCCACTGATACACAAGGTGCTCCTACAGGTTCAGGAGTTCAGAGCCTCTCTAATACTCATTGTGCCAGCATGGCCCAGACAGTGCCGGTTTACATCCCTTCTGAGCCTATCCTGCAAAAGACCAATAGTGCGTTTTTCCCCCCCCTCCCCCCCCTTGCTGGACCTGGATGTGATAATGCAGAATTTTGGCAGGCACCACCACCCGAACCTGTGGTTCCTGCACCTGATGGCCTGGAAGCTCTGTTACCTGGGAGACTGAGGTAAACAATTGCTGTGGTAAAGCCTAAGCAATTAATTAAAGCCTAAGGCTGTCCCCCCACAGAAGATAGATTCGATCTGGTGGTACATATCTAATCACCGTTGGACTGGAGCCACAAATCAGGCCAGAGACAGAATTTAGGGCCAAAACATATATTTTGGAAATAGGAACACGCATCAACAAACAACAATACAACTGTAATTATCCCACCCTGTCCCAGAAGAAAAGAGAGATAGAAAGATTCCCGTATACAAAAGGATTATACTTTACAAAGATTTGGAGACTGCGATGGGTGCCTGTGACCTGCAACCTCATGGCTATTTTAAAGCCATGAGAGAGGACAGCAGGGAGATCCCTCGAGGATGAGTCGGCTCTGATTCCAGAGTAGTCCTTGAAGTGGATCCTCGCCTCCGCGTGAGGTGACACTTAGAGTTCGCTGGCACCAGTCCTCCGGCTGAATACCCGACTCGTAAACAGGACACGTAGTAATAGTCCCAAAATCCCACAGTACTGATTCCAATATCTTGAAGGGGAGGCTTCCTTCACACCTCAGAGAATGCAGCACTACTGGACCTGGGCAGTCCCAGTCAGATCACGCATGGATGGACTCCTCAGGGTTAACGACGATGCACACTCATGACGGACGAAGGAGAACCAACCCGAGCTTTCCTCAGGAGAGGGCTTATAAAGATGCTCAGGCAGGAAAACTGGGTTAGCGTGAGGGGTGCAACAGAATAGGGTGGTGTGCACATGGAAAAGGGGTCGGGTGCACAACTTGGATGCGCACGCACCATATTAGAGAGGGGTGCACAGGTTTAGGGCCGTGTGCACAGGCTAGGGAGTGGAGTGCAAAGCCTTCTGAGGTGATGCCCTCAGGTTAGTTTTGGCGGGAGAAACTGCTGAGGTAGAGATGGAACCCAGCAGACTCCATTTTGTCTCTTAGCCTGGGTAACAGCTCCTTGGCTGACAGCAGCAAAGCTGCAATGCTTGGAGCAGGTGCAGGAGGTACTGTTAGGAAGTAGGAAATTTTTCCACTAGGGCCACCTACTTTGCTAAGTGGAAGTGTTTCTCTATCTGGGCTACCCCGAAAGGGGTATTGCCTATAGATGCCTAGGTCCCACTGGTCCTGGACTATTTACAGGACCTCAGGGTCCAAGGACTATCCCCCTCATCAATTAAGGCGCACCTAGCTGCCATCTCAGCCTTCCACCTGGGCTCATGGGGCAAGGCACTCTTCGTGGACTCAGTGGCCTTTCAGTTCCTAAAGGGATTGGACAGGCTTTATCTGCATGTCCGTCAACCCATCCCTCAGTGGGACCTTAACCTGGTTTTGACCAAGATGGTCAAAACTCATGGGACCTCCCTTTGAGCCCCGAGCAACGTGTTTGCTGTCACACCTTTCCTGGAAGGTGTCTTTCATGGTGGCTATCATGTCGGCCAGACGTGTCCATATTGAGGGCTCTCCCTTTGGACCTCCCCCCCTATACAGTTTTCTTTAAGGATAAGGTCAGGCTATGCCCCCACCCAGCCTTTCTTCCAAAGGTGGTGTCTCCTTCCCACGTCTCCCAGGATAGTTTCCTCCCAGTCTTTTACCCCAAGCCCCATGCTTTGGGTAAAGGACAAGTGTTACATACTCTAAATATTAGGAGGGCTTTAGTGTTTTATTTAGACAGGGAAAAGACCTTCTGTAAGTCCCTTCAGCTGTTTGTAGCAGTCACGGGATGGCTGAAGGGGCAGCCAGTGTCCACGCAGAGGATTTCCTCATGGATCACGTTCTGTACCAAAGAGTGTTATGAGCCAGCTCCTTCCCTCACAGCTCACTCTACTAGGGCCCAGGCCTCTGCTATGGCCTTTGTGGCTCAGGTCCCTATTCTAGACATTTGTAGGTCTTTGGTCCACACTTTTGCCAAGCATTATGTATTGGCCCATCAGGCTAGGGAGGATGCAGCCCTGGGTAGGCCTATCCTTCTCTCAGTTGAAGGTTAGAACTCCGACCCCACCTCCTGCTCTGGAGTCACCTACATGGAATGGACATGAACAATCACTCAAAGAAAAAACGGTTACTTACTTTTTGTAACTGTTATTCTTCAAGATGTGTTGCTCAGGTCCATTCCAAATCCTGCCCACCTCTCCTCCTTCTGAGTAGTCTGGTAAGGAACCAAGGTGTTGGAGGGCCAGCAGGGGTATATATTAGCTGATATAGCGGCACCACTCCAGGGAGCTCCCCTGCTGGCTCAACAGATACTGCTAAGGGAAAATCTTCCGACAATTCATGCATGAAGCGCGCACACACCTATATGGAATGGACATGAGCGACACATCTCAAAGAATAACAGTTACAAAAGGTAACTAACTGTGGTGGTGTTGGTTTTGGGTTGGTTTTTTGTTTTGTTTTGCTTTTTGAGATAAGGTGACCATATCTGCACACAGTATTCAAGATGTAGGCGTACCATGGAGGTATTTAGAGGCAATAAGATATTCTATCTTATTCTCTACCACTTTTTTAATGCTTGCTAACATTCTGTTTGCTTTTTTTGACTGCTACTGCATATTGATTGCATGTTTTCAGATAATTATCCAAATAAGAACATAAGAACATAAGAATGGCCGTACTGGGTCAGACCAAAGGTCCATCTAGCCCAGTATCCTGTCTGCCGACAGTGGCCACCACCAGGTACCCCAGAGAGGGTGGACCAAAGACAATGATCAAGCGATTTGTCTCCTGCCATCCCTCTCCAGCCTCTGACAAACAGAGGCCAAGGACACCATTTTATCCCCTGGCTAATAGCCTTTTATGGACCTAACCTCCATGAAATTATCTAGCTTCTCTTTAAACTCTATTATAGTCCTAGCCTTCACAGCCTCCTCTGGCAAGGAGTTCCACAGGCTGACGACACGCTGTGTGAAGAAGAACTTTCTTTTATTAGTTTTCAACCTGCTACCCATTAATTTCATTTGGTGTCCTCTAGTTCTTCTATTTAGGGAACTAATAAATAACTTTTCTTTATCGGCCCTCTGCACACCACTCATGATTTTATATACCTCTATCATATCCCCCCTCAGTCTCCTCTTTTCTAAACTGAAAAGTCCCAGTCACTTTAACCTCTCCTCATATGGGACCCGTTCCAAACCCCTAATCATTTTAGTTGCCCTTTTCTGAACCCTTTCCAAGGCCAAAATATCTTTTTTGAGGTGAGGAGACCACATCTGTACACAGTATTCAAGATGTGGGCGTACCATAGTTTTATACAGAGGCAGTAAGATATTCTGGGTCTTATTTTCTATCCCTTTCTTAATAATTCCTAGCATCCTATTTGCCTTTTTGACCGCCGCTGCACACTGTGTGGAAGTTTTCAGAGAACTGTCCACGATAACTCCAAGATCTCTTTCCTGATTTGTCGTAGCCAAATTAGCCCCCATAATACTATATGTATAGTTGGGGTTATTTTTCCCGATGTGCATTACTTTACACTTATCCACATTAAATTTCATTTGCCATTTTGTTGCCCAATCACTCAGTTTGGTGAGATCTTCTTGGAGTCCCTCACAGTCTGCTCCAAGATGAATGAATCCAAGATGTCTCTTGAGTGCTAACAGCTAATTTAGTTGCCATCATTTTATCCACTATGATGGGATTATCCAGTGTGCATTACTTTGCATTTATCAACATTAAAATTCATCTGCCATCTTGTTACCCAGTCACCTAGTTTTGTGAGATCCTTTTGAAGATCTGCACAGTCTGCTTTGGACTTAACTATCTTTAGCAGTTTAGTATCATCTGCACATTTTGTGACCTCTTTCCAGATCATTTATGAATATATTGCATAGGGTTGGTCTCAGTACAGACCCTTGGGGGACACGATTAGTTACTGCTCTTCATTCTGAAAACTAACCATTTATTACTGCCCTTTGTTTCCTATCATTTAACTAGTCATCAATCCATGAGATGACCTTCCCTCTTACCCCATGCCAGCTTCCTTTGCTTAAGAGCCTTTGGTGAGAGAACTTGTCAAAGGCTTTTGGGAAATCTAAGTACACTGTATCCACTTTGTCCACGTGCTTGTTGACCCCCTCAACAAATTTTAGTAGATTGATTGATTGAGGCATGATTTCCTTTTATGGAAACCATTTTGACTTTTCCTCAACAAATGATGTTCTGCTCTTTACTATAGTTTCAACCCATTTGCCTGGCACTGAAGTCAGACTTACCAGCCTATAATTGCTGGGATCACCTCAAAAGCCATTTTAAAAAAACTGGCATTTGCTATCCTTGAGTCATTTGGTACAAAAGATGATTTAAAAGTAGGTTACAACTAGGGATGTAAACAAGTAGTTGAGTATATGATTAACTGATAAGTCTAGGCAGCAAGGCTGGGGGGGGGGAAGCAGTAGCTGGTGTTTGGGGGAGCCAGCTGTCCCACCCCGTGTGTGTGTGGGGGCGGGGCGGGGGAGGAGGAGCAGGGGAGGCTGCCATAAGCCTGGGCCAACCGCAGGCAGAGGCTGCTTCACGGCAGCATCTCATCTGTAGGGGGTCCAAGCTTCCTGCGAGCAGAGGCATGTCCCTGGTGGGGACCGCCCCCCCATGAAAAGGGGCTGCTACTAGACCAGCCTCTGTCCGTGGCCAGTCTGGGCCACCATGGATAAAGGCTGCTTTGAAGCATCCTCTCCTCCCCTGCAGCAGTCTCTGTCTGTGAGGAGCTCGAATCTCCCCTCCCCCGCCCCAAGGCTGAGGCACTCATGAAAACTATTTATATTTCAGTAGCACTTAACAGTGGGGTCCTATTGTGATGGGCATTGTGTGCATGCAGAAAGAGACAAGAGCTGATGGATTGGGAGAAAAACAGAAATAGGTTAAATTACTTACTCAAGGTCATCCAGGAACATGACCTGGATGTTACATGCTGGGATGCACTTCAGACTAGCGAGGTGTTTTAACCATGCAACTATGGATGCCTTTATACAGCTTTGCTGTTGTAAGTCCCAACCTAGGCCCCTCACAAACAAAATGCAGATCACATTCTGACTCATTGGCAGGCTGCAGCTTTGCACAAAACCACTTCAGTCATACTTGGTTACCACTTGCAGGGTGATCCCAACACACTCCCAATCCTAGTTCCGAATGGCCTGTTTCACAGTCATCATTGACTATTTTGTTACCTCTTTAATATCTGCCACCTCTCAGTGCCGTTTCCTGTAGGCAGCATTCCTGTCTCACTTGGCACAGGAAAATACTTTTCCCCCATCTCCTGCCCTGTCTGTCAAGACTTATTACAAATGACATAGTCACTATCCTTGACTAATGGATGATGGTGGGACTTTGACCATTGTGGTTTAAGGATTGTGGGGAATTATAGCTTAGCTGTCTGAAAATAATATAGGATTTTCAACAGTGAAATAAGCATTTGAAATTCTAATTTTATAAATGGATGCTTCAGAAACTATTTGACGTTTAATCATACTAAAAAGAACCTTACACTAATGGCTGAGACTTTTGGTTACAGTGTCCACATTTATTCCACTAGCACAAAAAGGAAATGATCATTTCTTAGTTAAAAAAGGCATAATCTCTTCCTTCCATTTGCATTACGTTTAAATTCTAGAATATTTTTATGAAAAGGAAGATAGGTTTAGTCCAGAGGTAGCCAAAATGTGAGTTGTGGGATAAAGACAGGCTGGTAGCCTGCTGTAGACTATTTTAATGCAGATGTATGACTAAAGACTATCATAGGTTCCAATATGATTCAGGATGGAAATTTATAGAGCTGGAAGAGACCTCAGGAGGTCATGAAGTCCAGCCCCCTACCCATGGTAGGACCAATCCCAACTAAATCAACCCAGCCAGGGTTTTGTCAAGCCAAGACTTAGAAACCTCTAGGGATGGAGATTCCACCACCTCCCTGGGTAAACTGTTCCAGTACTTCACCACCCTCCTAGTGAAATAGTTTTCCCTAATATCCAACCTAGACCTCCCCCACTGTAACTTGAGACCATTGCACCTTGTTCTGCCATCCCTCACTACTGAGAACAGCCTTTCTCCATGCTCTTTGGAACTTCCCTTCAGGAAGTTGAAGGCTGCTATCAAATCCCCCTTCACTCTTCTCTTCTGCAGACTAAACAAACCCAAATCCCTCAGTCTCTCCTCATTGGTCATGCGCTCCAGCCCCCTAATCATTTTGGTCGCCCTCCGCTGGACCCTCTCCAATGCGTCCACATCCATTCTATAGTGGCGGGGCCCAGAACTGGATGCAATACTCCAGATGTGGCCTCACCAGTGCTGAATAAAGGGGAATAATCACTTCTCTAGATCTGCTGGCAATGCCCCTCCTAATGCACTCTAATATGCTATTAGCCTTCTTGGCTACAAGGGCACACTGTTGACTCATATCCAGCTTCTCATCCACTGTAATCCCCAGGTCCTTTTCTGCTGAACTGCTATTTAGCCAGTCAGTCCCCAGCCTGTAACAATGCTTGGAATTCTTCCGTCCCACATGCAGGACTCTACACTTGTCCTTGTTGAACCTCATCAGATTTCTTCTGGCCCAATCCTCTAATCTGTCTAAGGGTCTCTGGACATATCAAGTAACCAAACCTCTCTGCTCAAAACTGAGTACTGAATGGTGGGCCCTGTATAAGTTGTGGATTGCAGTCCACACTGTATAGCAGTGATGCACAACCTGTGGGTCGGAGCACTGTGATAAGTTATTTTCTGCCTTTCCTGGCTTGGTGCCCAATGGATATGCGGTGGGGGTGGAGGAAGTGGCAGGGGAGTGGCCCGGCAATTAAAGAGGCCACGAATGCATTTTGGCGGTGCTTCCTTTTTTTCATTTTTGGTGACACATCTGGCAATTCGGGGGTTATGAATGAAAAAAGGTTGCACACCACTGCTGTATAGTGTGTGGGCTGCACTTAAGTATCACAGGGAAGTGGTTGCAGTCTGCTTGTTTTCATGAATATTAAATTTAGTCCTTAAGCTTCTGGCAAGTTACCTGTGTGGCCTTGATTGGACTGTTTGTGTTCTCTTGTTCCTCCACCCACTGCATTAGACTTTGATGTAGTTTAACCTGTATCTTAATTCTGGCAAGCAAAATCTGCCTTTTTGTAGTCAATGGAAAATTCCCATTGGCTTCATTGTAACCAGAATTTCACCCAGCATGTTGTTTGAAGAAGTGGTGGCCATCCTTTAGATGATCATATTCAGTTGACGAAAGTATGTGGTAAACTAAGGAGGAGCCAGCTGGATATGCTAATAGCAGAGGAATCTGCTTTTAAGTGAGAATGGCTTTCCATGTTGAGAGCTTGCATGTGTATCTGATTTAAGATATCAAACTTTTTACCTTTCCTAGCGTTCTGTAATGTTCCTTGACACATTAGAGATATTTGCACTGAACAAGAGTTTCCTTATTCTCAGGCCATATTCTTTTCCTGGTTGATATTAAAATAACCATCACCAGGGCTCGCCAAGTGGTGGCGAGCCCCGCTTGCCAGCCACGTGGTTCTGCGTTCGCTCTGCACCGATTCTTCTGAGTTGTAATCTACTCGCCACGGGCGAGTAGATTACATTATTTGTCGAGCCCTGACTATCACAATCTCATAATTTCAGAGGTGTTTTCAGAATAACAAATTATAGTCCATCTTTCAAATTTGAGCTTCTATGTTAAGACACCAAAATCCTGCATTTGGACATTAAGTGGCACTTAAACATCCATCTACAATACCTTTATGGTACTTATTCCAGCACCTCTAATGTTCCTCATTTAGGTGCTCTTATTGGAAAAAAGGGCACTCTTATCACAAGTGCTGTATTTTAACTTCTTATTGGAGGATCAAAAACAGGAGAATAGGGTTTTAAGGGAATACATTAATATTTAATCTACTATATATTTGAGAGAGTTTTATCTGCTTGTTTGTTTGTCCATTTGTCTGTCTGTTCAAGAACTCCTAAATGGTAAGAGCTAGGATCACTAAATTTGGTATACAGCTTCCTCTTACCATAACTTAAAGCAATGTAAGGGTGTGGTTGTGCCAGGACAAAGGGATGTGTCTGGGATGGGATTGCTACTCATAAAATCATACAGAAAAGAGACTGAATCACCAGGCAGGTGAAAAGGGTTGGCTGGGGGTACACTACCCCCAGTCTGAGTCTGCTCTAGCCCTGAGTCTTCCCCCCCCTTAAGGGAGGGCGAGGGGAGAGCTAACGCTCCCACCCCTCCCTGATTCATCTGGGAACATTGCTGGTGGGAATATCCCTTCATAAGGAAGTGAAGGGAAAAGTCACAGTTTGCCGCATTCCTCACTCTGTCTGGGGAGCACAAGGGGCAGACAGACCTGGACCTGCCCCAGCCAGGGACATGCACCCTTCCCCCATCTGTGCCTGTTGGAGCTGCAGTGGCCATGAAGAAGCACTTCTCACCTGAACCCAAGCTGTTGCAGTGAGTGATGGCTGTAGTAGTCCTCTTTCCTTGGGGCAGCTTGCCTACGGAACCCCTCATCCTTAGGCCCCCTCCCCAGAGCAATTATTTAAATTAAGAAAAACAAAAATTAGATGAGGTAAGGACCCAAGCAATGCTGGGTAAATCTTCTAGTTACATATACATGGAATAGCAGTAGTCAGAATATAAAGAGTGACTGGCTAATAAATTACCTTGTATAGAAGTGTCCATTTTCAAATTTGTCCTACTGTAAAAGCCTCTGTTCAGGTAAAATATGCTATTATTAGTTGTAGGTGAAAAAGTAATTTGGCCAGAATAACAAAATGCATCCAACAAGATAATATCTATCAATATGTTGCTATAGTGCATTCTTCTCCATGTGAACAGCTCTGAGTGCTTTTATGATGAGCTAGTCTGCTCTGTAAGACCAGTGATGCCTGGTGGTCAACCCACCCCATTATGTGGTATGGTTCTTTTCAGATTTCTAAAGGCCCAGTACATATACCAGGGGCGTGGGAGATACTGAAAAAGAGGAAGAGGTCCCAGAAATAAGTGGTACTTGGAAGGAAATCCCATCACTGTATTTTTAAGGGTCAGGTGCCTTGCAGAGAAGGAAGGATAAGACTTCTTTCACTCGTCCAGTTGGGGATGAATTGGGAGAAGGTGATGGGCATAAATTCTACCTCTTTCCCTGTAGCAAGGCAGATATGTAGCAGGAGAAGCTTGGCCTTCCTTATCCAAGTACTCATGGGAGGAGGAGTGAGGGGTAAAACAACGTGAGAGGCCTTTAGCTTGCTAACTTGCAACCCAATGCCAAGGAGAAGAGCTGGGGGCTGGTGTTTTGAGAGAGAGGGTAGGACTCTTTTATATGGACCCATAGGAAGTGACCTGAGGCAACTAACCCAAGTGCTTTACTCTTAATAGAAAGATTTAATAAAAGAAAGTGGTAAATGTCTTTAACCAATGTAGCCAGGGTAACTGATTGAAAGAACTTGAGGGACCCTAAGTGTAATACATCTGCATGGTCCAAAGGGTTACAAGGGTATGTGTTGGAGGGCAGCACCTCCTATCATAGCAGATAGAATTAAGTTGGGGTAACATAATTAGTTTATACTTTCCAATACTCCTACGACAGAATGACTAGTCTTGAAATGACCCAGGCAATTTAGCCAGGAGGAAAAACCTGCAAACAATCAAACTCTGTGTTTAACTGTTTATGCTGTTTGCTTATTTATTTTATTTTATTTTTATTCAACTTTCACTTCAAGTGCTAGTTTGACTTTCTGGTTCTTCAAACATGGAAATATTTCAGATACAGCTGCTGCAAAGGAATGTTTGACATTCATTTAAACTTTATCGCCTCTGTAAGTGTTAAGCAATATAAGCAGGCAAAGTTTCACTTGGTGAATAAGGGGGGAAAAAGCCCCCTCAAAACCTCAGTTTTTCAGGCTGTCTGGGTTCTGCCTTCAGCCTTTTATTCTTTAGGGTTTTTGAAGAGCTATAGCTTAGACAAGCAAAGTAAGTTGGCTTTACACATTTCCAGGAAGCAAAACCAGAACCCCTTTCTGTATGGAATATTATTTCAGCCATGAAGCAACTGGATGTGTAATATTCCGTGTTCCAAGTCATCCCTTCCTGTTTCCCAAGCAGCTACTTATAGAATGTCTTCATCTTGGGAAACGTAATTGGCTTATGCTTTCCAATACTCCTGTGACAGGATGTGTTCACAGAAGATCATCTGGGATTGTTCCCCAGTCTACTGATTATGCTACTGACACCTGCCTTCTTGTGTGCTGGGGCTTCCCATCACCCTGTTCTGCTGGGCCAGATTCTTTGGTCTCTCCCAGACAAGGCACAGAATTGGGGTTACTGCCCCCTTGAAGAGCAATGCAGACATTGGGAGAATGCAGTTCAAAGGCACAGCTTCCAGGAAACCAACCTTCTAAAGGCATCAAAACCCCAAATAAATCTTTCCGAGTAAAAGTTTTATACAAAGAAAGCTCATGTGGATGTTTGCCTCTTTATCATTGAAAGGGAGATATGTACACTGTTCACCCCCCCTCCTCCTCCCCCAACTAAGAATTATTTATCCTGAGCAGAATAGTAAAAACAAGTGATTTTTATTAAGCACTAACAGGAGGATTTAAGTGGCTGCAAGGGAAAACAGACAGATCAAAGTAAGTTACTAAATTAAAATGAAAAGAGAATGCATAGCTCGTTCTAATCCACTAAAAAATTTATTGCAAGCAGATTCTTACTCTAAAGAGTTGTTCTTGTTCTAGGCATAATTTTCAGGTCAGAGACATCCTCTTGTATCTTGACTTGGGTTCCAAGCCCACTTTGAGTGTGTCACGCCAACTGAAGACAAAGGTTTGATAGTTTCCATTAAATAGCTTAAATAGTCTTTTCCCCAGGGCAGGAATCTTTTGTTCTACATTCCCTCCTTCCATGGAAAAATACCTGGATCAAAAATGAAATCCCAGTAGCAGGTGGTATGGTCACATATCTTACCAGTCCAATCACCTTTGGACTTACAGGACAAACAAGGCTATTTACAAGTTGTTAAGTTAAGGCTTCCTGGGGTGCGGACACTAGTAACGGCTTTCATTAGCACATTTAAACTATAAACAGTCGTCGTCTTCGTATTTCTAATTTTACATATAAGAATGATACATTCACCAAAATAGGATATACAGATCCAGTAGATGGTAACATGAAAATTGATAGGTTACATGAAGTATTTTGTTTAAAGTATCTTTGAGCTATGCATATTTATATTCATAAGCCAAACTTCATACAGCATGTGGGGGCATCACACCTCTCATTATATTGCTGATATCTGGAAGTGCCCCGGAATCTAGTCATAAATTAATATTCTCCAAGTGGGCACTAACTATCTTAAATTGCTATACGAAAACCATTTGTGGTGTAGAGTGACTTTCATTTTATTCTAAATATGACTTCTCTTAGGCTATGTCTACACTGGCAGCTTCTTGCACAAGAACTCTTTTGCGAAAGAGTTCCTGTGCAAAAACTCTTCCACAAGAGAGCGTCTACACTGCCATGTGCTTTTGCACAAAAGATGTGCTTTTGCAAAAGAGCAGCCATGGCAGTGTAGACGCTCTCTTCCGCAAGAAAGCTCTGATGGCCATTTTAACCATAGGGGCTTCTTGTGCAAGAAATTCATGTTGCCTGTCTATACTACCCTCTTCTGGAAGAGCTCTTGTGCAAGAGGGCTTATTCCTCGTGGGGAGAGGAATAACTCTTCCGGAAGAAGCCCTGTTTTACAACGCTATACTGTAAATTTACTTCTGGAAGAACACTCATGCAGTGTAGACAGCCGGCAAGTTTTTGCGGAAGAATGGCTGTTCTTCCACAAGAAGCTGCCAGTGTAGATGTAGCCTTAGGGTACATCTGTACAGCAGTGTTATTTCGCAATAACTGACATTATCCAAAATAACATAGTCAGCATCTACATTACAAGTAGTTATTTTGACATTATGTCAAAATAATGTCAAAATGGAGGACTTCTTACTCCAACTCCTGTGACCTTCATTTTACAAGGAGTAAGGGAAGTTTGAGGAAGAGTGTAGACAGTGCCAAAAACCAAAATAAGCTATTATGACTTCAGCTATGTCAATTGCATAGCTTAAGTTGCATAGCCTATTTCCGCTTTACCCTGCTGTGTGGATGTACCCTTACTGTCCTTTTGCATGCAGTTAGGATAGTAAAACACACCTAGGATTAAGCCTTAACTCCCATTTAAGTGAATGAAACTTTTGTGTGTTAAAGATCTGAGTAATAAAGCCTTCAAAGAGTAAAGTTGTAGGGCCACATTTTAAAAAATTGTAAGTCATATCAGCATGGTATGGCAAGGTGAGAAAATAAGCAGGTTGTTGTATTTAGAAAACATGTATTGGTCACAAAATATAGGTACTTGGATGTACAAATATCCATTTGCGTATGTTTTGTCTACGTAGTCACTGGTTTTGTGTTCTTGTGTGTCTATTTTGCTTCTGAAACTTGGACCCCTGTCCCTAAAAATGGGGTTCTTATTCTTTAGGATATTAGTGCCATCAGTTTCTCTGTTGTGTTTTCAATATAATCACATTTTTGCTGCAATTGTTAAGTGCTGCATATTAAACAGTATGGAACACATAATTTTATCCTACATTAGCTTATAAAATGTATTTATTAATAATTTGTAATAAAATAGTGCTCAGAGGCCCTGTTCTGGATTTGGGCCTCACTGGCCCGGGTGCTATAAAAACAGAGAAGCTCTTTGTGGGAGGGGTTAACATTTTTACCACAGTAGAGTTCTTTGGTCATATTCACAATTGTACTTGGTGCTGTACAGTCACATAAAGAGAGTCAGCCTCTACACAGGGAAATTACAGACTACTTATAGCTGTTAGCTGATAGCGTTCAACGAATTCTGTGTTAAGCCCGTTTTTTAAATGCCTGCGCTGTGTAGGGACATAATGAAATTTCCCAGGTTTTTAAAAACAAATATCCCAGAAAGGGAGAGTTGAATGTGATTACACTGGACAGGGTTAAAGAATCAGAAGAAATTGGTTGATACCAGATCTTTCAACGCTTCATGTTTCTGTATGAGAGTGATTTAAATGAAGTTCCCAGTGTTAATTGTTAAATTCAACTTTAGAAAGCTTTTTTTTTTTTTTTTTTTTTTTTTTTTTTTGAAACTTCTACAGTGCAGTTTGGTCAAAAATGAAAAATAGACAAATACTGTTAACAAAAAGTTAAGTCTGTACAGCAACAAAGGAGTTAAGTACAAGTTGCAGTAGTGTCATGCATTTTACATAAACATTCCACTTCATTACACACAGTTAAAAACAAACAGATCTGAAGTAGTGACTGTAGACAGAACATCAACAGCTCTGTATGTGGCAGCGCTGTTGTAATATTGGCCAATAATCACAGCCTATATTAATTCCAAAAACTACATACAAATATTTCTTGGCTACATTTTCAAAGCAGTGTTAGCAAGTTATGTGCGCTAATCCTCTAACAGTGACAGGGATTTGTGTTTTGAACTCCACAAGCACAGCTTTGAAAAAATAACCCTAAGGGTCTAATGCACCAGTTAAAATAATCTCCTGCTTCCTATCTAGGAAATGTGGGAAACTTGTCAAGTATTATTGACTCAAAACTAAAAAAAAATGCCCCACACTTCGGTGATCCTGACATGAACAATCACTCTTCCCCACACCCCCCACTGGTGGGCCTGCCTGCGGGAACACCTTTGCCAGGGTGGTCCTTTTGATTTTTGATGCTCTACACAGTCTGAGCACCTGCACTCTCCACCCCCTGCTGTGTGGGCAGCCACTTCATCAGGCAGGAGCTGTGGGCAAGGGCAGGGAGGCTGGCGGGGGAACAGGCAGACTGAGTGTCACAGCACGCTGGATCTGTGGGCTAGGAGGTGGAGCAGGCAGAAGGGGGAGTGGCACAGCTGGCTGGAGTGGGGCAGAGGGTTGGGGTGGGGGAGACTGGGTACTGGATGACTGGGCCGGGATGCGGAGCAGAGGACTGGGGGAGGGAAGTGGAGGGCTGGGAGACAGGAGCTGATAGGGCTGTGAGGCAGAGTAGAGGGCCAGGTGCCCTAAATTTAGTGGTGCCCTATGCAGCTGCATATACTACAAGGATAGCCCTGCCCCTTGCTCTGCCCCAAGGCTCTGCCCCTGCCCTGCACTTTTTCTGATGCTCCACTAGGGATGTTAAATTTAGATTAATTAACTAATGGAATAGTCAATGGGATTTCCATCGACTATTTCATTACTCTATAAGAGCACCTCCACCTTTGGACTGAAGCAGGGGGCTTGCTTTCGAAATGTACAAGAGCCCCATTAGGCCCCTGTGGGGCTCGTGTACATTTCAAAAGGAAGCCCAGCAGGGACTGTGGGACCAGTGGGGACTCCCTGCTGGCCCTGGGCTCCCTGCAGCACCTGAACCTTTGAAACGTACAAGAGCGCTGCTGGGGCTCTTGTACATTCCAAAGGAAGGCCAGTGGGGGAGTCGCCTGCTGGCTCTGTGTTCCCTGTGGGGCTTCTGCTTTTGAAATATACAGGAGCCCTGTTGGGCTCCTGTACATTTCAGAAGCAGAATTGCAGCAGAAGCAGCACAAGAGGAGACTGCTTCAGTCCCCGCTCATGTCATTTCCATTGTGCCTCTACCTCCCCTGCCCCCCCACGGAGATGGTGCTGGCGGGAACCAGCTTTTAAGCTGGCTGCTCCCAGCACTGGCTCCTGCTCCCCTGCCCTTGATGCCTCTCTCCTAATAGAGGCAGCAAAGGGAGGGGAAGTGACAAGGTGCATCACTAGTCAACTATCCGATAAGCAGAAGCCCCACAGACTATCCCCTCTATCGGATAATCGACTAGTCTCTTACATCCCTATGCTGCACCCCTACTCTCCCCATCCCCACTTGCTCTCCCCCCACCCTCACTCACTTTCACTGAACTAGGTTAGGGTAGGCATTTGGGGCTTGGGAGGAGGGGAGAACTCCAGCTGGGGGTGTAGGTTCCTGGGTGGGACAAAAAATAAGGGATTCAGGATGGGACTCCAGGCTGGTACAAGAAATTGGGGTACGGGAGGAGTAGTAGTCTCTGGCTGGAGGTGTGGGCTGTGGGATGTAGGGTTTGGAGTGGACGAGGGGGCTCCAGGCTGGGCAAGGGATTGGGGGATGTGTGTATGGGGGTGCAGGCTCCAGGAGGGAGTCTAAGTATGGAAAGGGGCTCAAGTATAGCATTGGGCTGTGGGAGGAAATTAGGAAATGTGGGGGTGGAGAGCTGGACAGTGGGTGGTCTTGGGCTGTACTCTCTGACTGGAAGTGTGGGCTCAAAGACGGGCCCAGAGATGAGGGGTTTGGGTGTACAAGGGGGCTCCAGGCTCAAGGCAAGGGACTTGGAATGCAAGAGTGGGCTCTGGACTGGGCAGGGGGTTGGAGTGCAGGCTCTGGGAGAGAGGATGCAGGAGGAGGATTGAGTGGTGATTTGGTTTCCAGCCATGTAGTGCTTACCTCAGGCCACTTCCAGCTGGTGACACAGTGGGGTCAAGGCAGGCTCCCTACCTGCCCTTACTCCACGTGGCTTCTGGAAGGAGGGCATGTCCAGCTCTGAGATGCAGCAGTGGCCAGGGAGTTCATTGCGCTGCTTGCACCAATGGGAGCTGTGGAGCTAGTGCTCAGGCTGGGACATTATGAAAAGTTTCCTTGATCTCATACTGTCACTCAAGGGCCACAAGGACATGCTGGCTGCTTGAGTGAGCCGCACACAGCCAGAGCAGGAAGGGAGCCTACCGTAGTCCCACTGTACTGCTGACTAGACTTTTACAGCTTAGTCAGCGGTGCTGACTAGAACCATCAGAATCCCTTTTGCACCAAAAACCAGACACCTGCCAACCCTAACTTTCATGACTTAAAAAATGAATACATGGTTCATTTAGTACACTTTGGCTACGTCTGCAATGCGTGTTGTTGCGCAAGAAGATATGCAAATGAGTCATGGAGATGAATATTGCTGTGCCTCATTTGCATACCTAATGAGCTGCCATTTTGTGGAAGGGGCTTTTGCACAAGAAGGAGCTGTCTACACTACTCCTTCTTGCGCAAAAAACCCCTCTTGCGCAGGAGCCCTTCTTCCTGAAAATAAGAGGCAGAATGACTCCCGCGCAAGAGGGGTTTTTTGCACAAGAAGGAGCAGTGTAGACAGCTCCTTGCTCAGAAGCCCCTTCTGCAAAAATGGCAGCTCATTAGATATGCAAATGAGGTGCAGCGATAGTCATCACTGTGCCTGGTTTGCATATCATCTTGCACAACAATGCGCAGTGTAGACGTAGCCTTTGAGTATATATTAATTTGCTATAACTTTTTAAGGCGGGGGAGGGACTTAAACAATGAAGGGTCCTGCAGCATCTTGGAGACTAACAAAAAATGTAGACAGTATCACGAGCTTTCATGCACACAACCCACTTCAGATGAATAGAGTAAGGGGTCCAGAGGTACAAATAAATAGCAGAATGAGAGGGGATTTGGGGAGAGAAAGGGAAAAAAACCCACCTTGTCAATTTAAGTGTCCATGCTAAATGAGGCTAATAGAGTGGGCTTTAAGTGTTCGATACTTAGCTTTTGATGCCATGTGGGTGTTGAATATAATGGCCCATCCAATACATGTTGTGGCAGGGTGTTGCCCTGCCCTGGCCCTTTAAGGGGCTGGGAGACCTGGAGTCAGGGGGAAGCCCAGCTGAGGGCAATTAAGGAGGCCCCAGCTGGAGCTTATAAGAGCAGCTCCTGGGAGGAGGAGAGGGTTCTGCCTGTTTGCCACCACAGGGCTGTAGGCTTTGGGCCCAGTGAACCCAGACTACCCGGCCTGAGGCCCAGTGCTGCATGGAGGCAGTCATGAAAGGCGGGGGCTTGCATGGAGGCAGCCCTAAAAGGCCGGGCTGCACGGAGGCAGCTGCGGTGGGCTGGGGGCACTTGAGCCAGGGAAGCCCTAGGCCAGAAGGCACAAAGGCAGAGGTGCAGGAGGGAACCGGGCAGACGGAGGAACTGGGTGTTCCAGGAAGGAGCTGAGTGCTCCCGGGAACAGCTGGGGGGACCCTGGGAGTACTGGAAGAACAGTAACTCCTCCCTTCCCTCCCCGGAAGGGGGCGTGGACAAACAGCGGGGTGGTCACTGCCAGAGGGCAGTGACCTGAAGAGAACACCTTACCCAAAGGGGGCACGTTGGCGTCGGAGCGGTGGGTGACTTCCCCACAAGCCACCCTGAGGGAGTCATCCAGGCAAAAAAGTGAGAAGCTGTCCGAAAAGTGAGTGAACCCGCTACAATGTGTTTGTTCAAACCTTGCTTAAAAGTCAGATTTGCATATGAAGGCAAGTTCTGAAGCTTCTCTCTCTAGCTGGTTTCTGAAATTGCTTTGTACGAGGACAGTCATTTTTTAGATCCATTAATGAGTGCTTGGGCAAGTTAAAATGTTCCCCAACAGGTTTCTCTGTGTTACCAGTTCGAATAGCTGATTTGTGTCCATTAATCCTTTGTTGTAGAGGACTTTCAAGTTTGGCCAATACACATGGCAGAGAGGCATTGCTGGCACTTGATGGCATAGATCACATTCTTCGTGGATTGCAGTTGTATGAGCCTCTAATGTGTTGGCTTATGTGGTTAAATCCTATGACGATGTCAATTGTATAGATGCATGAACAGAGTTGGCACTGGAGTTTGTTGTTGTTTTTTAGGGGGGGGGGAGGGGATTATCATAGCCTGAAATATTTTCAAATGGGAGCCCAGCAAAAAAGAGTCTGAGAACCCTTGCTCTGCCTAAAGAGTTGTGTGAATGTTTTTGTCGTGTTCTCATATATTCATGAGTAGACCAGCAATTGGAAGTGAATTCAGTAGTCCATGAAGAAAAGTAGAAAATATGACTCTGAAAACTTTCAACCAAATCTTTTCTCAAACATATGGGCTCTTTGACTTCAAAGGAAACCAAGATTTCCCCCGTATCTGCAACAGAAAAATGATTCCCTATATTAGGACTTGTGAAACCCAATGGGAGTTGAGGGCTTTTAGTATCTTGCTAGAAGCTCTCTGAATCTCACAGGATTTGGTTTCTAATTCTGAATGTAGAGCATTTCTTTGGCTAATATTAGCTGTGTTATGTGATTTATGTGATATCCACAATTACTGAAAATGTGGATATCACATAAATCTGTAGATTATAGTCAAATTGTCATCTTGAGCATTGTTGGACCTGTTACCAAATAAATAAAACTGTCAATCTGAATAGAAAACATAGCTATACATTTCTATATAGCAAAGCTGCTTTTACTGAAAATGACCAAAAGGTGGCAGTGCTCCATGCACAGTTTATTTGCAAATGTCTCACTTTCCAGTGCTTATCATTCACTTTTCTTCAAGTATACCCCAGAAAACTATAAGCTTCTAGAAAAAAACAGATGTAGCTGTAAAGGGATTTTTTTAAGTACATAGGAAGTATGTTTAGCCAAAATGCTCCTCTAACAGAGTGTAATTGCTTCATTATGTACATCCTGCAAATGTCTCATAGGGCGATGGCCTGTACCTCTAAAGTCCAACAGTTTTGCCACTGACTCAGTTGGCAGCAGCATTCTTGGACCCACAGTGAAAAGTTAATGAAGCTAAAACTTTCTTGATCCCTGCATACAGATGGGGCGGCAGGTTTGCAGAGATTTTGGTGGTGCCCAGAGCCCGAGCCCAACCCCATCCCCCATTCAAACTCCTCCCCGCCCCATCTGCCTGAGGCTCTGGAAGGGAGTTTGTTTAGAAGGCTTCCTGCTTCTGATCTACTTAAAAACAATCTGGTATTACTTTTTGAGGTTTTGGCTAGCTGTTCTTCAATTTTTTTTTTTTGCCTTTCTAATTATATTTTTACACTTCATTTACCAGACTTCATGCTCCTTTTTATTTTCCTCACTAGGATTTATCTTCCACTTTTTAAATAATGCTTTTTTAAAATTTCCCACTGCTTCTTTTCCTTGGCTGTTAAGCCATGGTGGGAATTTTTTGGTTGTCTTATTATGTGTGTGTGTTTTTTTTTTTTTTTTTTTTTTAATTTAATTTGGAGCATACATTTAAGTTGAACCTCTATTCCCGGGTGCGTTTCCTCTGGTAGACTCTGCAGAGTTGGGAGGATGGCATGGGAGGTGGTAGGCACGCCACACTCGCAGCTGGCCCAACTGTGAAGAAAAGTTACAAGGGCAGTCATCCCAGGAGACACTGTGTGTGACGCCTAGCCCTAATCTTGGAGTTGACGCCGAAGGTCTCAGTTCAGATGATGACGTGCTTTGAGCAAGGCCATTTGTTGCCTAGACAGCGGGCACTTTCCTGCAGGGACACAGACATCCCGGGGAGCATCACTACACCCGTGGCCCAGGGACAAGCAGGCATGGGAAGGTGATGGCCAGGCCAGGAGCCTGTGGGTGGGAAGGTGAGGATGGGGCAGCTCAGATGCCTTCTGTGTCCAGCAAACACCAGGTCCGGCACTGAGAGAATGTCTATCCCTGCGCACTGGAGGAGGTGGGGGTTGGGGAAGTGTGTGGAAGTGGCAGATGCCCCTTGTTGGAGAGAGTGCTACTAGGTTCCTCCCTCTCCCTCCCCCGGAAGGTTCACTTGCACAGGATCAATCTCCACATCACCATGCTTGACTGGAAGTGAATGCTGCCTGAGTGTGGGCATGATTCTGTGGTGTGTGCAATACTGCTGTGTGGTTCCATGACCCCAGCCTCCTGAGTGGTGGCTTGTCATGGGAAGGTGTCTGACCACGGAGGAAAGCAGGCCTCTCCAGGAACCTTGTGAGATGGACCGAGGGGTTCCTGATTAAGAGCATCATGGGGCTGTGTGTTCTGGACTGGGGCTCCATGTGCACAGGCTATTGTGCGACACCCCCACTCCAGGCCAAATAGGCTGAGCAAGGAGTGCACAGCCCCTCGCAGCGCGCCACCTAAACTCACGTTTAGGTAGGGATAGTTATAGAACCCAATTGAAGTGCCTTGCCCAGGTTCCTCCGACCCCTGGGAGACATCCAGGGAGCGGCTTCAGAATAAGGAGCAGCTCCTGGCTTGTGGGCATGGTCACCTGGCTGGCCACCTCCTTCTTCCTCCTCCGTAACCCTTCCCTCATGGAGGCTGACGCTGGGCGTGTCCTGGTTGGACTAGACTATGACCTGTGGAGAAAGGGGGGCGATGTGACCATCCCCCCCCCCCCGGGATGGCATTGAGCTGTTTGTAGAACCGGCACATGTGTGGTGCCACCCCAGAGCATCCACTCTGCTCCCTGGCCTTATTGTAAGTCTGCTGGAGTGCCTTTATTTTCATGTGGATTTGGTCGAGGGTCTACATGTGTCCCTTCTCGGCCAAGCTGGTGGCCATCCACCCATGCACATCTGCATTGCGCCTTCTGGTGTGGAGATCCTGGAGGTTGGTGGTCTCACCCCAGACCTTGATGAGATTCAGGATCTCTGCACCAGTCCAGGCTGGTGCTTGCTTGCATCCCTAGCCAGGGATACCAAGGGTGCTGCGGTAGTGCTGGCAGCTGTGGGGGGC
The DNA here is from genome assembly GCA_032595735.1 of Pelochelys cantorii. Classification (NCBI taxonomy): domain Eukaryota; kingdom Metazoa; phylum Chordata; order Testudines; family Trionychidae; genus Pelochelys; species Pelochelys cantorii. Next base: position 96,498,495 of record CM064331.1, on the reverse strand, counting down.
TCACAGGGAGAACTGGGGTCTGCCATGGCTCCTTGGATGGTTCAGTGTGGAACAGTGCTAGCAAAGATGTCCTCATGCCACAAGCCCTTAGGGGAGCAGTGGAGCTGGCAGGTGTGGCCAGAGTGGCCACAAGTACAGCTGAGAGGCTGCTAGAGGCCAATTATTTTGAAATAGCAGCAGCTGAGTGTGCATACTCACGCTATTTCGAAATAACCGTTTCAAAATAAGTATTATTCCTGATGGAAAGCAGGAGTACAGACTTTGAAATAACCAGCCCGTTAGTCTGAAATATTGTAGTTAATCTTGGTTGATATTGGTAGCAATGATAGGTTTAAAAAAAAAGATATTTAAAATGATGTCCCTTTTAAAAATGACTTTGCAGTTATTTCAACTTTCATAATCTAAGCTCGTCTGTATTAGTGACAAAAGTTTGTTGAATTCCTAAATTCCTGCCTTACTGTGACCTAGCAACAATTATTAATCAAGAAATTAATATTCATCAAACATCTAACAAAACAATGGAAGGTAAAAGATAAAAGTACATATCATCAGATGGGGTGGGGGGGATGCGAAAAGGGCAATGATTAAGCCCCAATTTAATCTTTTCAGTGTAGGCAAGCGTGCAGCTTAGAATTTCTCAAAACAGAAAGGTAGCTTGCCAGCTTTTCTGCATATTTAATAAAATTAGATAAGCTCCCCAAAGGTGTCCTGTGATAAAGTCTATTTGTAATCTCTGTAAAGTTTTCTCTCCTGTGTTTGTAGGCATATGCATTGTTGGGAAACCACTTTGTGTTGATTCCTCTGAGTTACTGACATGGCTGAAATCAATTGCAGAACTGGGAAAATACTGGAGTACATGTCATAAGAGCTGCTGCAGGCTGTGCTTGTAAGTAAATAATCTTTTCAGAGCACTGTACAGCCAAATTATTAAAGGTGGTTCCTGAAGAAAGTTAAAACACAGAACTTAATGATAATGTCATGGTTGGTGAGTTGTTAGTTCATGCTTTAGTGCTGAGAATTGTGATATTTCTTTACCTTTTATCCAAGGATTTGAATCCTGAGGGGAAACAATTATAAGTAGGCTTGGCAGAATTTAACTTTTTTTTAAACTCTCAGATAATATTTTTGTTTACTTTTTTAAGAATTTATTTCAATTATCATTGTAAAATGTCACTGTTGTAGGAATTGAGTGTGTCAGAAAATTACTTAATGAGTGTAGATGTTGAGATTCTTATGTTAAAACGTCATCAGTGTTCAAGCACATTCGTATATTTTGATGTGAAGTTGACAGAGCAAATACAATTTGGTTTGAGGACAATGCTTGGCCTTCCTAAGGCCATGTCTCCCCTACCACTTTTGACTAGAAGCCCCATTATGGACATTGCAATATTGATAGAAGAGCATCCCTCACTAACACAGCTGCCACCACTCATAGAGGTGGCATTATTATGCTGACTGGAAAATTCGCTCCCATTGGCATAGAGCAGCTACATGAGTGATTTTACAGTGGCACAGCTGCATCACTTGCTAGTGTAGACCTGGCCTCAGCATAGTTTTAATCTTTTGATATGTCTGACTCTAACTATATCAGTTTCCTTTGAAGGTATACATTTTCAGGCAGGGAATTGAGTGTTAAAATTTCAGTGTCAGTAGATCTAGTACGAGCAGATATCTGTTTTATGTAATCCTGACTCATAAGCTGTAGGTAGTAAGTCATATAGTTTAAATAAAAAGAAAAAGTAGCTTTGGTTTTCATGTTTGCTCCCATCACCTCCTGAAAAAAGAACAATGACTTAGACCTAATGTTCCCTGGAAAGCCCTTCAGAACAAGAAATGTTTAAAAATAATCTGTTGGAAACACATCTTGAAAAATTTAATAGCTAATTTTCTGTTTCATTTGTTTGTGTCCATTTTGCATTGACCATAACCTTCTTTAAATTTTACATCCTGCATTGAAATTCTGTGTTCAGTTGCTAATCTGTTTCCTTGTGTTACCACAGCACAGTGAAGCACATGAAAGTAAAGGCATAAATTAAGGTCATGTGTTCAGTTACTAACCAGGGACAGATTTTGAAATACACTAATAGGCCAAATGCCCTATTTCTTTTAGCAACAATGCTGAAGCACAGGTTAACCTTAGGACCTTTAGGTCTGTCATATGGTGTGGCCCAGTAGTGTAAGAATGAACAGCCATAAGATCAGTGTGGTTCAGTTGTTTTTTAAACAGCTGACTGACAAAGAACAAACTACTTATTTTTAAAAAAATATCAGAAATTCTGGAATATTAGTTGTGAATATGGTGGAACATAAGAATCTCCACAGCTGATTCTTAATTTTAACAGAGATAATCCCTTTTAGAAGATTATAGTGCTGGGTTCAATAACACTGAGTAGCAGCAGTGTGTTCCTCATGTCATTTTTTATATATAAATGTGGTGGTGGGTGGTAAGTTTGGTTTTTTTTTAATTATTATTATTTTATTTTCAGCATGTAGGTGTCTAATCTCCTCTTAAACGGCTATGATTCAGCAAAGCATGGAAACTTGTGTTTAACTTCAAGCAAGAGAGCCTTGATTCAGCAGGGCACTTCACTATATGCCTGATTTTAATCATATGACTAATCGCACTGGCTTCAATAGGACTGCTCACAGGCTTCGTGACAGGCATGCATGTAAGTGGCTTGTTCAGTTGGAGTCATGAGTGCCATTGATGACTTAGAGTCCCATTGAGTGCTTTGCTCTATTGGGGCCAATATCTACGATATATATTAGAAATTGTCTGTTTGCTCAAGAACTCCTCCTAAATGGTAAGGGCTAGGACCACCAAATAAATATGCAGCTTCTTCTTACCATTAACTTAAATCAACATAAGGGTTTGGCTGTGCCAGGAAAATGTGATGTGCCTGGAATGGGATTATTTCTCATAAAACCATACAGAAAAGAGAATCACCAAGCAGATGAAAGGGCCTGGCTGGGGGGGTGCACCCACATCCATCCAGGAATGCCCCAGCCCTGAGCCTCCGACCCACCAGGCACCCTTTAGGGAGGCTGGAGGGGGCTGAAGCTCACTGTCAGGGAGTGAGGGAGAGTGCATAAACTTAATTGAGTTAAGGATCCAAGCAATTCTGGGTAAATATGCTGGGTAAATATGCTAGGGTATGTCTACACTGCAAAGTTAATTCGAAATAACAGCCGTTATTTCGAATTAACTTTAATAGCATCTACACAGGCAAACTGCTATTTCGAAAATAATTCGAAATAGCGGAGCGCTTAATTCGAATTTGGTAAACCTCATTCTACGAGGAGTAACGCCAAATTCGAAATAGCTATTTCAAATTAAGTGCTGTGTAGACACTTAATTCGAAATAGGGGGCCTCCAGCCCTTCCCAGGGAGCCCTGGTGGCCACTCTGGGCACAACCAGGAAAACTTACTCTCCTCTCCCCCAGCCCCGGAGCCATTAAAGGGGTAGACCCTGGCTACAGTGCCTGTGCCAGCTCCAAGCCTGCCAGCCCAGAGCCAGCAGTGGCCACTAGGGCCCCTGACCCAGTGGCCCCAAAACATAAGCCAGCAAGCCACTGGCAGTCAGCCCTCCACCACTCCCCAGGAGCAGTCTGCCAGCTCCCAGGAGCCTGACGGGGGCTGGAGAAGGTGGGCGCCTTCCTGGTCCAGGGTGGAGATCATGGACCTTATTCAAGTTTGGGGGGGATGCCCCCAACATCCATGATCTCCGCACTAGACGGAGGAATGTGGCCGTCTATGGCAGGATAGCTGGCCCATGGCGAGTAGATTTTAGCCCAGCGCGGTCTGCGCATGCACAGTGCACGGTAGCACGCTGCTGGTGAGCAAGGCTCGCCACCGCTTGGCGAGCCCTGCTTCTTGTAATTGAGAGAGAGAAAAACAGAATGCTATCTGGATGGCAAGCTCTGGAGCATGGATCATATCTTCCTTGGTTATGTAAAGCATTGGTCAGTGGTGCATAATAAAGAATAAAAATATTATTTTCCAGCAACCTCTTTCTATCTACCTATCCATGTCTCCTTGCACCTCTTAAGATGTTCCATCACAATAAATATTTAAGTTTTATCTATATTTTTCTTTACTAGTCTTTATCACTTTGGACTTGTACATGTAAACTAGGCATGTAAAATTCCATTCAATTGGTTAACCAGTTAAACAGAGTGTTGAACATGTTTAAGCAATTAGCCGATAAAAGGGGGGTAGGCAGGAGGGCTGTTACAGTCCTGTGAGGGGGCAAGACTGCCTTTTCCAGCCCCATGTGTGTTAGGAGCTGGTGCCCCCATGTGGAGCTGGAAGCAGCTGGTGGAGTCTGGCTCCTGGAAGCACATAGGGCTGCCATTTCTGTCCCTCCCCGGGGCCTGGTTGGGCTGGAGCAGTCCTCTCTCTGAGGCACGCCACTCCCAGGAAGTAGGTAACAGGTTACCAGTGTTCCCTCTAAGTTGCAGGGCACCACAGCTTCACAGGTGATTAATTATCCCTGCCCAGCCAGAGGCTCAGGGCTCCATGCACAGAGCTGACTGGGCAGGGCTGATGAATCACCTGTAAAGCTGTGCTGCCCCGCAGCTTAGAGGGAACAATGGGGTGGTTACCCATTTACATCCCTTATGTAAACATGATGTTCTGTTAATCTTCTCTTTCTTTGCAACACATAATCAACAGAAATCTTTGTTCTTGATAGCCCATTTAATTGCAATGGAAATGACTGTGACATCACAAAAAGAAGACCGCTTTCAAACATGTAGCAAGCAGCTGGAGCAGATAAATACTTAAGAAAGGAAGATCCTATTTTCTTACAAGTCTGTGGTAGTGAGAAGAAGAAAATGGGAAACTTGTTTCTAAAGGAATGGGTTTTTCCCCCAAACATTTCCTTCAGGCATCAACTGTTTAAGCAGAGAAACCAGCCCAGAAGTTATTCTTTTTTTGCCATTGGCATTATGGAAGGGATGAAGAAGTTCTTCCAGTGTTTGCTCATATTGATTCCATGTAGGTGTGCACACGCCACATGCGTGAATGGCAGAAGCTTTTCCCCTCAGCAGTACCCATTGGGCCAGCCAGGGAGCTTCCTGGAGTGGTGTCTGTATATCAGTGCTGGCCTATAGACCCCTGCTGGCCCTCCACCCCCTCAGTTCTTTCTTACGGCCCATGATGGTTGTTGGAATGCTCTTAGCTTGCTACTCACAAGTGTGCCCTCAGCACTTTCCTGTATACAGTTCTCTTTAGTTCTTAAACTCATCATTGTTTACAGTATTTAGTAGGTAGTTAGTGACAGAGGGAGTTCTCACACTTCCTCTCCTGGGGGGGGGGGAGGGTATGCTTGGGCTGCACAGCTTAAAGCCTTCTTCACGGTGCTTGAAACCTACACCCTGCCGCAATCCCTGTGACACTTGCCTAAAGCGTCTGGAGGAAGGATGTCTTGCAGACAGCTGCCAAGATTTGTAGGGGCTTTAAGCCCAGAATGAAAAGGGGGAGAGACTCTGGATTGAAGCTGCTGCTTATAGAGTTAGCTCTCCAGCCTGCAGCACTGGAACCAGCACTAGTGGTTTGCAGCACGCTGGGATCAGTGCCAAAGTCAACGGACACACTGAAGCCTTCAACGGCACCCAGGTGCTGGCACCACATCATGGCACCATTTTCAATCGCCAGTGATGAAGAAGACCATCATCCACAGGGGCAGGTCCTCTTCTCGGCCTGGATAGAATGTGTCCGCAGATGGGACACTCTGGAGCTCCTCTGCCTCCTGGGCACCTCAATGCTCCTGTTCTGGTCAGGTACCAGTCGAGCTCAGTGAGGGCAGCTAGTCCAGAGTTGCAGGACATGCCTGTGCAGGATGTCCAGAAACCCTCTAAGCCGGACACATTTGACACACATCGTGATTTGGTAGAGCTGATGTTGGCACTAGGCTCAGCACCGCCGACAGATGTCAGGGAAGCACCTAGTCCTGTGGTGCCACCAGGGAGGTGCCATCAGGGAAGTGATTGCCACCAAGATCATCTTTGGCAGGGCCGAGCACTCCAGCAAGTGCCTTCTGCTGCCGGTATGATCTCTGGCACTGGGGCTGTCTTCCACCCAAAGGCTGCCACCTCCTGTCCAGCACCAGGGGAAGCCAACTGCCACAGCCCAGCACTGGACTCAGCATTGATCCCTGGCATCAACGTCTGTAGCTCCACCCTGGTTGGCCTTAGAATATTCAGTGGTGTCTGTACGGTTGAGGGCCTGGTTTAACAGGTCTCGATCTCGGCACCTCTCCTATTCCAGGCACTGCTCCTAGCATTGTAGTCCACCGGCGCAACAGCCATGGCCTCCGCAATGGCAGCTGCAAGTGCAGTGGCCTTTCTGAACCCTGTGGACCTACCACCAGGCACAGGGACCTATGCCTTCAAGACCTGGGTCAACTGGCTCTTATTCTAGGGGTACCCTCTCCGCCATACCACTTCCATGGGCACTGGTGTCGGATCACAAGTGTAGCTCCCAAAAGGAGACAGCCAGATCACCCATAGAGGGAGTGGTTGCAACAAGCCAGCTGGCAGCTCTGGACCCATCACAGGCACCAGATATCCAGCAGGGTCTGGAGCATCTGGCCATCAGGGATTCATCCTAATCATCCCCAGACGAATCCCTGGTTGACCCATGCCTGCCATGGATATTAGGACCCACCAAGAGTTACTGAAGAGGCTAGTGCATAACTTGGGCGTCCAGCCAGGGAGGTCGCAGATGATGCGGGCCCTATGGTCGACATCCTCACAGCTGAGGCCTCAGTTAGGGTAGCACTACCCCTCAATAAAACATTGGCTAAGATTTCTAAGGCACTGTGGGAGACCCCAGCATCTATTTCCCCAACCCAGAAGGTCGTAGAACACCTATATTTTGTTCTGCAGTCAGGGCATAAGTACCTCTATGCTCATCCACCTCCTGGCACCTTTGTAGTTCAAGCTGCCACTCATAGAAAAAGACAGGGACATCCAGGACCTACCCCCAACAGCAAGGAACCTAAAAAGCTGGACTTGCTGGGATGGAAGACTTATCCCTCCAGGGGTTTGGAACTAAGAATTGCAAACCACAGGCAATACTTAGTAGGTATGCCTACAATACTTGGATGAGAAATTCAAAGAACTCCTCTGTGAGGACTCCCGTCAGGAGTTTGGGGCACTCACTGAGGAGCGCAAGGTGGTATCCCACATGGCCCTGCAGGTGGCTCTAGCTGCTGTGGACTCAGCCACCCATACAAGGTCTACAGGGATAGTCACGATGCATAGCTTGTAGCTACATGTGTCGAGCATCGCATCCAAGGTCCAGAACACTATCCAAGACCTTCCCTTTGAAGGAGCAGGGCTGTTCTCAGACCAAACCGATGATAAACTACTTAGCCTAAAGGACTCCAGAGTCACTGAAATCCTGGGGCATACACACACAGTCCCCTCAACCCTAGATCCCCTCCACACCCATACAAGCAGGGCCAAAGAGCTGACTCTCATAGGGATCATAATAACAACGGGGGGAGAAATGGAAGAAGGCAGTTGGTCTGTCTCTAACCAGGGTGTGGGCCCATCCACAAAGCGGCCGGGGCACAGATCAGGCTTTTGAATTTGTGCCTGAGGACAGAGTTCCAGCCCCTGTATCAGATTGCTCCTTTGTCAATTGTCTATCCCACTTCTTCTATGCATGGTGTCAATCACCTTGGATCACTAGGTGCTAGACATGGTAGAATTGGGATATTCGATCCCATTCCTTTCCCTACTTCAAGGACTGCTCTTACAAGTACCTTTTAAGGCAGGAGATCTAGATCTGGGAGCAGTGAAATTGGTTCTAGAGGAGTTCATGGGAAAAAGGGTTTTATTCCTGTTGTTTCTTTATTCCAAAGGAGGTCTGCGTCTCATTCTGGATCGCAGAGATCTAAACACCTTCATAAGCAAGACAAGGTTCAGAATGGTAAAGCTAGCTTCCATCATTCGCTCGCTCAAGCTGGGGGACTGGAACTGCTTGTCAGAGGATATGGTGAAGTCTAGGACTTTAACAGGGTTAAAAAAAGAGCTAGATAAATTCATGGAGGTTAGATCCATCAATGGCTATTAAGGTAGGAATGGTGTCCCTAGCCCAGTGATCTCCAACCTTTTTAGGCACAAGATCACTTTTTGAATGTAAGTGCAATCCAAGATCTCCTTCAAACCCAAACACCCTTGCCCCACCTCCTTCGTGCCCCTTCTCTGAGGCCCCACCCCTGCTCACCCCATCCTCCCTCCCTTTCACCAGGCAGGGGCAGCGGGTTGGGGTGTAGGTTCTGGTCTTTGATTAAGGGATCTGGAGTGCAAGAAGGGATCTGAGCTGAGCCTGGGGCAGGCAGTTGGGGTGCTGGAGAGGGTTCGAGGTGCAGGCTCTGGGAGGGCATTTGGATGCAGGGGTGCTCAGGGCTGGGGCAGGGCTTGGGGTGCACGAGGGGGTTCATGACTGGGGTAGGGTTTCAGGATGTGGGTTCCAGCTGGGCCCTGCTTACCTGAGGTGGCTCCTAGGTGGTGGTGCAGTGGGGCTGAGGCAGGCTCACCTCTGCCCTGGCCCTGCACCACTCCCTCAAACAGCCAGCAAACTCCCTTCCAACTCCTGTTGTGCCCCTTCTCTGCTCTGTGGAGATAGAATATGGGGTGGGAGAGGGGGGCACTTTGGCATGAGCATCCCTCACACTCTCCTGCACTGCACCGAAAGCCGGAGGCTCCTGAGGGAATAGCTCCAAGGCAAAGGGAAGAAGATGCACAAGAGTGGGAGACAGGGAAGCTAAAGTACCAGTGCTTGGTAGCCTCTTGGCCAAACCAGTCGGGATCACCTGTCAGATGCTCCAAGATCTACCAGTAGATCCCGATCTACTGGTTTGTGACCACTGCCCTAGCCTCTGTTTCTCTGGAGGTGGGTGACAGGGGAGGGATCATGTGAGGATTACCTGTTGTGTTCCCTCCCTCTGGTATTGGCCGCTATCCTCAGACAAGATACTAGGCTGGATGGACCATTGATCTGATCCAGTATGGACGTTCTTATGAATGGTACGCTGCCCTTGATTTGAAAGATGCTTCTTCAAGGATGTCGCTGCGGGTGCTCCACTATGGGTGTTGGGCTTGCCCCAGCGCCGCAGACGGAGGCTTGTCAAAAGCAGTATCCGGCAGGACCATGTATACACGGCGGGGCTTGTGGCATTCGCGCTCTTTTTCTTGGCGCACGGTCCAGCCCCCCGCCAGTTCCTCAAGACTGCCTCAGGCTGCAGACGCTTAGAACTTCAACTCTTCACTTCAACCTCTTGGGGTATGTCTACACTACTAAGTTAATTCGAACTAACAGCTGTTAGTTCGAATTAACTTTCAGACTGCATAAAGTGTCTGGGTGAAGCTCACGTTCCCCAGAAATGTGCTCATTGCTGCAAACTTACCTCCAGGGCTAGGAAGGACAGGGAGAGGTGTCTTCAGATGCTCCTCTTTGATAAAGCCCTGCAGCTGCAGCACACTGCTACCGGGGAACAGCCCCCTCAGTGACGGGCTTCATCCCCCGCTACCGCCAACCAGAAGAAACCCAGGCTCTCCCCTACCAGATCTTTGCCGGCCGCCTTACACGGCAGGGAGAGCCAGGGGGACAGACTGGGAACGTCCAGCATTATAAAGCCGTGTTCCACAGCCTCAGTGCCTCACAGGTCCAAACGACAATGGGAGCCCATACAGACGGCGGCATCAGAGGCACCACTGGCTCAGCCTGCATCCATGCCGCTGGCACTGACCCCTGAGCCACCAATGAGGGCTCCCTCAGACCCCCTGGTGACAGCGCTGACACCCACACCTCCTCCAAATCACCGCGCGGTGCTGGAGCTCTCGGCATCGATGCACCTGACCTCTTCCACCATGGCACCGGCTGCTGCAGTGCCTGAATTGCCGGCACCAGGGAGCGTGGCACGGACTAGCGCTTCAGCACGTGTCTCCCAAGCCGGAGCACTGAGCCCCACTCCTTTGCTTTCGCCGCCCCGGAGCCGCTCTCGTTCTCTCCTCTTCTCCCCGGCACCATCACCATCTCCTTCAGCACCGTGCTCCCCATACTACCGTGGGAGCCGCCGCAGGTCTCCTCCTTCCTCCTCCAGACTCCCATCTCCATTCCTGGCTGCTCGGCTCTCTCACCAAAGACACCACTACAGACAGCCCTCCATCTCTCCTGCTTCTTCCAAGGCATCATACAACCACTCTCACTCACCATACTCTCCATGCTACCATCGATATCACTCACATTCTCACTATCCGGACAGACGCTCACCGTGTGACAGTCTATATCATCACGACGACCGTTACTTCCAAGACTCTCGCAGCAGGTACTCTAATCACTCACGATCTGCATACAACTATGCTTTGCCCAGGCTCGCCCCAACTCCGGCTCCCCTCACCCCTCCAGAGCAGACGGCTTCGCCTTCTCAGCTTCCATCTGAACCGGAGCACATTCTCTTTGCGGACCAGCCAACTGGGGTTTCTCCAACTCATTCCTCTCTGCCAGATGAAGCACTCATTCCAGGCGAGGTCTCCCTGCCTCATGACCTCCATCAGTTTCAGGAGTTGTTCAAATGAGTAGCCATCACCCAGGAAATACTGTTGCAGGAACTCAAGGACAAGCAGCATAAACTCTTTAGGAACCTCCAGCTGCAGCACAGGTCACGCCTGGCCATTACCCTCGATGAGGGCATTCTGGAAATTGCCAACGAAATATGGCATGCTCCAGCATCTGCTCTATCAACGAACAAAAGGGCCGACAAAAAAATATTTTGTGCCTCCAGAGGGCATGGAATTCCTCTTTGCCCATCCCCAACCAAACTCCTTAGTCGTTGATGCAGCCCAACAGAGGGCTAAGGCCCCGCACTTCAAACAACAGGGCTCCGACAAGGAGACGAAGAGGCTAGACCTCCTAGGCAGGAGGGTCTACACATCAGCAATGCTCCTCCTGAGAATTGCCAATTATTCGGCACACCTGTCCAACCACACCTTCGATACTTTTTCACGCTTGACTCCTCTCATGGATCACTTTCCAGACTCAAAGAAATCCACTTTGAAGTCAATTATCCAAGAGGGGTATACATCGGCGAGAACATCCCTCCAAACGGCTATGGATGTCGCTGACACCGCCGGACGCTCTACCGCTACTACCATTGTTATGCAGAGAGCCTCGTACCTTCAAGCAGCAGGGGTCCCTAAGGAGTTTCCGAGCAAAGTCGAGGACTTACCTTTTGACAGACAAGTTTTTTGTGAAAAATATGGACACGATCCTACACTCTTCTAAGGACTCCCGAATAACCCTGCGAACACTGGGGATGTATACACCCCCCTTCAGGAGGTGCCGGTACACTCCATACCACTGTAGATATGACTACTCTTACATTAGACACCAATGGCAGCAGCAACACCAGCAACAGAGGGATTTTGATAACCAACGCTTGCGCCAGAGGCCCCAGCAATGCTGCAACGTAAACAGCAGGGCAAACATGGCTCCGAACAACAAGCAGCAAGTTTGATGCCTTGGTCGGGGGTGAGCAAACAGTCACAGGCAGCACCACGGATTGTCCTACCCAACTTTTTCACCACTGGTTGAGGTCCTTCTTCCACCAATGGGCCAAAATCACCACAGACAGATGGGTACTGGAAATTGTTCAAATGGGTTACCCCATTCCTTTCACCTCCATTCCACCCACCACCCCTCCCACCCTGTCCCTTTTCAGGGACCCCTCTCACGAGGTCCTCCTATGAGTGGAAGTCGACCGCCTTCTTTCCCTGGGTGCCATAGTCAGTCCAAACGAGTTAAAAAACAGGGGCTTCTACTCACATTATTTCCTCACCCAGAAAAGGTCCGGAGGTTGGCATCCCATCCTAGACCTCCGCCGTCTGAACAAATTCCTGCGGAAACAATGATTCAAAATGATCACCTTAGCTGCCATAATTCCCATGTTGGATCAACAAGACTGGTTTGCCGCCCTCGACCTTCAGGACGCCTACTTTCATGTCCCTGTCCATCCAGCCCACAGAAGGTTCTTACGGTTTGTCATTGGAAAGGATCACTTCCACTACAAGGTCCTTCCCTTCGGGCTATCCTCAGCCCCCAGGGTATTTTCAAAGGTGCTAGCGGTAGTCGTGGCCTTCCTCCGACAGCAAGGAGTAGTCATCTTCCCGTACCTGGACGATTGCCTACTCAAGGGTCCTTCTACACTCGAGGTCTCTCATATGATTCAACTCACCAGGCGAGCCTTCCAGTCACTCGGACTCCTCCTCAATAAGCAAAAGTCAGCACAGCAGGCCAGGGATAATGCAGCTTTTGGCAGAGCGGTGTTGCAGTCCACGTCCACATAGTCTCTGATCCTACCTCCATTGGTAGGACTAGGAAGTTACCTACATGGAATGGACATGAGCAAGCACTCAAAGAAGAAAAAATGGTTACTTGCATCTCCTAACTGTTGTTCTTCGAGATGTGTTGCTCCTGTTCATTCCAAATTTCCCTCCCTCCCCTTCATCTGAGATTTCTGGCAAGAAGAAATTGAGGGGATGGAGGGTTAGCAGAGGTGTATATGCACAGATATATAGGTGCCACTCCAGGGAGCTCCCTGGCTGGCCTAACGGGTACTGCTGAGGAAAAAAGCTTCTGACATTTGTGCATGCCTACGTGGAATGGACATGAGCAACACATCCTGAAGAAGAACATATCTCGAAGAACAACAGCTATGAGATATAAGTAACCCTTTTTTCTGTGACTTCTAAAGTTTTAGTTTTAACAACAAGGTCATAGTAACAAACTGGTTACTTGCTATTGCTTACTATGTAAGGGAATATTTCTATAGAAAAAAATTCCAACCTCAAAACAAACAATATTCCTTAAGTACTTCTTTTCAATGACAAGTGTCTGTTTGAGTTTTGACTTTGGGTCTTTCACTGTCATAGAAGTCCTTGTCTCCTCATTTTTCTACTTAGGATAACAAAGTTCAGTTTGAGAAATGAGGAAAAGTATCTGAGGATATACAATATGCCAGTTTTCAATGATGTGCCATTATTGATGAAAATACCATTTTAGAAGATGGAAAACATGGAAAAGTGTTGTTTAAATAACAGTAAATGACATTTACAGTGATGCAAAGATTTTTTCCTAGCTTCACTCGATAAGCAAAAACCTTACCAATGATCTTAAATGTTCTAATTTACATATACAACATCTTCCTATGACAATTATATTTATTTGGATCTTGGCCAGGTTTATAAGAAGAGTCACCAGTAATAAATCCTTAAAGATGCCAGATTCAGAATCCTGAAGACATAAATTTTCTAAGTAACAGAATAAGTACAATGTGGCAGTAATAGCCACTCAATTTTCTTACTGCCCCACAAAACACAGTATCTCAACACTGAACTAGACCATCTCTGCGGACTGAAAAGCAGATCAGCCTATTCTATGTCAAAGCCCATTCTGTGGTTGGCTTATGTGATGAGTGCCAACAAAGATATAAATCAATATTAGCTGTGATGGTGGTTTCAGAGTAGGAACTTGACATTTCTGTTAAAGATTTTTTTAAGACACAGATGTTCCCTTACTTTCCATCCTAGAAGAGTGAGCACATTTGTAACTTCTCCTATACAAAATAAGCTTTACATCTGAAAATTAGATTAACTGAGAAAAAGCTGTGCTCAAGCCAGATGTAAAAGAAATTCTACACATTACTATGAACGCTCTCTAGTTTGATCAGCTATAAGAGTCTTATTATATTCCAATGAGATTAATGTCAGTAGTGGCACTTGCAGTATTTATTAAGTATATCAGGAGTTTAATCTTTTCTCTTTTAAATTTGCTACATCAAACTTGCTGGTCTTAGTCACTGTTAATAGTTTATTTACACTGTAAAATGTATTTTGCTTCTCCACATCAAAGGCAATGGCAACACTCTAGTTGAAATGATTCTGCAGGAATAGTTGGTTAAATGTTTTCCTATAATGACACCATAACTTTTGATGCACTTGCTATCACACTCTCCCATCTATATACTTTTTGTGGTACAGGATTTAGAGAACTGATAGGTTAAATATTTGTTATGGTTGACAGCTCCTTGTTTAGTAAGGTGGAATTCTATGATGGTGGAAATGGTGCCCCGAATACCCGTTCTGGTTAGTTCTGATGTGTATGACTCTGCTCCTTGCTTTTCATTTAAAATGGAGCAAAATCACTGTGAGCAGTACATGATACATTTCACATCGCTAAATTATTTTAATCAGGGTGGCTTTTTTCTGGTAGATGGTGCCAGTGCTATTTTCATATGGTGCTGTAGGTGTGATGGCACTGAGCAAGGTGTAGAATGTCAGATAAACATTTTTCCCTAAAGACTTATTATCCGTATAATAGCTAATAAAATATGTGATGTAATGTAGAGTCTAGTTTTAATTGTAGACTCCAATACAATAAATTACACCTTTTTATATGAGAACAAAATTGATTCACCACTGCCTTGGAGTTGTACCAATATACCTGGGGATAGAATTAGGCTCACACATTTAATAATAAGCAACAAGTTTAGACCCTACAACTTTCTATTTCAAATGCATAGGTGCCTGCCATCTAAACTGAAGGAAAATCTGTTAGTGGTAGTAATTTAGTCTATAGACCCGCCACTAGAAAATACGATGGCTCAATTACTTTATGGAAGTGCCTCTCTCAATTTCACAGTTAAAGTTAAATTGGAGTTAAATTTTGCACTTTATGCAGAGATTTATCCACTTTGTTACCTGAAGAATACAGTATATCTTTACTGAAATTACAGCACTTACTCTGTGACTACAGAATACAATCCTAGAATACTAGACCTGGAAGGGACCTTGAGAGGTCATCAAGTCCAGTCCCCTGCCTTCATGGCAGGACCAAGCACCATCTAGGTCATCTCTGATAGATGTTTGTCTAACCTGTTTTTAAATATCTCCCAATAATGGCGATTCCATAACCTCCCTAGGCAGTTTATTCCAGTGTTTAACCATCTTGACAATTAAGAAGTTTTTCCTAATGTCCAACCTAAACCTCCCTTGCTGCAATTTAAGACCATTGTTTCTTGTCCTATCATCAGAGGTTAAGGAGAATAATTTTTCTCCCTCCTCCTAGATATTCTGAGACTTGACTTGTATAATAGTTCATTAATTTTAGTTAATAAAGATTATTTTACTTTTGTTTTCTAATTATCACCTTGTGCCTCACATTTTTGTCCCAAATGATCTGAATCACAGAATAACTCAGGTTCTTAAACTCCATCTAGTTAAAACTCATTGATGTCTCATGTGTTGGCTACGTTGGAAGATAGTTCTTTAGAATTAATGCCTGTTTTGTACCATTAATCTTTATAACTGAAATTTTTCTTCGGTAGATGTTTACAAAGTTCTGCTATATCCTATAGATAATTCCACAAAAAAGTCTTTCAAAATGGCTTTCATCACCTATTGCTTTTAAGGCCACTGGTACAGTCAGTTAAGATGTCATCTTTCAAAATGGCCACACTCTCTCCTTATTCCCAAAAGGAATGAAGTCAAGTTGTCATCTCCCATTGAAGTCCAATTCTTGTGCTTACTGCCTCTTCTGATGGTCTACCAGTCTCTGCTCTGGAGCACTCTGTGTTCTCAATAGACTCCTCTGATGTACCTCTGGAACAGCCCTTCAGCACAAAACTTCAGTACGCAGAAAATAAGAGATCTTCATATCCCTCAAAATTGGTCTGTGTAAGCCTGTAGGGCTCGGGGAGGGGTGCCTCTCCCTTGGGGTCTGTGGGCGGCCACTCCGCCCCACTGCCCCCTGCTTAGTCTTTTGGGGAATTAACATTAGCTTTCAGCTCTTCAGGGCTGGTGGCAGGCCAATAAACAGGCCAGAGCCCAGCCTCTTGCTCAGGGCGGGGCATCAAACAAACAGTTCTGCACCCAGGCCCTTAGTTCAGCATGGGGCAAGCAAACAGTTCAGAGCCCCAAGCCTCGGTTCAGGTGGAGCAGCAAGCAAGCAGTTGAACAGTCTTAATATGAGCGCCCAGCTGGATCCCCTTGCTCAGGCAGGGGTCCGGCAGGTTCAGGCTGCTGTTCAGTAACAGCCAAGGGGGGAGACGGCCACCCAAGAGTGGAGTGGCAGGGGGCATGCAGGCCCACCCGTTCCACTGTGTCCCAGCCAGGACCCTAGTAGCAGCAGAGCAGGCTGCTGCTGGGTCAGCAGGGATTCGTGCAGCAACACACTGACTTGATTCTGTCTCAGCCCAATGGGGGTCGGCTACCCCTGGGCTTGTTCCACTCTCCCCCTCATGTGGTACCTGTGTCTGGTGCAGGTCCTCTGGACTTCGGTGCTCTGGAACCCCTGGCCAGGCAAGCAGTCCTTCCAGTCCATCATCCACGTATGGCCCTGGCATCCCAGGCCAGTCCTCAGCTTCACCCAGGCCCAGCTCTCTGCTTGGCTGTGCGAGAGAGGCTTCTGGCTGCTTGGCCATGACTGGACTCTCGGGCAGGCCTTTTATATCTCCAGCCCTGCTTCCTGGCTTCTGGTCAGGTGGGTTGCTGTGGCCAGGTGCTGCCCACCAGGGCTCCAGGAGGGGCGCCTCCCCCTTGGGGTCAGTGGTGGCCACTCTGCCCCACTACAGTCTGTTAATGGCCTTAAGTTACACTGCAGTCTGATATGGAAAGTTCTACAGAAATTGAAAATGCTACTATTATTAAATAGCAAGGGCCAGATTATGATGGGTTTTGCTCAGTCACAGAAGCCTCCCCATCCCTGTGCAGTTGCACAGGAGCCTACCACACTAGGGACACATCTACCCTGAACCCTTAGCTCGAAATAAGAAACACAATTTGCACTATGCAAATTGCATATCTTATTTAGATTCTTTTTCAAAATAGGCTATTTTGAAATTCGGCACGTCTACACAGCACCAAATTTCCAAATAACACACTATTTTGAGACATCCCTTATCCCTTGTGCAATGAGGTTTATAGGGATGCCAAAATAGTGCAACTGCTATATTTCGCCATAGCGGACATGTTCAAAAGATGGGGGGTAGCTATTTCGGGATACCTCTGGCATCACAAAATAGCATTGTAGTGTAGATGTACCCTAGCTGTCCCTGTCCTCCCTGTGTTCCTTGGAGTACAGCAAGTGCTTGCGTTTGCTCTTCCTGGGGAGCAAGTCTCCAGGAAATGTGTGAGGAGCAATAAGGGGAGGGACAGAATCATAGCCCTTCCCTCATCCATACCAGCCAGTAGAGTGGAACCAGTGCACATGAGGGAACAATCTGCTTCAACCTAATGAGATGACTGAGCTAGATTTTGTCATTTTAGGCACTGCCCTAGGTCTGGGGGCAGTACGGATGGACATTTATCCTAGAAATCAGAGATTGAGCCTGGGACAAATATAAGCTCTCCCAGAGTGTCGTCTTAGATGCAGGGTGCATGCATGTTGGTCCTTGGCACACATCTGACTCTGATTTGCGTGCATCATCATTGTGGAGAATGTGCCTGTCTCTCAGTCTCCCCAGTGTTCTTTCTGTGATGATGCTGCTTCCTGCTGGCTCTAATACAGAGTTCTGGTATAAATATTATGAAAAAGCCAACTCAAAATAGAAAAATCAAGAGTAATACCACAGAGATGACGCATAATTTCTTCTGCCTTTGGCAAGATAAGAGTTCTAGTGATAAGTCACTGCTCGCCACTTTGATATGGGACTGATAGTGCAATCTGAAGTCTGAACAGTGATAATACTTTTGTGGGATGTCTGAAATGTCATCACCACCACCCTCACTTTCTGATAGTTGTAAGAAACAGCTGATCTCCTTATTTGTTACTGTTTTACCCACGACACAGACATATGTCTCTGCCCAAGACAAAGATGCAGCAGAGGCCACTCATGAGTTTGAATAATGTAGGACAGGAGTTTGGCTGAAGATAGTTTTAGCAGAGGGGTATGAGCGTGAGAGAGCAGCTGGAGAGACACTACAGAAAGAAAAATAAAGCAGCAGAAAGTAACAATCTGAAAAAGCACTGAATGTGTGGTTCTGAGAAACAGCCTAAAAGCTGTCTCTGGGTGAGTGCTGACTAAAAGAGGCTTGGAGCAGAGAACTTCTGTTTGATTTTTTTTTTCTGTGTTCAGGGAAGCAGGAGTTGTGTTCATAGTTTTCACACAATCCTTATTATTTACAAACAATCTGGCTCATCTGTTTCTTCTCCTACTGGAAACAACTTACAGGGCCCTGAACTTTGGTTAATGGAGGATAACAATACTATAGAATTTCAGTTTATGAAAGTTTATTTAGTGGAACTTGGCTTGCAAGCCATCTCACAAGAGTATTCTATATTATCTGGTTGAGTATCAATCTCCCAGACTTTAATTGGTGCATGTTTTAATTGTAACGGAAGACAAAAATCATTCTGTGACATAACCATAATCAGAAAATGCTTATACTGTTTGGGTTAGTGGCAGAAGAGGCTGGACTTGCTACCTAAAGATATCTAATATATTCAAATGAGAGATTTTAAAAATTAATGTCTCCTTGGAATAAATCACTGTCTGTTTCATATGCTGCAAAATTTCTAAGATCACTTGAGAAATAATTTCAGAACCTTTACCTTTGAACTTTGGAATGAGAGTCAGTCCTAGAAAATGAAAGTACTAATTGCTCAGAATCAGAAAGAGCTGAAGCTTGTCCTCTCATATTTGATGCTGAAAGGATGATCAGGTAAGAAATCAATCCATTAATGGTAGAGGGAGAAAGCCACAAATCATAGAACTGTATAAATCAGGGGAGACCTCAGGCCATGTGGCCCCCAGCTTGTCTGGATCCAGCCCCTGAGGCTCAGGTGTCTCCCCACCAGCATTGGAGAGTCTACGCTGGTGTTCCAGCCACCCCTTCGTCATCTCCCCATGGGGCTAGAGCACCCAGTATCTACTAGTTCAGGCCCCCCTAGGCTCTGTTGTGTGAGGGGAATATGGGGGGTGTCTTTCTGTTTCTCAGCTGGGGTCCATGTCCATGAGGATTTGGAGTCTCTCCCCTCCAGCCCCCCACTTCTCACTTGTGTGTGGCCCCTGACTGATTTTTCTGTGGGTCAGAGGCCCCCAACCCAAAAAAGGTTCCCCGCCCCTGGTATGAATGCTCAGGGAGGAGGGCCAACATTTTTTCATGAAAGCCCTTTTTATTTAGGCATTAAAGATGTGATTATTGTACTGGAGATGCTGAAATATTCTGGGAGGCCTTTCTAAAGTAGGCTAAAGAGCGGATCAAAATTCCCTGAATTTTCACCAACTATGTGGCTTATGAATTGTTTTTAAAAAGTTGACAGATATTGCTATCAGTTTATAGAAAACTGTGCAATATAAAAAGTCCAGATTTCACATTTGATTCTGCACATTTGCCATCCTATTTACAACTTTTTAGGACAACTGTATCACTCATGTAAAAAGCATCAAGTTGAATAGGCCAGGACTTTGGCTGTATCTGTCAGTGCCACTACCCGCTGTTTAGTTGTGGTCGCTCTAACCTACAGTGGAGCTTTAAATCCTAATCTCAAAAAAGTGGGGTGGAACAGTTCAGGCACCAAGGTATGAACTTCCTTATGTGGGCTCTGCAGACTTTGAGACAGGCATAAAGTTATTGGGACATTTCATTGCCATGTTTACCCTCGCCCCAGAGCGAATGGGTGGTGAATGGGCAAGTCCTGTTTCTACTCCTCCGTCATCCTCATCTCTCACTGGCCAGATTAGCTGTGCCATTGTTGTAGCTGCCATAACAATTTACTGCTGTCAATTACTGCTGTCTGGCAACAAGAAGAGAATTAGGGAGGGATAGCGAGTTGGAGGAGATGTCTGGGTCACAGTGTCCCCTAGGGTAATATAAGTTTACACATTATCAAGGCCATACACAAAACAAAGCTCAAGGTTTTTACTAATTTACTAGGTAGAAGGAAACACTATTATTGTGACTCTGGAAACTAAAAGCCATTGTTGTGAAGTACTTCTTCCTAAAGTGAGAGACAGTGCTGTGATTTTTATCATGCATCTATAAAGAAGAATAATCTAACATATGTAAAATGATGGAAATTTGCATCCAAGCTCAGAAGTTTCAAAACTTCCTGGTGATGGGATCTTTAGTTTTGCTCAAAGAGGGAGGAGAGGACAGTGCAAAGTTGGAGTTGAAATCTACAGGGGAGAATGCTAGCTGCTTTTGTATGCAGAATTTGGGATCCAAATTATCTTTAGAAATGATTTGGCAATTTACATGAGGCATATTTAAATATTGCATTAATATACTGAAAGAATGAAAGCTTCCAGGTAAAATAATGTTTAGAGATAGAGGAAAGTGAAAAGAACAGCAGAGAAAATACAGCAGCATCACAAAGTTAGGATTAATATTTTGTTTACTTATGATGATAAAAAAAAATCTAGGTAAAAAGCACCTTAATCTCAGGCTCTGTCTACCCTACAAAGTTTTTGCGCAAAAACAGTGGTTTTTGTGCAGAAACTCACGGAGCGTCCATGTTTCAAATGTGTTTTTGCACAAGAAAATTTACAGTAAAATGGCAGAACAGAGGGGATTTTGCAGTGTAGGTATACCTCTTCCTACGAGGAATAACTCCTTTTTGTGCAAGAGTTCTTGCCCAAAAAGGTGTATGTGGATGCTCAACAGGGGTTTCTTGCGCAAAAAGAGCCTATCACAAAAAGCACAGGTGTTCTGATGGCCATTCTATGAATGGCCATCAGAAATTTCTTGCACAAGAGTGTCCATGCAGTGTGAACGCTCTCTTGCACAAAAGCACATTGCTTTTGTGCTGCGCTTTTGAGATGTGGACGTGCTTTTGCACAAAAAGTTTTTGTGGAAGATCTCTTCTGCAAAAAGCTTCTTGCGCAAAAAGCCTGCAGTGCAGATATAGCCTTAGAGTTCAGTGTTGCCTATGCTTTGTATATCATTAAGTGCTCTTTAAAAAAAGGTGCTGTATATTTTTTATGCTACTGATACAGTAATTGAAACACATGGAAATCATATAAAGACTGGGAGAGAAAAATCGCATGAGAAGAAAAACAGATGTAAGGCTATATACTTGCTCCTCGAAATTTTTCACATGGCAGTTCTATGCATTCCCAACAAACCCATAAGGACAAACAATACAAGCAGCTGATAATGTGATTGTGGGGAATGTGTTGACTATGATGATGACAAGGTGATACTTGTGCACTCTACAGTGAAAGTGCACCTGTGAAATATTCGAGTTTTTTTTTCAGTAGTAGATCATTTTGGAAATCTTTAAATAATGAGCTCTAAGGTGGAGAAGGAAGGTGATGTGTAAGATGAGATGATCATTTTAGGAACACTTTCCCAGGGAGAGGATTTTATATATTGCAAAGACAACAGTTCAGGAAGTTTGTCTCCCCTCCTTTAGAAAGGGCCTGATTTTTGTAGTCCTTACTCAGACAAATCCCATTGCTTTGCCTGATGAAGTACTGCAGGATCAGGAATTACATATCTTTTCTTTACTAACTCTCATTTTTATATGAAATACAATAGACTGTGCAACATGCACGAAACTGGAAAATGAAAAAAAATCAGGTTTCTACAGAAAGTTAACTTAGTTGCATGCAGTGTTGTTTAATTCACATTTTTTTCATTGTATTTATGATACAGGCCCATATGCAGGAATTTCTGGGGGATATGCTTTTTATGTAAATATGGACTGATTTTCTTAAATATAAAGGAATTCAAAATAGTAGTGCAATGAATGTGCATAAAAGAGGTTAATGAAAAATTTGAATGGAAACCGTGATTGGTAAAATGATGTTGTTACAATATGCTAAAAATTACACAGTAATAAAGGTTTTACAGAAATTACCTTCTGGGATCATGGCAGGCAATGCGGCTGCCATGGCCCTCTGCTCCCTCCGATGCCTCTATCTGCTGCTGCTCTACCTTCTCGGCCAGGCCAGTGCTGGGTGAGTGCAGGTGGGGCTTTCGGCCAGCAGGGCTGGGCCCAAGCCGCTCTTCGCATGTGGGGGTTGCCCTTTCCTCTGCCCTGGCACACTGCTACCAGCCCCGCCTGTCCATCTCCCTGCAACACAATATTCTCTCATCCCCCTAACACAGTGCTTCTCAAACTTTTGCGCCTCCCTGTCTCAATGCAAACTTCCATGGACCACCAGTTGCTAATGGAAACTCTCCGTTAATTACATAATTATACCCGAGCCATTTTGCTAGTGCTGCAGCTAGGGAGAATGGTTTAATTTAACCAGTAAGAAAGGAAATATTACTTTAAGTGCTTTAACTTTCTCATGTTTATTTAAAATGAAGTTTGATAAAATATTAATTTATGTCCAACACAAAAGGTTCCCATATTCTCTTTATTTATGGCACGGGTGGGAAACCTTTTTGGGTTGGGCCCACTAGCCTACAGAAAAATCAGCTAGGGACCACACCAGTGAGAAGCAAAAAAAAAAAAAAAAAACCAAAACCCACAACCCAGCCCTCACTGATGTGGCCCCCAATTGAGACACTTAATTTGTCTGGCTCTGCAGCCCCACCAGGGTAGGAGGAAGAAGAGGGAGGACTGAGGTTCAGGGCTTCCTATAGGCCAGATTTACTCTTCTGGGGTTCCAGGGTTAGTGGATTTTGTGGACCCCCCCCAGGCTTTGGGGTTGGAATGCATTAATAGGTGTGTTGGAGCAAGACACGAGAAGTCATTCTTCCGCTCTACTCTGCGCTGGTTAGGCCTCAGTTGGAGTACTGTGTCCAGTTCTGGGCATTGCATTTCAAGAAAGATGTGGAGAAATTGGAGAGGGTCCAGAGAAGAGCAACAAGAATGATTAAAGGTCTAGAGAACATGACCTATGAAGGAAGGCTGAAAGAATTGGGTTTATTTAGTTTAGAAAAGAGAAGATTGAGGGGGGACATGATAGCAGTTTTGAGGTATCTAAAAGGGTGTCATGAGGAGGAGGGAGAAAACTTGTTCATCTTGGCCTCTACGGATAGAACAAGAAGCAATGGGCTTAAACTGCAGCAAGGGAGGTTTAGGTTGGACATTAGGAAAAAGTTCCTAACTGTCAGGGTAGTCAAACACTGGAATAAATTGCCCAGGGAGGTTGTGGAATCTCCATCTCTGGAGATATTTAAGAGTAGGTTAGATAAATGTCTATCAGGGATGGTCTAGACAGTATTTGGTCCTGCCATGAGGGCAGGGGACTGGACTCGATGACCTGTCAAGGTCCCTTCCAGTCCTAGTATTCTATGATTCTATGAAAATGGGGGTTTAGTGTGTGGAACAGGGCTGCCAGTGAGAGGAATGGGAGTGCAGGATCTGGTTGGGAAGTGGGGTGCAGGAAGGAATAAGAGTGTGAAGTCTGGATGGGAGGCAGGGAGCAGGCTTGGGAGTAGGGTGTCTGGCCAGGGGGAGGGGCAAAAGAAAAGGAAGGTGCAGTGTGTGGCAAGGAGGGAGGGTGCAGGAACAGGCTGGGGGTGTGGGATCTCAGTCAGGGGTATGAGTGAGGGGCTAGGAGTGCAAGGTGTGTGTGTGGGGCCTTTGTGCCCTGCACCACTCCCAGGCTCTGTCTCATGCACCACCTCCTGCTGCTCCCATTGGCCAGATTCTTGTGCTGTTCCCCCAACAATGGGAGGGGGAGTGCTTCTTCCCTGCGAGCTGGATCTCACAGCAAGATTCATGATTCCCCCCCTCCCGCCCCCGCCACCATGGGAAGCTGACACTGACACTCCAACCTCACCGGCGGGGGGAGGCTGGAGGACCAGTGTGGGCTTCCTGTTGCAGTAGGAAGGAGGGGACCAAGCTGGAGCCATGGACCAGCTGGAAGGCAGCTGCAGAGACCCTCACATTTACTTGGGGGACCACAGGGTGGGGTGTGTTTGCACCCTTCACACACACACATCCCACCAACAGGCCTGTGATAACATATTAAATGACAGAAAATAGTACGTATGTGCAATGTATCAAAGTTAACATTACTTTTGATTCCTTAACTTCTATATTTCCTGACTTCCTGAAACTTTAATGACAACATTCAAATTGCATTAACATGTTCATCCATTAAATTTATTAGGTTATTTTTAAAGAAAAAATATAACTTGGCATAATAGTATTTTCATTTTAACTAAGATTTGGAGTATCCTTGATGAGTGAATAGAGAGGATGAGGAGTAAATGCCTTTTTCTGTTGGTGTCATTGTTTGGATAGAATTGTTTTCCTCTAAACCAGGTGTCTTCAAACTTTGGGTTGTAATTCATCAGGGTGAGCTGATGGCAGGTCATGAGATGCTTTGTTTACTTGTGCAGAGATGGCCACTTGCAGCTCTCAGTGGCTGCGGTTTGCCATTCCTGACCAATGAGAGCTGTGGTAAGTGATCTGGGCCAGACCATGTCAGCCGGTGGTCAGGGCAGTGCATGTGTGTTTATTATACACCCGAGACTTCAACTGCTAGGACTGGGGTCCCTTAGAAGCGGGCAACCTGGAGGAGGTTGACGGGCACCCCAAGAAGTTTACAGGGAGAGCTTATTACACCTCAGATTTTGACTGCTAGGATACACGATCCCTTCGCAGCGGGCAGCCTGGGGAGGCTGAGAGATGCCCCAACGGATCTGTCCCCTGGAAGCGACACGATCCAATGCTCAAGCTCTCCCTATATCTGTCCCTTATGACCGGCTGGAGTTTTTTAAAATTGTGCTTGGTTCTGTTACAGCAACTGAAGGAGTCAGGTCACAGCTTAAACAGTTACTATTTTATTGTTACAGGGTAAACTTAGCTGTTAAATGCTACTACTGTGTTACAGATAACACAGCCACTACAAAGGACAGGACAGAAATTACACTAATAAGTCACTTACAGGTACCATGAAACCCTTTTGGTTCTCTGAGCTCTTATTAAATGCATGCAAAATAGACACCTAGCAGGTATATATTCTCACCCCTGCGTTCCAGACTTGGCGTGGCCAGCGTCTTTCTCTCAATCCCTCGGGAAGAAGTAGGGCGAGGTTGGGCGTCCCACAGACCTCGGGAGACAATCGATACCTGCCAGCAGGTGTAGATGATTGGAGCTCAAATGGGGTGGGCTACTAAACCCCTCTTTATACCCCTTGGGTCACGTAGGCTTCTTCCTGGTCTCAGGTGGCCTATTAGGAAAAATGGCTTTGAATGCCAAGTTTCCCACGAAGGGTGCAAAGCATAATTCACACCTGGGAAAATGCAGACAATGGGCACCTCTGGTATGTGATGGGCGAAGATTCCTCTCCTGGGACAGTGCAGGCGTGTCAATTACTGGTACTAGCCATCAGGGCGGCAGGAGGCCCCCGGGTCATCAGCTAGCCCATTTACTGTCTGGTTTCTGTTTATTAGAGTCAGGGACAGGCAGCACACCTGCGTTCCCAGGGCATCAAAGGCTGACTGCCTTTCTCCTGCTCTCTGCGGGGGGGGGGGGACGACAAGATGGGGTTCATGTCTGGCTACAGACCATCACTTCCCACAGCTCCCAATGGCTGGGAACAGCAAACCACGACTACTGGGAGGTGTGAATAGTTGTGCCTGCACACACTCAGGTGAACAAAGAGTCGTGTGGCCTGCCAGTGGCTTCCCCCTACTACTCAGCCCTCTCTCACTGCAGGAGTTTGGGGCCAGGTGAGAAGCGCCTCTCCATGGCCATTGCAGCTGTATCTGGCGTAGCCAAGGGAGGGGTGCATGTCCTGCAGCTGAGGTAGATCCGTATGCCTCCTGCGCCCCAAGCCAGAGTGAGGAATGCAGCATTCTGTGCACTTACCTTTCATCAGGGATGAAGGGGAAACAGCCAGCAATGTCCCCATTAGAATTGGGGAGGGAGGAAGCTTTAGTCCCTCCCGTCCTCCCTAAAGGGTGCCTGAGGGATGGAAGGCTTGGGGCTGGGGCAGTCCCGGACAGCTCCTTTCATCTGTTGGGTGATTGTCTCTTTTCTGTACCGTTTTATGATAAGCAATTCCATTCCATGCACATCACGTTTTCCTGATACAACCAAACCTTGACCTTGCTTTAAGTTATGACAAGAGGAAGGTTCTTGA
The DNA here is from genome assembly GCA_032595735.1 of Pelochelys cantorii. Taxonomy (NCBI): domain Eukaryota; kingdom Metazoa; phylum Chordata; order Testudines; family Trionychidae; genus Pelochelys; species Pelochelys cantorii. The sequence goes on along the minus strand of CM064331.1, from coordinate 96,472,429 downwards.
AAACAAACACACACACAATTTCTCAGATATATACTGTGGATTTTGCATTATGGTAGCATCTTAACATTTCCAACAAGATATGTGCGCCAAAGTACACCTACACTGTAAAATATTCTGTGCTCTGAGGAGCTGATAGCACAGACATATGGTAGTTGAGGAAACAGATGGACAGTGAGGTGATGTGAGTTGACCAGGGTCTCAGAGCAGGCCAGTGGGAGAGCCAGAAATAGAACCTAGAATTCCTGATTCCTAGTGCAGTGCTCTGTCCACTAGAGTTCACTATCTTTCTAGGATTGCTGAAGAGAAAGTGAGAAGTTGGGTTTTTTTTAAATTACTTCTCCGTTGTACCTCTAGAAATATCTGGAATGTGAATTCTGGTCTTCCCTGGTTTTGTGGGAAGGCCCCTCCTGAGGATCAAGGAATATTTATTGTGAGCTATACCACCTTATTTGAAGGGGAGGAAGATGTTGAGTCTTTAACAAAGTCTTTGTAATCCCAGATATCAATTAATTGTTTAAGTTCTACTGGTGTTAACGCAAGCTAGTTTGAAGATCTTGAAATAGCTTGTCTAACACCTCTTTTTTCCCCTCAATTATTCACTCTGTCTTCTGAGACATCACTGTATAACTATTTCTCCAGACACTACAGAGTATTCCAGCCCAAACTGGACCTGAATTTACAAAGTAAAATGTGGCAGTTTTTGATTTTATATTGGAGAACCCAAAACAAACAAATCATTTGCCATTTGTTTATACATTTTTCCCATGAAGGATACAATTAACAGGCAAACAAAATTAATAGGAAAGATGAAAACAGATTGGACCTCCCTGATTTGGCACCATTAGAGGTCATTTCTGCCCTCCCCCCATCATCACCCCCCCCCCCCCACTCCCCTCAGCTCTGGCCCGACTGCCGACCTCCTGGACAGTTCCCGTCATCTCCCTGTCACTCACCCCTGCTGCCCTACTAGGTAGCACTACCGCCTCTCTGCTCCGAGATCCTGCTGCAATGTCTGGCTCCTGCTGCCACGCTGGGCTCCTGCTGCCCTACTGGGCAACCCAACTACTGCACATCAGGCTCCCACAGCCCTGCTGGGAAGCCCCCTGCCCCATGTCTGACTCCCGTAGTCCTGCCAGCCTGCAGGGCTCCTAGGCACTAGCCCTGCACTGGAACTCTCTGGTCCTGGAACATCCATGGTCCTGCCAGACCATGGATGTTGCCAGACCAGAGAGTCCTGGTTTAGAGAGTTTCAACCAGCATCTGTGTTGATTGTGACAGCTCTGCCTGACTTGAATACAGTGAAAAGTCTTAAAACTTAATTTGGTTAAATGAAATTTTCAGATACTGTAGAATGTAGCAAAAATTGTGGAGGACTGTAATCTAGTGAGATCTATGACATTTTCTCCAACACTTCAATCCCCCAGTTTTAGACAGTTTTTTAAAAGGGATTTTCTCAGATGGATTTCACAAAAAATAATTTCAATCTGCCTCATGCAGGTGTGCCAATAGTAATCTGTCAATGTACCAGGCTAAGCAGAGAAAATATTTGTCACTAATGGATTGAGATTTACCATACTTTACTAAAATCTTTGATGATGATGGATGAATGAATGAATGAATAGTGTGGGGGTTTTTAAAATTGTTTTTAACTTCTCTATAGTCTGCCCCCCTCCACCTCATTGAAGAGACTAGGTCTCAAGGGGAAATATCACTGACAAGTTTCAGATTTCTAATATCTGTTTTTACTCTAGCTGTGTGAAAACATTTTGGTTAGAATTTTTTCACAAGAGGAAATCTATTATTTTCATACTCACTGAAATCAAACAACAGAAGGGCTCTTGTTCAAACTTGCAATCACCTTTAAAGCCCATACATTGAAAATATCAGCACAAAGTTGTATTTTGTGGAAAGACATAAGTGAATGGAAAACCTACTGCAACTTCATAATGTTCTCTATTGACTTAAAGAATAGATTGCCCTATAGGCTGTGCTCTGTTGTAGCCATAGTGACTGTTTACAGGTTTGGTTTTTTTTTGGCTGGGTCATTGCATGAAGGGCTGGCAGAACCATGGATGGACTTAGTTACTTTAGCATTTTGTGGAATATGTATATTCCATACACATGTTGTGGAATATATATATATATATATATATATATATATACATGCACTTTCTGATAGATTCATGAACAGATGTTAGCTCACTTGTTCTAAGCCAGAAACTATAATATTAGTGATGTTTCCTTTGGGGGGAAAAACTTCCTAAGCTTTTGTGAAAAGCATCTCACAGCTCAAAATGTACTGAGTCAATTGCATGGGGATTGATTTGGCCTGCCACATAGGAAAAATAGATTCTTCACTGGCAACACCTGAAAGGAAATGCAAGTGTTGACTACAGCATTTACTACTGAAACAAATAGCACTGAGGAATGGAGAGCTGGATGACACTAGGAAATACAGAGTGGAGAACACCTGGATATGAGAGATGATTTTTAGACGTGGTGAACTAAGTCTTCTTTCTTAATCTACCTGTATTTTGAAAGCAATTTTAGAGAGAAAACAGTCTGCAAAATATTTATTTGGAACATGCTAGATAAAGCATGGAAGCCTGGTCAAAGTGGAGGAAACTGATATCAAATCTATTCAAGAGTATGTTCTACTCTGTTATTTCTTCATTAAGCCTACCACTAATGAAGGGCAATGGTACAATCAGTAGCTGGAACAGGATTTTAATTCTACCTCTTTAACACTGATTGAATAGTCCTTTGACAGAGATCATGAGAGAACAGGATGGACTTTCCCCTAGGCAGCTCAGCCCACCTGAGATCTGAAAGCCCTGGGACAAGAAGCTCAGCTGGTGTAAACAGAAGTCAGTGGAGCTATTACAGAGGAACATTTGGCCAATGGGTTTAGTGATTTATTTATTTATTTATTTATTAAGATCAGCCTTCAGAAATTTGCTGAAATGGGGATGGATCATCCATTGCAAAACACTAGTGGAAAACTCAGAATCTCTTCTTAAGTTGCTTTCCTTATGCTTGGGGGCATGGAACAATCTGTCATCAAGCTTTGCTGTTTTCTGTAGACTTACAAGATTTTAGTTTCTTGGTACTTCTCAAAAGGCAGATTTCCCAGTGTTAGTGGTGTGCAACTGCTGTATCAAAGAGAAATGTATTATTACAAATAAAACTAAATCTCTCTGTATAGTGCCTCAAGTATAATTTAAAAGGAATATTTAACAGTCATTAAAAAAGCTATTATCTTGACAGCCAGATTATCTACTGCCCTGAACCTTATGCACTCATATACAGCTGTACTAAATGATTGTACATGCACAGCTACTAAATAAAAATGGTGGCATTTTTATATTGTTTTCACTAGCATTGCACAGATGTAAATATCTAGGTGCAGAGCAGTGGAGAATCAAGTCCTAAGGAATCTTGAGTGTAAAAGAAAGAGAGAGAGAGAGAGAGACTTCCAAGGTAAGCTTTGTTATTCTTTCCTTAAAGAGAATATACAACATCCATAAAAATGTCTAGTATTTTATACTACAACTGGGGCCCCCATGTTCCATCATCAGTACTTGTGCCCACCTATACTAATAACCTGGCATCTGTTCTCCAGGTTAGTTAGATACATGCTTTCACAATGACGCAACCCAGCAGCAGCAACTCTGGCATGATTCATGATTTTCTCATATACTTTATCTGAATATCAAGCATTGTGAAAAAGTGATCTGCGAATTTCCACTTGCCTGTCCAGAAAAAAACATTATTTGCCCCAGGAAACCAGGCAAGTTGAAAACTGTAAGACTTGTGGGGCGGTGGGGAGAAACAGCTGCAAATGTTTATTGCCGGCTGTGGTGTGGGTTACCCTGAGTGGTCACACTGAAGTGGACTGGGATTTCTTATGGTAATAAGCTCAACAATCAGCTGTGTTTGTAGACTAGGGCCATGTAAGATTTCCGGCAATATGAAGGGCAGAGCTATTTGGCAAGCCTGCACACTTCCTTAAACAAAAACAATATTGAATAATGTTGCAGCCATGTGGTGTTGTAATCCATCAGATGAGTGAAATAAATCTGGAAGGGCATATATGATAAAGTGAATAAGAGAAATCATGTTTAAACAAATAAGTCCTGTGGTATCAATTGAATAAAGAAGCAACACAAGTGATTAATAGCTTGTTATAATGAAGTCACTGGCATTTAATAAGCTATCAACTTTTTTCATCATCTTACTGAAAATATTTTGCAATATACAAAAACCACACACAATGTAATATTAAGGCTGAATTTATAAATTCGGCTTCTGAATTATGTGCCTCGCAGCCAGAAAACGTTCTTTGAATATTGATTATTCTGTAGCTATCCAAAGAGATAACCAAGGTATAGTTTTTGTTAAACAAATGGATTATTTAGTATGACCCTAAAGTGAAAGGGCCATATCTTAATTGGTTTTCACATGAGATTAGCCCTATTGACTTCAGTAGGACTCCTCAAATGAGAAAGGAAAGAAGGATTCTATCCCAAGGAAAAATAACCAGCTGGGTCTGTAAATGGTCTGGTCTTGTCCAACAACTGGCTTTTTTTGTGTGACCTGACCTTCTGCACTGCCAGAGCAGGGCCAAGAAGTTGGTCCATTGTGCTTATTCATAACATCCTGCTACAATAAAAGATAAGTTCAGTTCTAGTGATTGTATCATTTATTGCTGTACTCACTTGTTTGACTTTAGCTGAATACTATTGCTAAGTATTTGTTAGCACAAAAACAAGTCATTTGGTTCACTCTCAACAATAATGTGTATTTATTTTAGAGAGTGCTTTCAAGACTTCAGTGTTTGTAAAGGGGTTTTGAGATGCCCAGATGAAAGGCAGTGAATAAAACCATAGTGTTGGGATATAAACAATAGCGTGTCTGAATGGACTCCTCAACTTCGACTTGTAAACAAAGTATCAGGTAAGTGAAACATAATACACATTTTCAGTAGACTCCCTACCCAGCTACCTACACCTATGCACACAGTGTATGTAGTAAATAAATAGACATACATAGTAGCACAGTTTCTGTTTATATCCACATCTACAAACATTTGTACATATATGAACATAATACACATTCTTAATCATGTCTATTTTACAAAATTCTAAAAAAAATAGAGATCTGTAAGGTCTAACGTTGGAGTGCCTAGGGACTTGAGATAAATAGAAACAGTGCATTTTGAATTAACAGAGTATTGTTGCTGTTTATTATCAGAACTCCCTATTCCCTAAAGTAACATAAAAAGTCTGAACCTAGGGTGTGACGAGCTGGAACAAACAAGTTCAAGCTGTTTCATTAGCAAAGATTAAAGTTGAATCCAGGTTCAACTGAAAAAGTGGAACTTTATTAAATGTAAACCCTGTGCCCTGCTTGGTCCATGTAGGGGTATTGTTTTCAGCTTAACTCCACTTTGTTTCCTTTTCCGTGGATGTTCTGTTAGTAACAGCCCCTTTATGGAACATGGGCCTTCTGACTCAAGTTCCACTGACTGATACCTCTTCCCTATTTTACAAACACTTTGTTGTACACCCTGAACAATAACTGACATCATACCTCACACAGTGTCCCTTTCAGCAAAGGTTGCTAGCATCTAGCCAATCTGGAGTCTTGTCTTTGTCACAGACTGGGCTGGTTACCTTGTCTTTGTGATAGTTTGGTCTTCTGAATGGGCAATTACATAGGGAGTGACCTTTCTCTTTTTTCCTGTCTGAGTCTTGCTGACAATTTCTACAGTCTCTTCCCTACCTGGGTAGTTCATCTCCAGATGGTTCTCTGTCTCTTCATTCTGCAATTAGCCTCTTTCTGGGTGTTGTCTACTGCCTCAAAATGCCTCCTGTTTCTTCAGATAACTTCTCTTTTATGCAAATGATTTATATTAACTCAATGCCACTGCATCTCTCACAGTTCCTTTAATACATGCTTTCTGGTGTTTCTTTTAACGGGTGAATATTCACAGGAGTACCTGTCTCCAGGGCTAATAGACTGACCTGTTGGACTCTGTGCCTGATTTCTCTGACAGTTGGCCATCTCCTCTTGTAGCATCTTCTTTCTTCTGGTTGCCACTTGTCACCTTTCATCAGTAACAGGGTCATGATCCTTTGACCCATTAGCATCTATATTGGACTGTTTCAGCATCCCTGTGATGGCATAGTCTTGTGTGTCAAAAATGCTAATGAGATCTGAACCAGAAGAACAGCCTTATAACAGTGTCTTAGCTGTTTTTCAAGTGGTTCCCCCTTATCATTACTGTATAGGTAAAGGGTGATGGTCAGTCCCATTTTCTTGAAAGTTCCTTGAATTCTTCTGAGAGATTAGGGGTTTACTGTCAGTGAACATGGCATCCAAAATTCCATACCTTAAAAAGAGGGTCTCCAGTTTGCCAATCACTGACTGCACCATGCTGTTTATCTATGCAATACTGTCTTGTGCAAGTGCTATGATACCCATGCTCTACAGACTTTCAAGCTCCTTGCATACTGGAGTACATAGTGCCATTGGAATTTGACTTTGTTGCAAGCACACAGGTTCCAAAGCTTTTCTTTGAGACATTCCTCACCTTTGAAAACATTCCCATATGCTTTTACAATGGTCTCCATTGTCCAAGGAACTCTCTGCTTTGCTTCTTAAGCTGAAGCTATACAGTTCTGATTCTGATCAGACTCATTGCTTATATGGCTCTAGTTCTCCAAGAGAGACATCTGTTATTTACCAACCACCACTACAAATTTTACTTGGTACCCTCTGTTATTTTTCAGGTTAGTTGTTATGAGGTCACATTTTCCTGTAGGTTGCATTATACTCTTATTATGCATTATTAGAATGCATCTGCTCTTTGTAATGGGTGTGTGTGTGTCAAATTCACCCAAAAGAAGGAGGCAACACTATCCAACTTATATTGCAGATTCTGTTTCCAAATTAGCATTCTTACATGTGCAGAATTTGGCATTTCCCCTTTTTGCCCTCCTGGTTCCAACCACCTGAACCCGTTATTCTCTTTGATTCAAGGAGAATCAAGATGTCTTCATCACTGTCTCACACGCCATCTTCCTGTTGTACAAATCTGCCTGAATCTTTCTGAAACCTTGATCTCCTCTTGCACACACTGCTAAAACTTGTTGCTTTCCTTATGATGCTGTCCTACTTCATGGCATTTCTTTACCTGCTCTCATTGTCTCCCACAGCAAATGTATCTCGCTATGGGTGCATCTACACTGCCCGTAGCTTGAAATAAGCTATGCAATTTGAGCTACGCAAATTGTGCAGCTTATTTCAAGGCAATTTTGAAATTTGAAATTTGGTGCTGTCTTCACAGCACTTATTTTGAAATAAATCACTATTTCAAAATGTTCCTTATGCCTCGTGGAAAGAGGTTTACAGGGACGTCAGAATAGTGAGCCTGTTATATTTTGAAATAATGGGTGTGCTCATTATTCCAAAAGATGTGGAATAGCTATTTCGGTATCCCGAAATAGCACTGCAGTGTAGACATAGCCTGTGAGTATGGAACCCTGGTCACCTGCTCTCCTTTGCTCTTGTCTCACTGTGTGTAGTTCTGGGAGAGCTGTGCTGCTTAGGGCTTTCATACTTCAGGTTTCTTCTGCATGCCCCATATCTAAGTATTTGTCTAAAGTAAGATCACCTGGACCAGCTGCTTCTGCTGATTGTGAACCCATGTGACAGACTATTTTGTCTCAAATCAGGGAGCATGTCAAATCTCAAACTGAAAGTAGCAGTCACTGTAAGTAAAGCAGCAATGCAGGGGCTATCCCCTCAACTTTAGATTGGTCTCGATTGAAAACCTTTTGCTGGCTCACAGTTTTATTCTGTTTGGGGAAGTAATAGTTCCCCAAAGCACTTAGGACTGCTGTGAGGCTTGAGGCAATGGTGAGCTTCAGACCTTTCTGACTCGTCTCCTACTAAGGTAAAATCATTTCACTTTCCTGCTGTTGTCCCTCTCCTATGCTCAGTTCAAACTCCTCCACCCAGCAAGTTTATGTCTGCAAAAGCTACTGAGCTCCTGCAGGCTTCAGATAGAATTCTGTGGCTCAGTGCCAACTGCTGCACTTGTGACAACTCGCAGCTCTAATCTACCTCCATGTTTCATTAGCAAAGAGTGAAGAATACAAGTGAAGTTGAAAAAGTGGAACTTTATTAAACTCCACACACCACTATCCTCATGGCCCCCCCCATTCCCCTAGTGTGCCCTCAATAACAATCCCACCAGGGAACATGGGACCTGAGTTCAAATCATCATAATACAGGTCCTTCAATGAATTCTCCCAGCTGATAGGAAGAGTTAAACGCTGGCAGTGAGCATGGTCTAATATATCTATTTAAATCTTGCTTTGTGATCATGTCATTGTTAGTCCTTCTAATGTTGTATCTGCATGTGACTTGTGCATTCAGTGCTGCGCTCACTCACACCTTGCCTGTGCACCATGCAAGTTTTCAATTGCACATTTTAAAATGATGGTAGAATACACACAAGGAGTCATACATAAATATCCACAGCTCAACTGCTGACTTACTGGTAGGGAATGAAAAGCTGTTAAGTTATATAAAAAAAAAAAAAAAAAAAAATTCAGATTTAAAATAATAGAATAAACAGCTTTTCTGCTTGCTTTCAGTGACAGCTGATACTAGCTTCTGTCATGTAATAGGTCTTTCTGCTTCATGTTGTAGAATTACTATTTATTCCAGGCTCATCAGGATTATCCGGTTAAGTTGACTTTCTCGTCAGACCCTATGCTACCAACACTTTTAGCTTCCTTCAAGACACCACTGACTTCCTGATGAAACTACAGCATAATCAGTTATCTTCTTGAAAACACCATCCTGGCCACTATGGATATAGAAGTTCTTTACACCAACATTTCACACAATGATGGATTATCCCCAGTGATGCCAGAGCACATCTGTGGGCTGAGCTATGTGACTTTGTCCTCACCCACGACTATTTCCAGTTTGGGGTTAATTAATACCTTCAAATCAGCGGCACAGCTATGTGCACCCGCATGGCCCCACAATATGCCAACATTTTTATGGCTGAGCTCAAATAACATTTCCTCAGGTCTTATTTCCTCGCACCCTTCCTCTATTTATGCTCCACTGATGACATTTATATCATACGGACCCATGGGAAGGAAACCCTTTAAGAATTCTACAGGGATTTCAACAATTTTCATCCCACCATCAACCTTACAAGAGATCCACATCCTTGACACTATAGTACAAATAATGATGGCCACATTAATACCACCCTACACTGAAAACCTACTGACTGCTATTCTTATCTACGTGCCTCTAGCTTCCATCCAGGACACATCACACAATTGATTGTTTACAGCCAGGCCCTAAGATACAATCAGATTTGCTCTAGTCCCACAGACAGAGACAAACACCTACCCGACCTTTATCAGGCATTCTTAAAATTTAAATACCCACCTGGGGAAGTGAAGAAACAGATTGAGAGAGCCAGATGAGTACCCAGGAATCTGCTTCTTCAACAAGGAAAACAACAGGACACCACTACTCATTACCTACAGCCCCTAGCTTAAACCCGCTCCAGGGCCTCATTGACAATGTACAACTAGGGATTTTAAGCAGCGGGTATTTAATCATGTAGTAGATAGAATTTTTATTGACTACATTATTAGTCAATAGGGGAAGGCGCTCAGTCCTGGCTTGCGCCGGGTCTGGGAGCTACCCCCGCTGCGGCTTTGCAGTTTAAATGTAGTAAGAGCTGGGTGGGCAGGCAGCCTGGCTCCTACTACATTTAAATGGCAGAGCTGCAGCAGCGGTAGCTCCCGGACCGGGTGTGAGCCAGGCTTGCTCAGTTCTGGCTTGCGCTGGGTCTGGGACCTACCCCTGCTGAGGCTCCATATTTTAAATGCCTGCCTGCCTGGCTCTTACTATATTTAAACTGCAGAGCCACAGTAGGGGTAGCTCCCAGACCTGGCACAAGCTGGGACTGAGCTGGGCTTGCTCAGTCCCAGCCTGCATCATGTCTAGCAGCCCCTATCCACAGGGGGTACCAGAGCAGCCTCTGCCTGCAGCCAGCCCAGTGCGCCGCAGTCAGGGGCTGCTTTGTGGCAGCCTCTCCACCTCTCCACTGCAGTGGGGGTCGGGGGGGGGGAGTTAGGGTAGGTGGCACTGCAGAGATGGTGCTGGGGGGAACTGGCTTTGAAACTGGCTCCCCCAGCACCAGCTCCTGCAGGAGCAGCAAGCAGGAGGGAAGGGGGGAAATGCAAGTAGTCAACTTGACTACCCGACTACCTGCTTACATCCCTATCTAAAACCTATCCTCAGAATAATCCTTCGCTCTTACAGGCCTTGGGAGACAGGCCAGTCCTCGCCTATAGACAACCCCTTAATGTGAAGCAAATTCTTTTCAGCAGTGGCACATCACACCTCAGACGCACTCTCCCAGGAACCTACCACTGCAATAAACCCCATCGCCAATTCTGTCTAACATCTATATAAGCGACACCACCACAGGACATAATGACGTAAGCCACCGTGTCAGAGGCTCATATGACTACGCATCCTCTGTTGTGATATGTGATACAAATGCCAGCAATTCCCCTCTGCCATGTGTATTGGCCAAACTGGACAGTCTCTATGACAAAGGCTAAATGGACACAAGTCAGATATTAGAAATGCTAACACACACAAACCTATAGGAGAACATTTTAACTTCCCTGGGCACCCGTGGATCTAAAGGTAGTCGTTCTTTTACAAAGGAATTTCACAAGCCAAAATTACAGAGAAAGAGTATGGCATTGATCTTCATGTGCAAATCTAACACCGTTTCCTTGGTCTTGAACAGAGACATTAAATGGATGGCACATCATAAAACTAGCCTTCTGTACATTTAACGCCTCATTGTCATCAAAAGCTAAGTATGGGACTCTTCCAGCATACTCCAATTAGTCTTATTAGCACCAGCACTACCATTGGCGTGTTTTTTTTTCCCCCTCTCCCTTTTTCTGTTACAAATTCTAGGATACCATTTTTTCTACTCAGACTCATCTGAAGAAGTGTTTTTTCCCCCCCCCCCCACCAAATCTCATACTACCTATATTTTTGTTAATCTCTAAGGGTATGTCTACACTAGCCCCCTACTTTGAACTAGGGAGGCTAATGTAGGCATTCAAAGTTGCAAATGAAGCCCGGGATTTAAATATCCCGGGCTTTATCTGCATTTTCCCGTCCGGGCGCCATTTTTAAATCCCCCTAGTCCGAACTAACTGCCCGCGGCTACACGCAGCAGTCAAACATTAACTTGAACTAAGTCCTTAGTTCGAGTTAACGTTTGACTGCCGTGTGTAGCCACAGGCAGTTAGTTCGGCCTAGGGGGATTTAAAAATGGTGCCCGGACGGGAAGATGCAGATAAAGCCCGGGATATTTAAATCCCGGGCTTCATTTGCAACTTCGAATGCCTACATTAGCCTCCCTAGTTCGAACTAGGGGGCTAGTGTAGACATATCCTAAGGTGCCACAGGACGGTTTGTTGTTTTTACAGTTATAGACTAATACAGCTATCCCTCTAAGTCTTTTTGGGGGGACAATCAGGGAATAGCCCTATGAGAACAAGAGCTTGTCTCAATATGGTGAGAAAATAACCTTTTTGATCATAACATCATGAGCTGCTTTATGACAGTTTCATTTCAAATTGGCCTGCAAAACTAGTGCAATTTTCCTCCTTCACTCATGCAGGTTTAAAAAATGATTGGTTTTACAGCTTTTATTCAGAAGTTTTCAAGGTTTCACATTTGTGGAAGCCTCGGGGCACTACAATAATGGTACATAATTTTGTGTTTGAAAGAATAAATATGACTAACCAGTTTGGGCTGATAAATCCTTTAGTAGCGACACATCCCTTATTCCTTCCAGAGATATTTCCATATTGTTTTTTATGCAATAGAGATTTTTCTTCTTTTCCATATAAGTCAGGGGTCCTCCTTTGTTGCTCCTTCCTCCTTGTATTTCTTCCTGGTATCCCACTTCCCCACTTACCTCAGGGCTTAGATCACCATCCCCCAATGAACCTAGTTTAAAGCCCTCCACACTAGGTTTGTGAGCCTGCCTGTGAAGATGCTCTTCCCTCTCTTCATTAGGTGGATCCCATCTCTTTCTAGCACCCTTGTGCCCAGAACACCATCCCATGGTCAAAGAAACCAAAGCCCCCTCTCTAACACCACCGGCGCAACCATGCATTTACTGCCAAAATTTGATGATTCCTACTTGGACCTTTTCCTTCAACAGGGAGGATGGATGAGAATTCCACTTGCGCTTCATACTCCTTGATCCTTCTTCCCAGTGCTATATAATCTGCAGTGACCTGCTCAAGGTCATTCTTGGCCATATCATTAGTTCCTACATGGAGCAGTAGGAAGGGGTAGCAATCTGAAAGTTTGATTGGCTTCGGAAGACTCTTGGTCACATCCTGAATTAGAGCTCCTGGTAAGCAGCACACTTCTCAAGATTCCCAGTCTGGATGGCAGATGGATGACACTGTCCCTCTTAGGAGGGAGTCCCCGACCACCACCACCCATCATCTTCTCTTGGGGGTGGTGGTTGTGGACCCCCATCCCAAAGACTACGCATTCCATGCCTTTCTGTCAATGGGGTTGTCATCTTATCTTTTCCCTGAGAGGTCTCTTCCAAAGGATTCTCCACCGTAGTGCCTGTGCACTGAAAGCGGCTACTTACTTCTGTCAGGATTGAAGATACTTGACTTGCCTTTCTTCTCCTGGAGGTGATATGCTGCCAATTTTCTTCCTTGTTCTGTACTGCCCTCACTGGTTCTCCAGCCTGCTGTGCCTGGAGTATTGAGTGCTGCCTTCTATCAAGAATATCTGTTAGAATACAACTCCAAGACCCCTGGACTACTTCCCCACACCTTTCCCAGCACCTTCCTTCTCTCTGGTTCATCCTCCTAGTTGTGATCTCCTTTCCTCCTACTCCCAGCCGTGCTTTCCTCCTTCCTCCCAGCTGCATGCACCTGCAGGCAAACTTCTTTTGTAGCCAGTCTGAACTGGTTTTCTTAATTACCCCCAGGTTTCCTAATTGACCTAGAATGGCCTGACTCTGCAGGCCTGGGCAATTAGCCCCAGGTATTCCACTACCCCGGATTGCCTCTGCTGGTTCAAAACCAGCTCCTCCCTTTTACTCTGGGGGCAGAGATCTCCTCAGTCTGAGGCTTTTATATCTTTATATAGCCATCTGCTCTGACCCTGTCTCACTACCCCTTCTGGCTAATAAGTATTGATGGACCTAACTTCCATGACTTTATCTAGTTCTTTTTTGAACCTTATTGAAGTCCTGGCCTAGCATCTTATGTGTAACTTTAGAGACTGGATATAGGTGGCTATATTGAATGGCCAGAGTTGGTAACCGGGAATAGGATCCCTTGGTCAGATACAGACTTCATAGTCAGGAGTAGGAACCTAGGGTCAGAGCTCAACCAAGGGAAGGCAGGGTCCAGGGTAAGAGTAGGGTTGGAAACACAGGTGCAAGAGCTAACCTTGCAGTAGGAAAATGCTTTGAATGGCTATTGACCAAATGCTCTTTCACCTATTGAGATCCAGGACCAGGGTAGCGCAATCCCACCTGTGTCTAACAGTCCCTCTCCCAGTGCTGCTGCTGGGCTTAAGAGCACACCTGTTGGTTCCTTCAGCTTGTTGAGGGCAGTTTTGCTGCAAGCCAGCTGTGATACAACTGTGCATTCTCTTTTGCTTACTAAGGAGGTAGAGATATGTGGTCCCACGATCATCTGGGAGTCTTCATTCCTGACACACACATGCAGGCCGCTGCTACTGTGGCAATGCCCTTTAAATTTAGAGTGCCATATCACATGCTCTAGGCAGCATTAAGGGCTGGAGTGGGAGGCACTATGCTCCATTTGGCACTGAGGTGGCACCCAGCCTGGCCCCTAAGTCAAACAATAACCACTCCTAAAAGATGTAGTAAACTACTAATGTTTTAAGACAGGAATCCCTCAGAAAATCACTGCCTCTATCAACTATACATGTGACATTCCCTGCATAAAAATACTCCCTACAAGCAAAATTCAGTGAGGTGCTTTGTTTTGGGATGACAAGGAACTCTATATCAATGATGCCTTCTGGACTTTCTGTTAAAAACTTAACTGCTCTTTCATCACAATTTCCACGCTACATACTGAACAGTTCCCCAGGGGAATTTGTGAACTCAGAAAAGAAGCCTGAGGTACCAATTGTCCACAGAAGCATAATCAAAGCAGATAATGCCGTTTAAAGCTCCCATCCCTGATAGGCAGAAGCTTATAAAGAGCTGACCAAGGAACTGGCTCCTCTGCTTGTGTTATACTTAATCCTTTTTGAAGTAATGCCCAGGCCACACACATCTTGCCAGCGCTATTAACACTTAATGCTTTAAAAAAATAAACAGTTTTAATGTAGATTAAAGATTAATAAACTATTTGCAGTGAAAGTTATTTGCTAAATTAAGTTCCTTTTAAAGATTGCAAAATATCTGTGCATTTGTATTAATTCGTTATTCAGAATGATTGGATGAATGTTAACTGCAAATATATTTCACCTTATCAAAGTTATCTGTTCAGCCTTGTTGGCTGTCAGCTGGTTGGGACTCTGCTATTTAATTCATGATTGAATGCTTAATGTCTGTTGATCTGATTTGGTTCATATTACCAAGACCTAGCTGCAGGTTGTTACTGGTCCAATTGTATCCTATTTGGTACTTGGCTCAGTGTGAAATGGAGGAGTGGAGTGACTACATTAGTTACATTTGACCTTGAAAATACATCACATACAGTGTATTAATTTAAGTATGAGTGTGCTTTTGAGAGAGTCTCAGGATGGATTTAGAACCTATGCAGAATGTAGCTTTCTATCAGCTAGTGCAGTGTTTCCCAAATGGTGTTCTGTGGAACCTCGGGGTTCTGCGAAGTGAAAATAAGGGTTCCACGAGAAAATTCCATTACAATAACATTTTATGATTTAAAAAAATAATAATTAATATTTAAGCTAAATATCCTTGTCCTCGGATCCGCTTCTTTGGGCACTAACAACTTGCCAGTAGGGTGTCAAAGAAGAAACAGAGAGAAGTCTGGCTGGGTGTGCTAATTTCAAAGGTGGGACCACCACATACCTCTTGTGCATGCACAGCCCAACTGGACACTGCTGTAAAAGTTTCCAATCTGTGGCGCCGGGATGAGCCTGACACCAACAGTGGAGTACCCACAGGGGGAAGACATCTGGAAGAACCATCCTTACCACCTCCCGAGGTAACCCATTCCAGTACTTCACCACCCTCCTAGTGAAATAGTTTTCCTAATATCCAACCTAGATCTCCCACACTGCAACCTGAGACCATTGCTCCTCATTCTGCCATCTGTCACTATGGAGAACAGTCTTTCTCCATCCTCTTCGGAACCTCCCCCCCCCACTTTAAGTAGTTAAAGGCTACTATCATATCCCCCCTCATTCTTCTCTTCTTTAGACTAAATAAGTCCAAATCCCTCAGCCTCTACACATAAGTCATGTGCTCCAGCCCCCTAATAATTTTTGTTGCCTTCTGCTGGAATTTCTCCAGTTCATCCACATCCTTTCTGTAATGGGTGGCCTAGAATTGGATGCAGTATTCCAGATGTGGCCTCATGAGTACCGAATAAAGGGGAATAATCGCTTCTCTAGATCTGCTGGCAATGCTCCTCCTAATGCACCCTAATATGCTGTTAGCCTTCTTGGCTACAAAGGCACAGTGTTGACTCATATCCAGCTTCTTATCCACCGTAATACCCAGGTCCTTTTCTGCTGAACTGCTCCTTAGCCATTTGGTTCCCATCCTGTAACAATGCTTGGGATTCTTCTGTCCCAAGTGCAGGACTCTGCATTTGTCCTTGTTGAACCTCATCAGACTTCTTTTGGCCCAATCCTCCAATTTGTCTAGATCACTCTGGACCCTATCCCTACCCTCCAACATATCTATCTCCACCCACAACTTAGTGCCATCTGCAAACTTCCTGAGGGTACAATCCATCCCCTCCTCCAGGTCATTAATAAAGATGTTAAACAAAACCGGCCCCAGAAACAAACCTTGGGGCACTCCACTTGATACCGACCACCAACCAGACATCGAGCCGTTGATCACTATCCATTGAGCCCAACCATCTAGCCAGCTTTCCAGCCATTTTACAGTCCATTTATCCAATCCATACTTCCTTAACTTGCTGGCAAGAATATTGTGGGAGACAGTATCAA
The DNA here is from genome assembly GCA_032595735.1 of Pelochelys cantorii. Classification (NCBI taxonomy): domain Eukaryota; kingdom Metazoa; phylum Chordata; order Testudines; family Trionychidae; genus Pelochelys; species Pelochelys cantorii. The sequence continues at coordinate 96,456,124 of CM064331.1, read as the reverse complement.
AAGCTTTGCTGAAGTCCAGGTATATCACGTCCACTGACTTCTCTATGTTCACAGAGCCAATTACTTCATCATAGAAAGCAATCAGGTTGGTCAGGCGTGACTTGCCCTTGGTGAATCCATCTTGACTACTCCTGATCACTTTCTTCTTCCAAGTGCTTCAAATTGAATTCCTTGAGGATCCCCTCCATGATTTTTCCAGGAAGTGAGGTGATCTCCACAACCCCTGGATATCGCTGCCACTGGCAGTGTACCCAGGGCAGGCTGGATATTGGCTGCCCTGGGTACACTTCCAGGCTCCATTCTCCCAGGGCTGCCACCGGGCTCTGATGCAGCCAATATCCAGCCTGGCCTCCATGGCCATCCCTGGCATGTGGCTCCATGTCTAGTTCCCTGACTCTGGGCTTGGCTACTCTGGGGTACTGCTGAGCTCCCCGGCCATCCCTGGCATGCAGCTTCATGGTGAGCCCAAGGGCCACTGCCATGCTCTGCAGCCAGCCCTGGGCTCTGCAAACCCTGAGATCTGCTAGGCTCCTAGCTTTCTGGTCAACTCCAACTTCCAGGCTTCATAATGCTAGCGTTCTCTGGTCCAGGGACTCACTGGTCCAGCAATATCAATGGTCCTGCTCGACCAGGGAGTCCTGGACTAGAGAAGTTCAACCTGTATTTAGTCCCGATATAGCCCTTTGCAATTTCCAGGAGATTGCCTCTCTTCTTTCATTCTACTCTGGAAAGAGGTACCAGCAAGGATGGCTAATATCTACAGTCCCTACATAGGCACGTGGCAGGCTAGGGAACAACTTATTTACTAAACGGGCTTTGGCTTCCCCCTCCTTTTCTGATAGGCATTACAGAAAACCGTGTATCTGTTTACCATTACTTTTTTCTGAGATATTTACTTGAGAGGGCACAAGGTATTTTTGTATGTGGGGGAGTCTTGATTTTCATTCACAGTTTATCTGGTGCACAGTAGTTGGGTGCTCATAATTTATTTAGTGTATCTAGAGCAGACTTATAGATTTATAAATGCATATATAATGCATATATAAAATATGGCTCAGCAGTTCACAAGGAAAGGCTGTCGCCTGAAATAGTATCAAGGCACAGGTCTGTAGGAAATTTGACTTCATACTCTACCTCTTATTTTATTTATTGTAAATCTCTTCCTGGTGGCAGGAATACGGAGCTGATGGAAGAAATGAATAAGGGGACATAGTGTAGAAATTGGTCAGATGTGCTCAATAACTCATTATACTTCTCTGATGCACATACGGATATCTTTTTATTTAGATCTTTTTAGTCAAGTCTCATAAGTTCAACTGAAGACATGCTAGAGAATGGGCTTTTATTTGTGTATCTGCTGGCAACACCAATGGATTCAAGGTGTAGTGGTCATTGCTCCTGGAGTCCAAGGCAGTTTCTTATTGCCACTGCTGAACCCTTAAGGGTCTTAGTCAACTCTCATTGTTATCAAAACTCTTCAATGACATTTAGATTGGGCCCTAAATGCTCATTGCTGATCTGAAAAATGGAAAATGTCTCTTCTCAGTAAAATGCAGAGCGGGCATCTCAAACAACACATGTTTCAAGACATGTGAGTACCATTTTTGTTGGAAATCCACACTTTTAATCAACCTGTGAAATAAATAAGATAAGTAATCCTAGCTCTGAAGTAGGGATGTTAAATTGCATTAAATTCACTAATCAATTAGTTGATGGAATTTACATCGACTAGTCGATTATTCAATAAGTGGGGGAAACTGTGGAGCTGCAGTGGGGTTAGATCCCGGCCCTGAGAGGTAACCCCACTGTGGCTCTGCCTTTTAAATGTATTAAGAGCTGGCAGGCTTTTAATACATTTAAAAGGCTGAAGCGCAGGGGAGGGGGGAACAGGTGCGAGCCAGGACAGGTGATTCCTGGCTTGTGCCCCAGTCCCCCCTGCTGAGCCACAGGCTCTTAATACATTTAAAAAGCACAAGTGCAGTGGGCGGAGGACCGGGCCTGGTTCCTGCTACATGTCTGCCTCCCCTGCCCCCTGCTGGGGGGAAACTGGCTTTTAAGCTGGCTCCCCCCAGCAGTGGTTCCTGCTCCCGCCCCCTTGCTGCCTCTCTCTGATAGTCAGCAAAGGGGGGGAAGTGACTGGTCAAGTCACTAGTTGACTAGTTGCTTACATCTCTACTCTGAAGTCAATAAAACGACTGACTGACTGATCTAGGTGAAAGGATCCATTAGCTCAGAGCTGGGGAACCCTTTTTGGGTCGGGTGCTACTGACCAACAGAAAAGTCAGTCGGGGGCTGCACACAAGTGAGAAAAAACCAACCCGCCTTGGGGAGGAGCAGGCTAGTAGATTTTGTGTGCTCCAATCCTCCAACACCGGCGGGGGGTGGCTGGGATGTTGGAGCACCAACATTGTTGGAGCCCCAAGCCTTGTGGGCCAGATCCAGGTAAGCTGGGAGCCACGTTCAGCCCCCAGGCCTTAGGTTCTCTTTAGGTTAGCCTTTGGTTATAGAAAATATAGGTTGGATCTCCCTGGTCCAGTACTCTCAGGACCTGCCCAATCCTAGATGAGGGATTTTACCGCACTAGGGAAGGTCATTTCTGCTGTCCTCCTTCCACCGTCCCCCACTGCCATAGCCTGGCTGCTAACCTCCTGGACATCTCCCCCCACTGCTGCCTCTCTCTCCCCATGCAGGGCTCCCAGCCCCACAGGGCTCTCGGCCCCTCAGGGCAGCCCTGCTACTGGGCTCCAGTTTCGCCATGCAGCTCTGCCAGTGGCAGCGGGGCTCCCGGCTCCTAGGCATGGCAGCCCCGCTCTCAGGCTCTAGTTGTGCCAGTAGGTGGCAGCCCCACTGCTGGGCTCCAGCCCCGCAGGGCAGTCCTGCTTCCTCCCGGGCCCGCCGGGCAGAGTTGCCAGCAGGCAGGAGCCCTACTGCGAAGCTCCCAGTTTCACTGCCACAAGGCAGCTCTGCTGCTAGACTTCAGCCCCACTGCAGGGCTCCCCTCCATCAGCCCTCCACCGGGACTCTCTAGTCCTGGAACATCTGTGGTCCAGCTGGACCAGAGAGTCCTGGTTTAGAGAGGTTCAACCTGTAATGCAGAGGTGCCCCTAATAAAATGAGTCTATGATAGAAATGATGGTTGTCTCTGAATAAGGAAGAACAGAGGGCTTCTCAGAATAAGCTTTCATTATTATCTTTTAACATATGTTCGTGATTAAGTAAGAAGAGGGAAATCTTAGTTTTCATCCCATTTGGAGGTTAAAGTGGATGGCTTCTCTAAAAACGATTGTGGTGAATTGTAAGTTTATTTGAGCAATATGTCAGCATTATTGATTTGAAAACAAATAAGTAATAGGTTTCTTTTAAGTACCTCATTTTTAAAGCTGTTGTCAACAAGTAAGTAAACAGCTCAGGAGTGATTTGGGACTGCCTGGAAATTATGAAATAATAGGAAGGAACAGAGCAAACATCTTCCACAATACAACTTTAGTTGTGAAAAGAGCTGAAAGAACAATGTGCATCAAACAATGTATTTGGCAAATTCCACCATTTTTAGTGAACAGATTGGACACAAATTTGTGCCTACAATATAAAGCTGTTAAATATGATTAGCAATCCACAGTCTGAAGTTTGTTTGCTCATGAACTATGCACGATGGGTACTTAATAGTCACAATTTGAGCTGTGTAATTGGTTGCTTAGGACACACGGTATCATTTTGTCTTCCCTGACAATCATTTCAAAATGGCAGTGTGAGCGCTTCTGATGTGACTACAGACATGTATGAATATATGTGAAACTTTTCTTACATGAATACTTGCAGAAAAAGATTAAAAGAAGTTTGTGGCTGCATTAAAGTCCATTTGGTTTACAGCTCAATGTAGAAGTCATGGGAAACTTTTGGCAGCATTAGCCGTACTTAAGTGGAAGGGAAAAAAATCTAATTTTAAGTAAAAGGTTCATGCATACATATTATCTACTTTCAAATCAGCCTGCTGGCCTATTTCTAAACTACTCAATGCCACCATTTTTAGTATCTATTCCCAGAACTTCAACAGCACTTATATTCTAGGAATTAATTATGTCACAAAACCAACCAATAACAGTTGACTGCACTGCAATGGTGCTGTCCAAAGTTATATATATGTGTGTGTGTGATGCTTCCAAAAGTGAAGTAAAAACAGTAGGCCCTGATTTTGTATGAATGTATTCGGAGTAAACCATCCTACGAGCAGCTGTGTAGATCCTTAGCAAGTCAATCTCTGGGCTCAAAATAAAGATTAATTTCAAATTCAGGAAAATATTTCTTTATCACATTTAAGTCAAGTGTCCAATTCAGTTCTGGAGTAAGCTGGAATAAGTCTGTTAAACTTGAGTGCAGTTGCATCTGTACATCAGGAGTGAAATCCTGGTCTCGGATAAGTCAATGGGAGATTTATCATACAGGCACCTGGGACAGGATTTTATCCCAGGGCCGACACTGGTTCAGGATATTAACCTGGATGCTTGATTCAAAAAGGAAAATACATTGTTCTGCTTCTAGTGGGTTAATTCATATTGGTGACAGTTACATTTTACAAGTGTTCCATAGGCAGTTAGGCAAAGAAATAAAAGTATTGGTGCAGGGAAGTAGCCCTTTCTTGCCCAATCATTAGGTGAACAATTTATTTATAAAGAAAATGCACAACGTTTTTCTCTGCAATATATGACACTGCAGCACATGAACATTCATTATTTTTTTCAGTGTGCTCACTTTTGACACACAATTTATTGTTCTGCACTCCTCAAATACCAGGCAATTTTCTGTTCTCTGCTGCTTGTCTCTCTCTACTGAGAAATGGGTTTGTCTCGCACTCTGTCCCAACCATCTGGATCAGCCTACATGAATCTCTGTAACGATTTTCAAATCTTTTTTCAAGCTCTTTCTGTTTAATCTCTGATTCTTAACTCTGTCCCTAATGAAACAATCACATTCTAATCTCTGAACATCCCAATTTCCATGTGTTCTGGTCATTCTCTTGGAAATTGAGCTTTTTCATCCCTTTTCACTCTGTCCCATCTACAGATATTTTCATTACGATATAACCTCTGTATTTTGTGTGTTTACTTAGATGTAATGCATATAAGCAAAATAAGTACATTTTTGCAGTGCCTATTCTTGGTAAAGCAAGAGGACAGCTCTTTGTTCTCCTGATTCCAAAACAGGCAGAGTGAACTGAGAAGATGAGGATGACTCTTAAGTTTAACTAGGGTGGGCTGGCTCCATATCAGCCCACCACAGGTTGTGCCTACGTGACATGATTTAACACTAAATCAGTGCCCAGTGTGGGTCTGAGAGTACTATGATACTGAATTGTCATGCTTATGTGATGCCTGCCTTCTTTGCCATCACACCGGGGTTTTTTAACCAGGGATCTCCAGAGCTAACCACATGACCTGCTACAGTTTGAGGTAAAGAGGCAACTTAAGGGTTATAATGACCCTTATCTGCTGAATCGGTACAGAGAGGGACTAATATCACACACTCATTAGCGGGTTACCTTCCCACTTATGAACTCTTATTAACGATGTGACGAAGAAGAAAAAAAGTAATGGCCAAGAATCAAGTCAAGTGGAAATCTCCCTTTTCCCCCTTTATCCACACCTACAGGCAGTGTGCTTTCTGCACATCTTTTGTTTTATCTTAATCTATTATGTAGCATTTTAGATTGGTAGTTTAGTTTTTCAGTTCAGATGTTAAAGTTGCAGATAACATGCCAATTTGCTGTCATCAAAGACGCACTTTGCACAAAAGTAGAGATGTCAACCTTCATCTCCTGGTCAAATTCCATGAGAGCAGTTTATGGGGTATGTGGTTGGAAGCTCTGCTCTGGAACCAATTAAATGCTTGATACAGGAGAGTATGGGTGATATGTAGATAGTGCCCCTCCCTTCTGTGCAGGGTTTATTAGGCAGACATGTGGCTGTGCAGCTTAGAGGAAACCTCGGTGTCAAGCATCAACAGATGTTGTCCAGCAAGGGAGTTACAATTGATTAACTCACTTGCATAAGGCCACACCAAAAAATTACTCAACCTTGCCTGGTATGTCAGCAATGCCCATCAGACATACCAGGACTTATATTCTCCAAGCACATGGGACTAAAGGTACAAATCAGAATACAGTGGCCCCATGCTTCCCCTTTCTCCTTGTTCCACCTAATCTGCAAACAACAAGGATACTCAGAACATGAAGATTCCAAAAGGGAGGAGACAAATTGCAGTATACAGCGGGGTGAAAGAAATTGTTTAATCGAGATTTTGCCCAGTCTAATAGGACTAAGAGTTTAGACTACGCACTCATATTTTATTACCTTTTGGTAACTAATTCTTGTTTTTTTTCCCCCTATCACTTATAATAATTTAAAATCTGTCTCTTGTAATCAATAAGCTTATTTTAGTGTTTATCTTTACCAGTGAGTCTGAAGTGTCTGGTAAACTTGCTCAGGTTTTACAAAAACTGCTGTATATCCACTTTCTATTGATGAATTGGTGAACAAATTAATACATTTGTACTGCTCATCTTGAGCAGTGCAAGATCATATATTCCTGAGGTACAAGGTGGGGAACTGGGGAAGGTGGGGAGGAGGTGCCTTTCTTTGTGATTCATGAGTGACTCTTGGAGCATTCATGCAATCTAGCTTTGTGTGGGACTCCACATGCAGCTGTGCTGAGTGATAACACTGCTTGGGAGTTTGCTGCATGTGTCTCACAAAGCACTGTGGGAGACAGCCCAGACTGAAAGTGGACACAGCAGTCCCATGGCCCAGGTTGCATCCCGGGAATCCTGTCAGAGATAAGACCAAATCAATCACAACACATGACCAGACTTTGGGGACTCAATGAAGAGGGACCACAAGACAACCGAGAAAGCAGAACTATCAACCCAGAATCAGTAATTCCATATCTATACGTTGCCTTTACTGAATTTTGTGCTGAAGAAATCCTTTTCCATGCAAAAGAGGAAGGCACAATGTGCCAGATCTTCAATTGGTTTAAATCAGATAGCTTCAGCAACTTTTTAATATGCCTGCTATTGATGTCACTTGAAATAGCTGATATAATTCACCTGAGGATATGGCCCAAAGTCGCTTAGTAAGTTTCTGACCTATAAGCAACAAAATGAGTTTTAAAACCATGAGAATGGGAGAAAGGAAAAAATATTGAAAGGCTATTGATGGTCCTGATTTTTCCTCTTATTTGGAAAAGAGCTTATGGACCTCTGGTGAGTACTATAGCTGGCCACAGGAAGACAATTCTGTTTTGCAAAGGATTTTGAAATTTTGGTTAATTCTGACTCTGAATAAAAACTTAACATTTTGAAATTCTTTGAAAGGAAAATTCTGAAAAACATCTGATTCAGTCAATCAAATGTTTTGTTTTGATTTTTAAATTTTATCATATACGAGGGGGCTGCACCCTCTGTTCGCTACGCTCACCTACCCCTCTCTCTCTGGCTGCTTTTTCTTTGCTAAGGGAGCCTCTGGATGCTGATGACATCATTCTGTCACCCAGCAGGAACATTCTGTCATCTGTCAGGAAAAACTTTTTTATAGAGAAAGATAATACATGAAAAATAAAAAACCAAAGAATTGAAAAGTTTTCTTCTGAAAATGTTGAAATGGGATGCCTTAACATTGTTGTAGCTTTTCCCTCATTTTTCCTCTGAAACAATTTTGGTGAAATCAATACAATTTTGGAAAACATTTATATTATTTGACAGAACTGCATTTGGTTCTATCAAAACTTTATTGACCAGTTCTACTAAGAACTGGTTCTGTTTAAAACAGACATTTCTGGCCAGTGACATGCAAGCTGCCCTCCCTCTTACTATTGAGTTGAAAATCATATTTGTAATGGTTCATAACTATTGGTGATGAAGGAATCATTCCTAAACTCCCAGAATAAGACAAGAGTACAAGAGGTTCAGCAACCACTAATCTGGATGACTAAGCCATGTACTTGTGTGGTTCTAGTAATAAATCTCTTAGAGCACTGATAGGAGACATACAAAGCCTATTTGTTAAACTCCAGACTTCAAAAGGAAAATTAATATATGTAGTATGAATAAAGCATTGTCACAACACAGCTGAAAGGTCATTGTGAACTGTACTTTATGGGATCCTTGAGTTAAAAGGCACACACTTTAGTTTCTCCAGGGTTTTATTAAAAAAAAAAAAAGAAGTCTACTTATAGAGCCACAACTCAATAAGCTCTTATACCAAGATTATTTTCATTGAGACTGTTAGGCCTAAATCACTATGGGGCAATCCTTCCCTGAGTTTTCCAGCTCTACTCTAACACTCATTAGAAGGCTAATTCTTAAAGGCATGACCTAGTTTAAGGCAAATTGCATGGCTCTCAGTGTATCCTCATTGGAAGGATGACTAACTATGTTGACACTGCTGGGACTGGAACCTATGATTCTGTAGGCTCTTGATGTGTTAAGCCTGAAACTTAGGCCACTCAAGCACCTTAGTTATTGCCTTTTCCTGTTACCTTTTCCTCACTTCTTAGTAATAAGCAGGAGAATTGAAGGTAGTCTTTCCATGTCCTATATGATGACGGCAGTAGTAGTTGGATCCTGATGTCTGGATGTTTTTGCTGTCATATGCAAGATTTTTATTACAATGTTTGAATGGAGACAGAAGTGCTAAGATTCTGATTTGCACTTCTGTTTAGCTTCCTCCTTGGGGGACAGTGAGAGGCAGGAAGAGGAGGCAGAGGGAGGAGTTGGGAAAGATGAGTTTCACTATATTCCATTCCCATCTCTGGTACATATAGATTGCAGCCATATCCAGCAGCTGCTCCTCACTCCTCTTAGGCAGCTTGACACCATGGTGGCTTGGCACTGTGCTGACGGAGAAGCCCACAGCAATGCATTTTAATCACTACACACATCTTGATCTCTGTTAATTTTGTTTTTTACCATATAATTTTTAGAAAGAGTAAAATTCAGCAAACAAATGTCTTGATCAAAGTGCCCTGACTCTATCCTCCACATAGGGGAAATTCCTCTTTTACGTAAATGTATTCTTTTGGCAGTCATTTAAATTTTTGAATGTACCCGTTTAGAATATTTCACTTTAGCAGGCCATTTGGGTTATATATGATAGCACAATTTTCTTGAAAAGGCAAAGGGAAAATATCCTCACCAGAGAACAGTTTTTTCTAACTACCTTCTCTACCTTTAAGAAAGAGTGGTGTACATTTTATAATAACTAAACAAATATTTTTCTTTAGTGTGATGCTGTTACTCTCCAATATAATCTGATTTAGTGTAGCTATGCCAAAAGGAAATTTCATGTACGAGAAGAACAGAGAGAAGGCGGAGGAGTAGCCCTGGAGGACTAATGTGGGTAAAAGCAATATAATATTGCTCAGGTATCTTAATGGTTTCCTGATAGTCTGGGGTGTCACAGGTTTGAAGTAAATATAGTTCATGAGGTTTCATACTTCTTGATTCTCCTGTACATGTTAAGTTTCTCTGATTCTAGTATGATGAAGATGAAGCTCCACATTCAATAGACGAATTTAGTTAATGTACTGTCAATAGGTCCATACAGTATTGCAGAGGTTTACTGGGTTTACTCCAGCTGGCAGATCTATCATGTGACCAGCTGTCACAAGTTTCATTACAAAGTCAATATGAAAGGCTAAAAATTGGTTTAGAGATGTTAGTACTTGTTCAGAAAATAGCAGAAAGTTTCCAATAGAAGTTTTAAGGAGGGGTTCGAAGGACTCAAACAAGATTCACATGGAATGGAGTTAGTGCAGTTTCTTTGTGTTAAATCCAAATGAGCTGAGTTTTACATGGTTTTAAGCGTTTGTTATGAGAGATTCAAATGGTTCTTGTAGTGTGTTTATATTCAAGTCACCCACTAGTCTAAATAATAATTCATTGCTAGTCACTTATTAGATACATATTTAACATTTACAGAGCATCTTAACGCAGGTCAATTTCAGTCTCACCTAAAACTAACTTCCGTCTTCCATTGTGCATTCCCACACCCTGGAGATTCTATTAAAGGCACATTAACATCTGCTTTCCTTTCTTCAGGGGTTTTTTTAGCGCAGATATATTTGCATGTTTGTATATACAATAAAATCAGAATGATCTCAAAAGTATTCTAGAAGTCTTTTAACAGGTCTCCTTTGATGCAGTGACCGTCTAAATTCTATATTTGCTGTATTATTGAAGTTGTTCTTGTTACAGTAGCACCACAGCACTGGTGGTGACAGTATCTTGGCTTCCATTCTGAATTTTGTTCTAAATTTAGGATTCCTCGCTGTTCTCCTGGAAATTGTTAGTTCTGCCTCGCTCTTCTCTGCCTCAATATCGCTGTCTCCCTCTCACATTATTTCTACTTTCAAAGCTCTGATGAATTCCTTGTGTCCACCATCATCAATCTAAAATATGTCCTGGACATTTATTGCTGATCTTGCAGCCAGAGGCAAACAGCATTAGCTGTTGACAATATGGAGCAGCTTGAAAGCAATTGTATTACAACAGGTTCAGCTTCTGAAGTAAGGAAAACTCCTCTCTGCCTCTACCAATGACTGCAGATCTATTATGGGCAGGTCAACCATACTTACCAACTTCTCTTCAGGTACAGAAGAAAAATAGCTGTCAAGTGGTGTCAGTATGAGGAGAGATAAACATATGCTGTTGTATGAAATTTTAATGCATAGGGAGCAACATTTAATTTTATTCTCATCAGGCCTTTCATTAGCATACTGCTAGAGAAATATATTTAACTGCATCAATAGTGCTATCAAACATATTGTGTGAAATGGCTTATTCAAAGGACAAAATAACTCATGTCCACCACTAAAACAACACACACTTATATGGGACCTTAACATAGTGTTATGTACAATGACAGGCAAACCATTTTAGCGTTTATCAATGTGTTCTCTAACACACCTCTCAATGAAAGTATCTTTATCACCATCACTATGGCCAGGTGAGTAGGGAAACTAGTTGCCCTCATGGAAGACTAGTCATATGTTAAATTTAAAAAAAAAAGTCATTTTATGACCCCACACAAGATTTCTCCCAAAGGTAGAATTACCCTTTCACATGAATCAACCTATTTACTTACCAGTATTGTTTCTGAAACCTCATGCAGATGTCAAACAGGTCTGTGTGCACACCCTTGATGTTCGTACAGTACTGGCGTTTTACTTAAAGAGAACAATGACATTTAGGAAATCAACATGTCTCTTCCTATCTACTACTGAACAATCCAGAGGGGAAGCAATATCCAAACAGAAATTCTCCAGATGGATTTTGCAATGTATGCAGTTATGCTATGAACTGAAGCACTGCTGTAGGCTCGAGCAATATATTTATACTTATAAATACTTAATTTATATTTATATTTATATTCTTCGCTAGTCATCTGTCCGAGTTTTCAATTCTTGTAATCTTCCTTTTTGTGTTTAAGCTAGCCAAGGATTTCACTGCTAACCAAGCTGGTCACCTATTATATTTGTTTTTCTTACTGAGCATCAGGATGGTTTGTTCCTCTGCCTTCAATAAGGCTTCTTTAAAATACTGCCAGTTCTCCTGGATTCCTTTCCTCTTTATGTTAGCATCCCAGGGGATCCTGCCCATCAGTTCCCTGAGGAAGTCAAAGTCTGTTTTTCTGAAGTCCAGAGTCTGTAATTTGCTGCTCTCCTTTCTTCCTTTGGTCAGGATCCTGAAATTGACCATCTCATGATCACTGTTTCCCAGGTTCCCCTACTAATTCCTCCCTGTTTGTGAGCAGCAGGTCAAGCTGCGCATGGTGCCAGGTTGGTTCCTTCAGCACTTGTGCCAGTAAGTTGTCCCCAACATTCTCCAAAAACTTCCTGGATTGTCTGTGTACTGCTGTATTGGTCTCCCAACAGATGTCAGTGTGATTCAAGTCCCCCATGAGAACCAGGGTCTTTGATCTGGAAGCTTCTTTTAGTTGACTGAAGAAACCTCATCTACCTCACCCACCTGATCTGGTAGTCTAAGAGTACGTCTAGATTACATCCTTCTTTCAACAGAAGGATGTAAATTAGACACTTCGAAATGGCAAATGAAGCCGGGATTTGAATTTCCTGCATTTCATTTGCATATTCACGTCATGGCGCTCTTTTGAAAAAGCGCTATTTCAAAAGTAAAACCGCAGTCTAGATGCAGTTCTTTGGAAAATAGAAGCATTTTTCGAAAGATTCTGAGGTTTACAGGGATGTAATCTAGACATAGCCTAAGTAGACACTGACCATCACAACACCACTGTTGCTCCTACCTCTAAACATAACCTAAAGACTCTCAACAGGCTTTTCTCCCTCTATATACTGGAGCTCTGAGTGATCGTACTGCTCTCTTACATATTGTGCAACTCCTCCTCCCCCGCCTGTCCTTCCTGAACAGTTTATACCCTTCTGTTACGGGTAATTAAATGTAATTAATAGCAGGTATGATGATGTTGTGTAATATTACTATATAAATCAATATGGAGTCTGAGGTAATTCAAAATGGAGTCTGTCATCATGCACAGAACTGAGGGAACTGTAAACTGGTGCAAGCTGTTTTTTCCCGCCCAAAGTGCCTTTGCACATGTCACCAATGGATTGCACACGTCACTAAAAGGGTGCACTGAGCTCTAAAATGTGCACAGACAACTAGAATTTTGCACCCAGTACTGCACTTTTGCACCCAAAACTCCTATCCAAGTTTTCCCACCTTACGACGAATAAAAGTATGCCGCCGTAAGGGGGCCTCATCGGTTGGTTGGTCAGCGTTGGCTGTTCACTGTCAGCTGTAAGCTAAACTGCTCCAGACCTGAGGGTGAGACGTTGTCCTAGCTTGTTCCTGCTGTAGTGAAGACTCGGATCTCGGACTAAAGCCATAGAATTACAGTCGTCATCCACTTGTCATCGTCGCAGGTTCATTTCCTTCTAGACTGGACATTTATGTCAAAGGACTAATTGATTCCAAACCAGAAGAGGCTACCATCCATCTGTGGATTTTGTATTCCTCACCGCTTGGTGGCAGAAGGCCCAGAGTGTCATACCGAGGGATCACTCGCTGTTCCTCCTCAGAGGCTTACAATTAGCCAAAGAGTTGCAGGTTGCGAGCAACAACGTCACCAATCCACAATCCACTTACTTGGAATTGTAAAGTATTATACCTACCTTTTTCTTAGGGACTTTTCTATCTTCTTCCTTTCTGTTTGGGGTGAGGGTTTTGGGACTATTGGTTGTTGTACAAATTTCATGTTTGCTCTTTTAAATTCACAATATATGGTTTGGCCCTGAATTTGGATCCTGAGTGTTTATTTGAAACTTATTGGTGATAGATACAGTATTGCCGAGCGACCTCGCTTCTGGTTTCAGGGGCGCATACCATCATTTTAGAATCAGACCCTAAACTTCTTTAGAAATTATTCAATTTATTCTGTTGCGGATTCCCCTGCGTAATACCTTCCATGACCGTGGACGATCTCTATCTGAACCTTTTCCTTCAACAGAGGATGGACAAAAATACCACTTGCACCTCAAACTTCTTGATCCTTCTTCCCAGGTCTACATAATCTGCAGTGACTATTTTTCTGTGACGGTGCCACAGAACTACTGGGGTTATTTTTAAATATACAGACTAACACAGCTACCCCTCTGAGTCTTGGAACCTAATGATTACTTAAAAAACAAAATCATACTTAAGTTTCATCTCTCAAAACATATTAAAAGGTTAAGTTAACCTTTTGTCCAAAACAGTTTCTCACCCACTAAATCTTCTGTAGCATTTCAACCAATATTGGGTAAAGCGCCTGTTTTTCGTAATTGTAAACACATTGCCATTTACTTCCTATTGTATGTAGGATGATGGGGTATCTTCTTTGTCTCAAAATTTGTTTGTTTTTCTTGTGTGCTGTTTCCATGTTGATTTCACATCCCTTTGCTAACTTTGACTTCCTATGTAAATGTGTATCCATGGTGTTAGCTTACAATGCTCAATTTACATATATGAGAGAATACACTATTTCTTACTTCCCATTGAAAGGAAAACCTGTTTCGTCCCTGCCTTGATACAGACTTTAAAACCATATTTTCAGTATTTAAACATAACTCCTTGTATAGTATTTGTACATATATTTCACAATGATATTAGTGATCAGGTTTTATTTAAGACCTCACATGGCATTGTTTGGTGAACCAGAAAATACATACATACCAGATTCAAAATATATTGTAACGCTCTTGCAAGTTGGCAGTCATGGGATCTCAGGTCACGTGTTATAAAAGGAGTCCCAAAAATTAACTGCAGTCTACCCATGGATCATGAACCTGCAGCAGTTCACATGCACTGCACAAATTGTATTATTTCTAAAACTATGTATACACTATTAGGTGGCCACATTCTTCTGTGCTTGAAGATATCTGAATGCTTGTGAACTAAAGCGGTCATCTTCAGTTCTGGAAATGGATGGAATATTCTCATCTTTTTGTCTCTGAGTCTCTTTGTGGGTTTGTCTCATCTCTCAATTCTTGGGTCTTTCTGTCTTTTGTCTGTACACACATGCCACTTTGAATTTGCATCCATATAATAAACGGATGTGCTGGAATTGTCATTGCAATTCATTAACTGGACTTTTTAAAGGGAAAATGAGGTTTTATTGCTACAACAATTACTTGTTTTCAAACTGGTTTTCCCATTCAGATGCACGTATTTGTATGCCAAGAATTGAGATTACAGTATAGACACATTTCAGACAGACATTTGGGGAATTCATAGAATAATTTCACACCCTATAACATAGGTCAAGTGAAATAAAAAAAAAAAAAGAGGGTGTGAAATAATTCTGCTGTACGAAGTATCATGGTATGCAAATAGCCATGCCTGCATTTTGATCTGGTAAGTTTGTTTCCAGTGGTGTAAACAAGGAAAATTATTGCAGTGTTGCAGTTGTTGCACTGGTAGAGTCCTCAACTGCTTAAAAATATCTGATGAAAATAGCAGTCTTTAGTTTTGTTCTTTTTTAAATGTTAAACAAATAATTGTTGTTAAAAAAAATTCATCTACTGGTAAAGTTCCCTGTTTCTCAGAGTATACTGGGCCATTATGTGTAATGTCACCTTGATTAGTTTGTTAAATACTAATAAGTTATTGGTAAAGATTAAATTTAGTTACATTGTTTTACCTTTGTTATTATATATCAACCACACTGAGTGTTGTCATCTCATTTTGTGCTGCTAAGGATCAGTGGAAAAGTTACCTGGGGAAAGATTTTTGTTTGTGGCCTTTTTTTAACATACAACTATGAGGCTACAGAATGAAAATGCAGAATGTAAGTGCAACTTGAAAAGCAGTTTCATGGGCTGTAGTACTTTGATAAATTCTTGGATATCAAAAGGATAAGGGCAGAGTTTCCACTCTTAATTTCATCCTTAAAAGGGTTATTTTATTGAATTCATGTGGGATAATTTTATAGCTAGTTCCTATTTTCCCGACTATTTACTGAAAAAATACTTGTTTTAAAGTCTCATTTTGCTATATATTTTGAATTTTTTATTGACTATTTTTGATGGATATGGTTTTACCAATCATACTTGGATCTTTTTGATTATTTTTAAGCAGCCGTCTGCCTTTCTCCCTCACCCTAGTTCTATCCGTGGAACTTTCTTCCTTTAGGACTTAATTCTGCATCACTCAAGTTAATGGGAGTTGTTCCATTTACTTGAATAGCATCAAGATCTCACCCTTGGTTTCTGTGTCCTCGAAGAAGGTAGCCAACAAAAGGTGCTGGTGAACAGCAGAAGGATGGGCTCACAGGCTGGGGTGCTATACAAATGCAGACCACTGCAGACATGCCTACTGATGAGTACTGTGATAGATGGCCTTGGCTGCTGGTGAAGAACGCTGCTGGGCACAAGTTCTAGTTAATTTTGGCATGAGGTGGGAAGGCAAGCTAGAAATGAGAGTGATCTAAAATTAAGGTCTGATATTCTTTTGAATCATTGGAGTTAGAACTACTTGCCACATACCACAAGAGAGCTCAGATTCACAACTTCCACACAGCATTAGTTTCAAATTCTAGCACAGTTATGCTGGAACTAACTTCAAATTGTCATTGGTTGCATGGACTATATAAAACCATCAGTAAGGTTCCTAGCATTCTGGACCTTCCGTTGCTTGTGAAATTGTAATCCCACACTGTGGATCTTTAAATTCTTTTGTGCCTTTTCTCTGTTCAAACACATCATTACTAAATCCTCCCAGAAAGCAGCTCTTATGTGATATGTGGTTGGAGTAACAGATTTACCTGCTTTGCAATGAAATAGTAACTCCCAACACATTTTTTAATCTGTCTCAAGCCTTCATATCCAATTCCTACTTCTGGACTTGTCCAAACAACCTTAATTCAGCCCTCTTGGGTGCGTACCATATTATATAATCTTTATTTACATGCTCATATAACATTTTTTTCCATGGTCCACATGCTTAATCCAGTGCACAGAATGGAGCTACTCTGTGGATGAATCAGAGGTGTGTATCATGTGGGACTCCTGTGTTTGTGTTGGACATTAGAAGACATGTTGTGAACAAGACAGGAAAAGAATCAGTGGTCTCATGGTTATCTTTGAGAATTGGATACTATCGTTGTTGTTGTGAAGGGATGGAAAGTGCTCTCAGTCCTGTCATACAGAGGAGCTGTGAGGGGATGGCATATGCACTGTCGGGTCAGCACCAGTGTTCCCTGTAAGATAGGTGCTTGTGCGGCTGCTCAGGAGAGATTAGGAGAACACCCACAGCTAGGTTTTTGTTTCTACTAGTGGTGCACATTCACAAATGTCTGGGTGCATATAGAAAAAAAATCATTCTGCACATGGGTGGAAAAGATTAGAGAGAATATTGGTCAGCACTAGAAGCTGAGAGGCTTGAGCATGCTTGGTGAGGATGGACTTCTAGAGATGTTGGATGTTAAGCTCTACTGAGTATGCGTGAACTGTGATGTTTTTCCAAGGCTTATAGGTAGGCCAAATTTGAGCACATTTTTATATGGACGGCACAAGGCACATCTCTCACACAAAGGCCACCCTGACAAATTTCAAGTGCCTGCCCTATAGTATAGCAGCACTAGAGCTTTCCAAAGAAAAGGTTTTAATAATATTTTTAACACTGACAGACAATGTATTTCCTTTAGCCTTTTTCAGCCTGTGGAAGACATCTGACATAGAAAACTTTGTTGACCAACTAAAAATTCACAAAGTTATAAGCAACTGAAAATGAGATCTTTGTAATAGAAAGTGTAAGGCAATTGACTATAATTTTGTGCTAGTCTCCAGGGCATCTGATTCTCTTGCTAGGTTTTTTAATAGCAAATATTTTTCTCTGTCCATCTTGAAGTCTCTTAAAATGGAGTACTTATTGTGGAACAAATTAAAAAATTAGCTGGCATTTTGTTTTGAAGATAGCATGTTTCTTGGCTATTCCATTGCATTCCATGGTTATGGGTCAATAGCTGAGAGAGCTTGAATTCTTTCACTCTAGGGCTTCACCCTTGTATTTAAGAGGTCCATTTTTCAATTAAATTGGCAATCATGGCCACAGAGAGAGTTGTAACTTGGATTCTTAATCACGGACCTCACAGTCTCTGTTAATAGTGTTCAGCTTTTTTTTTTTTTTTTTAAACCTGGCCTCCAGCTTTGCACCTATAAACATTGGGCACATATAACTAGAGTCCCAGTTGATGCCCTTTAAGCATTTAAAAGTGCCTGTTTTATGGGCTCAGTCAAGTATTTCAGTGCCTAAAGGACATCAGCTTTGACCACAGTTAAATGCTCTCTGTAAAGCTAGAGGTCAGGTTAAGCCCTGGTTAAAAATGTATCCCTGTGTATTTTGTAGGAGTCCTAAACCATGATAAAACATTCCAACTAGCTGGGATAGCTTTTTAAGAAAATTGAATGGGATGAAGGCCCAAGTCCCATGGATAATTTATTCCAAAGGAAGTCAAAACTTTTGTTTTGTATTTTTAGTAAAAAGAAAACTCTAGCTGGTAGTTGAGCATGTTTTATGAAAATCACATTAGGATATGCCTAAAATGCCCAGTTCCATAATTAATTACAGTCCTACCCCAGAGTTAGCAACTACAGTGACAAGGTTTGTGTTTTGCATACAAAATGGAAAAACCATGACAGACAGGTAGTGTGTTTTCTTTGTGGGGAGAAAAATGGAAAAACACCTGAATAATATTCAATATTTTGAATATGAAATTGAAATCCTAAATATGAGACAGACAGAGGATATGAAAATGATTACTCCTGTAGCACCTTAGAGACTAACAAATATATATAGTATTGTGATAGATAGGAGGAGTGCTGGCCAGCACCCAGTGACTAAGGGGCTAAACTCAGGTAACTAGCAAGGGTGTTGCAGAAGAACCAATGGGGATACAGTGCTGAAATCTGAATTGGATATAGATACCCTGTCTGCTCTTCCTTTGTGAATTCTAAGTAAGGGCTAGAGGGAGCAGATGCAGTTCTCAGAATTACCATGCCTATAAGAAATATTGGCCATGGGAGTGAATTGGGCCTTGAAGTAGGGATCAGCATGGATCGTGAGTAGATGGAAAATGTGAATCTAGTCTTGATCAGGGTATTTTTCTTTGTTTTGATTGTGTGGTTAAACTTCTCTGTGTGAATCTATGCCTTCCCTCTCCCACTCACCTTTTAAGTTACAGCCCAAAGAATTTTGTGTTTTTGATCTGTTCTTTTCTTAGTTGCTCTTTAACATCTAGCAACCAAGTACGCTTTATCAAGTATATCTTTTTGTTTTGTTATTACAATCACCTTTTTTAAGGAGATGATTTGATTCTTGTGTCCTGGAAGGTAACAGGAGGTCTATGTATGTCGGTCTAGCCTTGGAGGTCAGCTATCAGAGATGCAGTTTGTTTTCTGGGGCTTTTTTTTTTTTTTTGCTTAGTTTTTCAAGCTCTCTTGGGGCAAAAGAGCTTGGAGTACCCCTGGGAAAGGAATTCAAGTGTTCCTCCCTGTTTTGTTTTGTTTTTTCAGGGTTTAAATCACTTTATGCTGGCAGCTTTTGTTGCGCTTAGAGCCAGTACATCTGTGACTCAGGGAAGTTTTTGTAAACAGAGCGGTAGACTCCAACCTTTTAAACCACAAGATCACTTTTTCAATTTAAGTGCAATGTAAGATCTACTTCAAACCCAAATACCCTTGCCCTGCTTCTTTCCCACCTTTTCTCTGAGGCCTCACCCTGCTCACTCCATTCTCCTTCCTCCCCTATCCTCGCTCACTTGCACCAGGCTGGGGTAGGAGGTTAGAGTGCAGGCTCTGGTCTTGGGCCAAGGGGTTTGGAGTGTGGGAGGGGCTTAGTCCAGGGCAAGGGACTGGGGTCAGGGAGGGTTTTCAGGGCGCAGGCTCTGGGGTGGAGTTGGGGTGCAGAGGGACTCATGTCTGGGGTGGGGGGCTGGGGGCAGGAGGAGGTTCCGGGCTGGGACAAGGGTTCAGGATGCAGGCTCTGGCTAGGCACACTTTAACTGAGACAGGTTCCGGATGGTGGAGCAGTCGAGTTAAGGCAGGCTTACTCCTGCCCTGGCGTTGCACCGCTCCTGAAAGCAGCTGGCACGTGTATAGCAATGGCTCCATGGCACCATGTGCTGCCCTACATCTACAGGCACTGAGCCCACAGCTTCTACTGGCCACGGTTCCCCATTACTGATCAGTGGGAGCTGCAGGAGTAGTGTCTGCAGGCAAGGACAGCCTGTGGAGACCCCCTGCACTGCTTTACCCAGGGGCTGCAGGGACGTGCCAGCCACTTCCAGGAGCAGCAATAACCATAGGGATAATTATTTCAGCCATGACAGGTTAGGCATTTTAGAACTCACTACTCAAAGAATTAAATTTAAGTGTAAGAGAGAAATGAAAATTATGAAATTAACAGACCAGTCAAAAACCAAAAATAACCCACTTTGCAAGCAGTAAAATAAGTAACAACAATCCCCCACATATGTGTTGGGTCAGGAGATGAGAGTGAAGGACAGTGTGTGTTTGTGAGAATGACAGACATATACACACACACACTCTGTGTGTGAGAGTGACAGAGACTTGCATTGCCAAGCTCTCGCTATCCTCTTCTCTCTGTGTGGAGGTGGAGTACAGGAGTGGGTGGAGGAGGAATACCCTGACATCAGTGCTCCCCCTCTTCTCCGTCCCATACCCTGTGCAGCAAGCAGGAGGCTCCCAGGGGGCAGCTCAAAGGCAGAGGGCAGGAGCAGCATGACAGTGCATTGAGGGGCAATGAAGTGCCAGCACTTGATAGCTTCCTGGCCAAACCAGTCAGGATCACCTGTCAGAGGCTCCAAGATCTACTGGTAGATCCCGATCGACTGGTTGGTGACCACTGCTATAGAGAAAAGATATTTAAGGTCTCTTGTGGGCCCCCATCTTCTGCACTCGGAGTGCCAGAGTGGGGAACAGCTATGACAAACGTCATGAGCTTTCATGGGCAAACCCCTGTATTCTTAACTGTGAATTATCTACTAGGACTCCACAATATTTGTTGTTTGTTTCTTTCTTTCTCTCTCTTGTCTTTGGGACAAGGTAGCTCTTAAAATGACTGCTTATCTCCATGTACTGCTGTTTTCTACTGTGCTCATTTCATTATCCTGCAAGACCAGATAAAGAGTTAGTAATTCTCCCTGATGCTACATTAAATGTATCTAGCTGAATATGGTTGAAACACTGAAATTATTTTAAAACTAAATCAAGCTCAACAAATGTCTTACTCTTGTTCATGCACGAGGGGAAATTATTCACCTAATTATGAATCCCTTGTTGCTTTTTTATTCAACAGGATTCCAATATTGTGGGTGAAGAATATAGACAAGGCAAAAAAATAGTTTCTCAAACTACCCATTTCCCACCTCTTACGACAGAATTCAGAATAATCTGCATACAATGGTAAGCCTTCAGAAGCCTGGTGTAAACTAATCTTTTACTTCTTTAAAAAAGTTTGAGTCTTGTTCAGCTCTACTAGTGGTAGCAGTAATAGTAGTAGTAAGAATATCAGAGCACCTATGCTCAGGGCTGTCCTTAGATCAAATGGTGCTCCAGATAAGGAGTATCTCTGGTGCTCCTCCTCCATTTATTAATTTTTTTAAAATTCTAATTTCTTTAATGTATTTGTTGCACATTTCACAACTTTGGTGCATGATTTGTAAGCATGTTTTATCCCTTTCAGATGCAACAATACATTTACATACTAAGATCTGGATGTATTTATTCATGCCATTTATAAATAAATAAAAATAGTTACCTCTAAAATTATAGAAACTTTTTAACTTTAAGGATAACTAGATGTACTAACACCAGGAAATTGAACTGTGCACCAATATTGGTTGGGCCAGTATTAAACAATGTTACAGTCTTAAAATGTTAATCTTAGTCCTGTAGTCCAAAAGATCATTTTTCTTCCTTTGCCCTTACAAATTGAAGGACAGTGTCAATTAAAGACTGACCAATGGCATTTTCAAATGATAAAATAGCAAGGAATATCAGTCTCTCCATTGGTCATCATCAACTGAAGATATGTTTGAATGAGCCTGAGCTTCAAAAAGCTGCACTCACCACTTCTGATGTGACTGGCAGCAGGAGCAGAATTCTCAAAGCTATCCACATATTAAGAAATGTGTCCTTTAGTTCTGCATCATCAATTAATTGGAGAACATAGAGTGGAGAGTGTGTTCCCTGTTGCAGAATATGACTGATGGTGTCCAATTTGACATAGAGGTCGTTATCAATGATATTTGAACATTCCCCATGTGTCAGAGTTAGGCAAAGGTCCATACAATAGTTCAAGAGCATCTGCTGGCAGCTTACTCCAGTCATACAAGAAACTTCACGTCTTTGCATGGTTCTTCATTTGTCCAAACCTTTCTTCAATGGATACAAGCAATTTCAATAAGTAAATGTAAAAACCTCTCTTACTATTAGCTAAGTTATGCCGGTAATTGTACTGAGAAAGTACAAGCAATGATTTTGCATTCTTGTCAAATATTTGACAATGAAAGTAGTGCACTTCATCAGTTGATTTCAAGTCCAATGCTGATTCAGTTTCGTGCTCTCTCGAACGCTCTTTCTCAGTGTGACTTTGAGAAGTGTCACTTTTTTGCTTATTTACTGGAAATGTCATATCCTTGATCTTCCCTGCCCTATTCAAAATTGTTTAATATTGGCAGAATTTAGGATTCCCAGCCATAAAATAGAATCTGATGTATCAATTTGTGTTGTGCAATTTTTCTCTCTGCTATTTCTATTGTCATGTGAGGCTGATTCTTCATCATCATTTCTCTCTTTTTCATGTAAACCAGATTTTTTCTTTGTCATCATTCTCCTTTTTACATAAGCTACATTCTTTATCATCACTCTCCTTTGCACTGCCAGGAAACTGGATGATTCTCACTTGTTTCACATTTCCATTCTTCATCATCAGGTAAATCTGCTAATTCCTTAATGATAGGACTTCCATCACTTACACTTGATTCTTCAATTTCTTCTGCACTGGGATGATTCCTGATGCCTAAAGTGTAGCCTATGTTGTTCTGTTTCAGGTATTTTCCAACAAGATTTGCCTCTTACTAAAAACAAAATTTTCGTTTCCTATATTGAGCTCCCGAAGGCTTCTTTGGGGGCACATTTTTCTGTGGGGGGGAAAACAGATAGTATTAGGGAAAGCAAAAGTCTGTACTATAGTCTTAGAAAGCCATCAGACTGGCTCTATGTGAACAATCCAACAATCTTACTCATTTCACTTACTCGAAACTCTCATTGACTTCAGAGGGAGTTTGCCTGACTCAGACTAAATAGGCTTTGGATGTCTTTGGTAATGTGTGTACTCTCTTAGGACTCAAGCCTTTTTCCATTAAAGACAATGGGAAATTTTTCTTATTGGCCTTGTTGGCAGCAGAATCGCACTCTTGGATTGCGTAAGATCATCAGCCATGTGAGTTTTCACTATTTGTTCTTAAGGGAAATCTGCTGAAGCCCTATGCAATCTGATCAGCCTCTTCCAGCTAGAAGACCTAGGAGTCTATGTTGATGATATAATACATATGCTATTGTATGCACAAGTGTAAAGTGTCTAATGTTTTTATAGCTGCAGTTTGATAATGCAAAGCATTTTCTTTGTCTTAAACTGTTAGTAGAAAATGCTAACAAAATGAAAGGCAAAATAGTTCCTGTTCAATCTGCACTCTGAATTTCTTTACCACACTACAAGTGTTGTTACATGGTCCTATGTGCGTAGCTCTCCTTGACATCTGCTTTAGGAAAAAGTGTGGGGCAGGCAAGTGTAGCAGATCCATGATGCTGAGGAAAGTGACATTTTTTTCACTCAGTTTAGCTTGTATATCATTTTATCACTGTTAGATACATATTTGAGCAATATTTTTGCTACTGTTTGAAGTTGTCTGTGTAATCATTCATGGCATCTAATGAAACACTGTCAATTTGGGCCTGAGTAAATTTTCCTAAATGTGACCCTTTCAGTGCAGTAGCCCCCATGACCATTGTGTAAGCTTGAAAATCAAGTGCAAGTGGCAGTAAAAATAGCCCTTTCAGTCTCTGATGAGATCAATGCTCTAAATTTAAAGATATAATGTAATCAACGTATCAGACTTGGTTTCTCATGTTGACAACTTGGAATAGTTTTCCCAATGCTTATTTATCAAATGAATGAATACTAGAAATTTATCCACACAAAGTTAAAGTTGCATTTATAACTCATAAATTAGGAAATGGTGAATTTTTCTTCAGTGACTAATGTAAGCAGATCAGGAACTGTTTGCAATGTAGTTAATGGGGCTGCAGTCTTTCCCCACTGCCATTTTTGTTTTGTTACTACAAAGAGGACTGTGTCTCTTGAGGATATCTTTGAAGGTAAGGATTCAAATGAAAAATTCTTAGTGAAGTATCTTCAGCTGAAAATATTGTGGTGGGGAAGGGAAATGTTGTATACAGTACTTTGTATTCAGTACAGCACTAGAAGTAATCCCTCCTATTGCTTGTTGTCTTTATGTTTCCAATTCTGGCCAGATAATTTTAAAGATAGTGACTGTCTAGTCAATGGTGACTGCTGGGGAGGGACACAAGGGCAACACTGGCCATGTGACTCCTCCCTGTGCCAGCCCTTGCCTGTGGGGGTCCTGCCTCTTCACGCCCCTACTCCACCCTTTACCCCATGCACTCACCCCCTCTCTGTGCCCTCCTCTTCCCACCCTGCTTCCACCCCTGCTCCACCACCACTCTACCTCTTCCCCCAAGTCCTCTTCCCCAAGCAGCACAGCCTGGGGGGCTAACTGAGCACCTGATGCTGGCAGCAGGGGTGTCCCACCCCCCCCGCACTCACTGGTGGCAGTAGCAAGAAATGGGAGACCTGGTCCCAACCTGCTCCACTTCTCTGGCTTCCAACAGTGTATTTCTGGGTATGGGGACAGGGAGAGATTCCATCCCTTTCACCAAGGCTTCTCTCCTGAGCACTCCCTGGGCTCCAAGCCACATTGGAGTGCGCTGAGGCTGGGTTGTTCTGCTTCCCCCCACTGCCACCAGTGAGTGTGGGCACAGGCCCAACCCCTGAGGCTGGCACCAGGTCCCCACTAGTTACTCAGGCTTCCCTGGGGCCCTGAGGGAGCCCCAGGACACAAGGCTCGGGGCAGTTGGATGAACTGTCCTATGGATGGGACATCTTTGCCCACTGACTGCTGGTCCCTTATCCCTCTCCCCCATGACATTTGGGGGGCACATGACGCTTCGTGCCCCCCATGCATCACCCTTGTATCTAATCTCTTTATTATAAAGTTGACTAAGCTTGACTGGGTACATATGTAAAATGAATTGTGTTCTCAGTCCAGTTCTTCATAGACAGTTACCTACAACATAAAACATCCCTAGGGATATTCTTGCTGGGTGTCTTAGCAGAAATGTCAAATACCGAGTGAACATTGGAACCAAAACTCTTCTTTTACTCTATAAACTAATCTCTCCAGGTCAGAAATGAAGACCACTGTTAGTGGTGTGGAGAAGCTTACTCTAAATTTAGGCAGGTTGTACCTATTCTGTGGTCAGGGTTAGTTTTCCAGAGCTGCAGTTTGGCCCTGTTCACAAACACTAAAATCCCTAACAATTTTTAAATGTATTGTTGATGAATACACAGAAAATACTAATGAAAAGACCAAACTAAACTTTAGAAAAGCATCTCAGAATATGAGCATGTTCAGGACATGGTGCTCTCATTTTTTAATAATAGTTTATGATAATAAAATATTGTTTGTAAAATATTTGACTGTTACAGTAACTAATTTTTCATGCTTCATATTTCAGCCATTACACAGTGTATCAAGCTGAACGTCTCTTTTTCAGGGAAGTTTACTTAGGTTCTTGTCACGTGTTTTGATTCTTGTCAGTTTAAGCATAATTCTTCAAATTTTATGATGCTGTTTGAACTCACCAAAGGAGCACTTCTGACTGGATCTAAAGTGGTTTCTCACTCCTTTTATTTTCTACATCTTGATTTTTATTTGACTTTGGAGTGTTTCAGTGATACGCAAAGTTCAGAAGATCTGACTTGTGAGAAAAGGATTTAAAAAAATGGGCATGTTTAGTCTTGAGAAAAGAAGACTTTCAGGGGGAGGGTTTATTCTGACAAGACTTGAAATATGTTAAGGGCTGATATAAAGAATATGGTGATTGAAGAAGATATATTTTTCTTCATGTCCACTGATTGTAGGACAAAGAAGTAATCTGCTAAATCTTCAGCAAGGCAGGTTTAGGTTAGATATCAGGAAAAATTTTCAAACTCTAAAGCTAGTTGAGCACTGGAATAGGCTTTTAAGAGAAACTGTGGAATTTCCATCATGGGAGGTTAAAAGAACAGGTTACACAAACATCTATCAGGGCTGACCTGAGAATACATGGTCCTGCCTCAGCCGGTGGGATGGGCTAGACTCTCTCTTGAGGTCCCTTCCAGCCCTATATTTCTATGATTCACAAAATTCATTTTTCAGGGTTTGATCATGTTGGTTGGACTATATTATTATAGCCAAAACTTGGCATACATGGAGTTGTCAACGCCCATCTGATTTTTTTCCTACCAAAAATGCTAGAGCTCAGTACATCACAATTTAAGGAAAAATAATTAATTTGCTGACAAATTCTAAGCATGTTACAAATGTGCTTGGATTGAATACTTTTGTAAACTTTCCAAAACTTTTAATGCAGTTTAAAAGCAGCTGACAGTAAGTAACAGTAATTTTGACCTAGAGGATCCATATTGTTCTTTGCATTTTTAACATGCTGATTTTCATTTCGCATTTGACAAAATTCCAGGCCAATATCTTTAACATGGAAAGATGTCCCTAACAGCAGAATTTCTAAGAGATCAGATTCATATAGGTATCAAATAGTTCATATATGCAGTTGGCCTTCACCTAACAAGGTATGCAAAGCTCCCTCCCCAGTCCTCATGTAATCCCTGCCCTCCAAGCTGCCCTTACTACTCCTCTCTCTCCATTTCTAATCATGTCATCATTGTGGTATATAGGCACTATCCTGAGATGTTTTCTTGGAGGAAGCACAATGGTTCACTGTACTCTGCTGTGTTAGTTTTGTTGACTGCTCAGTCAAGATATTAGCAAATAAAAGGATTAGCCAGGAACTAAAACCACTCATTGATTTTACTAGTGCTGCAAGACCTCCTGCTCTAAATCACCTGCTTCTCTCCCTCCACGATTCCACCATGCTTTTCAATTAACCTGTGATAGAAAAAGTGAGGAAGCACACATAGCATTGATGGAAAATGTGTTTTTCTTACAAACAGACAGAGTTCCTGAAAAGCTGTGCTACTGCCATGAGGGTGGTTGAGATCCTCTTTACCATACAGATAGGAACACCATGTCGATAGATTGCTGCCTAAACACAGGGTGCTTCCACTCAGTTTCAAAAACCAGTTACAATTTGCTGTGAGGATTTATCCTCTTATATGATAGTTATCACCACCAACATATGAGAGACCCTGATAGGACACTATTAAATAATTGAGAGGAAAAACAATGCCTTGCAAGACTTTCACCAGTCTCGTAAGAAAGCCATGGAAGCATTGATTGCAGTTGAGACCACTCCCTGTGACTTTACCCATCTAGATGCTAAATGAGCAGTGAACCCACAGACTAACAGATGATTAACACCTTCTTTTTAATGGAGATTCTACCACACATCCTAAAGCAAGCTGTAGTCCAACCAATGAAACCACTTTTGGATGGAACCTTCTGTTTTCTTTGCGTAGTGTCCCCGTGGGTGCTCCACTCTAGGCGTCGGGCTCATCCCAGCGCCGCAGGTCAGAGATTCATCAGCTGTGGTTCAGCTGGACCACACATACATGGCAGCGGCGCGTGCTGTTTGCGCCGTTTGTGAGTTTGCATGCGGTCTGGCTCCCGCCAGTTCCTTCTAAACATTCACGGTCGCAGGCGGAGCAAACCCCTTCTCCTCAGTGTGACAACGAAATCTGTAAAATAAGTTATAAATAGTTAGCCAATAGTTGATAGTTACTTAGTTAATTATAGTTTTAGTTAAATACTTAGTTCTTACTTCCAAAAAAAAATTTTTTTTCTCCTCATAGTACTTCATCAGTTCAATATGCCGGGATCCCCCAGCTTCAAGAAGTGCGCGGAGTGCCACGACGCAATGCTGGCGTCTGATGGACACTCAATGTGTATTAAGTGCTTGGGCAAGGGTCATATCCCTCAAAAATGTCCACACTGCTCCAAGCTAAGTGCCCGAGCCAGAGCAACTGCGAAATGCGGCTAAAAATGCTTCTTTTCAGCAAGGCTTTGCAGCCTGCTGATACTGAGCCACCCAGACCGCTGACGTCTTCGGCTCCAACACTGGGCAAAAAGTCACCCCTCCGGCACTCATCGATCTCGCGCAAGAGTGTGGGTGACAAGCCAGGTACCTCGGGATCGATGGTACCCTGGCATGCTGACAGGCACAAGTCAAGCTGCAGCATATCGGAACTGAGCCCTTCCCTTCATAGGGAGGCGACTCTGGCACCGGCTGTAGCCCCAAGACCTGGTTCTGCCCCGGCACCCGTTAAAAGAAACCCTTTGGCACCGACAACTGGGTTCTCATTGGCGGGAGGTCTCGGCACCGACATTTGCATCTGCGGCGGCACCGTCTACTACGGCACCAACTACTGCCGCACCAGCTACTGCCGCACTGCCTTCGGCGCTGTCTCCAGCACCATCACAGAGCGGCTCATCCACGCTGACATCGGCGTCAACCACCATGACAACGCCGGGTATATCGGTGCGGAGCACCATTGAGTCATCGACACGGCATGTAGCAGACCCTGTCACAGGGCACTCGGTGGCACCGGTACAGCACAGATCTCACTCTGCAATATATCCGTTGCCGGTGCAGGGAAAAGTTAAACAAAAATCCAGAAGGCTAATAACACCTTCCCCAAGCCTGGAACCATCTGTCTTCTCTCCCCAACCGCAGTCGCCAGCCTCTGTCTATTCCATGCCACTACAGCAGGAAAGTCACGCCACTCTCGTGCCTCAACAACATAGGCCTTCACCACGGTATTCGCCATCTCCACAACGGTACCACAGGCTTTCATGTTCACCATCATATGCCATGCGTAGATCCCGTTCTCCTCGATCACCCACACGGTCCTCGTATTCCAGGTACCATTATGACTCTGGAAGGAGATACTCACCGGATTATTCTCCAACGTGTTATTACCATGACCGATACCATCAGCACCGCGACTATCATTACTGGCAGGGCTCGACAAACTATAGAATCGACTCGCCCGTGGTGAGTAAATTTCAGCCGCGCGCCCCATTTATCGGCGGCACGCGCATGTGCAATGCCGCTCTTGTGCATGCGCAGTGCGGGGCTGGCGAGCGGCTTTCGCCGCCGTTTGTCAAGCCCTGATTACTGGCATCGCTACTCTTCAGGACACTCTTCCTCAAGGTCCCCACAACATTACCAACGACGCTCTCACAGCAGTCTCAGATTACCAATGCCACCAGAACCTCCTACAAGACTGCCTACACCATCTGGAGATGTTCCTCTCCCTCCTCAACAGCCAGAACCAGCACAAATACCTGGGCCTGAACAGACGCAGTCTCGAGCCCAATCTCCAACGGACCATTCTTCTTCCTCGCTGGACGACGCAGTCTTTCCTGGTGGACTCTTCTCCCACAGATGATATTCGCCAATTCCATGACCTTTTTAAGAGGGTAGCGGAATCCCAAGAAGTTCAACTGACTGAGGTTCAACAGAAGCAGCATCGCCTCCTAAAAAAATCTTCAACCGTCACAAAAATAAAAAATGGCGTTACCGTTGGCTGACGCAATTCTGGAGATCGCGGATGACATCTGGCAGACGCCTGCTTCTTCCCAGGCCACACATAAGAGAGCAGACAAGAAATATTTCGTTCCCTCAAAGGGGATGGAATTTTTGTTCACGCACTTGCAGCCGAATTCATTGGTTGTTGACGCAGCCCAACAAAGAGCCAAGACACCGCAATACAAAAATGCTGCTGATGACAGAGTGCAAGTGACTAGACCTCTTTGGACAGAAGGTTTACTCCTCCGCCACCCTGACCCTTAGGATGGCAAATTATGCCACCCTCCTCTCCAACCATAACTTTGATAATTATTCGAAGTTAGTGGCATTACTAGAACATCTACCTGAGGACAAGCGGCAAATCCTAAAATCAGTGGTCCAGGAAGGCTACGCAGCTTCAAGAATGGCCTTACAAATTTCCTTGGACATTGCTGACGCAGCAGCTTGTACCATGGCAACATCAGTGGTCATCAGAAGATAGTCGTGGCTGCAGTTGGCCTCAGTGCCTAAGGAGTTACAGGCCAAAGTCGAAGATGTGCCCTTCGATAGACAGTCTTTTTGACAGTCTTTACATTAGAAGCAGGAAGCCTGCTAAAAAACCTGTGGGTCCCCTAGACGATCGAACTATAAAAGGCGCAATCAAGGACGATAAAGCCATTGCGGAGAAACTAAATGATTTCTTTGCTTCAGTCTTCACGGCTGAGGACGTTGGGGAGATTCCCAAATCTGCACCGTCCTTTGTGGGTGATGAATCTGAGGAACTGTCCCGGATTGAAGTGTCATTAGAGGAGGTTTTGGAACAAATAGAAAAACTTAATGTTAACAAATCTCCGGGACCGGATGGCATTCATCCAAGGGTTCTAAAAGAACTCAAATGGGAAATTGCTGAACTATTATCTGTGGTTTGTAACCTATCCCTTAAATCGGCTTCCGTACCTAATGACTGGAAGGTAGCCAACGTGACACCAATATTTAAAAAGGGCTCTAGAGGCGATCCGGGCAATTACAGACCGGTAAGTCTAACTTCAGTACCGGGCAAATTAGTCGAAACAATAGTAAAGAATAAAATTGTGAAGCATGTAGAAGAACATAATTTGTTGGACAAAAGTCAACATGGGTTTTGTAAAGGGAAATCCTGTCTTACTAATCTATTAGAGTTCTTTGAAGGGGTTAACAAACATGCGGACAAGGGGGATCCAGTAGATATAGTATACTTAGATTTCCAAAAAGCCTTTGACAAGGTCCCTCACCAAAGGCTCTTGTGTAAATTACATGGCCATGGGATAAGAGGGAAGGTCCTTTCTTGGATTGAGAACTGGTTAAAAGACAGGAAACAAAGGGTAGGAATAAATGGTAAATTTTCAGAGTGGAGAGGGGTAACTAGTGGTGTCCCCCAAGGGTCAGTCCTAGGACCAATCCTGTTCAACTTATTCATAAATGATCTGGAGAAAGGGGTAAGCAGTGAGGTGGTAAAGTTTGCGGATGATACCAAACTGTTTAGGATAGTCAAGACAGAAGCAGACTGTAAGGGACTCCAAGAAGATCTCACCAAACTGAGTGATTGGGCAACAAAATGGCAAATGAAATTTAATGTGGATAAGTGTAAAGTAATGCACATTGGGAAAAATAACCCCAACTATACGTACAGTATGATGGGGGCTAATTTGGCTACGACAAATCAGGAAAGAGATCTTGGAGTTATCGTGGACAGTTCTCTGAAAACTTCCACACAGTGTGCAGCGGCGGTCAAAAAGGCAAATAGGATGCTAGGTATTATTAAGAAAGGGATAGAAAATAAGACCCGGAATATCTTACTGCCCCTGTATAAAACTATGGTACGCCCACATCTTGAATACTGTGTACAGATGTGGTCTCCTCACCTCAAAAAAGATATTTTGGCCTTGGAAAGGGTTCAGAAAAGGGCAACTAAATTGATTAGGGGTTTGGAACGGGTCCCATATGAGGAGAGGTTAAAGCGACTGGGACTTTTCAGTTTAGAAAAGAGGAGACTGAGGGGGGATATGATAGAGGTGTATAAAATCATGAGTGGTATGGAGAGGGCCGATAAAGAAAAGTTATTTATTAGTTCCCTAAATAGAAGAACTAGAGGACACCAAATGAAATTAATGGGTAGCAGGTTTAAAACTAATAAAAGAAAGTTCTTCTTCACACAGCGTGTAGTCAGCATGTGGAACTCCTTGCCAGAGGAGGCTGTGAAGGCTAGGACTATAACAGAGTTTAAAGAGAAGCTAGATAATTTCATGGAGGTTAGGTCCATAAAAGGCTATTAGCCAGGGGATAAAATGGTGTCCTTGGCCTCTGTTTGACAGAGGCTGGAGAGGGATGGCAGGAGACAAAGCGCTTGATCATTGTCTTCGGTCCACCCCCTCTGGGGCACCTGGTGCTGGCCACTGTCGGCAGACAGGATACTGGGCTAGATGGACCTTTGGTCTGACCCGGTACGGCCGTTCTTATGTTCTTATGTTCTTCCTCCTACTTCCCCCCCAACCCCGTCCCTCTTCAGGGACCCATCTCATGGCGCCCTCTTAATGCAAGAGGTCATATGACTCATAGAGATTGGGGCGGTGGAGAGAGTGCCCGAACAATTCCAGGGCAAAGGATTTTATTCTCGTTATTTCCTCACTGAGAAGAAATCAGGAGGATGGAGGCCTATGCTGGACCTTTGATGTCTCAACCGGTATCTCAGGAAGCACAAATTCAAGATGGTGACATTAGCTTCTATCTTCCCCGCGATAAACGCGGGAGATTGGTTCACGTCCCTTGATTTGCAGGATGCATATTTCCATGTGACAATACACCCAGCACACAGATGCTTGCTCAGGTTTGTCATAGGCATGCGGCACTTTCAATACAAGGTCCTTCCGTTTGGCCTATCGTCAGCGCCCAGGGTCTTTTCCAAGATGCTGTCAGTGGTCGCTGTGTATCTACATCGCTAGGGCATCATGATATTCCCGTACCTGGACGATTGTCTTATCAAGGCCCACACTTATGATCACATGCTTCGCGCCACTGAAGTCACAAGGGACTTATTTTGGACTCTCGGCCTCGTATTCAACGTCCCAAAGTCCTCACTCATACCGCAAAGATCCCTCGAGTTCATTGGGGCATGGTTAGATTCTACAATGGCCAAGGTCTATCTTCCTCTGGAAAGATTCCACAAAATACAGAGTCTTATGCAGATACTTTCCATCAGTCCCAAGGTGCCAATATTTACCTGTCAGCAACTCATGGGACACATGGCTGCCACAACATACATGATACAACACGCGAGATTACACCGTAGATGCCTCCAACACTGGCTGGCTTCGATTTATTGCCCTGGCAATCAGGATGTACATAGACTAGTAACGGTACCATCGATGGCACGACAATCCCTAACATGGTGGTCTTCTCCTGCCAACATGCTCTCCGGTATTCTGTTCCACTGTCCACAGCCCACGGTTAAAATTACTTCAGACACATCTCTGCTAGGTTGGGGAGCCCACTGCGAGGGCGAGTATGCTCAAGGTCAATGGAATGCACAAGAGGCACTTCAACATATCAATTTCCTAGAGCTAAGGGCAGTATTCAATGCATGCAGGACATTCCTAACAAAGATTCGCTGCCAGACGGTTCAAATCCTCACCGACAACACCACCACAGTTTATTACATCAGTTGTCAGGGCGGTGTCAGATCCAAGTCCCTCTGCACGGAAGCCATGAAACTATGGAACTGGTGTTTACGCCATGGAGTTACTGTTGTAAGCACATACCTCCCAGGCAAGGACAATACAATTGCCGATGCCCTAAGCAGACATTTTTTTCCCCAGCACAAATGGGAACGCAACCCAGAGGTAACCCATTCCATATTTCAACGATGGGGATACCCCACTATAGACCTCTTTGCGACACATCTCAATACAAAATGCCCAAAATACTGCTCCAGAGCGGGTCTCGGGCCGAAATCTCTGGGGGATGCATTTCTGATAAACTGGAGTCACCGTCTACTCTATGCCTTTCCTCCAGTTCCACTTCTTCCGAGGATACTGGAGAAGATAGCCGAAGACAGAGCCACAGTCATACTTATAGCTCCATTCTGGCCCAGACAGACATGCCTTCCCCTTCTTCTGCAAATGTCCCTCCAACCCCCATATCA
This sequence comes from Pelochelys cantorii, assembly GCA_032595735.1. Taxonomy (NCBI): domain Eukaryota; kingdom Metazoa; phylum Chordata; order Testudines; family Trionychidae; genus Pelochelys; species Pelochelys cantorii. The sequence continues at coordinate 96,422,526 of CM064331.1, read as the reverse complement.
GTTACCGAAGCAACCCGACCTACTGATGCAACCAGGACTGTCCTTGGAACACTCCCAAATTGACTGGCTACACCTCACGGCATGGCTCCTAGCTGGTTCCATAGAACATCCTCTGCTCCCAAGAGGTAAAGCAAGTACTAATGTATAGTAGACGTGATTCCATGCTGAAAACTTACCTTTATAAATGGTGTCGTTTCCATTCTTGGTCTTTAGCCAATAACCTTGATATAATGTCCATTCCAATCCATCATATTCTAGACTATGTACTTCACTTGCACCATTCAGGATTGGGACTCTCGTCCAACAAAGTCCATCTCTCGGCGATTTCTGCATTTAGACAGTCAATTGAAGGTTTTTCAATATTTGCTCACCTGATGACCAAACGCCTTTTGAAAGGCCTAGCAAATCTATACCCCCTGTGCAGAAAGCTTCCTGCTCTACGGGATCTGGAGCTAGTGTTGAACACCCTAACCTATCCACCGTTCGAGCCCTTAGCTACCTGTGACATCCCTACACTCACTATGAAAGTTGCCTTCCTCCTAGCTATAATGTCAGCTCCATGGGTTGGGGAACTGGCTGCTCTTTTGGCCAACACACCATATACTTTCTTTACCAACCAGGGAGTAATACTCTGATCTCACCCCAACTTTTTACCAAAGGTGAATTCAGAATTCCATATTAATGAGCCTATCATACTCCCAACATTCTATCCTAAACCACATACCTCTAGTCATGAAGCCCGCTTACATAACTTAGACATCCATAGAGCCTTGGCTTTTTACCTCGAGAGGACACGCCCTTTCTGCCAGTTGCAATGACTCCTGTTATGCTCAGACGAACCAAGGGCTGATCATTGTCTTCACAACGTATCTCTAAGTTAATCATAAAATGTATTGCAACGTGCTACTCATTACACAGCAGGCCCATACCTACATCAACTAATGCTCATTCCACCAGGGCAACATCTACCTCAATGGCCTTCCTTAAAGGCATCCCAATGCAAGACATTCGCCGTATGGCAACCGGGTCCTTGGTCATGACATTTGCGAAGCATTATGCGATTGATGCTATTGCTCGAGAATCAGCACTGGCCTCTCCACTGCTGTCCACAGCAACCAGATCCTAACTTGGATCCCACCTCCATAGACAAGGCTACTGCTCTGTACTCACCTAGAGTGGAGCACCCATGGGGACACTACCCAAAGAAGAAGAGGAAGTTACTCACCTTGTGCAGTAACAATGGTTCTTTGAGGTGTGTGTCCTCGCGGGTGCTCCACGACCCGCCCTCCTCCCCGCTTCAGAGTTTCTTCTTTATATTTTTCAGGAGTGATCCAATTAGGAGGAACTGGCGGGAGCTGGACCGCGCGCAAACTCACAAACGGCGCGAACAGCATGCGCCACCGCCGCGCATGCGCGGTCCGGCTGAACCACGGCTGACGCATCTCCGACCTGTGGCACCGGGATGAACCTGACACCTAGAGTGGAGCACCCACGGGGTCGGGGACACACACCTCGAAGAATCATCGTTACTCACCTTGTGCAGTAACTTCCTCAACTACTGTTGAGTGTCCAATCTCCTTTGTTCTCAGCAAATTAAGGTACCAAAATAACCATCTCCAGTGTCACTTATTAGTTGCCAGTATTCTAGATCCTTGTTGAAAAGGCTTTCGGCCATGGCATCTGTTGCTTTGGATGATCACTACTGGTTTCTGTGCAAGGGAAGTACCTCCATACCCAAGCATACCTTCATGGTGAAAAGATTTATCTTAGAGGGCTCTTTAATAGAAAAAAGGCATAAAAGCAGCCAGTATCTAGAAGCTGAAGCTACACAGATTTGAGCTACAAATAGGTGCACATTTTAAAGTGAGAGCAATTAATGATTGGGATGTGGTGGATTCTCTTTTACTTGAAGTTTTTAAATCAAGATCTGTTGTATTTCTAAAAGACATGCTTTAGCTCACCCAGAAGTTGCTGATTTGATGCGTGAATCACATGGTGAAATACCATGGCTGTGTTATTTAGGACATCAGACCAGATGATTGCAGTGGTCCTTTCTAGCACTTAGTCTGTGAATGCTTCTGGGCCTCTCTGAGGTTCTTAATATAGTTGATCATCGAATATTCCTGTCACACATCCAAGAGACTGAAAGGTAATCATCCTGGACTTACCTTGGAACTAAATGCAAATCTCTAATTTATTCAGTTTGTGCTCTTCTGCTCACTTGCTCTCCATCTTTCATGCATGCACACACACACACACACACATATACAAAGCACAAATCAAGCTATTTCTCCCACAGGCAGTGAATGGAAAAAGAAAGAAAGAAATACTATGATTACTATTTTTATTCTGAAATACTTGGGAAGCACTCAAATACTGTATTAATGGGGACTATATAAAAATCTATATGGATTTTCCAAGAAGTCTGCTGTGAATAGGGATGTTAGCGTATCGTCACTTAAATGATTAACCGATAAGATTGGGTGTATCAGTTAATCCAAACTAATACATGGACAACCCCACCCCCCCACTTGCTGCCTCTTGTATCAGAAGTGCAGCAAGGGTAGGGAGGCAGAGACAGTGCCTCTGGGGAGCCAGCTTTTAAGCAAGCTCCCCAAGCGTTCTGGTTCCAGCTGTGCTGCCTGCCCTCCTCCCCCCATTGCCTGTCACAGAGGCAGCAGCACGGGGGAGAGGCAGGAGCCGGTCCACGTGGGGAGCCAATTTTTAAACCTGTGCCCCTTGTGAACCAGCTCCACCTGCCACCCCACGCTGCTGCCTTTGATACAGGGGGCTCCCCAGGAATGGGGCCGGGAGCACACTGGCTATGGCCCTGCCCCTGCCCCAGCAGGGGGGAGCATTTTAGTAACCATGTAACCACTAAGAATTGTTGTGGTTACATGACTATTAAAATAAACAGTGTCTAACATCCTTAGCTATGGAAGTTAATTTTTGGTTCATTTTATTTTTTGATGCAATTGGCTGGTCCACTCCCCTATCCTTGAGCAACAGAATCTAGTAATTGCTTTCTGTGCTCCCAGCCCACTGGCTCTTTATAGTTTATAAAGCATACCCCACTGTCCACTGCATTATTGGGAAATCCCTAATAATGGGGTACATTGTTTTGCATATCTAGCCTTGTGTTGGGGCACTGCACATGTGTGCTGCTACCCAGGCAGCCCTCGGTAGGAAGTGGCTCATCCCATTGCTCTCTGGGAGGCAGTAATGTATTACTGGCCTGATCAGAAGCACATTGCTACTATGTCATGTCTGGCTCAGCTGTGCTGGTACATTCAGGGTTGGTGTGAAGATTTCCCATTCCTTGACTCTCTCAACTGCATAATGGTTGGGGGAGAAATACCAACTGCATAGTCCTTGTTCTCCCCCCCCGCCCGCCGCCCTCCATTGCTGTGTGCATGCAAGAGAGCTGCTGCGTAGAACGATGTGCCTGTGTGTGGACATCTTGGATATATCTAGACTACATGCCTCTGCAGGCAGAGGCATGTAAATTAGACTACCCGACATAGTCAATGAAGTGGGGATTTAAATAAAAATGGCCGCTGCTCTGTGCCGGCTCAGCTGATCGTCGGCACAACGCGGCAGTCAAGACGCGGATCGGTCGGCAAGGAAAGCCTTTGCCGACCGAGCCTGTAAACCTCGTTTCACTATATTTAAATCCCCGCTTCATTGACTATATTGAGTAGTCTAATGCCGGCAGAGGCATGTAGTCTGGACATACCCCTTGTGTGGCTGCGCAATACCAGGCCACAATCTGTCCCCATGCTATTTGCAATGCTTTCTTTCCTGACTGTCACAGGTTTGACACTGCTTCAGCACCTCATGCTGGTAGATCTGGGGAATTAGTCCAGCGGCTGCTCTGGCAGCCCCAGCCGGGACCAGCATACTACCAAAGTAAAATTCTGGCCCCCTGTCTTACCACCAAATCCTTTGTGTCAGTCTTAAATTATACATCTTCAGTTGTTAATTCTTGGTTTTATTTAGGGTCTGATCTGACTTCCACGGGTTTTATCACATTACCAGTGACTAGATTCGGAAGTGGGTTATTATTAAAGCCCTTGTTTTACAGATGCTTATGCACCTGCGTAGCATTACTCATGAGAATAGTCCTACTGATTTATATGGAACTGGTCACATGGGTAAAGTTAGCCATATATGTAAGTTTGTGTAGGTGGAGGGTCTAAAATGTAGAATGGGATTTTCAAAACAGCTCAGTATTGAGATAGCACTGCAAAATTCCCATGAAGTCAGCGGGAGCAGAGTTGTTGCCCTGCATCTTCCCTGGTCAGGGCTTAACTAACTACTCTCTGCTGTGCAGCTCCTACACCCAGCAAGTTACACCCTGATTGGCTCCTTAAAAGCCTTTCCTTAATTGGCCAGGGCTCTGCACAGGCTCCCTCCAACCTGCTTTAACCCTTTCTGGACAATGTGGGGCAATTGCCCCACCACGCTGCCCTGGACAGAGTTACCTTGCTATCCACCCGCAAGAGGGAGGCTTGCTTGTGCTTAACTGGATGTCTGCTCCCTGACACTACAAGTCTGTTAGCCACCCAAACAATTTCCTCTGGACTATGCCAGCCCCTACTTTGTCTTGGAGGTGATAATAATAGGTGCACTCAAGCCCCCCTGAAGCAGTCCCCTGTAGTATCCAGCCCTTAACCACTGAACACTCTCAGGAATTACTAGGCAAAGTGTTCCTAAAGAAACAGTACACATGCCAGCTTGTCTGGGTCAGCTGAAAATCACCTCCAACATACTATCACAGCACTGAAATAAATAGTAACTCCTATCAAGCCAGACAAACTTACTATACCAAGCATACTTCTTTCATGCTTTCTCCTTCGAGTGGTCCCCATGGGTGCTCCACTGTGGGTGCTGGTGCGTCCTCGCGCCTGCAAACGGAGACTTTTCTAGCCATTTCTGCCGCGCAGGCGCCGTGGCGCCCTCTAGTGTCGTTGGAATTGAAGGGCGTGTGCATGGCGCGGCTCTTCAGTTCCTTCTCTACCGTCCTCGGCAGCAGATGGAGCCCTCCGTTCTCCTTACTTCTGTCTAAAAATAGTAAAATACCTCGTTTTATTCCCTAGTTACCTCATCATCCAAGTTTTTTAGCCCTATTCCCCTCCCCAGTCTAGTTAAAAAAAAATAATAATAATAATTTTTCTCATTGCGGCTTGCCGCTTTTCCCCAACCCCTCATGCCCGACTCGCTGGGCTTCAAACGCTGTGAGTCATGTTGAGATGCCATGCCTGCTTCCAACGGGCACTCCAAGTGTATTAAGTGCCTTGGGGAGGCGCACCAGACTCAAAAGTGCCTGCACTGCTCCAAACTAATGGCGAGGGTGCGCTGAGACCGAGCCAATAGACTAAAGACTCTCTTATACAAGAAGTCCCTCCATCCTTCCTCAGAGGACTCTCCTACGCCGTCTAGATCACCTCAACTAAGTAAGGGTATGGAGAAAAATCAACCTCCTGCCCACTCTTCTTCCACGACCTCTAAAACCGGTCTCTCTACAACTCCATCCCTACCCTCGGCACCGTCAGCGTTACGGGTCAGCACCGAGGATAGGCCGGGAACCTCTGGCGCGTCGTAGCTTAAGATGTCGGCACCGCACAAAAGAGCTCATTCAGAGCGAAGGCAAAAGTCAGTGGCACCGACCGTTACAGCACCTAAGCTGTCCTCGGCGCTGATGGTGCCATCGAAAGAGCGCACGGCACCGAAGCATGCCAAAACGGCACTGAACTCGGCACCGAAAAGGCCTGTGCCGACAAACCACCTTCGAGCACTCCGGTGCTGGAACAAGCCTCGGCACCATCAACCCCCCCGCTGGCGGCGCCACCACCACCGAAACTGCATCACCCCGCACCGTCTCAGAGGCGTGAGCGGTACCGATCTCTGGTGTGGAGCCACACCTCCTCGGCACCACCGTCCCCGGGTTCCTCTATCCACTCGGTGAGATCTCGGCGCTCCTCAGTCGCTTCTTGTTCAGTCAGTGACATTGGCACCGAACCAAGGAGCAGGTTCTCATCACAACACTCTAGCCCGGCACATAGACCTCCATCCTGGCAGCCGGCTCCAGTTCAATATGCATACCCTCCCCCTCTGCATCCATGGTATACGCAACAGTATGGCTACCCACCCCCGCCATATGCCACTCAATGGCAACCCTGGGAGCCATGTCCAAAGAAGAGTCACTACCAACCCTCTTCTACTATTTCCAGGCCACCTCCTCCCTCGTCTCCTGCCACTGTATCTGCCACTGAGCCGAATTCTCCAGCCCCCTCGGACGCACACGACTCTCTCTCTGAAGGGGAGACCAGATCTCCTCTACACAATTCCTCCTCCTCCCCAGACGAAGCGGTCACTACCGAAGCCCCACCGTTGGGAGACGACACGAAAAAATTTCAGGAATTGTTTAAAAGAGTCGCTATAGCTCAGGAAAGAGATCTCCAAGAGGTGCAGGTCAAACAATATCGCCTTCTTCGTACACTACAGCCGCCAACTGCTTCTAGAATTGCTATCCCCATGGATGAGGCTATTATGGACCCGGCCGACAATATCTGGCAGACCCCAGCATCCGTCACTCCAACAAATAAGAGAGCAGACTGTAAATACTTTATCGCTCCAAAGAATATGGACTTCCTTTTTACCCACCCACCTCCGAACTCCCTAGTAGTGGATTCAGTACGACACAAGGGTAAGCAGCCTAATCTAAGAACAACCCCACAGGACAGGGACCACAAGAAAGTGGACATTATGAGCCGAAAAGCTTACTCTTCATCCACATTACTCCTCAGGGCTGCGAACTATACTGCCATGCTTGCGGACTATGACCACGCTAATTATTCCAAGCTCCAGGACCTCCTCCAACACCTTCAGGAGCATAAACGGTCAACCCTGCTCAATATTATGCAGGAGGGCCACACCATCTCCCGCACAGTCTTGCAGTCTGCTATGGACGTGGCAGACACCGCAGCTTGAATTATGGCCACGGAGATTATGCTCTGCAGAATTTCCTGGTTACAAGCATCTGGGGTACCTAGGGATCTACAACAAAAGGTTGAGGACTTGCCCTTTGATCGAACCAACCTTTTCGCAGCTAAGACTGACAAGGTGTTGCATTCTATGAAGAACTCTCATACTACTCTCAGGACCCTCGTAATGTATACTCATCCATTCAAGAGAACTAGGTACCAGCCTTACCAACGCCTGAGAGAGCCATTCAGGCAACAACCCAAGTACGATTTCCGCAAACAAAGAACTCAGTGCCGTAGACCACAGTGACAACACCAACAGCACATCGCACCCCATCCACCATCGAGCAAACAGCAGGTTTGAAGGTCAGGTCGAGAGCCAGGAAGCCAATCCACTGACACTTCCAACCGATACCCTCCGGGCCTTTTTCCACCAATGGTCCCTCATCACTTCGGACAAATGGGTCTTGGATCTGATTCAATCCGGTTACATTATCCCCTTTACGTCCCTTCCTCCCACCCACCCTCCTACTCCGTCCCTCTTCAGGGACCCTTCTCACGAAACCGTCTTCCTACAGGAGGTTTCACATCTTCTTCAACTGGGCGCAGTAGAACACGTACCACCACAATTCCGGGGCTGGGGTTTCTACTCAACCTACTTCCTAACCCAGAAGAAGACGGGAGGGTGGCGACCCATCTTAGACCTCAGGTGCCTCAACAAATACATCGCATACCACCGTTTCAAGATGGTCACCTTATCAACTATCATTCCCGCGCTCGATCAACACGATTGGCTTTCGGCTCTCGACCTTCAGGATGCCTATTTCCACATTACAATTCATCCTGCTCACAGACGCTTCTTACGGTTTACGGTAGGCACCCAACACTACCAATACAGGGTGCTCCCGTTTGGCCTGTCCACGGCCCCCAGGGTGTTTTCCAAAACCCTGGTGGTCGTAATGGCCTCTCTTCGGTGCCAAGGCATCATAATATTCCCGTATCTGGACGATTGCCTCATAAAAAGTGCGTCCTTCGACGAGACAAAGGCCATGACAGACACCACAATAGCCCTTCTACTCAGCCTCGGGTTTCACATAAATTACGCAAAATCCACTCTACGCCCAGTGCAGAGGCTGGAATTCATAGGCACCCTCATCGACACGGTCACAGCAAGGGCTACTCTTCCCGAGCACAGGTTCACAACGATATGCGACCTTATCCGTGCAGTACAAGCGGTGCCGACTGTCACGGTCCACGACTGCCTCAAGATCCTCGGGCACATGGCCTCCACGACCTATGTCGTCAATCTGGCCAGACTCCACATGAGACCAGTCCAGTCCTGGCTCACGACGGTTTACAGGCCTTCCAGAGACCAACTTTCCAAGTCCGTCGCCATTCCACCACGCATCATCAACTCCCTGCTCTGGTGGACAATTCCTCAAAACATGTTACACGGCGTTCCTTTCCAACACCCACCTTCCACTCTCACAGTTATAACAGATGCCTCACTCATGGGATGGGGAGCCCACTTGGGACACATCACAGCCCAAGGCAAATGGTCATTTATGGAGCAGACTTTCCATATCAACCTCCTTGAGTTACGGGCGGTCAGATATGCATGCCAACATTTCGCTCAGTACATAGCTCACAAGTCCATTACCATCATGACAGACAATACCACCTGCATGTAGTACATCAACCATCAGGGTGATGCTCGATCCCCTTTCCTGTGTTCGGAAGCTATCAAGCTCTGGAACTGGTGCCTATCACACGGGGTCACCCCTTCGGCTGTTTACCTTCCCGGGATACTCAATGTCACAGCGGACGCTCTAAGCCATACGTTTATGGACCAGCACGAATGGGAACTCGACAGACGTCTCCTCACTCCGCTCTTCCTTCATTGGGGCCAACCGGAGGTGGACCTCTTCACCACAAAGAACAACAGAAAATGCCACCTTTACTGCTCCAGAGGAGCCCTGGGGAAACGTTCCCTCGGAGATGCCTTTTCCATCACATGGGATGCCTCTCTTCTGTACGCCTTTCCCACCTTCCCGCTCCTACACAGAGTCCTCAACAAGATCAGAACGGACCATGCGCGAGTCATTCTAGTAGCACCTGCGTGGCCCAGACAAACGTGGTATCCTTACCTCCTCAAGATGGCGGTGATAGACCCGTATCCCTTTCCTCTTCACCACGACCTCCTCTCGCAGAACCATGGTCGGACTCTTCATCCAGACGTTCTCAAATTCCATCTCCATGCCTGGCTCCTTCATGGCTCCAGGATGCCGAGACTGCCTGCTTGGAACAGGTGAAGGACATTCTGATTAATAGTAGAAGACGTTCCACCAGGAAAACCTACCTGTACTAATGGACTCGATTCTCTCACTGGTATGCTCAAACCCACGCAAGCCCGCTACACCTCGCTCCTTTACCTACCTTACTGGACTACTTACTATCCCTAAAACAATCTGGCCTACTACTTACCAGTATCAAGGTCCACACCGCCACCATAGCTGCCTTTCACCATTCCACGGATGGCGCTTCTTTTCTCGCTGACCCACTGACTAAACGCTTCTTTAAGGGACTGCAGAATACCTTTCCTCCTGTCCATCCACCAGTCCCCATTTGGGACTTAAATGACGTTCTAAAGAGCCTGACAAAACCACCATTTGAACCTATAGCCACTTGCTCTTGGTCTCATTTGTCTATGAAAGTAGCCTTCCTCGTTGCCATTACCTCTAGCAGGAGGGTGAGCGAGCTTGCGGCCTTGATGGCCGACCCTCCATACATTGTATTTAGAAAGGACAGGGTGATACTCCGACCCCACCCTAAGTTCCTCCCACCCATACACTTACCTGCCTTCTTTCTGAAGCCTCACGCTGACCCAATCCAGACTGTATGGCACACTCTTGACATCCGATGAGCTCTGGCGTTCTACGTTGATTGCACGAAGCCATGGCAAGCCTCACCTAGACTCTTTATCTCTTATGCTGAAAGATCTAAGGGGCAAGCAGTCTCATCTCAGAGAATTTCTAAATGGATTACATCCTGCATTCGAACTTGTTACGCCCTATATGACAAGCACTTACCTGGAACTATCACAGCTCATTCCACCAGGGCAGTAGCTGCCATGACCGCCTTCCTTCGTAACGTTCCACTCCAAGACATTTGCAACGCTGCTACCTGGTCATCTGACCACTCTTTTGCGCAACATTATGCTCTTTCCTCTTCCATAGCATCCTCCATGGCAGTGGGACAGGCTGTATTATCCACAGTTACTACTACACGGCTCCAAACCCACCTCCGCGAGCCAACAACTGCTGTGTAGTCACCCACAGTGGAGCACCCACAGGGACCACTCAAAGGAGAAGAAGTAGTTACTCACCTTGTGCAGTAACGGTAGTTCTTCGAGATGTGTCCCTGTGGGTGCTCCACTACCCTCTCTCCTTCCCCTGCTTGGAGCCTTATACTCTAGCGGGTAGAGAAGGAACGGAGGAGTTGCACCGCGCACGCGCCCTTCAATTCCAACGACACTAGAGGGTGCCTGCGCGGCGTGGCAAAAACAGCTAGAAAAGTCTCCGGTGGCCGGCGCGAGGACGCACCAGCACCCACAGTGGAGCACCCATGGGGACACATCTCGAAAAACTACCGTTACTGCACAAGGTGAGTAACTCCTTCTTTTAGCCAAAAAAAGAGTTGTGTGATATCCCTAAATGGTTTGTCAGGGGTGGGGAACCTCAGGCCCGGGGGCTGGATGCGGCCCCTGCTTGCCTGGATCTGGCCCCCAAGGCTCAGAGCCCCGCTAGCACTGGGGAGCCTGTGGTGATGCTCCAGTCCTTCTGCTGCCCCACCGCAGGGCTGGAGCACACAGAATCTACTAGGCTATGCTCACCCTCCTCCCCGCCCCCATGGCTTTTGTGGGCAAGGGGAATGTGGGCAGTTTCTTTCTCCTCAGTTGGGGGGGCCAATCAGTGTGGGTTTGGTTTGGTTTTATTTATTTATTTGTTTGTTTGTTTGTTTGTTTATTGCTTCTCACTTGTGTGCGGTCCCTGACTGACTTTTCTGCGGGTCAGCGGCCCCCAACCCAAAAAAGGTTCCCCACCTCTGGGTTAAGTGATACTGATCCTCATCATCATTTTGAGATGTATGTACAGATGAGATATAAGTTGCACATAATATCACAGCACTGAAATACATTTATAGTGAAAACAATCATCAGTTTATTTTCAAAGGTTAAGATTTGAGAGAGTGCGTGAATAAGGATAATGATGGTAAGAAATGTCTACATATAAAAGAAAGCCTGGGTAGCAGATATCAAAGGCCAAGGGAGGGTGAGCCTCCCAAACAGCTCTGTGTGGCTCAGGCCCCAGGCTCCCTCCTACTTCTTGCTGATACTCTACAGTTCTTTTTCCCCTATGGCCAGGGCTCTGGTTGAGGCTAGTGGAAGGCTCTGGCCAGGGACTCTGGGCAGCTGGAGCTGGTGTTTGCGCTGCTCGTGTGCCTCCTGGAATTTAATAAGGACACTTTGGGGTTGAGAGGGGTTGGGGGGCCACCCAGATCTGAGGGTGTTGGAGGCCTCCTGCCCAGCTGGGATTCTAGGGGTAGAGAAGGGGGGGGCACATCACTCAACTGGTGTTCCAGGGCTTGGGAGTGTTGAGGGCTACCTGCTCACATGGTGCTTTGGGGCTAGGGAAGCTGGGAGCAATGCTACCCTCCTGACACTTAGGTGTTAAGGGAGCTGGGTGCTACCTGTCCAGCCCTCCAGGGCCATGCGGCCCATCCACCCAGCACTCCAGGGCTGGCAGCCATAGTGGTGGAACGGGGGCAGGAGGGCTAGCCTCTTGAGCCTGCTGTACACATGCTGCTAATTAAACAAAGTATATCAGCCTTCCTTGTGACATCCTCCTTTCATTGTTAAGGGGTGTTGGCCTGAATGATTTATTTGGGGTTCTCATCTCATGTGAGGGTTGAGTTCCTGGATGCTGTGCCTGAAACTGCATTCTCCTCAGGGCTGAAGTGATGTGATGTCTGCATTACTCTTGGCAGGGAGGGAAGGAGAATGGTGATCTCAGCTCTGTGCCTTGGCTGAGGGATACCAGGAGATCTGGCCCAGCAGGGCAGGATGGTGAGAAGCCCTAGAGAGCAAGGAGGTGAGTGTCAGTGGCTTTGTCAACACACTGGGAAGCAGCCTCAAGGGGTCTTCTATGACTGCTCCCAGCCTCAAGGGGTCTTCTATGACTGCTCCTCTTTCTCAGTATGAAATAGTATCTTTTTTGCTTTCATATTTCCCAAAGTCATTGACCATGGTGATGTATCCCCGGTATATTGGCTTCATGTCAACTTTGTATGCAAATGAGTTTCTATTGCGTTGGCTTACAAAGCTTATTTTACATGTGAACCAAGGCAAACAGGTGACTATACATTCCTTTGTCTGGCAAAACTATCTTGTTAACCTGCTTGGGACAAAGACTCAACAAATCTATTTTCAATACATCACATAACTCCTTATCTCTCATATGTACATACATCTGAAAATGATTATGAGAATCAGTATCACATGAACCTTTTAGGGATATCATATGACTCTCATGCTTTTTAGCCAAAAAAAAAAAAATGTTTGGTATAGTGAGTTTATCTGGCCTGATAGGAGGTGCTATTTAGTACAGTGAACACTTTGCCGGTTGGAATTGAGGGGCTCTCAGAGTAACAATGTCTCTCCTTCATTCTTTTGGTAAAGATAATTGGTTCTCTTTCTTTAACAGTTCATGCTCTCCAGACACTGATCTTTGCTTCAATGAACGTGGCTTGTGACACCAGCAGTTATCACTGGATGTGTGTGTGTCTATCTGTGAAGATAAGGTAAGCGTGCTTTTTTCAATTCTTATCTATATATTGTGATGGAATACAAACATTTATAATATATAGTTTAGTAATCAGTCAAGATTGAAGAAACAGAGTTACCTGCTCTTCACAAAGCAGACTTTCTCCCACAAGCCATGTGAATCAAAGGTGATTCTGATGTCACTGATGCATTGAATTCTGGAATGCCTTGAGCCACTGAAAGGGAAACAATAAAACAGTATCAAATTTTGTTGTACTGTCTGTTTAATTTGCTAATGGCAGTGTTGGTTTATTGTCGGGTTTTTTTAGATAAGTATGTGTACCACTAAAGGAAATTTTGAGGACACAGTAAAAGGAGACAATTTGCTAGATTTTTGAAAAGGTATCTCTAAAGCTGTGTCTGTAATTTTGTGCTAGAAATAAGTGTGGATGTGTTTTATAGCACTTAGGCATCTAACTGCCTGGTTGCACCTGCAGTAGTGATGTGCTGCCAAAGTTTTAACAAAGGGATCTCTAAATAATTTTTTTTCCCTGGGAGAAAATGGAGAATCTTTATATTTGAGTTTCCATATACACACAAAAACCTTTTTTCTGATTGCAGCCAAGTGACAGAGCAAGAAAATTTGTCAAACTTAAATTAAATTGCCCATTGCGAGAAATAATTATATTTTATTCCTGAAAATTACAAAAAGCATATTGATAACACAACCCAGTCTCCCGCATCTGTAATTTGAATTTAAGGTTTGCAGCAGAGACCTTGTGAGAGGAAGGGGAAGCAAAGGATCTTCCCCTGGAAATATTTTCTCAAAATGCCGACTACTGGATTTGGAACAAGTCAGTTCATTTCAAAGACAAACATTGTAAAGAACAAATCATGTCAAACCAATCTGATAGCTTTCTTTGATAGGATAACGAGTCTTGTGGATAAGGGAGAAGCGGTGGATATGGTATACCTAGACTTCAGTAAGGCATTTGATACGATCTCGCATGATATTCTTATCAATAAACTAGGCAAATACAACTTAACTAAAGATACTTTTTTTGTTGGGGAATGAGAGAAAATGTGGTCTTATTTTCTCTGTTAGTAGGAATCCAAGGGTGTGTCTAGACTACAGGGTTTTGTCAACAAAAGTGGACTTTTGTTGACAAAACTATACCTACGTCTACACTACCACCGCGTTCTGTCGCCAGTAAGTCGACAGAACACGGCAGTTTTGTCGATGGTGGTAAATCTCGTTTTACGAGGAAGAATGCCTTTATTGACAGAGTTCTGTTGACAAAAAGTAAGTGTGGATGCGGGGAAGAATTTATTTCGACAATAAAGGCCTCCAGGAAGAAGCCCTGGTGGACACTCCTGCCACGGCTTTCAACTCTATTGTTCCTGCCTACAGCCGGGCACCCAGGATTAGCATTCTGGCAGCAAGCCAGCTCCAGCCAGGACCCTGACTGTGCAGCTCTTCCCGGTAGGGCCACTCAGAGCCATGTCCCAGGCACAAGCCCCCCAAGACTCCCCTGGCCCTTCCAGGGACACATCCCCGCAGGAAGCCAGGGGCACCAAACACCGGGCACCCTCCTGGTCTGGGCTCGAGATAAAACCCCTCTAGGAGCTCTGGTCTGAGGAGGAGGCTCTTCAGGCCCCACAGTCCAGGCGGAGAAACGCTGACATCTACGCCAGAATGGCTGATGGCCTGGCGAGGAAAGGCCACCACCCCCACACCTTCGACCAGGTCAGAGCTAAGGTCAAGGAGTTGCGGCAGGGGTACGTTAGGGCCCGTGAGCGCATCTCCCACTCTGGGGAAACGGCACACTATTGTGCCTATTACAAGGACCTGGACCGGATCCTGGGAGCAGGGGAACCCCTGCCTCCCGAGAGGGTTGTGAAGTGTGGGTTGGAGACCCCTGTGCAGTAGCGGCCGCAACTCCCGGGTGACCCCAGCAGAGGACCAGCAACTCGAAGAGGAGGAGGAGGAGGAAGACACCACCAGGAGCACAGTGACCCTGACCCAGGAGCCAGACGCCCACACTCAGGAGGCCTCCCAGACAACTTCAGACACTGGGGAGAGAACATCAGGTGAGTGCTGTGAGGGTCCAACACACAAAGGGCAGGGCAGGCGGGAGCAAAGTGGATGGTGCAGTGCTGTGACATGTCATGCTGATCACAGCCTTGGGGGGGGGACGACACACATTGCCGACCTCAGGGAGGGCCGTCCTACCCCGGCACCCGCATGGCTGCAAGGCACCGACTGCTCCTGCAGGCAGTGATGCCAGGTGCAGGCATGGGTTGGGGACACTGGGATTGCCACACAGCTTCAGGCCTCTCAGCAACCTGCGGGAACCCCGACTGTGGCCTGACACTTGTCTGTGCTGCTTGGCCATGGGGTGTGTGTGAGGGGGGGTAGGATGGTGGCCTGCACACCTTCTGGGCTCCAGGGAGGCCGTGGCTGCTGGCCAGGCCACACCATGCCTTATTGAGACGCACATGAGCATCTTCTGACCCAAGCACAGGCACTGACTGCTGAGAAGGAGGGCATGCCCTCAGGGAAAGTGTGAGCATGCATGACTGATGACTTTTCCCTCTTGTCCTCCACAGCCGGACCAGCTGACCAGGAGGGGAGCGCCACACCTGCCCCACCACCCAGACGGCTGCAGGGAACCCGTCGGCACTGGCACACATATTTGGACCTGGTGCGCCAGCACATCTCGGTCCTGCAAGGGATGCATGACTCAGTGAAACGGAGGATGGAGGCAGAGGCCAAGTGGCGCAGGCGCTCACGGGATGAGTTTGTCTTGCAGCACACTGAGATGTGCACTGCTATCCGGGAGGCCATGGCCTTTCCTGGTCCTGTGCCTGGTCCTGCTCCCCACCTCCTGCCTAGCCCCCTACTGTCCCAGCCCGCGTGCACAGCCGTCTGCGAGAAGGCCTCCACAGCCAAAGTGCCAGGGGCTCTTCATCAAGGCACCACCCTCAGCCCTGAGCCTCCCTCCCCCCTTCCAGGTTGACATTCCCCCCTCCCACCTGTGAGAGTCACTGAGAGAAGCACTTTACTTTTTTACAAACACTTTATTTTTCTGAACAAAAGAGTATTTTAGTTTTTAAAAAAACCAACAGTGAAATAAACTGTCAACATTTTTTCACCAACACCTGTCTCTGTTGTCAGTGTGATGAATGCATACAGTGTGGGGACGGGAGGGGTTTTGAGGAGGAAGGCACTGGGGACATGGGGCAATCCCACAATTGGAAGGCCCTGGGGAAGATCATCAGCTTCCTTGGGAGAATTGCTCCCTCAAGGCTTCTCGAATGCTCATTCCCAGCTAGTGGGCTTGCTGGATGGCAGCTGTCTGGGGCTGCTCAAAGTGCCTCCCCTCCACATCAGCCCGTGTCCCCCACGCTCTTTCCTCTCCACTAGGTTGTGCAGCACACAGCATGCAGCAACCACATCAGGGATGTTGTGTTCCCCCATGTCCAGCCGAGTGAGCAGGCATCTCAATCTGCCCTTCAGACGGCCAAAGGCGCACTTCACCTGGAAGTGAGCCTTTTTCAGGGGGGAGTTAGAGTTCCCTGCTCACATCCAGGTGTCCCGTGAATGGCTTCATGAGCCAGGGCATAAGGGGGTATGCCACGTCGGCCACAATGAACGTAGGCATCTGCACATCCCTGACTGCATAGTTGCTCTCTGGAAAGAATACCCCAGCCTGAAGCCTGTGTGTCACGTTACTGAATTTTAGGGAAGCAGTCAGATCACTGCTGCACCCATGGGGGTGGGGGTATTGGCCCCAAAAGTGGTACAAAGGGGGCCATGTGAGGTGTCAAGTAGAAGCTTACTTTCTTCTGATTCCATATATGCTATTCATACACAGACATTATACAATTACATGAAGTTATAAGTGTGTACTTTGTGTGGATACCAAATGTTTCTCTGTATGTGGTTGAACTATGGGCAAAGCAGCTCAGCCTATGGACATGCTAATGAGCAAGTCTCTATGGAACAATAGCCCTCTATAGCCAAGGACACACCTCAACAATGGTGACTGATACCTAGGGGCTACCAGCAGGGAACGCAGCGATAGGCCACGGGCCAGGTGACCTGCTGCAGCCAAGAAGAGACCAGGGAGGAGGTATAAAGATGCCATGTGGCAGCCTCCATTAATCTTCAGATCTGCTCCTGACCCCAGATGCAGCCTCGCAGGGAATCACGAGCCGGGAAGAACTGTGGACCCATCCGGATATAGGATGGTACACCAAGGACTTTTAAGCCAGCAGTTATAACATCTCTGCTGCAAGCATGCATCAAGAACTGGGAGATTCGATGCATGTAATGTATGATACTTTAACAGCCTTACTCTCATGCTTTTCTTTCTTGAGTAATAAACCTTTAGATTTTAAAGGATTGGCTCAGCATGATCTTGTGGGTAAGATCCAGAGGGTAAATTGACCTGGGAACTGTGGCTGGTTTCTTGGAATCGGACAGAACTTGTTGGGGGTAGGTGAGATTGGGCTCTAAGACCCCTCACCTGTGGACAGGCCTGGGGCCATCTGGGGCATGGACACTGCTGGGGTATCAGAGGGGTTTTGCTCATGAGGCTTCCGGCTGGCCAGGCAGGCAGCTGAAGCGCTCTGTGGGACTGGTTTGTGGCCTATTTGGAAAGGTCTCCAGTCTGGGGGCTGTAAGGAGCCCCGAATTTGAGCAATTCGCCCTGAGCGGCTGCCCTCAGCGGTGCCCTGACCCGGCCCAGTCCATCACACTGCGGTACAGGTATGAGTTCTGGAAGATGCAGGCATCGTGTGCCCGACCTGACCACCCGACACAAATGTCTGAGAGTTGTCCCCGGTAGTCAACCAGGGCCTGCAGCGCCATCGGAAAGTAGCCCTTTCTATTAATATACTGTGCTGCTCGATGGGGTGGTGGGCGGATTGGGATGTGAGTCCCGTCGAGTGCTCCACCGCAGTTTGGAAAACCCAGGCCTGCCAATCCGGCCAAGATGGTATCCAGGTCTCCGAGGCAGACAGTCCTGTGAAGCAGCTCTGAGTTGATAGCTGTCACCACCTGCAGAAAGGGACAAATACAAACACACATAACAGGACATTAGAGGAGTTGAGTGAGCTGATGAGAGGTGCGTCCCCCATCCCTCCCCTCCCAGACCCCAAGAGCCCCCCCTAAGGAAACCCCCCCCCGGTACCCTCCGCACCACCGAAGGGTGAGGCCAGTCAGGCTTCTACCACTCCCACCCCATTCCCTGTGGCCAGTCCTGACTGTCCCTTTATCCGCCCGCCCCCACCCCCATGGACTGTCCCCTGAGACTGACTTACCTCCATCAAGATGGCCCCGACAGCAGACCTCCCCATGCCAAACTTATGTCCCATGGAGCGGTAGCTGTCGGGGGTGGCCAGCTTCCACAGAGCAATAGCGATGCGCTTCTCCAGGGGGATGGCGGGCCACAAGTTGGTGTCCTGGCATTGCAGGGCAGGGGCAAGCCAGGCACAGAGCTCCTGGAAGGTGGACTTCCGCATCTGGAAGTTTCGGAGCCACTGGTCGTCATCCTACTGCTCCATAACAAGCCGGTTCCACCAGTCAGAACTGGTGTCAAGCCTCCAAACTCGCCTCTCCAGGAATAAGTTCAGGGGCAAGGGCAGTAGGGCTGCAGCCTGAGTGAGGGGCTCAAAGCTGGGCTCTGAATCCAGCTCTGCCACAAACGTCATGATGCTCTCATGAAGATGCAGCAGAACTTCCAGCATCATAGTGTGGGGCCATCACCTGCCCAGGGGCAGCTCAGGCTCCATGGCCAAAAACACAGTGCAAAGCACAAAAACAAACCTGAAAATAAACTGCTGTGGTGTCCGAGGAAGCAGGGCAACCAGAGCAAGAACTGCAGCAGCTTTGCTTTCCCTCTGGGAGGTAGGCAAGCCAGAAGTAGGAGCAGAGCAACAGCTGTCCAGGAGGATCCCTTTAAGCACACATCTCTGCAAAGAGCATGCAGCAGTGCCTGGAATTTAAGGCTGCCCCTGTGACCTGCCAGAAGCACTTCCGGGTGCCTTCTTTTGTCGACAGAGCATCCGGCAGTCTGGACGCTCTTTTTCGATCCGCGTAATGCAATCTAGGTGCTCTTTTTCGACAGAGGCTTTGTCGACAGTATCTGTCGACAAAGCCTCTGTCGAAAAAAGCCTGTAGTCTAGACGTACCCCAAGATCTGAAAAAAGGTTTGATGTATCTGTACATAAATATGAAGCATCCTTTTTCACCACCCTTAAAAGAGATCTTCCAGCCATTCACAAATAATACAATATTGGCTATTTGTGGTAACATTAATATAATAGACTACGTTTTCCAGGTGTACGATGCAGGTGCAAAAAAGAGCATTCAAACTGAATGCTTCTACCCAGGTAGAAGAAGTGGATGAGGCTTTTTTTAAACAACTAACAATATCATCCAAAGCCCAAGATTTGGTGGTGATGGGGGACTTCAACTATCCAGATATATGTTGGGAAAATAACACAGCGGGGCACAGACTATCCAATAAGTTCTTGGACTGCATTGAAGGCAACTTTTTATTTCAGAAGGTTGAAAAAGCTACCGGGGGGAAGCTGTTCTAGATTTGATCCTAACAAATAGGGAGGAACTGGTTGAGAATTTGAAAGTGGAAGGTAGCTTGGGTGAAAGTGATCATGAAATCATAGAGTTCACAATTCTAAGGAAGGGTAGAAGGGAGAACAGCAAAATAGAGACAATGGATTTCAGGAAGGCAGATTTTGGTAAGCTCAGAGAGTTGATAGGTAAGGTTCCATGGGAATCAAGACTGAGGGGAAAAACAGCTGAGGAGAGCTGGCAGTTTTTCAAAGGGACATTGTTAAGGGCCCAAAAGGAAGCTCTTCCGCTGTGTCGGAAAGATAGAAAATATGGCAAAAGACCGCCTTGGCTTAACCACGAGATCTTGCATGATCTAAAAATAAAAAAGGAGTCCTATAAAAAATGGAAACTAGGACAAATTACAAAGGAAGAATATAGGCAAACAACACAGGAATGCAGGGGCAAGATTAGAAAGGCAAAGGCACAAAATGAGCTCAAACTAGCTACGAGAATAAAGGGAAACAAGAAGACTTTTTATAAATACATTAGAAGCAAGAGGAAGACCAAGGACAGGGTAGGCCCACTGGTCAGTGAGGAGGGAGAAACAGTAACAGGAACCTTGGAAATGGCAGCGATGATTAATGACTTCTTTGTTTCGGTTTTCACTGAGAAGTCTGAAGGAATGCCTAACATAGTAAATGCTAGTGGGAAGGGGGTAGGTTTAGAAGATAAAATAAAAAAAGAACAAGTTAAAAATCACCTAGAAAAGTTAGATGCCTGCAAGTCACCAGGGCCTGACGAAATGCATCCTAGAATACTCAAGGAGCTGATAGAGGAGGTATGTGAGACCCTAGCTATCATCTTTGGAAAATCATGGGAAACAGGAGAGATTCCAGAAGACTGGAAAAGGGCAAATATAGTGCCCATTTATAAAAAGGGAAATAAGAACAACCCTGGAAACTACAGACCAGTTAGTTTAACTTCTGTGCCAGGAAAGATAATGGAGAAGGTAATTAAGGAAATCATCTGTAAACACCTGGAAGGGGGCAAGGTGATAAGGAACAGCCAGCATGGATTTGTAAAGAACAAATCATGTCAAACCAATCTGATCACTTTCTTTGATAGGATAACGAGTCTTGTGGATAAGGGAGAAGCAGTGGATGTGGTATACCTAGACTTTAGTAAGGCGTTTGATACGGTCTCGCATGATATTCTTATCAATAAACTAGGCAAATACAACTTGGATGGGGCTACTATAAGGTGGGTGCATAACTGACTGGATAACCGTACTCAGAGAGTAGTTATTAAATGTTCACAATCCTGCTAGAAAGGTATAACAAGTGGGGTTCCGCAGGGGTCTGTTTTGGGACCGGCTCTCTTCAATATCTTCATCAACGATTTAGATATTGGCATAGAAAGTACGCTTATTAAGTTTGCAGATGATACCAAGCTGGGAGGGGTTGCGACTAATCTGGAGGATAGGGTCATAATTCAAAATGATCTGGACAAATTGGAGAAATGGTCTGAGGTAAACAGGATGAAGTTTAATAAAGACAAATGCAAAGTGCTCCACTTAGGAAGGAACAATCAGTTTCACACATACAGAATGGGAAGCGACTGTCTAGAAAGGAGTACGGCAGAAAGGGATCTCGGGGTTATAGTGGACCACAAGCTGAATATGAGTCAGCAGTGTGATGCTGTTGCAAAAAAAGCAAACGTGATTCTGGGATGCATTAACAGGTGTGTTGTGAGCAAGACATGAGAAGTCATTCTTCCGCTCTCCTCTGCGTTAGTTAGGCCTCAGTTGGAGTATTGTGTCTAGTTCTGGGCACCGCATTTCAAGGAGGATGTGGAGAAATTGGAGAGGGTCCAGAGAAGAGCAACAAGAATGATTAAAGGTCTAGAGAACATGATCTATGAAGGAAGGCTGAAAGAATTGGGTTTGTTTAGTTTACAAAAGAGAAGATTGAGGGGGGATATGATAGCAGTTTTCAGGTATCTAAAAGGGAGTCATAAGGAGGAGGGAGAAAACTTGTTCATCTTGGCCTCTGAGGATAGAACAAGAAGCAATGGGCTTAAACTGCAACAAGGGAGGTTTAGGTTGGACATGAGGAAAAAGTTCCTGTCAGGGTAGTCAAACACTGGAATAAATAGCCCAGGGAGGTTGTGGAATCTCCATCTCTGGAGATATTTAAGAGTAGGTTAGATAAATGTCTATCAGGGATGGTCTAGACAGTATTTGGTCCTGCCATGAGGGCAGGGGACTGGACTCGATGACCTCTTGAGGTCCCTTCCAGTTCTAGTATTCTATGATTCTATGAATATCTGCAAATATGATCAAACTCATATATATGATCCATGTGTGTGTAGTGATCCAATCCTCACGTGCGCTAAGTCTCCCTGCCACATACATGCACAGAGTGGAGACACACATGGAGGGAGCAGGCAGCCATTTTGAGAAATCTGGGACAGTGGCAGGCAAAGAGCCTACCTCAGGGTCCCAATGGACTGCTGGCTAGGAGCCACTTAGGTAAGTACCTCCCACCAGAGCCTGCCTCTGGCACCCACCCCCTCCTACACTCCAACTCCCTGCCCCCAGTCACCACCCAAACCTTCAGCAGCCACCTAGGGTTGCCAGGTGTCCGGTATTCACCCGGACAGTCCGGTATTTTCTGCTCCTGTCTGGCAAAAAAAAATTCAAAAAATACTGGACACTTAAAATGTCCAGTATTTTCTAATTTTTTCCTGGCCAGGGGGCGAAAATACCAGGCTGTCCAGGTCAACACTGGACACCTGGCAACCCTACAACACAGTCCGCAATTGGGCCCAGTGGCCCCCTACTCCTCCCCTGCTTACCTGGTTCGGCAGGGGAACTGTCCGGCCCAGAGCAAGGAGGGAGGTAAGATGGCAGCCTGTGAGGAGAGGCAGAGTCCAGCCTCTCCTGTTCTTAAAGGGTCATGCAGTTTTTAAAATATTTTTGCTTAATAACTCTCTGGGTCCTTTTATTTTATTTTATTTATTTTTTTGGTCAACAACTTTGGTCCTCCCCCCTTTTTTCAACAAAATTTTTTCCCTGTTTTTTTTGTGGGGGAGGGAGGGTGTTCGGTATTTCTGGTTAAACCATCTGGCAACCCTACATCCACCCTCCCCCAGGTCACAATGCCCTCCCAGACCCTGCATCCCCTTCTTAAATCCCTTCCCTAGGTCAGAATCCTCTCCTGCACCCATACCCCCTCCTGGACCCTGCACCCCAAGTGCCTGCCCAAGGTCACAATCCTCTCCTTCACTCGAACTCCCTCTGACACCATACCTTTTCCTGCACCTCAGTCTCCTACCCCAAGCTCTCTTCTGTACCCAACCTCTGTCCCAGACCCTGCATTCCCTCCCTAGAAAAGTGTGACCTTTGACCACTTACCAAAATCTTGGAGTGGCCTCCCATCAAAAATTACTGTCTGCTCCTGGTACAGCAGCATGTCTGTTTAACCAACAGAAGTCTGCCCAATAAAAGGTATTACCTCACCCATCTTATTTCTCTAATATTTGTGTCTTACATACATTGCAAATGGCTAAATTGTATGCCCTTAATAATACTGGTATAACTTCTGGGCTTGAAAATAAAGTGGGTTAGAAAGATTTTCTCTTCTTGTTTTTTACCTTTTTTACTTCAAATTGTCATTCTCCCCTCCCCTTTTTATTTTGAATATCTAGTACTTTGCAGCAGATGAATAAAAAAATCAAGGGACAGCTGTAAGATGAGGTGTTGTATAAGAAGACTGTGACATACATATGTTAAGATCGGGAACTTAATCTACACTCAATAAAGAAGCCCTCACTTGTGGCTGCTTGATAAGTTCAACCTTTATTTTCTGAAGACACATTCCAATATTGTCTTTTTCAATATTGACTTTTTACATTTACATCTCTGGGGTTATCCTCCTGCCATCTTATTTTGTCTGTTTTAAATAATTTATATTTACAATGCAGATACATGTCTTTTAATTTTAGCAATTTCAGTAATAGGCAAATTATTTGTGGAACTCCAATAATACAGTGTATGACATTCCTGTCCGATAGTACAGCTGCTTTCAGTTTATTACTAACTCAGGAAAGCAGATGAGCTGTACTCATTCCTAAACTGAACCTGTGAAGCACCTGTATTATAAAATATGTTATCTTATCACTCTAAGTTAACTGGTGTTTTCACAGCTGTTGGTTAAATCAATCACAAGTTTCCCAGAGAACATTTGTTCAAACTGTTGATTTCTAATGGGCAGTCTCTGTTATTGCCCTTCCACTTAAAAACAGCCTTGATCCTAAATCTAGAACATTGTGATAAATGTATTATCTGATCCTAGTCAATTGAATATATGTGTCATAACATGAGGTGGAATGGAGGCAAATTAAGTAAAACAAATTATTTTACAGATATACTGAACTTGAAAATTTTATACTTGTTTGCTTTTCAGACATTATGAAATGTTAAATTTTCAAGCCAAGGACTCTATCTCTGTTTGCAACTTTCCCTGTAAAGCACAGTAATAGTAAAACCAAATCAGAATTAATTAATAAAGTGACTAAAGACTTTGAGTTGTCCAACTTTTGGCATTTTGAAGAGGGCTGATTTTTCAAAATACGCTGAGCACCTGCCTTCTGAAAACTGAACTAGAAATGCGAAGGACTAGTCGACTGTCCGATAAGCAAATGCTTATCAGATAGTCGACAGGCTAGTCGACTAGTTGCTTCCTCCCCCTTGCTGCCTCTGTCAGAAAGAGGCAGCAACGGGGGGGGCGGGGGGCGGAAAGAGTACTTCAAAGTGGCAGTGCTGCGTGTAGCCTAGGGCCAGACCCCGGGCTCCATGTGGCGCTGCCACTTTGAAATACCGTGTGCAGCCCGGGGCCAGCTGGGGTGTCCCCAGGCTGTACGCAGCATTTCAAAGCAGCAGCACCATGTGGAGCCTGGGATCAACTGGGGACTCCCCTGTTGACTCCAGGCTCTGTGTAGTGCTGCCGCTTTGAAAAGCTGTGTGGAGCCTGAGGCTGGGTTCCCCACAGCATTTCAAAGTGACAGTGCTGCATGGAGCCCGGGGTCGGCGGGCGAGTCCCCAGCTGACTCCAGGCTCCACGTGGCGCTGCCGCTTTCAAACGCCATGTGCAGCCTGACGCCAAGCTCCCTGCGGCATTTCAAAGTGGCAGCACCACACGGATCTCAGGGTCAGCAGGGGAGTCCCCAGCTGATCCCGGTCTTCATGTGGCACTGCCACTTTCAAACACCATGGGGAGCATGGGACCAGCAGGGGATTGCCCTGCTGGCTCCATGCTCCCTGCAGCACTTTAACCTTTGAAGTGTAACAATAGCCTTAGGGCTGTTGTTACACTTCAAAGGCAGAGACGCCCTATCAACTAATTGAATAGTTGATGTAAATTGCATCAACTATTCGATGAGTCAATTACTTGGAATTTAACATTCCTACACTGAACTTCTCTGGGGTATTTTAAATTGCCTCCTTAATATTCACTTCTACCACATGACCATGAGCTCTGTGTATTGTACATGCCTCATTGCCTCAGTCTTCTCTCCATGTCAAGGCTCCACTTCCCTCTCCCCTCGTGCCAGTGTTCTCATTTCTTAATATATCAGGGATCCATGTGCCTCCATTCCCCCAGTACCCTAATGCAAGGATCCCTCATTCTCTCTTCACATCAGGGGCTCTTTGGGCATGTCTACACTGCAATGTAAACCCAGAGTAAGCAGGACTCAAATCAGCTGATCTTGGGTTAGAGAACCCAGGGCTTCAGTGTCTACACTGATTGTTAACCCTATATTCAGAATTTCTGATCCAGACTTGAACCTGGGAATCTGACATCCACACTGCAGAACACAGACCCAAATCATGTCAAACTAGCCATATCCCAGATTCCTGAGCATCCTCCTGAAAGGTGGCTTCTTTAGCCCTTTGGCCAGGGTGCACAAGGAAAAATCTTGGCTGCCCACCCCGCACGTTAGAGGAAATTTGAACAACCTGCCAACACATACTGTCATTTTAGTATACGACTGTGATGGGGTGAGATTACAGAAGATCCCCTTGGGGGTGCTTCCCGGAGTTCTGACAAAGCCACTGACACTCACCTCCTTGCTCTCTGGGTCTTCTCACCACCCTGTCCTGCTGGGCCAGCTCACCTGGTCTCCTCCAGCTAAAGCACAGAGCTGAGATCACACACATTCCCCTCCCACTGAGGAGCAATACAGACTAAGTCCAAGCCCAGCTTCCAGGGAAACCACTCCCCAAATGGGACCAGAACCCTAAATGAATTATTCAGGTAAGCCCCCTTTAACAATGAAAGGAGGATGTATACACTGATTGCTCCCCCAGCTGACAGTTATTTTATTTACACTGGGCTTAATAGTACATAAAAATGATTTTTATTAAGTATAAGCAGTAGGATTTAAGTGGTTGAAAGTGAAAACAGGTAAAGCAAAGTAAATAAATTTAAAGTAATAAAAAATGCATAGCTAATTTTAACACACATTCAAGCTTATTACACACTCACCCTAAAACTGTTCTTCTTCCAGCTAAGCCTCCAAACCAGGGAAGTTCCTTTTTCCCCTGGGGTCTTTGGTTCCTTCTCCTGAGAGTGACATGCCTGCCAAAGAGAGTGAACTGAAAAACTTTGCATCTTAAATTGCTTCCTTTTCAGGCCAGAATTCTCTTTTACGTTTCCCCTTCTATGAAAAATTACTTGGTCCTACCCTACCAGTTAGGGAGGTCACATGACTTCCTAAGACCAACCACTGCTAAGACTTAAAGGACAAGAGAGGCTGTTTACAGGTGATCACCCAGACATTGAGGGAAACACCCTGGATGGCTTTCATTTGCACATTTAAAACTATAAACCATTCCATACCTTATATCTCTAACTTTACCTAGAAGAGTGATACATACACTAAAATAAGATATATAGATCCAGCACATTGCAACATGAAAATTGATAGGTTACATGATGGATTTGGTCCAAAGCTTCTTCCAGTTATGCATGTTGGTATCCATAAGTCAATTTCATAAAGCATGGTGGGGAAAGGAGGAACTGTCACAGTGTGCTTTTAGCTACCAGAGTTAGCAGCATGGAGAAGGCTCCTTTTAAAGAACTCTTGCTTGTGCTTTCACTCCTATAGCAGGAAATGGGGAGAGTTTCACTGAGTTGCTAGTGGAGA
Organism: Pelochelys cantorii; assembly: GCA_032595735.1. Classification (NCBI taxonomy): domain Eukaryota; kingdom Metazoa; phylum Chordata; order Testudines; family Trionychidae; genus Pelochelys; species Pelochelys cantorii. The sequence continues at coordinate 96,395,927 of CM064331.1, read as the reverse complement.
TCTGAGAGCCCATGATAGAGTAGGAGGAGGACACAAACATGACAAACAGCCGTTGATACCCCTTAGGTAGTCTGGCACTTCTGGTGCAGGACCACAAGCAGAGACTGGTGATCATGGGGTCCTGGGATGATCAGGATTTTCAGGTCCAGGATTTTCACATGAAGAAAGCTATGTTTCTGGAGCTTTGTGAGCAACTTTAATCTCCAGTGTATATATGAGTGCCCTTGATGGTCCAGAAGCAGATAGCTATAGCTGTCTGGAAGCTGGCTCTCTCAGATTAGTGCAGATCCATTGCCAACAATTTGATACTGCAAGTCAACTATGGGCATACAGATGGCAGAGGCTCTGAGACAAACAGAGATGTGATTTGTCCCAGTGTGGCTGGCATAAAATATATTCCTAAAGTGATTGCTGGCTTCGAGAGAGAGAGGTTTGAAAGCTGCACTGGGGCCATGGGTAGGACTCATGCCCACAGTTTGCCCTCCTAAGAGGAATGAGTACAGAAATCATAAAAGGTACTATCCCACTGTCATGCAGGCTCTTGTGGATCAACAAGGATATCAATGAATGTCAGTGCGGGCTGCATGGAAAAGTGCACGTTTTTGCTGATTGGGAGTCTACATTCAGGGTCAGAGATGCTATTCCCACCAAATGACATTGTCATAAACAGAGTTATTGTCTTTGGTGCTATTCTAGGGGACTCTGCTATAACAATGCATCCCTGTATTCACATTCTACACACTACTGTAATAATTTTTTATAAAGTTTGCCTTGTAAGTAGGGTGCCAGGTATATGGTTTTGAACTGGACAGTCCAGTATTTGAGCTTTCTGTTCGGGAAACAAATTGAGAAAATATAAATGAGAAAATATAAATGTCTGGTATTTTCTAAATAAGATGTAATGTAAGATGTAATGTAGATTGTGATGTAATGTCAAGTGTGTCCAGTATTTTTGTTGAAACCATCTGGCAACCCTACTTGTAAGGTATCATTTGAAAGCTCATAATTTTCTGGTCAGTGTTGTTCTGGTAAAATATGTGGGGCAATATTATATGTGAAGTTATAAGATTCCCTGGTGGTGTTAACTCGAGTTTCATATCCTATACCCTGCCCATGCAGAATTTGACAAATATCTTATAAAAAGGAATGTGTTCTGCTTACTTTACATTTAAGCAGTAAACAGAGTCATCTAGCAGGAAGGGAAGACAAAGGAAGTTCAATGAAGTGGGAAAAAAAACAGCAGGGAACATCCTTCCATATAGACTCTTTGGCTCCTGGTTCTCTGCTGGAAATGTTTTTCAGGAGGGGAATTGAAATTATTAAAAGGAGAGACAAACACCCAAGGGAGCAAGGAAGCATTAGTTGGACTCTGGGGAAGAGGTGTTGACTTAAGACATTTGGTTGGTATGACTGCTGAAAGCACGTTGGGAGAAAACTCTACTTTGAATCCAATATTGTCTGTTAGGCTCCAGTAAGTTTTAATCTTTATTTTTCTTGAAATGATTTCTGACTTTTATGCCATATTACTTGTACACACTCAAAAATCTATCTCTTCATAGTTAATTCACTTGTTTTATGTAATCCAGTATGTTAAGATGAAGTATATGGGTAACTCCATTTGGTGTAACAAGTTGTGCACATATGATTTGTCTACAGGAATAACTGATTCAAAATATTTGTACTGTCCAGGAAAAGGCTGGGTACTACAAGGTGTATGTTTCTAAGGGAAATGTGAGAGTGAGAGCAGCATAGCTAGGGCTGGAAAGAGCCAAGATGTGGCTGGCAGGCTGCAGCATGTATGCAGACATAGCTGAGAGGTTTCAGTGTTTGGGACAGGATGAGAGGGTTGAAGGCTGTGCAGTGCACTTACGAATGTCATGACCACTTATCAGATAGGGAGGAGAGGCTGATTCAAAGTGTGGGTCGATGTAAGGAAGTGATTGAAGTATAGATTGATATAGCTAACTGTAGTGAGGAACAGTATTTGCTTATTAATTCCTAATTTTCTCTGATAGTGTTTACCTTTCTTATTTTAAGTACACATTTGTATGATGTGATAGCAATACACTTTCTTGATAAAATAAATTGCTTTATTTATAAACAAGATGTTGCCAGGCAGGCCAGCTGCCATTACTACACCAACATATCAGTACAACAGAACCATAAAAACAAACAAACAAAATAAGCCATGAACAAATGCAGACAGCGAAACCACGTAAAAATAGCAACCTCCTACTGTTGCATGCTCCCTAGTAACTTTTGCTTCTTTCTCTTCTTTCCCCATTTCCCATGCTCTGGGGCCAGTGGATGGAGGCATCCACAGGGCAGAGGGTCAATATGGAGGACTTCCTGGGTTAAAGTTGTGCTGCCCATCTGCTCATGGAGCCTGATTGCACTGGCTGCTCAGCCATGGAATTTTCAAAGTTGTTTCTGGACTGCATCACAGGGTAATGCGTAAGGGACTCAGGCTGTGGTGTGAGTGGTGCCACAGCTGCAACTGCTGTTCGTGACATCAGATGATCAAACAGTTACTTTGGCTGAGCTCTGTTCTCCTCCTCTAACCACTCTTCCTGTTCCAGGAATTGTGAAGCAAGTGCCTGCTCCCCTGCTGAAAATATCATGGTGTGTTAAACTGTATTATACTGAAGTTCCAGGGGGAAGCTGCGTTAGTCTGTACAGGATAAACTTAAAAAACAAAAACAGAGAAGTGGGCTGTGCCCACGAAAGCTCATGATACCATCTACATGTTTTGTTAGTCTATAAAGTGTTACCAGTCCAGTTTTTGTATTATACTGTTCAGCCATTAGGCGGCACTGTGTGTAAAAATAGTTGAAGATAATCTGAGCCATACCTGGCAGAGCATTAAAGGATCAAATAATGAAATCATCTGTGTATTAGCACGCTCGGTGATCAGTCCATATGTGGTATAGAGGAACATGACATGATGTCAGAAGTCAGCTGAGAAGAGGTACAAAAGGAACAAAGCAACAAGGATTACAAACAGAAGGAACAACAGTTGCATTATACCACCCTTCAGTGTCCCATAGAACTTCAGCTTTCAAGTCTTCGGAATAGACAGCCTGGAAGCAATATTTTGCAAGATTTCACATTGCTCCCACGCACTGCAAAGAAACAAGAGATATATAGGTATCTTTAATTTATGCTATGGGAAAACAGCAGAACATATCTTTAAATCCTCTTTGATTTTACTGAGGATAGTCACAAAGGTGACGGAGAAACTGATTATGTTTGTTCCATACTTTATACCTCAGAAATGTGCTCATGAAAAAGCATGTTTCAACAACAGAATTAAGAACCAGGGAGAAATGTTGAATTTTTTTTTTTATAAGAGCTCTGCATACATGAGTTGAAAATTCTGATTTTGGTAATCAAAACATGAAAATGTCAGAGACATTGCATTTGCAGATAAAAGCCTTTTACTGCAGCTATAACTGAAGAGAGACTTAACCATATCCACAGCTATACAGAGAGAAAAGCAGTCTGAGTTGGTGAGTCAGCAAAACCTAGATCACTTAGACAAATGTGAAAAACCTGAAACTAACATAGAAATTGTAAACAGAGGTTTGCATGTTAAAAGTCATTATCATAAAGCCACTGAGGCAAGCAGAGAGAACTTCCAGGCTAAGAGAGACAAATTCCAGACACATGCACAGACACACACACACCCCAAGGCAGCAGGGGCCAACCAGCAACCAGCAGGAAGGCCAGTGCCAGCAGCTGGAGTCTATGCTACCCCCGTCCCCTCACTCATCAGCAGCAGTGGCGGGGAAGGTGCACCGCTCCAGGGCATGCTGGAATGGGGTGGAGGTGGAACAAAGGGCGGGGAGAGATGTGGCCTGGGGTTCCCTCTTCTTCCCCTGTCACCTGTTGCTATTAGCAGCCTACATGTACACAATGCAGGAAAAGTCATTCTGAAGGGATGATGTATGTCTACTAGTAGTAGACTTATTACTGCTTAATTTATCAGTTTGTTCCAGAATCTCCTCTATTGATGGCTCAATCTCTGATTGAGCTGAGATTTGTCACCTAAAAGAATGGCTGAGTGTAGCATCCTTCTCTTGCTGCAGACCAGTGCAAAGAATTCTTTTAGCTTCTACACAATGATCTTATCTTCCTCAAATGCTCCTTTAAGAACATAAGAATAGCCATACTGGGTGAGACCAAAGGTCCGTCTAGCCCAGTAGCCTGTCTGCCGACAGTGGCCAACACCAGGTGCCCCAGAGGGGGTGGACCAAATGATCAAGCGATTTGTCTTGTGCCATCCATCTCCAGCCTCTGACAAACAGAGGCCAAGGACACCATTCCTACCTCCTGGCTAATAGCCTTTTATGGACCTAACCTCCATGAATTTATCTAGCTTCTCTTCAAACTCTGTTATAGTCCTAGCCTTCACAGCCTCCTCTGGCAAGGAGTTCCACAAGTTGACTATGCGCTGTGTGAAGAAGAACTTTCTTTTATTAGTTTTAAACTTGCTACCCATTAATTTCATTTGGTGTCCTCTAGTCCTTCTATTATGGGAACTAATAAATAACTTTTTTTTATTCACCCTCTCCACACCACTCATGATTTTATATACCTCTATCATATCCCCCTTCAGTCTCCTCTTTTCTAAATTGAAAAGTCCTAGTCGTTTTAGCCTCTCTTCATATGGGACACGTTCCAAACCCCTAATCATTTTAGTTGCCCTTTTCTGAACCCTTTCCAAGGCCAAAATATCTTTTTTGAGGTGAGGAGACCACATCTGTACACAGTATTCAAGATGTGGGCATACCATAGTTTTATACAGGGGCAGTAAGATATTCTGTGTCTTACTTGCTATCCCTTTCTTAATAATTCCTAACATCTTATTTGCCTTTTTGACCATCGCTGCACACTGTGTGGAAGTTTTCAGAGAACTATCCACGATAACTCCAAGATCTTTCCTGATTTGTCATAGCCAAATTAGTCCCCCCCCCCCATCATATTGTACGTATAGTTGGGGTTATTTTTCCCCAATGTGCATTACTTTACACCTATCCACATTAAATTTCATTTGCCATTTTGTTGCCCAATCACTCAGTTTGGTGAGATCTTTTTGAAGTTCTTCATAGTCTGCTTCTGTCTTGACTATCTTAAACAGTTTAGTATCATCCGCAAACTTTACCATCTCACTGCTTACCCCTTTCCCCAGATCATTTATGAATAAGTTGAACAGGATTGGTCCCAGGACTGACCCTTGGGGGACACTACTAGTTACCCCTCTGAAAATTTACTATTTATTCCTACCCTTTGTTTCCTGTCTTTTAACCAGTTCTCAATCCATGAAAGGACCTTCCCTCTTATCCCATGGCAATGTAATTTACACAAGAGCCTTTGGTGAGGGACCTTGTCAAAGGCTTTCTGAAAATCTAAGTATACTATTCCCCCTTGTCTGCGTGTTTGTTAACCCCTTTGTTTACCACCTCCATCCTCTATTCACCACATTGTTTGGCAGGCCTCCTGCTTTTGATGTACTGAACTTTTTTTTCCCTGTTTGAGTCTTCTGCTAGTTTTTCCTTCAGATTCTTTTTTGGCCTGCCTAATTGTACTTTCACACTTGATTGGCCAGAGTTTGTGTTCCTTTCTATTGTCCTCACTAGAATTTGACTTAGAAGATTAAAGGGTAAACGGCATCCTTTAGCACTTGGATTTTACTTTGCTGTTTAGACATGATGGCACTTTTTGATCCTCTTAATAGGTTTAATTTGAGCTTTACATTTGTTTTGAGTCATTATCATGCTCTTTTAATGGAGTTTTTATGCAACTTGCAGGCATTTCACTTTTGTAACCATATCTTGATTTTTGTTTAACTAGCCTATTCATTTTTATATAGTTCTACTTTCTGAAGTTAAATACTATTGGAATGGGGGAGGGAGGTTTAACATCCCAGGATGTTAAATTTAATTATGTTATGATCACTATTACTGAGTTCAGCTATATTTACTTCTCTACCCGATCATGTGGTCCTCTTTGGCAATTCTTGATTTAGTCATTTCTGCTTGTGGGTTCCAAGACTAGCTGCCACAAGAAATAGTCATTTATGGTGTCTAGAAACCTTATTTCTGCATTCTGTCCTGAGGTGATAGGAAGCCAGGCAATACAGGGGTAACTGAAATCCCCGTTATTACTGAGGTTTATTGTTTTTGTAGTCTTTCTAATCTTCTTGAGCATTTCACAGTCACCATCTCCATCGTGGTTCTGTAGTCAGTAGTACTGTATATTCTTATTATTCAAGCATGACATTTTTGCCCATACAGATTCCATGGTACAGTAGGATTCATTTAAGATTTTACTATATTTTTGTCAATGCTGTCTTCCACCTATAGTGCCGATCCCCCACCTGGTCTTTCATTCGTATATATTTTGTATCCTGGGATTACAGAGTTCCATCGATTATCCTTATTGCACCAATATGTTGTGATGTCTGTATGCTGCACCTATCTACCATCATGTGATGTCACGAGTTCCTGTTTGGAAAAGATTTTTCGGCTATCAGCACCTAGGATAGGGTCAGAATTTATGAGGGAGTAAAGAAGATGCTGTGTTATCTTCCAGTTGGCTTAGAATACTCTGACTGCTTACAAACACACACAACTCCAGAGTCATCCTGCTTACTCCTCCTCTCTACCAGTACATTTTTGGACAAAAGTTCAAAACCCTATTGACTCTGGGACAGATGATTTTGTAACCTATGTGCTTCATGGACTACATTGAACTGAAATGAACTAGATTTGTAAATAGAAAACATTTCCACTTTCCCCTGTTAACTGTTTCCATGTGATTTGTTACACTTTCATGGGGCTACAGAGCAGTGTATTTATAAGCATGGTAATGTAGGATTTGGGTTTTTTTTTTTTTTTTTTAAAGGAATGCCTTAGCAAAAATCTGTACAATTTCAGTAAAAATTCATTTTCAAGGCATTGTTACTGGTTGCATTTCCGGGATTGCCATTTTGAATCCCACATGCTGGTGGGCGAGCCAAACCACTGTCGTACAGTCTGTTACTAGCAGATACATGCTGCTAACTGGGGTTCCTTGCATTCATTCATAGAACAGAAATCCCTCCCATTTCTATTTTAATAAACATTAAAATGGAAACAGAAACTTACCAGGCTCTGGGGCTACTTCTGTCTTCCATGTCTGCTGCAGGCTCTCTGATGGTCTATTTCTCGGGAGGGAATCAAAACCCTCCTCCATTTATGGCTCCAGGATATACTGCAGCAAAGTCTCGTCTGGACTAGTTTCAACAACAGTATCACTTTACTGGCCTTGATTAGCTCCTGCTGCTGGTTTCCATTTGTTCTTATGCTGGATCTTACCCTCCCAGCCGACCAGGTCACCATGCTTTACTGTTGGTTCTGTGCTTGGGGCAATATCCAGCACCCAGTCAAACGTCTCTCAAAAGAAGCGTAATAGCAGTGAGTTGCCTGAGGTTCAGATCTGATCGGTCTTCTTGTACTCAGGCTTGAGCCAGTTAATCCATCCTCTGCACTGGTCAGGTATATTTTCAACACTGCCAACTTCTTGTCTATTTGCTGGTATGCATGCTCATTTCAGGTACTCTTACTAAAGTCCACTGTTTTGCTGGCCTTTCACCAGTATTTTAATAATACTTGTGTGTGCTCCTATGACCATGAAACAGCATGCTTTGCTAAAGACATCTTATGTTCACAACATAGAAGAGTCTCTGATGGTTTGTTTGTTGCTCAGCAGTCCAAACACAATGGAATGGTTAATGCTAACTCATGGAGTTTCTGCACTACCCCAAGAGGGTTTGCTTCTATGGAACTGTCTGGGTATGTCTAGACTACGGGTTTCCGTCGACATAAGTTTTGTCGACATAAGTTTTGTCGACATAGAGCATCCAGACTGCGGGACACTCTCAACAGAAGAAGGCACCCGGAAGTGCTTCTGGCAGGTCACAGGGGCAGCCTTAAATTCCAGGTGCTGCTGCATGCTCTTTGCAGAGATGTATGCTTAAAGGGATCCTCCTGGACAGCCATTCCTCTGCTCCTGCTTCTGGCTTGCCAACCTTTTACAGGGAAAGCAAAGCTGCTCCAGTTTTTCTGGCTCTGGTTGCTCTGCTTTGTTGGACACCACAGCTGTGTATTCTCTGGTTTGTCTGTTCGTCTGCTTCTGTGCGTGTTTGTTTGGGTTTTGGCTTTTTTGGTTTGTTCTTTTGTTTGTTTGTTTCTTTTGTTCGTGTGTTATTTTGGCATTTTTGGCCATGGAGCCTGAGCTGCCCCTGGGCAGGCGATGGCCCCACACCGTCCTGCTGGAAGCTCTGCTGCATGCTCAGGAGAGCATGATGACGTTGGCGGCAGAGCTGGATTCTGAGCCCAGCTTTGAGCCCCTCGCTCAGGCTGCAGCCCTGCTGCCCTAGCCGCCCAACTTGTTTTTGGAGAGGTGAGTTTGGAGGCTGGACACCAGTTCGGACTGGTGGGACCGGCTAGTGCTGCAGCAGTGGGACGATGACCAGTGGCTCCGAAACTTCCGGATGCGGAAGGCCACTTTCCAGGAGCTCTGTACCTGGCTCGCCCCTGCCCTGCAACTCCAGGACACCCACTTGTGGCCTGCCATCTCCCTGGAGAAGCGCATCGCCATTGCGCTGTGGAAGCTGGCCACCCCCGACAGCTACTGCTCCGTGGGGCATCAGTTTGGCGTGGGAAAGTCTACCGTCGGGGCCGTCTTGATGGAGGTAAGTTAGTCTCAGGGGACAGTCCAGGGGGGCAGTCAAGACCAGGCACAGGGAACTGGGGATGGAGTGGCAGAGGTAGGAGCCCTCTAAGCCTCACTGTGCCATGGTGCGGGGAGCAGGGGGTGGGGGAAGGGTTGTTGGGGGGGGGGGGATGAGCACCTCTCATCAGCTCACGCAACTCCTCTAATGTCCTGTTCTGTGTCTTTCAATTTCCCTTTCTGCAGGTGGTGACAGCCATCAATTCCGAGCTGCTCCACAGGACCGTCTGCCTTGGAGACCTACAGACCATCCTGGCCGGATTTGCAGGGCTGGGGTTCCCAAACTGCGGTGGAGCACTCGACGGGACCCACATCCCCATCCACGCCCCACCCCATCGAGCAGCACAGTACATCAACAGGAAGGGCTACTTCTCCATTGTGCTGCAGGCCCTGGTCAACCACAGGGGACAGTTCATCAACGTTTCTGTCAGATGGTCAGGCCAGCACACGATGCCTGCGTGTTCAGGAACTCCTACCTGTACCGCAAGCTGCAGGCTAGGGCATTCTTCCCAGAGAGGAACCTGGCAGTCGGGGATGTGCAGATGCCTACGTGCATTGTGGCCGATGCGGCCTACCCTCTCATGCCCTGTGGGGCAGGGTCAGTCCCACTCCTGGGCCCCCAACCCCTGTTCAGCCCACTGTCCCACAGTCAAGGAGTCACAGTATATGGCTCACTCATCTTAGTTTGGGGTTTGTTGTCTCCCTGTAGTCTTTAACAAGGCCAATACTGTTCTCTTGGCTCCTCTGGTGTCCCTCTCTCTCCAAACTCCTCCACTCTCCAAAACTCCTTCTTAGTTCTCCACACTCTTTCACAGCTCTCCAAACTCCTTCTCAGCTCTCTCCCCCCTCACCCACAGGGAGGGTTCTTAAATAGGCCTCCAGGCAGCTCTAATTAGTTTCACCTGGGCCTTAATTGATTTTGCAGTGGCCCTGTCCCAGCTGCCCCTAATTAGCCAGGATTGCTGACTTTCTCTGCAAGAGCTGCCTCTTTCCTCTTCCACTAAGCTCTTTTACCTGCTGTAGTGCCCCTGCTCAGTCTCCTGACCTTGAGGTGGAGAGGGGAGCCACTCTTCCACTGAGCACAGCAGGCTGCTGGTCTGGGCTTGTTGTGCTTTTTTTCCCCCCTGCACCCCTTCCTTCTCCTTTTTTGGGAAGGGTATGTGGGGGGCTACTGAGGTTATGGCATGCAGGCCCTAGCTACATTTTGGGCCAGGTCCCCTTTTCTCTCTGCCTGCTCTGTTTGCAGTCTTCCCCCCCACCCCCCTCAGCTGGCTGCAGGAGCTGCTGGGGGTGTGGGGGTGGATAGGGGGGCCTTTGCTGCCCTCGCCCTGGTGGGGGGAGCGGGACCCCCATTTTCCATCTTTTTGGGGACTGCCTGGCCCCTTTCTTCACTGCTGCAGGTTTGGACTTCACTGTTCCTGTGGCTGCTACGCCCTCTGGAGTAGAGAAGGTAAGGGGGCTGCTTTATAGCAGCTCCTGGGGTTCTTCCTTCCCCTCCACAAGTTTGTGTGTGGGGGGTGAGTGTATGTGAGGGGCCTCCTGGCATCTGGGCCCCTAGGTGGCAGCTGGCACAGCTTCTGTGGGGTACTGGGGCTGGGGGGGTGGCTCCTTCTGCCCCCCGCTGTCTCCTCTGCATCTCTGCTGCTGCTATTGCTGCTCCCTTCCTAGCCACAGGTGCTGCAGGGGCCATCTCCATCCTTGGCCCCACTGCTTGCCTCCCCACCCCTCCCTTGCTCTGTTGGGTCCTGCAGCTGGTGCTGCGAGCCTGCCACTCAGGCGCCCGTGGGCACACTAGTTTCCTCTCCCCCCTTCCCAGCAGTGTCTTGCTGCCCCCTGCTTCCTTGAGCAGACCCCTCCTCACAGCCTGCATTCCCCTCTCCTCTTTTCGTGTGCCCATGCCCCCCTTTGTCATCTCATTTGGCGCCTGAGCCTCCCACTCTCCTTTAGTTACCCTCCCCCATGCACCGTTTCACTTACCACATGTTTTTCAAATAATTGACCCTCTCACATTCCCAGTGCAGCCGGAGGAGCCGCTCTTACCATCCTGTGCTGGGAGCTGTACCCCTTGTTCCTTCCCCCCCTCCCCCATGTGCGTTGTTGCCCTCTCACCCCGCTTCCAGCCTAGCGGGGGGAGTGGTGAGCCTTTCTCTCCCTCTCTCTTCCCCCCTCTCCCATGCTCCTTGTTCCACCCCCTGGCACTATTGGTCTCCCCTAATTGTCTGTTCCTGTCTCCCCCCGCCCCTCCATCCATGAACATAATGGAGGGGCAGTCGTGTGATGCCCCTACCACCCTTTGCCCACCCCTGCTCACTGCCTCTATGAACCCTGAACCCTCTGACGCTGCCGGACCACCCACTCATGCAGCGGAGGTGGTGGACATGGACAGAGATCCCGGGACCCCGACCACTCCTGCCGCGGCACCTTCTGCCACCAGTGTCACCACCAAGAAAGCCTCCCTGAAAGGCAGGAAGGGTCAGGGGACCAAGAAGGGCAAGAGCCCCGCCCAGAAGGCAAAACCTCCTGTGGCAAAGGCTCACCTCCCTTCCGCGGCCTCGGCCGCAGCTTCCCCTCTTTCCTGTCCCCCTGTTCCTTCCACCAGCTCTGGGGGTGACAGTGTCCCGGCCCTCAGGGCGTACGCCCAGGTAGCTGCCACCCCCCCCGCCTGCTGCCTCCCGATCCATCAAAGCCGCTTATTGGAATTCCATCCCCGGCGGTTGCGGCCCCTTCCCCACTCTGACCAGGAGTCACAGGGTCCGTTGCCTCCTGGTGTTGCCCTCGTCCCACGTGGAGACCTACGTGCAGGCGTTGGCACGTGTGGTTGGGCCCGCGGCCGTGGTGGCGGCCTCCAAGATGTTCAGGAAGGTGTTATTCTTCCTGGTGTCAGAGGCCGCCGCCCAGGAAGCGGTGGAGAAGGGTTTGGCGGTGGGGGGAGTCCATGTCCCACTCGAGCCTTTGGAGGACCTGGGCGTACGGGTGGTTTTTTCCTCCGTTCCTCCCTTCCTCCCCAATGCCGCCCTATTGCCTTTCCTCTCCACCCTGGGAAGACCCTTGTCAGTCCTTAGTCCCCTTCCTTTGGGCTGCAAGGACCCTACCTTCTGCCGGCAGGTGCAAATCCAACTCCTGCTGGCGGGGAGTGGTGGAGAAGCTCTAGAAGGGTCATTTCTGGTGCCTTATCAAGGGGCCCAGTACCAGGTATATTACACCTTGGGGGAGGCCTGGTGTTTTCTCTGTCGGGCGATGGGGCACGTCCGAAGGGACTGCCCTCTGGCCTGGCTCAGAGATGCACTCGGGACCCCCGACGCCCAGGAGGGCACCAGCCCTACCATCGCCGGTGGCCCTGACGGTCTAGACCCTGGGGTCGCCCCTTCTCCAACCATGACCATTGTCAATCCCACTTGGGCTCCACAGGGCCCAGACGAGCATGCGGGCGCCGCTGCCACCACCAAAAGCGGCAAGGCCGGGCCTGCGGAAGAGAGGGCTGCGGGGTCAGAGAGGGGACTCGGACAGGGCCTACCTCACGGGGAGGTTTCCCCTTCCCCAGCTGCCCAGCCCCCGTCTTCCCTCACCCTCCCACTGCTGCCCTCGCCCCCTGGCTCTTCCCCTAATCGGCCCAACTCTCCTCCTCTGAGGGCTGGGAGGTTGCCATGGGGAGGCGCCGCAAACGAGCCCGACGTTCCACCCCACCTATTGAAGGGGAAGATACCTTCCTCGTGCCTCTAGGGGTGGGTGTCAGAGCCATCCCTCCCTCCGAGCCCCCGGACATTTCACAGTGCTGTGAGGCAGCTGAGGTGGCCGCAGCGGTTGTGGAAGGGGTAAATGCCTCCCTCCCGGAGTCCCTGCCAGAAGGAGTGTCCACAGGGGATGCTCCCATCGTCCCCACCTCTGCTGTGAGGGTGACCGCTGACCCTGCCGCCAACAAGGGCAACGACGTGGCGGCGGGCAGCGGGCTCGCCTTCCTCTCCCAAGAGGTGGAGGCCTTAGGGTTAACCCCGGCTGCCTCAGAGGGGGATCAACATGCCTTGGAGGGATAACAGTCAGCCTCTCCTTCCCCTTCTAGCCCGCTGCTCTCCCTTTTCCCTGCCTCTGGGTTGTCCCAGGGTGTAACCAACTGCCTAGTCATCGGCAGCACTACAGCCACCGAACCCCTAGGGGATCCTAGCAGGCGGGAGTTCCCGTCATTCCCCATTACCCCTGGTGCTGGAGCCTCTGGTGCTGCACTCCTAGAGGTGCCGGAGCCTGGCGCTGGGGAGACACTAACTTCCCCCACCATTGCCACCGATCCCCCACCCTGCGAGGAAACACCACAACCCAGTGCCTCTACCACTGAGGCTTCAGACCCTACTCCTGCTCCCCATTCAGCCCCTCTCCCAACCGAATTTCCCACTTCTCTTCTTGATCCCCCTCCTCCTTGTCTTTTTCCTAATCCCCCACCTCTTCCTCCCCCTACTCCCCTTCCTCCTCTTCCTCCTTTCCCTGATCCCTTCCCTGACCTCTTTTCCTCCCCTTACACTGTTACTGCCGCCCCCGGGGCTGCCACGTTCAGCTCAGACATTGGCCCCTGGGAGGCGGTTTTTGTTTCTTCCGCTCCCAGCACATCTGGGGCTGTTCTCCCTCTGCCACTACCCCTGTTGTCATCCCAGCATGGACTTCAGAGTCCCCGCTTTCCCGCATCAGTCGGTCGCAGGGCAAGCGGAGGGGTCTGGCCCGAGGCCCCAACACCCCTCGCTGAGGGGCGAGATGCGCAGCTTCTTGGAGGACATTCGTGGCTCCAAGAACAAAGTGGCTCTCGCCCTTCAGCGCTGGGGGGGATTTCCATCTCATCCTCCAGACCATAAGGGCCATTTTGGGGGAGGGCAAAGGGACTGGGAGGCAGGAGGTTGCGGCCTACCAGCAGGCCCGTGGCTTCCATGATGCCCTGCTTACGTTTGGGTATGGTCATGGTTTGCTGCGGTGCCCAATGGGGACTGTCAGCATTCCTGCCCTCTCGATGCTGCCGTTCGTCATTGCCACTCTGAACACCTGGGGCTGCAGGCTGGGTCTCCGCAGGTGTTGGGTACTCTCCTTCCTTTGGGAGGGGGGGTACTCTGTCATCTTCCTGCAGGAGACCCATACTGCGTCGGCCGCCGAAGCGAGCTGGCAGCTGGAGTGGGGAGACAGGGTGTACTGTTCTCCCCGAACCTGCGGCCTGAGGTGCTGGGGACTGCCGAGGTTGTGCAAGGCCACCTGCTGCACCTCCGGGTCCGGGTAGAGGGGCTAACATTAAATCTCATTAACATCTACGCCCCGACATCCGGCCCGGAGAGGCTTTGCTTCTACCAGCGGGCGGCTGCCTTCCTCGGCTCTTTGGATCCTCACAAGTGCCTGCTCCTGGGCGGGGATTTCAACTGCACCCTCGAGGAACAGGACCCCACGGGGACCGAGCGGTGCCCGGCCGCCACGGACGTCCTCAGGGAGATTGTAGACCAACACTCCCTGGTGGACATCTGGCATGACCTCCACCTGGGTGAAGATGCAGCGTTTACCTTCGTCCGGGTGGAGGGTCAATGATCGTTTCACTCCCGGTTGGACTGCATTTGTCTCTCATGTCATCATCTCTTTCGAGCCCACTCCTCCAGCATTCGACCGGCCCCATTCTTGGACCACCACTTGGTGGCTGTGATGGCCTCTCTCTCCTCGGAGAGGCCGGGGCTGGCCTACTGGCATTTTAACAACAGCCTGCTGGAGGACGTGGGCTTTGTAGCATCCTTCCGGGAGTTCTGGCTAGCCTGGCGCGGGTGGCAGTGCGCCTTTCCCTCGGTGCGGCAGTGGTGGGATGTGGGGAAGGTGCGCACACGGCTCTTCTGCCGCGACTACACCCGGAGGGCCAGCCGGTGGAGGGATGCGGCGATAGAGCAGTTGGAACGGGAGGTTTTAGAGCTAGAGAGGTGGCTGGCCACGGGCCCCAGAGATCCACCCCTCTATGGAACGTACCGGGAGAAGCGGGAGGAACTTCGGGCCCTCGACGACCTTCGGGCCCGGGGTGCCTTTGTTCATTCCCGCATCCACCTCCTTAGGGAGATGGATCATGGCTCCCGCTTCTTCTACGCCCTGGAGAAAAAGAGGGGGGCGAAAAAGCACATCGTCTGCCTTCTGGCAGAGGATGGCGCCCCCCTCTCGGATCCGGTGGAGATGTGCGAGAGGGCTCGTGCCTTCTACGCCTCCCTTTTCTCGCCGGATCTGACCGATGCCCACAGAGTCCTCTGGAATGAACTCCCGATGGTCAGCGCGGGTGACCGAGACCGGCTAGAGCTGCCTCTCTCTCTGGCCGAGTTCTCGGAAGCCCTCCGTCTCATGCCCACCAATAAATCCCCGGGCATGGACGGGCTGACCGTGGAGTTCTACCGCATGTTCTGGGAGTCCCTGGGGAGCAGGGTCCTCCCTTTATCGTGCAGGCGAGTGGTGCTCGCCTTGCTGCCCAAGAAGGGGGACCTCTGCGATCTGACGAACTGGCGTCCCGTCTCGCTCCTCAGCACGGACTATAAAATCGTCGCCAAAGCCATCTCCCTGAGACTCAAGTCCATGCTGGCGGATGTGGTCCATCCAGACCAGACTTACACTGTCCCGGGCTGTACCATCGTCGACAACCTTTATTTGGTCCGGGATCTCCGAGAGCTAAGGTGCAGGGATGGTCTGTCGTTCGCCCTCCTGTCCTTGGATCAGGAGAAGGCGTTCGACCGGATGAACCATGGGTATCTCCTGGGCACTCTGCGGGCCTTCGGCTTCGGGCCCCGCTTTGTGGGCTTTCTTCAGGTGCTGTACGCTTCCGCAGAGTGTTTGGTCAAGCTCAACTGGACCCTGACTGCACCGGTCAGCTTCGGGCGGGGAGTACGTCAAGGCTGCCCACTGTCAGGCCAGCTGTATACTCTGGCCATCGAGCCCTTCCTCCGTCCTCTTCACAAGAGGTTGACGGGGTTGGTGCTCTGTGAGCCGGAGATGCGGCTGGTCCTGTCAGCGTACGCCGCCGACGTGCTCCTTATGGTCCAGGACCCGGGAGACCTGGCGCGGGTGGAGGCCTGCCAAGCCGTCTACTCAGCGGCCTCCTCCGCCCGGGTGAACTGAGTCAAGAGCTCTGGCCTGGTGGTAGGGGCCAGGTGGCAGGCGAGCTCCCTCCCACCCATGCTTCAGACCATCAGGTGGAGCGCGGGTCCGCTGCTCTATCTCAGCGTTTTTCTCTCTGCCACGCATCCCTCTTTGCCGGAGAACTGGCAAGGTTTAGAGTCCAGGGTGGCTGAGCGGTTGCGGAGATGGACAGGATTGCTCTGGTGCCTCTCCTTGCGTGGGAGGGTACTGATGCTTAACCAACTAGTCCTGTCCATGCTCTGGCACCGTCTCAGCACCCTGGTCCCGCCCCCGGGTTTCCTGGATCAGATCCAGCAGCTGCTGCTGCGGTTCTTCTGGCCAGGACTGCATTGGGTCTCTGCAGGGGTTCTCCATCTTCCCCTGGAGGAGGGAGGGCAGGGCCTGACGTGTTTGCACACGCGTGTTCGTGTCCTCTGCCTCCAGGCCCTGCAGAGACTCCTATTTGATGCAGGTAGTCCGGCGTGGAGCACGCTGGCACACGCTTTCCTTCGCCGCTTCCGAGGGCTCCGATGTGACCAGCAGCTCCTTTATTTGAGAGGTCTTCCGCAAGACCTCTCTGAGCTGTCGGCCTTCTACCAGGACCTCCTCCGGGCCTAGAAGCTGCTAGAGACGACCAGGTCCTTGGGAGCCACCGTGGGGGCAGACCTCCTCACGGAGCCCCTGCTACACAATCCCCATCTACGTGTGCAGGTGGCAGAGTCCCCCTCGGTGCGCTAGAGGCTGGTCCTGGCAGAAGTCACAAGGATCGGAGACCCCCTGGACTACGACCGGGGAGACTGGGTGGATCCTCAGGCGCTTGCCCAGCGCATGGGGCTCTCCACCCTACGTACTCCCTGGCGCGTGCTTCAGGAGGTGAAGGACGCTTTGCCGCCCACCGCTCGGGTTTATCTCGACAAGGTCCTGCGAGAGGGTGCACCCCGCCTGCCCCTCACCCCCGGCCTGCCAGATCTATCCATCGGCCCTAAGTCCCGCGTACCTCCCCGACTGCCTCCCCCTCGTCACCTGAGCCAGCTGCACGTGTTGCAGCCGGTCCCCTTCCGAACCGTGCCAAAGAGTCACCTGTACACGCTCGTGCATCACACACTCCACTTCCCCACCCTTGTGTCCTGCCCAGACACCAAGTGGCGGGACCTCTTACCACCAATAGAGGGTGGGGAGCCCCGGTGGGACAGTCTCTATTCTACCTTAGTTCCACGGCCCACCGGGGACATCAGTTGGAGAATCCTGCACAGAGCTGTGAGCACGGGTGTGTATTTGGCGCGGTTCACCCCCATTCCGAACACTTGCCCCTTCTGTGGCGAGAGGGAGAACCTGGTGCACGTGTACCTCGATAGCGCCAGGTTACAGCCCCTCTTTTGGCTCCTCCAGAACCTTTTGTTGAGGTTCTGGTTGCACTTCTCCCCTCACCTGTTAATTTACGCACACCCATCCGAGGCCCCACAAAGTCGTGGGACCTCCTGGTCAACCTCCTCCTGGCTATCGCCAAGATGATAATTTATAAGACCAGGGAGCAGAGGTTGGCCGAGGGAGGGGCCTGTGACTGTGGGGCCTATTTCCATTCCTGCATCTGCTCACGTATCCGGGCAGAGTTCCACTGGGCAGCGTCTGCTGGCTCTCTCGAGACCTTTGAGGGGCAGTGGGCGCTGTCCGGGGTTCTCTGCTCGGTGTCCCCATCCGGTTCCCTTGTTTTAGCCCTTTGATCCTCACACCCGTCCGTTTTCTTTTTATTTGTCCCAAGTAATTACTTGGTTTCCTGGGCTCAGTGGACCCTCCCCATAGGCTGAGGGGAGGTCCTTTAGATGTGGACAGGCTAGCGCCCGCCCACCTCCCAGACTCCAATAGGCACCCCTGCTTTGTCACACCTGGCTCATGAAGCCCTACACCAGCCACCAGGACGCGAGCAGGGAACTGTTCAACTCCTGCCTCAGTAGGGCTCACTTCCAGGTAGCGTGTGCCTTCGGCCGTCTGAAGGGCAGGTTTAGGTGCCTGCTCACGCGGCTGGACATGGGGGAACACAACATCCCCGATGTGGTTGCAGCATGTGTGCTGCACAACCTTGTGGAGAGGAAAGGGGAGGCCTTCCTCCCTGCGTGGGGGACGCAGGCTGACATGGAGCGGAGGCACTTCGAGCAGCTCCAGACAGCTGCCACCCAGCAAGCCCACCAGCTGGACCTGTGCATTCGGGAAGCCCTGAGGGAGCAATTCACACAGGGAGGCCCCTGATTGTCCCCAGGGCCTTCCACATGTGGGAGTGCCCCATGCCCCCGGTGCTTTCCTCCCCAAAGCCCCTCCCGGCCCCAAATTCACACATTGTACCCATTCCCCACTCACTGAAAACGTAGACAGGTGGTGTTGTGCATTTAATTTAACGGTTGTGTTTGGAACAAAATAAAATAACTCTTTTGTTCAGAGAAAAATAAAAATGTCTTTCTTAGAAAATAAACTTTTGAAAAAAAATTAAGTGCGTAGCTCAGTTTGTGTCACTGGTGGGGAGGGGGAATGTGAACTTGGAAGTGGGGAGGGAGGCTCAGGGCTGAGGGGGCTGCCTGGAGGAAGAGCTCCTGGCGGTTTGGCTCTGGAGGCCTTGTTGTACTCGGCTGCGCGTACAGGATGCCACAGCAGGGGGCTGGGCAGGAGGTGGTTCTGGGTCTGGGTCTGGGATGGCAGGGGCTGAGGGGGGGCAGGCTGAGGGTGAGGGGCAGGACCAGGCAAAGGACCGAGGAAGGCCATGGCCTCCCAGATGGCAGCGCAGATGTCCCTACGCTGCTGGGCAAATTCCTGCAGCAACTGGCGACGTCATTCGGCCTCTGCCTCCAGCCTCCTGTCCATCGACTCCTGCATCCCTTGCAGGACTGTGATGTGCTGGCGCACCAGCTCTAAGTAGCTGCACCAGTGCCGACGGGTTCCCTGCAGCTGTCTGGGTGGTGGGGCAGGTGTGGCGCTCCCCTCCTGGTCAGCTGGTCCGGCTGTGGAGGACGAGGGAAAAGTCGTCAGTCGTGCATGCTCACCCTTTCCCTGAGAGGGCATGCCCTCCTTCTTCTCATCAGGCAGTGCCTGTGCTAGAGTCAGAGGCTGCTCATGTGCGTCTCAGTAAGGCATGGTGTGGCCTGGCCCGCAGCCACGGCCTCTCTGGAGCCCAGGCGGTGTGCAGGCCACTGTCGTGCCCCCCCTCACACATCCTCCATGGCCGAGCAGCATGAAGGAGTGTCAGGCCACGGTTGAGGCTCCCGCAGAGTGCTGAGAGGCTTGTGGCTGTGCGGCAATCCCAGTGTCTCCAGCCCATGCCTTCATGTGGCATCCCTGCCTGCAGGAACAGGCGGTGCCTAGCAGCTGTGTGGGTGCAGGGGGGTAGCACAGCCCTCCCTGAGGGTGGCCATGGGTGTGCCCCCCTTCTCCCCGGGCCGTGCTCAGCATGACATGTGACAGCACTGCACCGTCCCCTTTGCTCCCGCCTGCCCTGCCCTGCCCTATGTGTGTTGGACCCTCATAGCACTCACCTGATATTCCCTCGCCGGTGTCCGAGGTGGACTGGGAGTCCTCCTGCATCTGGGTGCCTGGCTCCTGGGTGCTCTGGGTGCCATCCTCCTCCTTTTCTTCCTCCTCCTGGAGCTCCTGGTCCCCCAGCAGGTGTTGCGGCCGCTGTAGTACAGGGGTCTCCAGCCCGGACTCCATGAGCCTCTCAGGAGGCAGGGGTTCCCCTGGCCCCAGGATCCTGTCCAGCTCCTCATAGTGCAGGCAGGCGTGCAGTGCCTCCTCGGAGCGGGAGCTGTGCTCACGGGCTCTGACATACCCCTGCCGCAGCTCCTTAACTTTGGCCCTGACCTGCTCCAGTGTGCGGGGGTGGTGACCTTGTTTGGCCAGGCCTTCTACTATACGTGTCCGCATTCCTCCTTTTGGTGGAGTGCATGGCCTGGAGGGACTCCTCCTCAGCCCAGAGGCCCAGGAGGGCTTTTATCTCCGGGCCTGACCAGGAGGGTGCCTGGTGCTTGGTGCCCCGGGGTTCCCAGGGGGATGAGTCCCTGGAAGGGCCAGGAGGGTCTTGGGGGGCTTGTCCCTGGGACATGGCTCCGACTTGCCTGACTGCAAAGAACTGCATGGTCTCAGTTTCCTGGCTGTCACAGGCTTGCTGCCAGAATGGTAATCCTGGGTGCCTGTGCCTTTTAAAGATGGCTGCAGGCAGGAACAATAGAGTTGCAAGCTGTGGCAGGAGTGTCCACCAGGGGTCCTTCCTGGAGGCTTTTTCTGTCGACATAACTTTCCCCCTGCATCCACACTACCCTTTTGTCGACATAATTACATCGACGAAGGAGTTATTCCTCGTGGAATGAGGTTTACAGCCGTCGACAAAACTCCTGAGTTATGTTGATGTTATGTCGACATAAATTGAAGGCAGTGTGGACACAGGTTTAGTTTTGTTGACAAAAGTTCACTTTTGTCGACAAAACCCTGTAGTCTAGTCACACCCTCTGAGAATACTTGAGATAGAGAGGGCAAAGGAAGTTGACAAAGCAGAATACTCTTGGCAGATTCCTGGGACCTATGTCAGAGAGAGATGGCATCCGCACTGCAAAGTAATAGGACTCGAACCCAGGATCCCAAGTTTATCTGGCTCAAACCTGCCACCCCCACAGGGTTCTAGGGCCTTAGTTATGAGCCAGAGAGGTTTGCACGTAGGTGGAAGAGGGGCTTGGTTTCAAGTGTGAGTCTGGGCTCACACTGCAGTGTAGATATAAACATCTGTATGTGCTTCCATTTCTCCTTCTCTCCTTACCTTCCCTCAAATTGTTTGTTTCTGTCTGCAAGGTAAGTCATTCAGGATTCAACATTGTTAAACTGTATTGGAAAGATGGTCAGAGCTGACATGTTAGGCTGGAAGGTGTTAATGTTAATGGTTGCCATCAACCAATTCTTTGATCAATAGCCAATTGCAGACATGGTTGAAGTTGTTGGATCTGCAAACTAGATGCAAAGAGCTCCATATGTCCTCTAGTTCCCGCTTCTCATTTTCTGATTTTGGTGAAAATCAGTAGGATTTTGCTCATTCATTGCTATTTCCCTGAAAGTTTGGAATTGTTTTGAAGCTCTACCAAACCTATTGTGTTACGGACAGAGAGGCAGAAATAGAGAAATGCTGTTGAGAATAAAACTTCTCTTTTGCTTGTCCAAAAAGAAAAGTAATGTCTCCCAAGTGTAATTCATGTTGAACAGCAGATCTTCATTTTTCCAAACTGGATATCTGAAGTCACTGTTCTAGTTGTGTTTTCGTTAAGAAAATGTCCATAAAAATACTGGTTACCTAGAAGGTTAGAGAATGTACGTTAATTGCAGAGTAGTTGTATGCTGTCTTTAGGCATGTTTGATCATGGTTAATACGTGTGTTTTATTGGGAAGAGATTGGAAAAAGGAAAGTATTCTCGCTCCACACGCTGCCAATAGGGCACTTTTTGAAACTTACAAATAGGCACAAGCAACGATATTCTCTTATGATGCCAATATACCAGGTCTGCCAGTTTCACTTTTGAAATCTGGTAAAAGTATTTTTTTCCGATTTCAGCCTTTTACACACTTGCCTACAATTTTTTTATGTACGAGAAAACACTGGTCTACAATTTTTTAGAAGTCGTCTGCTTCAGAGATAAAATGTGGTATTTATTATGTATTTTGATGTGCTGAATTCAAATATGACAATTAAAACAACTGATTGGCTACTGTTTCCAAGATATTTAAGGTTTTACATTTTACGTCTATGTATATTGTGTAGATAGTAGAGTTTTTTAATCATAAATTGTAAACCTAGGTCTTTTCTTGTGTTTATGGTTGCTTTACATGATAATATTTCACCTGTCCTGTTTATGTAACACTTTAAAAATCAGCAAAAGGGTTATAAATAAAATTTATTATGAAACAAAAGGCGAAAAACTATTATGTACATAGTTTAGTCCTATTCAGTGTCTACTCGGCGCTTCTTGGCTTGTCTCTTGTATTCATTAAATGGAGCATCTCTTGTCACTGTCCAGCAATAGTCTGCAAGCATTGATGGACTCCATTTGCCCTGATAGCGTTTCTCCATTGTTGCAATGTCCTGGTGAAATCGCTCGCTGTGCTCGTCGCTCACTGCTCCGCAGTTCGGTGGAAAAAAAATCTAGATGAGAGTGCAAAAAATGTATCTTTCGTGATATGTTGCAACCAAGGCTTTTGTATGCCTTGAGGAGGTTTTCCACCAACAACCTGTAGTTGTCTGCCTTGTTGTTTCCGAGAAAATTTATTGCCACTAACTGGAAGGCTTTCCATACCGTCTTTTCCTTGCCACGCAGTGCACGGTCAAATGCATCATCTCGAAGAAGTTCACGAATCTGAGGACCAACAAAGACACCTTCCTTTATCTTAGCTTCACTTATCCTTGGAAATTTTCCAGGGAGGTACTTGAAAGCTGCTTGTGTTTTGTCCATGGCCTTGACAAAGTTCTTCATCAGACCCAGCTTGATGTGTAAGGGTGGTAACAAAATCTTCCTCGATTCAACAAGTGGTGGATGCTGAACACTTTTCCTCCCAGGCTCCAATGACTGTCGGAGTGGCCAATCTATCTTGATGTAGTGGGAATCTCTTACACGACTATCCCATTCGCAGAGAAAACAGCAGTACTTTGTGTATCCAGTCTGCAGACCAAGCAAGAGAGCAACAACCTTCAAATCGCCACAAAGCTGCCACTGATGTTGGTCATAGTTTCTGCACTTCAAAAGTTGTTTCATGTTGTCATAGGTTTCCTTCATATGGACCGCATGACCAACTGGAATTGATGGCAAAACAGCTTTAAGACTCTTCTTCGATGAATCAATGAACAGTCTCCACTCATCTGGATCGTGAACGATGTTGAGGGCTGCCATCACACCATCGATGTTGTTGCAGGCTACAAAATCACCTTCCATGAAGAAGAATGGGACAAGATCCTTTTGACGGTCACGGAACATGGAAACCCTAACATCACCTGCCAGGAGATTCCACTGCTGTAGTCTGGAGTCCAACAGCTCTGCCTTACTCTTGGGTAGTTCCAAATCCCTGACAAGGTCATTCAGTTCACCTTGTGTTATGAGGTGTGGTTCAGAGGAGGAGGATGGGAGAAAATGTGGGTCCGGTGACATCGATGGTTCAGGACCAGAAGTTTCATCCTCTTCCTCTTCCTCGTCTGACTCAAGGGAGAATGATTCTGGTGCATCAGGAACCGGCAGTCCTTCTCCGTGGGGTACTGGGCGTATAGCT
This sequence comes from Pelochelys cantorii, assembly GCA_032595735.1. Lineage (NCBI taxonomy): Eukaryota > Metazoa > Chordata > Testudines > Trionychidae > Pelochelys > Pelochelys cantorii. The sequence continues at coordinate 96,372,776 of CM064331.1, read as the reverse complement.
GATGGAATGTTTGGATAATGCACAGTCCACTTTTTCTTCTCTGACACACCTTTCCCAACTGAAGGCACCATGCAGAAGTAACAATTGCTGGTATGATCTGTTGGCTCTCTCCAAATCATTGGCACTGCAAAAGGCATAGATTTCCTTTTCCTGTTCAACCACTGGTGAAGATTTGTTGCACAAGTGTTGCAGCATACGTGTGGGGCCCACCTCTTGTCCTGATCTCCAATTTTGCAGCCAAAATAAAGGTGATAGGCTTTCTTAACCATAGTGGTTATACTATGCTTTTGTGATGCAAAAGTCACTTCACCACAAACATAGCAGAAGTTATCTGCACTGTTCACACAAGTACGAGGCATCTCTGCTCACTTTGGCTAAACAGAAATGTGTCCCTTTGCAAAATCAAACACTGACAAATGAGAGCACGACACTGTATGATTTCTAGAGCTGATATAGGGCAGTTGTTCAGCAGAGTGATGTAAGCTTCGTTATGATTGCATCATCCATGACTTCTAGGAATAACATGATGCAATTCATATCATGTATGACGCAATACCAGCTTCAGATTGCATCATTCATTGTTTTGCCTCAAAAGCAAGTACTGTCCAAACCCAGTCATAGATTTATTCATAGATCCAGTCAAAGATGTATTTTAGTCATTTCTGGTTTAAATTGAGATCCCTTCCCTTTATAACTCACTTATCCTCCGCCATTCCCAAGTCAAGGGTCGTATATACTGACCCAATAGCATATCTTGAAAACTAGAGCCAATCAACAATTTTAAGCATCATTTTTGTTCTCAGTGACCCAGAATTAGTAAAGCTTGACTACATTTATTTCAGAAGAATTTTGGCTGTAGAGCAGTGAAATCGGTGTATTTTTGAATGTAGGAGTGATGATTAAATTAAAAATATGTTTTTATTTGGTCTCTTTGAGTGACATAATTACTAAATAATGTTGCCATATTTAAAAGTCAGAGATGCCTGAAGGAGATTGAGTGTACCAATTGTCACATCTTCCTAAAAGGCAAGGCCTTGTTAGAGAGAGAGAGAGAGAGTGTGTGTGTGTGTGTGTGTGTGTGTGTGTGTATAAAAATATGAGCGAGAAACATTTTCTTGTTAAGGAAATATACATTAACTCACAATTTGTATAATTTTATTTCCTGATGTGTCGGACAAGTGAGCTGCTAATTCTGCTACAGTTTCAGTTTCTGGATAATGAAATGTTGATAAATTTAGGATTGAGCCCCATGCATAGCACACTGGAGAACTCTAGTCTGAAAGTAACAAAGGTATGCATGACAACTGAAAGTTCTTCTTCTGAAAGAAACAATTGCACCTCCTGGCTTTCAAGAAATGGTGAGAAATCTGATGGGACTGTATCTTTTCTCCGTTCTCCAAGTAGCAATTGGGAATCCAATCAGACTTCTGCTCACTTGACCCTCCTTAATGAGAGGAATCAGTAATATCTTTGCTATTTCTTACAATTTTTAGCCCCAGCAATTATCAAGTCTCTCTTTTTGTAGACTGAATCTAAGACATCTTTCATTTATGTCAATATTGGATGCCTAACTTTAGGCACTGAAGTTTTGACCTGTAACCTTAGTAAAAAGAAGGTGCATGTTGAAAATCATATAAATATTCTTTATTCAATATCTGCTCTGTTATAAACAATTGCTTTTATAACTATAGAGACATATGTTGACTTCTAATCTTATGCCATATGTGAGAAAGCAAAATCCCTACATGCAAATTTAAGTTTCATTCTGTTACACAAGAATAATTCTGTTTTAGCTGTTACACAAGCTAAATATCACAAAGAGCTGTAATGCAATACAGAAGTGAAGGTATCTTTTTTGTGATTTAAATTTGTCTAAACTCGGGGATTTGAAAACTCAGTGGAAATTAATTTACAGTGACTTTCTCACAACAGGCAAATAGTATTTTTCTCCAGCAAAGGCTGGCCAGCAGTGTGAAAATAATTCTAATTGAATATGTGGCCAGCTTTTTATGTGCTAAAATAAGCAGGTGCTAAAATAAACAGTTCTAATGTAAACACTATGTCTGCAATAAGTGTATTTACTCTTAACAGTTAAAATAGACTGGGAAAGAGCAAGTAATTTTATTGCTTTATCAACAAACAATAAGAACATACATCTGCTTTAAAATGGCACAATTTCTTTTCTAGTGCCCAGGCAGATTTGCTCTGTGCCTAATCAGTTATCAGATCTTGTCTGCCATTGATAATAGGCACAGTGTATATTTTGAGGTAAGCATTACACTGGTGCAGGACAGATTTGTCTCAGTCAAACAGATGTCAACTTCGTCAACAAACTTAAGGCGCTCCATTTTACAGCTGGCAAATGGGAACTGAAGGAGTTCTCCCCTTTGTATGGTTTTTATATCCTTGACTAATAGAGGATGAAACTTGATAACGTTTATTCTAATTTTAACATGAAAGTATGGAAAACATTTTCTTTATCTCTAGAGAGTTAATGCATGAATAAAAAGAGAGAATATATACACATGCAAAAGGACACATCAGAAAAGAGAATTGTCATTTTGCAGTCCATCTATGTGCAGTTTATGCCCTGTTCATAAGAGAGCTGAGGGAGAAGACCTCATACATGGTTGGGAAGTTGCACCATGTGCACACTGAGGTACAGGCATTGGAACGTCCCATTCTTGTTACCCTGTATTTAATGCCTGCATATTTTCCCAGGAGAGAGAGATTACACATATCTCAATAAAAGGAAAGCAGGGGTTTTGGCCATAGGCATGATAACTTTGCAGGGGAATGGCACGAGAAAAAACATTGAGAAATGGCATGAGAAAAACACTGGTGGACATTGTTGTGTTTGTCTTCACTACTAAAAATGGTGTGTTTTTAGTAGGGTTTGCCAGGTGTCTGGTTTTGAACTGGACAGTCCAGTACTTGAGCTTTCTGTTCGGGAAACAAATTGAGAAAATATAAATGAGAGAAAATATAAATGTCTGGTATTTTCTAAATAAGATGTAATGTAGATTGTGATGTCATGTCAAGTGTGTCTGGTATTTTTGTTGAAACCATCTAGCAACCCTAGTTTTTAGTGCAGGATAATGAACATACATTGGCTACCCTGCTGTAAAATCCTAATGGAAGATTTACTGTGAGGTAGAAAGGCGAGGCCAGGCCTTATACCCCTTTGACCTCTACTAATTTATCTTGGATTAGACCAATCAGGACTACGCAATGACCATCTCTATGGCAGACATTACTTCATTGTAGTGGGCAGAATAGAATCAAGCTGCTCCCTCTGTAAAAAATTACTTCTGCATCACTTAGCCTGATGAGTGACTGACTGGTTTTGAGTTGCCATGCTACCTCTAGTACAAACTCAAGCATTTCAGATGTGATCAGCAAGGCAAATGTCCATGCCTTGAACCTCCAGAACGGCATCTGCATGAATGGTGTGGTTGAGGATGCTGCATACCTACTGAATGGTTGCTCCTCCTGTGGTGGTCTATCAGGAGGATTTTACAGACTGTACACGGCTGACACTGAGGCTATTGAATGGCTTAGATGTGATATACCTACCAAAGCCTTTTTGATATTTTGCACTTTGACATTTTTATTTTTGACTTACACAATAGAAACTAGGAAGATAAAGTAGACATATAATTCAAACTTTTCTTCTACTTCTTATTGTACCACTTATGCATTCACTAAAAATAATTCCTAAGGTTAAAGCCTTGTCTCCACAATAGCTAATATTCTTTTATTATCTCACTGTAAAAAACAAAAACCAAAAACCTCCACCTTTTTGCAGTACAAGAAAAGCCATAAGCTTACAGTTAGTTCACTTGAGCAGAAATATGTGCAGGACGGTTCCTTACTATATGTCCATAATGAAATGCAGTGCTTCTATAGCCAGAAAAGACCCATTTGCTTATAAAATTATTCAGTTCTCTTGAAATCTTTTCAATATGTTTTTGAATATAAAAAGAACATTTAAACTACCATACATGAATTACCAACACATGTAATGGTCCCACAGTAAATGTGTTATTAGGCTGCAATATAGATAATTCTGTTCTATTGGTACTGTGGCCTTATGGTGAATTTACCATGAGAAGATAACTCTAATTGGAAATCTCAATGTAACTTTCTAAATATTGCCTCACTTGTATCTAAATATAATGCCTATGTACTAGTAGTATAATTCATAGAGGTAATACCAAAATGCTTTACAGAGAGAGTCAAACTGAAGTGGAAGGTTGTGAGGAAGGATTTAAATCACATTCTTCCTAAATATTAAATAATTGAAATATGTGGACCAAATAAACCAATTAGAGATCAGAATCTGACCCTTAAAAAAGGGAAGTGACTCAGGGAGCCAGCACAGATTTCTTTGTTTTTGTTTTGTCTTGTAAAGACCCTCAAGTGTGCTGTGAGAAATCAATATAAGAGAAGACAAAGAGGAAATCAAATCTGCAGAAGAATAGGTGGAGATGAAGTCAGTTGTTGAGTGGAATGAAATGCAGGCAGTGTCTGGAAACTCAGAAGTTAATTGACTAATTTTTGTTAAAACATGCTGGTCCCATTCAGATCAATTGAAAAGACATCTTTAAACTGGCTGTTAGAGAGGGACACTAACACTATGGCTAATCTGTATTTGCCTGTTCAATTTTATAACCTGGTTTAAATTCAATTGTAGCCACATTTAGCTCTAACAAAATTAATGGCCAGTCTGGATGCATTGGGGCAATGTTCAGAAATTATTATTGTGATTAGATATTGCCCCAGACTAAAATATGATTGTTCTAACATGTTGTGCCCCTATCCACAGTGGCCAACTAAATCATATTAGGTGCCCGTATGACATTAAAGATAGGGAGTTCCTGATCACAGCTGCTGGAGATGCATGGTATTATTACAATAAACTTAGCAAAAAAAGTTTTAGTCCTTAAAATGCCAAGCAGCATTAATTAAAGGAGAATGATTAATTAAAGGAACATTAATTAAAGGAGAAATTCCCAAGGGAACTGTAATGGCAGAAGGAAATGACCATGGTTATAGTTATAATATGGCAAGGAAACTGAAATTAAAGTGCACCTCTAGTAAAAAGGAACAATTCTGTGTCCTCCATTGCTGAATTGCAGCTCAGAGTATTATTTTTCCAAGTTTCCCAAATCTATGAGGATCAGCAAGTGCTTTTGCAATTAAATTAAAGGCTTTCTCAGCTGAGCCTTACATGAGAGCAAGAACCAAAAATTTGATCTTGAAAAGATTTGTACTTTACAGAGAAATTCTTTGGGAAGTCCTCTCTTTATTCTTATTATAGAGCCTTGAGTTCTTTGAAGACTCTTAAAGTTACATAAATGTGTATTTGGTGTAACTGTTTGAGTCTTGCATTGAACATGAGGACTTGTGACTTCCAAAAGAAAAGAGAGTATTTACCTTGCCTGGCCTACTACTTCAGTACAGGGAATCTAGATTAGGTTTCATAGCACAGGGATTTGAGATGATTGTTTTCCATGATGATCTTTTTAAAATTGAGTACAGTGTTTCTCAAAAGATGGCAGATTGACACCCAAAATGTCCACATAAGGACAACACAGGTTGTGAGGATACAAGCTACCCCCACTGCCTAAATGGGGTGTCTCAGCCCTGACCTTGGAAGAACCACTTTTAGGGTCAGAGAATAATTTTTTAAAAAGTATGTGTGCTCTGAAAGAACACAACTGCCAAATGCTTATCCTGTCTGAAACTATCCTAGATTGGGAGCGCTCTGAGGCAGCAACAGTCTGTGTTATTTATTTGTACAATGCCCAGCACAATGGGATCCTAATCTGTTTATAATCTTTAAGTACTTCTGCAATAGCAATAATAATTTTGATGCTATAGTATATTTATAGGGGTTCAAAATATATGCCTACTCAGTCCATGGAAACTGCTAATTGAAATTAGCTTCTGTGACAAGGATGCTTGTAAGCTAGGAAATGGATTTAGACCTGCATTTCATTTTAGTTAGAATCATTCAATTGAATGTTTGGAATGTGCATATCAAGTACAATAAAATAATCATCAATGTTGTTTAAAAACCAACAGTCTGAAAATAGGTCAAAGATAGTAATGACGATCACAGACATTTGTAATAATGATGTGAAGGCTAAAAGCTCAGGAGCCCATTTTCGGTCCTTTAAACAGTCCAATCCTTTTTTTCTAGATTAATCTTGTTTGCAAAGAGTGCCTTTGTTTTGTACCATCGTTAAATATCCACAGAAGGGAACTGTTATAACTTGCGAGAGCTATACCCGTTTTGTAAGAATTTTATGTCACACTTTATGGTTGTTTTCGTAATGAAGTAATTGCACAGCTGTTGGGATGTCATTTGTATTCAGTATCGTTTACTTTTCATAGTGAGTGGTGGAGTTGGGTTTCATTTCTTTCTTCTAGGGTTAGCGCTAGGCAGGTACTACTATGCCACATTGTGTCCAGCATTGTTTGCATCATTCATGGTAAGAAAAGCTTAAAAGTTGGTCATGAAGGTCACAGAATCTGTGACTTCCAGATACCTCTGTGACATTTTCCGCTTCAGCCCTAAGGTGGCAGGCCTGGACCAGCCACCACAGGCCCCCCATTCTCCTCTCACACTCAGCTATCGGCCACCTCGGTTGGATCCCAGAATTCCCAGCCAGAGACTCAATAGCTCTGAGAGGGCAGTGGGGCAAACCCCAGAGCTGCAGCAGTGGTAGATGCTGGACACTCCTCCGTCCCCATTTGTCATAGTTATTGACAAAATCTTAGCCTTAATGATAAGCCTACAGCCATATTCCCTATGTTTGTGGTCATGTTAATGTTTGTAAGCTAATCAGGGTTGGGCATGGTCACTACTTGGATGGCAAATAACCTAGGAAAAACCTGTGTTTAGCAAATCACTAAAAATCATTTTTGCAGAATAGTGCTCCTCCTTATGAGTTACGTAATCAATGGCCCACTATAGTGTTAGAAGGCACTGTGCTACTTGGGGCAATGCCTTCCAGATGTCAGACTCTGACCAGCTGTGGTAATTAAGGATACTCAGACAACTTTTCCGAGCAGAGAATCATTAGCATTTTTGTTCTGGCCACATTCCTATTTGAGTAATGGTGGGATTTGGGGAGAAATCCAAAATGTAATCTGGATCTAACAATCCAGAGAAATGAACTTTGAAAACTGTTCTCTTGGGGAGCAAGGATAGCACCCGAACACATTGGCTCCAGCTGTGATTAATGCTAACCTGACTTTAAATGAAGAATTCTTTAGCCGTCTGTTCTCCTCTAAGCTTATGAACAATATCAAAGTGTTAAAGTAGCATCAACAATTGGCAAAAAGCCTAAAATTAGAAATCAAGTAGTAAATTACTATTTCTTCTCAGATGGCAGTGTGGCCTCTCAGACAACTTTGTAGAAATATGACTCTCACGTTCTTTAGGCTGCAATTAACTCCCATGGGGATTTTGGAAATGACGTTTACAATAATCAGTGAAAAAACTGATAAAAGTTGTAGCTCTACATTGTCACCTTAGAAAACAAAATCATGGCTAAGTACCGTGGAAAACTAATCACTGTTGGCAAAAGCAGAAAGACAGAAATAGCTCTCTGGACACTAAAATGGCAGATCAAACTGAGCTTTCTGAAAGATGCTTAACAGGAAGTTGTCTGCTAAAAGGAGAATTAACTTCCAAGAGAGCTGAGCTAGGTTGAGAAATTCCTGAGTGTTCCAAATACTTGAAAGTAAGGGAAGTACAGGTCTGTTACCTTTTGAGAAACTCAGGGCTTCTAACTGACTATTAAGGCCCAATTTTTCAAAAATGACATCTAAATTTGCATCCATAATTTTGTACCCGCTAACCATAGTTTTATTAGAAACAATAAGAGTCTTTCTGGGATGGATAAATTATACTGAGTTATTTCCATGTCACTATATGGCTTAGTGACAAGGGGCCTGATCAGGGCTTAAATTCTCTCAGACTATTTCCCAGAACCTCCATGCTGCTCCTTTAGCTGCAAAGTGGAGGTCTCAGGCTTCAACCTCCTGGGGAGATCTGGGGCTCAGGGCTTTGGCTCTGCTGGGTGGGAGGAGGGCTCAGGGCTTCAGTCCCATAGGGCACCCGGGGTATCTTGCTGAACAGTTCTCAATTAATTTAAGCCCTGGGCCTGATCCAGCAAGGTGTTAATGCTTCCTGTAAAGTGCTGAGGCCCTTAAATGCCTATTGATTTCACTAGCTAGGAGCCCAGCATCTCAATATTTTGCAATATCAAGTAAAAAAGACCCATTCTTCTAGGAACTATAGAGAAGTCTTGGTGCAAGATGGATTTGGATATGGCTTTATAATCATAAATAGAGCTCTCATTCTTCAGTTGAATCCTTTCTCTGTCAGTGGGGCTCCACCACAGGTGTACAGTTCTACCCATATGGATCCAGTTGCAACTCTTCTCCATATATTTACATAAGAGTGGTTTAGCAGAATTTTTTAAATTCTTTGAATGACTGCTGCCTCAGCTAACCAAATTCATTTAAGCCACAATCTATCTAGCAACAATACAAGATAGGTTTTCACTTAGGCTGTGTCTAAACTACATCTCTTTTCTCGAAAAAGGGATGTAAATTAGACACTTCGAAATTGCAAATGAAGCCGGGATTTAAATTTCTCACACTTCATTTGCAGTTTTTTTCGAAAACGGGCTTTTCAAAAGAAAAACAGCTGTTTAAGACGGGGATCGTTCGAAAATAAAACCCTTTTTCGAAAGATCCTGTACTCTTGAAAAAATGAATCCCCAGCTACAGCCATTTTTCTTTCGAAAAGCCCCTTTTCGGAAAAAACCCATGGCCGCCATTATGCAAATGAAGTGTGGGAAATTTAAATCCTGGCTTCATTTGCAATTTTGAAGTGTCTAATTTACATCCCTTTTTCGAGAAAAGGGATGTAGTTTAGACACAGCCTATGATTTATGGTAGTCAAGGGAGAAACTTTTAAGTGTCCCCTAAATTCCTACCAACACTTGCACATGTACTTAACTTTACTTATATAAGTAGTCTCATTGGAGGCCATAGGACTATTCACTTAAGAATGATTAAGCACATCTAGTGTTCTATGATTCTATTTCCAAAAACTTTGCAGGAGCAGGGCCCAAATTTGCCCCAATAATTTTGTGCTTACAGGTTGAATAGCAAAATATCTAGGTGCCCAATTTTCACACACATGCTGGATTTTGGATATACAACTTAGGTGCAAATTTAAGTGGTTTGAAGCCACTTCGAAAATTAGACTCAAGACTGAGAAGGCACTGCTGTGCAGCTTCCTAGTTCGTTTCCCTCAAACTATTTTAAAGTCATTTTCTCAGAAGTACAGGCAGCAGGGTTATTAGTGACATCTGTACTAGAGTGATAACAGTGTTGTGACCTAAGTCAAGAAAAAATAAGAAACCTTACTAGCTGCTTGTGCAAATTCTCCTTCTTAGGAAATTCTTGTGGTTTGCTGTCCCTGTGCATTTCACCTTACAGAAAAAAAAAATATATTTTTTTTACTTCTTTCTACTAGTGCCTGCAATATGTTGAACCTTATCCAAAAACAAAAGAATCCCTGTATCTGCCACACTGCAAAATGGCTGAATGCTGAGAAAATGCAAGTCAAACACATTAACACCACTCACTGGGCTTGTCTAGGTCCCAGAAAAAGGTGATAAAGCATAAAACTGCACTGTATTTCTTCCTTGCTTTTTTTCCTTTTAAAAAGATGAAATATACACAAATTGAAACTTGTAAGGCTTTAATTTTTCATGGAAATATAGTGATGTATAATATTCTAGTTCAGAATTTGGAAAATGAACTGAATTCTTTATAAATATTTGACCAAAAAAAATGGAAAATGTGTATGCATCTGAACATTATTCGCCCAGCTAACAGAGCTAGGTGAATAATGGGAAAAATAAATGAATAAATTATTTTTTAATTATGGAATTCATCAAACAAATTAGTGATTTGCAAGGAAACTTTTGGCATTTTAGTTTCCAGATGGCTAGCACTCAAGCTGAAGTAAAAGCTAAATATAGAAGGTTATCTGACTCTCTAGTAATTCAATACAAGGAATTTCATTTCAAAATGCTGTCGTCTTTATTTTCTTCTCATGCATACAGTGTTGTTTCAGTAGCTTAGGTGGTAGCCTACTGTGTTCTTTAGTCACCATTTAATTTTTCCCCTTAAAAAGGTAACGGAAAGTATTTTACAAAATCCTTCAGAAAATACAATTTTATATAAGAAAAAAAAGAATGTTCGTGGATGACCGAATCATTCCTCTTGGATTCATACTTGAAAGTAAATAATTACTTAAAAACAGATGTGATAAAAAGCAAAGCCTTTTACATCAAGGTGCTATTGCTAATTGAGCTTCTTAGGGCTGGTTGGTGGTAGACTCAAGCCAGTTCCTACTGCTTTCTGAAAGGCAAGATCACAAGGTCATATGGTTTATCTTGATACATAAATTAACTACTTTGAAGAAGGTTGTTTTTCTTCTTTGATGCTTTTGTGTTGGATTGCTGATTCCAGTATGTTTGCATATTATGACAGAACTTTTTATTTTCTGTCATACATTGAATTTTTATACTTTGAAAGACAATAGCAATGATACAATAATACAAAATGCATTGCTGTTTTTCATAGAAATATATAATATATATATAAAATAAACCAAAGTTATTAGTTTGCACAAATGTTTATGCAAAGCTGTATTCTGAGTGATTGAAGAGGGTGAGGTGTAACAACCTCCAGTCAACACTTAATCAGGACAATAAAGCTGCTTCACTAATCAGAGCATTAAAAAGGACCATCTATTCATGAAAAGTTTTAAAAATATGCTTTTAAAAAAATTGTTCAACTGGTTTTCAAAGGAAGTACAGCTATACATGTGCTGAAGACTCTGCCTTGCTAAACTGGGGCCTCTGCAGTCCTTTTTAATCCATAGCAATACAGGAAAGGAGGCAGCACAGTAAAGGCTCAGTCCTCTAAATACACACAAGTAACTTTACTCCTTGAAATGTTTGCAAGACATGGACCTAAATGTGAACAGAAGTTAAATAAATCTGGGTATACTTTTGGTTAGGAGAATATAGCTGGTGTGGTGTAGAATATTCCTTGTAAAGTATAATTTAAATTGTTACTGCTGCATATACTAGAGATGACTCACATCTTTTTAACCCTCTGCTTGCTCATTTCTTGTTTGATCTTTCAGGCTGACAATTTAATATAAGAAAAAAAAGTCTATGGAATTTACAATATGTTGGAGACATTACATCAACGTATTTAAAAAATAAATAGAATATAAGTTGGAGGTTGATAGCAATAGGTTACTGGCTATGGATTATAAAATGAGTGAAATTTGGCCCCTGCTGGTATCAGACCCAAACCTCTTTAACTTCAATATGGGACAGAATTTCTGTCCCTGTGTTTATTTGAATGGACACTTACGAAGTATTGTTAAATCTAGGGAATTTTAAAATAAGGCAAATATTAATACCTTTTACCTTGAAAACAATAATAATTTCTCTTAATAGGCTTGTGCATTTCCTAACTATCATTTTGTAGATGGAGTGTGTTCATTTTAATTATTATTTGTTATATAGGACTTGATCTATAGCTTTTTTCCTTGAACAACTGCACAAGCTTTCTGGACAAAATATAAAACCCTTTATATGAACATGCTTGCAATAACCATAAAAAGCATAGAATCACAGAATACTAGTACTGGAAGGGACCTCAAGAGGTCATCGAGTCCAGTCCCCTGCCCTCATGGCAGGACCCAGTTCTGTCTAGACCATCCCTGATAGACAGTTATCTAACCTACTCTTAAATATCTCCAGAGATGGAGATTCCACAACCTCCCTAGATAATTTTTTCCAGTGTTTAACCATCCTAACAGTTAGGAACTTTTTCCTAATGTCCAACCTAAACCTCGCTTGCTGCAGTTTAAGCCCATTGCTTCTTGTTCTATCCTCAGAGGCCAGGAAGAACAAGTTTTCTCCCTCCTCCTTGTGATACCCTTTTAGATACCTGAAAACCGCTCTCATGTCCCCTCTCAGTCTTCTCTTTTCCAAGCTAAACAAGCCCAATTCTTTCAGTCTTCCTTCTTAGGTTATATTCTCTAGACCTTTAATCATTCTTGTTGCTCTTCTCTGGACCTTCTCCAATTTCTCCACATCTTTCTTGAAACGTGGTGCCCAGAACTGGACACAATACTCCAAATGAGGCCTTATCAGCACAGAGTAGAGCAGAAGAATGACTTCTCGTGTCTTGCTCACAACACACCTGTTAATGCATCCTAGAATCACGTTTGCTTTTTTGCAACAGCATCACACTGTTGACTCATATTTAGCTTGTGGTCCGCTATAACCCCTAGATCCCTTTCTGCCATACTCCTTCCTAGACAGTCATTTCCATTCTGTATGTGTGAAACTGATTGTTCCTTCCTAAGTGGAGCACTTTGCATTTGTCCTTATTAAACTTCATCCTGTTTACCTCAGACCATTTCTCCAATTTGTCCAGATCATTTTGAATTATGGCCCTATCCTCCAAAGAAGTTGCAACCCCTCCCAGCTTGGTATCATCTGCAAACTTAATAAGTGTACTCTCTATGCCGATATCTAAAACGTTGATGAAAATATTGAAAAGAACCAGCCCCAAAACAGACCCTTGTGGAACCCTACTTGTTATACCTTTCCAGCAGGATTGTGAAGCATTAATAACTACTCACTGGGAATGGTTATCCAGCCAGTTATGCACCCACCTTATAGTAGCCCCATCTAAGTTGTATTTGCCTAGTTTATTGATAAGAATATCATGCGAGACAGTATCAAATGCCTTACTAAAGTCTAGATATACCATGTCCACCGCTTCTCCCTCATCCACAAGACTCGTTATCCTATCAAAGACAACTATCAGAATGGTTTGACATGATTTGTTCTTTACAAATCCATGCTGGCTGTTCCCTATCACCTTATTATCTTACAAGTGTTTGCAGATGATTTCTTTAATTACTTGATCCATTATCTTTCCTGGCACAGAAGTTAAACTGACTGGTCTGTAGTTTCCTAGGTTGTTTTTATTTCCCTTTTTATAGATGAGCACTATATTTGCCCTTTTCCAATCTTCTGGAATCTCTCCTGTCTTCCATGATTTTCCAAAGATGATAGCTAAAGGCTCAGATACCTCCTCTATCAGCTCCTTGAATATTCTAGGATGCATTTCATCAGGCCCTGGTGACTTGCAGACATCTAACTTTTCTAAGTGATTTTTGACTTGTTCTTTTTTTATTTTATCTTCTAAACCTACCCCCTTCCCACTAGCATTCACTATGTTAGGCATTCCTTCATCAGACTTCTCGGTGAAGACCAAAACAAAGAAGTCATTAAGCATCTCTGCCATTTCCATGTTTCCTGTTACTGTTTCTCCCTCCTCACTGAGCAATGGGCCTACCCTGTCCTTGGTCTTCCTCTTGCTTCTAATATATTTATAGAATGTCTTCTTGTTTCCCTTTATGCCTTTAGCTAGTTTGAGCTCGTTTTGTGCCTTTGCCTTTCTAATCTTGTCCCTGCATTCCTGTGTTGTTTGCCTATATTCATCCTTTGTAATTTGTCCTAGTTTCAATTTTTTTATATGTCTCCTTTTTTATTTTTAGATCATGCAAGATCTCCTGGTTGATCCAAGACGGTCTTTTGCCATATTTTCTATCTTTCCAACACAGCGGAATAGCTTGCTTTTGGGCCCTTAATAATGTCCCTTTGAAAAATTGCCAACTCCCTTCAGTTGTTTTTCCCTTCAGTCTTGCTTCCAATGGGACTTTACCTACCAGCTCTCTGAGCTTACCAAACGCTGCCTTCCTGAAATCCATTGTCTCCAATTTGCCGTTCTCCCTTCTACCATATCTTAGAATCATGAACTCTATGATTTCATGATCACTTTCACCCAAGTTGCCTTCCAGTTTCAAATTCTCAACCATTTCCTCCCTATTTGTTAAATCAAATCTAGAACAGCTTCCCCCCTAGGAGTTTTTTCAACCTTCTGAAATAAAAAGTTGTCTTCAATACAGTCCAAGAACTTATTGGATAGCCTGTGCCCCGCTGTGTCAGTTTCCCAACATATATCTGGATAATTGAAGTCTCCCATCACCACCAAATCCTGCGCTTTGGATGATTTTGTTAGTTGTTTAAAAAAAGCCTTGTGCACCTCTTCCGCCTGGGTAGGTGGCCTGTAGTAGACCCCTAACATGACATCACCCTTGTTTTTTACCCCTTTTAGCCTAACCCAGAGACTCTCAACACGTCCGTCTCCTATGTCCATCTCCAACTCAGTCCAAGTGTGTACATTTTTAATATAAGGCAACACCTCTTCCCTCTTTTCCCCGCCTGTCCTTCCTGATTAAGCTGTACCCTTCTATACCAATATTCCAATCATGTGTATTATCCCACCAAGTCTCTGTGATGCCAATGATGTCATAGTTGTATTTATTTATTAGCACTTCCAGTTCTTCCTGCTTATTACCCATACTTCTTGCATTTGTATATAGGCGTCTAAGATACTGATTTGATCTTGCCTCCCAGTTCTGCCTTGTCTCTCCTTTCTCTCTATTATAGCCCACATTCCCTCCCATTTCCGACCCATCTCCCAGGTCTCTATGTTCTTCACTTACCTGTGGGCTTTGGTCATCTGTCCCCGTTGAACCTAGTTTAAAGCCCTCCTCACTAGGTTAGCCAGTCTGTATCCAAATACGGTCTTCCCCTTCCTCGAAAGGTGAACACCATCCCTGCTTAGCAGTCCTGCCTGGAATAGCATCCCGTGATCGAGGAAGCCAAAGCCCTCCTGGCAACACCAGCTTCGCAGCCAGGCATTCACCTCCAGGATGCACCTGTCTCTGCCTGGGCCCCTACCTTTGACAGGAAGGATCAAAGAGAATACCACCTGTGCTCCAAACTCCTTCACGCATACTGCCAGAGCCCTGTAGTCACTCTTGATCCGCTCAGTGTCACACCTCGCAGTATCATTAGTGCCCACATGGATGAGTAGCATAGAGTAGTAGTCAGAGGGCTGGATAATCCTCGACAGTGCCTCTGTAACATCTCGGATATGGGCCCCCGGCAGGCAGCATACCTCCCGAGATGAGATGTCAGGGCGACAGATGGGCGCCTCCGTCCCCCTCAGAAGAGAGTCTCTGACCACCACTACCCTATGTTTCCTCTTCACAGTGGTAGCAGCAGACCTCCCAGCCTTGGGGGTATGAGGCGTCTCCTCCTCTGTTTTAGGGGGTGATTCCTTATCTCCTGTATCAAGAAGAGCATAACAGTTTCTAGTACCATGGTGGGACGGTTTGGAGCAGGGGTGGAGCACTGCCTGCTGCCAGAAGTAACCAACTGCCAGTGTCCACCCTGAGCCATCTCCTCCTCCACCAGTGGTGTGTCAGCAGTCCTGTGTACTGAGACAGCTACCTCAGCTGTCTCCACATGAACACTCTCCAGGAATTGCTCATGAAGTCAGATGCTCCTTAAACTAGCCACCTCCTCCTGTAGCTCTCCCACCTGCTGCCTGAGAGATTCCACCAGCTGGCACCTTTCACATTGGATGGTCCTCCCAGCCTGGATATCAGTAAGTGGGAATTGCAAGCCACAGTCCCTGCAAAACCACACCAGGATCTGGGTAGAGGCATCCATGCTCAGGTGGTCTGGCTACAGGCGCAGGTAGAGGAGACAGAAGCAGTGCTGGCACAGGTGGTGTGGGTCTTCCTGACCTTTATAGGCCTCCCTCTGTCAAACTCCCTCTTAAACTCCCCTGTCTGCAGACCCCTGTCCATCATTCCCCTGGTCACTCTGCCTCTGGCTTTTAAAGCCTGCTCACCTGGGTCAGGCCTACCCCCTCGAGAGTCACACAGGGGAAGGCTGATCAAAGGCAATCAAGAGAACAATCCAGGGAACAAAGGTCAGGCACTCAGTCCCAACTGCCACAGCAACTGCAACTAAAGTCACCTGAAATCAGAATCAAAATTCAAACAGTCGAGCAAACTCACTCACACCAAAAGCGAGTACTCTCACTCTCACCTGGTAGCCTGTTCAGTGGCAGGATCTCTTGCTCTCCCTCTTAAACTCCCCTGTCTGCAGCCCCCTGTCCGCTTCGCTCCCCTGGTCACTCTGCCTCTGGCATTTAAAATGTTAACTAGCTGTGCAGCAGAACAGACAAGTTAAGTGAAGTTCTGATGATCACAATATGGAAAGGATGTGGTTGGTTATTGGAATCCATTAGTGGAGTAATATTTCTGGATGCATCTATCTGCATACTATAGAAGCTGACATTTATTCACACAGAATGACTAAGGGAATGTGTAATTGTGAATCTGGTTTCTGGGCCTGATTGTGCATCTTGTTAATTGACTCCTGCAAAAGTTTGGGTGCCCTCAGTTTCACCTTGCATCCCTGATTTTAGCCATGGAAGTCTACTGGCAATCTAATGCCTGGTAGCAAAGACACTGTGTCAGCTATTGCTAAGCACAAATTGCAGTATTTTTCAAGACAGTTACTGGAAATACTAGTATTACTTTTTAAAGCACTTTGAAACATATTGGATTTGAAAAGTATGAAATAAAATTAAATTATACACAGATAGGGCCAAATTCTTGGCCCAAGGTCCAACTTCAGGAGATGTTCAGTTGGGCTATGTCTAGACTGCAGAGTTTTTTTTTTTTTTTAAGTGGCCTTTTTTCAAAAAAACTTCACCTGCATCTAGACTGCTGTCGTGGTCTTTCTAAATTAAATCAAAAGAACACGGTGGTTTTTTCGATAGCAGTAAACCTGCTTTTACGAAGAAGAATGCCTTTTTTTTCTAAAGAGCTCTTTCCAAACAGGCTTTTTCGAAAGAGAGCGTCCAGATTGCCTAGGTTCTCTCTTTCGAAAAAGTGATTCGCTTTTTCGAAAGTCTTGCGGCTGTCTAGACGATCTCTTTCGACAGAGGCTTGTAGTCTAGGCATACCCTAGGTGGGTTGAAGAATCCTTCCCCTCGGGACATGGAACGGCTGAATAGCCATTCGGTCGGGATAATTTATGTACAGTGCCAGAGTCGACATTAGGTTAAAAAAAACCCCTGTTGGTGGACCCGTTAGTTGTAGTGTCTGTATTCATGTCTTATGGGTGGTCTAGGCTTTTAAAAGCTGCCCTGAAAGCATCTCCTGGAGGCTCCTCCTCCAAATGTGGAGTGGTTGTGGTCAGGAGCAGAGTCACCGGGGCCTAGTGTGCTGAGAATTCTAGAGTATCGTCCAACAGGGAAGAGCTCAGAGGCTCTGTACTTAAGCCTCGCTCCTGCCTCTGGTGCAGCTGAAATATTATAGAAGCATAGCAGCATGGAACAGTAACCTGGTTATCTACTGAGAGATACACATCCTCACAACAGAATAGGTTCCACTGCAAGACTCCTCTTTGTATTGCTTTGCAGCAGCAGCAAAATTTCTCTTTTGGAGACACTGGGGTGCTATAAGTACCAATACGGTTGACACATTTAAAAATCAGTTACAGTATGCCAGGGCTTACTTTTATTGTGGCACTTGTAAATATCTCCTGAACTTAGAATAGGGACTTCCTCAGATACTCCAGCAAATGTAACTACCTCAGATGGAAAATACCTAGGGTTTGAAGGTGTTCATGATTTAAAGCAAAAAATAGCTTCTTTTGTAATTGTGTGGCTTTAGGCATTTCATCTGAAGAAACAGATATTTACCCAGTGCTGAAATCTGTCAGCAGAGGCAGAGCAGATCTTTCTTTTTTTGCCTACTTGAATCAAAGTTCAAAGGAGCCAGAGTAACAATTTAATTTCCAAGCCATCTTCATTCCTTATTATGTGCATTATTAAATATATCTTTTGAAGCCCTGGGTTTGGAAGAACAGGAGACAAGTTGCATTTTGTAATAAGTAATCAGCTCTTTTGTCTGATGTTTTTGTGATATAATTTCAGAGCTGCTGTTATGAATGGTATGAAATGACTCCAAAGCTATCTACATTTTGAACATTTCCTTCATCTGCACTGAGAATTTACCAGGCAGCTGGTAAAGGAGTTTCTTCCTTTATATAGGGGTTAAGTGCAAAGACTACGTCACCTTCTGAAATTCTCATTGTAATACTTTCTTAAACATTCCTCAGTTCTGCTTGAGTCCAAATGACCATCACTTTCTTCTTCATGAGATGTCCCTGTGGGTGCTCCACTGTTGGTGATGGGTCATTTGGAGCCACAGATTGGAGCCTTGCAAAGCAGTTTTCAGTTGGGCAGCACATGTGTGAAAGGTGCCTCGTGGCGTTCACACCTTAGCACCTCGTGCGTGTGGCCTGACATCCCCCACTTTAGTTCCTTGCTAACTGCCCTCAGTCATGGATGGAGCTTGGTTTCTCACCTCGTGGCGTTCTTACCATCATAGTTAGAGTAGTTTAGTAGTGTTTTCCTCATATATGTAGTTCGAGTTATTACCCTTCGTTCTTTAAAAAAAATCGTGAGGGGATTTCGATGCGACTCTGGTCCTCAGGAGGCTGCAAGAGCCCTCTCTGTTTTTCTCAGTTCTCCCTTCCTGCGTTCCTTTTCTTCTGCTCTCCCCTGTTTGGAAGGAAGGAAGGAAGTCAGTCTGTCAACAGGGACTGCTGACGACATGGTGGGCTCACTGGGGTTTAAAAATTGCCACACATGTCGTGATACTATTCCAGTCTCAGACGGACACTCATCCTGCATTCACTCGTATACCTCAAAAATGCAGTTTGACAGTCAGGGCCAGAGAGGACAGGGAGTTGTGCTTCAGAATGATCCTATTCAGGAAGGCCATGAAGCCTTCTGAGGCTCAACAGTCTTCCCAGCCCCAGGTGGGGTCTACTAAGAAAAGAGCTGCTTCTCTACTGCCAAGGAAGCCACCTAAGAAAAGAGCTTCCTCGGCGCGATCTCTCTCTCCTCCTCCATCTCCCAGGGTCAGTAAGGGAAATAGACTGGGTACATTGGGTACCGCAGCACTGAGGCCCTCCACTGGTGCTGGCTTGATGCCTTCGGAACCACCTTCGGCACCAATCCAGGCATCTTTAGCACTGACTGGACCTCATAAACAAGTCCTGGTACCAACCCCGACAGCCCACCATGACCCGGCACTGACTAAAACCTTGGCATTGACCATCAAACTGATGTCCCATAAAACATCATGGGTGGCACCAGCGGGCTCAGCACCAGACCCCAAGCCACTGCCTTCTGCTCCTGTGGCACCGGCGGAAGAGCCAATACATGCTGCTCACTCGGCACTGGAGGGATCCAACTGATGATCGCCGGCACCGGGGGTTTACAGCAGAGACTACTGTTCCCGCCTTGCCACTAGAGATCCATTCCCAGCATTGTCATCAGCCCATAGTTCTCTGGGACTTATCAGATCTCCCGTTTTGTAGGAATGCAGTGCCTTTGAGATGATGACGGCTGGAGTGTTTTCTTGTCACAGCACTCCTCTCCCATTGGATCTGTGATTATACCATTATCGAGACAAACCTTGTCATCCTGCTTGGTATTCTCATTGGCCATACCACCACCCCACTATACATGAGAGCATTGGGGTTCCTATAGACACTGATCAATGGCAAAAGCTTATCGGAGAGTCGAGACACTAGTTGACTAGTCACCCCCTCCCTTGCTGCCTCTATCAGAAAGAGACAGCAAACAGGAGGAGGGGGGAGAGGAGGGAGTGGGGCAGAGGCGCAGCGGCAGTAGTGTTCCACCTTTGAAATGTACAAGAGTTCCTGTTGGGGTTCTTGTACATTTCAAAGCGGAAGCGCTGCATGGAGCCTGGGGCCAGCGGGAGATTCTGAGTCCCCCGCTGGCTCCAGGCTCCATGCAGCGTTTCAATCTTTGAAATGCAGAAGAGTCCCTGCTGGGGCTTTTGTAGATTTCAAAGATGGAATGCCGCACGGCACTTCTGCCTTTGAAATGTAGCAACAGGTGGGCTCTTGCTACATTTCAAAGGGGAAGTGCCCTTATTGACTAATCAACCATTTGATTAGTTGATTAATCTAATTTTAACATCCCTACCTCGCACCCTTCTGCTGACGGAGGACTCAGAAGAGGAGGAGTGTCAGATTCAAGAGCAAGATCCTGAGCCCCAGTCTGATACATCACCTACGGACAACTCCTCTTCATCGACCGATGAGGCAGTGATTCATCTGGATATATGCCCAGCAGACGATCTTAAACAGTTCCAGGAGCTTTTTTAAAAAGTGGTAGTTAGTCAGGAGGTTCCCCTTCAAGGGGTGTAAGAAAAACAAAACCAACTCCTGAAGAACATACAGCCCACGTTACAGGGCAAAATTGCTTTACTTATTGATGAGGCGACTATGGAGGCATCAGACGAGCTGTGGCAAACTCCTACCCTCCTTATAGCCTACATGTAAGAGGGCTGACAGTAAATACTTTTGTTCCTGCTAAGGACATGGACCCACCCCCCACCAAATTCTTTGGTCGTGGAGGCCACACAACATAGATCTAAGCTCCTGCAATTCAGGGCCATGACTCATGACAAAGACCATAAGAAGCTGGATTGTTTTGGCAGAAAAATGTTTTCTTCTGCTACATTACAACTAAGAATTGCTAATTATTTGGCCCTTTTAGCAAACCACGATTTTGATAACTATTTGAAATTGGGGGAGCTCATGGAGCACCTTCTGGACTCCAAAAGACACATTTTGAAGGCTGAATCCTGTCGCTCAAGGCAGGTGGGCTCCACGCAAGACCTCGTTACACATCAGTCTCTTGGAGCTCAGAGCCGTAAGGAATGCCTGCATCCATTTTGCACCCAAAATCACTGACTGCACAGTCCGAATACTCTTAGACGATATCACAACAATATTTTACATAAACAGACAAGGAGGTGGGTTCTCTCATTCCCTATGTGTGGAGGCGATCCACTTGTGGAACTGGTGCATCTGCAACCAAGTAACATTGGTGGCATCATACCTACCCGGCATGAACAATACCATGGCAGACTCTCTGAGCCGCAATTTTCCCACTGACCATGAGTGGGAATATCATCCTCAGGTCCTAGCCTCAATTTTCACGCATTGGGAGTATCTGTCTATAGGCTTGTTTTCATCACACCTCAACGCCAAATGCCCCTGATTTTGTTCCTGAGCAGATCTGGGCAATGGATCTCTTGAAGCTGTTTTCCTAATTCAATGGAACGCTCCACTAAATTATGCTTTTCCACTGATCCCTCTTATCCCCAGAGTTCTCCACAAGATCCACTCAGAAGACATGTGTCATCTTGATAGCTCCCTCCTGGTCCAGGCAGACTTGGTTCCCATATCTGCATCATATGTCCATCCAACCCCCGTATCCACTGCTACGCTGCCACAATCTTCTTTCACAGAATTATGGTACGTTGTTACACCCACAACCTCATACCATTCTCCTCAGCACATGGCTCCTATCTGGTTCCAAGAATCGGAGGCCTGCTGCTCTGACCGGGTGAAGGATGTTCTCCATAGCAGAAGACTTTCCACACATATGACTTACCTGCATAAATGGAAGTGTTTTTCTTCATGGTGTCAACAAGTACAGATTGACCCTCACGCTTCCCTGCTTTGTAATATCCTTGTCTATATCTCAAGGGAGGGAGGGTTATCCATTTCATTTGTCAGCAATAACAGCCTTTTATGATCCAATTGACAGACGCTTAATGTTCACACATCATATCACAAGAAGATTCCTGAAGGATCTACAAAATCTTTACCCTCCCCACAGGGCCCCACCGCCCTCCTAGGATTTAAATCTCATTTACATTTAGACTGTTTGAGAACCCCCCCTTTGAACGTGTAGTGACTGTCCAACTTCCCTTTCTCTTCATAAAGGTCTTGTTTCTGGTCGCCATCACCTCTGTTAGGAGAGTCGGAGAAATTTGGCCCTCATGGCGGATCCTTCCTACACAGTCTTCGCAAGGGACAGAGTCACTTTATGCCCTCACCCTGCTTTCCTGCCAAAGATCTGCTCCTCGTTCCACATCAACGAACCCATTGTGTTACCTACCTTCTACCCAAAAACTCATGCGTCCCCCTATGACACAATGCTCCACACTTTAGATATCTGACGTGTGCTTGCCTTTTTTAATAGATAGGACACAAGTCTTCTGCAGCTCTCAGCACCCATTTGTGTCAGTCGTGGAACGCTCTAAGGGCACAAATCTCAGCCCAGCCCATTTCTAAATGCACTATCCTCCTGCACAGTCAAATGCCATGCCATCCGGAACAGACCTTTGTTTACTCCACCAAGAGCACATTCCATCTGTGCTACTGCAGCTTCCACAGCCTTTCTGAACAATGTTGCCCTCAGAGACACCTGGTCATCTGACCACACTTTTGCCAGGCATCATGCCATATTGCCTCAACTGACATTGGACTCAGCGGTAGCTACAGTGATCTTGTATTCAGCTGCCAAGCAGTGACTCTGAATCCCACTGTCCATCTTGAGTACTGCTCTGTAGTTGTGAAGATGGAGCACCCACAGGGACATCACTCGAAGAAGAAAAGGGAGTTATTCACTTCAGGCAGTAATGACTGTTCTTTGAGAGATGTCTCCATGGCTGCTCGACAACCCTCCCTCCTTCCCTCTACTCAAAGTCTTGGCTACCTGGGCGTGGATAAGAAACTGAAGCAGGGGCTTGGGCCATGTGCACGAGGTGCTTAGGTGTGAATGCCAGGAGGCACCTTTTGCGCATGTACGGCCCAACTGAAAATTGCTTTGCAAGGCTCTGATCTGTGGCTCTGGGATGACTCGTCACCAACAGTGGAGCACCCACTGGGGGGACACACATCTGGAAGAACAGTCATTACTGCACGAGGTGAGTAACTACCTTTTATGAAAGGCTCTCTTTTTTTCCTGAACCTGCAACACAGATTCCATTTTAGACATACCATACAAAATTACATTATTAACAACAGTAATTGCATTCATAGTTGGTGGTTGCTGCTGCTGCTGCTGTTGTTTTAATAACATAAAAGGAAAAGGATATGCACTTTATTTTTGTGGCTAGAGATTAGGACTGGGAGTTAAAGCAAATTATTCTGGTTACTACATACAACAGTTGGGTCAAATCAGAAATTCTCATTCAGAAATCAGACATACTGGATTTTTGTCTGTGGAAAAACTGAATAAGGTCTTCAGGGCTTGGCAAAATGTTAGTAAAATACCATTAACCTGAATTGTAATGTCAAATAGTTATGTTCAGTTGCACAGACTAAGATTCTTTTTAAATAGCAGTTTTCTTTTTTTGAGGGCTGAATTTCACTTGTGCTTGTACAAAATTTCTCTCTTGCTTCTTCTTCGAGTGGTCCCTGTGGGTGCTCCACTCGTGGTTTCAGGCTCATCCCGACGCCGCGGATCGGAGACTTGCATAGCTGTGCTCCGCCTGACCGTGCATGTGTGAGCAGTGGCTTGCGCCGTTCGCACCCTTGATCTGTTGCACGCGGCCCCCGCTCAGTTCCTTCCAACTGCCCTCGGTAGCGGACGGAGCTCCAATCTCTCCCTCAGAGTTCTCCTTACCTCAGATCTGTACATAGTTCTTACCAAGTTCCTTCTACCTTTCTCAGTTCGTGTTCTGGCTCAGTGTTCCCTAAAACTTAAAAAAACACAAAAAAACCCCACCTTTTTACTCAGCAGCGGACGCTTCCTGTGAGAAATGCCTGGATCACCAGGTTTTAAGAAGCGTGCTGTTTGTTGAGAGCCCATGCCAGTGTCAGATGGGCATGAGGCATGTATACAGTGCTTGGGAAAAGCATACGTACCGCAGCGCTGTCAGCATTGCTGCAAGCTGACAGCCAGAGACCGCAAGGATCGGGACAGACGTTTGAAAGTACTATCAATGGACAAGGCTTTACAGCCAGCCGAGCTGTCTGCCTCTGCTGGGCACAAGTGCCCCTTCGCTGATACTGAGGCGTCTGCTTCTAAAAAATCCAAGCCCTCCCCAACCCGGTCTCTGCCAATGGCTCTCAGTACCGGACGGGGCTTAAAACAGGGTTCGGGTGTGTCAGGGACAGCCAGAGCAGGGTCCCGGCGACTGCCGGACACAAAGAGAAAAAAGCACCCACTGCCGGCACTGAGAGCTCAATCGGCACCAGCTACAGCGGGGCCACGCAAACTGACAGCCGCACTGCCAACACCGGGCACATCAGCACCGGCAGTGGAAATAGCTGCAATGCCCACAGCACCGGCAGCAGGAACAGCTGCAATGCTGGCAGCACCAGAGCTGCTGGCACCGGTAACTTTAAAGCATCAGGGGAGCTTGCCGGCACCAGAGCAAGCCTCCTCAGCACCGCATGACCCGGCACCGCTGCAGGCTGACATCACGGCAGCACCAGGAGAAGCCTGTGAACAGGCAATTGTGCAGTCGGGGCTCAGTTCTCCGGCTCCAACTTTTTCACCGGGGCCACCCCCCACCCTGACAGCACATCATCACCGTTACAATAGGGCAGGCAGCCCAGTCTCTTCTGATGACTATTCCTGCTACAGAGAGCCAAGATTATTAGAGAGGAGGCTCTCTCTCACACAGTCCTCATCTCCAAGGCACTCATTACATTACTCACAATTGCCCATCCGGTCACCAAGACAGCATTACTATACAAGACATAGCAGCATGTTCTCTTCCAGGCATTCATCACCTACACGCTCAGAGCGGTACCATGGTCATTACCACAGGGGATACTACGACCCTATTCATTATGACCGGACCTCCCAATGCTACAAGAGACACACATGCTGCTGTTCATCTACCTATTCTCACTTACCAGTAGCTCAACGCAATCATTCGTCACCTCCTCCTCCGAAGAGCCCAATGATTCAGTTGGAACACTCTGAGCCCAAGGAGGGTCAGTTGTCAGACCCAGACGATCCTCAGCAGGGTCCTTTGCCAATAGACCACTCATCATCATGTCTAGATGAGGTGGTGATCCCAGCTGATTTCTCCTCATCAGATGACCTGAAACAGTTTCAGGATCTGTTCAAGCGTGTTGCAGATAGTCAGGAGATGCAGTTAGAGGATATTCGTATGAAACAACACCGCCTCTTAAAAAATCTACGCCCAAAGTATCGCAATAGAATTGCACTTCCCATTGATGAGGCGATCATGGAGGTCGTGGAGGAAATTTGGCAGACTCCAGCATACGTTCCTCCAACGAGTAAAAAAGCGGATAAAAAGTATTTTGTCCCTTCTAAGGGTTTGGACTTTCTCTTTAATCACTCACAACCTAATTCATTGGTGGTCGATGCAGTGCAACATAGATCAAAGGTGCCACGGTATAGAAATACCATTCCAGAAAAGGATAATAAGAAGCTAGATATATTTGGAAGGAAAGTGTATTCATCACTATGTTACTACTATATATTTGGAAGGAAAGTGTATTCATCGCTATGTTACTACTACGTATTGCCAACTATTCCGCTCACCTTTCCAACCACAACTTTGACAATTATTCAAAATTGGCAGACCTCCTACAACATCTCCCTGACTCAAAAAGACCACTACTCAAATCCATAGTGCAAGAGGGGTACGCCGCATGCACAGCTGCATTGGAGATTGCTATGGATGTACCCAGGAGCATCAACGATTCCGTCAGCGTCCCCAGCGCAGATGACAGCAGCTGAACCGTACCTCCAATCAGACATCTACAAAACAGCAAATTTGAAGGTGTAGTTGAGGATGCGAACAAAACTCCCACCTCACTTCTTTTCCAACATCATCTAAGACCCTATTACCATCATTGGTCCACTATCACCACGGACAAATGGGTGTTGGAAATTGTAGCTTCTGGTCTTACCATTCCTTTCATTTCACTTCCCCAAACCACCCCACCCATCCCGTCCCTTTTAGGGACCCATCTCACGAGGATCAGTTGAAACAAGAGGTCCATCGTCTACTCACCATTAGAGCAATAGAGTGAGTGCCCAAGGAATTCCAGGGAAAAGGGTTCTACTCTCCAAAGTATTCCAGGGAAAAGGGTTCTACTCTCCAAGGAATTCCAGGGAAAAGGGTTCTACTCTCGATATTTCCTTACTCCAAAGAAGAACGGAGGATGGAGACCTATATTGGACCTACGAAACCTAAATCGATACCTCTGGAAACAACGCTTCAAAATGGTCACCCTAGCTACAATTATACCAGCTCTGAATGAGGGAGATTGGTTCGCAGTCCTCGACTTACAGGATGCTTATTTCCACATTGCAATACATGTGGCACACAGGCGATTTCTTCGCTTTACAGTAGCAGACGAACGCTTCCAGTACAAAGTACTTCCATTTGTCCTGGCATGTGCTCCCAGGGTATTTTCCAAAACTCTGGCAGTTGTGGCAGCTTACCTGCGCAAAGCAGGAGTGACAATTTTTCCCTACCTGGACAATTGCCTCCGCAGAGGTTGCACTCATACAGAGGCGAGCGAGGCAGTAAAAATAACAACCCGAACATTCAATTCTCTCGGTCTTGTTCTAAACATACAAAAATCATCACTGGAACCAACTCAGAACTTGATTTTTATAGGAGCGCAACTGGATGCAAAGACAGCTCATGTATACTTACCAGCAGAACGCTTCCAGTCAATGCAGGACTTACTAAACACCATTACACATCCCTCAACCATGCCAGTACACACCTGTTTACAGTTGATGGGCCACATGGCAGCTGCCACTCTCGTGGTTCAACATGCAAGGTTACATTTCAGATGTCTCCAACACTGGCTGGCTTCAGTTTACATTCCGGCGAAGCACAGTGTCCACAAGTTGGTAGTATTGCCACCACATGTCAAGGCGTCTCTGCAATGGTGGACCAAACCAGAAAATCTTTTACGGGGTGTCCCCTTTCATCGCCCCCAGCCATCAGAACAAATAACCACTGACACCTCTCTTACGGGATGGGGCACCCACATGGACAGCCTGATGGTCCAGAGCAGAAATGTTGCTGCACATCAATATACTCGAACTACGGGCAGTATTTAGAGCTTGCAAGCATTTCAAATTGCACATAAGGGGCACAACAACCAGAGTGCTCACAGACAATGTTGCAACCATGTATTACATCAACAGACAAGGCGGAGCCCGTTCTCGATCTCTTTGCACAGAAGCAATTCGCTTGTGGAATTGGTGTATCCTCAACAAGACGTTCCTCATAGTGTTGTACTTACCTGGTGTAAACAACGTCATTGCAGATTCACTAAGCAGACAGTTTCCCCACGATCACGAATGGGAGATCCGAATTGATATTCTTTATCGGATCTTTTGGCGTTGGGGCTTTCCAACAATAGATCTGTTTGCCACACAAAGCAATGCCAAATGTCCAAAATATTGTTCCAGGGCAGGAATAGGTCGTCATTCCTTGGAAGATGCCTTTCTCCTTCATTGGGGAACATCTCTACTCTATGTCTTCCCTCCAGTGGTCCTTGTACCCAGGATTATAGAGAAAATCACCATGGATGCAGCTCATGTGATCCTCATAGCTCCAGCATGGGCTCCCCAACCATGGTATTCGATACTTCATCAGTTGTCGGTCAAGATACCATACCATCTGCCCATTCCTCCGAACCTGCTGACCCAACAGGACGGCTCCCTATGGCATCCAAGACCCGAAGTTCTGCATTTGACAGCTTGGATGCTAAGTGGTTCACAACATCGGAGAACCTCTGCTCCGATCCAGTGAAGCATGTACTAATGGCTAGTAGGAAAAGCTCTACACGAGCCACATACTTGGCGAAGTGGAATAGATTTGAGGCCTGGTGTATCAGAAATGACGTCAATCCACACCTTTCACCATTGCATAAAATACTCGAATATATACTACACCTGCAACAAGGGGGCCTATCTTTAGCCTCCATACGAGTATACTTAGCAACAATTACTGCTTTTCATCATATGATAGGCGGGGTTTCCTTGTTTTCGCACCCCATGACAAAATGGTTCTTGAAGGGGCTTATGAATCTTAATCCACCGCGAAGACCTCCACCACCTTCATGGAATCTCGATTTGGTGCTAGATACGTTGACGCGCCCGCCATTCGAACCGCTAGCTACAGCTTCTCTGCACCTGCTTACAATTAAATCTCTCTTTTTACTGGCCTTAACTTCGGCATGTAGAGTGAGTGAGCTTGCAGCCCTTATGTCATCACTGCTGTATACCATATTTATAAGAGATTCGGACACGTTAAGGTCTCACCCAGCGTTCCTTCCTAAAGTATGCTCGGACTTTCATATCAACGAGCCCATTATGTTTCCCTGTTTTTGTCCAAAACCGCATACTTCATCGCGTGAGGCAGCTCTACATACCCTGGACGTACGCAGGGCACTAGCTTTTTATATGGACAGAACACGGGTTTTCCGCAGAATGGACTGTCTCATTGTCTCACTTGCGGCCCGTTCCAAGGGACAACCACTCTCTTCCCAATGCATTGCAAAATTAATAGTGATATGCATTACCACCTGTTATTCCATATGGAATAAACCACTCTTGGCCCAACCTAAAGCCCATTCCATGAGAGCAGTAGCCACATCTACAGCTTTTTTAAGAGGTGTGCCATTTCAGGACACTTGCCGAGCGGCCACATGGTCCTCCAATGAAACTTTCATGAGACGCTATGCAATCCTGCATCATTGGGCTTCAGACTCGTTGGTGACAGCAGCAGTACTCCCTCCAGTTAATAAACCGTAATTCCGAATTGCGGTTCTCACTGGGGTACTGCTCCGAAGTCACCACGAGTGGAGCACCCACGGGGACCACTCGAAGAAGAAGAAGAAGTTACTCACCTTCGTGCAGTAACGATTGTTCTTTGAGATGTGTCCCTGTGGGTGCTCCACGACCCGCCCTCCTCCCCAATTCGGAATTAACTTTTTATCGTTTCAGAAACTTGGGCGGCTGGAGGAACTGAGCGGGGGCCGGACCGCACGCAACAGATCAAAGGTGCGAACGGCGCAAGCTGCTGCTCACGCATGTGCAGTCCGGCAGAGCACGGCTATGCAAGTCTCCGATCCGCGGCGCCGGGACGAACCCGACATTACAAGTGGAGCACCCACGGGGACTCATCTCGAAGAACAATAGTTACTGCACAAAGGTGAGTAACTTCTTCTTTCTCTCTCTCTTTCTCTTTCATGCCTACACTTTGCAGAACCAAATACCTGCAGGAAGAGAGAAAAGACAGGACAAACAGAGATGATTTGTTCTTGAGATGTACACAGAACTCATAATTCCTGGGTTCACTGGCCTGCAGATTCAGAAGACAACTTGTGCTTCAAGGTGTTACCACACATGGGCTGTGTAAAGTCCCAATTTTTTATTTTAATGTGGATGTACATTTTTGCAGTATTTGACCATAACCCTGTCCAGATTAAGCAATGGAATGGGTTGGTGACCACATGACATGTTTTTAATACTTGTCTTATGTTTTAAATAGTCTAGTGCCTCAGCAAATGTGTTAGAACTTGCATCCACAAACTTGGAGCCAGTTTATGTTAATCAGACATTTGTACACATACAGGTATTAGACTACTAAATGGGTGCATGTGTCTGTTAGGCCTATTAGCAAAGTGTAGGCATAAGCATATGAATATACAGTTTTGTGAGAACATGAGTTCAAGCCAGGTAAAGGCGTGGATGAAATGACTCTCTGAATTTCTTACAAAATAGCAAGATTTAAGTTTATAGAACGGGTTGATTACCCCTTTACTTTTTATGAGGCTGATTAAAACTTATTAAACTGATTGAGTAATGAAACCCATTGCATGTTGCCATGCTAATCAGTAATCTTGTTGCACTATTTGGAGCTAGCTGTTTCTTCAGCTATTTCTGCTCTGTGTAAAACTCAACAATTTAAAATAATTGTGTAGCAGACTAGTGTCTATTTATACACCAAGTACTTATGCCTCTGAAAGAGAGAGCTTGTTCTGACCCCAGTTACCTAGCATCAGGGTAAGGTGAGTTGGAACTTATGAATCTTTGATCTAGAACAGCTGCTAAAATAGACTTACTGAAGATAATGGGAGTTTGTTATTGTTTTCTATGGGAACAAGAGAGGACCTGTTGAATATTCAGATAGTTTCCCCCTCGATTAGTGATACCATTAACATCACTACAGGAAGATTAGAGTATCGAAAGCTGATGATATACAAGCTGAAATGGGGGATATTACTTTTGTGAGTGAAATTTCTGCTTTTTCCTTCTCTCTCTTGACTGCCTGATTGTTCCCCTGAGATATTATGTACTGTATCTTTTTTTCCAATTGTCATACTTTGGTTTCAAGTGTTATTCATCACTAGTATTATGAGTGCATATTGTTTGTTATGCACAATCCCTTGCTGAAGTTGTGGTAATGCACTGAAAAAATTGGTCAACATAAGAACAGCTATACTGGGTCAGACCAAAGGTCCATCTAACCCAGTATCCAGTCTTCCAACAGTGACCAATACCAGATGCCCCAGAGCGAGTAAACAGAACAGGTAATCATCAAGTGATCCCTCTCCTGTCATCAATTTCCAGCCTCTGACAAACTGAGGCTAGGGACACCATTCCTACCCATCTGGCTAATAGCCATTAATGGACCTAACCTCCATGAATTTATCTAGTTCTTTTTTGAACCCTGTTAAAGTCCTGATCTTCATAACATCCTCATGGTCATGGGTCTGTATACTCAGGACTCTTACTATATCTGTATTATTTGGCTAATACAGATTACCCTGTACTTACTCAGTTATAAGCCCATTCATTCATAAACTGATCTCCCCGAGTTAAAAAAAAATTGTAAAAATCGCAGTGACCCATTCATGAGTTGACTCTATATCAGCTATTTGCAAACTTCCAGTCCCAGATTGACAGCGTAAGCTGCTGGTACGTTGGAATGTTTTGTTTACCTGGTACATCTGCAGGCACAAAGCCTCTCAGCTCCCATTGGCTGCTGATTGCTATTTCCCACCACTCACATTGACCCGGAACAGCAAACAGCAGCCAGTGGGAGCTAAGGAGCTCGCAGACACTCCAGGTACATAAAGTGTCCTGGGGTGCCAGTGGTTTGCCCTGCTGGGCTGAAAACTGAAATTTGCCAACACCCCCAAGTTAAAAAAACCAAATTGGTAAAATGCAATGACCTGTTCAGAAGCTGACCCCCACTCTTTACTGCATCATTTTTTACCAAAAAAAATTAGGCTTATGATCGAGTGGATATAGTATTTCTTGGGCTCCTTTCTATGACACTTTGGAAACTCTTTCCTGGAACACTTTGTCTATTTATTCAGTTTTAATGGCATGAATTCCCCAGAATTTTCATACTCAAAATGAAGGTCTTGGGATTTTTCAGACATTGCTGGAAACATCTGTTTACCTGGTTTGGCCTCAGCTCAAACTTCAATATACTTTGAATGTATCATGGAATTTGGAAGAGGCTGAAAGGAGAGATCACAAGTAGAACTATCTCAGAGACAGTTCCACAAAATTTGAGGTGGAACTTAAAAGACAACAT
Source organism: Pelochelys cantorii (assembly GCA_032595735.1). Lineage (NCBI taxonomy): Eukaryota > Metazoa > Chordata > Testudines > Trionychidae > Pelochelys > Pelochelys cantorii. Next base: position 96,341,245 of record CM064331.1, on the reverse strand, counting down.
GGGATCTTATTTCCAAGGTTTGTGCTCTTTTCTGAAAAAAGTGCTGGAGCTGCCTAGCAGGCAGTCTTATTTCTTCAGATTGATCTTTCTGACTTTTAGTCTTAAAGATCTCAAGGTAAAATGGATAAACTTGTAAAAGTTAAATGACTTCAACACTGGATTTTAATTTACTTGATTCTTCCTCATCTGATTGGTACCACCACTGCACTCACTGTATTTAGCAATGTCATCAAGATAACCCAATTTTTCTGCCTTCTGTAATTGGAAGAATGGCATTAGATTCTTTTGAACCATTTATATTGTTGTAACACAGCTTTCACTGCAAGATTGCAGGTTGCATGAACACCGTTTAATACTGCAGTTGAAGTTCATCTAGACTGAGTTGCTTAATATATCGCTTGAAGAGCTTCCACGTAGGAGTGTGTATTTACTTTGACAAGGACTGAATCTTGTGGCTGAATAGTTCTCAACTGTGTGAGGGTCTCGTAGCCCAACTTACCAAATCTCTCATCATATACAAAGACATTGTTGATTTTCAAGATTATGCATCAATTTCATCCTGCCTAACTCATAGACCTACAATTTAATTCCCTGCTTAGTAGTTCCCTTGAGGTTCTTGTTCTGCTTATTTCCTGTCAGACCCTACTTTTAAATTGAAATAATTTGGCAATTTGTGTTTTCAGTAGCTGTGCTTCTAGATTTTAGAATTCATTACCTTTGGATATTTGCCAAGCCTTTTCCCTCTCCACTTAAAATTAAGATGAACATATACCCATTTTCCTTAAGGATTTAATTTTATTTGTAAAAGCATCTTAAGATGTTTGTTGGAAGGTGCCATAGAGGCATAAATTGTATTACATTGTGTAGTATGTAACAGGACAAGAGAGGCAGTGTAGTTTGGTGCTTAGAGATCTGGACTTCTTACTCACACAAAATTCCGCCATTGACACACTCTAAGGGCACCCACCTTCACCCATTCCTTGGGCCAGACAAATTGCTATTAAAATAAGTTTTCTTTCCCCATCCTCAGATCTGTTTCTTTTCCTGGTGATATTGGTTGTCATTAGGATGGGATCTCCTTCTTAGTGGAAAGGCACTATTTTAATGCAATTTAGATAGAATTTGAGTATGTGATTCCAAGCTTTACATTTAATGGCTGCTGCTCTTCAATCTGGCTGCAGAGGAAGGCTTTAGGCCTTCTGATATGGCTACAGGCCTTTCAATACAGCTACTGAAAAAGTCTATATCCTTACAGATTCAGATGCATGATTTTTGTGTGACTTTTGCAAGTGACTTCACTTACATAGATCTGCTGACCAGTATATAAAATGAATGATCATAATCCCTACTTCACAGGCCTGTCAGGTGATTTACTTAATCAGGACATAGCACTTTGTCTACTCCACAATATAGGCCACCGAAGCTGTGTCTAAACTACATCCTTTTCTCAAAAAAGGGATGTAAATTAGACACTTCGAAATTGCAAATGAAGCCTGGATTTAAATTTCCCGCACTTCAGTTGCATTATGGCGGCCGCAATTTGGGGCTTTTTGGAAAAAAGAAAAAACGGCCGTTTAGACGGGGATCGATTGAAAATAAAACCCTTTTTTGAAAGATCCTGTACTCCTCATTTTTGCTAGAGAGTAGCCCCTAGTTTGTGTCCTCACTCTCTCAGGACACCCATCTCAGCACCACCCCACCAGAAAAGGCTAGCACCTCCGCTGAACCTCAGGCAGACGTGGAGTGGTGCTGCGGGGAATCTGGGGCAAATGCCGTCTTGGAGTCATTTAGCCTAGGACCAGGATTTGAACTCTTCATTTTGGGACTATTGTGCCCATTTCAGGACAGGTGGTCATCCTGCTCCCATGACAAGTTACATTCCATTAGAATAAAGGAACTGTTAACCAAAAGAATGAGACTTAGGTGCAACAGAAAGAGCTTTCTTTGAGACTGACTCATGAATCTGGGAATTATTCTTAGAACATATCAGGATGGCCATACACCTCAGCTGCAGAGCAAAATGCAAAACCCTACTTCTTCAATCTAGTTTTCTTATGACAGCCCACTCCCTGGTCTGAAATCCAGTCCCTGCAATCGGTGAGAGAGGGAATTTATAATCACTCATTATTTGTGACATGTTCAGATACCACACAGACGTGCAGTGAGAAACAGGACGGATAGATAAGATTAGACAGAATTATGCTAGATTGTGCCTTTAAGGTTTATATCTATTTAGGAGAGTGAGGAGCCACATGGCTGAGGGAGATCCAGAACAAATACTAGCTAGGCCAGTCAGAATTCTTCCATGGGCTCCGGCATGGGTGTCCGGTATAGTAGGCAGGGGAAGGAACAGCCTTCCCAAGCTGCCAGCCTGGCCCCACCCATTCTCTGGCCCCAGAACGCCTGTAGGTGTTCTGGGGGTGGAGAGTTGCTGACCCCAGCGCCTGCCTGCCCAGTGGTCTGGGGCCAGGGAGACTGGGGCCACACACCCTCCTTCCTCTCTGTGCTCCGTAGCTGTGGCCGCCTGCCCTCCCCATGCTCCAGGCCAGGGAGACGGGACACGTGCCGCCTGCCCTCCCTGTGCTCCAGGGCCCAAGAGGCTGGAGCTGTGTGCCCTCCTTATGCTCCTGTCTGGGGAGGCTGGAATTGTGCACCCTCCTCTCTCCCTGTGCTTTGGGGTAGGCACGCATGTGCACCGACCCACACTCCCCTCCTCGTGGTGGTGGGGGGGACGCATGTGCAGTGAGCTTGACTCCAGTGAAGAGCAGGCCTCAGCGGAAGGAGTGAAGCTGGGGGTTTGCCCAGCCCCTCCCTTCACTGACCGCTTATGGACTCCAGGGAAACAAATGCTGCATCAGGAGCTTTACCACCCATTTAGAAGATGCAGTATGCACTCCCTCTGCTTCATGGCCAGCCTGACATGCAGTCTGGCCTCTTTGGAAACATTGTTCAGATACCTGTCACTGTCTATGCTAGCGTAGTGCTGTTCTGTTATCCTTAAGCCATGCCAAGCTAGATCCCTACATCAAACACGAGGAAAACTAGGGAAGGCTCCTCAGATCATCTCACTTCTTGTGCACCTGTGCAGGAGCCAGACACAATCTGGCCCTTAAATATTTGCCCAGTACTTGTGAGAGTTTCATGAAAGGTAGTAAGGAAGTTTTGCTCTCTTTCTTGGTGGAGGGCAAGAGAATAGATGAGAAAATGTTTTGCTTTGCAGTATTTAAAAGTATTGAAATAAAACAATATACAGTTTGTATGTGCAATACATTTATATCTATATATGGCAAAATCCTATTCATCATGTCTGTATGAGTAGCTGAGTTGAAGTAAAAAGGGCTGTTCATGATAGTCAAATAGGATTAGGCCCATTTATGTATCTAATCTACGTACAGTATACGTGTCCCATTTCTCAGATAATAGATGTGAGAGCTCTCCTGGAATCTTTACACCTGAAAGTCAGATGCTGGGTGAGCATTTTGTTCTTGCCTTCAGTTTTTTAATCTAGAGAGAAAGGAATGGGAAGGGGTGTGTGTGTGAATGGCCTTTAAAAACTAGGGCTAAAAGTGCAAAGGGATAGATTAGAGTTGTAAGTCAGGCCTGTACACAAGGGGGATGCAAAGAGTGTAAAGGCACTCCCCATGGTCTCCCAAGTAAGCGTGAGGCTGGGACAGCGCATTGCCCCAGCCTCCCTTCCCTATGTTCCGGTTGGCTGGGAGAAGGCAGGAACTGCACATTAACCACCTTCCCTCCCCCGTGCTCCGGCCAGCAGGAGAAAAGCTCTGACTGATTTCCTCGCCTTCCCCCAGGCGCAAGGCTGGGGCAGGGCTGAGCCGCTGGGGTGGGGCGGGGCGGGGCAGCAACCAGCCCCTCCAGTGGCTCACACCGCCCACAGAATTCCTGCATATGAGCCTGTAGGTAGTATTCTGGCTGAGTTTAACAGTGGTGGGGGGAAGCTCAAATTAATTCGCTTTGCTTTCACTTGCATAGGACAAAACTGAAGGGATTAACATGGAAGATGTCAAGCATAGAAGGAGTAAATGGTGTTATCAAACAGAATGAAACACAATAAGGAAAATAGAGTGAAAAGCTTTTAGCAAATGCTGCTGCAACATTACATCTCCCCTTAAAATTGTAACAGAGATATGGAGAAAAGCCATATTTCTTCCTTCTGGCCATGTTTCAGCTCAGAAATAACAGTAAATGGTGTGAAGTGAGATGAATGAAGCAACTATATAAAATACTCATAAATTTGAATAGTTTAGATGCAATTTAAATATGTAATGAAATGTGCAGTTTGGGGCAGGGACCATGTCTTCTTACTTATTTGTGGATAGAGCATAGCAAAATGGAACCGTGATGCTAACTGTATTATCTGGAAAATAGTTGGATGGAAATAAATAATAGTAATGATGATGATTATTATATAGAGGGAAGAGCTATGCCTTGAGTATGACTGTGCCTGAGAAATTTTATAAAGATAAGATATTAGTAGTCTTCTGACTGGGGACATGTCCTATAAAAGAGAGAGCGAAATCCTGGCCCTGTTAAAGTCAAAATGACTTTAACTTCTCCAGGTTCTTCTTTAAGTGACAAAACTTCACCAGGTTGAACCTCTCTAGTCCAGCACCCTTAGGACCTGACCAGTGCCGAACTAGAGAATTTGTCGGTTCACAGGAGATGAATATTGTCTTGCAGCATTGCCAACAATTCCACTGCTTACTGGCCTCTTAAAAAACATTTAGGAGTAAATTAGAGCTAAATAACAGCACAGAACACTGAAAGCTAGGACTGATGGGTGTAAACAAACTTTACAGGACTGCGAGAAGCTTAGCTGGATGTTCTCTTTTCATGAGTGTGGCCAACTAAGACCATGTTGGACCATGGATGTTACTGGACCAGAGAGTGCTGGACTAGATAAGTTCAACCTGTACTGTCATCAGTAGAGGTAGGATTTCATTAACAGCCTGGAGAGCTGGTCAATAGAGGTGTAAAAGGTAATAGATGGCTCTCTTATTTTGACATTTCTCTCTTTGATGAGCTAAGTAGATCTTGTGTTAACATAATTATTCGGGGTAGGGTCTGAACTTTTTATATAAATGTTACCAAAAATAGTTGTGGCTTACACTGACATAGCTTATTTCCCTTCCTGCAGGAGAATAGTTGTACTGGATATAAAATATCTTTTCACCAGTACAGTTAAAGTGATACAACTTGTGTGTTGACAATTCCTAAATCCATCATTGTAATGTGTTTTCCACACAAGTCATTCAACTTCTTAGAAATCTTTCAACATACTCCTTGAAGTGTTGACATTAGTACTGTCTCACCAATGCCATATATTGGAAATTCACACTTCTACTTATTATTCCCCTATTTATATACACAGGGAGATGATATACCTATTTATTGTATCTTTATCCTTTTTTTGCCGCTGCATCATACTGGGAGCTCGTATTCAGTTGGTTTTCTACACTCACAGCTTTCCAGGATACAATACATGATCCTATAAATACTGCCTACACTCTTTGTTCTTAGACATATGACCTTGTAAAGCACCAAGGGAAGTGCTAATGATTCCTAATATGCAAGTTAGAATTTAGATATTCATTATTATATTTTTGTTTTACATAAAAAGGCAATGAACTATGAAAGAGGGGAAAAAACAATGAGAAACCTCAGGAGAATGATGCAAAATAGTTCTATTCTTCCTCAACAGGAAGCAGAATACTTGCTCAGAGTGATCATGAGGTCAGATTCTCCACTGATTTTTTGAAAGGGGTGAGGAAGATGGAACCTGGTGGCTGAAAGTTATGATAGGAGTAAGTGAATCTGAAATAATGTTGCTATGGTGTGTCTATTGATCGATCAAGCATAGCGTTTTATACTACCACCATAGTACCTGAGCATCTTTCAAGTACAGAAATATAGATTGGCAGTAAAAAAGTCCCTAGAGTGTTTTGGGCGACAGAGAGTGGTTGATGTGAATGTCTTCATGGTAATGGGGAAGAGTTTATCAGCCAGGAAAGTTTTACATTTCTACAGGCAGTTACTCTGATGTGAGTATGCCAGTGAGAATAGGCACTGATCTTGAAAACACTCAGGGGAGTAACTTTATGCACGCAAGTACCCTAAATTATATCATTGGGATACTGGTGCAGTTGTTATGTTACTCTCCTGTTGGGAGAACTGAGCCTTCAGGTAGGCCTGTGATAATAAAGTTAGATAACTGATATACACTGGTATGTGAATGAAGCTAAACCACTCATGTAGAGAAAGAGCTGGGGGTGGGGAAAGCCCCATTGTAGGGTCTCAAACCTGAAGACTGCTGTTTTTCTGGAGATGGGGGGGGGGGGAGGGAATAAATATGCAAAAATGTTATTTTTTAAATTTGTTTTCATAGTGAAAACATATTAACAAAAAGGAAGCTATTTTTGCAAACCAGTTTTGTACATTTCAGAAAGTATAAGGATATGGGCATGTCTACACAGCAGTGTTATTTCGAAATAACTAACTTTATTTCAAAATAACAAAGTGAGTGTCTACACATCAAGCCCATTATTTCAAAATAATTTCAAAATAACAGGCATCTTATTCTGAATTCTGTAACCCTCATTCCACGAGGAATAATGCCTATTTCAAAATGGTTATTTCAAAATAGGGTGTGTGTAGATGGGGCAGTTGTGATTATTTTGGAATAAGTGGCCTCCAGGGATTCTCACAGGTGCCCTGGTAGCCACTCTGTCCACACTCATCAGAACTCGATAGTTCCCCTTCCCCTGAAGCCTTTAAATGTGCAGCCTCAGGGGAAAGGCCTTGTGGCACAAGGAAATCCCTGCAAGCCCTGTGCCACATACCAGCAGCCTTCACTGACTTCCCCACAGCCATGAGCGACCCCCCTGCTCCCACTGAGCCCTCCATGGCTGCAAGGGAGTCAGCAGCTAGCTCTGAAGCCCCTGCCCGGGGGCAAAAAGAGGAGGGCACCATCCTGGTCTGGTGCGAAGATCCTGGATCTCATTGAGATCTGGGGAGGAGAGGCAAACCTCCAGGATCTCTGCATCAAGCACAGGAATACTGAGATCTCTGGCTGGATGGCCAACAGCGAGGATGAGAAGGGCCAGAGGTGCACCCAGGAGCAGGTGTAGATGAAGGTGAAGGGGCTGAGGAAGGCCTACACCAAGGCCAGGGAGCACAGCACCCTCTCAGGGGCGGCACCCCACACCTGCTAGTATTTTGACCAGCTCCACTGTATTCCTTGTTGTGGACTCTGGGCTGGAGATGCCTGTCATCAGCCTCCCAGAGGGCAGGAAGAGGGGGAGGTGCAGGAGGAGGAAGATGAAAAAGGCCAGCACTGACACCATGCCTGCCAACCAAGAGTTCAGCTTGTCCCTGGAGCTGCTCCCTCCCTCCCAGGATGTGTCCTGGGGGCTGGACAAGGCTGGGGAAGGCCCATCAGGTGAATTCCATTACTTTCCCTAGACACATGCAGGGGAGACGGCGGGCGGTGAGGGGCTGCACGCCCTTCACATAGCCTTCTCGGCCTGGGGATCGCACAGCATGGGTGCACACAGAGCACCAGTTTGAAGTACATAGTGAGGCTGCCACACAGGCACCTTGCACTTCTGCTCACAGGGTTCCTGCACAGGTCTGCCTTACTCCTGTTCCCCTGGTGGGACACCTTTCGACTAAAAGTTACCACTAAGGAGGATGGGGTCATGGACACACACACAGCACTGCCGCACATGGGCATGCCTGCACTCGTGGGGCAGCATCAGCTCCTGGGTAAGTGTGGCAAGGCAGAGAATACTTTTCCCCTGCCAGTGGAGCCTGCTGGGAGGGGAAGGAAATGGGGGGGACCCAGCAGCACCCTCCCTGGCAAGCAGAGTCTGCCGCTCTCACACACACCTCCCCCAACACCCTCCGCCTGTCTCCTCCAGAGGTCAGGAATACAAGTCTTCTCCTTGTGGGACACCGCCACTGCCGGACCTAGTGTGTGTGCGGCTCAGAGGGAAGCTGAGCTGCCCCATTGCCCCCTTCCCGCCTGTAGGCTCCTGGCCTGGCCGGCACCTTCCCATGCCTGCTTGTCCCCATGGCAAAGGGGTAGCAAGGCTCCCCCTGGGACATCTGTGCCCCTGCAGGAAAGGGCCCACTGTCCAGGCCTCAGATGGCTTTGCTCAAAGCACATGGCCTTCATCTGAACCAAGACCTTTCGGTGTCAGCTCAGAGATGAGGGCACAGCTTCATGCACCCTGTTTCCCAGGATAACTGCCCTTCTCTTTGTGTTTTACAGCTGGACCAGCTGTGAGTGGGGCGCAAGCCACATCTGCGCCAGCCTCCCGGCCCCATGAGACCCGCAGGTGCTGCCGACTCCGTGAGGACCTCCAGCGGGAGCACATAGCCTGCCTCCTTTCACCTCCAGTGGTCCCTGGACTGATAGGAGCAGAGGTTGGACGTGGACCTGGAGGAGCGCCGTGCCAATCAGGAGCTGCGTCGCACCACCTGGCAGGAGCTGTCCCAGGAGACCCTGAGCATGTGAGCAGCATACAGCATCACCGCCAACCACATGGTCACTGTGATTGAATGGTCCAGCAGCCACCCCTCCACACCCACTCCTGCTCCCGCCCCCTCTCCCAGCTGCTGAGGGCCCCGCACACAAGGTGGTGGGACAACCTGAGGCAAGAGCTAGTCCCAGCCCCATTCCTGAGCCCCTCTTCCCACTTCCACCTCCCTCCTAGGTTCTTTTTTCAGTCCCTCCCTATTTATATTTACCCCAAATAAAAACCAGGGTTTCTTGTTCCGAAACAAAAAATCTGGTTATTGTGTCTGGAGGGGAGGGGAGGGGAAAGATGGTGGGAAGGGAGGGCAGGAAAAGGGAGGGGTGTGGGAGGAAAGGCACAGAGGGGCACTGCAGAGGCCCCTTTTGGGGAGACCCAGGGGAGAGTCTCACAGGTATCCTTGTCTGAAACTCTTCCCCAGGGCCTCCCAGATGCACGCAGCCCCCTGATGGGCCTGCTGGATGAGCTGCTCAAAGGCCCTGGTAAACCGCTCAGACTCTGCCCTCCACCCTGGCAGGAACGTCTCTCCTTTGTTCTTGTACAGGATACCACAGGCTAACACCACTTGGGAGATGTTCCACTTGCTGAGGTCCAGGAGGGTGAGCGGAACCTCTCTTTGAGATGGTCGAATGTGCCCTCCACAACCATGCAGGCGCTGCTGAGCCTGCCATTGAAATGTTCCTTGCCTTGGTCAAGGTGCCCAATGTAGGGCTTCATCAGCCAGGGGAGCAGAGGGTTGGCTGCTTTGCCCACGATGCACATCGGCATGTCCACGTCCCCAACTCTGGTGGTGTGATTGGGGAAAGAAGTGCCGGCGTGCATATTCTGGAAGAGGCTGGAGTTACAGAAGACATAGGCGTTGTGCGCCTTCCTCAACCACCAGACACTGATGTCTGTGAAGCCGCCTGGGTGGTCCATGATGCCTTGCAGGACCATAGAAAAGTACCCCTTTCAGTTGATGTAATCCGATGTAAGTGGTCGGGGGCCTAGATGGGGATGTGGGTGCCGTCAATGCTCCCCCCACAGTTGGGGAAGCCCATGGCAGCAAAGCTGGCGATGATGGGATCCACGCCATCCAGGGTGACAACCCTGTGCCGTAGGATGGTATTGATGGCCCTCACCTCCTGTAGAAGGCGACAGGGAATCACAAGGTTGCTAGGGCCCTCGGGAGTTGTGCAAGACCAACCCCCCCTCCCCACACACCAGGACCAACCCCAGCTTGCCCCATCCCCCATCAGGGCTTTGTGAAGGCGAGACTGAAATGCCTTCCAGGGAAGGAGCTTCTACCCCCTCCCCATTCTTTAGGGAACCCCATTCCAGCAGTTCACCAACCTCCGGGGACAAAGCAAGAGAGAGCCATACCTGCATGACCACAGCCCCGACAGTTGATCTCCCCAAGCCAAACTGGTTCCCCATGGAGTAGTAGCTGTCCAGCGTGGTGAGCTTCCAAATAGCGATGGTGACCTGCTTCTGGAGGGGAATGGCAGGTCTCATGTGGATGTCCTGTTGCCAGAGGGCAGGGGCAAGCCACTCACATAGCTCCAGGAAGGTGTCCTCCTGCGTGCAGAAGTTCTGGAGCCACTGCTGGTCATTCCACCGCTTCATGATGTTGCGATCCCATTAGTCAGAATTGGTGTCCCATAGCCAGAAGCAGGGCAGGGGAGGCTGGGAAGGGCAGTACTGAATGAGTAGCACATGGAGAAAGGTGAGGAGATACCTCGCAGGGAGCGGTGGGTCCTCTTTCTGCAGAGCCATGAGGGGAGCCTGCAGTAACTGCACCAGGAGGTACAGAAGCAGGTCCAAGAGCTGGCGACTGCTTTCCAGAAGGACCGGCTCCATAGCAGGAGTGCTGTGGCATCTGCAAGGGCAACGAGAGCAGGCAGTGAGAAGGGTTTGCTCTCCCTCAGTGAGGTAGGCAAAGGTGAAGAGCCTGAGATATGACTGTACAGGGGGGTCCGTTTAGGCACAAGCCTCAGCTAGCCTCAGGCAACAGTTCCAGGAAGCGAATGCTGTCCTGATGCCCTGCTTGAAGTGCTTCCGGGGGTTTTTTAAGGCTCCAATCAGTGTAGACATTCTATTTTGAAACAGCACTATTTTGATGGGCATTTGTAGTGTGGACGTGCTATTTCGAAATAAACTTTTTCAGAGGGTTTTTCCTCCCCGAAATAGCTTATTTTGAAATAAGCATGCAGTGTAGACATAGCCTATGAGTCCAGTTCTGCAGGTGGCTGAGTGAGTAGATTTATATGGTGTGCTTGGATAAATTATTTTGTTGATGAATAGCAGAGCAATTCCTCTGTTGAATTAAGGTATGACTTTCTGGCACACCAGGTAAAAGTATTTATTGCCCTGGGGAACTGCATTAATTTGTAATTATGCATTTCCTGTCTTTGGAATTATTTTACACAGACAGCTTTTTTTTCCTGTATTTGAAATTACAATACCTGTTCTCTATATCATTATTCTTTCCTGTTTATACATAGAACTCTGTTCTGTGTAAGAGTCTCCACTGGTTTTCTCATGGAAAATAAATTAATGGATTGAGGAAAAAGCATTTTATACTAAAAATTAGTCTCGGTTCTGCATTTAAATGCCCCTTTTCATAATGAAATATTTGGTAAATAATTTTATTTATAATACATTTATTCTGAACTTGTATTTAAAAAGAACTAAATTTGAGCTTCGGAACATTTTGGCCGTTTCCCCCAATCTCCTTTGGAAAAGTTTGGGAAGCAGAAGAGTTAGATAGGGGGACTGAATATCAGAAATCAATTCTAAATCTTGGGCTTGACCATAACTGCTCTGAGACTCGGTTTCCTTTCTTTAAAAAATAGAGCCCTGGCCATACCTACCTTAGAGGGATGGCATGAGGCATTAATAAATTAATACTTGTGAAATATTTTGAGACACTGTATTTGGAAAGAAGTGTTTATTAGTACATATTAAAATAACAGTAAGACTACCTAGTGCAAACATGCACAAATAATTTCCTAGAGACAAATCGTTTAATAGTGTGCATGCACACTAGTAGAAGATACATATGCACACTATAAGAAAAGCAAGGAACTTGAATATTCATGGTTGGCAGTAAGAGTGGAATACAGGGCTGCTCTCAAGCAGTGAGTGACAATATTGAATGAGTAAGACTTCAAGCGAGGGGGTGAGTTAGACTGGAAACGTCTCAAAGCAAAATATTCTTCATCACAAGAAAGAGATACTTCAGTAAAATCCATTCAGAAATGAAGGCACATCCCTGCATTTGTAAACGGAGCACGACCTCTCCAGTGAGGGCTGTGAAGAGTTAAATCAGACAGTTCCTAAGTGTTGTAGTCTATCCTCTTCTCTTCCCCACCCTGTTTTTTTCCTTTCTGTTCGCTCTCTCTCCTCCTAGTTTTGGCAGGGGATTAAAGTAGCTCCCCCCTGTGGCAGCAGTGACCCAGAAATGAGTTTGATTCACAGAGTCCTTCCTCCATAACAAGTAAAAACGTCAGTCAGTCTGTGTGTGTGTGTGTGTGTGTGTGTGTGTGTGTGAAGGGAGCCACAATCTGCTCCCACTCTCCAGTGCTTGTCTGAACTCATGAGGCAGCACAGACCCCTTCGCGCAGAGAAACTCCAACCTCACTGGCAACCATCGCGGCAGCAGGAGCAGGTAACTGTGTCCAGATTCTGACTCTCCTCCTCGCCGCCGCCGCCGCCGCCGCAGAGTGAGCCGGGGGAACAGCCAGCACAGCCATATTTGATGGGTTTTTGTTGCTTTGCTTTGGAGTTCTCCAGAAGCAGCTAGAGAGCAATTTAATGCCGAAGGTCGCTGCCTAGTGGAAATAATATAGTACGTCATTAATATGGCGCCAAAAGATTTGCTTCTTGATATGGAGCGAGGGGAGGCAGTTGAGTTGCAGCTTCACTATCCCACAAGCAACTTGTGCATTGCTGGGGAGGGAGGGAGCGGTGGGAGGAGGAAATAGATGATTATTTTGCAGCTTTGAGAAACGATGTGATGTAAGGAGTGTTCTGCTAGCTGGTTTTCATTTTGCTGCAGACTTTGCAATGGTAAATAAGGCTCTTGCAGCTTTCAGGGTGCACCAGCTAAATCAACACAGTACTGCACTGAGGGTTTTTTAAATTTTGTACGTATTTGACTTTGCTGTAGTTTTTTTAAAGAGAGTGGGGACGCGGGTATCCGGAATTAATCAATGCTGGGTCAGCCTAGTTGAAAAGTAAAAAGCGTTGGATCAAGTTGGTAGACAGATGGCAATTGCAAAGCGCAGGTCCTTTTAGATATAGACGCTATAGAAAGGGGGAGGGGTGGCCGTAGTCAGAATCTGTCACCGTGTCGCCCACATGTCCAAAATATCCGTTGCATCAATTCAAGGGCAGTGAGGATGTGTGTTATGTGCATGCAGCTTTGCAAGTACATTCATGCAAATTGTGTTTGGATTTCACTTGCTGTAGTTAAAAAAAAAATGTTCGCAAAGTATAAAAACCGTTCACCGGAGAAAATAGGCAGAAGTTTCCTATTGGCGTGGGAGAGTGTTGGCCAGTTAGTCCTGAACTTGACGCGATTGTGATTTTAGGCACTAATGGACATGTGTGGAGGTGGAGGCTTTTAGTACACTGCTATAGTAGAGCCGTTTATTTTCAACCGAGTCCGAGTGTACAGTAGTTCCTGCTGGAGAGCAAGTTGTAACAGCCCTGAAGTGCACGTGTTGGGAGAGTGTGAGTGTATGGAGGGAAGGGGTGTGTTGTGTGTGTCTGAGGGGGAGGGGGGGCGGTTGTTTGGCTGCTCGGGCTCTGCTGGGTGGCAGCAGCTTCTCTGCTGCTGGCGAGAACGATGAATGCGGCCCAGGGGCGGAATGTGGAATGTTGACCCCAGATTCGAATCCCTTCGGAACGGTCTCACTGGCTGCGGAGATTCGACCCCCGCTAGCCTCCCCCCCCCCCCGCCCGCCTCATCGGGCGCCTCCGGGCTGCGTCTGGGGGGGACGGGGAAGGGGGAAAAGGAAGCAGGTGCACGGAGGCAATAAGAACCGGCGGGGAGGCTTCGGAACCTCCCCATCCAAAGCGATCCTCTCCAGCCCCCCCCCCCCATCTCCCTCCCGCAGGGGGCTGGCGAGTTGAGATCCGTGCGGGGTTCCACGGCACAGCAAACACGTGCGGGTGCTTGAGAGGAACTTCTACAAGCCATGTTTTGTTCATTGAGAGAGAGAGAGAGAGAGAGAGACCGAGGGCTAAATTCTGCCCACAACTACCCCGTGCAGTCGCACTGAGACAGCAGTGCCCACTTGCGCTGCGAGGGGGTGGCATTTGAGTAACGTAGATCCTATTATGAGCACTGTCGAATTAAGTCATTGGGGTGGCACATTAATTTCCCAAGTACTACGGTGATGGATACAATTCATATTAAATAGTATAAGCATAATCAATACAGTGAGTAGCAATAGGGTTTACGGATGAAGTTCTTAAATCTCCTAAATGATGCTGACATGCACTTATGGCGATATACTAATGAAATCAGGGGGTGGTGCAAAATGCCTGAGAGATTGCACAGGTGTAAGGGAGACTTTGGCTCTTAATAGCCCTCCCTCTTCCTTTACCAAGGTCTTTCCAAGGAAAATGGGACTAGGTTATGGTGTTTTCAAATAACCGCATCATTTTGATCTAACGGGCTATCCTTGGCGTCCCCAGAGGAGAAGGCAAGAGTGCAGCGCAGGCGATTATTCCAGTTGCTGAAATTAGACAAAGCCGCCCTGCTGCACTCGTATCCCTGGACTCTGCTCGTTACATGCTCGGATTTTGCAGATTTTCAGGCTTCGGGTCTTGATTTTTTTCTTGTCAGTGTTCATTAGCGCCACATTCATTAGCAGTTTATGGCGCGGATTTTATTATTTTGACGAGGGTGGTGGTAGGAGATGTGTGTTTGTTTGCACCGCCTGCTGGATGGTTTCCTATGACAAGAGGTGATACACAGTTTCCAGAACTGTCTGGGAGTGGGAGGAGAGACCGACAGAAAGCAACCTCAAGTCTTAGTGCTGCTGCTATTCAATCCTAGTCTAAACCGTCCCCCACCTCACCCTCCCCAGACATTGCAACATGGAGAGCGGGGGGTGGAGATGGGGAGGGTTGCTTGGCCGTAGAAATGATATGGATTTGGGAAACTGGGAGCTGAGCTGAGGGCATCAAGTTTGATTTGCAGCTGAGGCTGAGCGGATTGGTGTATCTGGTGGGAGGGGAGGAGCCCAGGGAAAGGGACAGGAGGAGGGTAGGCGGGGGAGATCTGGTCAGTTTCAAATGGAGACAGACAGGGGAGGTGTACGTAAAATGGGATTTTTGCCTGCTGTGCAAAAGGTGCTATAATCGCAAAAAGGGGTTAGTCCGGCGACAGCAGCGCAGCTGGGGGCAGGGGGCAAGTGTGATACTTGTTCCTTCCCGGCTTCTCCACCTCTCTTCTCAGTCTTTGTTCGTGTCTGATGCCTCCGGACCTCACAGTACGAGCAGCTTCAGCGGCGGCGCTGCGAGCCCTCGGCACCGGTATTGCTAAGGCTGGCGATAAATGAGCCCTGTGTTGTGTGGATCGGAAAATCTGGGCGGGTTTAAGAGACATGACTCTACCTCTTAGCACTGCTGTCTCAGCATGCTGGGGAGCTAGGAGTGGGAACATATATTTGAACCAGGAGGATCTGAAAAATAAAGAGTCCGAGGTTTAAAGAATACAAGTAGCAAAAATGCTTATTTACCTGAAAAACAGACTTTAAACATGGCCTTAAAATAAGCCTCCCAAATGAGGAAGCCTTTCAGTAAGGAAGACAGTTCTAGCTTTCCAGTTCATTATCGCAGCACTGACTACTTGTTTTGATCAATATGCAAATTAACAATAGTAGGTGATTTTTTAGAATTATTTAGTTTTCAAGCGCACTTTGAGAATTAAGGTGTTGGTATAGGTGGTTTGGAACAAATTGATAAATTAAACAAGTAATAAGTTACAGGAGTAGATGGTATTCACCCAACAGTCCTGAAGGAACTCGATAAGAAATTGCAGAACTGTTATCTGTAAGATGTAACCTATTACATCAGTCTCTACCAGATGATTGGAGGCTAGCCAATATATTGTTGATTTAAAAAAAAATTCCAGAGATGATCCTGGTAATTACAGTGCAAGAAGGCTAACTTATGTACCAGGCAAATCAGTTGAAATCAGAGTAAAGTTGTTCAGGCACACAGGTGAACTCAGTATATTGATTAGGAGTCAACAGGGCTTTCCTAAGTTATAAGGCATGCTTTGTCATCTATTAGAACTTTTGAGGGTATGTACAAGCATGTGGACAAAGGCCATACAGTTATATAGCGTACCTGGGCTTTTACAAATACTAACAAACTAAGTAGTCCATAGGATGAGAGGGAAGGACATCTCCTGGATCAGAATCTGGTTAAAAAATAGGAAACAAAGGGGTAGGAATATTAATTGTTAGTTGGCACAGTAGAGAGGGATAAGTAGCGGGGCCTTCCAAAGATTTGTATTTGAACCTGTTCTGGCACCATATTCAATAATGAATTGGAAAAAAGGAGATGAACAGTGAGGTGACAAAATTTGCAGATGATGCAAACATTTCAAAGCTGACTGCAAAGAGTTACCAAAGGATTTCACTAACCTGGGTGATAAGATGGCAGATTTATATGCAACTCTGTGTATTTTGAAAGCTTGTATCTCTCATCATCAGAAGTTGGTTCAATAAAAGATATTACCTCACCCACCTTATCTCTGTGAAATTGCAGCTGAAATTCACTGTTAGTAAGTGGAAAGTAAAGCACATAGGAAAAAAATCATCTCAGTGAGATACACAAAATGATGGGATTTAAATTAGCTGTTACTACTGAAAGAAAGAGATCTTGAAGTCATTGTAAATAGCTTTATGAAAACATCCAGTCAGTGTGCAGCAGCAGCCAGTAATGGGGGAAAAATGTTACAGAAAATATTGTAATGACACCAAATGAATCTGTGGTACACTAATACCTTGAATATGGTGTGGAGTTCTGGTTGCCCCTTCTAAAAAATATTTATTGGAAATGGTGAAGGTACAGAGAAGGACAACAAAAATGATTGAGATATTGAAATAGCTTCCATAGAAAGAGAGCTTAATATGGACTAGGGACTGTTCATCTTAGAAAAGAGATGACTGAGGGGTGACATGAATGGTGTGGAGAAAGCAAGAAAGGAGTGTTGCTTACCCCTTCCATATAACACAAAAACCAGGGGTCACCAGATGAAATAAATAGGCCACAAGTTTAAAACAAACACAAGGAAGTAATTCTTCACACAATGCACTGTCAACCTGTGGAACTTGTTTCCAGACTATGTTGTAAAGACCAAAGCTGTAACAGGGTTAAAAAAGGAATTACATACATTCATGGAGGACAGGCCCATCAGTGCTTATTAGCCTAGATGGCCAGGGATTCAGTCCCATGCTCTGCATGTTTCTGAATCTCCAACTGCCAGAAGCTGGGCATGGATGACAGGCTAGATAAGTTGATAATTGTCCAGTTTTGTTCATTCTCTCTGAAGCACCTGGTATTGGCCATTGTCAATAGACAGTACACTGGGCCAGATGGACCTCTGGTCTGCACTAGTGTGGCCTTTTTATGGGAATTAATATACCTATGATTAATTCTTCATCTGCAGGCCCTTTCTAAGTAATAATTCTTCTAATAAAATTATTGTAATGCCAGCAAATGGAATCTATGCTAGATTTTCAGACCTGTCACTCATCAAATAATAATGGGCCATGCCTTGACATAAACGACTAGTTTATGTAGCCACGCGAAAGTTTTAAGCATAGATATCTGCCCTTTTGGGGAGTTGTTACATTAGAAGCTATGGTAATTGTACAGCAAACTACCAACAGTTGTTTTCTGTTCATTTTCAATTTTAACTTATTTTAAATAAAAGATAAAACAGCCATTTATCACATCCATTTCCAAAGAAAGAGATTTTACTGTGTTTTGGATTAACTCTTTTGCAAGTAGTTGTTCTTTTGCAAATAAGCATGCTTGCAAGCATAAGATCTTAATAAACATTACACTAAAATATGTTTGGTACGATTCTGTTTCTAGAGCGTCTCATACTCAGTGGAATATTCTCTCCAGATTGCAAGAGTGTGCATTTTAGTGACAGGATTCTCCCTGAAGAGGCAGATTCTCCACCACTGCTGATTTGAAGCTATGTTTCATACATATATCTCCAATAAAATAATAGCTGTAAATTTCCCTTCTAGCTTCTCTGCTTTCATTTCTAGATCATAGAAATATTACATTAAAAAAAGCATCCTCTGTCCAGTGCTTTTTCCATATCGTCAGTGCTGCCTCTTTACACTGCTGCTACCTGCTAGAATTGGGCCAGTTGACAGCTCACTCTAGATTGAAGTAGTCAGATACATCTAATGGATGAGGGATGGATGAAATTAATAGGTAGGATCTAACTTCTCATTCCTCCTTACACTGAGTAGTCATTTACACTAGTGCAAAGGCAATATAAAATGCTACCAAAACCAGAATGAACTCACTTTGCAGTACAAGTGATTATACAAGTGGTAGGGCAGTGATGATTAACCTTATAATCAAATTCTGCTTTAATTTACCCTGATTTTGAATAGCTCTACTGAAGGCAGTTGGAAATACTCCAGATTCATAAGGCAAATAGATTGGGCCCATATTTTTTCCATGCAAGTTTGTGAGGGTTTCTTCTCCACGTATCAAGCCTGTGTGGCCTTTTTACTGCAGAAAAGCCCAACATCCCTTTTTGGATAGAATTCTAGCTCCAGTTATGTTTTTTTTACACATGAAAAAGTGGGATAGCAGAATATAAAGTATCAGAATTGATTTTATTTGGATCATATTTTTGTTGGGGGTTTATGCAGATATTCACATGTCTAGGATCTGAAATACAATGTTTTCTGGATGGTATCTGCTGGGGAAGGGAACTAGCAAGACTGTTTAAAGGATATAGTAATTGGAGACTAATGTCTTCATCTACCATCCAGTTGATTTAAGATGAGATTATTCTTTGCTTCCCATTTGTACAAAAGTGTTTGAAGTGATCTCTTGCGTGCTGATAATTAGGTCTCGGTGTAGTTAGTATCACTGCAGTTGGTAACTTTCAAGAATAGCTAATTTTTCTCTCTGTCTTCAGAGTGTACATCTGTCATAATTTTGCTTTCTTTCCTTACTGTCTGCAGCTGTTGAATGCAGTTTATTATAGTGACACACATTAACACTGTTATAGTTAATGGTCTGTCAGAGTTTGAATTATAAACTCTGTTTACCCAGAGGTACATAAAATCATTAAAAAATTATCTGGTGGGAAATATGATATAAAAGCATTAACCTGAGGATGCATATTTAATTTTTTATAATTATTTTGAAAATCTCTGGTTAGCCATTAGAGAAATAGCAATTTGCCATTTTTAAACTATACCTCCTTCCCCAAACTCCCTGTCACTTAGAAAGTACATCAGATCAGATTCAATAACAAAAAACAAAACAAAACATGGAATTTTGTTACCAGGCAATAGAAGCATGAAATATTCTATTTACACTATGTGTACATTATGTGCCATTGTTTATATGACATTGTTTGGGCTTCTGTTCTAAGGAAACTAGATTGCCTACTTGAAAAAAAATAGGGTCAGATTTTGCCCTTAGTTCTATAATTGCAATCCTGCTGATTACTGCGTGAATGAACAAGTGTAACAAGAAAGAATTTGATGTTATTCTTTAGTTTAATTTTTATG
Organism: Pelochelys cantorii; assembly: GCA_032595735.1. Taxonomy (NCBI): domain Eukaryota; kingdom Metazoa; phylum Chordata; order Testudines; family Trionychidae; genus Pelochelys; species Pelochelys cantorii. The sequence continues at coordinate 96,321,909 of CM064331.1, read as the reverse complement.
TCCTTTCTTTCCTTTTCTAAATTAGTCTCTAAGGGCATGTCTACACTGGGGAGTTATTTCGAAATAACTCCCCTTATTTAGAAAAAAAAAAGGTGAACATTCACACTACTAAGCCTGTTATTTCAAAATAATCACCTTGTTATTTTGAAATAACAACTCATTCTTGTGAAGAGGAATAAGCTTATTTTGAAATAATTATTTTGGGAGTTATTATTTTGAAATACCCTGGTAGTGTAGATATAGCCTAACAGTGCTAAGAAAAGCAAAGCACCGCAACATATATTGATAAGAACAGAAGATTTACTATACTGTATCTCACTGGAGGTTCAGATTCCGTATTTTGCATCTGGTAGTGGATTCCTCAGAGGCAGGCGGAAATTCTGTTGTCCGTACTGCACCTAGCCAATTGTGTAAAGATGTAATGGGATGGATATTATTACTGAATCCCAGCAAAGATTTGGAAGTATGAAATGATTCTGAAGTAGGTAGGGCATTGATTTGAATGCCAATTAGTGATTTATTTGCATCATATTTTACAACTATGGATAGGGATTGTCACTATGTCATAGACACTAGTGACTCAAAAGCAGCCTCCCAGATTATTAAATAATATGCATTTTAAAGTGGTCTGAATAGTATTTAGCACTTGCCCAGTGCTTCACATCTTCAAAACAGTGTACGTACTTAATGAATTAAAGCCAGATTATAGCTCTTGGAGCAGTGTAGCAAAAGAGGAAGAACAGAAAACCTGTAATAGCTGAGTGATGTGACAGGTGGTGGCATGTCTCTGTAAAGAATAATGCCTCCCGGGCTCTGGGGAAAGGCAGAGAGCAGCAGCACTTGCTGCGCTCCGTGCAAGTGTAGTGTCTGCCATCCAGCTGACAGCGCTGTCCTGATGTTGATAGTCAGTTTGCATGTGGCGGGGAGTCAGAGAGTCATGACTTCTACCCTATCCGGACATACCCTGACTACTGCAAGCAGCACTCAGAGCAATATCCCTTGTGATCCAGGAGTACAAGCAGCAGGGTCATGACTGCTTCCAGTTAAACTGTGCTGGACTGAAGGCAGGGTCTCCCAGTCTTCACTTTCTGTTAAATAGGGGGAGGGGAATAATTTTTGATGGGGGTGCACTCCAAGAATTTGGTCAGTGGTCAAGAGCCGTACTCTTCTATGATATTAATGGAGGAGGTGCGGAGTCTGGGATGGAGGTTGGATGCAGAAGGGAACTCAGCATGGAGTATTGAGGTGTAGGAGGGGTAGTGGGGTCTGAGAGGGATTTGGGGTGAAGGGATGGGGCTGTGATCAGGGGGAGGGGATTACTGTGAAGAAGTGAGTGTAGAATCTGGGGGGGGGGATATGTGTGCAGGAAAAGATTCTGACCTGGGGGGACAGGTGCAGGATGGGGGTGCAGGGTTTTGGAGGGAGTTGTGACTAGGGGCAGATGTTCAGAGGGTTTGGGTTGTGGTTAGGCATGTTAAAAAGCAATTAATTAGGTAACCATGTAAGCATTAAAAACCTTAGCGGTTACATGATTACACATTGCGGGGTCTCCAGTAGGGATGTAGGCGAGTAGTTGACTACCAGATAAGCCTAGGCTTATTGGGTAGTTGAGTCGATTACTTGCATTTCCTCCCAAGCCCTTTCTGCCTCTGTATCAGCTTACTGCATCTGTATCAGAGGCAGCAAAGGGGGTGGGGGAGGAAGCAGGAGCCAATGCTGGGGGGAAGGTGGCTTAAAAGCCAGTTCCCCCCAGCACCATCTCTGCAGTGCCACCTGCCTCTGTCCACTGCTGCCTCTATCAGAGGCGGTGGGGGTGGGAGCAGGGGAGGCTGCCGCAAAGCAGCCTCTGCCCGTGGTAGGTCCAGGCTCGTCGTGGGCAGAGGCTGCTCCAACAGCAGCCCCATCCACAGGGGTCCCAGTTCCCTGCTAGGACCCTCCCACAGACAGGGGCTGCTGAGACTGAGCACTTTCCCTTATCAACTAATCGTGTAGTTGATAAAAATTCTATTGACTGCACAATTAGCCAGTTACCTGCCTCTTAACATCTGTACTCTGCAATATAAAGCTTATACTGCAGTGGAGCCAGCTCCCTGGGAGTGCGGTTGCAGCCAGTGCCTGCTGGAAGCTGACTCCTGGCCTCCTGGTAGAGCCGGCTGTGCTGCAGGCTCTGCTGTATAAGCTTTATACTGCAGAGCCCAGAGTGTGGGGTGGCAGCCAGCCACTCTGGGAGCCAGAGTGCACAGGAAACTGGTTTTTAAGCTGGCTCCCAGCATACACAGGGTTCCCACGTGCTGCCCCTCTCCTACGGAACCAGCTGCCGCCCCGCACTTCTGCCTCTGTATTAGTGCAGTGGGATGCCAGAGCAGCCTCTGTCCATGGTGGGCATGGGCTTGCCACAGACAGAGGCTACTCTGTGGGATGTCGGGCCCTCTGTAGACAGGGACTGTTGCCATGCCACGCTGCTGTCTCTATCAGAGGCAGCAGCGCAAGGCGGCAGGCGAGCCAGTCTGCACAGGGAGCCAGTTTTTAAACCACTCCCCTGTGGACCGGCTCTGCCTGCCATCCTGTGCTGCTGTCTCTGATACAGAGGCAGCAGCGTGGGGTGGCACGGGGCTCCCAGAGAGTGGAACCGGGAGCACACTGTCCACTGGCCCAGCCCCTGTGGGGGAAAAATTTAGTAATTGTGTAACCGCTAAAAATTGTTGAAGCTACCCAATTACTAAAATAATCAATATCTAACATCCCAATTGTGCACCAATATGAAAAGGTCAGAGATGGGCCAGCAGGGGGGTTTAGTGTGATAGGTATGCATCTTAAATATTTTTTTCCCCACTGCTCACTCAGTTCTCTCTTTACTTGCATCATAGGAAATATTTCCACTGTAAGAAAATAAACTATTCTATATTGGCATTGTTAATATTTCTTTAAATTACAGGTAGAGTTTGTGGCTTGCGAGGAGGTGTAGATTGGGTCAGAGGTGTATTTCATCTTTGTGAGTAGGCTTGGTTAGAGCTCATACATGCTTGTTTGGAAAAACATTTTCCACATGTTTTTGGGGGATTTGAATCCAAATTTTCAAATGACCCTTCTTTACAATGTCAACCTATAGTCGAGTACATGATTAACTGATAAGCCTAGGCTTATCGGTTAATCTTATTGACTACACCCACTCCCCCTCTTCCTGAAGCGGGGAGGGAGTGGGAGCTGCTGCAGTGGAAAGCCAGCTTTGAAGCCAGCTCTCCACAAGTACTGGATCTGCAGAGCTGCCTGTCCCATCCCCACCCCAGAGCTGCTGCCTCTGATCGAGAGCTAGCAGTGCAAAGGGCGAGGGGGGAAGGCGGGAGCTGGTAGATGCGGGGAGCCAGCTTTTAAGCCAGCTCCCTGCACATATCGGCTCACGTGAGCGGCTTCCCCCCTGCACTGCTGCCTCTCTATCAGAGGCAGTGGGGGGGGTGGGGGAGGATGAAGACAGGCGGGAGCCCATATGCGTGGGGAACCGGCTTTTAAGCTGGCTTTCCTCGTGTGCTGGCTCCATGAAGATGCCTACCCTCCTCCAGCTGCGTTGCTGCCCCAATCAGAGGCGGGCGGGGGGCAGGAGCATTGGGCCCAGGCTCACTGCAGAGAGAGGCTGCTCTGTGGGATGCTGGTGCAGCCTCTCTACACAAGGAGCTTGGACCCTCCATGGACTGCTGCCACGGAGCTGCCTCTGTCTGTGGCTGGCCCAGGCTAGCTGTGGACAGAGGCTGTTCCATGGGATGCCAGGGTAGCCTCTGTCTGCAGGGAGCTTGGACCCCTTGCAAACAGGGGCTGCTGTATCAGAGGCAGCAGATCAGGGTGGCAGTTGGGAGCCATTCTGCACAGGGAGCTGTTTTTTAAAACCAGCTCCCCTCATGGACTGGTTCCCCCCAGCCATCCCGTGCTGCTATCACTGATACAGAGGCAGCAGCGCCGGGTGGTAGGCGGGTTCTTGGGAATGGGCCTGGGAGTGCACTGGCTGCCACCCCTGGGGACTATTGAATATCATGTAACCAATAATATTTTGTTTGGTTACACAGCTGTTCAGTTAATTGGTATCTAACATTCCTATATCAAACCCTGGATCTGAAATGTTTACACTTAATTCAGATCTATATCCAAACTTTGTGGCTGGTGCCTGACTTATGTATTTTGATCTTAATATTTGTATCTGTCTATTAAATGCATAAAGTTCTAGCTTATTCTAAAACTACTGATTTAGAAAGAGTTTAATAATATAATTGTGGGAGATTGTGTAACTGATTATTATTCTTTCACCTCTGAAATTATGTGGGGGAAGATTGTGTAAATTATTATTCTTTTGCCTCTAAATATAAATTGCCCTCTAAAATAGCTATGGAAAGTCATGAAATGAGCTATTTGGTTACATATTCACTTTTAGTGGCCAGATATATGCAACATAAAACCACTGTGCATCTCAGTGAGCCATATTTACTCAATTTCTGGTATGGTAAGTCACTTTGGATTAGATAAATCAGTCTTGTATCCAAGTTAACATGTACTAGTGCTGCAAAAGATGAACTCCTCCAGTGCACCTACCATTATTATTGTACCAGGTTCCTTGGAGAAGAAAAAGATAATTGTAGCTTTCATTACACAAGATCTTTCAATGATGATAAATTAGGAGTTAATTAAACAAACAAACAAAATCCCTTACCCATTTTATATGAGTGTTTTTTGTTTGAGAAGCTTTTTGTATGGTTTTATTGGGATTCTCAGCAGCTTTTGGTCAACACTCATTTTTTTCAATGGGAATTGTCCTTACAAAAGTTAAAAGTACTAACAGCAGTTTTACTACAATGAGATAATCATTATTTGTCTTTCTGTGTTGAAGCTGCCATTGGCCCCTACAGCATAGAGCTATTTTCCTGAAAGGTACTTAGGAAATTCTAATTTATATGAGAATACTAGCTTTACATTTTTTGCACCAAGCAAGAATCAAAAGCCTTAGGCAGCTTGTTTCTGAATCTGCCCCTGCGGGATGTACATTAGCAACAAAATGCCAATGCACCACCCAGTTCTCATTTTCACTACAGTTGATGCATGGCAAATGAAGACTCATGGAATTTGATGTACATGCTAGAGTACTTGTCACTTTAACTCATGGTGAACATGGTTTGCTACGTTTGTCATGTTGTTTCCACTTTTTAACTTCAATTCTTACAGGCTTTTACATGTCGATGTTCACCAGCTATTGAAAACTTTAGAGAAAATTTAATTTAGAATTATTCCACATCATAAAGCGTTAGACAATATCCCGTGTTCAGGGTGTTGGTGTTAAGATACACAGACTTTCAACTCTCAGTGGGTTGTAGGGCAGCTCAGTTTGATAGTTACTGAAAGTTATTACCATCCTAGTAGCTTTTGTATTAAGAATTGGAGGTCTGTCTGTCTCCTACAGAACAGGCTTGCCTCAAAGAAACCAGCATAACAATTGGCATTAGGCCAGAGAGGGTAATAAAATCATATTCGGGAGGAGGGAACTATTCTCTCATCACAACTATTCTCAGAGCATTGCTGCTCTGTGAATAAATGGAAGATTTCTATCTCTACTGCTCTTAGGCTGGCACCTTCCATGAGGACTAAAATTGATTCAAAAACATATCAGCCAGTCTACACATTTACAGAGGCAATAATACCGTAATTTTATTGCAAATCTAGTGTCACAGTGGGTGGGGGGAAGGTCTAACCCAATGTGAGTACTTTTACTGTAGGTATTTGCCTACTTTAAGACTTCTGAAAACACAAAAATATGCTTTTGCTTCTTGAAATTAATGTAACCACAAGACTGTCATCACACTTCCTTAAATCACATTTTCACCCGCCCATATGATACATATCTAATTACGCATCTTTTGGATGTTTACTGTTTATATTTCAAAGGCTATTTAAATCAATTTATTTTCATTTGTGTGCTGTATATCCTGGAATGCCAGCGGAAACACAACCTCATGGTTGTGTATTATCTTGGGTTAAGTGCTGTCTCATTGCTTTGTAGGCCACCTGCTATTTCCCGTGGAGATCATGAAACGAGGTCGGCTTCCTAGCAGCAGTGAGGATTCTGACGACAATGGCAGTAAGTGCTCCTCTGTTGTGCTTGGAGTGCAGTAGGTTATGAGTTTGTTGAAATCACATTTTAATGTAATATTTTACATAATGGGTTACAGAAAGCTGGGGAACAACGCAAATGTTAGAAAACTGTTCTAAAACAAAATATTTTCAGAATAGGTGAGCTGTAGATTACAAGATCCCACAAGGCTTGCTGTTGATTATACAATGTTTGGTGATAAAGTTTGACACAAAAAAATAAATTAAAGGTCGTCAGTGGTGCAAGCAATACAGCTTATCATAACAAGATTACAAGAACAGAATTAGCACATTATCAGTTATTAACATTGTTGACTAGCTCAACTTTTAATTGAGGGACAGAGTTTGCTCTAATTTTTTTAATGTTTTCATTCTCTCTTTGTACAATAGGTAGGGTATAATTCTTCTGCTTCAAACTTTTATAAGAACAGTTTTTTGTGCCTATAAACAATTTCTTTTAAAATGAATTATTATTTTAAATTATAATTTAATTTCTAATTTATAAACCCTAAGTTTCCCATGTTTGTGTTGGTATCAGTCACATTTAAGGACTAACAAATGTTCCCTAACATTTAGGGAAAAAGTATTGATTTGTTCAGTAGCTTGGATGTCTCTTGGCATAATTAATATGAGCTAATTAAAATATCTTACTTGTTCAAATAATGGGAAATTGGTATTCTTTCATTTTTAAAAAACAATTGATATAAGAGGTGGGGCGGGAATAGTGCTTAGATGCTTGTTTGGGCAAGTCACGCAATTTACTTGTATTCTCCAGCTTTGTAACTTACGCAGTTGTCGTGGGCATTATCCTGGTTCTAATTCAGTCCATCTGGGTACATGTTATCTGGGATGAAAGGCACTATATAAGTACAAGGGATTATTCGGCCAGATTTTGAGTTCCTCAGTTAAAGCTTAAACCAAAACCCAACAGAAAGTTATTGGGGGATTTTCTGTTGACTTCAGTAGACTTTGAATCAGGCTCATAGGCCCTGATCCTGCAGCAGGACCTACATAGATGGATCCTGCACTGATGGCGAATCTCAGGATGTGTCTACACTGCAGGGCTTAACTTGAAATAAGCTATGCAAATTGAGCTATGTCAATTGTGTATCTTATTTTGAAATAGAGCACTCTTCCTCCGACTTCCCTTATTCCTCATATGATGAGGGTAACAGGAGTCAGAGTAAGAAGTCATCCAGCTTGACAGTATTTTGACACTATTTTGAAATAACTGCCTGCAATGTAGACAGACGTACCCTTATTGACAACTCTGAGGGTCTGCCCATGCAAACCTGAATACCAGACCCTACAATGTAACCCTTACATAGGCAAACTATTATTGAAATCAATGAGTGAAAAAAGGAATGGAGAAGGTGTGGAAAAAAAGAAAAAAGAAAAAAAACCAAACTTTACTAGGAGTTTAACTGAGAAAGGAATAGATAAAAAAAATTAACGACTTTCAGTATTTGGCCTCTTAATAGAGGCGAAAGTACCTGATGGGGTTCCAGATTTTTGAAAAACCTATTAAGCTGTTTTTAGATTTGAAAAAAATCCCATGATTTAGTATTAATTCAAACTTTTCCAAAGAAAATTAGATGAAAAAGAAGCAAACATGTCTTTCTAGCACAAATACAAACTAACCTTCAAAATTCTACATGATATATTTTTACTAGAATTTTTCTTTTTCTTCTGTCCCTCCCCCAACTCTCTCTTTTTTACAGTCTCCTTGTATTTAACTTTGATCATTATTTGCTCTATTTTCATGCTACATCTTCTACTCCTGGAGGAATTGAGACCAAAAAATCCAAAATTTTGCATAATTTATTTATCAAAATAATGCAGTATAATCACAGCAGTTTCACTTATTTTGGTAATTTATGTAAACTACCAGATAGGAGGGAAAAAAAAAGTGTTCAGCATTTCCTAAACATATGAAAGTTAAGTTACGAATATCTGGTAACCGAGACTCTGCATTCCAATTCTAATCCTGGATTTTCATTTAAATTATGTTTCTTTTATTGTGCTCGTTTGTGTTCTGTAAAATTGAATGTCACTTTAAGTTGCTTAGACTTCACACAAGAAAGTCATACTGTTTTGCTAATCATTGTTCTGCATTTTTTTTAAATGGATAAGTAAAATAGATCTTGAGCTGTAATCTAACCTCATTGTGCCTTTCTGCGGGGAGGGGGAGGGGAGACCATAACCAAGAAAGCACATAGACTTCTTAGCTGAGGTTTTCCTTACTATCATTTACAATAAGGCTCCTAGAATGGGAAAAATTAACAAACATTAGCACTTGCCTGTTTAGTTGTTATATTTCTGCTCTGCCTCAGGAACGGAGCCTGTTCACCCAGCCCTGTGCCTCCAAGTCCAGTATTCAGCAACAGGGACAGAGTTAGGTTGTGTCTGCACTTGTATAGGTTGACCCTCCCAAAACCTGGACTCTCATATCTGGCAAGGATGTTCCTGGACCAGGGAGTCCGGGCGAGGAGTCCCAGTGGGGCGTGGCAGCCTAGTAGTGGGGCTGGGGCTGGAGACGTGGCAGCCCTGGTAGCGGGGCCGGGGATGCAGCAGACACGGAAACAGGCCCACGGCTGTGGCAGTTCAGGCTGCTGGGGCTACAGCAGTACAGCAGCCTGACAGGGGTGGGAGGCAGCCAGGGCCAGCAGCAGGGAGGTGAGGTGAGTGGGGGGCCGGTAGCAGGGGACCTCTGTTGGTCCAGCAAATTTCCTCTTTCGTGGTCAGTCATGTCCCGAGGTTGCTGGACCAGAGAGGTCCAACCTGTACTTGCTTTGCACATGTGAATGCTGCTTTGTCAGCAGTAGTGCTCTCCTACAGACAAATTGAAACTCAGTCGTTGGGGGTAAAAGTATTTTGTCTGAAAAAGTGCTGACAAACAGATTTCATATACACTGACTTTTTTAGCAACCGGACTGTGTCAACACAGCCTTGTCTCTCACTGCATAGGGTATGTGACAGGGTGCACTCATAGATCTTCTCTTGAGTTGTCCCCCTGGTGTGCTGATCATGTCACTAACACCTGTTTTTCTGTTCTCTGGGGCTTCCCACCACCCTGTCCTGTTGGACCAGACTAGGCACAGAGTTGGGGTTACTGCCCCCCTTGCAGAGCAGCGTAGACGCTGAACTGGTTCAGTTCCAAGATGGCTCAACTGTAAGAGCTCAGCACCTGGGAAATCATTACCCAAAAGTGATCAAATCCCCAAATAAATCCATCTTTCTCGGTGTAAAAGTTTTACACAGGAAAAGTTCATAAGGTCAGCCCTCTTTATCAGTGAAAGAGAGAGCTGCACAGCGATTGCTTCCCTCTGGTAACAGTTATTTACACTTGGCCTGATAATAGAAAATGTGTTTTTATTAAGTACAAAAAGTAGGATTTAAGTGGTTGCAAGTAAAAATAGTCAGATCAAAATAAGTTACTAAATTAAAATGAATATACAGATTCTGAAGATTGTAGTATTAAAACTCATAAGTTACATGAGATATTTTGTCTAAAGCATCTGAGTTATGCATATTGATAAGCAAATTTTCATAAGGCATGGAGGGGCCCCATGACAGTGTAGCTTGAATCTCTCTCACTCATTCACATGCAGGCAGGCGCCCATCCCCATCCCTTTAATGCAGGGGTCGGTAACCATTTCAAACCAAAAAGCTAAGCTACATCAAAATTCAGAACCAGTCGTCAACAAAGACCTGTATAAGAATGCCCATTTCCATGACTGAAAAAACATACAATTTAATATTATTGATAATTGACATAATGATTAATAATAGCGTAAATGAAACATTTATGAATCATAAATGAAAAAGTACTTACAGACTTTATTTAACAGGACTTCTGCTGTTGCATCTTTTTGCACATTTCTTTGAAGTTTACATCATAACTGGTCAAATCCAGCTTTATGCTGTCTTCTGTCAGCTTTATAGCATGGGAATGTGGGTGTGCAGGAGTCTGGATTGGAGTGTTCGAGGGGCTCAGGGCAAGAGATTTGGGTGTATGGTGGACTCAGGGTTGATATGTGCGGGATACAGGAATGTTATGATGCTGTGGCCAGATGGGAGCTGGGCCCAACTGGGGGCTTGTTGTCCAGGCTTCATTTTTAAATAAAGTAAAATATTATGTCCAACACAAAAGGTTTCTACATTGTTTTTATTTACGGCATGATTGGGGAACCTTTTTTGGGTCAGGGTCCACTGACCCATAGAAAAATCAGTTGGGGACCACACAAGTAAGATGCAAAAAATCTTCCAAAAACCCCCAACCCTCACTGATGTGGCCTTCACTCCCCTGGTGCTCCAGCCCGATGGTGTGCGGGAGGGTAGGGGTAGGGAAGACTGAGGTTCAAGGCTCAGGCCAGATTTACTCTTCTGGAGTTCCAGGGTTAGTGGATTTTGTGGGCTCCCCTAGGCTCTGAGGGGCCAGAAATGAGTGATTAAGTGTACGCGACAGGGCAGCCAGTGAATGGGAAAGGGATGGGGGTGCAGGATCTGGGTGGGAGGTGGGGTGTAGAAGGGGGTGAGGGTGCGAGGTCTGGGTGGGAGATAGGGTGCAGGAGCAGGCTCGGAGTAGAGTGTCTGGCCAGGGGGAGGGGGCAGGAGCAGGCTGGGGGAAGGCTGTCTGGTCAGCGGGCAGGAGCGGGCTTAGGGGCAGGGTGTCTGGCTTGGGGATGAGTGGGTGGGCTGGGATCTGGGCATGAGGGGTTAGGTTGCACTTACTTGTTTTTGCTCTGTGTCGCAGGCACCGTGTAACGCAGCTTCCTGCTGCTCCCATTCGCTGTAAGGAAGCCTCCAGGAAGTTTTGCAGGGGAAGCTTCCAGGAAGTGTGTCCCAGGGGAAGGAAAGGGCAGTGTGTACTGAGTCATTTTTGGTTCCCTTTGTTCCCCACATGCCAGGGGGAAGGAAAAAGGCAGCGCATGCTTGTTCCCTGCATGCTGGATCCGACGGGGAGGCTCGGGGCTTTCTCCTCCCTCCCGCCCCGCAGGAAGCCAGCGCTGATGTCCAATCTTGCGAGGGACCAAAAGGCTGTAGCACCGGCGCTAGCTCCCTGCTGCGGGGAGAGCTGGGGGGGAAAGGGAGGCTCCAGAAGAGCCATATCGGGCTCCCTAGTGACCCATATTTGGCTCACAAGCCATAGGTTGCCAACCTCTGCCTTAATGTCTCTTCATGGACACATGCATACCCAATCCACACACAGTGATCTGCTTTCTGCTGCTGGCTGTTCCCAGGCAGCAGATGTGTCCGAGTTGCCATGGAAGGGACATGTGTTCTCCACAGATTTCTTTGCTTCCCTGTTTTCTGTGGGTGAGCCAATAAATCTGCAGAAAGTATGAATTCTGTGACCGCATAGGGTACAGAATTCCCCCAGGAGTAATCTTCATCTGGTGTTTACTCTTGACCCCTTTCTGCTATTTCTATCCTGGACTAAGTAAAACCTTAACTAGATAATCTTTGAGTTGAACTTTAAAACTGCAACAGTTGACTGGGTCTCAAATTTAGTAGAACAAGTTGACTTATCTGTTGTTAATTATATCATTGATTTAATATATTGGCATATTCAGGTCTTCAAAAGTGAAGATGTATTTTTCTAATAATCATACTCGTTATTTGTAAAAAGAGTCCAACACATGCTAGTCAGAGGTCTAAGACAACAAGCTAGGATTAAAAATACGTGTGTTTTTATGTCCACTATGACTTAAAGGAATAAAATAGTTGTGTGCTATTTATTACGCAGTATATACTAACAAAATGTAATCACTTTTCTGTGTGACGATAAAATATAATTTAGTAATAGATCTTGTGGAAGAGTTCAAAAATATATTTGTTCATTTATTTGATAAATACCTGTCAGAGTTTATTAATATTTTTCCAACTATTCCAAGTATACACCACTTTCTTCTCTCTTGCTTTTATTGCATGTTCTCTCCAGGCTTTACTTGGTTTCACTTTTCTTTACGGTAGTCTAAAATTACTCTGTAGTTTTGAGACACAAATCTAGCATGTGCATTATGGTAATCTGTAGACCTCAAATAAAAAATTTCCCATGAGATTTGAGATGTCTGTCATAGTGATAAAATCTCTATGACTTATCTTCTGGGGGGCTTCAGCATCCATGAGGACATCACCTGTGATTGCAGTTGGCCCCAAACCAGCTTACTGCACCTTCCATTTTTGTGTTCTTTTAGGTAATCTCTTCCTGTAACACACACAGCTCTTCACAACTGGGCTTTGTTTTCTGATAGACTATAAGAAGCACTGGGACATACCTGCATGTCCTGTAGGCTAAAGTCAGGACCCTCCTTGTTTCGAAGCAAGAAGCATCCATAATGGTACATGTCTGGAAGTTGATAGAACTGGTCAATTTCCAAAAACATTCTTGCAACTAATTCCACCCACCAGAAATCCATGGAATGGCAGAGCTAATGAGTTACTAGAACCGCATATTTAGCATGATTGACATTCTGGCACTAATGTACCCATGCCTTACCCATTGCACTCTTAATATAGTAAACATCTCAGACAATAATAAATGTTTGAAGAATCATAGTCTTAGGTCTTGTTCTCCAAGTTATGAATTTGCTAGTGAGTGGGATAAGAGATCTTACTTCCTCTGCTTCACCTTCACCTAATGCTTTCTCCTCTTTTGTCAGATTATGAATGTCTGTTGTTGTCATCTTAATTTCCAGAGTCAGACACACAATTATATTACCAGTAGTTTCTTTGTTCCACTTCTCTGGTAGTACTTGTGACATTTATTCTGCACTTTAGCTAGAGATTCCCTGTGTGATAGAGAATTTTCTGAACTTTTGGCCTCCACTTTTTGAAGAAAGATTTCAAGCTTTTTACAAACCATTTTTCTACTCAAAGACTCCAGAAGCACAAGACAATTAAATTTACCATTCCAAACAGCTGTCTTCTAATTGAAAAATTAAAATTTTAATCAACACTTAGTTGGAATCCTCTTGCCTAACATCTGCTTCTCATCAGAGTAACTAGCGCCTCTTGACCTTCATTGAGCTTAGGGCATTGAATGGTGCAGTACTACAGCTTTAGAATTTGACATTGCTGTCACTGAACTAATTTGCAAAATTCCCATTGGCATTAATGGGTAGGGTCAGCCCCCCCCTACCCCCCAGCTGTTAGACTATTCATCCTTGCTTGTGGGATTTTCAATGGACAACTCAATGGGAATATGTCGTGAAGCATCTTGGCTTCAGTTTGAGCCTGACTGGGTATAATTTAGAGCTAACTTGTCCATTTTGACCCGTAAGTGGCTCATCCTAACTTGACCATTAATGCCCTCCCTGATAGCTTTTTACTTTAAAGGGAATATAGGTGCTTTATTCTCCTGAGTGCAGAAGCCTCAAAATTCACAGGGCAATAATAATAATAATACATGCTTGTTTTTCATTAATTATTAATTATCACTCATTTAGACTTAAATAAGAAGGTAGAGTTTGTATTTTAATATTTTTCTTATTTTAAAAATCAACAGAATGTGGTGTGATTATGTGCATTTGGCTTCATGAGTAGAAGCAAGGCTGTGATTTCAGATACTGTGTAAATGCATTCTCAGAGAATAGGAAACATTGTACCAGATAATGTTTGAGTGACAGGGAAACTATAACCCTGGCCAAGACTACTTAAGAAATTAATATTCAGTCCAATGGTCTAATGAAAAAAAGACTGAAAATGAATAATATAAATGGTGATTTATATGTAGTTTGAAGATAAGTGCCTCATCTCTCATCTCATCTTGGTTCTCTCCAGAAGCTACTTTGCAGAATTTTGTTCCAGAAAACATAGATCATCTTCTGTACTGCAAGTCACATAGTCCAAAACTTTCAACTATGAGAGCTTAATATCAAGGATCTAAATCCATATTTAAACAATAAACTAGAAAAGGATGTCAATGGAAATTGTGCAAAGTTCTGAAAATAAGACTTTGGAAGTCTCAGACTGTGCCCTCGATCATTAAGATATCTGTATTTGTGGGTCAGTTTTAGACACTTTATGCATATGGTTTTGTTAGGTATAAAATGGCTGCAAACACGCCTTTAGAGTTGAAAATATTTTTGCTTTGCCTGAGTCTCAGGCCCTCCATAGGGGCGAAAAGGATTCTCTGCATCACAAACAAAATCCCCCTTTGTCAATGTATTTGTTTCTCTTCCTTTTCCTTTCCTGGTCATTCATTCCAATGACCAGGTATTCAATAGCAATAGCCACATTTTTCATAGGGAAATTAGATACACATTGACTCCCCCTCAAAACCTATATTAAGTAAATCAGTATTGTTTACCTTGGATACTACTATGTTCTTGTTACCTATCGGGATAACCAGAACTTTTATATTAGAATGCAACTTTGAGGTTACACTGCATTTCAGCTTGCTTCACCAAAGCAAAAGAACTTCTCATTGAGATTCGAGGTCTGGTGTTAATTAGATATTAGTTTTAGATCCTCTGAATCTTTTGCATTTCTACCTGACTTTGTTTTAATGGCATGTCTCTCTGAATGTGCCTTCAATTTTGTCTCTACATTAGACAGTGCTCTCTATTAGCAGGTTCAGTATGTTCATTTTCTAGAGTTTCAACTATTAGCTGAAGATGTCTGGGGCAGGAATATGTCCTCTTAGAAATGCCTAATATAATTTTGGGCACTATAATGTAATAAATCATAATCTGAAAGCCTGCACCTTCAGGCACTTACTGCCTTGATGCAGTGTGCTTGGACATTCAGGATGAGTTAGTGTAGTGGGGGAGGTGGGAGCCAGTGCACATGGGGAGCCGGTTTAAAAGTACCAGCTCCCACAGAATTGCCTGACACCCCCCCCCACACCCAACAGCTATCTCTGATACAGAGGCAGCAGCATAGAGGGTGGGGGGGAGGAAGAGGAGGCAGGAGCCAGGAGCTTTTAAGCTGGCTCCTCTTGTGTACCGGCTCCCGTGGAAAATTTCAGTGGTTACATGTTTACCAAAAAATGTGCATTTTACCATACCTATTGGAGATCAGCTCAATACCATTGAGAGAGACAAGCACCACATACTGAATCAGCCATCACTATGGATACAATTTTGTCATAATAAAAATAAAAATTTGTGGCACAATTGTGGTAAAAAATAGATAATTCACATTGTGGTCATAGCAAACTTGAACTAACTGCAGGTTAGTTCCCTTGAGTTTAATATTCCTCTTTGAAATGGGACTAGGTCAAATCAAATGAACAAATGGGTAACAGCTGATCAAAACGAAGGAACTTTTAATGCATGGTAGCTGATCAAAATGAATGAATAAACAGTTACTATGGATCCTACTGCTGTACATTAATAGTTTTAGTTTGCTTTGATCTAGTTCTGTTTCAGAGAGGACTAGATCACAGCAAATTAATGAATTTTTAATACACGATCACTGATCAAAGCAAGCAAATTATTAATGCGGAGCAGCAGGGTCCCTATAAATGGCAAATATCATGGTTTCATGACAGTGGTAACTGTTGTGACATAATTTGTGTTCTTAATCATCATTGAGTTTTCAATACAAGACTTCTGTTCTAGGGATGTTAAGTAGTGTTTAGTAAGCTAATCAAGTAGTCAATGGAATTTCCATTGACTACTCAAATAGTCAATAAGGGGGTTCACTACGGCTCTGCTTCTTTAAATGTAGCACCAATTTCTGCTTTCTCCCGCTGCCTCTGATACAGAGGCAGTGGAGGGAGGGGAGGAGGAAACGACTAGTCAGGTAGTGACTTGACTATCTGATAAGCCTAGGTTTATCGGGTAGTTGACTACTCCACTAGTCTCTTACATCCTATTCCATTCAATTATTGAACTTACCCACCTTTATTTAGATGATAAGATCTAACAAGATCACATAATGATATGGATAATACTGACGGCACTCAAATAGACATTCAAAATCTGCAGTTAGAATAACAACAAAACTTCAGAAACACAAGAAACGTGAGAGAATCTTTCCTTGGACCAATTTCTTTTGGTGGAAGAGATAAGCTTTTGAACTTTACAGAATTGACAGAGAGCTCTATGAAGCCCAAAAACTTACCACTTCACCAACAGAAGTTGGTTCGATACAATGTCTTACCTCATCTACCATGTCTCCTCATATCCTGGGACCAGCATGTCTACAACAATATTAGAAATAAAATATCAGAAATGACTGCAGTGGAATGATGTCACAATAGGAAAGAACTAAAGTGGGCCCTTGAGTGGGAAATATCCCATAGGATCCATTAGTTCCGCACACTTTGAGAGGAGTGCCACATAATGAGGTGTGCATATTCAAGGTCCCAGGATCATTGTCAAAGATAATTAAATATTCAGATACATACTGTTAAGAGAGGGGAGAACAGGAGGCTACCTGCATTAACTTACTGTGGATAGTGTAAATTCACCATTTTGTTTTAGTGCCTCATGTAATATAATTGTATGAAATTGCTGTAAAGTCACCACAGGGATCATACAGTTCAAAAGCAGTAATTGGACAATTACTGATGACATTTTATTTTTGTGCAACATAGACATTGATTAGGAAGGGGAGGTTGTTGCTTTTTATGTTTTGATGATCAGCTTTTTTTTTATTGCAAGGATCAACAAATCATAATATACCACTAAAATTATTAGTATTGTAACTAAGTCCCAATTTCATTAATGGCATACATGAGGCTGATGGATCAGCAAATCCTCTCCAGCAGCAGAAGCACGATGAAAGGGACTCGGATTTGTGGAAATGTCTCGCGGGTTGTGTTTGCATTCAGAGGTTATATATAGGTAGGTCCTTACCATATTCATAATCCATTTTGGTCAATTTCTTGGTCATCTCTCTCTCTCTCTCTCTCTCTCTCTCTCTCTCATTTTTTTTCCTTTTTTGAGTGCTTGTTCATGTTGATTCCAATCAGGTGTACATGCACCACATGCACGAATGTCAAAAAAATGTCTCTTAGCAGCTCCCATAGGGTCGACTGTGGAGACCCCTAGAGTGGCACAACTGTATCAGCACATATATACCACAGCTGACCCTACTCTCCCTCCATTCCTTCTTACCATCTGTGGTGACACTGGAACTTTCTCGCTCTTACCCACGCAAGTGTCTAGTCTGAAGCTATAGCTCTTCATTGTCATCTTTGTTAGTGTAAGCAGAGTCTTCAGAGTCAATGGATAGAGGACAAGTGCCCAGAAACTGTAGCCCCTCTGGGGCACCAGGGCATGCCTAATGCCCCAGGCTTTAAATCGTGCACAGTCTGTAAGTGCCCTATGCCCCACAGAGATCTGCTGTCTTGGTGAAGAACACCGCACTGAGAAGTGCAATATTTGTAGAAGCTTTAAGCCCCGCACCAGAAAGGACTGGGAGTACAGACTCCAATAGCTACTCATGAAAGCGGCACTAAAACCCCCTCAGACTGAGAAATCAGCCCCGGGAGCCAGCTCGGTATGGAGCACTCCAGCTTCTGTGTGCAATACAGCGTAGAAGCCGAGCGCAGACAAAGACTCCCAGTGCCGGGGTTCTCTGGTGCCAAAGACCATGGGGCCAAGGCACAGGTCCATCTCACTGGCACTGTGAGGCAGGAGGGAAGACAGAGGAAGATGCCCTCATAAGCCCCGGCAAAGACAGGACACAATGTGGCAGAAGTCCCCTGTGTGAGAGTCCAAGGCGTGCCGTTGAGTTTGGTACGCGACCAGTCACTGAGAGACATGAATTCGGTGCAGGTCTTGAACTCCCGCTTGACAATGGAGACCTATGAAACAGCCAGAGACCTTATAGAGATCTCGGAGGCCAAGGCATACAAGGTACAGGAAAAACCACCAGCATCGCCAAGACTGCACTTTTGGAGGGAAAAGCTGGCGATGTTGCATTGACCACAGTCCACAGAACAGTACCGGGACAGGTCATCCTCCTTGGAGGGCCTGCCTTTACCAGCGCAGCGTGCCCCACCTTCAGCACTGACAGAGGGCTCAGCGCTGAGTGCTAGGCCGGTGCCAAGAGATCGGTGCTCAGTACCAAGATCAATCTCCAGGTCAAGGTCGAGGAGCTCCAGATGTTGTTCCTGTTCCAGACCCTCTTGGTACCATTCGAGATCCCCTACAGACTCTCGGCACCGACATTATTGGCACCAACATGGTCGTCCCAATCAGAGTCAGAATCGGACATGGCATCAACCTGCTCTCGATGCAGCTGTTCTGCTCTTGGCAGGAAAGACCCTCTGGCACAGTGGCAACACCAATAGCCACCGCCTACACAGTGACCTTTCTGGACACCCTTGGCATACCATCAGTCTCAGGGTGCACCCAGGTTGACAGTGTCAACGAGCCACAGGTCCTGATCCCCTCGGGACAGGTGCCATTTGGGAACACCGTCAGTGACAGAATGCCGCCTACTGAGAGGAGACAGCCCATCGCCTGAGCCCTGAGACTGGCCATCCAGGCAGGGGCATCAGGTGGAACCAGACAGGAGACGCTGGGCCTAGCCAGCCAAGGGTACTCTGCCTGCACAGGCTTATTCATCCTCATCTCCAGATGAGGCAGTGGCGGGCACCTCCATGTCTGGTCCCCCGCCAGTCGACCATAGGGTGTACCAGGAACTACTGTACCGGGTTGCCCAGAACATCAATCTCCCCTTAGAGTAGATATTGGAACCAGAGGACCCCATGGTGGACATTCTGCCACAGGAGGGGCCCTCCATGGTAGCTCTACCAATTATAAAGACTATACAGTCCAATTATACGAACCTATGGCAGACCCCGGCCTCCATTCCCCCGATAGCCAGGGGTGTTGAGAGGAGGTACTTTGTCCCCTCCAAAGGGTTCGAGTTCTTATACTCTCACCCCCACCCCTCCTCAATCTTGGTCTTGGCTGTCAACAAAAAGGAGAGACAAGGCCAGCAGGCCTCAGCTCCTGAGGCCAAGAAGACCGACCTGTTCAGCAGGAAGGTTTATTCTGCAGGGGCCTGCAACTGAGGATCGCTAATTTGCAGGCAATCCTTCGCCTCTACACATACAAATTGTGGGAAGCACTCTCCAAATATAAAGACACCTACTGCCCCAAGATGCTTATCAAGAATTCGGAGTCTTGTCAAAGGAGGGCCATACCATCCCTAGAAGTGCCTCTGGACTCAGCAGATTCGGCAGCAAGAATGCTGTCGACTGGAGTGGCTACACACCATTCCGCATGACTTCAGGCCTTGTGGCTTCCTCCAGAGGTCCACTCTACACTACAGGATCTCCCCTTTGAGGCCAACAGTCTGTTTTCAGATCAGACTTACTCCAAACTCCATTCCCTCAAAGACTCCCGAGCGACCATGAGGTCTCAGACCAATCCTAGACTTATGGAGCTTCAACCGCTGTATGTGGAATCTAAAGTTCAGGATGGTCACGCTAGCCACCATAACCCCTTGTCTGTATCCAGGAGGCTTGTTTACTGCCCTCGACAAAAAGGACATATATTTCCACCTTTCGATCCTTCCATGTCACAGGTGTTACCTCAGATTTACAGTAGCAGATGAGCACTACCAGTTTGCGGTGCTATCATTTGGCCTTTCTTCTTCCCCACGAGTGTTTACCAAATGTATGGCGGTGGCAGGGGCCTTCTTGCAGAAGAGTGGGGTCCAGGTTTTCCCGTAGTTGGACAATTGGTTACTAAAAATGACCTCCAGAGACCAGCTTCGCGCACATGTAGACCTCACGTTAGAACTGTTCAGAACTCTGGGCATCCTCCTCAACAGGGAGAAGTCAGTCCTGAGCCCAGTGCAGAGAATAGAATTCATAGGGACAACCCTAGATTCAACGCGAGGGAAAGCATCTTTGCCAGAGTCTCAGTCCGAGGCCATTCGGGACCTGCTATGCACCTTCACCCAGTACCCAGTCACAACAGCAAGGACATACCTCAGACTTCTAAGCCATATGGCATCATGTTGCCACGTGATCAGATAGCATGTCTACACCTAGGACCCCTTCAGCGCTGGCTCGCTTCAATCTATGTACCCATACGCCACAGTCTGGACATGGTGATGTCTGTTCCCCACGGGGTGATAGAATCTCTTGGGTGGTGGCTGGATCTGCTAAACCTATCAGAAGGGGTGCAATTCACCCCCTTGAGCCCCACCCTAACTCTGGTAACCAATGCCTTGGACCTGGGGTGGGGGGGCCCACCTAGACGACCTGAGAACCCAAGGACTGTGGTCGCCCACGGACATGAGACTTCACATCAATGTAAAAGAACTAAGAGCGGTCAGAGTGGACTGCCAGGTATTCCGACCCCAAATGCAGCGCCGGTGTGTGCGGACAGTACAACCATGATGTTCTACATAAACAAGCAGGGGGGCACGTGGTCGTCCCAACTCTGTAGAGAGGTGCAGAGACTGTGGCACTATTGCATAAAACACAAAATCCACTTGGAAGCCCAGTATCTACCAGGACTACAGAATACGCTGGCGGATGCCTTCAGCAGTCCATGAGTGGTCTGTCAGGGAAGATGTGATATGATCAATCTTCCACAGGTAAGGGACTCCCCATCTAGATCTGTTTGCCACTGCAGAGAAGAAAAAGTGTATAGACTTTTGCTCATTCCAGAATCACTATCAGGGTTCCATAGGAGTCGTGTTCACTCTCCACTGGGGGAGCAAGACCTTCCTGTATGCATTTCCCCTGATTCACCTGGTACATTGGGTCCTACTAAAAGCCAGCATGGTTGCACCAACATTGGTTCTCCACTTTGCTCAGCTTGTTGGTGGAAGCTGTTATAGCCCTCCCCCTCTACCTAGCCCTCCTGACACAGCATCGGGGACGTCTCACACACCCAGATCTGTGCTCAGTCCATCTAACAGCATGGAAGCTGGATGGTTCAATCTGCTAGAGCAGGCCTGGGCAAAATATGGCCTGTGGGCCATATCTGGCCCACCAAGCTGCTGGATCCAGCCCGCGGACACTGAAGGGAGCCCCAGGCAGGCTCCCCACTTTCATCACCCCACCCGCACATGTCTCAGAAACGTGGCTGTGGGGTGATTTCACTTTAAAAACTGAGCCTGGAGAGGAGGGGGGAAAGCTTTAGGAGCTGCTCCCACCCCCAGCACAATCTCTTTGGCTAGCTTCTGGCCAGAAACTGGCCAATGGGAGCTGCCTGTTTCAATAATAGGCTGCCACGAAGAAGCACAAGGGGCTCATAGTTATTTACAGAGCACATGGCTGCAGCCTGTGCAGGGGCAGGGCAGACAGGGAAGCTGATTCAGGAATGGGCTGCTGGCTGGTAAATCTCCTGGCCAGAGCCTGCCTCTGGCACTCCAGCCTCTCCCTTCCCCAACCCTCTGCCTCCCACTCCTGCTCCCTACTTCACATACCCAAATCATCCTGTACCCATATCCCCTCCCAGATCTGGCACCCCAATCCCCTGCCACAGATCACAGTTTTCTCCTGCCCTAGCTCACAACCCAAATCCATGCACCCCCTCCTGTACCCCAATTCCCTGCCCTAGGTCACAATCCAACTTCCTGCACCCCAGTCCAGTGCCTCAGATCACAACTTCCTCCTTTACCCCAAGCTCCCTTTTGCACCTAACCTCCATCCCAGACCTCACACCTCGTCCATTAATATCATGGAAGAGTGCATCCCTCAACCACTTTCCAAATTCTTGGATTGACCCCCCCATCAAAAATTATTGCCCACCCCTGCGCTAGAGCTTCATTCCTTGGCCCAGGTACAAGAGGTCCTCTTAGGCAGTAGAAAGTCCTCTATTAGGGCAGCATATTTGGCCAAATGGAAAAGGTTCTCCAACTGGTCTGCGGAGTGGAAGGTTCCCCTTGGGCGGTCAGCTGTTCCAGTAGTGCTAGGTCACAGGGTCTAGCACCTTCTTCGGTCAAAGTTGACTTGGTGGTGGTATCTGCCTTCCACCCAGGTTGCTCCTAATGTTCCTTGTTTGGCTACTCCATGGTGACTTGTTTTAGGAAGGGGTTGGACAGGTTATAGCCATATTATCGTCCACCTGTTCCTGCTTGGGATATGAACTTTGTACTTAATAAACTTACGGGACCACCCTTTGAACCAATAGCTTAGTGTTCATTGCTTCATCTTTTTATGAAGAAAGCCTTCCTAGTAGCCATCACCTCAGCAAGGAGGGTATCTGAGTTGAGGGCCCTATCCTCAGAATCACCGTACACAGTCTTCCACAGGGATAAAGTGCATCTTAGGCTCCATCCATCTTCCCTACTAAAAGTGGTCTCCCAATTCCATCTGACCCAAGAAGTTTTCTTCCCAGTCTTTTATACCAAGCCACATTCTAGTGCTAGGCAGAGAGTGCACATGCTGGATGTGAGAAGGGCCTTAGCTTTTTACATAGATCGTATCAGACCGTTTCAAAAGTCCACACAACTGTTTGTGGCATTGGTGGAGTGTATGAAAGAGGACCCTATCTCTACACAGTAAATATCGTCCTGGATAGTGTGGTGCATATGCATCTGTTACAACCTAATAGGGGTCCCGCCCCCACCGGTCACAGGCCACTCGAGTACGGCACAAGCCTCATCAACTGCTTTTGTGGTACAACGTTCCCCTGCAGGAGATCTGCAGGTCTTCAAGCCATACGTTCACGGCCCACTATGCGATTGATAAATTTTTTCAGCCAGTTACGCACCCACCTTATAGTAGCCCCATCTAGGTTGTATTTCCCTAGTTTATTGATAGGAAGGTCACGTGAGACGGTTCAAATACCTTACTAAAATCTAAGTATACCACGTCCACCGCTTCTCCCTTATCCACGAGACTTGTTATCCTATCAATGAAAACTATCAGATTGGTTTGACATGATTTGTTCTTTACAAATCCATGCTGACTATTACCAATCACCATTTTCTTCCAGATGTTTGCAGATGAATTCCTTAATTACTTGCTCCATTATCTTTCCTGGCACAGAAGTTAAACTGGCTGGTCTGTAGTTTCCTGGGTTGTTCTTATTTCCCTTTTTATAGATGGGCACTAGATTTGCCCTTTTCCAGTCTTCTGGAATCTCTCCTGACTTCCATGCTTTTTCAAAGATGATACCTAAAGGCTCAGATACCTCCTCTATCAGCTCCTTGAGTATTGTAGGGTACATTTCATCAGGCTTGCAGACTTGCAGACATCTAACTTTTCTAAGTGATTTTTAACTTGTTCTTTTTTATTTTAACTTCTAAATCTACCTCATTTCTACAAGCATTCACTATGTTAGGCTTCTTGTCACCATGCATCTTCTTGACGAAAACCAAAACAAAGAAGTCATTAAACATTGAACACATCTTGAAGAACACCAGTTACGAGAACAGGTAACTGTTTTTTTCTGTGGGACAACAGAGTGATGTCATTGTGTCATTTGTGTTCTCATGCCACTGCCCTGCCAACATGCATGGTACAGGGCAGCCCACTCAGTGTCAGGACCCCTGTGGGGTCCTGCCTCAGGAGCACCTCCAGCTCGGCAGTGTGCGGAACCCAGCCCAGGAGGGACCCAGCATCCCGCGGCAGGTGGGGTGAGCGAAAACAATGTCTGGAGCCTGGAGCGGGGGTCTACCCTTCTGCCACACAGCGGCCTGTGCCCAGTGACTCACCCGCTTCTAACTGGAGCTGCTCTTGCTGGCAGGCGGCCTGGGGACCATGGTGGTGACAGTGAGCACGGAGCTGTAGTGCAGCATCCTTCTTTCTTCCTACCTTCTCTCACTGACCCACGGCTGAGCCATTCTGCTCCAGCCGGAGGCGTCCGTAGCTCTGCCTTCGGCCACGTGGCCTGGTCTGAAACAGAGGGAGGCCTGCGAGCAGCATGGTCCGCAGTGGCAGGACACAGCGAGCGCCTTGCATGCCCGGCTGGTGGTTTCCTTGCTCCTGCCCTTCCACCCAGCCAGCTCCCTCACTCACTAGCTCCAGCTCAGCCCCCTCCTGACACGGAGCCTGCACTGGTGCTCTCGCCCCTCCCCCCACGGTGAGGTTGAAGCACCAGCTTCCCGGGGGGGGGGGGGGTACCCCGTGGCTCTCCATACACTGTCACTTCTCTTTCCCCTCCCCTGGCTGGGGGAACAGCAGCACAGGGATGTGCTTCAAAGAGGCTTTTCCTGCTAGTGTGGGTGTGGGGTCTCAGCTAGCAGGGGATGAGGCTGAAGCGCCACTACAGGCTCCCAGCGCAGCCCCAGCCTGTTCACTCACTGCCCTGTTGAGATCCCGCATGCCCAGCTCCCTCACTCATTGCCCTGCTGAGACCCTGCACCCCAAGCCCCCTCACACACACCCTCTGCCAAGTAGCAGGAAAAGCATCCTTGAAGCATGTCCCTGCACTGCTGTTTCCCCCAGTGGCAGAGGGGAAAGGGAAGTGGCAGAGTGCAGGGAGCCTCGGGGCTTTTTCCCCGCCCCCTGCAGAAAGCTGGCACTGGTGCTTCAACCTTGGGGGTGGGGGGCTAGAACGCCAGCGTGGGCTTCTTCCAGTGGGGGGGAATAGAGGGAGGCTGAGCTGGGGAGTGAGGGGGCTGGGTGGAGGGGCAGGAGTGAGGAGCCACCAGCAGGGCCCACTTTGGGCTGGGCCATGTAGCTGAAGGCAGAGCCAGGACTCCTCTGGCTGGAGTGCGGAAGCTTGGCCATGGGTCAGTGAGAGGGGAAGGGAGGAGGATATTGTGCTACAGCTCTGCACTCACGATCATCACCACAGTCCCCAGGCTTCCTGCTGGTGAGAGTGGCTTCGGACGGAAGCGGGTAGTTGTTCATGCTCACCTTGCCCGCTGCAGGGCACTGGGTCCCTCCTGAGCTGGTTTCTGTGCACTGCCGAGTGGGGGGGAGGGGAGCGCTCCTGCGGTGGCATCCCAGAGGGGTCCTGGCACTGAGTGGGCAGCCCAGCTACGTGCATGTTGGCAGGGTGGTGGCACGAGAATGCAGATGACATGATGATGTCACTCTATCGTCCCGCAGAAAAAAGACCCCACACCTCCAACTCCCTCACACTCCCTCCACCGAGACCCTGCATCCTCAGTCCCCTCATTCGCCCCTGCCCCCTCCCCACTGACCAGACACCTACCCCTAGCTAGGGATGTAAGTGAGTAGTCGACTACCTGATAAGGGAAAGTTTATTGGGTAATCGCCTGGAGTATCGACTACTTGCTTCCCTCCCCCCCTTGCTGCCTCTATGATATGCAGCAAGAAGGGGGAAAGGGGAGGAACAGGACCTGGTGCTGAGGGAAGCTGGTTTAAAATCTGGTTTCCCCCAGCACTGTCTCCACAGTGCCACCTGCCCCCCTGCTGCCTTTATCAGAGTCAGTAGGGTAGATAGGGGAGGCTGCTCTGGCAGCAGCCTCTGTCCACTGGGGTCCCAGTGGGGAGCTGAGCTCCCCCCACAGACAGGGGCTGCCGCCACCAAGCAGCTCCTGTTTGCAGTGGCCCAGGCTGGCCGTGCGTAGGGGCTGCTCTGGCAGCAGCCCTGGCTGTGAACAGGGGCTGCTGTCGGAGCAGCTTCTGTTCGCGGTGGACAGGGCTGGCGGCCAAGAACAGGGGCTGCTGGACTCATTGTGAACCAGGATTGAGCAGTCCTGGGTCGTACTGTTCCGTGATGCTTCACCTCTGCATTTTAAATGTAGTAAGAGCCCAGTGGCTCTTACTGCCCTTAAAATGCAGAGCCTCAGCACGGGTGGCTCTGCATAGCGGTCCTTATTGACTAGCTGTGTAGTCAGTGCAAATTGTATCGACTATATGAGTAGTTAGATAACCACAATTTAACATCCTTAGCCCCAGCCTGCTCCTGAAGGCAGCACAGAAGTAAGGGGGGCAATACCCTGACCCCCTAATATAAACTTGTGATCGCCATGCAACTTCCTTTTGGGTGAGGACCCCTAAATTGAGAGATGCAGGTTTCCCTGTGAAATCTGTATAGCATAGAGTGAAAGCTCATGAAAGAACAGATTTCACAGTCAGTGATGTATTTCTTATGGCTGTGAATTTGGTAGGGCCCTACATACAGTATGTAGACTTATGCATATGCAGCTGTGTCTTTACTAAGTACAACTGGGAAATTAGCCTCAGATACTCAGCTATTATTTTCTTTCTGCCTCTCAGGTTGGATGTTTATCCTGTAGTTTGATTATTGGCTGGTTCAGGTGTGTCTGATATAAGGCTTTATTGTGAAGTGTGGCAGCTCAGGCAGCAGACAGGCAGACTAAGCATTTCCTCTAACTTCTCAGGCCCCAGATTTTTCTGACAGAATGTGGTGTTGGCAGCAATGTCCACTGTACCTCAGAGCAAGTCTGGAAAAAGTATTGGCAGCTGAAAATGCCAGCACTTAGCAAAAACAGCAGTCAGGCAAGCATTCATGTCAGAAATGTTTTACACTGTTGTGCTGCCTGGTTTAGTGATGTACAGAGTTGTATTTATGGTAGGAAAAGTGTGTTCAGATTCCCAGTGTTCTCAAGATCTGGAGTGTTCAGAGATGGTAGCAGCCTCTAGTTCACTTAAGGTACTGCTAGATGCCTTGCAGGTGGTTTTACAACAGTGTTATGCATGATATACTGTATAACTGAGTATCTTCATGCCGATAGGGATGTTAAAATTCGGTTAAATAGGTAACCATGTAAGCACTGAAAATCTCAGCGGTTACATGCTGCGGGCACTCAGTATAAAGCTTAAATAAACTTTATACTGCAGAGCCTGTAGTGAAGCCTCCCCTGGAGTTTTTCCCAATGAAACCAAGTAGTGGTAATAAAAGGCCTCGATTAATGTGAGAAGCCCATAGATTTGGAAGAAAAGGGTGAAATCCCCCACCCGTCCATTCTTATACACCATGATCCATACTGCTGACTGGAAAAAAAAATCCCAACCCTATACACCCTGGCCATTCCGCTCCTGGGGAGGTTGCTTCCTTGCCTGCCCAGTTCCAGCGAGGAGGCGTTGATGCCCTGTTGCAGCGAAGCCACCACCCCAGGACCCAGGAGGAGTAACGGTAGTTCGAATTAGGAGCTTTAATTCGAACTACCTAGTCCGTGCCGCGTGTAGCCGCGGGCAGGGAGTTCGAACTATGGGGCATTTAAAAATGGCGGCGCCCGGGAACATGCAAATAAAGCCTGGGATATTTAAATCCCGGGCTTCGTTTGCAAGTTCGAATGCCTACATGAGCCACCCTAGTTCAAACTAGGGTGGCAGTGTAGACATACCCTTGGTGATTTGTATGCTTAACTCCCAGTAGATGTTTCATGTTAGCTACTTAAATACATACATTGCCTTTCAATAGGAAAGTATAGGTACCGTACGAGTATATATTTGTATCTAATTTTATAATGATAATTGGATTGTGTATTTTGGGAAGGTTTTGTTAGTTCTGAAGACTTAAAAGTATATCACTATGATTTTATTTGTAGGTTGAATACATTATTTTGATCAGACTATCTTCTCACTGCCCATAATAAATTGTTATAGTCATCCATTAGTTATAAAGATTTCATGTTAACTTGTAAACCAGGCTTGTGAAGATGTGTTTTAGGGTCAAGCTGCTCACAGAACAATTTGTGCTTGGGGAAGGATAGAGATGTTAGGATGAAGGATTCTGGTTTTGATTACTTCTACACTCAGGTTGATGTGCTGCAATGGCTGCTACTTTCTTTGCTTTGGAATGGTGTATTTCAGATTCACTATAGAATGTGAATCTTGGCATGTACAACAATTCTGGAGTAACCATTTGTCATTAATCTTCTATCTATTATAGAATTAATTCACGTAGTATACAAGCAAGATTTCCTCAAGGTAAATTGCTTAGTTAGGAATGTTTTATTTGTAAAATCCCCAGTGGTGCAGACTTTTGATATCTCCATTTTAATTACTTATTTATTTTTACAAACACAGGATTTTAACTGTAAAATATTATCTTAATCTTTGATGTCTGTGCCAGTCTCAATCAGTCTCGGGTTTTTCTCTTTCTGAAATTGGGGAAAAGTGTGAATGACCGTTGGGAGAAGACTATTTTTTAGAATCACATTGATGACATAGAAGTTGTGCAGCTTTAATGCAAAGGATTTGTTTTGTTTGAAAAATACCAAGAATCTCTCTAAAATGCATAGATTCATGTGTTCTTAAATTCATCAATGGCACATATGTTACAAAAGCACCACTTTGTGTCTAGACAAGCTCCACAACTTTTATTTTTACAATGCGAGATAACCACTTTCCTGTAGTCCAGGCGTGTCTTTCGGTACATGTAACTAGAAATAAAAATCAGGTAATTTATCAGCGAAATACCAGTAATTATGAAATTTTTCTTTCAGTGATTATTCAGAGATCCCTCTGCTACCCTCTGCAAATTTCTTGTAAAGGATGGAAATAAAAAGTGATTTGACTTTCATGCTTCTTTCTTTTCCCTCTTGCGTTTTTTAGTTATTTCAGTAATATTGTTTCTGGTTTACTCAAAGAAGGGCCAGATTGAATTAGTCAATCCCCCGTCGTTGAAATGCTGTGGCATAATTCTTCTTCCATTGAATCCAGTGATATCTTGCCAGTGATTTCATTGGAAGTAAAATCCGATCTTTCCTTTTACATAATATA